>CM062819.1:364655771-365946262 GCA_031772625.1 Pinus tabuliformis
CAGCCGTTTTTGCATTTTCTCCATATCCGTGCATCCATTTCAAAACCTGTTTCACGGGGAGATGCACATGGGTGACAGTAGCCTACCCAAGCAGTTTCAGCCAATTCTGATGCACGGTTTCCGAGAAATTGATCTCTGTAATATTCAGCCATTTTTCATTTTTCTTGAAATTTGTGCATCCATTGATCGCAATTTTTCTATGGGACGTGCATAATGATGATAGGAACATGCTCAGCAAGTTTCAGATCGATCCGATCTATCGTTCGGGAGCAATGGCGAAAACAAATTTCAGTCCTCTGAAAATTTGACATCAACAACTTGAGGGTGTAGATCTGAACGTGAAGCCAGCTCCTACAACATGGATCCGGCCAAAGGATACCCGTACAAGAAAAAATAGCCATGAATTAGCCACCAAGCCCTCATGCAACCACAGAAACCAATGCATGCAGCAAATGAAAGGCCACAACACCTCATGGCAACCATATTCAACTTCCAGGTATGTGACTAAAACTCATTCCTCTATTGCGTGAATCTAATTTAAGCACTGCATGAACAAATGAGATGGTGGGATTCAGCCAAAAAGCTAGCCAGATTAGATTGCACTCATCCAAGGATCACCAGCGCACGTGTATAGTCATTCATGGGAGATTTAAAAAATAAACAGACAGTGGTAGAGATTGTGAACTCCAGCGCAACTAATGGTAAGGGATTATAGGCAAATGGCACTGCAGTCTACATGTGGCCACGTACGCCTGGCCACTTCACTCCCTCACCATGAATCATGCCGAAATTAAATGTTGCTCAGCTGAAATTCTCACCACCCTCTGTTCAACTATGGTCACAACTGGAGCACACGTCCACCATGTCCAGATCAGTTAACTAGTGGTCCTCTGCAAGATTCCTGCCTGATTTCTCGAGATTTCTGCTGTTTTTAAAAAAAATCCCAGCTATCGGGCTCTACAGGAAGCACAGTTTCGTTCTACAGGAAGTCTTCTACAAGAAATGCAGAAAACAACCATGTAGAAAGAAAACCTGGAATTTTCAGCGAATTTCAAGCTCCAAATGAGGTAGGATTGGGTAAACTTCGTTGTGCATGATTTGTTGGTGCAAAATGGTGAATTGAACATGGAATTAAATTTAAAAATGAGAGTAAAAAGTCTGCCTGTGCATTGAGAACAGTGGAAGTCTGCCTGCATGATTCACTGAGTTTACCCTTTTTTTTTTTTCTTCTGCATCTGAAATCTCCTCATCAGTTTAAAAAAAAAAAAATTCCCTTGCAAGGAAGACATGCAGCAGTAGAGACCAACCTGTGTGTGTAAATGCAAAGCTAACCTGAGCAAGAAAGAATTCTTCCTACCAGAGGAACAATTTTCAGAAGATAAGAATGGGGTCCAGAGAGCCAGCCTACATCCTTTTTGGAGCAAAGTCAGCTTTCAGATCATGAAATACATTACCTGTGAGGGGCGGTTTAGTATTGTATATGGTTATCACTTCTGGTTGCTAACTGAACTCAGACATAAGATGGATTTACCCACAGAACAAAAGTTAAGCATCCCCTATTTCCTCCTACAATCATTAATTGAGTGTGGCACAAAATTGAAGGAAGGGACATCGGACCAGCTGGCCCATCATGGGCTTATCAAGCTTCTAGTGGAAGATACCCTCCATACCTATACTGTCTCTCTCTCCTGGGAGATTTTCCGCAATATGTCCAAGGATGATGATATCAAGATTCTGGCCGAGGAACTCACTTCATCCAGCAGTGAGGAAAGGGAGCATATTGAGGCAAAGGAGAAAGCTAAGGGTAAGGAAACCCAGGACAAACCAGCAGAGAAGGAACAAGAAGAGGAATGAGGGGAAGGCCAAGCTGCTGAGGAAAAAATTGTGGGTGGAATAAAGGCACAAACACTGAGGGAGAAACGATTGCAAATCAGGGCAGAGAGGACTGAAAAAGTCCAAGCAAGTGCGGGCACACCCAAGGCAACCACATCAAAATTAAAAAAGAAGGCACCCCCAGCCAAGCAGGCCAAAACAGTGAAGACCGTTTCTACAGGAAGCCAGAAAACCATTTTTACAGGAAGCTAGAAAACAGTCAACACAGGACTTTCTACAGGAAGTCTGGAAAAAGGGCAACAGAAGGAAAAATCATCAAAAGAACCAATCACAATTGTGGACACCCCAACTACACAAGAGGAGAGGTCTCCCTCCAAGGCATCCATCACCTATGAATGGGGAAGCCCGAAGACATCCACTTGGAGAGAAAGAATGAAAATGTTGGACACAAAGGCCTCTCTATAGGATGTTGAGATAGTTCTACAGGAAGCTGAGAATTCTCTAGGAAAAGGAGCACAGGCAGTGGGAAGAAGCAGAGAGAAAAGCATGGTTTCATGACTGAGAAGAGGACATCACTTCAGAAGCTTGGCATGACAGGGAGGCCACCAAGGCCATCAAAGATGAGCAGATAGAGTGGTTGCTCATAGGATGAGCAACAATTTCAGTAGGGGGGTGATGATGAGCCCCAAAAATGGATAATTATATGAGCTCATTCAACCTCCTAATTCGACTTAATCCACCATTCTCATTAGTTTATTGCATGTTTTTGGTTATATTTATGCTAATAGAGTGAATTGGGTTAGTCATTATGCCAACAAGTCTAATGGGTGCTTTGTGCAGATTTTTAGTCAATTTTGAGACAAAATCAAAGGTTTTAATGAGCACTTGGCAGCCAAATTCGTGGAAGAACAAGGGAGAGGATTTGTAGGAAGGTGTCTCCTTCATTTATTGGCCCTTACCTCTAATTCCCTACCATCAGCTCGGAGTTCAAGGGCCACCAAATCAATTATCACAAGGGAAGCCGAGCAAGTGCTAGTAAAAGTGTTGTTAACTACAAGTTTTGGCAGCCGAGTTCCTAAAGTTTAGGAGGGATGTTGGGGTCCTCAATTTGTATAAATAAGAGGGCTTAGGGCCTCATTTTAGTTAGTCACTTTGTAGGAATAATTTAGCTAGTTTGTAGTTCAATTTTAGTCATTTTTTAGGCAGTAGGCTAGCTTTGCATTTCAGCACATTTTCAAGCTTTTCCCTTGTGGACAGTTTTTGATGTAAATATCATTTCTTGCTCAATAAAGATGAATCTAGCTTTGCACCATCTCTAAATCTCTCTTAGGAGGCTATAGCTCTTGGGGTTGGGCCCATCTCAAGTGCCCAGTACCTCCTTTGTTTACCTTTATGTGTTTTTGTTGCATTCTCAAAATAAAATCTGTTATTTACATTTAAATCTTGTTTTGTTGTTTAGGTTACTTTTGTTGATTAAAATGGATTTTGATATTCAGATTGAGTTGATAGGTTATTAACAGGGAAAAGATTAAAAAAAGGCCCATCAAACACCTCTGATTTCACCTCTCCCTCAGTGGGATCAGGAGCTGGGATCAAGGTGACCTTGCTGCCCACAAAAACACTTTCTTTGCTTCACCGTGCAACTGTTAGTGTTGTATTCTTGTTTGCAGAAGTTGATATCAGTTTTGGTTGCATGCTTAGGGTTATGATGGCTTAGTTTCATAGTTATTTCATCTAATTTCAGTGCAAATAAACTTGTGTTCCATTTCTTTGCTGTTATCTAGGTCAGAATAGACTAACGTAACTAGGTCTTTGATTTTCCAAATCCTTGTTTGTTTCATTTGAAAAACAACTTGCAGAGCACCTATTACCCTTATTTATCTGCCCATTCTCCATCAATCCCACCTACTTCATCCTCTACTTAGAATCCTTGACTTATGTTTGCCATTTGCTCACTCTGCCCTAAATTCCCATATTGTTGTGCAACATTGCTCTACCTCTCCTTGAACAAATCCAACCATCCTTGCCACTTCTCAGCTCCATTCCCCAAGTCCTAGACCTCCTCACACCCTTATCTCACCTCCATACCCACTCCTTCATATTTATTCCTCCATCCATCCTCCAAAATCCCATTTCTGAGCATCTTGTAGAAAATTATAGAACATCCTGTAGAAATCCCAGAAAATCCTGTAGAACCCCTGCAGACTTCCTGTAGAAGCTCATGAATGAGGTTTCTTGATAGCCAAACTCTGTGAAACTCTCCGGAAGGGTGTTAGGGACCCCTTAGGCCCTCTCTGAACCTTCCCGACCTCCTCCAAGCATTTCCTCTCGCCAATCCACCTCTGCACAATCAAAACCAGTTAAAAGCACATGCATGATAATTCTAACAACTTTTTCAAAAATACAAAAATATGTTTTTTTCAGATGTTAATGTAGAAGTAGCTTAGACACATGAATTTTACCTTCCTAGAAGTCAATGGCATCTCTTTCAGTAGCTTGCATCCTCTTTCTTACATCAGTAGGGCTAGCTGGTAAAATTAGGGTTTGTTAGGGTTTACATTTCCTTTCAACTTTCCAGTTTCTTTCTGCAAGTAGATTAACCTTCTTTGAGTTATCTTTCATCCATCAATTAAAAAGCTTCTTCTAAGAGATCATAGAAGTTGGCTTAAGCCCCTAGCAGACTTTTGCCAGCTGACCAAGTGACAGCCGTGACAAGAGCTAGTACTTGTGAATACAGCACCGTTGCTTCCAACTTTGTTACGAACTACCGGGTTGATAAAATTAAAGAAGGGAGTTCCAAGAGTTGCAGCATTATTGCTACAGTACTGGGGCCCACCACTAAGACTCAGTGGTTTGGACGAACTTGAAAACAAGTGAACCTCTGGAATCC
The DNA here is from genome assembly GCA_031772625.1 of Pinus tabuliformis. Lineage (NCBI taxonomy): Eukaryota > Viridiplantae > Streptophyta > Pinopsida > Pinales > Pinaceae > Pinus > Pinus tabuliformis. The sequence continues at coordinate 364,660,495 of CM062819.1, forward strand.
CCCTAATGTAGTGGTTTTCTGGGAGGATTAGTAACTAAAGTGAATTGTCTTAAGTTTTTGGCTGAGCACGCCGAGAAAACCAATCATCATGTTTGTATTGAGGAAGCTAGTGTTATTGCTAAAGTTTCGCACTTCCATCATCGGAAATTTAGGGAGGCGCTTGAGATTGAAAAGAGGCCATGTAATCTCAATAGAGATGATGGCTGGAAAATCAGTCGATGTTGGGTCCCAGCACTCTCGTCCTAATCCTGGTTTTTTTTTTTTTTTTTTTTTAATATTATTATTATTATTATTATTATTACTTTTATTATTATTATTATTATTATTTATTTTTATTTTTATTTTTATTTTATTTATTTTATTTATTTATTTATAGATTTTATTTTATTGTTATTTCTATTATTATTATTATTTTATTATTATTATTTAATTATTATTATTATTATTATTTATTTATTTATTTATATTAATTTATTATTACTTATATATATATATAATATATAATTTATATATATATATATATATATATATATATATATATATATATATATATTTTAACTTGTATTCACAATTAATTTATTCATAGGCGAGGTCCTTTACAACTAATTTCCTTTTAAATAATAATTAACCTATAATTTTTAACTATTTTTAATAACTTTTAACTAACTATTATCACTAATTTAAATTATTTTATTTATTTATTAAGGGATTGGTCCCCTGTATAACTTATCTCTTTTTTATTATTAAAAAAGTTTTGATCCCGGTCCAATAATCAATATTAGCGGTTGGTCAAATTAGTCGTTGGAGGCTCTGCTCGGTCTATTTAACATGCTAAGCTAGATCTGTTTCTTCAACTTGTCCTGACGATGAACCACACTGATTGGTTCGAAACGCGTCGACAAATGATGTCTCATGTGATCTTCGCCGAAAAATATTTTTTGTAAACTTGATATGGATCACAGAAGCCTAAACTCTACTTTTGAGATATGTTGTTTTAAAATGTAGCAAAAATAGTGAATCAAGGGAGACATCAGAGAAATGCCAATGTTGTAAAACATATTTTTTGGGTGATCTTCTTTCACCATAATTCTTTACTCTTCTATGGTTTTGCCCCATCTCACCTTGTCAACTTCAGTGTCTATCATTGTTTTGTAGAGCAACACTGCTACAACATCATTGTAGTATTTACGTTCTTGTCATCCTCTGTCGTGCTAAAAAATTGCTATCCTTGAAATTGATTCAAATTGGCAGGAGGTATAGGTTGAAAAATTATTTGATCTTGCAAAAAATTACTGTCTATTGCTATGTCAACTCTAATGAGGCATGTAGTTGCAAATATTTAGGTAGGAGTTGTTGCTCTTATTATCCCTGGGTGTTCTCTCTTCTTGAATAAATTATAGCATGTTCTTGTACAAATATACGAGATTATAAGGAGATAGGTTCTCATCCATCTTGTAGTGATGCTTAGGATAGTCTAACATAAACCTTTGGGAAGTAGCGTGAATATCATGTTTAAGATTATATAATAGATCAGGTGCATGAATATGAACATATGATAGTGAATGAGAACTAGAAGGATTTTTCTTATATTTTCCCTAAATGAAGAGGGCATCTATGAAGGCAATTTTTAGCAAAATCCCCGAATCCATGGCTTTATTGGAGATCTAAAGAAAGTCAAACTCCTATAGACCAATGTTGGTTCATTTGAAGAACATTTTCACGGGTTGACCTAAACCATTATGGATCAGATAAAATTGATCAAATAACAATAATGTAAATAGGCTAGATTAGAGCGATGCCTCTTAAACATAACCCAAATAGTTTCAGATCGAAATAAAATAATTGAATCCCAAATCAATAGTATAATCTGTTTATAATAAGAATTATTTATTTCTAGCCTTTAGTGCACTAGACATGTCAAAGGTAACTGAAACTCTTAACGTATATATCTCAGCTATTGTAGAAAGTCCCAATCTAGGGGAGAATGTTGTTGATATAGATGGAGATGGCACTTTTTTGATGAACGTGCAAGAATTGGCCTCCATTAGGGTAGAAAACCTACCTGTTAAGATGATGGTATTGAACAATCATGACTTGGGCATGGTGGTTCAATGGGAAGATTAATTTTAGAAAGAAAACATAGCAGATACTTGCCTTGGTGATCCATTTGTTGAATGTTGTTTTATATGGTGGGATTCTTCTCCTATTTATGCCTTAGGGAATTTACTTTGCAACATTTGGTGCAATTTCTAGTTAATATATCATTGTAGGGAAACATGTCCTCAAACTTGTTCAAGAGTAGTACTAATAGGACTCTCCAAGACTCACTACCATAACGATTTTTGACATTATCAAGCTTGATTTTATCATGTTATTTGAAAACCTCTCCTCCTTGATTATTCACCAAACAACCCTTTTTAGAGGGATATCCTTGAATCTATTTGTTGTATATTTGGTAGACACTATTTTTGCGATTTTTCTTCATCTTTCACTTTCCATACCACTCACTATTCCATTATGCTACTACTACCCATTTTGTTAAGGCTCACTCTTCAAAATTCAACTCGTGCCTCCACTCAACAACTTTAGTAATCTTATCATTAGAGATGTCTTGCTCAAGTTGGACAAGATTCAAGTAGAAGTGTGTGGAAGAATTATTGTGGTCACTATAGGTAACCTTCCTAAGTGCACAAAACTAGCCCCTTAATGCTTAGGAATTTACATTATATAAGGGTGCTAGATTGTTGTAATAGATACAATCAACCTTCCTTAAGCAAACATATACCCACATAGTCTATGTCTCCAACCAAAAACATATTATGCTCAACTAAAAATATGCATTATACACAAAATGCACACATACAAAAACTTTTACTTTATATATTAGATATATCTATGCAAGAAGAGTCTAAAATTTTTATATCTTTGAATTTTTTTAAAGCAATTAACTTTGATGTCCAATTATATTTGCAATTCCAATAATCTTTGTAAATTTAAACTAAGTTTCTTAAAAAGCCAATTGAAAAATATACTCAAAAGTGTTAAAAATCTAAAACATTTAAACACGTATAACCTCAATTTGAGGCGATGTGTTTCACCTATATACTACCTGTTAAGACATAGTAGTTATAGCCTCACCTAGAGAACACCCATCTCAAAGCTCTAGATTGGAATTTTTCGCACGTAGATGTAGTTGCCCATTTCCCTATTTTGTCTCTTCTTTTTGCGTTGGTTTTTTGTGACTCCTATGTTTTTCAGTTGAGGTTTTATTCTACGGTTTGGTCTTTCCATGTTGCAAGTTTTAAATTTCAAAGATGCGTGAGATCCTTCACATTTAGGGTAGGCAATGTGGCAACCCGATTGGTGCCAAGTTTTGGGAAGTTTTCTGTGATGAGCATGGGATTGATCCCACTAGGAGATACCAGAGAACTTATGATCTACAACTCAAAAGGGTTAATGTTTGTGCATTTTTAATTATTTAATCATGGACTCGGGTTTCCTATAACTAATGTGTTTGATTCTGCATGATTGGTCTTGTGGGGAATGACTCTCAAGATCCCAATGGTTAGTATTGGAAATGGACTTCAATATATTTATCTTTAATAAAAAGTTTGGAGATCTCGAAGGGCTATTTTCAGTGCTCGTCTAAATGAAAGTTGTGTTTTACCTGATCATCCCTAGGATTTAATGAAAATTTGTGTCTTTTGCCTTGGGAAGCAAGTGTGGATTAGAGCAGGCTAATTAATATGCATATGATTTTCTTTTATATATTTGAGGAAAAGGATTTTATGTGACACATAAATAACTTGCACTCTGACATGTGTAATGATTTTGAATTGCAGCGCCATTATTCTATAAGGGCTACTATCATTTGTTCTACCAATATAATCCCAAGTCGGCTAAGTGGGGACTCATCATCTGGGGGCATGCAGTTTCAAGAGATCTGATAAATTGGGTACACATGGCTGGTGCAACTATATACCCTGATGAATGGTATGATGTCAATGGAGCCTGGTCTAGATCTGCCACTTTACTACATGTTGTGGGGAAAAATGCCTATGCAGGACGATCCTATCCACCTAAGGTGTGACAGTGCCTTAGCAACAAACAGAGACAACTATTCTGGTTTCTTCCTTTATGAAATGTGAAAGAGGAGAGATCAATGGACTTACCGGTGTCTTCCGTTTGAACCTCGATCCAGATCCTCTTCTCTTTGGGTGTTCACAGCTACTTGCCTCCTCGCTCGCCCAAGAGAACAGCTACTTGATTCCTGCGAGATCACAAGAGAACAGCTACTTGCGACAAGAGAATAGCTACTTGTGACAAGAGAAGAACACAACACAAAGGCAAATATTCATATTCATAAATGATTCAGGATTAGAAGTAAATCAAATACACTAATGCAATCATACATCAAAGATACATCAGTATATAGGAGAAAACCAAGATAGCTTTATTGATACATAACAAGGTTCAGGAAGAGATACAACCCAGAGGGCTCCAATCCAGCATCTCCTTCCCAGCAGAATGGAATTCCTATCTTCACCTCCCTTCAAAGCATTAAGCACCCAATGATTCCAGTCTCAAACCAACATCAATTCTTTGCAATAACAAAATTCCAGCCTCTGGATCTCATGGAGGAGAGATCCATATATAGATGTTTGGAGAGAGGATGAGTCAGCTTGAGATCTGACTAGTGTCCTCTCCCTCTGTTAGTTCTTGAGTCCACTTGGAGGTTCTTGCTTCCACTTGGAGATTTGGAACCTCTTACTCATCACCAGTCGAATTCCCTGAGGCAAGTGTCATTTTGGAAGCTTCCTGGGTTTTGACACCTTGAGGAATGAGCCTTCCACATGTGCAATCTCGCTCAGCGCAGGTAGCCAGTGTTGGAGTTGACATTCAGCGCAGGTAGCCAGTGTAGCCATTGACATTCAGCGCAGATGGTCAGTGGAGCAGTTGACATGATCCTGAATTGACTTGCTTTTGAGCAGTTTCAGGTGGAGAACTTATGTGAATTGCTGTGGTTTGTTAGCCTTGTTCCTCTAGGGGTAGGAACAACATGTTTAGGGACTTTGGATCCCTAAGATTATGGACATTTCATGCTCAATGCTGTAAGGCACAAAAATGTCTATAACAGTTGCCCCCTAAAGTATGAGGCCGTTTATCGGGTGAAATGCTTTATCCAGGAGGGTCCGAAGTTCATCCAATTGCTGGGAGGAGACCTGTAATAAGATACAATACAATACATTATTTTTCATACTGCTTTCATGATCTAGCTGAGGCGGGCATTCCCATGCTCAGCTTTATAAATTCATTTTCTGTACATAGAACAGATAATCGTCTGATGGTAGACTGATAATTTTGATGAAATTATCATCCTTTGAGTAGGATGATCGTCTGCTGCAATGATGTACATGTCAAATGTCTTTATCTTTCCCGAATATATATCGCAGCCCGGATGGATGAAACTAGATCCGGGGTCTTCAAACTCGTTCGATCTTCACTCTAAGTACAAGTCGATCCATGTGAGAATTGTTCTGAAGTCGAACATGGAAAGACATCGCTCGATTACCGATCAATGATGTAAACCGTTAACAAGCGCGAGAGGAATCACCGATAATGATAATGACCCTCAAGGTACTACAGTACAATTCACGTGGTGTGAATAAAGGACTTGGCGTTGAACACCACGAAAAATCTTCTGGTCGAAGGTCATTGATGTATACCTGTCGCCGGAAGTGAGAAACTTGCCATTGAGGCATGCAAGCTTCAAAGTACTGAAGGGGTTGTTCCTAGATCAACTTCTTGGATAATGAGCTGATGTTGACAAGAAGCGATCCGTCAAAGGAGGGCCTTAATGAATCCCACATCAGTGACACGGAACGGAGCTAATGATTTTGATAGAGGTGAAAACGATCTGTGACATATGATTCAGGGTGGCGGTCATGAATGGATGAAGGATAATGTATGGCAGTGGATGGGACCCGGTTGACTCTTTCTGAATGACTTCTCTTGAACATATGGCGACACTAATGCGATGGATCGGTAGCATTACCCCAATTATGGATGGTATGGCGAGACCATGGTGATGTGACCGGTGAATGAAACAACCCAACCCGATTGTGGTACGGAGGAAAAGTGTCATGTTCAAGAGCGACTTGCTACCATCAAAGTTTTCTTTAGTTTCTCCCAATTTTTCCCCAGTCATTATTGACCAGTACCTCTTTATTTTTGTCAAGCTTGAGGAGGATAACATATGCTTGTTCTATAACCTACCCTTCGGGCAAGCCCATTGCTATGTTTTAACGAGCCTAGTGATAGTGAAACTCGTTCTCGTCTAAAGACAAGTTTGTCGCTATTTAGTGATTTTAACGAGTCTAACGACAAGGATAACTCGGTCCTTTTCATTTTTAGAGAGTCTGAAAAGGTACATAAAGTTAACTCCAAAATTCCTTTTTCGTCATCTAATCCCTTTAGTCAGAAAAAGTATAAAACAATACAGAAGGGATGAGTTTTCGATAGTTTTAACGAGCCGAACAAAACAAGCGCTCGATCTTTTTGTGCAATAATCCCTCAGGTCCAAAAAGATTAAAATCTAGAGGAGGGATAGCACTTCCAGTCACTTTAACGAGCTGGAAGGCCAAAACTCGGCAATCTTTTCATATTTTACGAGTCAGTTGAAAAGAGCTTAAAGAAGACTCGTCTTTTGAGGAACGAGTGATAAACAGGGTTAGCAGCTGATTCCAGGTACAGGTTGGAATTTTCCAATCATGGCAGTGTCACAAGGATGGCTAGGTGAAATCACTCTTCGCAGCTGTTCCTCAAAATGGGTAAACAATCATATGGAGGTGAACGATCGGCCAAATGAAAAGTGGAGGTGACGGTGCAAACACGACCAAGGCTTTAATGGCTGATAGAGTTACATTCACAATGGTTATTTACCGCGATAGGTTCATTTTTTAACAAGCTTGAACGTGGAAAAACACTGCTCAAACTTATGTTTATTTTTTAACGAGCATGAACTATGCGCTAAAACTGCTCAGATCCTGCGTTTATTTTTTAACAAGCATGAACTTTGTGCTAAAACTGCTCGATTTATGGTCAAACTTTGATTTTTTACCACAACAAGTTTTGCTCTTTTCAAAGATAGTACTGCATTCTCAATTGCTGCATCAAACTTAGTTAGAAATGAATAACATTTGTTTGAAAATGAGATTAAAACCCTAATATTTCGCTTTGAACTACGTAAAAAGCAATTAAAAAGTGTTTTTACCTCTCATTTTACCATTTCATTTGAACTTGGTTTGTTGGAGCTCTGGAGGTGCCTCTTCCCCGTTGATTTTCACCAGCTGATTTCGGGAGATTCTGTGGACGATTCTCGGCGCTGTCTGGACCAGGTAGGAGCTAAACCCTAGCTCTTTCTTTTCATGGTTTCATTTTTCCATTCTGTGCCTGTTTTCCTGTTCTCCTGAGCCCCTGGGGTTTTGTTAGGGCGCTCTGTCATCAACGTAGGCAGTCCATTCGAAACCTGCGTTGAATGTCAAGTTGCATGAAGGCAGTTTGACCTTCAATGTAGGTGGGACACTAGCTAGTTGCGTTGAGCATAGAAAAACAGTTCTGTTGCACAGTTTTTGATGAAAATTTTGCCAGTTTCTCATCAAATCCAGGATCTTACTCTTTCTCTTGTTTGTTTTGCAGGGACTTTTGAGCAAAATGACCCTCACATGGTGAGAACGAGAACATGAAGAAGATGACATGATTGCCATCCATGACCCTGTCACGGTGAACACGCTGTGGAACTGTGGCCTGTTGAAGTTCTTCCGTATCTCTAGTATGAGAGCACAGATCTCCTTACTACAGTATATGCTTGATGCTTGGGATCCTATCAACCAAGTATTTTAGATCAGGAGCAAATCCATCCCTTTCACCGTGGTAGACATTTACTTCTTGACTGGTTTGTCGAGGCGGGGTGCCCCCATTTCTTTGTCAGGTTCGGCCCGAGGGAATGACTCCGTGAGAGATTATGTCCGCCAGTATTGCAGGGAGGGATCCCAGCCGAGTAGAGACGGCAAGGTTGTTATCCGTGAGATTACTGACAGGTCTCTCAGGTCCATTCTGTATACTATTGGTAGGATGGCCGGTAGCGCATCGCTTCATGTTGCCAACAGATCTTATGTACAGCATGCCTTGGAGTGTCTCCAACCGAAAATATTCAACTGGTGTGATGCAGTACTTCTTCAGATGAAAAGTCAGTTGAACAAGGTAAAGGATAGGAAGCTGAAGAACTTTGGAATTGGTTCTATTCTGACTGCCTTTGCCTTGGAGAAAATACCACTGATGCAACCTCAGTATATCACACTCGACTTGCCTTCTCCTACCGAGCCACGCATGCAGAGATGGGTTGATCACATGTCTAGGCATGCTGGTCAATCTCAGATTTCTTTCACTGATACCTTCTTCAGGTGGTTCGAGCGTCAGGAGATGGTCTATTCCGAGTATCCATACGTTGGTATGGATTTCCGAGGTGATCCGGACTTGGTACTGCCGGATGGCGAATAGTGGGGCGCTATTGGTAAAATCTTCGACCATATTACTGTTTATTGTTCTTATTTATAATGTCCTTGTGCTTTATTCTATCAAGACTTTAATCAAACTCATGTGTGCATGCAGATGTCGGTCCTGTTTGTCCAGCAATTCGCCCGAGAGTGCCAGTCGCTGCCCCAGCAGGGGAGACTGCTGGGAGGGTTATTCTCCGCGATCTTGACGTGACCGAGACCCTTACAGTTGTGCAGGAGCAGGTTGAGAGCCTTACTCTCGGCATTCCCGATGTGAGGATTGATGAGTTACCTTTACAGTTGCAGCGGCATACTACTGGTGTGCCTAGACGATGGACTCGTCTCTTGCGCATGATTGCACAGGCTGTGATGTGCTATCATGAGCATCACTAGGCTAGGGTGCCCCCTAGAATTTTTGAGTTTTTGGGTCATGCGACCAATTTTTGTCTTGGTTACAGAACATTATGTATGAACGATAAACAGCTTATATATATATTTTGATTTTCGGGGTTTATTTTGGTTGAGTTATATGATCCATATGTACAACATTGATGATGTGTCTCTTTTTATAAATGTCGCAAACGTCTATCTAACACATAGTTTGCTAATGAGTCGGTTAATGTGTTTAAGTTTCTGGAAATATGCTGGTATTGAATTAAATCAAACTGTCTTTCCAAAATCTTAACCCTTAGGAACATGCGATAAATAGCTGGGTTGCGGATGGAATATATACCATTGAGTTGTAGTATTACGAGTTGTGAGTCTAGCCTGACGATTAGTCGGCGTATACCATGGGTGATGGCATCAGAGAGTAGCTCTATCAACGCGCTATACTCAGCGATGTTATTCGTTGATTGCCCAATACATACACCTCTGAAACTTACTAACTCGCCGCTTGGACCAAAAATGGCCCACGCTGCGGAGGACAGGTTCCGCGAACTACGACTCGCTCCGTTGGCATATCCAAAACATGTCTCTAGAAGGTTTGACATCTGCAATAAATGTAAAAAGGTGGATTACTTGACCAAAACAAACACTTTAGCGAAAACAAAATAAAACAAAAGCATACAGGTTACTATTTAAGCATAGTAACGCTTGAGGTAAAACCCATTGCGGGGTTGCGCCAGTGGGATTCCGTCATAATCCATTAACTCGTAGGCTCCTTTTGCTAACACTCATTTAACAATATAGGGGCCCATCCATAAAGAATTAAATTTACCTGCTCCCAATTTATCGGATTCTTGGTCATAAAGCAAGACCAAGTCACCTTCCGAGAAGACACGGGGTTTGACACCTTGAGGAATGAGCTGCCACATGTCCAATCTCGCTCAGCGCAGGTAGCCAGTGTTGGAGTTGAAATTCAGCGCAGGTAAAAGTATAAAACAATACAGAAGGGATGAGTTTTCGATAGTTTTAACGAGCCGAACAAAACAAGCGCTCGATCTTTTTGTGCAATAATCCCTCAGGTCCAAAAAGATTAAAATCTAGAGGAGGGATAGCACTTCCGGTCGCTTTAACGAGCTGGAAGGCCAAAACTCGGCAATCTTTTCATATTTTACGAGTCAGTTGAAAAGAGCTTAAAGAAGTCTCGTCTTTTGAGGAACGAGTGATAAACAGGGTTAGTAGCTGATTCCAGGTACAGGTTGGAATTTTCCAATCACGGCAGTGTCACAAGGATGGCTAGGTGAAATCACTCTTCGCAACTGTTCCTCAAAATGGGTAAACAATCATATGGAGGTGAACGATCGGCCAAATGAAAAGTGGAGGTGATGGTGCAAACACGACCAAGGCTTTAATGGCTGATAGAGTTACATTCACAATGGTTATTTACCGGGATAGGTTCATTTTTTAACGAGCTTGAACGCGAAAAACATTGCTCAAACTTATGTTTATTTTTTAACGAGCATGAACTATGCGCTAAAACTGCTCGGATCTTGCGTTTATTTTTTAACGAGCATGAACTTTGTGCTAAAACTGCTCGATTATACCAGTCATATGATAAGAGTGTCTCATCAAGATTCTATTTTTTAAGGAGCTTCATCTCACTAAGCTATGCTCTGCATCCTTTCTTTATGCAAGCTCGGAAACGACTAATCCAAAAAACAGATAAATAACCGCTCTTTGCTTGCACTCCAAAAGGTTTGCATGCCCCCAGGTATAAAGTACGGTTTCAAGGTTACCTCTACTTCTTTTACCTCTACTTTTTTTAAGTAGCATATCCAGATTGATGCCGGTCATTGTTTTGTATTGTTTTATAAGTCATGGGGTTGCAATCTGATAAAATGGTAGTTTTCCGAAAGAGGACATAATGTCGAAATCTTTGAATCGCTTGAACAGCTGCAAGCGCTAGTTTTTCAACATAAGAATATTTTCTTTCTGTATCATTTAAGTTCTTACTTAAATAATATATAGGATGTTCAATTCCATCGACTTCTTGAACTAAAACCATCGCAATGGTTGTATCTGCTGCAGCCAGATACAGGTTAAAATCTCTTTGATAGTCCGGGGCATACATTAATGATGCTTTTACTAGAGAATCTTTCAGAGCATCAAAGGAAGCTTGCGCTACCTGATCCCAGACAAAAGGTACATCCTTTTTCAAAAGACGAGTATAACCTTTAGCAAGTTCTGCGTAATTTGGAATGAACCTCCTCAGAAAGTTTGCTTTCCCTTGGAGTTTCTGAATCTGAAGCAAATTTGAAGGTGGAGGCAAATTAATGATTGCCTAAACCTTGCAAGGGTCGAGACGAATCCCATCCTTAGAGACTACAAAGCCAAGTAAACGACCAGAACCGACGCAAAACACACATTTATGTGGATTGAGTCTTATCTTGTAGTGTCGGCAACGTAGAAATATCGCTCTTAAATGCTGCGGATGATCAGTCCGCTTTCGCGAATGAGCCGGAAGGTCGTCGAGATATGGTTGAACGATGTTCTTGATGTCATGGAAGGCATAATTCATTGCCCTCTGAAACGTCGCCCCTGCGTTCTTTAAACCAAAGGGTAATTTTCGATAAGCGAACGTGCCCCACGGACAAATGAATGCAGTCTTTGACTGGTCCTGTGGGCAGATATTTATTTGATTATACCCGGAAAATCCATCCATAAATGAAAATATTTCACATCCGGCGCATTCATCAATTATCTGGTCGATGAAGGGTGTAGGGTAGTTGTATTTCAGACAAGCTTGGTTTACATCCCTATAGTCGACACACACTCTAATCGTCCCTTGTTTCCTCATAACAGGGACAATATTCGATACCCAATCGGTTAGAGGAACCGGGTAGATGAGTGACAGTGCCTTAGCAACAAACAGAGACTGCTATTCTGGTTTCTTCCTTTATGAAATGTGAAAGAAGAGAGATCAATAGACTTACCGGTGTCTTCCATTTGTCCCTCGATCCAGATCCTCTTCTCTTTGGGTGTTCACAGCTACTTGCCTCCTCGCTCACCCAGCTTCAACAAATTCCTGCGAGATCACAAGAGAACAGCTACTTGCGACAAGAGAAGAACACAACACAAAGATAGATATTCATATTCATAAATGATTCAGGATTAGAAATAAATCAAATACACTAATGCAATCATACATCAAAGATACATCAGTATATAGGAGAGAACCAAGATAGCTTTATTGATAAATAACAAGGTTCAGGAAGAGATACAACCCAGAGGGCTCCAATCCAGCATCTCCTTCCCAGCAGAATGGAATTCCTATCTTCACCTCCCTTCAACGCATTAAGCACCCAATGATTCCAGTCTCAAACCAACAGCAATTCTTTGCAATAACAAAATTCCAGCCTCTGGATCTCATGGAGGAGAGATCCATATATAGATGTTTGGAGAGAGGATGAGTCAGCTTGAGATCTGACTAGTGTCCTCTCCCTCTGTTAGTTCTTGAGTCCACTTGGAGGTTCTTGCTTCCACTTGGAGATTTGGAACCTCTTACTCATCACCAGTCGAATTCCCTGAGGCAAGTGTCATTTTGGAAGCTTCCTGGGTTTTGACACCTTGAGGAATGAGCCTGCCACATGTCCAATCTCGCTCAGTGCAGGTAGCCAGTGTTGGAGTTGACATTCAGTGCAAGTAGCCAGTGTAGCCATTGACATTCAGCGTAGATGGTCAGTGGAGCAGTTGACATGATCCTGAATTGACTTGTTTTTGAGCAGTTTCAGGTGGAGAACTTATGTGAATTGCTGTGGTTTGTTAGCCTTGTTCCTCTAGGGGTAGGAACAACATGTTTAGGGACTTTGGATCCCTAAGATTATGGACATTTCATGCTCAATGCTGTAAGGCACAAAAATGTCTATAACAGTTGCCCCCTAAAGTATGAGGCCGTTTATCTGGTGAAATGCTTTATCTAGGAGGGTCTGAAGTTCATCCAATTGCTGGGAGGAGACCTGTAATAAGATACAATACAATACATTATTTTTCATACTGCTTTCATGATCTAGATGAGGCAACCATTCCCATGCTCAGCTTTATAAATTCATTTTCTGTACATAGAACAGACAATCGTCTGATGGTAGATTGATAATTTTGATGAAATTATCATCCTTTGAGTAGGATGATCGTCTGCTGGAATGATGTACATGTCAAATGTCTTTATCTTTCCCGAATATATATCGCAGCCCGGATGGATGAAACTAGATCCGGGGTCTTCAAACTCGTTCGATCTTCACTCTAAGTACAAGTCGATCCATGTGAGAATTGTTCTGAAGTCGAACATGGAAAGACATCGCTTGATTACCGGTCAATGATGTAAACCGTTAACAAGCGCGAGAGGAATCACCGATAATGATAATGACCCTCAAGGTACTGCAGTACAATTCACGTGGTGTGAATAAAGGACTTGGCGTCGAACACCACGCAAAATCTTCTGGTCAAAGGTCATTGATGTATACCTGTCGCCGGAAGTGAGAAACTTGCCATTGAGGCATGTAAGCTTCAAAGTACTGAAGGGGTTGTTCCTAGATCAACTTCTTGGATAATGAGCTGATGTCGACAAGAAGCGATCCGTCAAAGGAGGGCCTTAATGAATCCCACATCAGTGACATGGAACAGAGCTAATGATTTTGGTGGAGGTGAAAACGATCTGTGACATATGATTCAGGGTGGCGGTCATGAATGGATGAAGGATAATGTATGGCAGTGGATGGGACCCGGTTGACTCTTTCTGAACGACTTCTCTTGAACATATGGCGACACTGATGCGATGGATCGGTAGCATTACCCCAATTATGAATGGTATGGCGAGACCATGGTGATGTGACCGGTGAATGAAACAACCCAACCCGATTGTGGTACGGAGGAAAAGTGTCATGTTCAAGAGCGACTTGCTACCATCAAAGTTTTCTTGAGTTTCTCCCAATTTTTTCCCCAGTCATTGCTGACCAGTACCTCTTTATTTTTGTCAAGCTTGAGGAGGATAACATATGCTTGTTCTATAACCTGCCCTTCGGGCAAGCCCATCGCTATGTTTTAACGTGCTTAGCGATAGTGAAACTCGTTCTCGTCTAAAGACAAGTTTGTCGCTATTTAATGATTTTAATGAGTCTAACGACAAGGATAACTCGGTCCTTTTCATTTTTAGAGAGTCTGAAAAGGTACATAAAGTTAACTCCAAAAGTCCTTTTTCGTCATCTAATCCCTTAGGTCTGAAAAAGTATAAAACAATACAGAAGGGATGAGTTTTCGATAGTTTTAACGAGCCGAATAAAACAAGCGCTTGATCTTTTTGTGCGATAATCCCTCAGGTCCAAAAAGATTAAAATCTAGAGGAGGGATAACTCTTCTTGTCCCTTTAACGAGCTGGAAGGCCAAGGTCTCGGCAATCTTTTCATATTTTACGAGTCAGTTGAAAAGAGCTTAAAGAAGACTCGTCTTTTGAGGAACGAGTGATAAACAGGGTTAGCAGCTGATTCCAGGTACAGGTTGGAATTTTCCAATCACAGCAGTGTCACAAGGATGGCTAGGTGAAATCACTCTTCGCAGCTGTTCCTCAAAATGGGTAAACAATCATATGGAGGTGAACGATCGGCCAAATGAAAAGTGGAGGTGATGGTGCAAACACGACCAAGGCTTTGATGGCTGATGATATTACATTCACAGTGGTTATTTACCGGGATAGTTCATTTTTTAACGAGCTTAAACGTGGGTGGAAACATTTGCTCGATCTTATGTTTATTTTTTAACGAGCATGAACTATGCACTAAAACTGCTCGGATCTTGCGTTTATTTTTTAACGAGCATGAACTGTGTGCTAAAACTACTCGATATTATATGGTCAAATTTTGATTTTTTACCATAACTAGCTTTGCCCTTTTCAAAGATAGTACTTCATTCTCAATTGCTGCATCAAACTAGTTAGAAATGAATAACATTTGCTTGAAAATGAGATTAGAACCCTAATATTTTGCTTTGAACTACGTAAAAAGCCATTAAAAGGTGTTTTTACCTCTCATTTTACCATTTCATTTGAACTTGGTTTGTTGGAGCTTTGGAGGTGCCTCTTCCCCCTTGATTTTCATCAGCTGATTCCAGGAGATTCTGCGGACAATTTTTGGCACCATCTGGACCAGGTAGGAGCTAAACCCTAGCTCTTTCTTTTCATGGTTTCATTTTTCCATTCTGTGCATGTTTTCCTGTTCTCCTGAGCCCCTGGGGTTTTGTTAGGGTGCTCTGCCATCAACGCAGGCAGTCCATTCGAAACCTGCGTTGAATGTCAAGCTGCATGAAGGCAGTTTGACCTTCAACGCAGGTGGGACACTAGCCAGTTGCATTGAGCATAGAAAAACAGTTCTGTTGCACAGTTTTTGATGAAAATTTTGCCAGTTTCTCATCAAATCCAGGATTTTACTCTTTCTCTTGTTTGTTTTGCAGGGAATTTTGAGAAAAATGACCCTCACATGGTGAGAACGAGAACATGAAGAAGAGGACATGATTTCCCTCCATGACCCTGTCACGGTGAACGCGCTGCGGAACTGTGGCCTGCTGAAGTTCTTTCGTATCTCTAGTATGAGAGCACAGATCTCCTTACTGCAGTATATGCTTGATGCTTGGGATCCTATCAACCAAGTATTTAAGATCAGGAGCAAATCCATCCCTTTGACTGTGGTAGACATTTACTTCTTGACTGGTTTGTCGAGGCGGGGTGCCCCCATTTCTCTCTGTGAGAGATTATGTCCGCCAGTATTGCAGGGAGGGATCCCGGCTGAGTAGAGACGGCAAGGTTGTTATCCGTGAGATTACTGACAGGTCTCTCAGGTCCATTGTGTATACTATTGGTAGGATGGCCGGTAGCGCATCTCTTCATGTTGCCAACAGATCTTATGTACAGCACGCCTTGGAGTGTCTCCAACCGTAAATATTCAACTGGTGTGATGCAGTACTTCTTCAGATGAAAAGTCAGTTGAACAAGGTAAAGGACGGGAAGCTGAAGAACTTTGGATTTGGTTCTATTCTGACTGCCTTTGCCTTGGAGAAAATACCACTGATGCAACCTCAGTATATCGCACTCGACTTGCCTTCTCCTACCGAGCCACGCATGCAGAGATGGGTTGACCACATGTCTAGGCATGTTGGTCAATCTCAGATTTCTTTCACTGATACCTTCTTCAGGTGGTTCGAGCGTCAAGAGATGGTCTATTCTGAGTATCCATACGTTGGTATGGATTTCCGAGGTGATCTGGACTTGGTACTACCGGATGGCGAACAGTGGGGCGCTATTGGTAAAATCTTTGACCATATTACTGTTTACTGTTCTTATTTATAATGTCCTTGTGCTTTATTCTATCAAGACTTTAATCAAACTCATGTGTGCATGCAGATGTTGGTCCTGTTCGTCCAGAAATTCGCCCGAGAGCGCCAGTTGCTGCCCCAGCAGGGGAGACTGCTCGGAGGGTTATTCTCCACGATCTTGACGTGACTGAGACCCTTACAGCTGTGCAGGAGCAGGTTGAGAGCCTTACTCTCGGCATTCCCGATGTGAGGATTGATGAGTTACCTTTACAGTTGCAGCGGCATACTACTGGTGTGCTTAGACGATGGACTCGTCTCTTGAACATGATTGTACAGGCCGTGACGTGCTATCATGAGCATCACTAGGCTAGGGTGCCCCCTAGCATTTTTGAGTTTTTGGGTCATGCAACCGATTTTTGTCTTGGTTACAGAACATTATGTATGAACGATAAACAACTTATATATATATTTTG
The DNA here is from genome assembly GCA_031772625.1 of Pinus tabuliformis. Lineage (NCBI taxonomy): Eukaryota > Viridiplantae > Streptophyta > Pinopsida > Pinales > Pinaceae > Pinus > Pinus tabuliformis. The sequence continues at coordinate 364,677,263 of CM062819.1, forward strand.
ATTTTCGGGGTTTATTCTGGTTGAGTTATATGATCCATATGTACAACATTGATGATGTGTCTCTTTTTATAAATGTCGCAAATGTCTATCTAACACATAGTTTGCTAATGAGTCGGTTAATGTGTTTAAGTTTCTGGAAATATGCTGGTATTGAATTAAATCAAACTGTCTTTCCAAAATCTTAACCCTTAGGAACATGCGATAAATAGCTGGGTTGTAGACGGAATATATACCATTGAGTTGTAGTATTACGAGTTGTGAGTCTAGCTTGACAATTAGTCGGCGTATACCATGGGTGATGGCATCAGAGAGTAGCTCTATCAACGCGCTATACTCAGCGATGTTATTCGTTGATTGCCAAATACATACACCTCTGAAACTTACTAACTCGCCACTTGGATCAAAAATGGCCCAGGCTGCGGAGGACAGGTTCCGCGAACTACGACTCGCTCCGTCGGCATATCCAACACATGTCTCTAGAAGGTTTGACATCTGCAATAAATGTAAAAAGGTGGATTACTTGACCAAAACAAACACTTTAGTGAAAACAAAATACAACAAAAGCATACAGGTTACTATTTAAGCATAGTAACGCTTGAGGTACAACCCATTACGGGGTTGCGCCAGTGGAATTCCGTCATAATCCATTAACTCGTAGGCTCCTTTTGCTAACACTTGTTTAACAATATAGGGGCCCATCCATAAAGAATTAAATTTACCTGCTCCCAATTTATCGGATTCTTGGTCATAAAGCAAGACCAAGTCACCTTTTGAGAAGACACGGGGTTTGACATTTTTGTCGAACTGCGCCTTGACTCGTTTCTTATGGGCTTCGTTAGCCAAAGCGGTGTCACGACAGGTTTCATCCAATTGGATTAATTCCAAGAAATGGGCCTCTTCTTCCAAAGTTCCGGGGAGGAGATCAATTGCGAGTTTAAGCGACGAAATTTCACACTGGATTGGCAAGACTGCTTCTAGGCCATACACCAGTTGGAAAGGTGTGAGCCCGGTTGCATTCCTTACCGATGTTCGGTAAGCCCACAAGGCTGAGTACAGGATTAGGTGCCACCTTCTTTTGTGAACCCCGATCATCTTTTGCAACATACGCTTCAGGACCTTGTTGATTGCTTCAACTTGTCCGTTGGCTTGCGAATAATACGGGGTAGAGCTGTCGTGAGATAGCCCTAGCTTGGCAGCTAATTCAGCCATCATGTGATTGCGAAAATGCGACCCATGATGTATAACTATAGCATGTGGTACGCCGAACCTGGCGACTACATGATTGAAAAAGAAAAGGGCAGCTGTTTCACCAGTGTTATCCAATGTAGGCATCGCCTCAGCCCATTTGGTAAAATAGTCTACGGCGACTATAATATACCCATGCCCCCCGGTCGAGGTGGGGTTACATGTCATGAAATCGATGCCCCATTTGGCGAAAGGCGCAACAGCAACTATTGGCTGTAAAGGTGCGGGTGGTCTTCTGGTTTTGCTATCAAAAATTTGACAAGCATGGCAACTTCTGACTGCGGTTATGCAATCTTTGAACATGGTTGGCCAGAAGTATCCTGCTCGTAAGATTTTCTATGCTGTAGCATATCCAGATTGATGGCTTGGAGGTTCTTGCTTCCACTTGGAGATTTGGAACCTCTTACTCATCACCAGTCGAATTCCCTGAGGCAAGTGTCATTTTGGAAGCTTCCTGGGTTTTGACACCTTGAGGAATGAGCCTGCCACATGTCCAATCTCGCTCAGCGCAGGTAGCCAGTGTTGGAGTTGACATTCAACGCAGGTAGCCAGTGTAGCCATTGACATTCAGCGCAGATGGTCAGTGGAGCAGTTGACATGATCCTGAATTGACTTGTTTTTGAGTAGTTTCAGGTGGAGAACTTCTGTGAATTGTTGTGGTTTGTTAGCCTTGTTCCTCTAGGGGTAGGAACAACATGTTTAGGGACTTTGGATCCCTAAGATTATGGACATTTCATGCTCAATGCTGTAAGGCACAAAAATGTCTATAACACTAAACAAAGGGGGCCCTCCCGTGATCTTATACACAGGACACAACAATGCCTCGGAACAAGTTCAAGCCATGGCTGTTCCCAAGGACCCATCAGATCCTTTGCTGCAGGAGTGGAAGAAGATCCCGCAGAATCCAATCATGGTGCCTATTGGCATCAACACTAGTTCTGTCATAGATCTAATGACGACATGGCTAGGATCATACTAAAGATGGTGAGTCATGGTTGGTAGTAAAAGGGATAAGAATAAGGTGGGAGTGGCATTGATGTTCAGAAGAAAAGATTTCGTTAGATGGGTGAAATCCAAACGTCCGCTGCACTCTGCTAGGCATAGTGGAATGTGCGAGTGCCCAGAATTCTACCCTGTGTCCCTCTATGGTAGCCATGGCCTTGACACTTCAACCACAGGTCCCGCTATGAAGCACATTCTCAAGAACAATTTAGATGATACCAAAGTGGACTACTATACAGCGTGGGACCATGGATGGCATGAGCACTGGGCCTTATGGACAAGTCTTTGGGCCTGATAACTTTTTTTTTGGCCAGTCCGGTGTTCAAAATAACTAGGCTAGGGCCATTATAACGAAGGGGCCGAGCTCATCAATTCTGTGTTAGATGTCGTCAGGAAGGAGGAAAAAAATTTCGTTTGTTTAAAAGGGTTTCCAGTGTGTCATTCTTCGAGAGGAGGTACTAGATCTGCGATGCGAACCCTTTTGATCTCCAATATCAAACAGGAGTACCCTGATGGAATGATTCTTACCTTCTCTATTTCCCTTCTCCCAACATGTCTGACACAGTGGTGGAGCCTTACAATTCCATGCTCTTTATGTATCAACTGGTGGAGAATGGACATGAGTGTATGGTATTGGACAATGAGGCCCTTTACAACATCTGATTCAGGACTCTCAATCTCACAACTCCTAGCTTCAGTGATTTGAACCATCTAATATCTACAACAATGGGCTGAGTCACCTGCTGCCTAAGTTTTCCTAGTCAGCTTAACTCAGATCTAAGGAAACTGGAAATGAATTTAATCCCCTTCCCCCATATTCATTTCTTTATGGTTGGTTTTTCCCTATTGACTTCACTTGGTTCACAACAATATAGAGCCCTCACCATTCCGGAATTGACGCAACAAATGCAAGATTATAAGAACATGATGTATGTTATAGATCCATGTCATGGCAGGTACTTTACTGCATCTTCCATGTTCAAAGGAAAGATGAGCACCAAAGAGGTGGATGAACAGATGATGAATGTTCAGAACAAGAATTCCTCCTACTTTGTGGAGTGGATCCCCAACAATGTGAAATCCAATGCATGTGACATCCCACCAATGGTCCTCCCCATGTATTCCACATTCATTGGGAACTCAGCATCCATTCAGGAGATGTTTAGGAGAGTAAGCAAGCAATTCATTGCCATATTTAGGAGGAAGGTCGTCTTGCATTGGTACACTGGTGAAGGCATGGATGAGATGGAATACACTGAAGCAGAGAGAAAAATGAATGATTGTCTCAGAATACATGCAATATCAGGATGCTGGTGTAGAGGATGATGAATATTATGATGATGAAGAATCAACTCAGGAAAGCTAGGGAAAAAGCTTAATAATGCCATCTACAAATGCTAGTTGTTTCAATGCCTACTAGTTATTTGTTTGTGGGCTTCATTTGCACTTCTTGTTCTTTCATGGTTTGCTCTATTCTCACTGAAGGGTTTTGCATTGAATGCATAAACATTGTATACAACTCCTACATTATTTCCTTGGTTTTGTTGATCATATTGAAAAATTGAGAAGATGTAACTGCCCTCCAAAATTATAGATGAAATCCAATCATGCTTGGACACTCCTCTGTATTATATGTTATATAATTATGGTGTTTAATGGATTTTTAAGACTATAATATGTTTCTAGGATTTGTAAATAGGAAAGACAACAATTCTTTACAAATTCAAACTAGGGGAGTACGTGAGAACAATGGCCACTATAGGATTCAATATAGAGACAACAATGTTTAAGAATCTGAGCTTCACTGTTTGGCACATAGGGGGCCAAGATAAAATCTTTTATATGTGTAGATAGTATATGGTCGATGCCCAAGTATATTTCATAGTGTTTATCTATTATTACTCGAACTTGGCTCTTGATTTTTCTTTTAAGAAGTTTGTTTCTTTGATCCATGTCTGCACATGCTGGATTCATTTAGTAAATTCGTGATATAACAGTGTATTCATGATATAGCATTGTTGGATTCATTAGATAAATTTATGACATGAGATTCTTTGTTTGGGGATTTTATAATGTGTATATGCTGGATTCATTTGTAAAATTTATGGATTTTTATCATTGGTTGGATTCACTCAATAAATTTATGTTTGTTTGTGGACATGAGCTTTCATAATAATACATACTATATAGATATCATAATATATATTATTTCAGAGTCACTCAACAAATCTCATATATTGATATATTATATGATTGTTGTTTTGTATATAGATGTTAAATTATCTATATATATATATATATATATATATATATATATATATATATATATATATATATATATATATATATATGTAGATTGCATTTTTTTTGTATCTAAGAGATATAAAGTAAAGTTGACAATCAACTTTTCTTTATTCCAAAAATGTTCAAATTTTTTACAATATTATTTTTCATGATTCTTTTGTTTTATAGGGTACTGTTATCTCAATTTATGTGCAAATAAGAACTCATGTATGGGAGTGGTTAGGTAAAAGGGTGTTTGCAAGAAGTTGAGAAAACTTTGAATGAATTCATAGTCTATATTTCATGTTAGGTTGTGATTTTATCTTGTGGCTTTCTTATTTCATGTCAATATTATTCTTACTTATGAATTCATAACAAGATTAAGATGTTTTTCATATATAATTTTGTTCTTTTCTTCCAGTTGGAGTTCATCTATCTATGGATTCTATTTGGGACAATGTTGATTTCCATCTCTTCTTTTTCTTTTTATTGTAGAGTGTGTATGGTGTATGCTAGAGTTTTTAAATTCATTGTTTTACTTCAACTTTTGATGTATTTTCATGTATGTTTTATTAGTTTGGTTGTATCTTATAACATTGACTTGAAATCAAAACCACAGTGTTGGACAAGATTTGGTAACTCCAAGGAGGTTTATTCTTGGTGTGATAGGCTTGGAGTTTGTCTTGTTTTCTAGCATGATTTTGAATTATTATGAGTGGAAAGTGTCCTAAAAGCACATGATTGTTTAACAAGAATATGATATATGTTAGGATGCATATGTTTTGTTTCAACATATTTTAGTTTGTCTCTGCATATCCAAAATCCAATATATTTTTTAGTTGGTTGATTGTTTTATTTTTTGTTTTCTAAGTGGTTTGGGCCCTGAGATGACTGCGTGCTTTGGCTCAAGAAAATGTGACCTTGGGGCATAAAAGTAGTAAGTGTGAGTCACGAAATGGCAAGGATTTATACTTCTTAAAGATAAACTCTTATGAGTTGTATTGTTGTTATTTTAAGTTTTTTTTATTTCGTGGACTTTATATAAATTTTAGCTCGATATGTGTACTAAATTGTATGTTTTTGGAGACCAATATAATATTGTGCTTTTTTTCTTTATTCAGGCTTATGTGATCCATAATTAATTAAGCAAAGTCTTTTGGTAGAAATCACATAAGATAATTTTTTGGCCGACGCGTTTTGAGCCAACAAGTGTGGTTCATCATCAGGACCAGATGAAGAGGCATATCATGCAAAATTCTTAAATACAGAGAAATGTAGAGACATAATTCCAAGTAACAGTTATATTTGAACAATAATATTTAAATTACGATATCAATTTATTAATATGTTAAAAACAAATATTATTAAGTAATGGCTATATTAAATGGATAGTTTTTGAAAAACAATATTTAAATAATGACATTAGTTTATTAATTTAAATATTATTTTTAAAAAACTAGCCGTTTAATATAGCCGTTACTTGATAATATTTTTTTTTAATATATTAATAAATTGATATCATAATTTAAATATTATTATTCAAATATAGTTGTTACTTGAAAGTATGTCTCCACATTACTCTATATTTAAGGCTTTTCCATGGTCTTCCTCTTCAACTGGTTCTGATGATGAGCCACACTTGTCGGTTTGAAACACGTCAACCAAAAATTTCTCTTATGTGATTTCTACTAAAAGACTTTGCTTAAAATATTATGCTTGTTGCGCAGTTTCATTTTGGCTTCTCAACATTTCCTTTGTGTCAAATGTTTTGTTCAAACATGGATTTCATTCATTCACTTCAAGTAGAAGATATGGAAATGATATCTAATCCCAAAAAGGCAAAGAATAATTGTTTTTTGATGATTTCATGCCTCGCAATATCAACTTTAAAATCTTTCCAACATGCTAATTTTGCCTCAGTGTGTTGGAAGAACCCATCAAGATGATTGATGGTAGAATGGATGTTTGTAATCTAGCTATTATTGTGTAGCAACAATCATAGTTGAACCAACTCCTTCAACAACCCATACAACCAGTTAATCACATTCAACTCCAACAACACCTTCTTCCACCCATGGTACTTATACAACCCATATAGCCAACTAATCCCTTTTAACTAGCTATAATAGATCCTAACTTAAGAAGGGTCTATGTGGGTAATGTTCCTGAACACATGCAACATGCTAGAATGACTAATTTTTTCTCTCGTTATGGAGACATTGAAGAAGTCCCTGGTGGTTGATAGACAAACTGGTAAGTCAAAAGGATACTCCCTTATTCTTTACAAAATAATTGAAGCAGAAATCGAACCCTAGAAGAACTTGTTAAATCAATAGATGGGCATCAAATTTCCTGTAAATTAGCATTTGAAGGGAAAAGGAAGAAAGTTATAGCAAGCCAGGGCTAACTTTTTCCTGATTGAATGATAAAGGTGATGTATATCACGTTTCAAAATATCATGGATTAGGTCATGGGTGAGTCAACCTGCCACTTATTGGTCATCAGAAAATTTGTGAACCCAACATCAGTACCAGTTACTTGTCTAAATCCATATGTGGATTAAGTGATGAAGCACTGCCAAGTTTGTCTATAGACCTTGTTGCAATAAACCTCCCTTATTCATTAAAATATTCAACACTGTTGGACTTGGGCCACGAACTTCTTCTCCAGGAAAAAACTTCTAGTCATGCATCACTACGCGTAGGCAATTATAGTCTTAGTCCATATGGATCCTCTAGATGTGGAAGTCACTCATATAATAGTTTTGGAGGTGAAACATCTCACTATGGGATTTATTCAAGTTCATCAGTTTCCCAAACTACTCCATATGATGGAGAAAGTCATTTCCCCCTTACAACTCGTCAAAGTAAACTCCCAAGGTTATCTCCATAATCAAGAGTTATAATTGACATGCGGTCTAACTACACATCCTAGGTTTGTGCTTATTATTATTCTTCTTCTCCCATTTGTTTCAGTTCATTTTCAATTGTATTTATATATATTTGAAATGTTTGTTTTGATCTTTTGTCTTCCATTATATGTCAAACGTCACATATGAATATGCGAGCATTTTTCTTTGGATCTCCTTTCTTATTTTTCTTCTAACTTCTTTCTCTAGCAATTGGTGAGAATAATTTTGGAGAGAGGTTGAAAAAATAACATTTTTCTAGCATTTTCTGTCTTGTTTTTAGTTTACTGTCACTACTTTTTAAAAGGTACCCTTTTGAATAATGAAATACCTTATCTTCTTTCTCTTGGGGATGTGATGAGAATAAGCATAAGTCATTGTCGTAGTGGAGGAAACTAGCTGGTATTAACTATGGAGTTAAAGTTAGCGTGGCCAAATCATAGAGAAAATCTATGTTATAATTATGGTGTACAATTACTATATGTGAGGGAAATTGTAGTCAAGATGTGATGGGCATAAAGGGAACCTGGTTTACAAGGTAAATTTTAGCATGTGTTCCATATTCAAAATTTATTATCTTAACTTCTTTTACTATTAAATTACCAGTTGTTGTTAAGCTATGTGCAAATAAGCACACCAAAAAATATTGAATTATATGAGAGCAGTTAGGTAAAAGGGTGTTCGCAAGAAGTGGGGAAAACTCAGAATGAATTTATATTTGACCTTTAGTGTTAGGTTTTGATTTTTTCTTGTGGCTTTGTTATTTTCATTTCAATAATGTTCTTACTTATGCATTCATAATGAGATCAGGATGTTTTTCATTTCTCTTTTTATTATTTGTTGCGAATTGGAGTTCATCTCATCATGGATTCTATTTGACGCAATGCTAATTGCCATATTTTCTTTTTCTTTATTGTATATTTTTTGTGGTCTATGCTAGAGTTTTTAAATTCATTGTCTTACTTCAATTTTTGATGTATTTTTGTTTATGCTTTATTAGTTTGGTTGTATATTATAACATTGACTTGTAATCAAAACCACAGTGTTGGACAAGATTTGGTAACTCCAAGGAGATTTATTCTTAGTGTGATAGGCTTGGATTTTTTTTTTTTTTTGCTGACATGATTTTGAATTATTATGTGTGGAAAGTGTCCTAAAATCACATGATTTTTTAACAAAAAGAGGATATATGTTTGGATGCATTTGTTGTGTTTCAACATATTTCAGTTTGTCTTTGCATATTAAAAAACGAATACATTTTTTGGTCGGTTGATTTTTTTTGTTTTGTTTGCTAAGTGTATTGGGCCCCGAGGTGATTCCATGATTTGACTCAAGGAAATGTGACCCTAGGGCATAAAAGTAGTAATTCTGACTCGATAAAAGGCAAGGGTTCATATTTGTTAAAGAAAAAATCCATTCATGAGATGTATTGTTGTTATTTTAGGTTTTCTTATTTCATGGAATTTATATCAATTTCAGCTTGATATGTGTACCAAATTGTATGCTTTTGGACACTAATATAATATTGTTCTTGTTGCGCAGTTTGAGTTTGGCTTCTCAACATTGCCTATGTTTCCATTTTTTTGTTCAATCATGGCTTTCATTCGTCCACTTCAAGAAGAAAATATTACAGTGGTATGTAAGCCCAAGAAGGTAAATAATAATTTTTGTTAGATGATTTCATGCCTCATAGTATCAGCTTTAAAATCTTTACGATATTTAGTGGTAGTCATTACATATTACTTCTCACTACAGTCACATACTTTTCACCCTTGTAATTATGAAAGTTGAGGAAAATTCAAGGGCCGCATGTTATGAAACCAGCTCACAGAAATATAGAAAAGAGAGATCAACGCCTTAGAATTCAGCCTCTTCGAGGGGGCAACCTCCTTTACATTACACAAATGAACAATTCTTGGATGATACAAATGAAAAGACCTCCTTTCTATATATAGGAGTCTAAGGGGTCATAACATAATCAAAGCCGACAAAACAATAATAATGTAAGGGCACAATAATAACAATAGTGGGCTTCTATGGGGCACAATAGTAACAATATGGGCACTACAAGGGTACATCAATATAATAAGTGGGTTGTAATAATAATAAAAAGGGGTTACACTAGTAGTATAGGGGCCTAACATGCTCCTCTCCTTCAAAAAGTGTTGTCCTCAATGCTTGAGTAGTTCTTGATGCTTCTGTATAAAATTCTTGTCCTCCCATGTGGAATCTTCAGCAGGTAAGTTCTTCCACTTGATGAGATACTCTGAAATTGATCGATTTCGTAGTTGTCGGGTTCATGTTTCTATGACTGCTCCAGGTTCCAATATGATTTTTCCTTCCTCTTCAATTTCTGGCAATATTGTTTGAATTGGGAACCTGATTCATTAGAGAAGGCATTCAGGTTAGCAAGAAAATGGAAAGCAAAATGTGATGAAACCAGCTCACAAAATGATAGAAAAGATAGATCAACGCCTTAGAATTCAGCCTCTTCAAGGGGGCAACCTCCTTTACATTACATAAATGAACAATTCTTGGATGATACAAATGAAAAGGCCTCCTTTCTATATATAGGAGTCTAAGGGGTCATAACATAATCAGAGCCGACATAACAATAATAATGTAAGGGCACAATAATAACAATAGTGGGCTTCTATGGGGCACAATAGTAACAATATGGGCACTACATGGGTACATCAATATAATAAGTGGGTTGTACTAATAATAATAAGGGGTTACACTAGTAGTATAGGGGCCTTACACCGCATCATCATCATCATAATCTCTCCCTAAAATACCCCAAACATTGACCTCTCTAAAAAATATTTACAACCCTAATATTTTGATAAAATCTAGTATCTTTTGTGGTCTCTCTTCCATTAAACACTACTCCCATTCCATACAAGGAAACATAGAAGGTTGTTTTTGGAAAGAAAGGAGGTTATCCTATTGTTTTATCTTTGTTTTTCCAGACATAGAAGCTTGTTTCCTGAAGGAAAGGGGGTTATCGTATTGCTTTATCTTTGTTTTCCCTTGCCATATAAACTTTATTTTAGTATCTTGTAGTTCTATTTATGGAAATTTTTATTGGAAGGGTTCTAAATTGTGAACAATCAACATATGCATTCTAGCAACAATTGTAGTAGAAGAATCCCAAAAAAAGGTAAAGGAAGAGGGAAAACAAAATGAAATGACTTTCCATTGTTGTTCCTTTATTCTATTGAGATTATTGTGCTCCCTATATGGAGCTTCTTGTATATCATTGGAACCTTGTAGTCATTCATGTAACTAATTATGTACAAATAAATATTCTTCTTGTAGCAAATTAACAAGAAGTAAAATGGCAAGTAGGCATGGTTGAGGAAAAAAAGGTGGTGAAAATGAAATGGATCAACAATGAGAATATAATCATAACCTTTAGTCATCTATTGTCTTTAGTTGTCCTTTCACTTTACTTAATGAAATCTTCATTTAAACTTTATTTTTCCTCATTTGCCCTTGATTGGTGATGTGACATTGTGTCATCTTTTGGATGAATATTGTTGATTATCTCATATGACTATGGTATCTTTGCCAATTATGAGAACATTTATATAATTTCTTCATGTCACTTCTTACACATAAGACATGAGCCCCATAGTGAATAATGGTGTGATTTATACTATGTACAATGTTGCATTTTATATGTTGAAGCTGCTACATGACTACCTATAGGGATTCCTATGGAGGTACAAGGTACCATGCAAAAGTTGAGATACTCCAAATTTTTATTTTTTGTTAAGTATAAGTCATGCCTCTAGGATATTCTATTTAAAATTTCACGGTCTGGATATGAATATTCCAATGACTTGAGACTTTTCTTGAATCCTATAGCCTCCCTATAGAACTAAATGGAATTTGAAAAATTTTCTTGTTGGTGAACAATTAGATGGAAATTTTTCTTGAGTGGATAGGGTTTAATGAAAAGTTATTAAAAATGAACAAGGATGAATATGGAATGGAAAGAAAATAGAATGAGATGCAAGGGAAAATGAAAACTAGTAATGATGGGATAGCTATGGTAAGGTATAGAATGTAATAGTTTTGCTATGAAAATAAATGTTTTGATGTCCTTGCAATGATTTTATTATAAAATTATTTATATCCTTGTACTTTATAGTAATGTGATTTATGCTTCTCCATTTCAAGTTTGTCCTATGGTAGGTTCTTCAATTACTTATAATTTTTTAATAGATAAATTAGAAACTATGCATGTCATTTGGAACTTGTGAACTATTGTGTATCATTTATTTAAATATAATATCCTAAGTGCTAAAGAAACTATAGCATTAATTAATTTATTTATTATGGAGTGTAGGTGTTATTTTTCTTTCTGTATCCTGGTGTGCATTAAATATATTAGCCAAACTTGTGTACTTACAATTTTAACATATGTTTATTGGTTACATTTTAGGATCTTTGCTATTGATTGTTATGTTATGACATGTTGAATTAATGAATAATGAGAGGCACTCTCAATTACTTTTCTAGACCCCATATCCAGTAGGATTTGAGCATGTAGCTCATTAGTCATAATTTCACCATGAATATAATTTTTTTTTAACTTTTTGGCATGTAAATCAGTCACAACGGATTTACATGATTCACAAGGTGAGAAATCGATGTTTGATGTAATTGCACATTTTAGGTTTGATAGTTATACGTCATTTATAGACTATAAATGTCTTCAAAGTTTCACTTCTAATTGAGTATTCAACTATACATATCGAGTATATTATACGTAATTATTTTTCCTTCCACCTACTTTTCATAACTTCCGTAAAAATTAGGTAGGGACCTACAGTTTTGATTCTATTTTTTTTTTTTAGTAAGAGATTTTCCAAGACTTTACAAAGTTCTATAATATATTGAAAGTTGTAGAATTTACAATCTATAAAGTTTCAACGTCTAATTTTTTAAAGTCGATTTTTTTAAATGGTGCTAGTTCAATGGAAGAGCACCTACCTTGCAAGCAAAAGGTTGGTGGTTTGATTCCATTATGCCCTGATATTAATATGAAATGACAATGATTAGGTTTTGGTGATGAAGGTTGTTTTGACCATCACCAATAAGCTTATGGTGACATTTTTTGACCCTCACCAAAATATGAAATGGTGACAGCTACATAATGCCACAACATATATGTATCAATAGTAATGGACATGAAAGGTCCATTAACATAAATTATTGTTCATATGAAATGGTGATGGTCAATGAAGGTCGCCATATATATTCATTAGTAGTGACACGCATGAAAATTCCTTCAAAATAAATCATTGTTGTTCATATGAAATGGTGACGGCTACTATCCATCATTATAATAATTATTCATGACTGTTACAGATCCATTTGGTCACATCACTACCATCATTCAGATTAGTACTTTTAGGGCTCATCAAACCCTAATTTAGTTGCTACATGCCCTAAACAAGTCATCACTTTGGATGCCTCCTTCCTTGAGAGTTTCTTGGCCTAAATCACTCTAGAAATGCCTCCTTGAGGGACCAGCGCATCCTTGGTCAGGGGTAAGTGCACTTCAGTGTAGGTAGGCCCATGTCAGGGTACATTTCAAAGCACATAGACCCGCTTTGACCTCCAATGGGGGAGATTGAGTGAAATCCTCATAGGGTTTTGGGAATATTCTTATCTTCCAGAGCATTCTAGAAGATTCGCACACTTATCATCTCCTATGAGCTCGAAATTGGATAGGGAATGAATTAAGTAACCTCCTATCCTCTCATCTCTTCCTCTATGGAAAGTAACTCTAAGTTTAGAAGGCCATTCAATACCATCATTTATGACCAAACATTCTCCATTTTCCTACAAATTGAGCACTCATATAAGTGATCAAGGGCTGGACTTTGAGAATATGTAAAGAGATACTATTGGTGTGAGGTTTGAGATTGTAAGAAAGTATTGTTATGCAGTCGGAGTGTTGTGCTTTTGATGTGATGTTGGATGGAACTCAAGCTGGAGGAGTGAAATTGGATCAGACTTCATTGTTGTAATTCTTCCTTCTATTTAATAAAGTTGTTTACACCTCTTCCCATGTTCTTTTCTTTATGTATGATTATTATATGTGTAAATTCTTTTGATTACATTTGCTTATAGTAGATAGATCTCTTGCTTTGATTTGTTTTTGTCCTCTATTTATGATTCCAGGTACATGTCAAGCGAATTAAGTTCGAGAAGGAGTGACAAGAGCCATACAAAGGAGACAAAGGGAAAGTGAAAGATAACAAGTAGGTCCCTTGTCTTATTTACCTTCTATAGGAAAAGGTTAAACACTTTAAATCTATTATTCTAGGTGTAGCTACCCACCTAGTGAAATTGTGTTTATCGTAGATGGAAAATTCGACATAATAAATTGGTGACTCCATTGGGGAATGATCATCATTTTAGGTAGTTTATCTTCAACCTAGTACACCCTAGTAGACTTTACTTGCTTCCTTTGATCTTGTTTCAGTCCTTTTGAAGTGTTTTTTGGCAAAAATTATGCTTGAAAGCCCCTAGAATGGCCTCTCTAGCACCAACGCAGGGTTGGTTAGGACACAAAGTGTTGCAGAGCACCCTTGGCTTAAGGATAGTGCTCTAAAGCACACTATCTCCCATTCAGGGCTGCACTAATTCTCCTTAGGTAAAAAATCCCACCTTTGCCTTGATTTTCCCAAATTTCCTTATGTTTTTGCTTGTTGAAATATCAATGATTGTTGTGTCTCTAAAATCAATTTGTGTTTCCTTTCCTAGACCTACTTTGGCCTTGATTGTTTAGTGTTTCTTAAATGATTTATTTATCACTATCAATTCATTGTCAAAGTTATTTTATAGTCGATTAATCTTTGCTCAAAACAAAGTGTCGTAAAAGTCTTCATTTCTTTCGAAAAGGAATTGTCGTAAAGTCTTCGTTCTTGCAACAAGATTGATTGATTGTATGTGAATTAGTTTCCTTTTGTTCACTTCAACATTAAGGGATTGAAAAGAAAACTTGCATTGTGGATATTGGAGTTTGTGAATTCTTGATAGTAATAGCTAGGGAAATTTCATTAGGTATTCTCTTTTCTCTTTGTCAAAGATCTAATTCCTCTATCCCTACTAACTAAGGTTTCATTGTTAAAAATTGAATGAAAAAAATGTTTATCATATTAGTTACATTCTAGGAATTTCAAAAAACATCACGTGGTGAACCTTGAAAGGAAAATTCTTAAGAAGATCAACTTAAATGTTATCTCAATTAACCTAATGGAGCATTGTAACTTAACACATAACATTTATAGGTCTAGGCTAGAGATGAGTTCCAACGTCATTAAACATAGCAGCTATCTCTAACTTGTATGTGGTACATTCCAAGTGTTATACCTTATTCCACGTACCTAACTATGTCATAGCTTGTCCATGTACATTCAGGTATATATGGTGGTGTTACAGTACAAAAAGTATAAAGGAATGCTCTCACTGTGTGGTTTTTCATTTGACAGCGCTAACACGGATTGGGCCTCCAGGTACTTTCAAGTATATATGGGAGGACAACATTAGGTTTCTATCTATCCTTAGGTAATCGAGTTAGCTACCTTGTACATTGTGATACACCAAACACAACATTTGGGGAGATTACCTGCACGTATGTTAAGTCCTTGGTTTACTGATGCAGTATATTACATTTCACAATTGCTTGGTAATCCTTTTGCCTAGATTATCCCTCTTTTGTTTTTTCATGTTATTTTGATTAAAATAAAATTAAATAACTACGGATAACATCCTTCATGCTCACTCCTTAGTTGATCTTAGGTTGATACATATGGCAACAACTTTGGAGTCCACCAATCACAGAATTCCTTTTGATGGGAATCCTAGTCCTTTTCCTCCTTTCAGAAATATTGGTGCTCGTTATATGGACACATTGTCTCTTCTAGTATTCACCACCGACTTTCTAGTATGGTTGTTTTCAAACTCCTTGGTTCAAAATGTCGTGATTTCTCTGCAATCAAGTACTCCTCCAACTGGACAAAATCAACCTCCAGTTGACCCTTTTCCTTCTTCCTCGGTTTTTTCTTCCTCCCCTTCTTCCTCTTCTCCTGGTGAAAGTATTGACACTAGTAAATAGGTGGCTAAGAAGAAGAAGAAAGGGCAGAAGAACAAGAAGAAATTTAGAACGGGGCAACCAAGAAACCATTTCTTTCAATGAAGCTTCTTATGAGAAATCATCTGGTAAGCCTCACAACGTTTGATATCCATGAAAACTTTGTATAGGAGACCATCTTCTTTGAAATTTTCTTGATATTCCTCAGACCTTAGAATAATGGTCTTATCATTCACATCATCCTATGTCATCAACATCTAGACATCATGTTGGTGACACACCATCAACTAGTGGTAGTAAAGTTCATGGAAATAAGCGTAAAGATAAGTTTCCTTGTAGGTTATGTCAAGGGAATTACCCCATTCACCTTTGTCCCTATCTAAATAAAGCCAAAAAAGTGTTGGATAATCATCCTACTTCTCCACAGCAACTTCCATATTGTTACAGGAGAATATCCCTTAATCTTTCACTAGTTGATGAAGTGACTAACCCAAATCAACTGTCAGTCGAACACACTCTCTCTAAATGTGAATCCCATTAATCCATACCTAACCATCATAGGTTGAGGTAACACTTGACCTGATTTCACCTTCAGTTAATCATACCTATCCCATAGAGAGTGAATATGATAACACTCTGGTTCTTTTCATTTCTTTAGATTCCAATGAGCTTGGAGGAAACCCTCCTGTTCCATCAAGACAGGAGGAAAATCCTCCCATTCTTGTAACTCAAGAGGGTAATTCTCTTGTTCTTACAGTACCCCCTCCAAGTAGTGTGGTCACTTCCTTTGACTGGAACTGACTAGAAAGATGTTATCTTCCTTCTTATGTGCCTCTTCGTATCATAGTATAGGTTTGTAATATGGTTGTACCAAACACTATTATAGATGAAGGTGCATATGTGAGTATCCTTTCCTCCACTGCTTGGTAAGCACTCGTTTCACTGCCATTTGTGCCTATTACCCAGAATTTGTTGGCTTTTAACAAAGTAACCAGTCAACCTTTAGGGATCCTCCCTTAGTTGTCTATTACTTTGGGAGGAGAAATTGTTTATCGCAATGTGATGGTAGACCCAGGCCCTTTAGATTACAATTTGCTTCTTGGGTGTGACTATGTTTATGACATGGGAGCTATTGTTTCATCACTCTTCTGAGTGATGTGTTTCTCGAACGACGGCAGAATTGTCATCGTTGACCAACATTCATTTCCCGATCCAGATATGGTTTCCAATCAACTATCTTCCCTAAATGGTCCTTTCATCCCAATGGTATCTTCCCCGCCACAGGTCAATTATGTGGCAACCTGTTCCACGCCTACAACTGATGATCAATTCCATGATCTTGTGCATTATGTAATGGGGGCATTGGAACTAGATCTCTCAAATGGATTCCTTGCTACAGATCCCTTCCATAGCATTCTTCTCCCATCTGATGAGAACCTCTTGGAAGGCATGATCTGTTATGGGTTGTGAACAAGGAATATGAGGATAGTTCTTTCATTGTGTCAACCTCATTAAAAATGAAACAGGTCCCACAAGCATAGTTGTCTTGTGTTAAGCTTGTTAAAAAATGAAACAAGGAGTCTATGAAGATTTCCTTGTCTTGTCAAGCTCGTTAAAAATGAAACAAGGAATACAAGATAGTTCCTCGTCTTGTGTCAACCTTGTTAAAAAATGAAACAAAGGGTATGATCATAGTTCCTTGTCTTGTGTCAAGCTCATTAAAAAATGAAACAAGGAATCTAAGCAGAGTTCCTTGTCTTGTGTCGAGCTCATTAAAAGATGAAACAAGGTCCCGTGGAGCAAAGTTCCAATTCGAATCTTTCACTTGATCTCGTATATGAATCGTCATTCCATCCACCTCATAGCCACGAGTATTCTAATTAGGTAAACGCAATCAAGCTTGGGGGGCAGGCACCTAGAATTGAGTCATCATGCTGGGGGCATATAAACCAATCTCAAGCTTTGCTTCAAGCTTGTGTAAAAATGAAACTAAATCCATGCATAGTTTTTTGTTTCAAGCTTGTGTAAACATGAAACTGAATCCAAGCATAGTTTTTCATTTCAAGCTTGTGTAAAAATGAAAATGAATCCAAGCATAGTTCCCTATGGTTCAACCTTGTGTTAAAATGAACCCATATACATTTTAATCCTTGTGATTGCCATTCCATTAGCCTCTTCTGTTAGATGAGCCTTGGTTTTTCTCCTTCCATCGTCACTATCTGCTTAGCTGATCATACGCTTTCACTTGGTTGTTTTACCCCTTTTAAGGAACAGTTTGTTAGGTCCATATACTACTAGTGTAACCCCTTATTATTATTAGTGAAACCCCCTTATTATATTGTTGTGCCCATGTAGTACCCATATTGTTATTATTGTGCCCCATAGAAGCCCACTATTGTTATTGTTGTGCCATTATATTATTATTGTTATCTTGACTTTGATTATATTATGACCCCTTAGACTCATATATATAGAAAGGAGGTCTTGTCATTTGTGTCATCCCAGAATTGTTCATTTATATAATGTAAAAGAGGTTTTCCCCTTGAAGAAGCTTATTTTAAAGGCGTTTATCTATCTTTTCTATCTCTTTGTGAGCTGGTTTCATAACAGTTGGTATCAAAGCTTTCGATTCTAGGGTTTCGCTACTCCAAACAGGTCCTCGTGGTATTTTCGCTATAACTTTGTTTCGGTGACATTTCAGAAGCTAACAAAATAAACCCATTTGAGATGAAATCTCATTGAACCTTGGTTCCAAATTTCAAATCTTGTATCCCTATACTTTCCGAGATATGATCTGAGGAAGTTAGGGTTTTTGCAAGCTCCAGAATTTCATATAAAACCAATCATCACGGAATTTTCGCCATATAGTTTTCACTACTAAGTTTCTGAAGATAAAAAAACAACCCATTAGAGAAGAAATCGGTATGAACCTTGGATCCAAATTTTAGATCTCGTCTCGCTATATTTTCAGATATACGATCTAAGGAAGTTAGGGTTTTTTGCAAAATCCCAAATTACATCCTAAACAGGTGACCCTAGGAAAATCGTCATAACATTCTCTCTGAGCATCAAATTGAAATTTCCTTATAAGTTACAGAAATAGGACAGACTATGTTTTTTTTGGGTATAATTTTAAGAACCTAAGATTGAAACAGTGACATGTGGCACATCGTACAAGTTCACTCTCATGACCTAGTCTATAATTAGGTCATCATGGGAGATTGGGAATAAATATTTCTTTGGGAATCCAATTGCTATCATAATTGTGGAGTTAGAAAGAGGACTCATAGGGCTATTATAGGCACAAATTTCAGAACTTAAAGATTTGAAATTAAAGATTTACAGTCGTTTCAAGATCGAGCTCTTAAAATCAAGAAAAGGCGAGATGACGAAGTTTGGTGGCAAGGATCTGGTAAATTGGATACTACAGATGGAGAAATATTTTTACCTACATGGTGTACCACTCTTACAAAAGCTACGTATTACATCTAATTATTTAGAACCAAATCAATTTTTATGACATAAAGGGATTTTTTCTCATAAACCACTTGTCATGTGGTCAATTTTCACGGAGGAAATGATAGCACATTATGAGGATACAAAGAGCAACACCTTCTTTAGCCAATTGATAAATCTCAAAAAAAAGGGTTCAATGGCAGAGCACATTGATGACTTTCAAAAATTCAATATACGGGTAAATGATATTCTAGAGAAGAAAAAGATAAATAGTTTTATCTATGCCTTGCATGCTGCTATCAATCATATGAAAGCATATTGGAAGACAAGCATTTCAGATTTGAAGGAAGGCATGGAAGGTTTGAAGGAAGGTGGGACAAAGCTGCTACAAGAAAGGCATCCTAATGACGAAAAGGATCAAGAAAAATCAAAAGAAGAGGATATAGACCAGGAATAAACCCTAGAGTTTAGTATACCTAGGGGGGATAATATGGGGTACAAAGGGAGGTACCTAAAGGAATAATGTGATAATGGGATGGGCCATAGTAATAATTAAGGTGGTTATCCCGTATCATGTAAGGGACCACAAGTAGTTAGTAATAATATAATGGGCCCATGGTGTTAGATAGATGGTATTGAGGGAACCATGGTAATGACCCATGGTATTATATGTATGAGGCCTATATAGAGGCTAAAGACTCCCCATTGAGAGATGTCAAGGATTATTGTATGAACATGCATATGGCTTGTGGAGTGTTCTTCTTCCTTAAGGAGTGAATGTATGGTGTTTCCCTACCTTATGGGATCAATCAATAAAGTGAAGCCTTTCTATATTCAAATCTTGTTATTCTTGGGTTTATTTATATTATCATATATTTCTGGGTCAAATCTATAACAAGTGGTATCTGAGCACTTTCTTGGGCAAAGGTGGAGAATTTTTTTAATTCTTTGCAGGAACTTTCTGGGGCAGCGAGTTTGTAGATCAGATATGTATTTTTTCTGTCAAAATCTACAACCTTTGATTACAAATATGGATTCTTTGTGAAAAAATACCCAATTTCAAAAAAAATTCAGCCAAATTGGAGTCTGGATGAAGGAGACATCGCTGATATAAAAATCAGTGGTGTTGCAGACATTTTTTCAAGGCGGCAAGTTTGCAGATAATATCCATATGTTTTGGTGGAAAATATTTAAAATATAATTGTAGATCTATATTTTTTGTAAAAAAATACCCAATTTCAAAAAGAAATCGGCTGAATCGGAGTTCGGATGAGGGAGGTATTACTGATTTAAAAATCAGTTAGGGTGCAGACATTTTTTCAGGGCAGCGAGTTTGTGGCACAGATCAGGACTTCCTGGTGCAAAATCTGAAGAATATAATTGGAGATCTGGATTATTTGTGAAATAATACCCAATTTCAAAAAAAATATCAGTCGAATCGGAGTCCGGATGAGGGAGATATCGTTGATTTAAAATCAGTTATTTTTTCAGCAATTTTTGGTGACGACGGGATAGTTGTAGCGCGAATTGGAAATTCCAATGACTAGATCGAGATTTGTATTACATGGGAAGATGCAGAATGGATGTTCCATTTCCAAGAATAGGTCATAATAGGGATTCTGAGCAATATTGACTAAATTGTGTCCATTTCAAATTTTCGTCAAATTTTTTTTATGATGGCGGGCCTAGATCAGAATTTGAGGGACTTGTATAAATTTGATGGCTCTCATCTAGCCAAATGGCTAGCACAAATGGAGAAATATTTCACATTGAATCACATCATAGATGATGCAACTCAACTGAATGTGGGAATCATGTACTTGGACCATGAAAGATGGCAATGGTGGCAATGTGATCAAAAATGCCATCCAAGGACAGCTACTTGGTAGATGTTCGCAAAGTCTATTTGTGACAACTTTGACCGTAAATCTAATTTTGTGGGTCCTCTTACTAAGCTCACATAGACAGGCACACAACCTAGCAAAGATTTTTTACAAGAAAGAAGGAAACCAAGAAACCTAAAGTGTTAGTTTCTGCTGGTATCTCCTTATTGCAGGTTCATGGATTGATTCAGAAGGAGAAGATCATTGTGTCTATAAATCTTAGTTGCAAGGAAATCTCATAAATGTCAAGTTGACAAAAAAAATGCAAGTGCCAGCAAAACACATTGAAAACATA
This sequence comes from Pinus tabuliformis, assembly GCA_031772625.1. Lineage (NCBI taxonomy): Eukaryota > Viridiplantae > Streptophyta > Pinopsida > Pinales > Pinaceae > Pinus > Pinus tabuliformis. The sequence goes on from CM062819.1 coordinate 364,698,451, forward strand.
TAGGTTAATGATGAGGATATGCAAGTTTATAAAGATTTGAAGCTTTCGATGGATAAGTATGTGTTGCATTGTGATTTTTACACTTTAGATATGGATAACATGGTTGTTGTCATAGGATATCCTTGGATGGAACCTGTGGGTATTGTCAATATTAATTTGCAGAAAAAATTCTTGAAGATCTGGTATAAAAAGAAGAAAATTACATTGCAAGATATTTCCATTGAGCCACAAACAGAGACTAAGGAGGCAGTAGCACAAAGCTCTAATGAAACTGACACATAACATGATGAGCCTTTGATGATCAACAATCAAGCACAAATAGAGGCTGAAGTAGAAAAGGTTACAGGTGCTGATACATCAGACGAGGGCTTAGTGGTTGAAGTAATATTGGAAGATAAGTAATAAAAGACACCAAAACATGTACCAGCTACCAATTAGGCTCCATTAGGTGGTGAATTAAAGCAAAAGACACCATGGGTTAACACTTCATCATATCACCACCCACATCACCCCACAAGAAAACAACCAACAAGATGGCAACAAATTAGCCACAAAGACAACAACCCCCGCATCACAGATAGAGAGGAGTGAAGATCCACCTACTGCACATCAACACAGAAGAGTTGCCAAGGTCAACTTGCATCTCAAGTGAGTGAGGCACTAGCAAGATCAAGGGTTCCCCTTTCTCTTGGATTGCTAGATGCACATGCATGGTACTAGTGGACTACTCTTTTGAGTAGATCTTATTATTTGTGTTCTTCTCATGTTTCAAGAACGAAAGATGTTAAGGGGGGTGGAATGTAGTATACTTAGTGTTAATGGGAAAAGTGTCTATTCAGAACGACCCTATCCCACTAAGGTGTGACAGTGACCTTAGAAAAAAACAGAGAAAACTACTTTTGTATTCTTCTTTATGAACTATAAACAAAGAGAAATAGGATGAACCAACCTGTGTCTTACGCTAGTCCTTTGATCCAATCTCTCTCCTCTTTGACAGCTTCCAGCTACCTGCTCCCTTACTTGCCCAGCTTCACCAAGTACCTGCAAGATCACAGAAGAAGGAAACTATACAAAGACATGGGTTTATATTCATAAAAAGCTTAGGATCAGATTTAAGCTAAACATACAAATGTAACAAACATCAATGATACACAAGCATGTAGGAGAAACTCAAATAGTTTTATTGATATAACAAGAAGATCCAGGAGGATTTATAACCGATGATTCCTGATCCAGCATCAACCTCCCAGCAAAGAAGCCCCTCTTCACCTCCAACAAAGCATAAATCACCTAATACTCTGATATCTATCTCAAAACCAACAACAATTCTCTGCAATGTACAAAATTCCAGCCTCTGGATCTCTGGGATGAGGGATCCATATATAGATGTATGCAAGGAGTATGAGTCAGCTTATGATTTGACTAGTGTCTTCTCTCTGTCAGTTCTTGCTTCCACTTGGAGACTGAGAGCCTCTTACTCATCCTTGGTCGAATTCAATGAGGCAAGTGTCATTGGAGAAGATTCTGGAAGCTTCCATTGTCTCTCCACCTCGTGGAATGACTCTGCCACTTGTCATTTCCCACTCAACGCACCCTAGTAGTGCATTTAGTTGCATTGCAACGCACCTAGCTAGTGGACTTGGGTGCTATGCAATGCACTTGGCTAGTGGAGCAGCTGAAATGATCCTGATTTGACTGATTTTGAGCAGTTTCTGGTGGAGAACTTCTGGGAGAAGCTCTAATTTGTTGACCTTGTTCCTTTAGGAGTTAGAACAACACTTTTAGGGACTTAGGAGCCCTTGGTTTATGGACATTTCATGCTTAGAGCTGTAAGGCACAAAAATGTCTATAACAGTTGCCCCCTAAAGTATTAGGCCGTTTATCGGGTGAAATGCTTTATTAGGAGGATCCGAAGTTCTTTCAATGCTGGGAGGAGACCTGTAATAAGATACAATACAATACATTATCTTCATATTGTTTTCATGATCTAGCTGAGGCGGGCATTCCCATGCTCAGCTTTATAAATTCGTTTTCATGTACATAGGACAGACAATCGTCTGATGGTAGACTGATGATTCTGATAGAGTCATCATCCTTTTGGTAGGATGATTATCTGTGCTGCAATGCTGTACATTTCGATGTCTTTATTTTCCTGAATATATATCGTAGCCTGGATGGATGAAACTAGATCTGGGGTCTTCAATCTCGTCTGATCTTCACTCGAAGTACAAGTCGATCCATGCGAGAAATGTCTTGAAGTCGAACATGGAAAGACATCGCTTGATTACCAGTCAATGATGTAAACTGTTAACAAGCACGAGAGGAATCACCGATAATGATAATGACCCTCAAGGTACTGCAGTACAATTCACGTGGTGTGAATAAAGGACTTGGTGTCGAACACCACGCAAAATCTTTCGGTCGAAGGTCATTGATGTATACCTGTCGCTGGAAGTGAGAAACTTGCCATTGAGGCATGCAAGCTTCAAAGTACTGAATGGGATGTTCCTAGATCAACTTCTTGGATAATGAGCTGATGTCGACAAGAAGTGATCCGTCAAAGGAGGGCCTTAATGAATCCCACATCAATGACACGGAACGGAGCAAATGATTTTGATGGAGGTGAAAATGATCTGATGATATATGTTTCAGGATGGCGGTCATGAAAGAATGAAGTATAATGTATGGTAGTGGATGGGACACAGGTGACTTCTCTGGATGACTTCTCTTGAACATGTCGGCGACACTTATGTGATGGATTGGTAGTATTTACCCCAAATGTGGATGGTATGGCGTGACCATGGTGATGTGACCGGTGAATGAAACAACCCAACCCGACTTGGGCACGAAGTGGAAGTGTCATGTTCAAGAGCGACTTGCTACCAATAAAGATTCTTTGAGTTTTCTTCCCAATTTTTCCCCAGTCATTGCTGACCAGTACCTCTTTATTTTTGTCAAGCTTGAGGAGGATAACCTATGCTTGTTCTATAATTTTCCCTTCGGGCAAACCCATCGCTATGTTTTAACGAGCCTAGCGATAGTGAAACTCGTTCTCGTCTAAAGACAAGTTTGTCGCTATTAATCTTTTTAAGGAGTTTAACAACAAAGATAACTCAGTCCTTTTCATTTTTAAAGAGTCTGAAAAGGTACGTAAAGGTAACTCCAAAATTCCTTTTTCGTCATCTAATCCCTTAAGTCCAAAAAAGTATAAAACAATACAGAAGGGATGAATTTTCGATTGTTTTAACGAGCCAAACAAAACAAGGGCTCGATCTTTTTGTGCAATAATCCCTCAGGTCCAAAAAGATTAAAATCTAGAGGAGGGATAACACTTCTTGTCGCTTTAACGAGCTGGAAGGCCAAAACTCGGCAATATTTTCATATTTTACAAGTCATTTGAAAAGAGCTTAAAGAATACTCATCTTTTGAGGAACGAGTGATAAAATGGGTAGCAGCTGATTCCAGGTAAGGTTTGGAATTTTCCAATCATGGCAGTGTCACAAGGATGGCTAGTGAAATCACTCTTTGCAGTTGTTCCTCAAAATGGGTAAACAATCAAATGGAGGTGAATGATCGGCCAATGGAAAAGTGGAGGTGACGGTGCAAACACGACCAAGGCTTTAATGGCTGAAATGTTACATTCACGATGGTTATTTACCGAGGAATAGTTCATTTTTTAACGAGCTTAAACGCGGGTGGAAACATTTGCTCATGTCTTATGTTTATTTTTTAACGAGCTTGAACTATGTGCTAAAACGGCTCGATTAATCCAGTCATATGATAAGAATGTCTCATATAAAAGCAAAAACTTTTAGATTTTTGCCCCACATCCTTTCTTTATGCAAGTTAGGAAACGACTAATCCAAAAAACAGATAAATAATTTCTCTTTGCTTGCACTCCAAAAGGTTTGCATGCCCCCAGGTATAAAATATGGTTTCAAGGTTACCCCTCAATTTGCAGACAAAACATTTGTTCTATCAGGAGAGGCCTACCTCTTACAGGTTACCCAAATATTGTTCTATTCGCGGCGCAAACAAAACACTTCTTCAGCGATGCCTACCGAGATAAACAAAGGTGAGCGACGACGTCCGCCAACTCACATAACTTTGACAAGAGAATCTTATTCTAGAATAACCCCTCTTCCATTGACGGACAGGGTACAGACTAGTCATATTCTCTGGCGGAAACCTACCCTATACCCGAAGTCTTCCTGCTGAAGCAGACCAGGACGCATGCCACTTGGGTTTTAGTCATATCCCTTCGAATTACTTGTGCTTATCAGGAGGACGGACTGGGGATTGAGACATTTCTTGCGTGAAGAGACCATTTAGGGACGGTATATGACTATTTTCTATGCGCGATCCGGGAAATGAAAGGTGGTCCACGAGCTTGACCACTCTTCCTTCGTGTGGAATGCACATTACTCTAAAGAGTGAGGAGACAATGGCTCCCATGCAATAAATATAGTCTCGTCCAAGGAGTAGGTTATAATCCAAGGGTCCTTAAACTACCATGACGTTCATGCGAACTGTCTTCCTTCTCAATGTTATGGGCACATCGGGAAGGATCCCTAAAGGTCGACTGGTTCCTTTATCAAAGCCTGTCAGATTTCTCATCTCAAGCGAAAGCGATGGCGAACCAAGCGCTTTCCAAGCAATAGAGGAAAGGATACTCACAGAAGCCCCCTCATCTATGATGGTACCAGCCATGACCATTCTATATATTTGAATGATAATTCGGAATGGTATGCTTGCTGGAAAATGGGGTCTGCCTAGTTGATTCCAGTCGAAGCAGACAACTAGGTTGCTTGGAGGTGGGACCGAGTAGACGGCCGGGTATGGCTCTGACAAACTTCCTTCCTGCGGTAAAGGAATGGGTAGATTGCCCCCATGTTCGTCGGAGTCTGTTTGATGAAGAGAATTTGGACGATGTCATCCTTGTTCTCTTCAGTGACTGTATCATCCGAAGATAAAACCTCTGAAGGCAAGACCGGGTCAACTGCCGCCTCGACCTTTTGACTTTCGTCTGGTATGGATTCAGTTGGTTTATCTTCAATGATAGGCGCTTCAGCCAACCACCTTAGTGGGCCAGTTGGATTCTCAACTAGTGACGGACTCATCAAGAGTTTTTTATATCCAGGAGGAAGTCGTAACGGTGAAACCGGACGATCATCCAAAACTCTTTTAGCTTCGTCTAAGAAGGGACAACGGTGGAGGGCATGGTCGCCTTCGCACAGTTTACAAGGAAATCTAGCTTTCCCTTTTTGTCCTCGGGCTTCACTTTCACTAGTTGACGGTGTGCTTTCAACATGATCACCAGAGGTTGATGACATCGGATTGTGCAAACGAGGAGACCAGTCCCTTAGTATCCAGGGGATGCAAGGACTCTCTGTGAAAGTGGTCTCCTTTGCAAATGACACATGGCAATTTAGGCCCAGTCGGTGCAGTGTGTGGATTTTCATTAGACGACACTCATTTTCCCACATTCGCCTTTGGCTCCTTCTTCTTCTTCTCTTTCTTCTTCTTTTCTTTCTTCTCCTTAGGAACTTGGCTTTTAGTTTTACCAGTTCCATCAAGCGAAGATGAAGGAGGAGAGGAAGAATTAGAGGAAGTAGAAGGCTGGTGGGCAACTCTGGACTCGTCTAATTGCTGATTTGATTGTTCAGGAATGGTGGTGTTCTGAACGACATTGGTTGAGAAGAGCCATACTGGCAAGCCAATTGTCAGTCCTGGAAGCGAAAATGTGGCCATATGGGGCGCACCAACATCTCCCCAAGAGGAGAAGGGACTAGGATTTCCACCAAGGGGAATTCCTTGGTTGGTAGGCTCCATTTTCTCAACCCAAGATCAACGTAGGAAAAGGGTATGAATATTTCGTTTAAAATAAATTTTAACACGCTTTGACACAACTTGTTTTTTGAATTTTTAAGAGTCGAAAAAAAACAAAAGATGACTCTAGTCTCCTTCGATTTTTAATGAGCCTGAAGTGACAAGTGCTCAGATGGAACTTTTCCATTAAGGAGTCTGAAAAGGAATGAAAGGGACTGCTCTGGAGATCTAGGTAGAGGGAATACCAAACCAATCGCAAAACTGCAGAATACTTTTTATGGTACGGTAGTCAATCTTCCCGAATGCTGTGTTCAGTGCATTGCGATCAATAGGGCGGCCGACATGGCTTCCTATGGGTAAAAGGTTTTAAGCCTATAGGGGTCTCCCAATATATACTCGACGGTACGTGGGAGCATGAGTCTGTACTGGCACTTATCGTCTCAAAGTGGAGGAATCACCCAACCATCAGTGAGGACAACAGTTACCAGGCTTTACGACGGCGGAATACGTCTCTAGCCTAGACCTCTAAATGTTGTGCGTTAAGTTCCAAAGTGTTGTTAAGTTCATTGAGTTTATTTTAAGTTGATCATTCTTATGAAGTTTTCCTTTTGGGATCACCACGAGATGTAGATGTAATTCCTAAAATGCAATCTAAAGATGTTAAACAAACTTTTATCTCTTTTCAACAATGAAAATCCTAGCTACTAAGGGAAAAGAAAGACACAATCTTTTCGCAAAGAGCGAAGAGCACACTATAAATGCACTTTTCCTAAATCAAGCCAAACAGACTGTCAATATGCAAATGCACATGCATGTGTTTTGTTTTTCACTTTCTTAATATTGATGCCTAAAAAGAAAGTTGTTGTACAAATCTGAATTCGCTTTCAAGTGAAAAACACAAACAAGCTTCTTTTCGAAATCAAAAGGTAGAGACGATTATGACACTTTATGATTTTGAAATAAATACTCGTTTCGACACTAGAAAGTCACAAATTCAAGCCAAAGACAAAAGTAAAAGCATAATCGACTATCAACAGCAAATAAACTTTCTCCTATTATCAAAATCGACACTTGCGACAGATCTAAATCAAAGGACGACAGTACGACTATTATACTTTTGCAATGGAAAACTGTAAATGATGTAACAAACACACAAAAACATCTACAGTTTCTTTTATACAACTGAGGTGGAATTACAGCAAGGAAAAGGGGTTTTTAAACAGACACATACACTGATCACAGGCTGCAAAAATCAGAGACAAAACTGAAAAAATTGAGCAAAGAACCTCAGCTGCACAAGGTTAGGCTGATCAGCGCACCTGTTACATAGAGAAACTGGATTGCAATGCAGGTTACCCTCTCGGGAACTACGCTGAAATGCAGGAACTCTTCACAGTACCTGCGCTGGGGCAGAAACGAGAATTCTATCCGGGTTCTGGGTCACGGTTTGCAGTTTAATCTATGGATTTTGGCCGAGTAAAAGCAATCAGTAATGCACAATCAGAGGGTAGATTTAAAGAAGGTCTAAGAGCTATCACAAAGGGTAATCAGATCATTTTTGAATCAGCTATTCAAATCATAAACAGATCTAGTGAATGGATTAAAGCAGCAGATGTCTACTTTGCATTTGTTAATGGCAAATGCAGTTCGATTTGCTACTTCTAAGTTTATGAAACAAACAACAAGAGAAACACAAACAAACTAACTAGACAATCGTCCCCAGTGGAGTCGCCATTTTGGTGTGTCTGCCAGGAGAAGTGTCTATTCAGACCGACCCTATCCCACTAAGGTGTGACAGTGACCTTAGAAACAAACAGAGAAAACTACTTTTGTATTCTTCTTTATGAACAATAAACAAAGAGAAATAGGATGAACCAACCTATGTCTTGCGCTAGTCCTTTGATCCAATCTCTCTCCTCTTTGACAGCTTCCAGCTACCTGCTCCCTTACTTGCCCAGCTTCACCAAGTACCTGCAAGATCACAGAAGAAGGAAACTATACAAAGACATGGGTTTATATTCATGAAAATCTTAGGATCAATTTAAGCTAAACATACAAATGTAACAAACATCAATGATACACAAGCATGTAGGAGAAACTCAAATAGTTTTATTGATATAACAAGAAGATCCAGGAAGAGTTACAACCGATGATTCCTGATCCAGCATCAACCTCCCAGCAAATAAGCCCCTCTTCACCTCCAACAAAGCATAAATCACCCAATACTCTGATATCTATCTCAAAACCAACAGCAATTCTCTGCAATGTACAAAATTCCAGCCTCTGGATCTCTGGGATGAGGGATCCATATATAGATGTATGCAAGGAGTATGAGTTAGCTTATGATTTGACTAGTGTCTTCTCTCTGTCAGCTCTTGCTTCCACTTGGAGACTGAGAGCCTCTTACTCATCCTTGGTCGAATTCAATGAGGCAAGTGTCATTGGAGAAGATTCTGGAAGCTTCCATTGTCTCTCCACCTTGTGGAATGACTCTGCCACTTGTCATTTCCCGTTCAACGCACCCTGGTAGTGCATTTAGGTGCGTTGCAACACACCTAGCTAGTGGACTTGGGTGCTATGCAACGCACTTGGCTAGTGGAGCAGCTGAAATGATCCTAATTTGACCGATTCTGAGCAGTTTCTGGTGGAGAACTTCTGGGAGAAGCTGTAATTTGTTGACCTTGTTCCTTTAGGAGTTAGAACAACACTTTTAGGGACTTAGGAGCCCTTGGTTTATCGACATTTCATTCTTAGAGCTGTAAGGAACAAAAATGTCTATAACACTTAGGGGGGATAATATGGGGTACAAAGGGAGGTACCCAAGGGAATAATGTAATAATAGGATGGGCCATAGTAATAAATAAGGTGGTTAATCCATATCATGTAAGGGTTCACAAGTAGTTAGTAATAATGTAATGGGCCCATGATATTAGATAGGTGGCATTGAGGGAACCATGGTAATGACCCATGGTATTGTATGTATGAGGCCTATATAGAGGCTAAAGACTCCCCATTAAGAGATGTCAAGGATTATTATATGAACAAGCATATGGCTTGTGGAGTATTCTCCTTCCTTAAGGAGTCAATGTATGGTGTTGCCCTACCTTAAGGGTTTGATTAATAAAGTGAAGCATTTCTATATTCAGATCTTGTTATTCTTGGGTTTATTTATATTATCATATATTTTTGGGTCAGATCTATAACATAGAGAAAGAACAAATGAATCCAACCATATTTCGTATTGTAACTAGAGGAATTACCACTCCACAAACTCTGAACATAGAAGGATATGTCAAGAAGAAGAAGGTTCAAGTAATGAAATATCAAGAAGAAAAGTATCAAGAAACATCAAAACAAAAGGATACTCACCAAGAACCAGCCCCAAAGAAAGAAGAAATGAATTCGACCATATCTTGTAATGCATTGGTTGGAATTACCACTCCTCAAACTATAAAGCTAGAAGGACATATCAAGAAGAAAAAGGTAATATTGTTGATTGATTTAGGTAGTAGCCATAATTTTATTCATTGTAAGATATCGAAGGAGTTGAATTTCATCCTTTATCCAACACCATAGTGTCAAGTGACAATTGTAAGTGGAGGAACCATAAATTTCTTTAGAAAGTCCCATAATATCAAGTTATCCATGGGAGAATATGTATTGAAGAGCCCAATGCTTTCCATTCCAATGGGTGGTGCTAATATTGTACTAAGAGTCCAATGGCTACAATCCTTGGGTATAATAGCTTTTAATTTTCAATAACTTTTAATGAGATTTTATTTGGAAGGAAAGGAATTTGAATTAAGGGGTATCACAGGGAAACCAGGAAATATAATCAGCTCTAACAGATTGACAAATCTTCTAAAGAAAGAACAACAAGGCATAATTGCACAATTATGTTCACTAATGGTTCCCACATTGAAATCGTTTATTTCTCCAAATCTCCAAAAATTATTAGACAATCATTTCAAGTTATTTGAGACTCCCAAAGGTCTACCACATATTTGTGATCATGAGCATGCTGTTCATTTGATTCTAGGAAGTTTTCCTCCAAACATTAGGCCTTATAGATATCCACATGCCCAAAGGAGTGAAATCGAACATATGGTTGCATAAATGGTAGAGGTTGGTATAATTGTCCAACCAAATTTGATAAACAAAGCAAGGGATGAATGGAAGAATGGCGAATCAAGGTGGGAACTCATTCAAAAAGTTGTCGAAGATCCCAGTTCCAACAATATTGCCAGAACTTGACAAGGAAGGAAAAATCATATTGGAACCTAAAGCATTCACAGAACTGAGAAGTCAACACCTACAAAATCGATCAATTTCAAAGTATCTAATCAAGTGGAAGAACTTGCCTGCCAAAAATTCCACATGGAAGGATGATAATTTTATACAGAAGCATCTAGAACTTCTCAAGCATTGAGGACAACACTCTTTGAAGGAGTGGGGCATGTTAGGTCCCTATACTACTAGTGTAACCCCTTATTATTATTAGTGAAACCCCATTATTATATTGTTGTGCCCATGTAGTACCCATATTGTTATTATTCTACCCCATAGAAGCCCACTATTGTTATTTTTGTGCCCTTACATTATTATTGTTATGTCGGCTCTGATTATATTATGACCCCCTAGACTCATATATATAGAAAGGAGGTCTTGTCATTTGTGTCATCCCATAATTGTTCATTTATGTAATGTAAATAAGGATTCCCCCTCGAAGAAGCTTATTTTTAAGGCGTTTATATATCTTTTCTATCTCTTTGTAAGCTGGTTTCATAACAATTTGTATCAAAGCTTTCGATTCTAGGGTTTCGCTGCTCCAAACAGGTCCTCATGGTGTTTTCGCTATAACTTTGTTTCGGTGAAATTTCAGAAGCTAGCAAAATCAACCCATTTGAGATGAAATCTCGTTGAACCTCGGTTCCAAATTTCAAATCTTGTATCCCTATACTTTCGGAGATATGATCTGAGGAAGTTAGGGTTTTTGCAAGCTCCAGAATTTCATATAAAAATTATCATCATGGAATTTTCGCTATAAAGTTTTCACTACTAAGTTTTTGAAGCTAAAAAAACAACACATTAGAGAAGAAATCAGTATGAACCTCGGATCCAAATTTTAGATCTTGTCTCGCTATATTTTCATATATATAATCTAAGTAAGTTAGGGTTTTTTGCAAACTCCTGAATTACATCCTAAACAGGTGACCTTGGGAAAATTGTCATAACGTTCTCTCTGAGCATCAAATTGAAATTTCGTTATAAGTTACAGAAATAGGATGGACTATGTTTTTTTTGGGTATAATTTTAAGAACCTAAGGTTGAAACAGTGACATGTGGCACATCGTACAAGTTTACTCTATGGAACTAGTCTATAATTAGGTCATTGCGGGAGATTGGGTATAAATATTTCTTCGGGAAACCGATTGCTATTGTAATTGTGGAGTTAGAAAGACGACTCAAAGGGCTATTACAGGCCCAATTTCCAGAACTTAAAGATTTGTAGTCGTTTCAAGATCGAGCTCCTAAAATCAAGAAAAAGCGAGATGAGGAAGTTTGATGGCAAGGATCTGGTAAATTGGATACTACTGATGGAGAAATATTTTGACCTACATGGTGTACCATTGTTACAAATGGTACATATTGCATCTAATTATTTAGAACCAAATCATTTTTTATGGTATAAAGGGATTTTTTCTGATAAACCATTTGTCATATGGTCAATTTTCACAGAGGAAATGATAGCACATTATGAGGATACAAAGAGAAACATCTTCTTTAGCCAATTGATAAATCTCAAACAAAAGGGTTTAATGGCAGAGCACATTGACGACTTTCAAAAATTAAATATATGGGTAAATGATATTCTAGAGAAAAAAAGATAAATAGTTTTATCTATGCCATGGAAGCAGCTATCAATCATATGAAAACGTATTGGAAGACAAGCATGGAAGATTTGAAGAAAGACATGAAAGGTTTAAAGGAAGGTGGGACAAAGCTGCTACAAGAAAGGCATCCTAATGATGAAAAGGTTCAAGAAAAATCAAAAGAAGAGGATATACACCAGGAATAAACCCTAGAGTGTAGTATACCTAGGGAGGATAATATGGGGTACAAACGGAGGTACCCAAGGGAATAATGTAATAATGGGATGGGCCATAGTAATAAATGAGGTGGTTAACCTGTATCATGTAAGGGACCACAAGTAGTAAGTAATAATGTAATGGGCCCATGGTGTTAGATAGATTGTATTGGGGGAACCATGGTAATGACCCATGGTATTATATGTATGAGGCCTATATAGAGGCTACAGACTCCCCATTCAGAGATGTCAAGGATTATTGTATGAACATGCATATGGCTTATGGAGTGTTCTTCTTCCTTAAGGAGTGAATGTATGGTGTTACCCTACCTTAAGGGTTTGATTAATAAAGTGAAGCCTTTGTATATTTAAATCTTGTTATTCTTGGGTTTATTTATATTATCATATATTTCTAGGTCATGTCTATAACAAGTGGTATCAGAGTACTTTCTTGGGCAAAAGTGGAAATATTTTATAATTTTTTGTAGGAACTTTCTAGGGTGGCGAGTTTGTAGATAAGATCTGTATGTTTTGAGGCAAAATATATAAAATCTGATTATAGCTATGGATTCTTTGTGAAAAAGTACCAAAGTTAAAAAAAAATCAGCCAAATCGGAGTCTAGATGAAGGAGATATCGCTGATTTAAAAATCAGTGGTGTTGCAGACATCTTTTCAGGGAGGAAAGTTTGCAGATTAGGTATATATGTTTTGGTGCAAAATCTTTAAAATATCATTGTAGATCTGGATTTTTTGTAAACAGATACCCAATTTCAAAAAAAAAATCAACCGAATCGGAGTCCGAACGAGGGTGGTATTACTGATTTAAAAATTAGTTGGGGTGTAAAATATTTTTCAGGGAAACGAGTTTGTAGCGTAGATATGGACGTCCTGGTGCAAAATTTGTAGAACATAATTTCATATTTGGATTAATATTGAAAAAATACCCAATTTCAAAAAAAATATCAGTTGAATAGGAGTCTAGATGAGGGAGATATCGTTGATTTAAAATCAACTATTTTTTCAGCAATTTTTGGTGATGACGAGACAATTGCAGCGCGAATTTGATATTCCAGTGCCTAGATTGAGATTTATATTACATGGGAGCATGTAAAATGATTGATTCATTCCCGAAAACTGGTCATAATAGGGATTCTGAGCAATATTGACTAAATTGTTGCCATTTCAAATTTTTGCCAATTTTTTTTTTTGTGATGGCAGGCCTAGATCAGAATTTGAGGGACTTATATAAATTTGATGGCTTTCATCCAGCCAAATGGCTAGCACAAATGGAGAAATATTTGACATTGAATTACGTCATAGATGATGCAACTCAGCTGAATGTGGGAATCATGTACTTGGACCACGAAAGATGGCAATGGTTGCAGTGTGATAAAAACTGCTATCCAAGGACAACTACTTTGCAGATGTTCACAAAATCTATTTGTGACCACTTTGACTGTAAATCTAATTTTGTGGGTCATCTTACTAAGCTCACATAGACAAGCACACAACCTAGTAAAGTTTTTTTTGCAAGAAAGAATGAAACCAAGAAACCTAAAGGGTTATTTTCTGTTGGTATCTCCTGATTGCAGGTTTATGGATTGATTCAGAAGGAGAAGATCATTGTGTCTATAAATCTTAGTTGCAAGAAAAATCTCATAAATGTCAATTTGACAAAAAAATTGCAAGTGCCAGCAAAACACATTGAAAAGACACAAGTTGATGATGAGGATATGCAAGTTTATAAAGATTTGAAGCTTTCGATGGATAAGTATGTGTTGCATTATGAAATTTACACTTTGGATATTGATAACATGGATGTTGTTTTAGGATATCCTTGGATGGAATTTGTGGGTACTGTCAATATTAATTTGCAGAAAAAATTCCTGAAGATCTAGTATAAAAAGAAGAAAATTACATTGCAAGATATTTCTGTTAAGCCACAAACAGAGACTAAAGAGGCAGTAGCACAAAGCTCTAATGAAACTTACACATAATATGAGGAGCCTTTGATGATCGACAATCAAACACAAATAGAGGCTGAAGCAGAAAAGGTTACAGGTGTTGATACATCAGATGAGGGCTGAAGTAATTGGAAGATAAGCAATAAAAGATGCCAAAACATGTACCGGCTACCAATCAGGGTCCATTAGGTGGTGAATTAAAGCAAAAGACAGCTTGGGTTAACACTTCAGCATATCACCACACACATCACCCACAAGAAAACAACCAACAAGATGGCAACGAATTAGCCACAAAGACAACAACCCCCGCATCACATATAGAGAGGAGGGAAGATCCACCTACTACACATCAACACAGAAGAGCTGCCAAGGTCAATTTCCATCTCAAGCGAGTGAGGCACCAGTGAGATCAAGTGTTCACCTTTCTCTTTGATGGCTAGATGCACATGCATGGTACTAGTGGACTACTCTTTTGAGTAGATCTTATTATTTGTATTCTTCCCATGTTTTGAGGATGAAACATGTTAAGGGGGTGGAATGTAGTATACCTACGGGGGATAATATGGGGTACAAAGGGAGGTACCCAAGGGAATAATGTAATAATGAGATGGGCCATAGTAATAAATAAGGTGGTTAACCCATATCATGTAAGGGACCACAAGTAGTTAGGAATAATGTAATGAACCCATGGTATTAGATAGGTGGTATTGAGGGAACCATGGTAATGACCCATGGTATTATATGTATGAGGCCTATATAGAGGCTAAAGAATCCCCATTGAAAGATGTCAAAGATTATTGTATGAATAGGCATATGGCTTGTAGAGTGTTCTCCTTCCTTAAGGAGTGAATGTATGGTGTTGCCCTACCTTAAGGGTTTGATTAATAAAGTGAAGCATTTCTATTTTCAGATCTTGTTATTCTTGGGTTTATTTATATTATCATATATTTTTGGGTCAAATCTATAACATAGAGAAAGAATAAATGTATCCAACCATATTTTGTATTGTAACTAGAGGAATTACCACTCCTCAAACTCTCAACATAGAAGGACATGTCAAGAAGAAGAAGGTTCAAGCAGTGAAATATCAAGAAGAAAAGTATCAAGAAACATCAAAACAAAAGGATACTCACCAGGAACCAGCCCCAAAGAAAGAAGAAATGAATCTGACCATATCTTGTAATGCATTGGTTGTAGTTACCACTCCTCAAACTATAAACCTAGAAGGACATATCAAGAAGAAAAAGGTAATAGTGTTGATCGATTTGGGTGGTAGCCATAATTTTATTCATTGTAAGATATCCAAGGAGTTGAATTTCTTCCTTTGTCCAGCACCAGAGTGTCAAGTGACGGTTGTAAGTGGAGGAACCATAAATTTCTTTGGAAAGTCCCATAATATCAAGTTATACATGGGAGAATATGTATTGAAGAGCCCTATGCTTTCCATTCCAATGGGTGGTGTTGATATTGTACTAAGAGTCCAATAGCTACAATCCTTGGGTATAATAGCTTTTAATTTTCAATAACTTTTAATGAAATTTTATTTGGAAGGAAAGGAATCTGAATTAAGGGGTATCACATGGAAAGAAAGAATATAATCAGCTCTAACAGATTGACAAATATTCTAAAAAAATAAAAACAAGGCATAATTGCACAATTATGTTCGCTAATGGTTCCCACATTGAAATCATCTATTTCTCTAGATCTCCAAAAAAATTTAGACAATCATTCCAAGGTATTTGAGACTCCCAAAGGTCTCCCACATATTCGTGATCGTGAGCATGTTGTTCATTTCATTCCAGGAAGTTTTCCTCCAAACATTAGGCCTTATGGATATCAATATGCCCAAAGGAGTGAAATTGAACATATGGTTGCATAAATGGTAGAGGTTGGTATAATTATCCAACTAAATTTGATAAACAAAGCAAGGGATGAATGGAAGAATGGCGAATCAAGGTGGGAACTCATTCAAAAAGTTGTCGAAGATCCGAGTTCCAACAATATTGCCAGAAATTAACAAGGAAGGAAAAATTATATTGGAACCTAAAGGATTCACAAAACTGAAAAGTCAACAGCTACGAAATCGATCAATTTCACAGTATCTAATCAAGTGGAAGAACTTACCCACCAAAAATTCCACATGGAAGGATGATAATTTTATACAGAAGCATCTAGAACTAGTCAACCATTGAGGACAATGCTTTTTGAAGGAGTGGGTAATGTTAGGTCCCTATACTACTAGTGTAACCCCTTATTATTATTAGTGAAACCCCCTTATTATATTGTTGTGCCCATGTAGTACCCATATTGTTATTATTCTACCCCATAGAAGCCCACTATTGTTATTTTTGTGCCCTTACATTATTATTGTTATGTCGGCTTTGATTATATTATAACCCCATAGACTCCTATAGATAGAAAGGAGGTATTTTCATTTGTATCATCCAAGAATTGTTCATTTGTTTTATGTAAAGGAGGTTGCTCCCTTGACGAGGCTTATTTTGAAGGTGTTTATCTATCTTTTCTATCTTTTTCTGAGCTAGTTTCATAACATAGTTGCAATGAGTAGTCTTATCAGCCAGCCTATTCATATAAATCAACATGTTTTGACAAGTTTCAACATTACCTGAACGAGCTTCTATCCTAGACACCACTCATTCCTCAAAGCAGAGTCCTCCTTAAGCTCTTTTTGGACTCTCTAAATATGAAAAGATTGACAAGTGCTTGTGCTTTTCAACTCGATAACAGATTGGAAATGACATCTACTTAGTATAAGTTTAACCCTTTCCCAGACTTAGATAGATTATTTATGAAAAAGGAATACATCGATCGAACATGGTCAATAGGTTCCCTCTCGTATTATTTTATGCTTTTTCGGACTTGAGAGACAAAACCATGAAAAGGAACTTGTGGAGTTTTCTTTTTGTCCCTTTTCAAACTCTTTAAACATGAAAAGGACCGAGTTATCATTATCGTTAAACTTGTTAAAACATAAAATAGTGACAAACTTTTCCATCATGAAAAGACCGAGTTCCACCTTTGCTAGACTCATGAAAACATCAGATAGTGATGGATTCACCCGATGTGTGGAATTATACAACAAAGATATGTTATCCTCCTCAAGCTTGATAAAAAATAAAGAAATACTAGTCAAAAATGATTGGGGAAAATGTGAAAAGGGGTAAACCACTTTATGGCAATAGGTCGCTTTTGAACATGACACTTTCACTTCATCACTATGACTATTTGGGTTGGGTTATCTTCTTGATGGTCATTATACCTTGGTCTATCATACCATCCATTACTTTGGTTTTTGGTCAATGCTACCAATCCATTCAGTGTCACCGACATATTCAAGTGAAGTCACTTAGTTCAAATTCATCCTTTGCAATACTCATAAACCTTCATTTTCATGACCTCCATTGCTAAACCATGTGTCATCAGTCACATTCCATCTCCAAATATAATTACACTCATTTCGAGTCATTGACGTGGGATACATCAAGGCCATCCTATGATGAGTCGCTTCTTGTTGGCATCAACACATTATCCAAGAAGTTGAATTATAAACACCCTTCCAGTACCTTGAAGCTTACATACATCAATGGAAGGTTTTCTACTTCCGGAGATAGGTTGACATCACTGGCCTTTGACCGAAATAATTTGTATGGTGTTCGACATCAAAACGTCCATTCACACCATGCAAAATGTACTGCAATACCTTGAAGATCATTATCATTATCGATGATTTCTCTTGCATCTATTAATGGCTTACATTATTGGCTGGTAATCAGATGATGTCGTCCCATGTTCGACTTCAGATCACATATTTGCATGGTGAGACTCATACTTGAGTGAACAATTGAATGAGATAGAAGACCTCAGATCTAGTTTCATCCATCTGGGCCGATTTCAGGATAGTACCAAATCATCCATACGATGGATTTACATTGATGGTCATACCATCATGGGTTTATATCTATAGATGACTAACTATGTACTTGTAATGAAAGTCTATATGTTGAGCATGGGTATGCCTTCCCTCAGCAATTCATGAAAAAAACAAAATATCATGATATTATGTATTGTAATTGATGCAGGTCACCATCCACTTCGGAACCTCCTCATCACATCGTAAACCATATCACTCGACATTTAACATCTTCGACTTCATGGTTTAGAGGGCAGTTGTCATAGATCCATTTTGGCACATCACTCCCATCATTCAAATCAATACTTTTAGGGCTCATCAAACCCTAATTCAATTGCTACATGCCCTAGACAAGTCATCACTTTGGATGCCTCCTTACCTAAGAGTTTCTTGGCCTGAATCCTTTCAGAAATGCTTCTGTGAGGGACCAGCAGAACCTTGCTTAGGGGTAAGTGCACTTCAGTGCAGGTAGGCCCATGTCAGGGTGAATTTCAAAGCACCTAGGCCCACTTTGACCTATGATGAGTGAGATTGAGAAATCCTCACAAGGTTCTCAGAATATTCTTATCTTCTGGAGCACTCTAGAAGATTTACACACTAATCATCTCCTATGAGCTCGAAATTGGAAAGGTAATGAGTTAAGTAACCTCCCATCCTCTCATTCCTTCCTCCATGGAAAGTAACTCTAAGTTTGGAAGGCCATTCAATACCCTCATTTATGACCAAACCTCCACCATTTTCCTATAAATTGAGCACTCATCTACGCGATCAAGGGCTGGACATTGAGAATTTGTAAGAAGGTATTTTTGGTGTGACGTTTGAGATTGTAAGAAAGTATTGTTATTCTACCAAAGTGTTGTGCTTTTGATGTGATCTTGGATGGAACTCAAGCTGGATGAGTGACATTGGATCAGACTTCATGGTTTTAACTCTTCCTTCTACTTAATAAAGATGTTTACACCTTTTCCCATATTCTTGCCTTTATGTATGATGATTAGACGTGTAAATGCTTTCAATTCCATTTTCTTATAGTAGATAGATATCCTGCTTTGAATGGTTTTTGTCCTCTGTTTATCATTGCAGGTACTTGTTGGGTGGATTAAGTTTGAGAAGGAGCGACAAGAGCCATGCAAATGAGACAAAGGGAAATCAAAAGATAACAAGTAGGTCCCTTGTCTTATTTATCTTCTATAGGATAAGGTTAAACTCTTTAAATCTATTGTTCTAGGTGTAGCTACCCACCTAGGGAAATTGTGTTTATCCATAGATGAAAAATTCCACATAACAATGACGGACCTTGAATGTCACTAGAACACCTACACTTTTGGTGATGCTACCTTTGGTGATGTTCATTTTTTTGGTGATGGAGGTTAAGATCCATCACCGTTGCTCATATGAAATGGTGATGGTCACTATCCGTCATTATAAATCATTACTGGTGATAGACCTTGAATGTCACCACAATAC
The DNA here is from genome assembly GCA_031772625.1 of Pinus tabuliformis. Taxonomy (NCBI): domain Eukaryota; kingdom Viridiplantae; phylum Streptophyta; class Pinopsida; order Pinales; family Pinaceae; genus Pinus; species Pinus tabuliformis. Next base: position 364,717,731 of record CM062819.1, read on the forward strand.
CTATAATTTTGGCAATGCCACCTTTGGTGATATTCATTTTTTTGTGATGAAGGATCTTTTTACTGTCACCAATGAGCTTATGGTGACTTTTTTAGACCCTCACTAATGACCTTTTTTTCTTATAGTGGAGGTTTCCCCATCGAAGAGGCTGATTTTGGAGTTGTTGATCTATATTTTCTCTCTTTTTGTGAGATGGTTTCATAACACATTTATTTTAATTTATGAGTTACTTACATAACACTCTTAGATTCAAGGCAGCAACATGAGGGCATGATCAGTCTCTGAAATCAAACTCTAATGTTATGGATGGCAGTAAATTTATAGGAGAAGGATGTAGTTTTGGATATACCATGATGAGATTAAGATCCACTTATGATTGGAGGATGAGCTCAAGGGATAAGTGGTGAAGTCTCCAAGGTAGGATCAAATAGCACTCGATCTTCTTATCCAAAATAAATGGTTAAAACAATCCTTAGAAGTTTCTTGAAGAGGAAGCTTTGGAATTTTTTTTAATTTTCCTAAATTTCTAGAATTAGTGCACCAGCAGCAAGGAGAAACTATTGTTGACCAGTGTTGGTGCAGAAAGGAGGAACCAATGTTGAACGCAACTATCGAAAGGGACAGGGTGGGCTAGGGCTTAAAAGAACTGATTTTTAGTAGTTATATCTACAAGCTCAGTCATTTGGAAAGGTCATGCTTAGGGAATTGTATAGGGGTAATGACAACATGTTCATGGATTTGGATTTATCCAGTGTGCAGGCCTATTGACCAGATTCGAAAAAAGGGCCTATAGCACTCCAAAGTAAAACTTACACGTTATTATAAAATAAAAGCCTTTCATTCTCTAAATATTCTGATGGGAAATCAAGATTTTCCCCTGGGAATTAGCTCATGGTTCCACAACTTCAATTATAGCTTGTTGGGACAATTCCCCACATTTTTTTCCAAAGAATGTCATCAGGAATAGGATATCGAGTTATTTTCTAGAAGGAAACCTGTATGTATAACAATATAGTATAGTCAAGTGTTGGTTCAAATAAGGTCTTCATCAATCACGATTGGAATTCTCTTTGCAAGAAATTGATCATTGTTCTTCCTTTCAACACTACAATTTTCTCCAAAGATGAGTCCAACGTAATTTTTGTATCTATTATTTCTTTCTCATAATCTTCGCAAGGAAACAAGATTCCATCCATGTTCGATCATATCGGTAACCTAACTCTATATCATTGATCAAACCTAGAACCAAAAGAAATAGCAAAATTTTTCACCATTTCCAATTTTCCCTCAGTTTGAATGCATAAGTGGTTTTCCTCAATGGATTTGATGATTTCGAAAATAATTGTAGCCCTGTAAAAAAAATGCATTATTTTCAAATATATTATGGATTTTTCATTTATGAACTTGATGATATTCCTAGCTCTTTGTGCTTGTTTTTGCATTTCCTTCATACATGAAGTTGCAACTTATGTGATACTATTGATAACAACCCTTTATTTAACAATGACTTGAAAGAATAAACAAGTTAAACACATTTTCTCAGTTATATTATCCCAAATGACATACCTAGCTTCAATCAAGGAAATGTTTCCTGTCAATCTACTCTCCAACTATTTTATTTCTTCTTGAGTTGGCTTGTACTTCTCAGACATTTTTTCATTTTCTAACTTTACAAACCTTAATTGTTTCTCTTTAAATCCTATGTCCAATTGAGATAGTGTCAAGTAATCTTAGATATTTTTTACTTCTCCCTATAAAAGTGTGAGTTTATTCATTACCTTTGCTATCTTTTTTGAGGGAATTTCTGACTCATTGGAAATCACAATTGCACAAACACGACTTTTAAGAGTCTACTCCAAGTATTGAACTTTTTCCTTTAAGGATACTACCTCCTTATTTCTATTAGTTAGTTCAATCATTAATTATTCCTTTTCTTTTTCTAGAAATTGTAACTCAAAAAATTCCACATGTTCTTTTATAGGCATTTTTAGGCTATTTATCAGTGAATGAATTTCAAATTTTGTCCCTTGTATCATAGGTTTTATGTCTTCTATACCATTTGGGTCAACATTAAGCTTACTAATGAACTTCTTAAACCTCTCACTCTACAAATGCAAGGCCCTAAAATTAGCCTTTTCTTTCTTTATTTTGTTTGAGGCCTTTCCTAAGAACTTATTTTCCTCACTATGGGATTCAGGTGGCTCTAGAAACACCCAGTGACCAAAGAGGGCTCAGGAGAGGCTCAAAAATAAAATTTCTTAGATTATAATTGAACTAAGATCATATCTAATATCTCATCATGAGATTTCCAATGACACAAATGAAACCTCAATCTGAATTCGTATGTGAACGTTATGGCCAATCAAAGTTTTGGTCAACTAGGCCCCTTGGCTAATGTTGGGAGAGCACCAACTAAATTCGGAGCTCGAATAAATATGGTGGAGCTGCTAAATTTCGTGGAAATTAACAAGGAAAAAATTTGGCACTTTGCGATGACATTTTCAGGTGGTCGGAACTCGTGAAATTGTTGCCTACTTAAAATGATGAGTGATCCCAAAAATTCAATGACAAATTTTTTGTCAAATTGTTTTAAATATATATATATATATATATATATATATATATATATATATATATATATATATATATATATATATATATATATATATATATATATATATATATATATATATATATATATAGTAGTTATGGGTTGGTGGGCCACCAACATCACCAACCCTCCTCATCTCATTATATATATAACAAAAAATATATTAAAATGGGGGTGGGATGCCATTGGCATACCTACCACCCAGCTAATTACCATATATACGGGGTTGACAGAGATCGAACCTGCCTGACCATTTAGGTTGGTCGACTGCACAGGCATCCACCTCTACAAAATGAATCCAAACACACATTTATAAGAGGGGAGTCCTGTAGGCTTGATCATGGGACCTCCACCCAAAAAATTCTAACTTCCAACCATTTGGCTAGTGTCGAAAGTTTTGAAATCTCTACCTTCCAAATTATATTATAGCTCAATTTCACCTTTTCGCCTAGGGGAGAATGGATGCGCACACTAAGGCTGAGGAGGTGGAACCTTGAGTGGCATGGAAACCAAGGAGAGGAACCTTGACACAAGGAATATGATGGGAATATTTTGCCAAGAATTTCAAAGTTTCCCTTGAGGCCAAATTTTCACAGCGTCTTATTCATGCCAAGTTGTATTAAAATGAACCACAATTTTTCTAGGAGTCTAATGGTGTAATAATTTTTATGATTTGATTAGCAGAATTTAAGTCAATCTATAGAACAAAATATTTATGGAATTTTAGTGAAACTTTGAGATTCCCTGGGGGCTTGAAATTGAGAGTTTGAGAACTTGGCCAACTTTATACTCATTTTTCTCTGTTTTTTGCCAGGAGCATAATGGTGTGATCATATTCTTCATCTTAGCAGCCAAATTTCAGACAAACTGTGAGAATAAAACTTTAAGGAATCTTCGATATTACCAGTGGACCATATTTTGACCGAAGCAGAAAAAGATTGAGTTTAAAGTCATTTTTTACGATTCTTCACTAGGAATTAAATGGTGCAGTCCATTTATTCAATAGAGGTGTGCATTTTTTGGTCTTCCCCAAAAGTGTAGGTATAAGGTCTCTTGTGTACATGCATGTAATTTTATTTAACTAAATATTAATGAAAGAGGCCTCCACAAATTGAGCAGGGCCCAGAGACATAACCCACACTAGGTGAACTTCGTTATCAACTTGTTTGTGTCTCTCCTTCTCATGGTTATCATTTTCTGCTTCTTTTATGTGTATTCTTCTTATGGTTACATGCCATTTTAAATGCAAACTTGTATGCATATTTGAGGAAAAAGATCTCGATCACTTTGGTACCAGAGCTAGTCTTTTGTTGATGTGAATTGCAAGTGTGTGATAACCAAGGAAAAGCTCCAAAGAGGTGAAGAAAACCTTGAATCCTTTGATCCAGAAGTGGGGTGTGAAACACGAAGAGGGAAAATGACAAATGAATATGGTTGGTTGGAGGAAGAGTGACACTATCACTAGGCCTTCTAGACCATGGCATAAAAAATGGATAAATTATTTGCATAGTATGAGAAGAAAATGGAAAAACTAGAGAAGAAGGAAGGACCAAATGATCATGCCTCAGTGAATCATGAAGGAGGAGGAGAAGAGCCTCTTGAACCCCCTGCTCCATCTTCTAGCGAAATTTGGTTTTCTTCCTCTTATCATCATTCTAGAGGAACAAAAACTCATAAAAAGAAAAGTTTCATGTTGAATGTTGAATTTTATTTTCCTATTTTTAGTGGACAATCTAATGCATAAAATCTAGATAATGAGATCATACAAGTTGAAGTATATTGTTTCATACAAAGAATAAAAAAGGATGAAGCCAAGATCCATATAGAATCCCTTCGATTGAATGCCACTGCTCTTGTTTAGTGTGAAGGAAAGTTGCAGAAAGGTGGAAAGAGTAGTGATAAACTTCTTTCATCTTGGTCTCAACTTGTTTCTTCTCTAAGAGGACAATTTTACCCATTATTTTACAGACAAAAGGCCATTATGGATTTGAAAAATTTGAGGCATTGTAAAGGAAAAATGTTGGAAATTTTACAGAGGAGTTTCGGAAACAAGCATTATCATTAAATGTTGTGTTAGACTCTCCTGAAACATTGATGAAATATATTGTCTCATTCCATGGTTATTTGTGTCATTCATTTTTATTATTTGAACCTAAAACTATTGATGAAGCTAGTGTGAAGGTTTTAAATCATGAAAGCTTGGGGAGCATGAGAAAGATGACCAACCAAAGAGGCCAGAAACTACTAAGAAAAGAAAGAAATCCCTCTTGTACTCATTGTGAGAAAGAAGGGAATGATAAGGAGAATTGTTGAAAACTGCATCTAGAATTGAGGGCAAAGAGGAATGATAGAAATGAGAATCACAAGATAGTTACCATTGTGCAACAAGAACGATAATCTAAATCATAATATGACAAGAGGATTAAAGCTTCATAATTTGCAGATGTTGGACCAATTGACCTAGGATACGACTCAGGTCATGAAATGAAGATTGCAACTCATAGGTTTGCAGACGATGGACCTATCAACATGGGTTATGATCTAGGTAATGAGGCAAATTTTCAGTAGTTGTTGTGTAAAAAAATGAGGATGGAACCAAATACCACATGACTCCAAGAACTTGAAGAGATCCACCAAAGAATTCCAGCAAAGAATGGGGAACTAAGGAGACTCCTATAAAAAATGGCGGAGGAGAGACAAAGGTTACAACACTAGTGACAAACTAAAGATGAGCCCCTCAAAAAATTGCAGCATAACAAGCTTGAGGTAAAAAGAGATTCTTCAATTTCATGTTATTTTTATGATGATGATTTCACTACTTTAAGAGGAAAATTTTACCAATTGGATTACAGACAGAAGGTCATGATGGATTAGCAACATTTGAAACATTGTAAAGGACAAAATGTTCAAAATTTTACAAAGGAGTTTAGGAAATGAGCATTGTGATTAAATATGCCATTAGACTCTCTTGAAATGTTGATGAAATACATTGGTTCATTGCATGGTTATTTGTGTCAGTCATTTTTATAATTTGAACATAAAATTCATCATGAATCTAGTGTGAAGGTTGTACACCATGAAAGTGGGGGGAGCATGAGCAAGATGAATCCCAAAGAGGGAAACAACAACTATGAAAAGAAGCAAATCCCTGTTGTATTGATTGTGAGAAATAAGGGCATGATGAGGAGCATTGTTGGAAATTGCATCCAAAAGTGAGGCCAAAGAGGAATGAAAGAAATGAAGAGAAAAAGACAGTTGGAACTGTGCAAGAAGACTAAGAATATCAATTAGAAGATGACAAGAGGATCAAAGATAGAGGATTTTCATATGTTGGACCAATTTAACAAGGATCAGACTCAGGTCATGAAATGAAGATTACATAGCTTAGGTTTGCAGAAGATGGACCTATCGACTTGGGTTTCGATCTTGGTATTGAGGCAAATATTTTAGCAGATATTATGCAAAAATGAGGAGGGCACCAAATATTGGATGGTTCAAAGAAATCGAAGAGATCAACCAAAGAATTTTTGTGGAGAATGGTGAACTAAGGAGACTCCTACAAAAATAAGGGGAGGAGAGAGAAAAGTTGCATCATTAGTTACATGCAAAGGAGGAGGCTTTTGAAAAATTGCAGCGTAACAAGTTAGAGGTAAAAGGCGATTTTTCAATTTCATGTTCTTTTTATGATGATGATTTCACTACTTTTGAGAAACATAGTATAGGATTTGGATAAAAATTGTTGAAGAAGATGGGGTATCAAGGGAAGGGCCTCAACATTAATGGTCAGGGCATTGTGAATCCCATCAAAATGGAGGAATTTCCTCATTATGAAGGAATTAGATATGTTAGAAGAAAGGTTGGATAAGGATCCAAGGAAAGCAATGATAAACTAATGACGAATGATGGGAGCACCTCATCACAATCCAGCGATAGTGAGTATTTCACAAGCACTTATCAGAGGCACCACATGAATAAGCATTCCAAGAAGCTCCTGGAGGTTTGGAGGAGAAGGAATCATTGTATTCACTACAAAAATGATGGGAATTAGAGAGCCACATTCTATATACTTCATGACTAGAAAGAACCTATGAAGGAATGAGCTAGTGAAGATGTTCAAAAGGTTAATCAGCTGTAGGGAGATGACCCACTCACTTTGTTGAGTGGGATGATTTTATTAGATATAGTAGCTAGCTGTGGCCATATTATTGTAAATTCTATGTTACAAAATGATTTTAAAAGTGATTATGTGTTTTCCATCACTTATGAATGCAACATAATGATGTTTTTGCCTCTTTTTGTTGATATCAGGGGTATTGGTTTCTATTATGATGTACAATTGACCAAAGAGTGTGTCTTATAAAATCTTGGCAAGTATGGGGATGCTTGGTCATGATTGGTCAAGTAATTGAACATGTATTTTTCAAAGATGTACTACAAGTTTTCAGAGGATGTAGGTGTTGGTTCATCACTTATGGCTCCGAAGAACAAAGGTGAAGGAGAAGGAAGTGTGCCATGTTAAGGAACATTTTGCACAAATATGGGAGCATAATGTACTGTATATTATGTTCATTCTTTTGGAGGACCAAAATCTCTTCAGTGGGGAGGAATGATCTAGGTGGCTCTAGAAACACTCAGTGATGAAAGAGAGTTTGAGAAAGGTTCCAAAATAAAAGTTTTTGGATTGTAGTAAAACTAATGTAAGATCAAAGAGCTCATCACAAGATTGCCAATGGAGGAAACAAAACCTCAATCTAATTTCGTATGTGAAAGTTATGGCCAATCAAAGTTTTGGTTAACTAGGCCTGTTGGCTAAAGTTATCAAATCACGAACTAAATTTGGAGCTCAGTTAAATCTAGCGAAAATTAAAGATGCAACAATTTGGGACTTTGGGATGATAGTTTCCGGTGGTCATAATTGGTCAAATTGTCGCCTACTTAAAATGATCAGTGACCCCAAAAATCCAGTGAATTTTTTTTTTCAAATTATTTAGAAAAACAAAATGCAATAGTTATGGGTTGGTGGGCCACCAACCCCCAACTCATTATATACATAAAAATATATATTATAAGGGGGGTGGGATTCCATTGGCAAACCTGCCACCCAACAAATTATTATATATATGGGCTCACTGAGGATTGAACCTACCCAACTGTGTAGGCAAAAATTCCCCATGGATGCCCCCTACACAAAATAAAAATAAAAACAGAGTTGTTGGGTGCATGAATTGCATTTAGGAAGACTCCTTCAACACTTAATTGTCAACCCAAGGGTTCCGTAAACTTAGAGACGAACCACAGTAAATGCCATGAATTATATCAACTTTTCCTAACTCTATTTCTACTTACTTAATTGCAATCTTACAGAATCGAAAAGAAAATATCACCCGACAAATTATACCAAAGAAATTCTAGTGCTGGAATGTGAAAGAAAATACTTCTGCAGAAAAATAAATGAAAGGAACTTTGAAACTTCTTGTAAAAAATCTTGACTAATGTAAATGTAAATCTATGTTTATATTCAGTATAATTGTATGTCAGGTTAATAATTGTACCCTTGAAGATGTCTGACTTCTTTATAGATATTTCTCCCTATACTAGGCTACTATTCCTCTACTCCTACAATGTTCTTGCACCAGTACCAGAACAAAGTTTAGGTACTACATGTATATTTTACACCTATACTAAAGATTTATGTCCTCATGCAGGGGCACTAACGCTCAAGGCTAGAGCAATTTGTTCCTGTATCAAGATATTGATTCCTGTACCAGAACATAGATTCCTGCGCCAAGTTTTCAAATTCATGTTACAATAAAATAAAGAATGTTTTAACTTAGAGAAAGAGTTTAGAAAGGTGAATAGAGCTTCGAAATAAATTCCTAAAGAAAAAATATGCTTCAACCAATCTCAACCTTTTAAAATAAGAATTAATTTCCAAGTCAAAGCACACTTTTCTTCAATCAAGGAACTCCTTCATGCAACTAAAGAAATCATCTAATTGTGACAGCAGGCTTCAACCCTGTAATAGTTATTCACACAAATCCAATCTGCATTCGTAACCTTCTTAACTCAGAAAGATTCTCTTTGAAAATAATTAAACATGAAGTTTGATCCTTCCCTGAAAAGTATGAAGTGCAGGTATAGGTTAATGTGTTATAACAACGTTCATTCTCTAATTACCAAAGCATATCTAGTTCAAGATATCAAGAACACTTCAGAATGATAATCACACACTGCAGAAACACATCAAGGCTCATATGTCATACAAGAACAAAATACTATTACTGTAATGAACCAAAGGAATCAATCTGCAAAACTATAAATGCACTAGTGTAGGAATGCATGCTTGCACGATCTAGGTAGAAACGATGCTAAGCTTTGAAGAAAAGAAATCACAAACGATAAAATCAAACTTAGTTAAGCATGCACACCACAGATCCATCACACAGTGATTATAAATGAAATCAAACATGGACTTTATTGAAGAATAAAAGCATCTATTTAATTCACATTGTACATTAAACAAAATCAACCCACCTTTAATGAAAAAGAAGAATGTGAGGGAGAACAAGTTAGATTGGCTGGGCTGTAGCGAACTGGCTCGTTTCCTTGTTTAGGAAACTTAGATATTCATCTCTTAACGATGCATCAACACAGAATTACAACACAAGATTGAAATAACATGTCATAGTCCCTTTATGATCATAATTAGCAAATGTACATCAGGAGTTCGAATCCACCCAAGAACGAGGTGATACCGGTAAAATTACAGAAGACCATAATTACAGTATCCTTGTTATAGCTATCACTCACTACCATTTTCTCTCTAAATCATATAATTTATACATCCTTTCAGGTTTGTGGCCATAACCAAATTACATCCAGTGTTACAATTTGAGCCTTTCAGCTATAAAAAAATAACAACAATAGTACATACTAAGCCTTTTGGCTATGACAAAATGCTAACCTTGAGCATTCAGTTGGCAACCTAATCTCCATCATATCCCTGAATTATCTCTTCTTTGAGCCCATCTCGAGATGACCAATCTAGACCAAGGTGTCCGCGTTAGGTAGTGAGTTGTCACGAAAGTTTAGGAGGTTGCAAGGTTACAAGAAAGGTCTGAGATTATGGTTTTGAAGTGGAAAAGGGTTTAAAAAGGTAGCAATTTATCCTACCAACACCCTCCCCTCGTTAAGCTCTTGTGGGTCCTCACACAACCTTTACTTACTACAAAAAACCAAAAGAAAAGAGCCTCCCTTCCATTTTGAACTTGTACGTTGATCCCTACTTTCACTGTCTTTGCCTTCCTGCTTCTAGCCTTTTTGAGTTTCTTGGTCACCTTTTTAAGATGTCCATCACACTTTGAAGCCTGAAATTTCGATATCTTGACTTGTCTTTTCTGATCTTTCACCTCTCCTACCAACTCTTCATTCACTCTCTTATGCACTGCATTCTATTCTTTCGTGGCTTTGTTTAATACCTCCAAGTTGTAAACATGTTGCTTGAGCTCTTCTATCTAAATGTTCAGACAGAGGGTGGAGTTTTCTACTCCCAATTCCTTTGCCAGAGATTTCTCAGTCACTGATTCTAGACATGTTCCGACATCATTAGGGTCGAGGTTATCCAGGCTGCCTAGTTTCTACATTTCAATATCATTAAGGGCTTTAATACACAAAGTTAAAATGTCACTAAGGTTCTCAGTGCCTTGCACATTCAATTTATCAGCAGTTTCAGTACCCTGATCATCCAATTTACCAGGATTTTCAGTACCCTTCTCATCCAATTTACCAGGGGTTTCACTACCCTGCTCATCTAATTTACTAGGGGTTCCAGTACCCTGCTCATCCAATTTACTAGGGGTTTCAATACCCTGCTCTTCAAAATTGATATCGGGCTCATCCATCTTATGAGGGGTTTCAGTACTCGGAACTTCGAAATCATTAAGGGCTTCAGTTTCCTACGCCCTATCATCCACCGGACCCTCCACTAGGTCTTTGGTTTCATTTGACATCATTTTTCTCTTCTTCATCCAAGCAAAGAGGACAAACAAGGGTGTATCATCTTCCTCTTCCACATAGTCTTCGTCAACCATTGTATGGGAAGCTGTCTTAGCGAGGACTGAGAGATTATTGTTACCTGGTGAAGCAGGTGGTGAGTCATCCAACAATATCATGGAGGTCGACTAAACATGAATCTCCCTTGAAGAGGTAGTTCTTCTCCTAGTCGACCTCTTGGTCTCTATAGGGTGCGGGGCCAACATTTTCAATTTTATTTTTTTTCTTGCACTCTTCTTCTGGGTCGACTTCCTTGCACTTCACCCCTGAAACTCCTTTAATAATAACTCCCAAGTCACCTTTTTAACTTCCAGCTCCTTCTTAATTAAAATTGTGATTAGCCCATGGTGATATAATTTGTTTGCAACCTGGCTTGACTTTCTTTTCTGAACCCCTTTCGGCATTTCTTATAAGACCCTGAGAAAATAATAAGGTAAATTAATGAGCTTACAAGACTAAAAATGTAGGAGAAATCCTTTGTGATAGAGGAAAGTTGGTGAGTAGTGACACTCATAGGTAAGAGACTTCTATAACACATAATGGAGATCCTTCCATTTTCCAATCATAGTGTTCCATTGGAGACTGTTCTTCTAGTCCACCTTCTGCTATGGGTTGACCATGGATCAACACCACAACTTCTTTTCTAACTTCTCCTTGTGTTGGCTTGAGGGGGCCTGACCCAGGTTCAGAGTTAACTAGACAAATAAATCCCTACTCTATTGGCCCTTTCGGATTTAGTCTGCGGAGTGCAGACTAAAGTCTCACCCGAAGCAGTATGGGGGAATGTTGGAACCAAGTTTCCGCACCCTTGAGATGTTTGAGGTGCCAATTTAGTCCAATTGTGCCTACCTTCATGCAAGTCACTTCATGCACTGTGTTGATATGTGAGACCTTTGTGATCTGTTATAATCACCTTTGTGCAGCCCTAACCAGGAGCTAAGGTGCTTTCACGCTACTATGGTAGCGTTCTGCACTATTTCCCCAAACTATACCACAGATCTTACTTATCTTCTTAAAGATCTTAGTTAACTTCGCGTAAATAGATACTTTATCTCACATTCACTTAATTATGACAATACCAAATGTCCATGCATCATATATATAATAGAAATGAAATTCATACCCAATACATTCAATGCTGAAAATAGGAAATAAATACACCGGAATGATATAAAACTTTTCTTTCTTAATGCTTCCAACTGTTACAGACTCGACTCACCCTGCACACTCAGCTGAAGACTGCTAGGCCTCCATGCACTCAGTTGCAGGTGTTTGCACACTCAGCTACGGACTACTAGACCTCTATGCACTCAGCTACAAATCCTTCTCCTACTCCAGGACCCAAAACTAGATTTTATGGTTCAGATGAGACTCAATCCTTCCATTCCATGATCATCAATTGATCTTCTTAACTACTTAGAGCCTCACTCTATTTATAGAATCATGACCATGGGTAGATCTCTGCAGCTGACATTACATCACAAAATTGTGGGTGGACAACCCTATGATTATTTTACAAACTACACACTTTGTGCCCACAAAATGTGGAGTCCTTACATTAGGGTTACAACTTTTGACCAAAATCTGGGCTCTAAGCCCCAAAAATTCTCTTGGGGGATCACGCACCCAACATGCTCCCAACACAAACATCGTCACTCACCCTCAAGCCACTCTATTGGTGTGGAGATCTTTGCGTGAAGACCTCCCAAATCTGCTTGGATCACTACAAGATTGGAAGTGCACTAGGCGGCTGCCTGTTGCACTTCCTAGACACATTGTTCAGAGACCGTTGTAGCTCAACTACCTCCCTGAACATGTTCTTATGTTCCTCTCATATGCACAAGATTTGCTTCAATAGAGGTTGTAATGACATATGCCTCATCGATCCATGGCTGTAAGCATGCCTTCAAAACTATTTCCTTATGTCGAGCAGCATCCACCTACTCGAGTGATTTCACCTGCTGCATCCTTGGGAGCCTTTATGTAAGGGAAACCATCTGTGTCATCCCTTTTACTTCATCATATTTCTGTTGTAGCTTGTGCGCCTCTGTTTCTAGGTGTTGTATGTTCGTGTCCTCTTGTAGAGTGGTGAGAACGTTGAATGACTCCTCGAACAGCCTTGTGCAGTCTTTCAATGGATTGTTGACCTCCACTATTACCACTGTAATCATGTTGGCACATTGCTCCTTAACCTTTAGCAAAGTTGAAGCCTGCACCTTCAATTGTAGTTTGGCTATCTAAGGGTTCATCTCTAGCTAAACCTTAGCCATCTCTTCCTTTGCGTCGCACACACCTACTGCTAGTTTCTAGATGCATGCCTCCGATGGTTCCTCTACTTTGATGGCTTGCTTCAGGACCATTTGGCAGGCTTCCTTGACCACCTCCACTAGCTATCGGTTTTGTGCCAATACCTTGTCATGTCGCACCTCAACTGTTCAATGGTTATGTGCTGCTTGGTCATGACCTGGAGCACAAGACACTCCCTATCTTTTAGTTCTACAGTAATTTCGTCCTACAAAACGTAGAGTGTCTCCCAAGGGAGAACAACCATGTTTAGCCCAATTCCCTTCAACCAGCTGAAAATAGGCCTGTTGGCCTCATTTTCTGTAATGATTTCTCCCCCTAGTAGTAATATAGTGTTGGTCATTCTAGTGCATAGTATTTCCTCAACCGCGGATGTGCCTACTGCGAGGCTGGTTGACAAAGTGCCAGCCTGTGGAGTGCACACCTGAAACTCCTGTATCTATGCCCGAAGGCCCCCCAACACCATCTGGTTTTCCTCCGCAAACTATAGGAGGGCCTCTATTGTCATGTCCCTCACTGTCCCCCAATGTCATGCAGATCCCCCTCAGTGAGGGTGATCAGGTCGAATGAAGTTTTTGAAGCCTTCAACTTCTTCTGTCGCCCTATGTGTTGCCTTGGGTGCTGTCATTTCAATTTTGTGGACACCGTCTGTGGGTCCACGCCACCTTCCTCTATATCTGTTTCCTATTTGAGAGAAGGTAACTTCTAGCCTTCGCACTCCTCCTCTGTTGGCCTCTGTTGTTCTTCTGCTACCTTCGCAGTGTCGCGCACCTCCTACTCCTTGGTTGCTACTGTTTCATTCCTTCTCTTCACTACCAACTGCGCCATCCACAGTTTTGCCTCATCCTTTCTCTTCTGCACAACAGACCTATCTACCTCCACCACAGAGCTGGCTGGAGCATGCCACTCCGGTGTTCACAACTCAAGGGCAATGAATATGACATCGTCCGTCACTAAATAAGGGAGCTCGTGCCAAGTTTTTGCAGTGTCCTTCCTCGCCCTGATGTACACATGGTGGAAATCTACCTTGAACTCCGCAAATCTATACCCACTGTTATAGATCGTCGGCGATAACCACAGCTTGCGATTAATCCCCATTATGATGTTCATCTCCATGAACACCTAGAGTATCTTACGGTATTTGATTCTCTATGCATCTCTAGTTGCCCACAGTGAAGCATACTTTGTTGCCTTTGGAAGATCCTGTACAATTGTCGGGAACTAGCTGTCCTCACGCAATTCCCATGCCACTAGCACAATGGACAACATCAACCATGCATAATGAAAAGACTTCCCCTACTCTTGTGCCTCATGATAGTTCTTCAGGAACTCTCTGCACAAGTAGTCCACCCAGTTTAACTGGACCCCTTCTGCGCATTGCGTGGCAAGTGCAACCACCGACACAGGAACCTCATCCGCGCAGCACTTCAGCATAACCTTTCCAGCTAATACTTGCATTGCAACTTTGACCACAACGTTTTTCATGCTGGAAATCACGTACCCTATATTCTTCTTCTCCAGCTTGAACTTCTTCTTCATTACCTCCGTGATGCCCAAATCATCACTTTTACCCTCTGATATGTTTGCTGGGTCCTCCACTTTGCAAGGGAGCCAGGTAATTCTGTAAATTAAGTGGTCCTTGATGGGGATGGGCTCTTCCAGCTACAAGCACCCATCATACACCAGGCATAACACCTGCCTGATGAAAAAAATAGTCACTGGGGTGCAATGGTAATGCGGCATCCATAGCAGGTTTAGCAGTCCTATCTTTTCTACACCTCTCAGCCACTTATGTGGCTACAAATCTATAACTCTTGTCGTTGCATCTTTCTTTTATAAGATGAATTGATCGGTTGCCAAATGTGTGAACTTCTCATGGTTCGCGAGATCCCAGTCTTCAAATTTTAGTAAAGGAACTCGCCCCAAGTGTGCTCCTTCAAAAATGATGTTGTTAGGGAGCAACAGAGTCTGAAAAGATATTTTTCTCTCATCTATGCCTTTGGGTACCATTTATTTTCCCTTTCACTGAAGAACATATGCAGGCAGCCTGGTCAGAGGGTCCACAACCTAGGTTTTCACCTCCATTTCTACATCCTCCTCCTCCTCTACCAGGATTTCTTCAATGTCTTCCTCCTCATCAGCTTCCAAATTGATTGCCTTCCCCTTTTCTTCCATGGTAAGCCTAGTCCTTAAAGGATTCCTAGGGGACACGTCCATTGGCACCATAGGCTACTTGTCCTTCTTGGGTCTCGGCATGCGTGGCGATTTAGGGCTTTTTGTGGCTATCCTAACACTTTCTGGGGCTTCTCCTATCGTCATGGCCTGTGCAGCCTCCTCAGCTATCATTGCTCTAGTATTTATGGCTTCCTCAGGCGTGGCCATAGTGTTATTCAACAATTCTCTCAACGATTTGGGTAAGTTCTCAAACAATGAATTCACCCTCAACAGATCGAACAAGTTTCGGTTCATGAATGTCTAGGCCCACAACAGCTTAGTTCTCAAATTACCAAGTGTTGTTTGTTGAACAACACTTTGTAATTGATAGTGCCTTTTGCATTTGAATTCGATCGTTCCCCCCACATTCAGTACATTAATTCTCACTTGGCGACATATTTTCAAGAATGTAGCCCATAAAGTTCACCTTAAATGCCTACTGCGCACTCGATTTGGTCTCAAACCAAGCATCACATCTTGAATAGTGACTACAAAGGTCACTTTCCATCTAACCTGCATGGTAGCACAGCTACCCTCGCGTTGTCACAGACCCTATGACACTTCACTACTGCACATAGTCTTGACATCGTGTAGCTCCCAGGTAGAGTAGTTTATAGTCCCATGCCTCCTTTCAGCTACCTAGAGCGCTAAGACTGTTCTTCTGTCGACTAGTTAGATAGTCGAGCCACCTATGTACACCTTCAAATGATTTCCATTGACTTTTCCTAGGAAGAGTTCTCCATTTAACTTTACCAACTATACCCCACCACCATCTGTGATCTCCTTAATTACACATTGTCCCAGCCAATGCATTCTGAGCTTCCCTAGGATTTTATCGACCTCACTATCATACAACAACACTAAATCATCCACCTTGAAGCTGCGCAACTCAATATGTTGATCGTGCCAAGCCTTTTCACGCTTCTTTTTCCTGCTGGTGAAATCCCACCAAAAATCATTCTTCTTCGAGCTCCTCCAATTGTGTGAGCCTCTCCTCCGGGGCTCTATGACCTGTTATATTTGTGAGCACCACTATGCATAGACTAGGCATGATGTATTCCATAGGCATTATAGCTTCCACTCCTTAGACAATCCAAAAAGGTGTCTGTCTCATCAGTTTCTTGCATGTCACCATATAATCCCATAATACTGCCGGTACCTGCAGGTCCCAATCACTTCACTACGCATTGCATACCTTGTTCAGTGTGTTGCATACCACGTTGAATGCTTCCACATGGAGAACCTTCTGTGCAATTTTTCTTCCTACGTAATGTCTTCCCAACATTAAGAGCCATTTGGACATTTTCCCCCCCAACGCATGCTTATTGACCATACCTTTAGCGCAGAGTTTATGTGCATTCACGTAGGATGTTTTCCATATGCCTACACCCCCCTCACCAGATGTGCGCACAAACTATGTTGTCCCTTGTATTTGTCTGCCAATCACATCCTAGGCTTCCCAAATCACATGCGCATCATACTCCTACATTCGCGGCAGTCGTAAAATCTCCCTTTATGCATACACGACCACCTCGTAGGCATAGTGCGCAGTACCCAATCCAAGGCCTAGAAGTGTTTCTTTTAATTTTTATCAAAGGTTTTTATTGCAATTTTCCCATATCACTTGGCCTTTGAGTCGTATTACTAAAGGCGGGGTGAAAGAAAAGTCTTCCTAGTCTGAGTCCCAACAGAAGGCATTCGTTGAGCTGAGGTGTTGCCCCTTCTCTGCACCAGTACTCACACTGCTAGACATGCAACAACAATTTTAAATCGAGACAGATGCCTCAGACTATGCTATTGGTGCAGTCCTCCCCCGCCACGGGCATCCAATGGTCTATTCTAGTGAGACGCTTTCCGATACAATTTGGGATTACACCACCTATGATAAAGAAATATTGTATTCCATCATGTAGGCTTGCCGATAGTGGAAGCACTACATTTTGGGGAAGGAGATGGTCATCCACACCAATCACCAACCTATTTAGTTTATACAGACACAAGGGATGTTGTAGAACGATCATCAGTGGAAGTGGTCTACATATCTGCAACAATTCCACTTAAACATTATATACAAGAAGGGTAGAACCAATCATGTTACATATTGCCTCAGTCAACCCCCAGTTGTCGTATTAACTATTGTTCTCAACTCTTGCTATCACGAGACCTTTGGATGGCCACAACTATACAAAAGTGATCTAGAGTTCATCTCCACATAACATATGCTATTAGACGGGAAGAAATTTCATTATTTCCACCTCTAGGACACATTATTATGCTACCTAGGCCACATTTGAGAGGCACACTATAGATAGATCATAGGACACTTTGGGGTGGAGAGAACTACTGTTGTACTACAAACATACTTTTATTGGCCCAACATCCAATCGGATGTTGGGAAATATATCAGACCCTACACTGCATGTGCTATTGCCAAGTAATCCATCAAGGAGTAGGCATGTACACTCTTCTACCTACTCCTAGCTAGTTGTGGGAATCCATATTCATGAACTATATGTGTGGCCTCCATTCTGCCAAACATGCGAATGACTATGTATTTGTGGTCGTGGACAAATTTTCTAATATGGTGATATTGGCAGCTTGCAAAAATAGTATCACAGTAGAGGACACTCCCAAACTCTTCATTGAACGAGTATGGGTACATTTTGGATCCTGCAGACCATTATATCAGATTGGGATAATAGGTTCTTGAGCACATTCTAGTCAAGTCTCTTGACACTATTGGACACCAAGATCACCAAGTCGACTACCTGCCTTCCCTAGATTAATGGTGAGATGGAGTTCATGAACATGATGATAGTACAGATACACCACATGTAAAACTCCAAGAATCCTTGAACCTGTGATGAGAATCTTAAATATGTGTAGCATAGTTATAATAGATCTCTCCATAGCTTAACTGGACACAATCCCTTTCAACTGGGGCTAGTATTTCAACTATTGTGTCCGATTGATGTTGTCATGCCTCGGTCGATTACATAGATAGAATCCACACATGTATCGTCTAAAGAGGATAAAGAGATGAGATTTATTGAACACATCCAACACATCTGCTAGTAGGTTCATGATATCCTGGAGAAGTCAAATTCCAAGTACATTCAGTGACATGATCAAGATCAGGTGTCACACAAGTTTCAAGTGGGAGACAAAGTCTGGTTGCATTTGTAGAAAGAATGCCTTAATGGAGCCCATCAAAATATCAGACCACTTTGATATGGTCCTTACACCATTACCAAGGTTGTGGGAGACAATTCTTTTGAGCTCAAAATTCACCCATTTCTTGGTCTACACTTAGTGTTTAATGTGGTCCACCTTCAACCATACTTCCAACCATTATTGTACACATCATATATTACAGAACAACTAACACCAACAAAGTTACATCTAGACCTACATGGAACATACCATCACTAATAGGATTGTGGACAAATAGGTCAATAACACTCGCCAATAGAATATTCAACTATATGAGGTTGTTGAAGCTGGCCAAATCCTGTACCAAAGCAAGTGGCTCACGAGGGACCAAGTTCAAGAGAAATTTCCTCACCTCATGGAGGCTCTACAAGCAATGGGGATCCTTGCTTCCTAAGGGGGGAGGAATGATCTAGGTGGATATTTGTGGCCACCCACATATCCCACCTAGACCTCTAATTAGTTTCATTTGTTTCCTTGTTTATTTTAGAATGTACTATTTTTATTAGTTTTTCTGATCCTAAACTTTCAGAGTAGTTTTAACCCCCTAAACGATTTTTTTCTGAGGTCTGTAATAGGCCCATAGCCATAGGCAAGTGCCTATGGAAAAAACTATAGTAGTCTAAGATACCTTTCCAAAAAGGTATTGTACGTACCAAACGGAGACTATATGACCAATTTATGACCCTGGGACATTGTCTACCCAACTAATCCCAAAGGGACCCAAAAACTCTTGGTGTTACATCACTTGGGTTAGGGTTTTGGTTGTTTAAGGTTTTTTCATGTTTTCCAATAATAAATAGGCCCTTGAGCCTCATTGTAACATTGTTCAAAGGTGTTATCGGGAAAACTAGTGTCTATGCAGAGCTCCTAGTCCCACTAAGGCTGGTAGTTACCTTAGAAACAAACAAACTAAAACCACTTTCGTTTTCCTTTATGAGAAGTAGATGAGAGAAGAATAAAGGAGACCAACCTCAGTCTTGCGCTTGGTTCCTTGCTCGATTCCTTTCCCTTCTGACAGGTCTTTGCCACTTGCTTCCTCATCTACCCAGCTTCAAAGAGCACCTGTAGAATCAAAGCAGCATAACACTATCCAAGAACAGAGATCTACTATCATAAACAATATAGGACCAGATATATATTGACCACACAAATGCATAAATCATCAATCATACAAGAATGTGGAGGAAAACTTGAATAGCTTTATTAATAATCAAGAAAGAGCAAAGAGGATTACAACCAATTGTTTTGACCCAGCATCATCCTCTCAGCAAGAAAGCCCTTCTTCACCTCATGAAAAGATTAGATCACCTAACACTATGATGTTGCACCAAGAAACCAACAACACTTCCTTACAAGATACAAAATTCTAGCCTCTGGATCTCTAGGATGAGGGATCCATATATAGATGTTTGCAAGGGGGGTGAGTCAGCTTTTGAGATTTAATTAGTGTCCTGTCTCTGATAGTTCTTGAATCCACTTGGAGATTGATGATCTCTTACTCATCCTTGGGCGAATGCAGAGAGGCAAGTGTCACAGGAGAAGTTTCTTGAATATTCCTTGCTCCTCCACCTTGCAGATTGACCCTGCCATTTGTCCACTCTCACCCATCGCACCCCATAGGGCTTTTCAACATGTATCGCACCTACTGCGTGTATTTAGGTGGGATGCAGTGCACTTTGACCATGGAGCAGGTGAAATGGTCCAGTTTTGACCAGTTATGAGCAGTTTTTCATAGAGAACTTCTGGGAGAAGATGTAATCAGTTGACCTTGTTATTTTAGAGGTTGGAACAACACTTTTAGGGACTTAATAGCCCTCAGTTTACGGACATTTATGATTGGGGTTGCAGTGCCCAAAAATGTCTATAACAGTTGCCCCCTAAAGCATGAGGTCGTTAATTTGTTGATGTCGGGTGAAATGCTTTATCATGAGGATATGAATTTCTTTCAAGCTGGAAGGCGACCTGTGATAAGATACAATACAATACATTATCTTCATAATATTTTCATGATCTAGCTGAGTCGGGCATTCCCATGCTCAGCTTTATAAATTCATTTTCATGTACATAAGACAGACAATCGTCTGAGTGTAGACTGATGATTCTGGTGGAGTCATCATCCCTTAGGTTGGATGATTATCTGTGCCATAATGATGTACATTTGATGTCTTTATTTTCCTGAATATATATCGTAACCCGGATGGATGAAACTAGATCTGGGGTCTTCAATCATGTTCGATCTTCACTCAAAGCACAAGTCGATCCATGTGAGAGGTGTTCTAGAGTCGAACACGGAAAGACATCGCCTGATTACCAGCCAATGATGTAAGTTGTTAACAGGCGCGAGAGGAATCACCGATAATGATGATGACCCTCAAGGTACTACAGTACAATTCACGTGGTGTGAATAAGGGACTTGGCTTCGAACACCACGCAAAATCTCTCGGTCGAAGGCCATTGATGTAAACCTGTCACCGGAAGTGAGAAACTTGCCATTGAGGCATGCAAGCTTCAAAGTACTGAAAGGGTTGTTCCTAGGTCGACTTCTTGGATAATGAGCTGATGTCGACAAGAAGCGATCTGTCATAGGAGGGCCTTAGTGAATCCCACATCAATGACACGGAATGGAGCAAATGATTTTAATGGAGGTGAAAACGACTAGGTGATATAAGGTTCAGGGTGGCGGTCATGAAAGAATGGAGCGTGAATGTATTGCAGTGGGTGAGACACAGGTGAATTCTCTGAGTGACTTCTCTTGAACATATCGGCGACACTGACATGATGGATCGGTAGCACTAACCCCAAATATGGATGGTGTGACGGAACCATGGAGATGTGACCAGTGAATGGAACAACCCAACCCGACTCAGATGGGGAGTGAAAGTGTCATGTTCAAGAGCAACTTGCTACCAATAAAGTTTCTTCAAGTTTTCTTCCCAATTTTTACCCAGTCATTGCTGACCAGTACCTCTTTATTTTTGTCAAGCTTGAGGAGGATAACATATGCTTGTTCTATAATTTTCCCTTCGGGAAAACCCATCGCTATGTTTTAATGAGCCTAGTGATAGTGAAACTCGTTCTTGTCTGTTATGGACAAGTTTGTCGCTATTCGGTTTTAACGAGTTTAACGACAAGGATAACTTGGTCCTTTCTAATTTTAGAGAGTCTGAAAAAGGGACGTAAAGAAAACTTCAATGATCTTTTTTCGTCACATAATCCCTTGAGTCCGAAAAAGTATAAAAGAATAAAAAAGGGATGAATTTTCGGTACTTTTAACGAGCTGAACAAAAGAAGTGCTCGATCGTTTTGTGTAATAATCCCTAAAGTCCAAAACGATTAAAATCTAAAGGGGGATATCACTTCCGGTCCCTTTAACGAGCTGGAGAGGCCAATTGCTCGGAAATCTTTTCATATTTTATGAGCCAGTTGAAAAGAGCTTAAAGGAGACTCATTTTTTGAGGAACGAGTGATAAATTCAGGTAGCAGCTGATTCCAGGTAAGGTTTGGAATTTTCCAATCATGGCAATGTCACAAGGATGGCTAGTAGGATCACTCTTCGTAGCTGTTCCTCAAAAGGGGTAAACAAACAAATGGAGGTGAATGATTGGCCATAACAAAGTGGAGGTGATGATGAGAACACGACCAAGGCTTCAAAGACTTATGGTAATACATTCACAATGGTTATTTACCAGAAAATGGTTCATTTTTTAATGAGCTTAAGCTTTGGGGAAACATTTGCTCATTGCTTATGTTTATTTTTTAACGAGCTTGAATTCCGTGTTAAAACTGCTTGATATAATGATCATTGGTTGTCTTGATTTTACCATTGACAACTTTGTTCTTTCAAAGGTTGTACTGCTTGCTCAATTACTTCATCAAACTAGTTAGAAAAGAACAATATATGTTTGAAAAATGAGTTAAAACACTAATATTTTACTTGAGTTACGTGAAAAGTAATTTAAAAGTGCTTTTACCTCTCATTTTACCATTTCATTTGAACTTTGGTTTGTTGGAGCTTTGGAGGTGCTTTCCCCCTTGATTTTCACCAGCTAATTCTGGGAGATTCTATGGACAATTCTCGGCACCGTCTGGACCAGGTAGGAGCTAAACTTGAGCTCTTTAATTTCATCCTTTCCATTTTGCATTCTGAGCATGTTTTCTGGTTTTTCTAAGCCACTGGGGTTTGAAAAACTCACCCTGGCTCCATTGCACCCTTTCTATATTGAAAGGTATGTTACATGTTAGCCTGGCCATTGGCCAGTTAGCATGTAACACACCCAAAACACTGCTGGGGGTGCGATGGGCACAAGGAGGGAAATTTATGCACAGTTTTTCATGGAAATTTTTGCCTGTTTTTCACCAAATCAGGATCTTGACTCTTCTCTTGTTTGTTTCAGAGATTCATTGGAGCAAAATGCTTGTTACATGGAGAGAACGTGAGCATGAAGAAGAGAACATGCTTGCTTTACATGATCCGGTTACGGTAAATGCACTGCGGAACTGTGGCCTATTCAAGTTATTCTGCATCTCTTGCATGAGGCAACAAATCAACCTGTTGCAATATTTTCTTGATGCATGGGATCCTACCACCCAGGAGTTCTAGATTAGGGGCAAGTCCATCCCCTTGATAGTCGTGGACATCTATTTTTTGACCAGCTTATCGAGGCGGGGTGCCCCTATCTCATTATCAGGTTCGGCCCGTGGGGGTGAATCTGTGAGAGATTACATCCGCAGGTATTGCAGAGAGGGATGTCAGCCGAGTAAGGACGGAAAGATCATTATCCGAGATGTCTCTGATAGGTTCCTGAGGACCATTCTATTCACATTTTCTAGACTGGCTGGTAGTGCGACACTTCATGTGGCCAACAGATCTTATATCCAGTACGCCTTGGAATGCCTTGAACCGAAGGTGTTTAATTGGTGTGATGCAGTACTCTCTGTGATGAAAGAACAATTGACCAAGGTGAAAAATGTAAGATTGAAGAACTTTGGATATGGTTCTATCTTGACAGCTTTCACCTTGGAAAAGATCCCACTGATGCAGCCGCAGTATGTTTCACTTGGTTTACCTCCACCAACTAAGCCACGTATGCAGAGATGGGTCGACCTTATGGCCAGACATGCTGGTCAATCCCAGATTTCCTTTTCTGATACCTTTTTCAAGTGGTTCAACCATCAGGAGATGGTCTTTCCAAGTATCCATATGCTGGTATGGATTTCCGGGATGATCTGGATTTGGTACTGCCTGCTTGTGAGCAGTGGGGCGTCATTGGTAAATTCTCTGACCATATCTCTGTTTATTGTTTCCTTTTATAATGTTCTTGTGCTTTCTTTTATCAGGACTAATCAAAACTCATGTGCTCATGTAGATGTTGGACCAATTCGACCAGTAGTGCACCTGAGAGTGCCAGCTGCCGCTCCAGCAGGAGAGGGTGCGGGAAGGGCTATCCTTCGCGACCTTGATGTGGTCGAGACTCTTTTAGCATTGCAGGATCAGGTCGAGGGCCTTACTCTTGGTATTCCAGACGTGAGGACCGATGAGCTGCCCCTGAGGTTGCAGCGACATACTACTGGTGTGCCGAGTCATTGGACTAGGCTTTTACACATGATTGCACAGGCGGTGACTTGTTATCACCAGCATCATTAGACTAGGGTACCCCCTAGCATTTTGAGTTTTGGGTCATTTGACCAATTTTGTCTTGGTTACATAACATTATGTGTAAACCATAAACAGTTATATATATATTTTTGATTTTCGGAGTTTTATTTTGGTTGAGTTATATGATCCTGATGCAAATACTGATGAAATGCTTCTTTTTATAAATGTTGCAAATGTCTATCTAACATATAGTTTGCCAATGAATCCGTTAATGTGTTTAAGTTTCTAGAAATATGCTGATATTGAATAAAATCAAATTGCCTTTCCAAAATCTTGACCCTTAGGAACATGCGATAGACAGCTGGATTTCGGACGGAGTAGATACGAGTGAGTTGTAGTATGATGAGCTGTGAGTCTAGCCTGACGACAAGTCGGCTTATGCCATGTGTGATGGCATCAGAGAGAAGTTCTATCAATGCACTATATTCAAAGATGTTATTTGTTGACCTACCAATACATACCCCTCTGAAACTTACTAACTCGTCGCTTGGATCAAAAATGGCCCAGGCCGTAGAAGATAGATTCCGCGAACTACGAGTCGCTCCGTCGGCATATCCAATAAAAGATTCCAATGGGTTTGACATCTGCGACAAATGTAAAAAGTGGATTACTCAACCAAAAAAATTACTCTTAGTGAAAACAAAAATGTAACAAAAGCATATGGGTTACCACACTGATATATGCGTAGTAATGCTTAAGGTACAACCAGTTAGGGGGTTGCACCAGCGAAATCCCGTCATAATCCATTAACTCGTAGGCTCCTTTTGCTAATAAAAATTTAACAATATAGGGTCCCATCCATAAAGACTTGAATTTACCTACTCCCAATTTATGGGATTCTTGGTCGTAAAGTAAGACCAAGTCACCTTTTGAGAAGACACGGGGTTTGACATTCTTGTCGAACTGTGCCTTGACTCATTTCTTATGGGCTTCGTTAGCCAAAGTGGCATCACGATAGGTTTCATCCAATTGGATTAGTTCCAAGAAACGAGCCTCCTCTTTAGAAGTTCCGGGGAGAAGGTGGACTGCGAGTTTGAGGGATGAGATTTCACACTGAACTGGTAAGATTGTTTCCAGGCCATACACCAGTTGAAAAGGTGTGAACCCAGTTGCATTTCTTACTGATGTTCGGTATGCCCATAAGGCTAAGTACAGGATCAAGTGCCAACTCCTTTTGTGGACTCTAATCACCCTTTGCAGCATCCACTTCAGGACTTTGTTGATTGCTTCAACTTGTCCATTTGCCTGCGGGTAATATGGAGTAGAGCTATCGTGGGACAACCCTAATTTGGTAGCCAATTCGACCATCATGTGATTGTGAAAATGTGATCCATGATCTGTGACTATAGCCTGTGGAATGCCGAATCTGGCGACTACATGATTGAAAAAGAAAAGGGCAGCTGTTTCACCAGTGTTATCTAATGTAGGCATCGCCTCGACCCATTTGTTAAAATAGTCTACAGCGACTATGATATACCCATGCCCCCCGGTCGAGGTGGGGTTACATATCATGAAATAGATGCCCCATTTGATGAATGGCCCAACAACAACTATCGGTTGCACAGATGTGGGTGGTTTTTTGTTTTTGCTATCGAAAATTTGACATGCTTGGCAACTTCTGACTCCTGTTATGCAATCTTTGAACATTGTTGACCAGAAGTATCATGCTCGTAAAAATTTTTGTGTTGTAGCGTAACCAGATTGATGCCCCACACACGCGCCTGAATGGCAATCATTCAGGACTTTTTCAGCCTCCTCATGGGTGAGGCACCTCCTCAGAACTGTATCGACACCACGACGGTAAAGTGTATCACCGACGATCATGTAGTCTTTTGATTGGTATCGAATACGTTTTTGTTCCGAGCGAGAGGTATTAGACCTATATTTTTGGGTTTGGAGATAGATGATTATATCTCCATATCAAAGATTGCTTGAAGATATCAAAAAGAAGATTCATTCATGATGGTTTCTTCGGATGTTTCATCGTTGGACAACGATGGGAGATCGCATAGTAATTCTGCGAAAACCAGGGATTTCTTTGATTTGGATTTTACGAATTCCAGATAAAACACTTGGAGAATTGCTATCCATTTTGAATATTTGCCCCCCAGCAACTGTCACGACAATATATAAGTCATGGGGTTGCAATCTGATAGGATGGTAGTTTTTCGAAAGAGGACATAATGTCGAAATCTCTGTATTGCTTGAACAGCTCTGAGAGCTAGCTTTTCAACATAGGAATACTTGCTTTCTGTATCATTTAAGTTCCTACTCAAATAATATATAGGATGTTCAATTCCGTTGTCTTCTTGAACTAAAACCATTGCGATGGTTGTATTTTCTGCAGCTAGATACAGGTTAAAGTCTTTTTGATAATCGAGAGTGTACATTAATGATGCTTTCATTAGGGATTCTTTTAAAGCATAAAAGGAAGCTTGCGCGACCTGATCCCAGACGAAGGGTACTTCCTTTTTCAATAGACGTGTATAACCTTTAGCAAGTTCAGCGTAATTTGGAATGAACCTCCTTAGAAAGTTTGCTTTCCCTTGGAGTTTCTAAATCTGAAGCAAATTTGAAGGTGGAGGCAAATTTATGATTTCGTGAACCTTACATGGGTCGAGACGAATCCCATCCTTTCAGACTACAAAGCCAAGCAAATGACCAGAACTAACACAGAACACACATTTGTGTGGATTGAGTCATATCTTGTAGTGTCAGCAACATAGAAATATCGCTCTCAAATGCTGCGGATGATCGGTCTGCTTTCGCGAATGAGCCGGAAGGTCGTCGAGATATGGTTGAACGATGTTTTTGATGTCATGGAAGGCATAATTCATTGCCCTCTGAAATTTTACCCCTGCGTTCTTTAAACAAAAGGGTAATTTGCGATATACGAATGTGCCCCATGGAGAAATAAATGCACTCTTTGACTGGTCTTGTGGGCGGATATTTATTTGATTATACCCGAAGAATCTATCCATAAATGAAAAGATTTCACATCCGGCGCATTCATCAATTATCTGGTCAATAAATGGTGTAGGGTAGTTGTCTTTCGGACAAGCTTGATTTACATCCCTATAATTGACACACACTCTAATTGTTCCTTACTTTTTCATTACAGGAACAATGTTCGATACCCAATCAGTTAGAGGAACCGGGTAAATAAAACCAGCATGGAGAAGTTTCTCAACTTCTGCCTTGATAGCAGCGACTTTCTTGGGGTGCACCTGCCGTAGCCATTGTCATACCGGTTTGAAATTTGGATACATTTTGATTTCGTGTTCAACTATACTCGAGTCAATGCCTGGCATTTCATCGTATGACCATGCAAAGACATCTCTAAATTCGCGGAAAAGAGCGTTGTATATTTCAAGTTCTGAAGGAGAACAACATTTTCCAACATAAATATTCTCTACAACATCTGTTTTGGTCGAGATATTTATGGTGATAGTCTCTTCAATGTTGGACAAGTTTCGCTCGGAATCCACCGTGTTTACAGTATTTGATAGGAAATCAAAAACTGAAGGATGATGAAGGTCATCAGGAGTATCTTCTTGATAGTCCGGAAGATGGAAACAATGGTGGTAATCTTCCCATGGAACCCCTTCAATTATCATTGATTGAACAATTCCTTCGTTGGTGTAATGCACTTGCGACCAAGGATCTGAAGGGGTGCCATATTCCTTAGACCTATCTATCCAAACGCTTGATGAGAATTGATCGAGGTCTGCTTCCCATGCCGAAAACATTGATTGCTACAATATTTCTATTGGGCTTGGAGGCAATACTTGTGGATGATCCATGTTAATATCGTTTCTTGAGATCTTTTGAATTGAATATATCATATTGCAGGTTCCTACCATTGCCACTTCTGCCAGATTGATTGGCGGAGGGAGGGCAAAAGTCCCCATTAATGTAGGGTCTTTTAGTAGTGGTACTCTGATATTTTGAAGAAAATGGGGGCTTCCATGGATCATCGGAATTCTTCCCGTAACTTGGGAGCTATTAGGGAGAAATGTTTGTTGGTCAACGATTGTGATTCCTCCTTGAAAAGGAAATGCAATCTTTCTAAAGTAGGTTGACACAACTGCTTCCATAGCATATATCCATGGTCTTCCTAGTAGGATGTTGTAATCGATGTTTCCGTCAATTACTTTGACATCTATTTCTATTGTTTTCCCCCCTAGTTCAACTTGCAAGTTACTTAGGATACCATATGGGGTATATGTTCGTCCATCAAATGCTTTTAATGTCGTCGAAGATTGCGACAAGGTTGGAGATCCTAAAGTTTTCCAGCAACTCATAGACATAACACATGTAGATGCCCCCTCATCAATAATTGTTCGATGAACAGTTTTGTTGAGGGCTTTCACTTGAATGAGGAAAGCTAGTTGAGCTGGTAACTGAGGGTCATATCCTTTGTGATTAAAGGATACAAGATTAGAATCCTTTGGGTCTATCCTACCTATAGCTGATAATAAAGCCTGCTTTTGAGATGGACAATTTTGTAGTACTTCAAGTGTCGACATAGCAGATGGCGATTGGGCCAGATCTTCCACTATATTATATTGTTGTGCTGCTCTGGCATGAGGATTAAATGTCGACTTGTGTACTACTCCCTTTGGCGGTTTTATTGTTAGCTCTTGAATGATGGGCGGTGCAACTTCTATCGAAGTTGTTGTCAAACTACTAGGTTGATCTTTGTCCTTGTTGTTCGACAGCTGTGGATTCCCGTGATCTTTATTCCTTGTCGATATCAAAGCATCATTTTGCTGTTTCTAAACTGGCAACATCAGCACTTGGGATGGGGAAGCATTCTCACTAGCGACCAGATTTGTTCCTGGATTTGGAAACGGATCAATTAATACCACCGAGGTTTTTGAATTCTTGAAGAATATCTTAAGCTCAACTTTATGTGGACAATCTCTTGTCCAATGATCCTCATCACATATTAAGCATGTATTTTTTGGTTTCCTATCTTCAGCAGAGTTTGCAGAAGAATTTTTAGGTGATGATTCCTCCTGTTTCTTCTTCTTCCCTTTGTTTTTCTTCTTGCCTCCTGGTTGCTTGGTTTCTTTGCCTTTATGAGTTGAGACGACATTTACTTCCGAGGCGAGAAGTTCTTCTTTTGCATTTTGACTGGAAATCTTACAGGCCTTTTTAGATGTAGCCTTTGTTGATTTCGTGTCTGTCATGCCAATCACGCCATCGCCAGCATGAGAGTCATTATTCGATTTAGGAGGAGGAGGGATGGAAAATTTCGGTCTGGGAGCGTCAGTGATTTTATTGTAGAGCGTGCCAGACTGAGTATAAATCAAGTCTAAAAATTGTGCACGAGCAATTACTTGCTCTTCAGTGATGACTCCTCCTTTTGCCACATCTTCTGTAATGGAAGGTAATAAAGACTTAATAAACCATTCAGCTAAAAGTTGACCACGAACATACATTTTTACCATTCTACGATGACGTCGCCACTCATGAATATGATCGGATATGTGAGTGGATGTTGTTTTCTTGAAATTGGTAAGAAGCTCTGTTCCCATTTCGTACCTTATCGGTAACTGAAAATGGGTTAAAAAGGTTGTGGCTAGGGCACTGAAGTTGTCAAACAAAGCTCTGGGTAACTCGATATACCACTTTGCTGCAAGACTAGTTAATGTCCTCTGAAAAAGGTGAAGCCTAATCGAATCATCATTTAGGTTGTTTGATGAACACCACAGGTGAAAAGTCATCACATGATTCGATGGGTCCTCACCCGGATTTTCATTAAATTTAGGAATATCTGACGGAAGTTTATGCGGAATCGCTGGCCACCAAGGGGCGTAAGCAATTGGATCATTCGTTAACCGATTTAGATCTGGTAACTTTAAAGTTGCCACGAAGGGTAACTGTTGATTCAAGTTTGGCGAAGCATACCCAGGATAAGATGGGATTTCCTAAGCAATTAGTCTTTGCATACCAGCATAATGCATTTGATGCTGGTAACTTTGGTAAGGTTGATGGGAATAACCATTATAAAATTGTTGATTTTGACCATTTTGAATATACGGCTACCCACTATTTGCAAAGATTTGTTGCTCCGACCCTTGGTAAACTATTTGGAATTTCGGTTGTTGATATTGCACCAGCCATGGCTACGAAGCCATGTGCTATTGTCCAATACTGACCGTTTGACCAAGATGAGGGGTAATTGTACCCATTTGGGCCTGTGTCATCCCACTATTTGGCGATTGTGTTTGAGTCGCAGGGACAAGAGGTTGTTGCATTACAACCTAAGAAACATGAGGTTGACATACAATGGGTAGCGCTTGTACTTGCGACACTGTCACAATAGCCAACGTAGTTGGTATATTTGACATAGGTAAACATTGTTGCATCGAATATACAAGTCTTGGTTGTTGAGGCAGTATCGGCACCCAACCGATAGATGTAATTCTAGCATAGCCTGAATTTTGTTGTGAACTCTCGTATGGTTGTCCTCCCGGAGGAGACAATGAAATGGTATATTGCCCCCCATACGGCGATAATCTGGTACTTAAGGGAATTGTTTGCCCTTGAGGACTGGACTGCCCAAATTGACACCCTGAAGGATCAATTTGCTGAGACTCAACATAAGAGTTCCTAGATACTATTCTGGATGAACAAATAGGAATGGACCATACTATCGAAATAGCCCCTGGGTGGGCCCCTTCTAGCGATTGAGAGCTAGTTGGGACAGATGGTATGCCGGCGAACATTGTTCGAGTGACAGTAGGAAGTTCTATCGTCGCTGTGTCGAATGACATAGTCCTAGATGTCGACGGTTGTTCAGACATTTCTATTCTATCCAAAATATTGCCTAGCGATTCTACAGGAGCTTCCGATGACGGTAGACTAATTTCTGATGAAGAAGGATGTAGAGTGATCCCAACTCCAAATCGCGATGGAGTACTAGATGGAGGATCCTCCACAATCTCTTCTATAGCAATCAGACCAGGTGGAAGAGGTAGACCGTCAAGTCCGTAAAATATTTCTGGTGCCGAAGAAGGTATAGAAACTGCAGCGACAGATGTTTGGGGAATAACTCCTTCCGAATCAGCGTTGGATGGAGCTGGTTCACTAATACAAGTGTTCACCTTCACACTAGGATCAATCCTACTGTCCTTTGGTGGCTGCTGAACTTCTTTTGTAAGGGCAGGGATACCAGAAATGTTTGGAGTAACCAGTCTCTGAAGGTGTCGGAACACTTGTTCTAACTTTACCAGGGGATTTGGAACTGGTTAAATGAGTTCGCTTTGTCCGTAACAGTTTCAATTCAGGAGACAAAGACGGTTGACTCGTAAGCCTCCGCGAACGATGGGGTTTCAATTGACTTTCTTCCAAGATTGCGGATTACTCAATCAACTAAAAATCAAGGGGAAGTATGTTTCTGAATTAGATGAATTTTAGACACTTTGACACAAATTGTTTTTTCAATTTTTAGGAGTCGAGAAAAAAAAAAGATGACTCTAGTCGCCTTCGATTTTTAATGAGCCTGAAGTGACAAGTGCTGAGATGGACCTTTTACTTTAAGGAGTCTGAAAATGAACGAAAGAGACTGCTCTGGAAATATAGATAGAGGGATTACCAAACCAATAACAAAACTGCAGAATACTTTTTATGGTACGGCAATAAATCTTCCCGAATGTTGTGTTCAGTGCATTGTGATTGATAGGGCAGCAGACATGGCTTCCTATGGATAAAGGATATACCCTATTGTGGTCTCCCAATATATACTCGACGGTACATGGGAGCATAAGTCCATACTAGCACTTATCGTCTCAAAGTGGAGGAATCACCCAACCAACAGTGAAAACAACAATTGCCAGGCTTTACGACGCCGGAATACGTCTCTAGCCTAGACTTCTAAATGTTGTGTGTTAGGTTCCAAAGCGTTTTTAGATTCATTAAATTTATTTTGTAGTTGATCTTGCTTAAGAAATTTTCCTTTTAGGTTCACTGTGTGATGTAGTTTAACAACTCCTAAAATGCAATCTAAGATGATTAACAGTCGTTTAATATTATTTTTGCAAGGAAAATCCTAGCTACTAAGGAAAGAGAGATGGCGTTCTTTCAACAAAGAGCAGAGAGCACACACTATATACACTGTCCTAAATCAAACCAACAAACAGTCTAAATGCAAATGCACATGCATGTATTCATTTTCAACCTTCTTAACGTGTGAATGATAAAAAGAAAGCTAAGCGCAAATCTGAATTATTTTTCAAAGCGACATTACTAACAAGTTCCTTTTCAAGACAAAATGAAGACAATGACGACACTTTGCGATTTGGAATTGAAAACTTTCTTTCGACACTTGAAAAACTACTAATTCAAATCAAATACAAGAGTAACAGTGTAATTGACTATCAAGAACAATCGAATTCTCTTCGATGATTGAAAACGACACTTGTGACACTTTCAAATCAAGAAACGACAGTTCAATTACGCTACTTCTTTGTAAAGGAGAACTGAAAATGACTCAAAATACATAAAAAAAATTACAGTTCTTTTCACAATGGAGGCGGAATAATGGCAAGAAAGGGGGTTTCAAAAGAGGTGTATTGACTATGGGCAGTAAAACTCTTCAATAGAGCTGAAAAGAGTGAACACAGAAACCAAAATTAGGAGCAAGGCCTTGTCTGATCAGCACACCTGTAACACAGTGAAACAAAGATGTAGCGCACCTACTACACTCGGGAAGTGCGATGAATCTGGAGTTCACAGAACAGACAGTGTGCTGGACCAGGGACGAGACTTTGACTAGGTTCTGGGTCACAGTTTGCAGTTCAGTTCATGGATTTAGGCCGAGAAAGTCGTAATCAGTAAATAAATCACAGGGGTAGATCTAAAGAGGTTACTAGAGCCACCAAAAGGGCAATTAGAGAGCTTGTAAATCGATTGTTCAATTCATAAACAAAACCTGGAGATAAACTGAAGCAGAATTGATCTATTTTACACTTGCATAGAAAATGCAGTTCGAAGGCTAGCTGGCTTGACTTCAACCTTTGTCTGTAAGTTTATAAAGTAAACAAATGTAGATAAACAAACAATCTATTCACTCCCCAGTGGAGTTGCCATTTTGTTATCGAGAAAACTAGTGTCTATGCAGAGTTGCTAGTCCCACTAAGGCTAGTAGCCACCTTATAAATAAACAAACTAAAACCACTTTCGTTTTCCTTTATGAGAAGTAGATGAGAGAAGAATAAAGGAGACCAACCTCAGTCTTGCGCTTGGTTCCTTGCTCGATTCCTTTCCCTTCTGACAGGTCTTTTCCACTTGCTACCTCATCTACCCAGCTTCAAAGAGCACCTATAGAATCAAAGCAGCATAACACTATCCAAGAACAGAGATCTACTATCATAAAAAATATAGGACCGAATATATATTGACCACACAAACACCTAAATCATCAATCATATAAGAATGTGGAGGAAAACTTGAATAGCTTTATTAATAATCAAGAAAGAGCAAAGAGGATTACAACCAATTGTTCTGACCTAGCATCATCCTCTTAGCAATAAAGCCCTTCTTCACCTCATGAAAATCTTAGATCACCCAACAATATGATGTTGCACCAAGAAACCAATAGCACTTCCTCACAAGATACAAAATTCCAGCCTCTGGATCTCTGGGATGAGGGATCCATATATAGATGTTTGCAAGGGGGGTGAGTCAGCTTTTGAGATTTGATTAGTGTCCTCTCTCTGATAGTTCTTGAATCCACTTGGAGATTGATGATCTCTTACTCATCCTTGGGCGAATGTAGAGAGGCAAGTGTCACAGGAGAAGTTTCTAGAAGATTCCTTGCTCCTCCACCTTGCAGATTGACCCTGCCATTTGTCCACTCTCGCCCATCGCACCCCATAGAAGGGATTTTCAACATGCATCACACCTAATGCATGTATTTAGGTTGGATGTAGCGCACTTTGACCATGGAGCAGGTGAAATGGTCTAGGTTTGACCAGTTCTGAGCATTTTTTCATGGAGAACTTCTGGGAGAAGATGTAATCAGTTGACCTTGTCCTTTTAGAGGTTGGAACAACACTTTTAGGGACTTAAGAGCCCTTGGTTTATGGACATTTATGATTGGGGTTGCAGTGCCCAAAAATGTCTATAACAAGATGGATGTAGCCACCACATCTGTTCTTAGAGATAAGCTACCATCGCCCGAGCTAGTCTTATTTCCCCTCTGTTTGTAATCATATTTCGGTATTTTATATTAATGAAATGAAGTATTATTTCACTACATCTTTGAGTTTATGGTTATATTTATAATTTGTTACATTCCTCTTTAAATTCAGATCACTAAGAAGAGTTGTTGTGGAATTCAAATTATTTAGGAGAAAGAATATATCTAAGAAAATAATATAAGTTTCAGTTTCTAGGAAAAATAAACATTGCATTTGTAGTTTTTGGGTAAGTCAAAGTTTTTATTTCTGGTCAAGTTGAATTTGTGACTTTTGGGCAAGTCGAAGTCGTTATTTCGGGGCAAGTCAAAGGTGAAGTTGCAACATAGGTTGCAGTTGCTGGAAAGAGTAGCTACTCAAAGAAGAAGCATTAAGATGGCCTTGGAAGGGTTCTTGGTCAAGGGCCTAGGTCTTCAAATTCGTCAACTCAATATTCTATAAGAAGCATAATTTTTTGGGTTGTCCTCTCGATCTTGGAGTGGTTTTGGCACTGCCTGATTGCTTATATCATTTGTCCTTTGTCTCATTGTTCTTTATTTTTTGGTAGCTATTTAATGAATAATAACACAAAATAATAATTAAGTACAAGAAGAATCTAATTAGAAAAGGTAAAAGGTATTCACAAGAAGTTATCATTACAAGAGAAATCATCTAATATTATACCCTATATTTCTCAATGTTGTATCAGAGTTCAGGTAAAAACTTAAGGAAGCGCATATCAAAAAGGAACAATCAGCCATTCTAGAACCAAAATATTAGAAGGTAATCATAACATATCTAGAAGATCATCTCATCCTAAAAGCATTTTTAAATCAAGATTTACAGCAAATTTTCAAAACCCTAGATTGAAGAAGAAGTATTCAATAGAACAAGTCCTAGGATCCTCGCTGAAGTCATCATCAAACAAAAAGAACCTCAAATACCCTATCTCCACTCAAGAAAGGAAGGACTTGGAGTTAAATCATCTTGGAGACTACTCATCCAAGGGTATCTAGATCCTTGGTATTGTCATCATCAAAGATATGAGGGCAATCTTCCTCTCTTTGAGGCAAAGGAATTCATCTCAAAAGAAAATCTTTATCCCTGAAGAAGATCATCCAAGAAGAATTAATACATCATCAAGAAGCCATCAATCATAATCAACAAATGGATCAATTTGGATAGTTCATCTCACTTTAAAAGTAAGTATCTTTATTCCTATAATTAAATTTAGTAAAAATATTTCATTTTGGAAGGAAATCAACAAGTTGGTTGAGTCATCGAACATACTTTCATGGAAAAGAAGAATAGAATTAGTCCTTAGGGAAAATGAAGTTACTGATCACGTCAATGGAAAAGCCTCGAAACCATATGAAAGGAAGGAACTATATCAATATATAAAAAATGATCTAAGGAATCAAAGGATTCTTATAGAATCCATCAAGGATTCCCTCATCCCATATGTTGCATAGTTGGAGACATCAAAAGGGATATATGACAGGCTAGCAAAATTATTCTCTGAAAGAACGACAAGAAAAAATTATATCACTGAGATTTCATCTATCCAATTTAAAGGAATCAAAGGATGAGGGGATATCTACATGTCTCACAAAATCATCTCTAATAATGAATAAACTTCAATATCTAGGAGAGATGATATCTGATAAATAAATGGTCACCATTTTTCTAAATGCTCTAACTGATGAACACAAAAACCTTAGGCCTATGAAGAGAAGAAATATATCCCATTCAATAATTTGTGGTCGCTATGCAAGTGTGAAGAAAAACAATTGAAGGAAAAAATGGTACACGATCAAATGAGCAAGGTCAAACATTTGATGTCATGCCAAGAAGCAAAGGGATATTTTGAAAGTTTGGTCTGCAGAAAAGAGAGGAAGATCAAGATGTATCAGATTAAATGCTATGGGTGTCAAGGATATGGGAACTACAGGAGAGATTTCCCTAAGATAAAGAAGGAAATAAACAAATGAAGAAGGGAAGAAGCCCATATCACTAAAGAAGTGGAAGACACTGAAAAGAAGAAATTCAAGGAGGAAGTAAAAGACCTTTGTTATTATTGAGATAATTTTTCCTCACCTAGTTCTTCTCAAGTTTTGGTTTTCCATTATAGAGTATAAGTATCATGTTTTGAATAATTAATAAGCATTATACAATGCATCATGTTAGGATATGGCATCATAGAAACATATGATTGAGATCAAGAACTTGTAACATCATCATATAGAAGCATGAAAGATATATGAAATAAATTTTTTTGGATGTCATCTATAGAAAGCTGTAGCTATTGGTAAACCTCATTAGAAGCATAAGTAGCACTTATGGGAAAACACAAATCATCTACCATAGAGTTCATCATGCATCATTCAAAAGGAGCATTTGCAGGATGATGATGATCAAGATCTCTTGTTGGAATTGTCATTGGAAGTTTCACCTAGTAGAAGAAGCAAGTGCCTTTCCAAGAATTCCAACATATATGGAATTCAGGGGATGATAGTATGATGTCAAAGAAGTGAATTATATCAAAGGATTGAAGTTCTTTCAATCAAGGAAACTATTTAAGGAAGTCTAGATGACCTAAATGAAGAAGTGATGTATGTATATATATGTATGTATATATATATATATATATATATATATATATATATATATATATATATATATATACATATATATAGATATATATATATATATATATATATATATATATATATATATATATATATATATATATATATATATATATATATATAGTCATGTCATTGGATATTCATTGAGTATGTGTTAGGGCATCCAAGATAATAGTAGTTGTAGAGGACCGATATTATTTGAGGACTGGGAATCCAAGACAAGAACAGTTCTAGGGGAACATACTCTGAGAGAACTCGGGTGGGGTGTTTTGCGAGAGACATAATGATGAAGGTGCCTATAAATAATTGGTCTCACCAACATTGTGCTTTGATATTGTTGAGAGATAGATCTATTAGTAAAGGCCTTTCTATATGACAATTCTAGATGATATGATGCTAAGAAGATGGGTTACCAATCTGGCCCTTATTAAAATTCTTTGGATTCTGAATGTCCAAGTACCTTGTATGGATAATGAATACCTCCATAGTTATAATGGAGTGTTGAAATATGTAACTAGGTTCGGTCTTCATAATTAGATGAGTAATAATGATTTTATATATTTAACGAAAGAAATAAAAATATATTTATTATTGTAAGTCTTGAGGCATGGATTTCATGCTCAAAAGAAGTAATTTTATAGGTAAATCACCCATTCAGTGCTTCTGGGTTTGTTATAAAGTCATTGAGTCATTTTCATGTATGAATGACCCATTGCGGCATGTTACATATTCTATGATTTTTTTTTTAGTCAAATAAGAGTCAAAAATACCTTCCAAGACTAAGTCAATCATGCAAGCATCAAGTCAGCCTAATGGAGCAACAAGAAGGCCTAAGAACATGTCAAATCAACCTAATAGGAGGCACAAGTAAGCTTATATATAGGGCACTAAACGTCATTTGGAGAGAGACACTCTCACTCACACAAGTTCTATCATAGAGAAAAAAATAAGTATGGAGAAGAGGAGATTGGAGGGAGAAGAAGTCGAAGTTTTGGGTTTTGGTTTGGGAAACTTCCCTCCACATGTGCAAAAGAATTAGGGCACATTTTTTTGCAGTGAATCTGGGTTAGAGAAGTGAAGTTAGGTAAAAATGAAGAGTTGTTATGGAATCAGAATTCTCTATGAGAGGGAATTTACCTAAGAGAAGAAGAGAAGTTGCAGTTTTTAGGAAAAATCAATGTTGCAGTTGTAGTTTCTGGTTGCAATTTATGGACAAGTGAAAGTTCTTATTTATGGGCATGTCAAAGTTTCATCTTTTAGGCAAGTCAAAGCTATTATTTCTGGGGATGTCATAGGTGTATTTATAGGATAGGTCAAAGTTACTAGAAAGAGGATACACTCAAAGAAGGAGCATTAACAAGGCCTTGGAAGGGTTCTTGGTCAAGGGTTTGGGTCATGGAATTTGTCAATTGAATATTCTATAAGAGGAAGGATTCATTGGGTTTTCCTCTCAATCTTGGAGAGATTTTAGCCCCCGCTAATCTCCTACATATTGTGTCCTTCATCTCATTGTTCTTTACGGTTTTTACATAGTTTGATGAAGAAGAAAACATAACTATAATTAAGTATAACAAGTATCTAATTAAGATAAGGTAAAAATTCCTCACAAGTAGTTATCATTACAAGAGAAATCATCTAATCTCTATACCCTAGATTTCACAACATACAAAACCACATCCTCATGTTATAGAATGGATAGCGGAATAGGG
The DNA here is from genome assembly GCA_031772625.1 of Pinus tabuliformis. NCBI lineage: Eukaryota > Viridiplantae > Streptophyta > Pinopsida > Pinales > Pinaceae > Pinus > Pinus tabuliformis. The sequence continues at coordinate 364,756,325 of CM062819.1, forward strand.
AGGGAAGTTTGACAGATAATTTTTCTAGCTCTCAATTTTGGCCATATTTAGGTTGAGGTTACCCTTGTGACTCCTTTTCCTATATATTTTAGAACACCATTTTTCTTTGCATGCACAAATTGGGCCCATGGCTATTTCAAAACAACCATTCAAAGGTTTTATTGGTATGAGGCTTCCATATGAAAAATGGATTTTTATTCACTTTTCTCCATGGACTTAGTAATTCATCTACTTGGCTATCCACAACATCAAGACAAAATATAAAAATATTAATCATTTCATCACCCTCAACATTGGATGTAATGGAAATGAAATATTATCTTGGAAATTCTCTTGAAAAAATAGATTCTTCTATTCAAACAAACTGAGGGGCATATAATTTTTTTTTCTCATTGGAATTGATCCATATTAAGTAATTCTTATTGTAGTAAGGGATATTGATAAGTTTTGCAACTGAATGTGCATAACTTCATACTGAAGAGCTAGGAAAACATGTAATTTCTCCCTTTGTCTAAGAGAAAAATTAATCTCATCGTGGCAACAATATTTGGTGGTAATTTTAGATGGCTATTTTGGAAGGAAAAGGTATAAGGAGATCCAAAGTTGATAACCATTTTGTATCCCTATCAGAATTATATATGTAGAAAGTTTCTTATTATGTTAACTTGTTGGTGAGCCCTAGTATTGCACCAAGAGTGTTACAACTCCTAGGGGCTCCTTAACTCTATTTATCATCCTAGGGTTCATAAAAACTTTTTGGTGATAGTTCCATATACACAATAGATGGAATTCTACTCATGCCATGCTCAACTACGTCATTTGATCATTAGGTGTTCAAGACCATCCTTCTACTAAATTAGGGGTTAGTTGACTATTGAAAGGGAAATAAGAAAGCTAGCCCTAATGTAGAAAAAGGTTAATTCTTTTCAAGTCTAACATATAGATGCTACCAACTTGTAAATGCTATTGAATCAATTCATGAAAGAACACAAGAGCTATGCTACATGCAAAAAGTAAACCACGTTAATTGCAATCAACCATCTAGCTATCAAATTAACTTGTAAATAAGAAATTATTCTAGCAACTCATAACTCAAGATTTCATACATCATCTATATAATTCAAACTTGGATATAAGGTAATGTTCTACTTGCCACCCGGATGCGGGTGTCATCAACAACATTTAACTGATTAGATGGTCCACCGGCGGGTTGGGAGGCCATCTGGCTAAATGCATCATCCTGAGAGCCCACCGCAGTTGAAGTTAACACACCTTGCAAGTGGAATTTATTGTCCTTGAAAGCTATGAATAGCTTATTTCCTTCCACACCATGGCATCTGCAAATAGTATAGTTTCTCCTCCCCTTCTCCATGGTGTTTGTTCTCTGCAAGCAGCCGAACCTTGTCTCAGAACTGTTACAGATAGATGCTACCTAATTCTCCCTTGTCGGGATTTTGGTAATGGTTTTCATTTCTCACATTCTCGTCATTCTAATCTTGATTGTGGCTCGCCCTCCCCTGCTCTCACTCAACGTCGCCTTCATTCCAATACTTCTGCTATCAATTTAGCAATGCGTCGCCTCAGGCGCCACATGCATAGTAGATGTGGAGGCTTGCGTGGAGGCTTCAACCGCTTGCGAGTTTCTACCAGCTCCTCCTCTAAATCCTTTGACTCAACCACCAAATTTCCCAGCTACCCAAACACTAGAAGTGGGAGAGGTTGGCGAGACAATTCCATCCACACCGTGGAGCTCCCACTCATCTCTCTTTCTGGCCCTCACAACACCCAATTTCGTTTCAGCAGCTCCCTAAACAGGCCTACAATTATCGCTACCATCACAATTTCTTTCAAGGAGGAATTTATAGTGCAAGATACTCTGTCTGGTTGTGAGAAAAAGCAGAACAGGGTAGAGCCAGGAAGTCATGGGATGAGTAACATGCAACAAGGTGAAAGAAGTCAAGCTCCGCATGGCAATGGCAAAGGTGGGGATACTGGTAAGCGACATATGGATGCTAAGGGCTCTGCGGAGGCTCCAAACGTTCATGGACGAGGCGTGTCTGAAGAGGAAGATGATTGGTGTTAGTTTGCCTATCGGATTAAGGAAGAGCCAGCTCCGGAGGATCTTCCAGCTTAAGACGTGGCCTCACCCTAAGGCCTTTGGCTCCCAGATGGATTTATCGCATTGTTTTGTGGTCTCTTGGTCTCAAGCACAGGACTCTGGATTCCGGGTGGATATGTTTCTACGTTACGTGGTTTTGTGGTTTGTTTGTGTTTTGTCTCCACACCAAATGTCTTGTTTTCTCTAGTGTTTCACTGCCAAGTGGAAATGTCATATTGTACCTTGGCTCTGTTCTTGTCTTTTTGGGTCAAGCTTTGCATGGTTCCTATCTTTCTAGTTCATTTTGAAAAACCAAGGTTTAGTTGTTATGGTTCAATGGCTGGTTTCCCCACTCACAGGGGCAGTCTTTAATGATTCTTGGACTGGTTTCCCCTCTGTTGGGGAAGTCCAACACCAACAGTTGCATTCTGAGATGATGACTGATGCTTATCTTCTCTGAGATCAAGTTCCTTTGTAGCTTCTTTGTAATATATTAATAGATCAATACTACTTAGAAAAAAAATGTTCTACTTGCCAAATATGTGATAAAGAAACTAATGTTGTTCATTCTTGCAATGAAGGAAAAAGGATGGTTGAAATTTCCTAAGTGCTACCTTTGATCATGGAGTGCAACATGTTGGGTCAACCTACATCTAAACTAAGTCAAACTTGAATTATAGGTCAAAACAAGGGAAAAACAAGCATGCTAGAAGAAGTAGCTACAATATCCCTTTATTGCTACATGAAGACCTGTAATGCTACAAGAAGGCCTCCAAGACTGTTTGTAAGGTAAGAAAAATGGGATAAAGGGATGGCAAGATGGATGAAGGTTTTGGTAGATGGATGGAAGGTGACCAACACCCATAGCCTAGTTCAACAGTTCAGGAAGGTAAGTTTTGGACTAAGAGCATTGCTCATGGTGACCTAAAAGACCGAGCTCAACAACAATATTTGAGATTCATCAAAAGATGGTGGAGATTTCTTGGATGGAGGTTGTGAGAAGACCCCTTTCTGAAAGATCCAATATTCCTACAACATCACATGCACATTCTCTCTTTTCATTCATATAATATCATGAACAATTATGGAAAAGTTGAGTTGAATTTAAAACTATATAACTTATGCCAAAAACTCTAATCTATGCAATGAATCAACTTCTAAGCTACAACAATCATATGCAAAACAAGATAACTAATGGAGACCTTTTTCAAAGAAATCATAACTAAGAAATCATCAACATAGTTTTTTGGGGCTATGATTGTAGATTCCTCTAGTTAGGTTCACATGAGAGAGATGAGATAGAGGCAACAGTCACATGATTTTCAAGGAATTATATTCTAATAAAATGGACTAACTAACAAACATTCTAAGGTAAAAAGGAATATCAATACACAATATGGACCTAATCTACTAGGGTTGGGCCCAAACCCAATAGCCTCAGCCCTCTGAAACTAACTAATTGATAGATCAATTAGAAACTTCTCATTATCATTGCAGAAAAAATACATCACATAATAAGTCAAAAATTGTAGTCACAAGTTCTCTAGCTCAATAAATTCTTAGCTAAAAACAAAGTTCAAATCCTAATGAGCTCTTTGGCATGTTTATTTATACAAAAGAGTAGCTACGAACATCTCCCTAGGAAATAGAGATGTTTGTCTACCAAGACTCGAGATAGGTGGATCTACATCTTCCTTGAATTGCATTGTCTTGGCTCCAATGACCTCGTCCTGCTTGCATGCCAATGAATTTGAGTTGATGAGAGATAAAGTGGTGATCTTGGTTGACTGGAGTTAAGGAGATGGAAAACCTCCTAGAATCTCTCTATGTTGTCCACTCGAAGCTCCTGGATTCAAATTATCTCAAAGTTTCTCCATTTCCTACATTTAAACCAGATTAGGCCATATCACATAGCAACACATATTTCACCCTTCTCACTAAGAATAATATAAAAAAATTGTAAATAAATGTGAGAAAGAGATAATTTTAAAGTTAGAGGATGGTGTTACAACCCTTAAGATATAGCTATTGATGAGCCTCATCATCACCCCCTACTGAAGCTATTTCTTATCCTCTTAGTAACTTTGTCATCTATGTCCCTATCTTTCATGGACCTAGTGGCCTCTCTAACATCCCAAGGATCCTCAGATGGTGTGCCTTCTTGAGAATAGAAGAATGATTTTTTTTCTATTTTTTTCCATTTCCTCCTCTTCCCTTATTCATTTCTTCCTTCCTTTAGGCCTAACAGTAAGAGTGGGCTAAGCTTGAGTCTAATCTGGGTGATTTTTAATCTTTGCATGAGTCTTTTGTATAGGGTGGTCATTTCCAATGCAGTCCTCAACCTTTTAGGAGAGTGATACTCCCTAATCGGGAGACTATGGGGTAATACATTCCATCTTCTTTAGCATGCTTGTTGTATTTCTATCCCTAACAACCTGAGTGTGTCTTAAAAATGTGAGATGGGACGGTCTTGGGTGATAGCAAGGTATTTTGGTCATAGATCAACATCATTGGACATGATGCTATGATTACTAATGATAGCCTTTGGGCTTATATGCTTTTTCCTGATATATAGTGGTTATTCTTCTTCCTTTTCCATTACTTTATTTACCTCCTTAGCTCTAGCCTCCTCATGAGCCATCCAAGATGTTAGGGCCATTAGTTTCAAGTCCTCCAACTTTTCATTAGGATCCCAAATCTTCATATCAGCCAAGGTGAGTTTATGCATGTAGAACTCAGCCAGTTTTGTTGTGTCTTCTATGCTACTTTAGTCACATAATTCAATGAATTTTTTGTAGACTTGAAATGGGATGGACCCATTTTTTGCTAGGGTATTGATTTGTAATTACATCCACTATTGTTTGAGAAAGAGTGCATAAGACTTGGATAGTTGTTTTCACTGTAATGCCTCCATGGAGAGGCTTGCCATTATGACCAGTTGAGTTTCCTTCTCCTGCAGTTTCTCCCTCAAGCATCTATTTTCTACCTATAATTGTTCCCTCATTCTGGAATCCTTCTCTCTTAGCTCCCTTAACTTTTTACCCATTTAAAAGATCCTCTCTTCCATGAGGCCCACATATTCCACCTTTTTGGACTTACAAATTTTCATCCATCTGTGGGTTCTTCCTCTATCTGCTTCTAGTTCAAAGAAAACTTAGATTGAATTTTTTGGGGAAGAACTCTCCCTCCTTCACTGAATTTATAATAGGAGCTCGAACTAGGTTGTGGACTAGGCTCCTGGAGCTCTTCGAAGTGCTTCACATTTTTTTTTGGGAAGATTCCCCCTATTCTAGTGGTTGTGTGACCTTCTTCCCTTCCTATTTCTCATTCATCCCTTCTTGTAAAGCCCTCTGTTTTTCCTGTAGCACACTCTTTTTTTCCTATAGCACAATATGTTTTTCCTGTAGTATGATATTTTCATCCCATAGCTTCCCATTTCGTTATTGTTGGATGGTGGTAGGTGTCTATGGTCTTTTAAAGGAGGTTGATCTAGTGGTGGGCCTCCTTACATATGTTATAAGAGTCTTTGTTTATTTTTTTGGAGTGATGACCTCTTCAACTTTTCATTTAGTCAGCCCCACCTTCTCTTTCTTACATGGGGACTCCTCAATTGTAATAAGGGACATTTTGGGAGTGGGAAGTATTCCTTGCTTGATCCTAGTGCTTTTCCTGGTCTTAAAAGTAGAGGGGAGCTTGAATTTTCCTTTTCTTTTCAGGTTTGACAGGGGTGCTAGAGGTAGCTAAGGTGGAAGATACCTCCTTTTCATTTGTTCCTCGAGAAAATCTTCTTTTCTATAGGGGCACCCCTACTTCTCTAGATTAAATAGTTTTCTCAGAGCTTGGTTTTTCCTCTTTCTCCCCCTCTTCCACTTCATATTTATCTTTTATACCTATACCCTTGGTTCTTCCTCTATCTTCTATGCATATGTCTCCCATTACTCTTCTTCCTCTACCCCCTCTTCTTCTTCTTCCTTCCACTCTCTTCCTCCAACACTAGAGGCTTGGGTCTAACCTGGTGTGAGGGTCTCAATGACAATTAAGGTATCTCTATGCATATCAATGAATTTGAACCAAAGGCTAGGGATTATTAGGTTGTTCAAGGTATCCATCACTATCAATTTAATGAGGCCATGGTGGCCTAGGTGTTGGTGTTTTCCTTCTCTCACGTTTTGACTCATGTTCCTGATCGATTGTAGGAGGAATTATGGTACACTATGTCTTTGAGCGAGGATAAATTCTTCTTGAAACCTTAGTTCACGAAGTAATATAAAATGGTATTCACATACCACACTCAACCTTCCTTCAGACGAGATGTAGTTTAGTATATGGTAGGCCACCTCATCCCAGGGATACGATAGGCTTTCCCTCCTAACTAGATTCCTGTCTTCATTGCGAGTGAAGAATTTATTTTTAGTAGTTGCACTGGTGCTTTTGTCTTCTCTTTTTCATTTGATACATAAGGATAGGGTTTTCGCCTTGCTAATTAGCTCAAGAGTGATTGAAATAGCTAATCCCCTCACCACAGTGGCAGCATAAGCTTCAGTTTGAGAGTTCAGGGACATGGAAAATTTATATGCAATGTCATCGTCATATCCCTTCAATAGTTCAAAGAATCCTAGCAACTAATGTCTTCTAAATATGTCTAACACGGGAGGGTGGATATGGATTCTTTCAGTGTCTCAGGGCTCCCTTCTATTAAATCTTCCCCCTTATCTTTTCTATGTTTTTAACTAAGTGAAGAAGAGGTGCTTCCTACAATAGCTCTGATGTGTACTTCAGTGGCAGTACAGGGTTGAAATCTCAGGTTGATGGTAATTGCATATATTCCCTCTAATCTACAACCAAAAAAGTTCTTTCAATTCACAATTTCACTGAGATTTACTGTACAATTTAGGATGCACCAGCATACAAGTTATGGACAGATGAAGGAAAGGGTGAACTTTCTTTTTACCACATTGTTGAAAATAGCAACAAGAAATGATAAAAATTGAATCCAAAATATTCCAAATTTAATTTTTCCTTGAATTTATATTGTGAATTAAAATTTGAATTTAGTCTGACGAGCTTCTTGGAAATAATTAATTAATTCATTAGGGATTAATTATTTGGAGAGATTCAAGTTAGAAGTCTGTATGAATTCATGTAACAGTTATCCCTTAAATTAAGGAGATTATCCCTTAATTAAGGAGATAAGATTGAGTTATATTTGAGTTGTAATTAGTTAGCTTAGTTTACTGAGTTAAGTCCAGTTAAATTAGTTCCAAATTGTTTGAGGAAGTAATTGTGAGTTATCAGTCAGTTGATGCATGCATGCACTCAACTAGTGTACTCCAGATAACTGAAGATTCCCTCATCAGAAGCTCATGCATGTTTGTTCTAAGAAAGACCCATTTAAGCTAAATGTCAAGGATAGGTTATTATCAGTTGCATGTGTTTTCCTATAAAGGAAACTCATCCTTGAAGTCAAGGTAAGTTTCCTTTCGGATTGCACAGTTATGATAGGGTGTAGGATCAGTGTGAGTGATCAGTATTCCACTTGGTAACAGGAGGATCACCCAAGAGAAACTCTGAAATGAAATAGGAGCTTGGAGGGTAGAGGAGAAGGCTTGTGAGAAGCTTTGATTTGCTTTGAGAATCTAGGAGGATTGTATTGAGATCTGGCTAGCTGTGAGAGCTAAGGCTTTATATAATTCTCATGTATTTCCACATTGTATGATAATACAGATAGTGGGATTTTTAGCTAAGGAATTCCTCTAAGTATCTTCTATGTTTCATGTGTACTGATTCTTCTTCTTATGACTATATTTGTTCAGCTCTAATTCAGCTCGAACTTTAAGCTTCCACAAGTTTGATAGTAGAAGTAGATTATAGTATTTTGCTTTGGTATATTGCATTATCGAGTTAATCTACAGTCAGATTTTCTACATAGATCTCAGAGGTAGATTTGTAGAGAATTTGCAGGAAATGCTACACACATGGCCTGGGATAAACATAATAAACTAGAGTCCAATTCAACCATTCTTAGCATTCCTTCACCCTTTTAGTCTTCTTGTAGTAGTCTTGTGGAATTATTGTAGCTTCCTCCTCTAGAAATGGTAGAGCAGGGTTTGAGTCTCCTTGATGGCGCCCTGAGATCATCCTCACCTCAACTATTTTTAAAATGAGTATAAATGCAAGAGAATTTGTTATGAAACCAGCTCACAAAAAGATAGAAAAGATAGATCAACGCCTTAGAATTCAGCCTCTTCGAGGGGGCAACCTCCTTTACATTACATAAATGAAAAATTCTTGGATGATACAAATGAAAAGACCTCCTTTCTATATATAGGAGTCTAAGGGGTCATAATATAATCAGAGCCAACATAACAATAATAATATAAGGGCACGATAATAACAATAGTGGGCTTCTATTGGGCACAATAGTAACAATATGGGCACTACATGGGTACATCAATATAATAATGGGGTTGTAATAATAACAATAAGGGGTTACACTAGTAGTATACGGGCCTAACATGCCCCTCTCCTTCAAAAAGTGTTGTCCTCAACGCTTGAGTAGTTCTTGATGCTTCTGTATAAAATTCTTGTCCTCCCATGTGGAATCTTCAGCGGGTAAGTTCTTCCACTTAATGAGATACTCTGAAATTGATTGATTTCGTAGCTGTCGGGTTCTTGTTTCTGTGACTACTCCAGGTTCCAATATGATTTTTCCTTCCTTTAAAATTTATGGCAATATTGTTTGAATTGGGATCTTTTGCAACTTTTGAATAAGTGGCCATACTTCTTCATCCTTCTTCCATTCATCCCTTGCTTCATTTATCCAATCTAGTTGGATAATAGAAATAGCACAAAACAATGCTTCCACATCCTCATCCTTTCTTGAGAGTGCATTTGCAACAAAATTTTGCTTCCATTTTCTATAGATGATGTCAAAGTCATAACCCAACATATTTGTGACACATTTTTTCTGTTCTTCTAAAGACAATAGTTGTTCTAAAAAGTATTTAAGACTATCATGATCCATTTTTACCTTGAAATGTCTTCCCATTCGGTAAGGTCGTCATTTCTTAAGTGCATGTAGTATTGCCAACATTTCCTTCTCATAAATAGCTTGCTTGAGAAGTAGCAGCAAAAATACCCAATCACCTACATCAAAACATTTTTCAATACGATGTTGATCTACCTGTTGTTTCATTTGATTTTGCACCAAAGTGGAGTTATCCTTTAAAAGTTGGAGAACTTGTTGTTGATGCTCGATGTGATCTTTCACTGCTTGAACCTTTTTCTTCTTGATATGTACTTCTATCTTTAGAATTTGAGGAGTGGTAATTTCTTCCAATCCTTTACAAGATATGGTTGGATTCATTTCTTGATGCTCGATGTGATCTTTCACTTCTTGAACATTTTTCTTCTTGATATGTCCTTCTATCTTGATAGTTTGAGGAGTGGTAATTCCGACCAATGAATTACAAGACATGGTTGGATTCATTTGTTCTTTCTCGATGTGATCTTTCACTTCTTGCACCTTTTTCTTCTTGATATGTCCTTCTATCTTGACAGTTTGAGGAGTGGTAATTCTTGCCAATGCTTTGCAAGATATGGTCTAAATCATTTATTCTTTCTCTAGGGTTGGATCTTGGCATATATCCTCTTCTTTTGATGTTTCTTGATCCTTTTCTTCCTCCTCTTCATACTCTATATAAAATAGTTTCTTCTCAGCATGCTTATGAACTTTAGTGTATTTTCTATCACAATTGTAACAAAGCCCTTTTTCTCTTTTTTCTTCCAATTGTTGTTGTGTAACCCTTGTAGGTTGTGGAAGGCTAGGAGAAACAACACTTCCATCTTTATAGTTGTGAGGGGTAGACTTCCTTGTTGCAATAATTTTACTTTCCACTATGTCACAAATCCCTTTTACTCTTTCCAATTGTTGTGGTGTTGCTCTAAAGAAGGTGTTTCTATTTGCGTCCTCATAATGTGCTATTATTTCCTTTCTGAAAATTGACCACGTAACAAGATTTTTAAGAGAACAAAGCCCTTTATACCATAAAAATTGATCTGGTTCTAAATATGAAGATGTAATACATACCTTTTGTAATAGTGGTACACCATGTAGATCAAAATATTGCTCCATCTAAAGCATCCAATTTACAGGATCCTTGCCATCAAACTTCCTCATATCACCTTTTCTTGATTTTATGAACTCGATATTGAAATGACTATAACTCTGTAATTTAATCTCTTCCAGTTTTGAAATTGTGACCTACAGTAGCCCTCTATATCCTCTTTCCAATGCGATCAATTTGATCCAAATTGGATTCTCCAAGGAATAGTTATACAAAATCTCCCACAGTGACCTGATTATAGACTAGTTCAGTAGAGCAAACTTGTATGACGTGCCATGAGTCACTGTTTTGACCTTTGGCTCTGAAAAATATATACAAGAAGCTACAGTCTATCCTCTTTTTGTACCTTCTTACGAAATTTCAATCTGATGCTTAGAGAGAAAGTTATGATGATTTTCCCCAGGTCACCTATTTGGAATGTAATTCAGGAGTCTACAAAAAGACTAACTTCCTTAGATCATATCTCCTCAAATATAGCACGAAAAGATCTGAAATTTGGACCCGAGATTCAACACGATCCCTTCTCAAATGGGGTTTTTTCTTAGCTTTTGAAACTTCATAGAAAAAAGGTTATAGCAAAAATTCCATGATGACATGTTTGGAGCAGCAAAACCCTAAAAGCCAAAGCTCTAATACCAAATGTTATGGAACCAACTCACAAAAAGATAGAAAAGATAGATCAACGCCTTAGAATTCAGCCTCTTCGAGGGGGTAACCTCCTTTACATTACATAAGTGAACAATTATTGGATGATACAAATCAAAAGACCTCCTTTCCATATATAGGAGTCTAAGGGGTCATAATATAATCAGAGCCGACATAACAATAATAATATAAGGGCACAATAATAACAATAATGGGCTTCTATGGGCACAATAGTAACAATATGGGCACTACATGGGTACATCAATATAATAAGGTGGTTGTACTAATAACAATAAGGGGTTACACTAGTAGTATAGGGGCCTAACAAAATTCGAGCCCCTAGTACATAATATGCTATTTTTGGCTTAGGATTGGAGCGTTGTGATGACCTAGTAGATACAGAACGTTTCCTATTTTGGACCATTCTCCCCACCTGGAGTAATCATTCCCTCACCCCTCATAATAAAAACCCACTCTCTATAATCCTAACTTAACTGATGTGACACCTCCACATTGCATGAGTTCTCGTAATCACTTTTTGTTTAATGGTCGAGGATGGCCAAGTTAATTGACCACCTCCAGCTTATTAAAATACCTATTCTCAAAATTTACAGTTTTTTCATTATTTACACATAGGGAGGAGATAACAGTTTTCCATACCTGTGCATACCTCATGATTGACTAATGCAGGTATGTGCATGATAGATCTAGATCTTTTTGTTGTCATCAAGGGATTTAACCTGCTTTATTATTTTTGTTCCCATGTACAATGTCTTTGATCCTTATGACATTTCACTATTGTTGTTTCTATGTGTGCAAGTACCTTGTTGACACCCAAAATGCGACTATTAGTGGAGAGGCCCACTGGGAGTTGTATGACTACTCCAGAGTGCCTAATGAGTTGGTATGAACCCTGGTACTAATTGAAAAAAATAAGATTATGGATTTTTCTAAGGTTTGCACATGCTGCTACAGGAGGAGTTTTTCTTCTTATAGCAGTAGTTTTATTTTCTTCCGGGGTCTTCAAACTACATGTGGGCGATGAGAAAGGATGGAACGGGCCTCAAAAATGATGTTAGGACTCTCTAGGAGTAGTGTAGATTTGTGAAAATGGAGAGGATGTGCTATTTGTGTTTCTCAATAAATCTTTACAGGGTAAGATAGAGTGGAAGAACACGGAGAGGTTTTCAACCTATATGCCTGCCTTAGGTGCCTCAAGAGAGGTCTTCACCCAGGGATCCTTATGTTTTCTTATTTTTCTTTGCTCTTGGGCTGGCTGAGTGACGATTTCAACCCAAGAGTTGGACTCGCATGCCTCATAAATATTTTCATCCAGGCCTTTTATTATTTTTTTATTTTTTCAAGAAAATATTTAGAAATGTTATGGACTAAAAGCTATAACACTTCCAATCACATTGACCTCTTTATTGATGGTTTTGATGAAATCTTTCTTAGACATAGGTTTTTTGTATACCTTCAACCTGTAGCCATTGACAAGTAACAAAATCCCTTCTTCATCAATGGTCCTGATTTGAGCAACTCTGTTTTCCTGACATTTCTCTATTAGGTATGGGCCTAACAATATTTTCATTAATTTTTCTTTGACATCCTTGAACCTAGAGTCATATAGTAAGGCTCAATCCCCTTTCTAAAGAATGTTTTCCTTGATATGTCTATCATTTCAGACCTTCCTCTGCAATTATATAACTTTATTGTGTAGGAGGGCCTACATTCTGAACTCATCCAAGCCATTCAACTGGAGTAGCATCGAATGTCATGCTTTGGTGACATCTATGTCCAATTGGGCTACCATTCACAAAGTATTATAACTCAACTCAGAGTAGAGGTTTCTTTCCATAAACCAGATCATATGGAGTAAAACTAGTAATTGTTTTCTAATTTGCGTTATAGGCCCAAGTGGCCTCCACTAATCAGTCTACCCAATCCCTCCTATTGCTACATACAACTATGGTGAGGATACCTTCTAATGCTCTATTTATAACAACTACTTGTCCAATTTCCCAAGGGTGATAGGCAGTAGATTTTTTGTGTTTGATATGATGTTTCCTTAATGTTTCTCGATCATATGTGATGTGAATTGAGCTCCCCGACCAGTGACTATCTCTCTAGGGTACCCAAATTTTTAGAATACATTATCCCTTAAGAACTCACCCACTTTGTCCTCTGTTGTTTCCTTGATAGCCTTTGTCTCAACCCACTTTGCCAAATAATTAGTGCACACAATGATGTACTTTTTCTGTCATGATGGTGGATCAATTGGCGTAGTGAAATCCATGACCCACTTGTCAAATGGATCTAAGGTCATGTAGGGTTGTATGGGAATTTCATCCTTAGGTGTGGGTTTCCCCATCCTTTGGCACTGATAATTTTTGCTAGTATACCTTCTTGCATATTGGTGGAGAGTGGGCTAGTAATAGCTGATTTGTGGAGCTTTGAAACATGTCCTATTGGAAGCAAAATGACCTCCCCAAGGCTGATACTGACAGGCTCAGAGGATGTTAAATACTTCCTCTTCCCCGACACATGTCCTTAAGATCTGACCTGGTCCCAACTAGAAGAGATTTCCCCCAAACCAAGTGAAAGGGGTGCTCTTCCTTACAATTATGCATGTGTCCCTAGATGATAGATTTGGAGGAAATATTGTAGCAATTATGTAGTTGGCTATGTCAAGAAACCATGGATAGAGCCAAGGAAAATTTTAAGGATGGAAAATTTTCTTGAAGTTTAAAAACATTGGTGAATCTCACTACTCCCTAATATGTAAAATATAAAATGTTTATTGATATATTTGTAAAATTATTCAAATTTATAATGATTTTATGTATAGCCTCTATATAATGTTCCCAATTTTTAAGGTAAAATAATTTATATTCTAAACTTTGGGGAATCTTCTTTTATAAAGTCAGAAATTGGCAAATCTTTTTTGTTGAAAAATCATGGAAAATTATCCCACTGGGAAAACATTAGCCCCTAAAATTTTCCATGGATAGAGAAGTGAGATAGAAAATAAGTGATCATATGGAAGCTGATAATCAACCATCCCTTCATCACTAGCAGGAAAATCAAGTCTAGACAAAAAATATCCACCTACATTTCCATTTCATGGTTTGTCAATGATTGTTAAATCAAATTGCTATAAAAATAGAAACCATCTAATGGTTATAGCATTCACATAAGGCTTATTCATTAAGTATTTGATATATTCACAGTAAATATGCACAAAGGTTTGGTATCTAGTGATGTAGTGTCTGAATTTTTTCAAGGATTGTATAACAGCTAGGAGTTATTTCTCAGTTACAATGTACTTCAATTCAGTCTTAGATAGATTTTAGTAATGAAGTAAATGACGTAAGGTAAATTACCATCTATTTTTCCTAAATACTCCCCCACAAATTTTTTGGATGCATTAGCATGGATATGGAAGGGTAGAGTCCAATTTGGGCCACTAAGTGTGGGTGTTGTTGTACCTTAAGAAACCAATTTCTTGGCTATGGATAAATTGTGCTTAAGACATTAATGATTATTGTTTGTGTCACTTATTTGTCACTTTATTGTTTGTTGTATTCTTCAATGAAGGACCTAGAAAACATAGTCTTTAACCATTAATATATATGTGACCGGAAAATCTCAGAATGCTATTTTTTGCTAGATATAAATGATGAATGAAGAAAGAATGAAGGAGAAGTTTAAGATAATATTCTTCTTAACACAGAACCTACTATTTATCACTTAGAAGAATTATGAAAATGAGAACTGAATCATAGACAATATGTTTCTTGAAACAAAAACTATTATCTGCAACCCTTGGAGAAGTTTAAAGATAATATGTTGCGTTACACAGAAACTATTATCAGTAAACTTAGAATGGAAGATGAAAACTTCAAGTATAGGAGCACTCTTTAAGGGATTTTAACTTTATCTATATAAGAAAATAAAGAACTGCAACTTCATTACTATACTTGAAAGAAGAAAAGATAAGATGACACGTGACAGAGAAGGTACAAAATTATACCCAACAATTCATGGAAACTTCTGATTCTTTCATTAATGAACAGCTATATCAGGAATACAGTGGCTTAGTCTCCAGGTTCTCCAAAATTCGAACCCACTCTCTGTAAGTTTTCCTCCTTTTATACATTTGTGAAACAGTTGCTGATCTTTGAAACTATCAAACTACTAAACTATTTCTCTAACTATCTAAAGTAAGAATTATTAAAAAATATTACCTAGAGGATAAAGACATCTCAAAGAACATGAACTAATGGAAAATAAATGAACATAGAAGATGACAATGACTGTTGGATTTTCGGCTCTGTTAATCAGATCTTGAGTTCTTCTGTAGATACTTTAATAATTATTAATACGATTTAACCATAATAAACAGTTTTTGACTTCGACTTGTGCATAAATCTAGGCTTACGCATGTATCGGGCATTTTGATTGGCCAAAATACAAAGAAAACATACTCGATTTCTTTCCTTTGCAGATTTGGCTCTAACATTGATTCTTCCCTTTACACGGAAAAATTGACACAAGGCACGCAAAAGCGGAACTTAAAATAATTAACTATATTTAATAAATCCATCAGATCTGCCCGTTCAACGTTTACATTAACTCCTCTTTGTGAATCGCAATCAGTGCTTTCCAGTAGTGTATTGACCCAATCCTTAATAAACTGCGATATGATGGACGCGTCAGAGTTATAAAACATGACATAATTAATATCAGGTCTGGCCGCTATCGTAAATTACAATCGGCGGACCCAAAACATATGCATAAGGCACTTTGCGATATAGCGGACTTGCCGACATTATAAAACGTAACATATAGTATTTCGAGTTTGGTCTGCCATCGCTCATTGAAATCGGTGAAACCCATATACCTGTATATGAAGGAATTTAATATACAACGGACCCACCGAAACTTTACAACATAATATATATGTGTTTCGGGTCCGGCCTGTCACAAATCGCAATTGACATACAACATACATATATAAAGCATTATGCGATGATCGCAGACCCGTCGGGGCTTATAAAACACAATATATATATGCTTCGAGTCTGGCCTGTTCAACACTTATTTCTATTATAATCCATTATAATAGAAATACATATAAAAATGCGTAACTATACCTTTTTCCGCCTTTTCCAAAGCCTTTGCATAGTTTTCAAGATATGTCTTTACCACAATCAGCAATCGATGATTCCTGCTGTAATAATGTAACTGTCCGCTGCATCTTTGCGAGTGCAATTTAATTGCATCGCTAACATACATATATATATATATATATATATATATATATATATATATATTATATATATATATATATATATATATATATATATGTATATATATATATATATATATATATATATATATATATATATATATATATATATATATACATATCTATATATATATATATATATATATACATATATATATGTATATATATATGTATAAATATATATATATATATATATATATATATATATATATATATATATATATATATATATATATATATATATATATATATATATATATATATATATATATATATTGGTTATGGCTCCATAAACCATTTATAATATGATTTAACTTGATCACATGGCCCAATTCTTTTACATGTTTCTTTTGTGTTTTGATTCCGATATGCAATTTATTACATCTCCCTCTTGCTTTATCTTTTTAAATATATTTTCAAGTGATTTTTGAATGAAACATGAATATTAAAGGAAAAAAATAAATAAATTTTACAACATCTGGCTCCACTTGTGGATAGTTATTTTGCCACATAATCACTAAGAACCATAGATTAGTGCCTTATCCATTGGGCATGAAACTGTGTGAAAAATTGTACAACGAACACACACCAATATTTGCAGTGATAAGATGCTTGTGTTTTGATAGAAAAATACTGAGAATTGTAGATCAGTAGCCTTAGTTGGGCATGGAGTCCAAAACTATGAAAACCCTGAAATTTGACAACTGAAACCTAACAATCTTGAAGTATGACACCTCTGCAAACCAATTTCCAACTGGGAATGTCACCCTTATTCATCAACTAATGATTAAATTAAAGAATTTCAACTGGAAACGAAATACTCAACATCTGAGCTTATTTATGTACAAGTTCATACATATGTACATGATTGATCTCCATCAAGTGAAGTCAATCTTCCAGTGGTACCAGATTAGCATTTGGGTGCTTAATCTAGAACCATTCTACAAGTGAATCTTGAAAATGCAATTCATCCTGAACAAAAAATAAATTATGGATAAAAGCAGATCACAACAAAAATTAGGAGTATATCCCCAAAATGATATGTGTAGACTGTTGATAAATTCTTCCATGAAATCTCCCATAGGATCTTCAAAAGTATAAGAAAAAATATGTTCTTGATGAGCTCCAAAAAAGAAATTCTCTATGTATGAAGGTTTCTGCTCATTTAAACCTTCTTTTGGGATACTATGTTCAATAGAACAATCAGAAACATATTTAAGAAAATGATCTATGTCACTTTCTTGTCTCCACTTTTCATCTCTAAGCTTTGATTGAAAATAGTTTGTAATCTTAACCTCAGGAAGAAAAAGAACTTTTTTCACATTACTTTACGACATATGATCAACTTCAGATAGATTGTTTACCTCTGATTCGTGGTCATCCGCATTTTCTTTAATGCAATGATATACATTCTCTTTATCATCTTTCTTTTTACATAAGATAGCCTCTTTTTCTACGATAGATGGCTCAATATATTACTGTCCAACATATCCCACTTGCTGGTTTCTTCCTATACGTTCAACACCCAACTGATGAACTTGAAGAGCTTCATCCTATTGTCAATTTAAACCATTTTCATTATATATAGGAGGATCATCAAATTTAACACAATAGGAACTCTCGAGATTTATTTGCAACTTAATTATTTCTTCCTCTTCTCAAACATTGAGTAGAAAATCTTGATGCATGTTTGAACTTTCCTCCATCTGAATACTCTCTTGATTTGCTTGGAACCAAGTCAACTAATTATCTCCTTGGGATATTATTGGAGAGAAAAATTTTATAAACTTCTCCACATCATTTCGAGAAAATGATGCTCGATCTACTTGAAACATAGTCAACCAATCCTCTGCTTGGGAGACTATTGAAGATAAATGTTTTATAAACTTCGCCGCATCATTTTGAGAAATGATAGTTCCTCGCTTTCAGAGACTTGCACATAGTTAATCTGGCTATAACTTCTCTGAATTCTTGATATATTATCAACAAGATCATTAGTTTCCTCAATAGGATTATCTTGAGCTTTTAAATTTTCTTTAAAATCATAATATTAACAACAACCTTCAAAAAGAAACTTGTGTGGATAGTAAGTTCTACAATAAGAATTGAATACTGAATGGAAATCTTTGAGAGATGAAATGATTGAATGAGGAAAATACCTGAACCAAACCCTAGGTTCTTCATCTAAAGAAAAAAAAACAACTTCATATTCACATCTTCAGGAATGATGCCCTGCTACTCCATGCATTCATGAAACTCTTGGAGATGCTGAGTTGGATCTTCATATTCCTTTCTACTGAATTTTGGAAGACACTCATTCCACACATAAAATGCAGGCATATCATGAGGATACCTAGTGATCCCAGTGAAATCAAAAGGATCAAATTTATGGACTAAAAATGTAGGGAGAGTCATTAAAACCCATAACAGAAAACTTCAAAGTGCAGTGGAGTTTCCAACCAATTTTGTAAGTGAAAATCACAGGTGTGAATGTACAACCAACTGCTGAAACTTGTCATTCTCAAGAGTCAGCTTCAAAATTAATAAACCCAATGAAAAGTGCTCTTATTCAATTGTTTTTACTCGAAACAACCAAATATTTCCTCCTCAGTAAACAACCAGAGGAAAATATTGAAAACCCAAGGAAAATTGTTCTTGTATTCTCTCCTCAGTAGTGGCACCAATTAATGTTGTACTTTAGGAAACCAATTTCTTGGTTGTGGAGAAATTGTGCTTAAGACATTAATTATTATTGTTTGTTGTCACTTATTTGTCACTTTATTGTTTGTTGTATCCTTAAATGAAGGACCTAGAAAACTTGGTCTTTAACCCTTAATACATACGTGACCGGAAAATCTCAAAATGCCATTTGTTGCTGGATATAAATGATGAATGAAGAAAGCTTGAAGGAGAAGTTTAAGATAATATGTTGCTTAACACAGAACCTGCTATTCATCACTTAGAAGAATTATGAAAATGAGAATTGAATCATAGACAATATGCTGCTTGACACATAAACTATTATCTGTGACCCTTGGAGAAGTTAAAGATAATATGATGCCTTACACCGAAACTATTATATATAACTTAGAAAGGAAGATGAAAACTTCAAGTATAGGAGTGCTCTTCCAAGGGATTTTAACTTTATCTACATGAGCAAATAAAGACCTGCGGCTTCATTACCATACTTGAAAGAAGAAAACATATGATGACACATGAAAGAGAAGTTACAAAATTATACCCAACAATTCATGGAAACTTCTGATTCTTTCATTAATCAACAACTATATCAGGAATACAGTGGCTTAGTCTCCAGGTTCTCCAAAATTCTAACTCCCTCTCTGTCGTCTTTCATCCTTTTATACATTTGTGAAACAATTGTTGATCTTTGAAACTGTCAAACTACTAAACTGTTTCTCTAACTATCTGAAGTAAGAATTATTACAAAATATTACCCAGACGATAAAGACATCTCAAAGAACATAAATTAATGGAAAATAACTGAACTTAGAAGATGACAATGACTACTAGCTTTTAGTCTTTGTTAATCGGCTCCTGAGTTTTTCTGTAGATGATTTAATAATGATTAATCCGCTTTATCCATAATAAATAGTGTTTGATTTTGACTTGTGCATAAATCTAGGCTTACGCATGTATTAGGTGTTTTGATTGGCCCAAATTCAAAGAAAACATACCCAATTTCTTTCCTCTTCAGATTTGGCTCTAACATTGATTCTTCTGTTTGCACAGCAAAATTGACGCAAGGCATGCAAAAGTGGAACTAGAAAGAATTAACTCTATTTAATAAATCCATCAGATCTGCCCATCAGGGAAAATTTTAAGAACCCCCCCTAAATTTATAAATATAATAAATGGGCGAATCTCCATGGTATATAGGAAAAATGGAAGGCGATTTTATCAATAATATAATATGTATATATAATTTTTTGGCGAATCTCTCACCAGGCATGGCGAATATTTTACTCAATTATAAAATCTTGTAAGATCTTGGCGAGTCTTTCACTAAATAATAAAACTTTGTAAAGTCCTAGTGAATCTTAGCATAGGCTACATGCTGGTTTAATTCCCCCATTTAAATAGGCTACATTCCAGGTGAATACCATGGGTCAATACCATGTGCCATTTTGGTGAATACCATGGGTCAATACCATGTGCCATTTTTATTTTTATTAATTGTAATATTAGGGTTAATAATGGTTTTTTGCATGGTATCAATAACAATCTAGTCCATGGTATTTGTCCCATAGTATTTTGGCCATAGGTTTCACCTAAATATAACCCATTTTTTGAGTGTTCATAAATATAAGGTGACTTATGGAGTAAATATAAAAAAATGTTTTATTTGTTTACCATACCTCTCGTTTATTTATATTTTTTATTAATTTACCATAACTCTTTTACAAATATGGTATTTGGCCCATAGGATTCACTTAAATAAAACCTCTTTCTTGAGCCTTCATAAATAGAACGAGGGTTATGGACTAAATATAAAAAGAGGTTTTATTTATTTACGATAGACGTCTAATTTATTTATATTTTTATTTATTTACCATACCTTTTGAGTAAGTATAAAAAGAAGTTTTATTTATTTACCATACCTCCACTTTACTTATATTTTTATTTGTTTATACCCTTACATGTATATAAGGTGACTTATGGAGTAAATATAAAAAATGTTTTATTTATTTACCATACCTCTCATTTATTTATATTTTTATTAATTTACCATACCTCTTTTATAAATATGGTATTTGGCCCATAGGATTCACTTAAATAAAACCTATTCTTGAAAATGGGCGAATGGATTCACTTAAATGAAACATATTCTTGAAAATGGGCGAATGGAAGGTTGTAGGTCCTAATTTCAAGGGCTAAATTTACCTTTTTTACCCTCTCCCTTAAAATAAGGTGGGCTATTTGAGGTGATTTGTAAAAATGTACTATGATACAAAATATTCGCCCACTAAAAATTTAAAACCCCTTAATTTCGCCAAAGGGCGAACATTCGCCCCTAAAATTATCCTTGCTGCCCATTAAATGTTTACAATAACTTCTCTTCGTGAATCACAATCGGTGCTTTCCAGTAGTGTACTAGCCCAGTCCTTAACAAACTGCGATATGACAGATGTGTCAGAGTTATAAAACATGACATAACTAATATCAGGTCTGGCCACTATCGCAAATCAAAATTGGTGGACGAAACACATATGTATAAGGGGCTTTGTGATACGACGGACCTATCGACATTATAGAACGTAACATATAGTATTTCGGGTCTCGTCTGCCATCGCTCATCTCAATTGGCGGAACCTATATGCATGTATATGAAGGAATTTACTATACATCGGACCCGCCGAAACTTTACAACATAATATATATGTGTTTCGGGTCTAGCCTCTCGCAAATCACAATCGGCATACCACATACATATATAAAGCATTAAGCAATGATCGCAGACCCACGAGGGCTTATAAAACATAATATATATATATATATATATATATATATATATATATATATATATATATATATATATATATATATATATATATATATAGATATATGGTTCGTGTCCAGCCTGTTCAACGCTTATTTCTATTACAATCATTTATAATAGAAATATATATAAAAATGTGTAACCATACCTTTTTTCGCCTTTTCCAAGGCCTTTGCATAGTTTTCAAGATACGCCTTTATCGCAATCAGCAATTGGTGATTCTTGTGGTAATAATATAACTGCCCACTACATCTTTGCGATTGTGATTTAATCACATTGCTAACATATATATATATATATATATATATATATATATATATATATCTATATATATCATATATATATATATATATATATATATATATATATATATATATATATATATAGTTTATGGCTCCATAAATCATTTATAATATGATTTAAATTGATCACATGGGCCAATTATTTTACACTTGTTTCTTTTGTGTTTTGATTCCGATATGAAATTTATTACATCTCCCTCTTTCTCTAAATTTTTTAAGATATTTTCAAGTGATTTTTGAATGAAACATGAATATTAAGGGCAACAAAAAATACATGTTACAACAGGTGCAATGGTTAATTTTTCTTTCAACATCTCAAGGGCCTCTTTGTAGCTATCCATCCATCAAAATTCTGAGTCCTTCAACACCAATCCAAATAATGGTGAGACCACTTTACTAAAGTCCTTGATAAAACTACTATAATATCCAAATAAGGCCATGAAACTCCTAACATCCCTTTGCTTTTGAGGAGTAGGGACCCTTTTCTTGATGGAAATTTTGTTTAGGTCCACTTGTATTCCCTCCTAAGATATCAAATGCGCAATGGAAATCCCCGCATTCATTAAGAATTCACACTTCTCAAGACTAAGCGAGAGGTTAATTTCAATGCACTTCTTTAGGACTTTCCCAAGGTTAGAGAGAGGCTCTAGGAAGCCACACCCATAAGGAGTGAACATGTATATCTCTACAAAGTCATCGACTAGCTTAGCAAAGATGATGGGAACTTCCCTTTGAAAAGTGCCAAGGGTATTACATAAACTAAAAGGAAGAATTTTATAAGAGAAGTTACCCCAAGGACATGTGAATGCAATTTTTTCTTGATCCTCAAGGCTAATCTTGATCTGGTTGTAGCCACTAAATACATCCAAGAAATAGAAGAACTTATTCCCTATAAGACCATCTAAAACTTAATCAATGAAAGGTAAAGGGAAGTCATCTTTCTTGGTGGATTTTTTCATCTCTCTGTAATCCATATAGATCTTCCACTTCCCATTCTTCTTTGGGACCAAAACTAGAGGGGACATCCACTAACTATCTGGGATGGGGTATATGAACCCAATATCCACCAACTTTTGAAACTCTTCCTTTAGTATGTCCTTGAGGGTTTGGTTCACTCTCCTCTGATGTTGGAAAACAACTTTACATCACTCCTTGATGTAGATGTGATGAGTACAAACTAAACGATGCACCCCCCTCATTTCTTTATAGCTCCAAGCAAAAACATCTAAGTGCTCTCTCACCATTTTTCACAACTTCTCTTCATGGTTGGCTGAGAGAGGGGTTAATATTCAAGGTTCTAGATTGACCAAATTCTATGGCTTTGACATGTGCAAGACTTGGGTCAACTATGCATAACTCAGTCCAAGGATCATGCTCAAATTTTGTCACAAGCTCAATAAGAGGCCTGATATTGGGGGGTTGGTTCTAGAGGATTTTGTCAGTGAGGCCATCTTCATCAGGTTCGCCCCCTCCCATAACAACATCTAGGGCACATATTGGATGGGATATTGTATGATACCCTCCATCTTCCTCCTCTTCTTCTAACAATAGGTCTAAGTTATGCTCAATGGATGGTTGAGTAGGTGGGTACAATAGCAATTGTTTGGAAAAATGATCATTCTTAATAGTCATGTTGTTGACTTTGAAACTTATGTAAGCATCAATAGTGGCTAATCACGGGCTTCCCAAGATGAGAGGATAACCATTGAATTTTGTTTTGGGTTGGAGAACCAAGTCAGTAGGATAATCCCATGAGTCAATAGAGACAATTACATCCTCAACAACTCCCTTAGTAGCCACTATGGATCTATATGCAAGGTGTGGCACTATAGTGGTCTTTCTTAGGGATCCTTGGAGGTTAGTTTTAGCATGGTTTATTTAGCCATCACATTGGTTGCAGTGCCAAGATCAATCAGGGTGTGTGGAACAATGATGCCATCAATGTGCGTATCTACCACTAGACTTCGAGGTTCTAGATATTTTGGACAAATCACTCTCCCTGACATCAAATTAGATAATTTTCTAATAACATTGATGGTAGGGGTGTCTCTTTTTCTCCTCCCGAGTTGTTTGCAACATTTCTCTTTGATAATAGTATTTCATATGGGAAGATCCTTAATAGTTTGGAGGAGAGGTATTTTAACACACAGATTCTTCAATTCTCCTAGATTTTTTGTCTCTTCTAGGGTGTGATAGTTAGGATGGATCAATCTCTCAGGAAAAGGAGGTGGATTTAATTGAGGTATACTCCCTTCCTTTTCCTCTTTAAGATCCTTAGGTGGAGATGGAGGTTGGTTATCTGGGAGAACTCTTCCAGACTTGATTTTGATTACTTTAATCTCCATAGCATAGGCAAGGTAAGATGTCTCTCCACGGTAGACCTATTTTGCTTTATTGTTATTTGTGTTCGAATTGGCTTTTGTAGGCATCTGAGGTTACTTGGGTGGAGTAGAATAAGTGAGTTGTGGTTGATATGGAGGTCTAGGTAGTAAACCAAGAGGTTATCTAAGTTTAGGACTTCACCCTTGTGATGTGTTATTCCACTCGGGATGTGGAGAAGCATATGGATATCAGCTGAAATGGTTCATTGACATGTTTGTGAGGATATTGAGGTGCGTAAGGCGAAGAAGGAGGTGTGGTCCACAATGGATGAATGCAAGAGTACCAAGGTGTAAAGGTTTCATTCTAGGTGGGATGGTAATAAGAGTAGGATTCGCCTTCCATGTCTTGTTGGTATAGCCGAGGTCCTTGAGGCCTCCTCTGATTGATAAAATAGAGTTGCTCAGCCCCATCTTCTTCCCCTTGGTATAGAGATATTAATCCATGCAAAGAAAGACATTTACTGTGGCATGGCTTTCCCCATAGACTAAGGAGTCCTCTATATCATTTAACTGACATTCATTTATGAGGTGTCTTCTAGTGCATTTAGGGAAAAAAAAGATAAGGCACACTCTGCTTCCTCTTGTCTCCTCTTTATATGCATGGTATCCATTTCCAAAGAAAATGTATGTAATATTTCACTTTTAAAGTCCTGCAACATGTCTCCAATTTCATTCTTGATGGATGTTGTGGAGGGAGAGGAAATTACCAAAGCTTGACTAGCCCAGCCCTTCTCCCTAGCAGCCTTAGAGAGGTTATTGAATATTGTTTTGATTTTTCCATAGGATAACTGATATATGTTTCCCCATGATAGCATGTTGAGGGTTTACAACATGTCCTCCCTAATCCCCTTAAAAATAACTAACTTGAGTGATTCAGGATCAAGGGTGCATCTAGCCCTCCTATAACTGAGCTGGAATATTTCCTCATAGTCCTCTAGGGATTCATCAGGTCCAAGAGTGACTCTAAAGATTTCTTCTTTGGTTTCCCTAGACATACAATAGTGCTTGTACTTGTTTTAAAGTCTTGTTGCATTTGAGCCCAGGTAGTGTTGTCATCCACAGGTAGACCTGTTAGAGCCTAGATTTGCCTCAGGCTGAAAAGACAAGGTTCTAGGTCCACATCAAAGCACGCTCAGCCTCGTAGCTAGCCCTACGAGGAGAGGAGAGGGCTTTGTTCGGGTCAATCTCAGTGAAAGATATTCAATGGGGCTTGAGATGACTTATTTAGCAACTGATCGTAGGCTAGGTTGAAGTGAAAAGTTATGATTTGAGTTTTTTGGGGGTTTTGTTGGAAAAATGGGAGAGGCAAACTTTGGGTTCGGGGATGAGGCCAGATTTTTGTAGAGGTTAGGTAGGGGCAAGGTAGGTAGTAGTTTTGATTCTTTGGATTTGAATGAATGGGTGGATCAGACTGGTGAGGAGCCAAGGAGGGAAAGGGGGTTTCAAGTGTCCTCCTCAAACAAATGAAAACATGAAGAATTAAACAAAATTTCAAGGCAGAGCATAACAGTCCAATGAATTCTACCTTAATCACTCATTTGTTTAATTGTAGAAGATAAGAGAAGGGAAAATGATACAAATAAATATCAGTGAACTTACAAATACATAAAGAAACACACCATCAAAACATAGAGCCACATGGATCCCAACAAGTGCTGCAAAACCCTGGTCTTTCCTTTGCCAAAATTGTAGAAATGAAATGTACAGTGGAGTGCCAAGCAATCCCAAGTATCCAAACTTCTACCAAAATCCGACCTCTACACTATGAAATTCATAAAATATATACATTTTCTCATCCTTGTACTAAGGTATTGAGCTCAACCAATTTCTTCAAAATAGAATCAGTTACATTAAACTTGGGCCGAATTTCTGAAAATAGGTTTTGAAGATGAACTCGTATCTCATAAACCATAGCACCTGTTACAAAACTGAAAGAGGTTTTTTTATATAAGCTCATTATGGAGAAAAACCTCTCTCAAATTTGGGAAATTCATTTCCAGTAGCTAGAAATATATTCCACAAAATCATCTCTAAAACAGAAAATCATTAAAAATTTAAATCTCTGAAAATGAGCTGTAAAGATCTAGTCACATATCCCAACCCATGATACCTGTGAAACAAATGAAAGAGGTTTCTGCTATATGTCTCATGCTTAACAAAAATAGCCTTGGATTTTGTAAAATTACTTTCCATCTGTTGTAAAATGGCCCCGCACTAAAATGACTAAAACAGTAAAAAATATGAAAAATTTGCTTTGTTTTAATGTAGGCTCCAAATATCACTGTATATCTCCCACATAGTAGAACCTGTGTATAAACTGAAGTTTTTTTTTTTTATTTGGTATGTGATGAAAAAAAAGCTCTTTCACTTTTTAAAAATTCCTTACCATTCGTTTAGAAACCGATTTTTAACTAAACTTGTCATTGTGTGTAGGAACTGATCTCAAAACATGCATAATCAAGAATCATACATTCATTTCTTCTAATACAGGAATAGATTATGGGAGTGTGATATGCCGTTCAAAATATTTTTTCGAGATTCTTCTGATGGACACACTTGTGACATGTTTTATGCTGAACATCATGTGCAAAACATCTAACAAAACCAGACATAGTAACAACTCATGTTGATCTCTGGTGACAGGCTGCGAATATTGCAACTAACATCGGCTCCAATGGGGATGGTAGCTCCTTGGAGGTGCCAAGAACTACAGATCTTTGGAAAGTAGACAGTGCCTCTTCCATTGGCCATGGATGGTCAAATGACTGCAAACTCAAAACAACTCATACCAATCCGAAAACATATACATATTGCAACTTGTACATAAACAAATACCGAAAACTGAAATGCTTCCTTGAGTAGTTTATTTATGTACAAATCTAACCCACTTTGCTGAAAAATTGATAGATCAAGTAATGTTGTAATGCCATATCAACCAGTCAAGTAACTGTGACAAGGATGTTGCTTGAAAGTGCTTCAACCATGACACAAATGTAAATGATGATAGCCATACATGCTCATAACGAGTCTGGTTATGTAAAAGACAATCTGACTTATCATTCAAACTGAAAAGAAATTACCATGTATGTTGCAATAGGATCAAAAAGACCAGACTATGTTTGCTACCCCAACTCCTCAATATTGAACTCCAACTGCAAACTGTCAATGCAAATATCCACGAGCAGCTCTATTGTTTCTTGTTTTGAAGGAGGGAGAATTTCCAAGAACTTTTTGTGATCTCGGAATTCATATGATTGGATCTGATCCTTTAAATACTGAATCTCCTTCTCAAATTTTTTAACAACTAACTCAAAGAAACTAGTTTTAGCTTTAGGAGGAAACTTCGAAGATCTCAAACATTTAAGCACGACAATGAAAAATGCTTCATCAATTTCAATATCCACTAACTGATCTCTAACTTCTTTTAAAGCTTCACAAAACACAGGGTCTGCCACATACCCTACCATTTTATTTTAATGCATGAACGGATCAGTGAGCACTAGAATCTATGGATTGAGTTGGAGTCTCCAGGTGAATGTTTCAGCCTTCATATGTCTGATCGTTGTCCACCATCAATAATCATATCTAACTTGATACATGTACTGGGGCAATTTGCAAGTTAGATGTTCCGTTTATAAGACTAGACTAGAGATTGATTGAAGTAACTTTTATCTACTTGCACTAATGCAAAGAAAAAGCATTTAGAAGGCTACTTGGCTAACTTCAGGCTCCCTCTGTAGCTTATAAAACAAATGACATCAATAAGAAAACCATTTTCTTCCCCAGTATGGTTGCCACTATGTTAGAGCTTAGATTTGCCTTAGGCTGAAAAGACAAGGTTCTACGTCCACATTAAACCACGGTCAGCCTCATAGCTAGCCCTACTAGGACAGGAGAGGGCTCTCTCCGGGTCAATCTCAGTGAAAGATAATCAATGGGGCACTGATTTAGCAACTGATATTAGGCTAGGTATGAAGTGCAAAGTTATGATCTGAGTTTTTTGGGGGTTTTGTTGGAAAAAAGGGACAGGAAAATTTTGGGCCTAGGGATGAGGCCAGATTTTTGCAGAGGTCAGGTAGGGGAAAGGTAGGTAGTAGTTTTGATGCTTTGGATTTGAATGAATGGGTGGATCAGACTGGTGAGGAGCCAAGGAGGGCAAGAGGGTTTCAAGAGTCCTCCTCAAACATATGAAAACATGAAGAATTAAACAAAATTTCAAGGCAGAGCATAACAGTCCAATGAATTCTACCTTAATCACTCATTTGTTTAATTGCAGAAGACAAGAGAAGGGAAAATGATATACATAAACATCAGTGAACTTACAAATACATAAAGAAACACACCATCAAAACATAGAGCCACATGGATCCCGACAAGTGCTGCAAAACCTTGGTCTTTCCTTTGCCAAAATTGTAGAAATGAAATGTACAGTGGAGTGCCAAGAAATCCAAAGTATCCAACCTTCTACCAAAATCAAACCTATACACTATGAAAGTCATAAAATATATAGATTTTCTCATCCTTGTACTAAGGGATTGAGATCAACCATTTTCTTCAAAATAGAATCAGTTACATTAAACTTGGGCCGAATTTATGAAAATAGGTGTTGAATATGAACTCCTATCTCCTAAACCATAGCACCCGTTACAAAAATGAAAGAGGTTTTTGTAGAAAAGCTCATGGTGGAGAAAACCCTTTCTCATATTTTTGAAATTCATTTCCAGTAGCTAGAAATATATTCCACAAAATCATCTCTAAAACAGAAAATCATTAAAAATTTAAATTGGTGAAAATGAGCTGTAAAGATCTAGTCACATGTCCCAATACATGACACCTGTGAAAAAACTGAAAGAGGTTTTTGTTACATGGCTCGTTATTAACAAAAAAATCCTTGGGGTTTGCAAAATTACCTTCCATCTGTTGTAAAATGGCCCTGTACTAAAATGACTAAAATAGTAAAAAATATGAAAATTTTGCTTTGTTCTAATGTAGGCTCCAAATATCACTATATATCTCACACATAGTGGAACCTGTGCATAAAATTAAGGAGGTTTTTGTTATTTGGTAAGTGGTGAAAAAAAAACTCTTTCACTTTTGAAAAGTTCCTTACCATTATTTTAGAAACTGATTTTGAACTAAACTTGTCATTGTGTGCAGCAACTGATCTCAAAACATGCATAACCAAGAATCATTCATTCATTTCTTCTAATCCAGGAACCGGTTATGGGAGTGTGATATACCGTTGGAAATATTTTTCCGAGATTCTTCTGATGGAGACACTTGTGACATGTTTTATGCTGAACATCATGTGAAAAACATTTAACAAAACCAGACATAATAAGAGCTCATGTTGATCTCTGGTGATAGGCTGCGAAGACTGGAACTAACAAGACCCATAAACTAGCATAAGGCTACATCCTAGGCTATATGGGAATAACTTCAGCTTTTAGTCATTGGAGGTATAGTCATGGGTCCTACAGACAACAACAAAGTCAAACATAAAAGTATGAGGGTCCCTAGAGGTTAATCCATGGAAGTGAGGAAGGGTAGTAGGGCTTATATTCTTCATTCCACCATCTCCAATAGTCTCTCTAATAGGGAAAACATGCTCATTCCAATTTTCAGCCATGTTTTTGGTAGGTGAAATGACTTCTTCTTCTTCCCTGGTTCTTCAAAAACATCAGGTTGTTCACCTAAGGGTTCTTTTAACTCCCATGTAGTTAGAGAGTGACATTGATAGTCACCAAATAAGAGTAAAGGTTGACTGTTTGAGAGTCTCGGTGTGTTTCGTAATAATTTTCCTTGAGTATCTCTATTCCTACGAGGCATGAAATAATTGTTTTCTTCTTTTTTGTGATTTTTTCAAAGCTAAATGCAAAATAGAAAGAAATGCTTAAGCACAAACAACATCTACCTAGACATCTCCCCAAAAATGACACCAAAATGTGGTCAGCCCTGGTAATGTACCAAGAATTTTGCAACTCCCAAGGCCTCCTCAACTCTATTTATCAACCTGGGGTTCATACAAACATTGAGGTAACAGTGCGATATACAAAGTAGATGGAATTCTACTCATAAGACCCTCAACTAGGTCATCTGATCATTACATCTCCAAGACCATCCTTATAGTGAATTAGGGGTGAATTGGCTACTTAAAGTGCAAAAAAAGAGCTAGCTCTAATGTAGAAAAAGGTAAATGTTTTTCAAATCTAACTTATAGATGCTACCAACTTGTAAATGATATTGAATCAATTCATGAAATAAGACTTGAGCTATGCTTCCTGCAAAAAGGAAACTACACTAGTTGAAATCAACCATCCAACTATCAAATTCACTTGTAAAAAATAAATTATTCTACCAAATCATTGCTCAAGATTTCATGCATCATCTATCTAATTCATAATTTCATAAAAAGTAATGTTTTACTTGCCAAATCTGTGATAAAGAAACTAATACTATGCTATCTGGTAGTGAAGGAAAAGGATAGCTAGAATGGCATAGGTGCTACCTTTGATCATGGAGTCCAAGATGGGGGGTCAACCTACTTTTAAACTAATTCCAACTTGCATTATAGGTAAAGAAAAAGGTAAAAACAAGCATGATATAGGAAGTTGCTACAAGATCCCTATATTGCTACAAGAAGGTTGCCGAGAGGGTTTGGAAGGTAAGAATGATGAGATCAAGGTATGGCAAGATGGATGAAGGTTTTCATAGATGGATGGAAGGTGACCAACACCCCTAGTCAAGCTCAAAACTTTAGGAAGACCGATTTTGGACTAAGAGGGTTGCTCACAGTGACCTAAAAGACAGAGCTAAAGAAAAATATTTGACATTCATCAAAAGAGTGTAGAGAAGTCCTGGATGGAGGTGGTGAAAAGGCCCCTTTCCTACATATCCAATAGTCCTGCAACATGACATGCACATTCTCTATTATCATTCACATAATATCATAACCGGTGGTGGAAACGATGAGTTGAATCTAGAAACTATCTAACTTATGAAATACACTTTGATATATGCAATGAACCAACTTATAATCTACATCAATCATATGCAAAACAAGATAACTAATGTAGACTTTTTTTCCAAGAAATTATAAATAAGAAATCATCAACATAGTGCTTTTAGGCTATGGTTGTAGATTACTCTAGTAAAGCTCCCATGAGTGAGGTTAGATAGAGGCAATAGTCACATGCTTTTTGAGGAATTACATTATAATAAAATGCAACAAATAACAAATATTCTAATCTAAAAAGGAATATCAATACGTGAGAGGGATGTAAGCTACTGGAATTGGGCCCAAACCCAAGAGCCTCAACCTTTTGAATCTAACTTAGTGATGGATCAATAAGAAAGTTCTCATTATCATTGCAGAAAAAAGTACATGACATAATAAGTCAAAAATAAAAGTTACAAGTGCTTGAGCTTAAAAACTTCTTAGCTAAAACCAAAGCTTGAGACCTAATGATCTCTTTGCCATGTTTATTTATACAAAAGGGTAGCTACCAACTGTTCCCTAGGAAATAGATATGTTTGTCTCGCAGGACTCAAGAAATGTGGATCTAGATCTTCCTTAAACTGCACTGGCTTGGTTGCTAATGACCTCATCCTTATTGGTTGCCAATGACTTCCAGTTGATGAGAGATAAAGTGGTGATCTTGGCTTATTTAATGAGTTAAGTAGTTGTACCTCCTATAATATCTCCCTATTGTCTACTCCGAGCTCCTGCATTGAAATTGTCTCAAATTTGCTTTAATTCTTGCATTTAAACCATATTAAGACACATGACATAGCAACATTTTTTTCACCCCTCTCACTAAGCATAATGTAACAAAAATTGTAAATAAATGTGAGAAACATATAATTTTTAAGATGGAGGATGGCTTTATGACCCTTATGATATACGTATTGATGAGACTCATCACTTGTATAGCGACGAAAATGTGAAAATTTATAGTAGCCAAAATAGAGAAGTTGCAAGAAACAACCTATATTTTCATAACAATTGGAAAATTTTTAAGCATGTGTTGAAGCCCCGAAAATCGGGTCGACAACAAGGGGGATACCCACCCGGTCCGGACCTTGGTTGGCAACTCCTTATCCGTTTGGTATAGCGGGTCCGACTGGGGATAATGGGACTAGTTTCCAAATCTAAGGGTGTATGTGTGTGTGTGCAGAGTTGGATGTTGTTGATCTAAGAATACTTAAAGCTAATTTAATTCAAACTTTTAAACCAACTCTATGCTATTGTAATCTAATGAGAAACAACACATCTAATCTACGCTAACCCGGGGTGTATTTCTTCTATTATGCGATCTAAAGAGATTTCAAACAATAACTGGTAATAAAGATCATTCAGCTATCATAAGAATAGAAATCTATTAAGATAAACCACTTTGCATAAAAAGTTAGGCAAAACAGTTATGAACAACATATCGCATAATAAGTTATTCATATATCAGACATAAATAAATGGCTCCACCATACAGAAGTGCCAAATGGTAACTCATACATTCATGCAGTAACATATAAACAACTGAAAACTGTATATCACTTTAAGAATATAAGCAGAAATGGCCAAGAGATAAAAGTACCATTTATGACTAATCCTACTCATAAGATTCAAGCAAAAAACGATTTATCTCTACTTGTTCTAACATCTACTAAGAGTACAAAAGTGCAACATCAGTAGCAGACATCAAATGCAAACATTAATAAATATCGATCCATCCATTCATCAAAACCTCCTCTGAGGGTGCAGAAGTGCATGTTCCGAGGACAAGTTTTTTACAAATTTCTGGACCCTTCTCTAAATGCATGAGAAGGGTTAAAATACTACTTCCTAATTCTAATAATAGTTTATTTAAAAAATTTAGGATGCGGTTTTCAAATGACCGTCCTTTTTCTAATCTAACTTTAAAGAAAAAAACAACATTCTAAAATAAGGCTACTTCTGAATTTGGTCTTTAAAGCTGCAAGTGTTCATCATGGGCTTGAGGAGAGTCGGTTGGCTGACTTCTGCGCTGAGCTGGGCTGCGAAAACGGAATCTATGAGAGCTGGCACTACTTTTTCGGCCGCGTTTATGATGCATTTCACAGTCATCCATTAACTATGCGGCTTGACCAAGTATGCCCAGTAACACTCCCAATTTAACCTGTTTAATGCTTGGATCGCTTTTCCCTTTTCCTGTGCCTTCTGCTTCCATTCTGCTTCCAGTCGTAGTTTATTTGGTAGGTACCCCAGGTGGTCTCTTCGATTAAATTGGCCCTGTGTAAATTATCGGGGATATACAGAGGCAGGACATGAGGAGGTACAGTGCTTCCAAACACTCTAATATAGGTGAACCATTCTTCCCCGAACCATCTTGCGATGGGGATGATATCTATCTGTGCCTCGGGTGAGCACCTCGGGGGGTCTTCATCATACATCATTCTATACAAGGGTAAGATAAGCCCGTGACAAATCTGGTAGAAGTGTGGGACGAACTGAGAATCCCATAACATCTTATGATAAACATGGATAGGTAATGGGTCCTGGGTAGTCCATTTCCAACCCATAGTGGGAAATTTAGACACATAACAAATAGAATCCATAACATATGTGGACAGATAAAAAGGAGGATAGATCCTTTGAGACAAGGATCTTTTAGACTGGTAATTGATAATAGCCGTGTATAGATTATCAGAAAAGATCTTGGCCCAATCCATAATATCGGCATTTGTGGCAGCATCTATTAATGGTAGCCATTCAGACGAAAACTTATTGATATCCGGCATCCCAAATAATCTACAAAGCATGGCCGCAGCAAAACAATACGGAGAGGTGAGGGAACCAGTGTTGTACATACCGTTTTTTTCTTTTTTGAGCGGCTCCTGTTTTCTGGACCAATCTTTGGTGGTCTCTGCTAGGTTTGGGTTCTCTGCCACAAATTTCTTAACGAATTGTGCATTGTAAGTCGCCTGCGGTTCAGGAAGATGATACATAAGCTTTAAATCTTGTGCATCGAATGATCTGATGAGCCCATGTCCTTGAATCTTGAATTGTCTGTTGTTCATCTCTGCATTGTCAAGTATCCACTTGATCATATCCGTATATGGTAGAATTTTGGGCCTTGCTGCTATCCGGTGAAGAAATGAACATGCTATCTCCTCTAAGGACGCCTCAGAAGAGCGTTGTGAGCCCGCGACAGCAGCAACCTTCATTATTCTAGGATTCTCTTCTTCAGTCAGTCTGTACATGCTTTCCCATGTCAATATCCCTGTGTCTCTATTACAGGTTGTGTCTGTAAACAGAGGCGCCATCTCCTTCGTCTTTTCCTTCGCCTCAGAGCCTTGAGCTTTATTTTTCTTCCCCATTTCTTCCTGCGTTTGGCTTTGAATCATCTTTATTTCTTCGTTCCTGCAGCTTAAGAGTGAAATGGAAATGACTGATCAAGAAAGGTGATGGGAGAGTTTTGAATGCAATAGATATATCAAATATGCCACCTTACGTGAAGTAATTCTTTATAAAAGCATGCGTCTTCATTTCATTTAATAGCTGACAACTAATTCCTTTACTATCATTAAAAGCGCATGATCTTGAGTCAGATTATGGTAAGTGGCTTTTCTTTGAATAGCGTGCACGAAGGATTCGTGATGAAGTGATTTATGATTTGCTTACGTAACATTGCAGATCGCGCCATCGCAAATCGCACCATCGCAGATCGCGCAAACATACGAATTTAATATCGCAGCGATCGCAACATCGCAGGTCGCAGAAGTTTAATGTTTGCCGAATCTTGGCAGCTCATTTCTGTGATATGCGATCTTGCGATCGGTGTTATCGCAGATCGGTAAATCTTGAAGTTTTTTCCTTATGAGTATTACTTTATTGCGATGCGATATTATGCTTAACACGAGAGTCTTGCGCATACCGATATTATAGAGAAATCGAGGCATTTCCTATCTTTCTTGCAACGCGGCTTTAAAGATATTTCCTTTATCATAGACTTAGGTTAAAAAATATTCAAAAGACCTTTCTAAGCTTACGATGGTAACCTTATTTTGAGGAAAGGAAACTCTTGCTTTTTTTCTAAAATTTAACTAAGGGTCCCCATTCATTTAGTATTTTGGACAACACTTAAATGAACAAGGGGGGGGGGGGGGGTGTTGCTGGCCACAACAATTGGTGATTCACTTGGGAGAACCAGTTATCTCTGATTTTCTATTGACGTTTTCAAACTTCCGAAACAAAAAATTTTCTCTGAAAACTTAAACTTTATTATAAAAAGGTAGAGCATATTATACCTCAAACTGTCAATGATATTTTGTTTGAACGTCTTTCTATTTTAATTACTTGTATCCTCAGCTTGTCCTTGCATTTACATCAGCCATTACTTGGTCTTGTAAAAAATAAAATAAAGTCTTCCCTGTGTAGCAGCCTTTTAAATATTCTCCTTTGTCGCAGGTAGAGCCTCTGCTGCCAGCAGGCATCCATAGCCTCGACAGGGTTACCTATTACCTAGTAATGATCCTTTATCCTGCTTAAGGTGATCTACAACTCTTAAAGAAAAAACCCAGATTGATACTTTTTCCTTTTTTTTTTTTTATTCTTAAAGAACAATGTCTTGGTTTGGTAGCCAAATTATGACACAGTCATTCACTTGATTTACACTTTTGCTGAACAAGCTGGCTCGCAATGAGACCCCTTGTCTTGTGATTTCAATAATCTTAAGTCATTGCCCTGTTTTGGTGGACAGTAATGGCAAAGTCAGCAAGTTATAATATCTGTGATCATGATAAGCCGGCTCGTGATGAGACCTCTTATTCTTCAAGATATAGTGTATCTTTGGGTCTTTTTCTAAATGTTGCGATTTTCTTTAGCAGGGAGGAAATCAATTTTTTTTCCTTAAGAAAATTCTGGACGACAATAATAGAGCTTTTTGGAAATGGCTGTTTCTACAGGGAATCCTTATTTTGTTATTGACGCCTTTCATTGTACTGACATAAAACAATTTCTTCACTAAGATTGATTTCTTCAAATTTCTTGGAGTTGAAACTAGTATCATATCTGGGATAAAGTTCTATTGATAATAAAGGTCAAGTTTCCAAAATATTTGCTATTTATAGAAGCAGAAGTTCGAAATCTTGATAGAGAAAAGGTGTCTTTAGTAAATGTCAAATGCTGTTAACCATAGCAAATTTTATTATGGAGAAAAATATTTAGCGAAATGAGAGGTAGACATTCCCTAGGATTATGTACAGAATAGGGATAATCTCTTCTCTTATTTTGCCTACCAACTATTAAAAGTAAACCTAATAACCTAGCTAAATTACTCCTACTCCTATTCTAACTATATACAAAAAATTAACTAGGTGAAATGATATTTCCAGTGGAACCATCTTTTCATTTTTATTCCTACACGTATGTAACTTTCAAACATCAGTGTTAAGAACAAAACTTTTCTTGGACTGTTAATGTTGGATGTGGAATAAGAATGCGTAACTTCAGTTGGAATTCTGTCTGAAATTTCCTTCTCATGAAAACTTCTTTCCAACTGGATACCTATTGGATCATAAAAATCAGGATGAATTTCTATTATGGATTGATGATCTCGTAATAGGAAAGATGACAAGCCAGGTTGCGAATATGATTTTTCAGTTTTAATGGCCTATAACCTACTGTGCGTTAAAGTCAAGCTTTTAGCAATTTCTTGTAAAAGGAAAGCTTCCATATATAAATCACTAAATAAATCAATGAAGAATAGATGGAAATTTCTGGAAAGAGATTTATCAATTGGCGCGAATTGCCGACAAGTTTCGAAAGGTACTTTCCTTCGTTGATGGTGTTTTGGATGCCAAAGAAGTTTTTTAAGGAAGTCTGATATTGATTGATCTTGGAATTGAAAAAGTTCTATACTTCCTTGACACAGTTTAGTTTTCCAAAATGGTAGCACATCTTTCAAATGTTCTCTGATAAGGTGCTCAACATACCATAGTAATCTATCAAAAGTCTGAAAATTTAAAACACAATCCGATTTTGTACAAAATGAGTGCAAGTGAGAAAGAAAGAAATGATTATCTGTACAAATAATGTTACAGCACAACTGGGATTGACTTGGAATATCTTGTTTTTCACAAGAACTGGCCAGAATTATGGGATCCGAGCAATTTCGAATTCCGTCTTGTGAATCAGAAGACAAGTTATGATTATGAACAGGCATGGGGGTTTCATCATGATATGAATCATAGGTTGGGGTATTGTCTTGGATAGTAAAATCATGCAAATGATCTTTTACTTTGAAATGAGGATTGACTGATATGATTCCTGAATTAGAATATCTCTCATTATCTGAGCTTTGTTGAGTTACTTGGGATAAATCAACAACATCATCGTTGTCAAAGTAGCCACCATAGATGATTTTACAGGTTTCCCGAGATTTCTCTTTTTCGTCATATATTTTCAGACAAGGAAGGTCAAGTGGTTCTTGTTTGAAAATGATCAAAGGATGTTCTATAGCTGTCTTTTTTTCTTGAAAACCTAATGATGACTCATTTGAATAATCCTCTGTACTTTTTGAGATATCTTTAATATTGAGAGGGGAAAAATTATCATCACTAAAAACATCAGGATAAAGAGAAAAATGCAATTCTAGAACAATGCATTTAAAAATATCATCATGGAAAAATCTTTGTTCATCAGATTCATCATAGACATCGGGCTTTAGATCATACCTTTGTGTACTGATACTTTTTGAAAGAGAAATAGTTTGTTGTTCTAACCTTGGCATCTGCATTTGTTGATTTGCAACGATATTATCTGACCTTGTATCAAAGTCATCTCCTGGTTCCAAGGCACTCTCGCTTTTGCCTTCTTGCATTAGAGCATGCATGTCTCCTAGGCTTTGGGAACTTTCTTCATCATGGCTGATTTGTATATTCAAATTGGAATTCTCATTCACATTAGAAGAAAATGAGACAAAGCTTGGACTAATTTCTGCTTCATCAGACATAGGAGGCAGGGAATGCTCAGCATAATCTGAATATTCTTCATCCATGAGTTCACTTTCAAGATCATACTTTAGACAATTAAGATGAAATCGCATATTAAAATCCCTAACAGATTCATCTTGTTTCCGTAGATAATCAATTTCATCATATACCTGGTCATAGTCATAACAATCAAATTCACAAATGAAAGTCTTGACGAATTGGTCCCAGCTGTGAATTGAGGCAACTGGGAGGGTTCTGCACCATTTTCTAGCTTCCGCCGTGAATGTAAGAGTAAAAATTCTGCATAAAACGCCCTCATCAATTCTTTGAACATCCGAACTTGAAACTCTTTCAATAAATTGAAGAGCATGATTAAAAGCAGAAGAATTATTCTTACCATTGAATTTTACCTGAGACAAGAGTCTTACCACTTTAGGTGGAGTGTTGGAAGAGGTAGGAACATGGATGCAACTCCAAATGGGAAGTTTGCGAGCATCCATCCTGATTCAAATGTTACAATTGAAAATCATTCCAACAGAGACTATGTTCAGGCCCTCTTTCTAGTGCCAAATATTTTGAAGCCCGGAAAATCGGGTCGACAACAAGGGGGATACCCACCCGGTCCGGACCTTGGTTGGCAGCTCCTTATCCATTTGGTATAGTGGGTTCGACTGGGGATAATGGGACCAGTTTCCCAATCTAAGGGTGTATGTGTGTGTGTGCAGAGTTGGATGTTGCTGATCTAAGAATACTTAAATCTAATTTAATTCAAACTTTTAAACTAACTCTATGCTATTGTAATCTAATGAGAAACAACACATCTAATCTATGCTAACCCGGGGTGTATTTCTTCTATTATGCGATCTAAAGAGATTTCAAACAATAACTGGTAATAACAATCATTCAGCTATCATAAGAATAGAAATCTATTAAGAAAAACCACTTTGCATAAAAAGTTAGGCAAAACAGTTGTGAACAACATATCGCATAATAAGTTATTCATATATCAGACATAAATAAATGGCTCCACCGTACAGAAGTGCCAAATGGTAACTCATAGATTCATGCAGTAACATATAAACAACTAAAAACTGTATATCACTTTAAGAATATAAGCAGAAATGGCCAAGAGATAAAAGTACCATTTATGACTAATCCTACTCATAAGCTTCAAGCAAAAAATGATTTATCTCTACTTGTTCTAACATCTACTAAGAGTACAAAAGTGCAACATCAGTAGCAGACATCAAATGCAAACATTAATAAATCTCGATCCATCCATTCATGAAAACCTCCTCTGAGGGTGCAGAAGTGCATGTTCCGAGGACAAGTTTTTTACAAATTTCTGGACCCTTCTCTAAATGCATGAGAAGGGTTAAAATACTACTTCCTAATTCTAATAATAGTTTATTTACAAAATTTAGGATGCGGTTTTCAAATGACCGTCCTTTTTCTAATCTAAATTTAAAGAAAAAACAACATTCTAAAATAAGGCTACTTCTGAATTTGGTCTTTAAAGCTGCAAGTGTTCATCATGGGCTTGAGAAGAGTCGGCTGGCTGACTTCTGCGCTGAGCTGGGCTGCAAAAATAGAATCTAGGAGAGCTGGTACTACTTTTTCGGCCGTGTTTATGATGCATTTCACAGTCATCCATTGACTATGCGGCTTGACCAAGTATGCCCAGTAACACTCCCAATTTAACCTGTTTAATGCTTGGATTGCGTTTCCCTTTTCTTGTGCCTTCTGCTTCCATTCTGCTTCTGGTCGTAGTTTATTTGGTAGGTACCCCGGGGTGGTATCTTCGATTAAATTGGCCTTGTGTAAATTATCGGGGATATACAGAGGCAAGACATGAGGAGGTACAGTGCTTCCAAACACTCTAATATAGGTGAACCATTCTTCCCCGAACCATCTTGTGATGGGGATGATATCTATCTGTGCCTCGGGTGAGCACCTCGGGGGGTCTTCATCATACATCATTCTATAAAAGGGTAAGATAAGCCCGTGACAAATTTGGTAGAAGTGTGGGACGAACTGAGAATCCCATAACATCTTATGATAAACATGGATAGGTAATGGGTCCTGGGTAGTCCATTTCCAACCCATAGTGGGAAATTTAGACACATAACAAATAGAATCCATAACATATGCGGACAGATAAAAAGGAGGATAGATGCTTTGAGACAAGGATCTTTTAGACCGGTAATTGATAATAGCCGTGTATATATTATCAGAAAAGATCTTGGCCCAATCCATAATATCGACATTTGTGGCAGCATCTATTAATGGTAGCCATTCAGACGAAAACTTATTGATATCCGGCATCCCAAATAATCTACAAAGCATGGCTGCAGCAAAACAATACGGAGAGGTGAGGGAACCAGTGCTGTACATACCATTTTTGTCTTTTTTGAGCGGCTCCTCTTTTCTGGACCAATCTTTGGTGGTCTCTGCTAGGTTTGGGTTCCCTGCCACAAATTTCTTAATGAATTGTGCATTGTAAGTCGCCTGCGGTTTAGGAAGATGATACATAAGCTTTAAATCTTGTGCAGCGAATGATCCAATGAGCCCATGTCCTTGAATCTTGAATTATCTATTGTTCATCTCTGCATTGTCAAGTATCCACTTGATCATATCCGTATATGGTAGAATTTTGGGCCTTGCTGCCATCCAGTGAAGAAATGAACATGCTAGCTCCTCTAAGGACGCCTCGGAAGAGCGTTGTGAGCCCGCGACAGTAGTAACCTTCATTATTCTAGGATTCTCTTCTTCAAGCAGTCTGTACATGCTTTCCCATGTCGATATCCCTACCTCTCTGTTACAGGCTGTGTCTTTACACAGAGGCACCATCTCCTTCGTCTTTTCCTTCACCTCAGAGCCTTGAGCTTTATTTTTCTTCCCCATTTCTTCCTGTGTTTGGCTTTGAATCATCTTTAGTTCTTCATTCCTGTAGCTTACGAGTGAAATGGAAATGACTGATCAAGAAAGGTGATGGGAGAGTTTTAAATGCAACAGATATATCAAATATGCCACCTTACGTGAAGTAATTCTTTATAAAAGCACGCATCTTCATTTCATTTAATAGCTGACAACTAATTCCTTTACTATCATTAAAAGCACATGATGTTGAGTTAGATTATGGTAAGTGGCTTTTCTTTGAATAGCGTGCCCGAAGGATTCGTGATGAAGTGATTTATGATTTGCTTACGTAACATCGCAGATCGCGCCATCGTAAATCGCACCATCGCAGATCGCGCAAACATACGAATATAATATCGCAGTGATCGCAACATCGCAGGTCGCAGAAGTTTAATGTTTGCCGAATCTTGTCAGCTCATTTCTGCGATATGCGATCTTGCGATCAGTGTTATCGTAGATCGGTAAATCTTGAAGTTTTTTCCTTATGAGTATTACTTTATTGCGATGCGATATTATGCTTAACACGAGATTCTTGCGCATACCGATATTATAGAGAAATGGAGGCATTTCCTATCTTT
Organism: Pinus tabuliformis; assembly: GCA_031772625.1. NCBI lineage: Eukaryota > Viridiplantae > Streptophyta > Pinopsida > Pinales > Pinaceae > Pinus > Pinus tabuliformis. The sequence goes on from CM062819.1 coordinate 364,798,174, forward strand.
TTTGCAACGCGGCTTTAAAGATATTTCCCTTATCATAGACTTAGGTTAAAAAATATTCTAAAGACCTTTCTAAGCTTACGATGGTAACCTTATTTTGAAGAAAGGAAACTCTTGCTTCTTTTCTAAAATTTAACTAAGGGTCCCCATTCATTTAGTATTTTGGACAACACTTAAATGAACAAGGGGGGGGTGTTGCTGGCCACAACAGCCTGTCAGCTATAAAAATAACCTTTTATGGCATCATTAGAAAATATATGGGAAAGATACTATAGCTAGTCCTTGTGTAACCTTTAGTGGAAATAATTTGGCATGTACATTGATTTTATCATTTTCAAATGGACCTTTGGGTGGAGGATTGTGGTGAAATTATCACCTTGTTCCAAACATGAAGGATGGAAATGAGTAAGTGGATGTTGGTAGACTATCATATCGGTAACTCTACCTTATTTAAATAAGGGCACACAAAAATGCAGATGTGGTGGAGAATGATTGCAAAATATTGACAATTCTCCTACTCTAACTTGGTGTTTTGAAAACAAATCGAATCTAAATAAATATTAGAGAAAGTAAGAGTTCCTGCTTAGGCTACAAGAGTTTATCGAGCTTGTTCAGGTTAACCATAATATGGATAAAATTGGCATATGATAAAAAGAATCCTACACCATGGGGTTCAACCGATATAAAAGAGCTTCAACATGAAATGAGCATTCTTTCTTTCTGAAGGAATATAGATTGTGAAATGTATAAGACATTATTTGATGCAAAGAAATGTAGTAATTTGGTCTAGAAAACTACATGCAATGACTATTGAACCATTGATGAAAATATTAACTACAAGCTTGGTTACCTACACTTAAGAATAAAATTAACACAAGTAATATAAGTCATTGATATAGAAAATTATTTAAGCCATTTTAATGGAGGATGATCTCCTTTTCAACCTCTCAAGTACGAAATATACAACTTTGGAATGAAAAGGATTTTTGAGATAGCTAGTGGATATAATTTGTGCATTTGTTCTTACTGGCATACTTTTTGGGAAATGTTCTTCAGAAGGGATAATATCATGTAAAAGGGTATTATTAAAGGGTAGTGGGTGTTATCATCATATGGATATAACTTATTAGTATCTCCATGGATTAAAGTTAATTGTTAAAAGAATTATTTCATTAGATGGTGCTGCAATGAAAAAAACATTGGTCACTCATCGTGCCATAAAGGGAAAAAAAATCTTGTTCTTTTCCCAATGAAAGAGAATTTACACACACAAGAAGAAACTATTAACTCAAAATGATAGTACAAAAACCATAGTAGGAGAGAATTATGTCAACACTAGAATGTAACACAACAAGCTCACGATATTAATAATAAGACAAAATTAAAAATATAAGGAAATTCTTTTGGAAGGGGTGCAACAGGAAAAGTGAAGGCTCCATCAGGGTTATGCGACTCTCTATTGACAACCCTAACTTATTTGTACAAGAACATGAAAAAGTGTAGGTATGGAGGATATTTCAATTTTCCAAATTGTCATCTTTTTCATTATTTGAAACTCCTATTTACCTTATCCCATCACCTACTCATTATCTATTCTTGGTTTTTTTTATTTTTAATATGCCACAATAAGATTAATATTGTTAAAGTAGTTACTTAGATTAAATTTCCTTTTTTTCTAACAAGTAAAGATTATTGTTCGTTTTACCAATGTTGGCTTTACTAGTGTTATCAAAGCGACTCCTATGCATTTATTGTAAGGAGTCATTGAGGCTGGAAAAATTATGTTGCTCGAATGGAAATTCCACAACATGGGTTTTGTTCCTAAAGATGATCACATGGATTTATGATATTTAATCCATACCATGGTCAAATTCATAAGAATTTAGCTCATAATATATAGTTCAGAAATCTTGTTCTAGGATGAATTGAGTAATGGACTTTGGGTATGATTTGTGGAGAAAAAAGGAATAATATAGAGAATCACATCCCCAATATGGAAAAAATCCCCAATTAGGTTGATCACAAGAGGTTTATTCAAAAATGTATGATTGATTTGAAATCTACTCACAGTTCCTTCAGGAAGATATTTCTTATTGTCAATGTTATCAAGTTGTGTCCTAGATAGAGTAATGAATCATAAAATGAGTCAAATTTAGTCTATTCTAAGATGTTTTTATATTAAGTAGATCCAATGTAATAGGATCCTCAACCAATATCTCCCCAAAAATAGGTAAACACAATCTTTTGTAATATTTCCATAACTTTAATAGTCGATATTTTGGTGAAATGGGTTCAACTCAACCTTTCGTCCTTTCCATAAAATAAATGGGAAGAGAAGAGGAGAAAAATAAGTAGGGGTTGGAGGAGAATAGTAGATATGTATGGAATTTTCCACTAGTTTCAAAGAGTATCTAGGATTACTAGATCATTAACCTTCGTGTAATGAAAATATTCTTTGTCATTTAGTTATTGGTGCTACTGGTTATGTAATTATCAAATATTGTACTTTAATGGATGTATTGATTGTTGTTGTTTAGATATAGTGGGTTGATTGAATTAGTTTTCTTTTTCTTTGTATAATTTAGAATGTATAATTTTATTTCCTTTCACCCTAGTAGGTAGGTCATAGTGTGTTTCATTTATTGATTTGACAAGGAAACTTTCTTATCATTGTATGGTTTTGTGTGAAGGGCATGCGTTGAGGGAAATGTTAGCATTGCTTCCCTCCTAGATGAATAATGGAAATTTCATTGAGTCAGTGTGATATGTATGGGTCATGTTAATAAGGGACACTATAGGAAACCCTCGTGACCTTACTAAATATAGAATCCTTTTCATGTCCTTGTATTTCTCTATCTTTTTGCATGATTTACTTTCAACACAGGTGGCTAAATTTCCACATGAGTGTCCTTAGATAGTTGTGTTTCTCCTACTTTTGTTTCTATTCTATAATAATATGATAGGAAGAATATCATTACCTTATACTCCACGCATAAAGTGCAACATTTTGAACTTTACAAAAATACTAATTGACAATTGAATGTCAATGATTCAAGGAATTATATTGCTTGACATTCATTTCAATGAGCTATATCTATTTTGGAAACACATGCCATGAAAACATATTTTTTTTAACTATCACCACTAATGATGTGAAGGGAATTTGGCTAGGGAGAGTGATGCATAACTCTAACATTTCTTGAATTCTACATTTAATCTTAATCATCTATGAATATGAATACATGGAAGGTCTAATGCTAGGTATTACACTTCCTGTTGCAAATTAATAGCATGGTCATGATAATCAAAAATTTGAAGAGCCTTAAGCATTTCCCAAGTGCCTGTGAATGATTTTTGATAACCTTTTTTATATCCACTAAAAAAAATATTAATTTTACGTATGTTCTATGCTTACTGCAATTTATTTCAATTTTCATAGTTAGCTCAATATCCTTTCTAGATTATCAATCGAATTAGCACTAAAGTAAACTGCAAATAGAACATAAACATAAATTTCAAAATAAAAACCAAGACAAGAGGACAAAAGATGTGGCGCTAGCTAGGGACAAACCCCAATGTGGGGAAACCCTTGATCAATTCTTCTTCTATGTTCTTCAATAGTTCAACAAAGAGAGAGAGAGAGAGATAGTACATTTACAACAAAAGTAAACAATTTGACTTTTTAGATAAGAGAATAGATCATCCCTACATGAGATTAGTTGAAGACATGTTGCTTCAACTGATTCTCCGAGGTGACTCCTTCACCTATCATTTTGTTGCATCTCATCCATGTGCTGCACCTCACCATGGTACACCATGCTTCACCGATCATTACTATGCTTCACTTCATCATGCTTTACCAATCATGACTATACACGTCATTGTATTGCATCATGTACCTTTGTTATCCCAATGTGCTTGCTACACCATGCTTGCCGCCATGTGCTTGGTGCACCTTCCTTAACATACTACTATCTCAATGTGCTTACTACACCATGATTTCCATGTTGTCCCATTTTGTTTGCAGCACTGTGCTTGTTGCTATCCCAATGTGTTTGCAGCACCATGTACCTGCTACACCAAGTACTGTTGCTGCTATCATGCTGCCCATGTGTCTTGCTGCACTATCACTATGTATTAGTATGCATTCAAACTTCATGGGTCACCTAGCTATCACATATTATCATGGACTATACTAGTTCATAGTTAAGGATATCTATTTTCAGTGTAGGATTGAAGATGGGACAACCGTCATCAAGACAGATCTAACATCCCTCATACATAGGCAGCAACATGCATGCTTGTCCAACCTTCTTGCTATTAACTATTATTGTCAGACTGGTTAGGGCAAATACCTTTGTCCTTAATATTTTCTAAGCTACCCCAAACAAACCTTCTACAGCTTGATAAAGGTGAGTTCCTCCCTTACTAGGTTGTTGCCTTAGGGCATATGACAACAAAACAACCCATGCTATTTCCTTGTTGTGGTGGTATGGACTATAGCCTACCACACAACCTTGTTGTAGCATATGGCCTCCTCCAAATGTTCCCAAATAGCCAACATTTTACTCATCTTCTACTCAGCCTAATAGCCTATCCTTTCAGCCCTAGTGTCAGCCCTAAGACTCCCAAACTCAGCCTCCTGTAGCAGCCCTCTTCCATGCTATTCCTTGTCTCTTTCTCTTAGCAGTTAGGGCTTGTACTTGGCCTCCTCCTTGATTGTGTTTAGGGAATAGCCTGTGGCACTTGTTGGACTATGACTATGGCTAGTGGAGACCTCCTCTAGACAATGTATAGGTTTCCCTTAGACAACCTATAGAAGGCTTCTCCTAGTGACAATTGGAGCTAACCTCCAATGTCCTGCAAACCCTTGCTAGCCTAGCCCCCTTGCTACGATTAGGGAAGCTCCAAGATTCCTCCTTTAGGGCTACGTATAAGGCACCTTCATGACAGCATATAGGATAGGGAATCCTCTAGGCAATGTATCATCTTCAAGTCTCTCCTCCCACCAAAACTGAAAGATAAGTGGAGAGGAAGAGATCACCAGGAAGATTATTGTTTAAGTGACTTGAAGTCCTCCTTTATTTATACTAAAATGTTGAGCACAAGTGTGGTTTATTTGGTTGCTGGCCAACCTTAATGAATTATCCCATAACACAAATAAATTTACATCTCCATGAATACTTATCAAAATCAGATGATCTTTAGATCAATCCTACACCTCTCGATGATAGAGATCCAATAAAAATATCAGCTACCATTAATAAGATGACCCACATGGAGTTTGGCCCTGGTTACCAATTTTAATACTCCCTCTCAACCAGGGAGAACTCCATCATCTGATCCATATGTCCGACTGTACTATCTTTTCCATCAATGCCCTACACTGCTCTGTTTTTCTCTGCTTTGCTGAGCTCTGCTAAGTTTTGCTCTTCTCTGCTAAACCATGAAGAAGAAGAATTCGTCAAGAATGTCTCATACCATTCTCTACTGACACGAAGTCAATTTCATCTTACTGGCCCAAAGTCAGTTTTATTGATCCCTGATCAATATCACAAGAGAGTGTCTCAAATCAGTCATAGTAATCCTAGATCAGTTACATTGACCCCAAATCAATGGAGGTAATCCTAGCATAGGGAGTACAGTAGATACAATGATGCATCCATCAATAGTACTACTATGGTCCCTAACCCCATTTCCCTACTCATTGATCAGATGAGAGGTACTTCCCATGAGTCCCATATGGCATGTGTAGGATGCCTTGACAGGAGAACCAATCATCCTGTCCACAGGAGAATGAATCATCCTATCCATAGGAGAATGAATCAGATCCTGTCCATCGGTTTCCATAAGAGAACTAATAATCTTGGCCCACATGAGAACTAATCATCCTATCTCATAGCTGCCATGGGAAAGCTAATCATCTCGGACCATAGGAGAATTAATCATCCTGTTCCATAGTCGCCACGAGGTGTCAGAGGGAAAGGTTGAATCTGTCACCCTGTACATAGCACATTACCAAGGGAGGGTGATTTTCCCTGTGGTTGTATATGACTCCAGTAAGTACCTCAAGCCCCATAGAGCTCTCAGAGCTGAATGCATGCAACATTCACGACACTTTTACAAAGGTCTCTCAATGACTCTAAGTAGTTTGGGAAAATCAGAGATTTGATCTTTCCCCGGGGCTTTGACCAAGTGTTTGTGACCTGTACATTAGTCTCAAGGCAATGGAACCTCCTTTCTCATCGACTTACCATATCCCAAATAAGGGAGTATCTGATGTCTATCTGTTGGAGCAATCATTGAATACGGGATTCCTCAATGATTGAATCCCCCCTGGTTGTCACAAAGGATCATGGTGGTATTCATCATATGTACAAACAACTCATTGAAGAGCTTCCACAAACAAGTAGCTTCATACGAGATCATACTCATAGCTATGTATTCGGTCTCAGCAGTACTTATAGCAACCACCTTTTTCTTCCTTCTCATCCATGATATCGATGGAGAACCCAAAGAGAACCAGCACTCAGAAGTGCTCTAGTGATCCTCCCCACTGCCTACCCATTCAGCATTCGAGTAATCACGCAGCTTTATATTTCCAGCAGTGTATCTCAATCCATGAGAGATTGTGCCCCGAGGACATCTTAGAGGATTCTTGGAACCGATTGAGTGAGGCTCAACCAGATATGATCTCAGCATACTAACTGCAAAACATACATCTGAATGGAAGTTTAGGAAGAACATCAATGCAGATGACTTTATGAAACTCAGAGGCATTTCCCAAATCTGGTCTAGCATCATCACCATATAACTTCTTAAAGTTAAGATCCTCGAGGTAGTCATGGGCTTGCAGTTTACCATTCCGCATCTAGAATCTAACTGCCTCTTATTTCTACAAATGAGAGGGTCTGCACCTATCAGAAATAGGTCGTCCTCAGAAGGTGTCAGTATGAGAGGTCTATCATCGACGACCTTCAAGAAATGGTTAGGACCGGTTTCACTCCTAGTGAATCTTATCTTCATCGGACAACTATTAATTCTCTCATACAATGCCCCGGGTGTTTTTCTTCAAGTCATAAAGGGATTTGTTCCACTTGTATACATGAGATTCCCAATCATGAATCTCAAACTCTTGTGGACCTGCTACATGAGGGGAATGGTCCCCTTGTAAGATTTTCCTTCGATACATCTTAGACATGTACCATCATGCTCTTGTTGAATTCAGGCTTCTGAGTCACCATTTGGCTCATATTGGGTAGGGCCCCATAAGTAAACATCTAATGCTATAGATCAGATGTGTCAACTGATATGGTCCCCAATGGACCATCCTACAACTTGAGACAAATTGCCAACCCTAAACCCATGAGTAAAAGCATCTTAGAAAATTCTATTTTCAAACACGTACCTTTCCATCGATGAATGCCACCCTATAACCTTTAACTTCCATTGCCAAAATGGACACCAGGTTCTTCTTGAAATCAAGTACATAAAAGATATTCTGTAAATGAATTGAGTTACCCTCATTCAATAGAGACATAACATTTACTACAGCCTTTCTGGGATAGATGGAATTGGCTCTTGGTATAATCCCATGATTGTTTCCATCTCTACCGAATTAGAGAGAGCACCCTTCTATTTGTTGAAGTGCTTTGGAGCACTATGATCAATAAGCCAGATTCCCAAAAATCTGAAGGAGAGGGTCAATACAAGATAGTGCTTCATTTCGTATCAGAAACAACATTTGATTCTTCATACTTGGGGTTCCTTGCTTTCTTGAAGGGTCAACCATTACCTTGATGACTTTCATTTTCATTCCTCTGATCATTGAAGATGTACCTAGAATGATTGTTATCATCATCAAGTGATGTGTCCCTGCCATTCAGACACTCCTTTGCTTAATGGTCGAACTCGTTATCTACCTTTCCTTCCACCCTGAGATCTGGTCTTCCCAATGGAGTTATCTTTAGGTAGGCCATATTCCGCTACGCCATTCTGATAATATTCTCTGCTTTGATTTCACCCTTGGTGAATTTGAAAAGGGATGAGTAAGCCATTGATCCTTTTGTCATTTCCTAACTGTCCTCGGTGATTGCTCTTTCACTCTAGCTTAGGCATTGCCTTCATCTAAGCTCCGATACCATGTTAATTTTAGATATGTTTTATGCGAGAAATTTATTTCAATTTTCACAGTTAGCTCAACATCTTTTCCAAATTAGCAATCACATCAACATTAAAGTAAACTACAATAAACATAAATCACAGAAGACAAGCCAAGACAAGAGGACACAAGATGTAGCGCTAGCCAGGGACAAACCCCAATGTGGGGAAAACCTTAATCAATTCTTCTTCTATGTTCTTCAATAGTTCAGTAGAGAAAGAGAGAGAGAGTACATTTACAATAGAAGTCAATAGTTTGACTTTCTAGATAAGAGAATAGATCATCTATAAATGAGATCAGTTGACAACATGCTGCTTCAACTAATTCTCCAAGGTGACTCCTTCACCTATCATTATGTTGCATCTTGTCCATGTGCTGCATCTCACCATGTTGCACCATGCTGCACCCATCATTACTATGTTGCATCTCGTCATGCTTTACCAATCATGACTGTACCCATCACTGTACTGCATCATGTATCTTTGATGTCCCAATGTGCTTGCTACACCATGCTTGCCACTATGTGCTTATTGCACCTTTCTTAACACACTATTGTCTCAATGTGCTTACTGCACCATTCTTGCCATTTTGTCCCATTGTGTTTACAACAACTTTCTTGTTGTTGTCCGAATGTGTTTGCAACACCATGTACTTGCTACACCAAGTACCGTTGCTATTATCATGCTGCCCATGCATCTTGCTACATTATCAAAATGTCTTAGTATGCATTCAAACTTCATGGGTCACCTAGCTGTCACATCTTATCGTGGACTGTATTCGTTCATAGTTAACAATTTCTATTTTCAATGTAGGATGGAAGATGGGACAACCTTCATCAAGACAAATCTAACATCACTCATACATAGGCAGCAACATCCATGCTTGTCCAACCTGCTTGTTGTTGACTTTTAGTGTCAGACTGGTTAGGGCACATACCTATGGCCTCAATATTCTACAAGCTACCCCAAACAAACCTTGCAAGACTGTGGCTTGCTGAAGGTGAATTCCTCCCTTACTAGGTTGCTTCCTTAGGGCATATGAAAACAAAACATCCCATGCTATTTCTTTTTTGTGGTGGTATGGCCTACGGCATACCACACAACCTTGCTATAGCATATGGCCTCCTCCAAATGTGCCCAAACAGCCAGTGTTTTACTCATCTTCTACTCATCCTTTCAGCCCTAGTTTCAACATTAAGACTCCAAACTCAGCCTCCTGTAGCAGCCCTCTTCCATGTTGTTCCTTAACTCTTTATGTTAGTGGTTAGGGCTTGTATTTGGCCTTCTCCTTAACTGCATCTAGGGCATAGCTTGTGGCACTTGTTGGACTACGACTAGGGCTAGTGGAAACATTCTCTAGACAATGTATAGGCTTCTCTTAGACAACCTCTAGAACGCTTATCCTAGTATCACTTGGAGCTAACCTGCAACGTCCTTCAAACCCTTGCTGGCATATCTTCCTTCCTACAGCGAGCGAAGCTCCAACATTCCTCCTTTAGGGTTGCATAGAAGGCACCTTCATGATAGTGTATAGGATAGGGCATCCTCTAGGGCAGTGTATCCTCTTTAAGTCGCTCCTCCCATTGAAACCCAGAGACAAGTGGAGAGGAAGATATCACCAAGAAGATTATTGTCTAAATGACTTGAAGTCCCCCTTTATTTATACTAAAACAATGAGCACAAGTGGGGTTTATTTGGTTGCTAGATGACCTTGACAAATTGTCCCATAACACAAATAAATTCATATCTCTAAGAATACTTATTGGAATTAGATAATATTTAGATCAATCCTACACCTCTTGATGAGAGGGTTCCAAGAAAATATTAGCTACCATTAATAAGATGACCCACATGGAGTTTGTCCCTAGTTGCCAATTTTAACAACATTGGATATAAGTGTTGAACACGTAGTGAGGAAAATTATGTGATTACACCATGGCATCCCTCTTTTAGAATTTTGTTTATGTTGATAGATCTTATCTCTTTATGCGGCTTCCCTTAGATCTTTATAAACCTAAAATTTCATTCAATTTAGGGAAAATATGATGAAAAATATTTGAAAATAAGTGTCATTATTCGCAATTATTACAATGATTAAATACCTAATACAATATTAGAACCAACCATTTTGATTGTAATCATCAAACAATCAAATAAATATTCACTCATATCTATGTCAATAATTTGGAACTTCCCTAAACAATTTATGATGTGTTCAAATATGATCATCACATTGAACTTTGGTTCTAGAAATACAAAACAATTGAGAATTCTTTCTCATTTCTCGTTTATGAGGTTATAGGTGTTAACTAAAGCAGCCAACATTGTTGTCATTTTATCTTTGATATGTTCTTATATCTTAATTATTTATGGAGTAAAATGTCATCCAATGCATGATAAGACAACATTGCAATAGCCTCTTCTAGATTTAGATCTTGTGATGGTTTTAACTTTTTATCATCTCGTCTTCACAATATATGTGGTATAATTTCTTCTCAATACATTATTCCCCTCTTAGTTCTTGTTGTCACAAATAAAATGTAGTTATTTTTGTCTTCTTTCAACCATTTCCTAAGGTGTCAACCTTTTTTATTGAGTGTGCTTAAGAGAAGCAACATGATGTTATCTATATTTGGTAGTAAAAACTCATCTAGTGATGATATTTTTACTTTCTACTTTCATAATTAGGATGAGAGAATGATTTAGCACATTAGGATAAAAATGATTCACTTCATGTTATATGATTTCCTTTAAGTTCCCATAAATATTTATAATTATTCATCCCATACTATGTCCTTTACTCTGAGACTTAGCTTTTTGAATTGTTGAATGTGCTTTATTATATGACCTATTTTTGTTGGTATACGACCAAAGTCCCACATTGACTAGAAGTGGGGAGGATCATGGGTATATAAGGATGAACAAATATCTCCATTGGTATCAGGCCTTTTGGGGTAAAGCCCAAAAACAAATCCATGAGGGATTAGGCCCAAAGTGGACAATATCATACCATTGTGGAGATATGTGGTGTCCAGAGTCCTAAAAAGTGGTATCATAGCCATGCCCCGAAGTTAGCCAAGTGGATGAATCCTCGGAATGCCGAACGAAGGTGGTGGGTCCCGGTAATATCACGATGGGATCCATGGATGAGCTTGGTTAGACAGGTGGTGTGCTCTGGATTCTTCATGGACGTGTCCTGGTCCCAACACGGTGAAGAGGAGTTGACCTGGGATAGAGCAAGCTCTTGAGGCAGGTGGTGCTTCCATGTAAGGCGTGTGCTTCCAACGCATAGGAGCGGAGAATCTTGGTTGGTAGAGAGTGGACGAATGGATAATCATTTGAGGGGAGGCTCGATGGTCCTTTCTTCGAGGGGAGGATTGTTGGTATATGACCTGTTACACTAAAAAATGTCACCATGACTATTTGCAGTTAGTATGGCTCCATCCACTGTCATACTATCCTCCGTGGCAAGTCTCATGCCTCTGCTCTTCATGTCAAACTCCAAGAAAGAGAGAAAAGTCATTTAAAGTCAATTATCTCTGGTACGCAGTTTCTCTTAGCCTTACCTGCGTGTACGCAACCCAAGTTCACAATACCTGCGTACTTGTACGCTCTGTATGTAAAGGGGTGGGTGCGTACCCCTGTAAAGGTCAAAAGGCACGAGTTTCATCTTAAAAAAGTTACTTTTGGTCAAATCTAGAGAATTCTAGAAGATGGTTTGACGTGTATTGAGCGCCTCCAGATGGTTCATGCACCCAAAGAAAGAGGAACTTATCCCATGAAGAGGGGAGCTATCCCATTGAAAGAGGGGCTTATCCCATTCAGGGTGGAACTAATTAACTTCCTCCAAAGCACTATAAATACAGGCATTGGGCCAGAGGGAGGGGAGGTTGAAAGCTGAATATTCCTAAGGGTAGATGCTGCTGGAATTAGGACTCCCTTATAAAGCTTGAGAGGAGAGATTCCCATCCTTTCCTAGCCTTATTTGAGAGTGGGTGAGCTGATCAAAGTAAAGGAAAGCTCTTGCTGGACCCTAGGAGGGACTTGCACAACACCAAGGCTCAGGTTGTAATGGTTCCTTTTGTTTCCTCTTAATACAAATGAACTCATTTTTCTCAACAGATTGTTATTCATGATTTGTTTCATATATTCCTTGGTCTGTATGATGGATATGTATTGTTTTATGAGTTTATCAGGTGCTATTTAATCTTTTGGCTTGTTAGTGAATGCAGGTTTCGAAGAGAAGGAGGAGCTCATCCGGATCGGCGAGGCTGGACTACTACAAAGCGTTGGACTAAAGGTATGTTAAAATCACCTGATTACTCGTATTCTGAATGCATGTTTAGAGAAAGGTAGTGTTTATTTGTCTTGTTTGTCACTAGAAAGCCTTCGCTTCTAGGGAGGTCAGTTGTGTCCACACTATCGACTCTTTCCGCATGACAAAATGGCGACTCCACTATAGACCAGCTTTCATTCCCTAGTCTTGTTTCAACTACCAATAATATGACAGCCCTAAATGTTCCTGATTCTCAAGTGGTATCTACCGCGCCACGGGTTAATTATGTGGCAACTGGTCCCATGTTTTCAGTTACCAATGTAAGTGAGCCTCTCACTGTTTTCTCATCTTCCTTTGATTTAGATCCGGTAATTGACATGGAAAACTCTATGGGATTACTTGAACACGATGTTCTTATCCCTTTTGAGTCCCTTGACATGTGTTCCTTCCAAAGAAGTATTCTTTCTTTTGATGAAGACCTCTTGGAAGCCATGATCAAGGTGTGTCCATTGACATGTCTTCCTTCCAGTTGGAAGCCATGATCAGTGTGGACGAGGAAAGTTCCTTTTACTGTGTCAACCTCGTTAAAAAATGAATCAGTGAGTAGTGAGGAAAGTTCCTTTTACTGTGTCAACCTCGTTAAAAAATGAATCAGTGTGTAGGAGGATAGTTTTTTCCTGTATCAACCTCATTAAAAAATGAAACAGGCAAGCATGAGGATAGTTCTTTTACTGAGTCAACCTCATTAAAAAATGAATCAGGTAAATTTTAGGATATGTAGGAAGATTGTAGAAAGTAGGATTTTGAGGATAGTTCCTGTTACTGAGTCAACCTCGTTAAAAAATGAATCAGGTATGAGGATAGTTCTTTTCTTGTGTCAACCTCATTAAAAAATGAAACAACTCCCTTTTCGTGTTAAATATTGAAAGTAAAGCTTCATTCCATCCACCTCATTGAATGCAATGAAGCCTGGGGGGCATGTACCTCGCTTTGCATCATTATACTGGGGGCATGCGAACTTTTTGAGCATAGTTCCTTGTCTTGTGTCAAGCTCATTAAAAAATGAATCAAGGATTTTAGAGCATAGTTCCTTGTCTTGTGTCAAGCTCGTTAAAAAATGAAACAAGGGTAGGTTAAGTAGGTAGATTGTAGAGAGTAGTCATGAGCATAGTTCCTTGTCTTGTGTCAAGCTCATTAAAAAATGAATCAAGGATTTTAGAGCATAGTTCCTTGTCTTGTGTCAAGCTCGTTAAAAAATGAATCAAGGTTTTTAGAGTAAAGTTTTTTGTTAGGTAGATTGTAGAGAGTAGTTACGAGCATAGTTCCTTATCTTGTGTCAAGCTCGTTTAAAGAATGAAACAAGGGTTTTGAGGATAGTTCTTTTCCTGTGTCAACCTCACTAAAAAATGAAACAACTCCCATGAGTCTTTCCAAGATTTCGAAAGTAAAGCTTCATTCCATCCACCTCATTGAATGCAATGAAGCTTGGGGGGCATGTACCTCGTTCTGCGTCATTATGCTGGGGGCATGTGAACTTATAACAAGCATAGTTTTTCGTTTCAAGCTTGCGTAAACATGAAACCAAATCCGAGCATAGTTCTTTTCCTGTGTCAAGCTCGTTAAAAAATGAAACAAATCCTCCTCTAATTGAGTCGAGAGTTTGACTAGATCTCAAATGTTAAGTTGTATATTTAGGTTAGTTATTTCAGTTTTTTGCATAATTTTCTTACAGTTTTAGGTCAGGTCTTTCAAATGATCTCGTACATGAGCCTTCATTCCATCCAGCTATTGATTAATGTACTTAGTTGAATGAAATGAAGCTGGGGGGCATGCACTCTAGCAGTTACGCTTAGGGGGCATCAAGCACAGTTTTCTCTCTGTTTCAAGCTTGTGTAAAAATGAAACTACTTTCAAGCACAGTTTTCTCTCTATTTCAAGCTTGTGTAAAAATGAAACTACTCTGAAGCATAGTTTTTCTCTGTTTCAAGCTTTTGTAAAAATGAAACCTATCTTGAGTCAATTTCAGTTATTTTCAAGACTCGTTAAACTCATGAAAATACCGAGATTATTTTGCTATCTTTCATTCTCGTAAAACAAATGAAAATGCCGAGTTCTTTCCGTCTTTTCCTGCTCGTAAATTAAATTGAAAGTCGGTCATATGAGTACATTTTTATCATTTTTTCGAACTCATTAAAACTTACGAAAAAGTGAAAGCCATGAGTACATTTTTATCATTTTTTCGAACTCGATAAAACTTACGAAAAAATGAAACCTTAGAGTCATCTTTAAGCCCTTTTCTGACTCCTAAAACATGAAAAGATTGCCGAGCGTTTCTTTTACACTCATTAAAACGGAATTAAAAGACGGTCCCCTTATAGCCCTTTTCTGACCGTAAAAACAGGAAAAGATTGCCGGATTTTTGTCGTTTCAAATTCGATACTGGAAATAAAACGACGTGTCCTTGATCGCTTTTTACTTTTCAGGTCAACGACACTAATCATGAAAGTACTCCTTGGTCGCAATACTAAGCTGTTCTCTCAAGTATTATTTTATACTTTTTCAGGCTTGGGAGACACAACTTTACGAAAAAGTTCAACCTGGAGTCTTCTTTAGTTTTTTCAGACTCTCTAAAAATGAAAAACGCCGAGTTTCTCCTATACTGGACTCGTTAAAATTTCACAGTGAAGGACATGTTCGATTACAAACAGGAACGGACCACTCCTTCTTAGGGTTCGAATCAAAACTAAGTTGGACTCATCCGAAGGATGAGCTTATAATCAAGCATATGTTATCCTCCTCAAGCTTGTAAAAAATAAAGAGGTACTTTCCAGAAATGGTGGGGGAAAAGAGAGAAAAATGAGCCCATTTGTTATCCTTTGTCTCAGAAGAAGCCTTATTACCACTCTTGAACACGACACTTTTCATTCACCTGGGTTGGGAAATCCTTTGTCTCACAGTTGATCAAACCACATTGAAAGTCTTCAGCCGGGTATTAACTTTGGGTCAAATGTCACCAGGCCATCTGTTATGCCGTTATGTGTTCAAGAGGTCTCTGCAAATAAACCATTCATCTGCAAAATACCTGTCATCCATCTCGACCATCCCTGAGTCAGTCCTTACAGCTACATTTCTTCAAATTGATCTATGATTTCGTGTTGTGGGCTTGCCTGCAACGGGTCGCTTTCTATCGACATCAGCACATTATCTAGAAAGATGACTTAGAAATCGTTAGTACCTTGAAATCTGCATGCATCAATGGCAGGTTTCTCGCCTTTGACGACGGTTTACATCATTGACTTTCGATCGAAGGATTCTGTGAAATGTTCGACATCAACTCATTCATTCACATCTCATGGATTGTACTGGGTACTTTGAGAACCATTGACATCACTGGTGGTCTCTCTCACGCTTGTTAACAGTTTACATCATTGACTGGTAATCAAGTGGTTTCTACCATGTTCGACATCAACTCATTTATTCGCATGGATAGAATTGTACCTCTTGGGAAGGAGAAATGAAGACCCTGGATCTAGTTTCCACCATCCAGGCTGCGAGGAGTTTTGTATTCATTATACAGTAGACTAATCGTAAATAGATGGCTGCGTCCATACTGTGTCTACAAAAGTCTATGATTATGATGTACTGCAAAATCATTCCTGTATCAGAGCAGTAGATAGTCAATTAGTTAAAGTTTTCAATCTGAGTATGGGAATGCCTACCTCAGCGATGATATGATCATATATATGTATTTTGTGTTGAATACTTGCAGGTTCCGACTGGGCTCTCCACAAGCTAATCCTTGAAATGATAAAGTACTTCACCCTTCCTAGAAAATATGAAACCCTAATCTACTACAGGCTTCGCACTTTAGGGGGCAATCTGTTACACTAAAAAATGTCACCATGATTATTTGCAGTTAGTATGGCTCCATCCACTGTCATACTATCCTCCTTGGCAAGTCTCATGCCTCTACTCTTCATGTCAAACTCCAAGAAAGAGAGAAAAGTCATTTAAAGTCAATTATCTCTGGTACGCAGTTTCTCTTAGCCTTACCTGCGTGTACGCAACCCAAGTTCACAATACCTGCGTACTTGTACGCTCTGTATGTAAAGGGGTGGGTGCGTACCCCTGTAAAGGTCAAAAGGCGCGAGTTTCATCTTAAAAAAGTTACTTGTGGTCAAATCTAGAGCATTCTAGAAGATGGTTTGACGTGTATTGAGCGCCTCCAGATGGTTCATGCACCCAAAGAAAGAGGAACTTATCCCATGAAGAGGGGAGCTATCCCATTGAAAGAGGGGCTTATCCCATTCATGGTGGAACTAATTAACTTCCTCCAAAGCACTATAAATACAGGCATTGGGCCAGAGGGAGGGGAGGTTGAAAGCTAAATATTCCTAAGGGTAGATGCTACTGGAATTAGGACTCCCTTATAAAGCTTGAGAGGAGAGATTCCCATCCTTTCCTAGCCTTATTTGAGAGTGGGTGAGCTGATCAAGTAAAGGAAAACTCTTGCTGGACCCTAGGAGGGACTTGCACAACACCAAGGCTCAGGTTGTAATGGTTCCTTTTGTTTCCTCTTAATACAAATGAACTCATTTTTCTCAACAGATTGTTATTCATGATTTGTTTCATATATTCCTTGGTCTGTATGATGGATATGTATTTTTTTATGAGTTTATCAGGTGCTATTTAATCTTTTGGCTTGTTAGTGAATGCAGGTTTCGAAGAGAAGGAGGAGCTCATCCGGATCGGCGAGGCTGGACTACTACAAAGCGTTGGACTAAAGGTATGTTAAAATCACCTGATTACTCGTATTCTCAATGCATGTTTAGAGAAAGGTAGTGTTTATTTGTCTTGTTTGTCACTAGAAAGCCTTCGCTTCTAGGGAGGTCGGTTGTGTCCGCACTATCGACTCTTTCCGCATGACATGACCAAAGTCCCACATTGACTAGAAGTGGGGAGGATCATGGGTATATAAGGATGGACAAATATCTCCATTGGTATGAGGCCTTTTGGGGTAAAGCCCAAAAACAAATCCATGAGGGCTTAGGCCCAAAGTGGACAATATCATACCATTGTGGAGATATGTGGTGTCCAGAGTCCTAAGAATTTTCTAAATATTTATCAATTGGATGAAATTTATATTACTCTTTATATCCCAACAATGTGATACCAATTCATCCATGGAAATTGACTGTGACACTCTAGAATAATGTTTCCATTAACAAATCCTGTGGTACCTTACAAATTGATCATTTTGTAAATACAATGATGTTATAGCTATTCTTTCAAAGGTTACAACTTTGTTCAAATCAAGGAATTTATCCATCTAAAATATCCATGTTATAAGGTCTATACCATCATACTTCCTTGTTGGCTTAGTGGGGCCTAACCTAGGTTCAGAAGTGATTTAGCCAAGCAAATCCCGGTACTACTGGTCCTTTCGGCAATAGTCAACGGAGCGCAGACTGAGGTCTCACCGAAGTAGTATGGGAGGGTACTAGAACCAGGTTTCCACACCCTGGGGTTGTCTGATATGTGGTGATTGGTCCATAGTCCAACCTTCGCACTTACTATTCTATGCGCACCTGCAGGCACCCTGCACCCTGTGATACTGTCTTTGCATAGTTCTAGCCACAACACAACCCGCGTTATTTACCCAAGTCTTCCTTAGTTAGGCTCTATTAACTTGTTTATTTATATTATTTTCCTATATAATCATTCATACGAGTATTCATTAAGTGCGCGTAGTAAATAACCAGAATAAAAGTAGTGCATACATCAAAACGTAGATTCAAGAACAGATGCACAAAGAAAACTTCTCTTTATTAACTTTCAATTCCAAGTACAGACTCAACCCCACCCTACGCACTCAGCTGTAGGGGTCCACACACTCAGCTGCAGAGCCTCTTCCTACTACTACTACCTAGTACACTTAACGTTCAACTATATTCTCTAACCATGTCTTTGCTATTCTATCTCTATGCTCTATTAAGATATCTTTACACTTAGAGCCTCACTCTATTTATACAATCCCATGGTCCGCGGACCATGGGTAGGTCAACACAACTTTACATTAAATTACAATAAAATGCTTAGCGTGGACAACCCTATGACTTGATTTTCTGCTTCGCGCTCCGCACCCACACTTCGCAGAGTCTTACAATACAATTGACCAAAACTTGGGCTTTGCACCCCAAAACATGTTGCAGGGGATCTTTTTCCTAAGAGGAACCCAACACAATCATCATGACTCGTCCCAAGTCACTCTGCTGGTGAGTCGATCTTAGCATGGAGACCCTCCAACTATGCCTATGTTGTGCGAAGGTCTGAAACACACTGCTCTAGTGTATGTTGGATCTACTCTACTCTTTCTTCTTCTGAACCATCTGCGTCTGACTCGAGTCTCTTCTTTAGTAATAGCCTCTAGTTCTTGTGTTTATTGTCCCGCACCCCTGTCTTGCTCTTCGAGTCGCGAATACTGTTCTTTGGTCGGCTAGTTAGATAGCCAGCCCACCCGTGTAGGGCTTCAAGCGACTTCCATTTACTTTTCCTGGGAAGTGTTATAGACATTTTTTGGCACTCCAACCCCAAGCATGAAATGTCCATAAACCAAGGGCTCCTAAGTCCCTAAAAGTGTTTTTGTAACCCCTAAAGGAACAAGGTCAACTGATTACAGCTTCTCCCAGAAGTTCTCCATGAAAAACTGCTCAAAACTGGTCAAAACATGATCATTTCAGCTGCTCCATAGGCAAAGTGCATTGCATCTCACCCAAATACACTGTGTGGGTGTGTTGCATTTCAAAAAGCCCTTCTATGGGGTGCGATGGGCGAGAAGTGACAAATGGCAGTGTCATTCCGCGAGGTGGAGAGGCATGGAATCTTCCAGAAACTTCTCCTGTGACACTTGCCTCTCTGAATTCGACCAAGGATGGGTAAGAGATCATCAATCTCCAAGTGGAAGCAAGAACTATCAGAGGGAAGACACTAATCAAATCACAAGCTGACTCATCTCCCTTACAAATATCTATATATGGATCCCTCATCCCAGAGATCCAGGGGGCTGGAATTTTGCATATTGTAAGGAATTGATGTTGGTTTCTTGAGACAACATCATAAGTGTTGGGTGATCTAAGCTTTGTATGAGGTGAAGAAGGGCTTACTTTCTGAGCGGATGATGTTGGGTCAGAACAACTGGTTGTAACTCCCTTGGCTCTTTCTTGTTTATCAATAAAAGCTATTCAAGTTTTCCTCCATACTCTTGTGTCATTTATGTTTTATGCATTTGTATGGTCAATTTACATCTGATCCTAGATTGTTTATGATTATAGATCCATGTTCTTGTATAGTGTCATGCTACTGTGATCCTATAGGTACTCTGTAAAGCTAGGCGTACAAGGGAGCAAGTAGCGAAAGGCTATCAAGAGAGAGAAGAATCGAACTAGGAGATTAGTGCAAGACAGAGGTTGGTCTTCTTTGTTCTTCTTTCATCTATATTTCATAAAGGAAAAACGAAAGTAGCTTTACTTTGTTTGTTTCTAAGGTAGCTACCACACCTTAGTGGGATAAGCAATTCTGTGTAGACACTTTTTCCTATAACAAAATGGCGACTCCGCTGGGGACGAATTAGTTTGTTTTTTTATCTTCCTTGATTGTTTGTTTTATAAACTTACAGACGGAGCCTGAAGTCGAGCCAGGTAGCTTTCGAACTGCATTTGCTATGCAAATGCAAAGTAGATAATGTCGCTTCAGTCAATCTCCGGGTTTGTTTATGGCTTAAACAACTGATTCACAAACTCTCTGATTGCCCCTCGTGGTAGCTCTAGTAACCTCCTTAGATATACCCTTGATTGTTGCATTACTGATTGCCATTTGCTCAGCCAAAACCCATGAACTGAACTACAAACTGTGACCCGGAACCCAAGCAAAATCTCGTCTCTAGTCCAGCACAGGTACTGTTCTGTGAATCTGAAATTCAGCGCACTTCCCGAGTGTAGTAGGTGCGCTGCATTTCAAATTCCCTGTGTTACAGGTGCGCTGATCAGACTAGGCATTGTTCAGTTTTGGTTTATGTGACTCATTCCTTCCAGTTCTATTCATGAATTTTGCTGCTTGTAATTAGTATATCTCTGTTTGAAACCCCTTTTCCTTGCCGTTATTCTGCCTCCGTTGTGCAAAAGAACTGTAAATGTTTTTGTGTATTTTTTGAGTCATTTTCAGTTCTCCTTTGCAAAAAGTAACGCAATCGTACTGTCGTCCTTTGATTTGAAAGTGTCGCAAGTGTCGTTTTCAGTCATAGGAAAGAGTTTGGTTGCTATTGATAGTCAATTATCCTGTTACTATTGTATTTGGTCTAAATTTGTAGTTTTTCTAGTGTTGAAAGCAAGTATTCATTTCCGAATCATAAAGTGTTGTGATTGTCTCCATTTCTGATTTCGAAAAGAAACTTGTTAGTAATTGTCGCTTGAAAAGTAATTCAGATTTGTGCATTAGCTTTCTTTTTACCATTCACATACTAAGAAAGCTGAAAGCAAATACATGCATGTGCATTTGCATTTAGACTCTTTGATTGGTTTGATTTAGGACTATGAATTTAGTGTGTGCTCTTTGCTCTTTGTGAAAGAATATTGTCTCTCTTTCCTTAGTAGCTAGTATTTTCATTGCACAAAGAAGATAAAAGACTGTTTATCATCTTAGATTGCATTTTAGGAATTATACATCTACATCTCACGGTGAACCTGAAAGGAAAATTTCTTAAGCAAGATCAACTATAAAATAAATTTAATGAATCTAACAACGCTTTGGAACCTAACACACAACATCTAGAAGTCTAGGCTAGAGACGTATTCCAGCGTCGTAAAGCCTGGTAACTGTTGTTCTCACTGATGGTTGGGTGATTCCTCCACTTTGAGATGATAATTGCCAGTACGGACTTGTGCTCCCACGTACCGTCGAGTATATTTTGGGAGACCACAATAGGCTTAATTCTTTATCCATAGGAATCTCTGTCTGCCGCCCTATCGATTGCAATGCACTGAACACAGCATTCGGGAAGATTGACTACCGTACCATAAAAAGTATTCTGCAGTTTTGCGATTGGTTTGGTAATCCCTTTGCCTAGATTTCCAGAGTAGTCCCTTTCGTTCCTTTTCAGACTCCTTAACGGAAAAGGTCCATCTAAGCACTTGTCACTTCAGGCTCATTAAAAATCGAAGGCGACTAGAGTCATCTTTTGTTTTTTCTCGACTCTTAAAAATTGAAAAAAAAAGTTGTGTCAAAGCGTCTAAAATTCATCTAATTCAGAAACATACTTCCCCTTGATTTTTAGTTGATCGAGTAATTTGCAATCGTGGAAGAAAGTCAATTGAAACCCCGTCGTTCGCGGAAGATTACGAGTCAACCGTTTTTGTCTCCGGAATCAAAACAAGTACGGACAAAGCGAACTCATTTAACCGGTTCCAAATCTCTTGGTAAAGTTAGAACAAGTGTTCCAACAACATCCAAGACTTTGGTTACTCCAAACATTTCTGGTATCCCTGCCTTTACAGAAGAAGTTCAGCAGCCATAGAAGGACAGTAGTACTGATCCTAGTCTGAGGGTAAACACTTGTATCACTGAACTAGTTCCATCTTCAACTGGTTCGGAGAGTGTTGCTCCCCAAACATCTGTCGCTGTAGATTCCATACCTTCTTCGGCACCAGAAATATTCTATGGACCTGATGGTCTACCCCTTCCACCTGGTTTGATTGCTATATAAAAGATTGTGGAAGATTCTCCAGCAAGTACTCCATCGCAATTTGGAGTCAGGATCACTCTGTATCCTTCTTCATCAGAAATCTGTCTACTGCTAGCGGAAGCTCCTGTAGAATCGCTAGGTAATCTTTTTGATAGACTAGAAATGTCTGAACAACCGTCAACATCTAGGACTGTGTCATCTGACACAGCGACGGCAGAACTTCCTGCTATCACTCCAATAATGTTCGCCGATATACCATCTATCCCAACTAGCTCTCAATCGCTAGAAGGAGCCCACTCAGGGGCTATTTCGACAGTATGGTCTATTCCTGTTTGTTCATCTGGAATAATATCCAGAAACTCTTATGTTGAGTCTCAACAAATTGATCCATTTGAAGGTCAATTTGGGCAATCTGGCCCTTAAGGGAAAACCATTCCCTTAAGTACCGGATTACCACCGTATGGGGGGCAGTATACCCATTCATTATCCCCTCCGGGAGGACAGCCATACAGGAGTTCACAACAAAATTTGGGTTATGCTGGAATTACGTCATGCGATTGGGTACCGATACTACCTCAACAACCAAGAGTTGTATATTCGATACAATAATGCTTACCTATGTCAAGTATACCAACTATGGCAGCTATTGTGACGGTGTCGCAAGTTCAAGTGCTGCCTATTGTATGCCAACCTCAGGTTTCTCAGGTTGTAATGCAACAGCCCCTTGACCCTGCAACTCAACCACAATTGCCGACTGGTGGAATGACACAGGTTCAAATGGGTACAATTATCCCTCATCTTGGTCAAACAGTTAGTATCGAGCAACAACACATGGCTTCACAACCATGGCTAGTGTAATACCAACAACCGCAGTTCCAACAAGTATACCAAGGTTCTGAGCAACAAATCTTTGCGAATAGTGGGCAACCGTATATTCAAAACGGTCAAAATCAACCATTCTACAATGGTCATGCCCACCAACCTTACCAGAGTTACCAGCATCAAATGCATTATGCTCGTATGCAAAGACCAACTGCTCAGGCAATCCCATCTTATCCTGGGTATGCTTCACCCAACCTGAATCAACAGTTACCCTTCGTGGTGACTTTAGAGTTACCTGATTTAAATAGGTTAACAAACGATCCAATCGCTTACGCCCCTTGGTGGCCAGCAATTCCACATAAACTTCCATCAGATATTCCTAAATTTAATGGAAATCCGGGTGAAGATCCGTCGAATCATGTGATGACCTTTCATCTGTGGTGTTCATCAAACACCCTAAACGATGATTCGATTAGGCTTCACCTTTTTCAGAGGACGTTAACTGGTTTGGTAGAAAAATGGTATATCGAATTACCTAGAGCTTCATTCAACAACTTCAGTACCCTAGCCACAACCTTTTTAACCCATTTTCAGTTACCAATAAGGTACGAAACGGGAACGGAACTTCTTACCAATTTCAAACAAACAACGACCACTCACATATCTGATCATATACATGAGTGGCGATGTCATTGTAGAATGGTGAAAACGTATGTTCCTGATCAGCTTTTAGCTGAATGGTTTATTAAGGCATTAATGCCTTCCATCACGGAAGACGTGGCAAAAGGGGGAGTCGTCACCGAAGAGCAAGTTATTGCTCGTGTGCAATATTTGGACTTGATTTACACTCAGTTCGGTACGCTCTACGATAAAATACCTGACGCTCCTAGACCGGAATTCTCAGTCCCTCCTCCTCCTAAATCAAACAATGACTCTCATGCAGGCGATGGCGTGATTGGCACAGCAGACACGAAATCGACAAAGGATACATCTAAAAAGGCCCGTAAGATTTCCAGTCAAAATGCAAAAGAGGAACTTCTTGACTCGGAAGTAAATGTCGTATCAACAGATAAAGGCAAAGAAACCAAGAAACTAGGGGGCAAGAAGAAAGGCAAAGGGAAGAAGAAGAAACAGGAAGAATCATCACCTGAAAAATCTTCTGCGAACCCTTCTAGAAATAAGAAACCAAATCATCCATGCTTTATATGCGATGAGGATCATTGGACATCAGATTGTCCGTATAAAGCTGAGCTTAAAAAATTCTTCAAGAATACAAAGACCTCAGTAGTATTAACTGATCCGTTTCTGAATCCAGGAACAAATCTAGTTGACAGTGGAAATGCTTCCCCGTCTCAAGTGCTAATGTTGTCAGTTTCAAAACAGCAAAATGATGCTTTGATATCGACAAGGAAAAAATATTATGGTAATCCACAGCTGTCGAACAACAAGGGTAAAGATCAACCTAGTAGTTCGACAACAACTTCGACAGAAGTTGCGCCCCCCATCATTCCTGAACTGACAATAAAACTGCCAAAGGGAGTAGTACACAAGTCAACATTTAATCCTCGTGCTAGAGCAGCACAACATTATAATATAGTGGAATATTTGGCCCAATCGCCATCCGCTATGTCAACTCTTGAGGTACTACAAAATTGCCCATCCCAAAAGCAAGCTTTATTATCAGCCATTGGTGGGATAGACCCAAAGGATTCCAATCTTGTATCCTTCGATCATAAAGTATACGATCCTCAGTTACTAGCTCAACTAGCTTTCCTCGTTCAAGTGAAAGCCGTCAACAAAACTGTTCATCGAACAATTATTGATGAGGGGGCATCTACATGTATTATGTCGATGAGTTGCTGGAAAACTTTAGGATCTCCAACCTTGTCGCAATCTTCGACGACATTAAAAATATTTGACAGATGAACATATACCCCATATGGTATTCTAAGTAACTTGAAGGTTGAACTAGGAGGGAAAACAGAAGAAATAGATGTTGAGGTAATCGACGGAAATCTCGATTACAACATCCTACTAGGAAGACCATGGATATATGCTATGGATGCTGTTGTGTTGACCTATTTTAGAAAGATTGCATTTCCCTTTCAAGGAGGGATTACAATCGTCGATCAACAAAACTTCCTCCCCAATGGTTCTCAAGTTACGGGAAGCATTCCAATGATCCATGGAAGCCCCCATTCGCTTCAAAATATCGGAGTAGGCCTACTAAAAGATCCTATATTAATGGGAACTTTCTCCCTTCCACCTCCAATCAATTTGGGGGAAGTAGCATTGGTAGGAACCTGCAATATGATATCTTCAAAAAAGATCTCACAAAATGATATTAGCATGGATCATGCGCAGGTTTTGCCTCCAAGCCCAACATAAATATTGTAGCAATCAATGTTCCTAGCATGGGAGGCAAACCCAAATCAACGCTCATCAAGTGTTTGGATAGATAGGTCTAAGGAATATGACACCCCTTCAGATCCTTGCTCGAGAGTGCATGTCACCGACGAAGGAATTGTTCAATCAATGGTAATTGAAGGGGCACCATGGGATGATTACCACCATCGTTCCCTTCTTTCGGATTGTGAAGAAAATACTCTATATGACCTTTATAATCCTTCAGCTTTCGATTTTCTATCAAATACTATAAACATGGTGGATTCCGAGCGAAACTTGTCCAACATTGAAGAGACTATCGCCATAAATATCTCGACCAAAACAGATGTTGTAGAGAATATTTATGTTGGCAAATGTTGTTCTCCTTCAGAACTGGAAATATATAACGCTCTTTTCCGCGAATTCAGAGATGTCTTTGCTTGGTCATATAATGAAATGCCAGGCATTGACTCGAGTATCTTTGAACACAAAATCAAGATGTATCCAGATGTCAAACCAGTACGACAACGGCTATGGCAGGTGCACCCCAAGAAAGCCGCTGCCATTAAGGCAGAAGTTGAAAAAATTCTCCATGTTGGTTTCATTTACCCGGTTCCTCTAACCGATTGGGTATCGAATATTGTCCCTATTATGAAAAAATGAGGAACAATTAGAGTGTGTGTCGATTATAGGGATGTAAATCAAGCTTGTCCAAAAGACAACTACCCTACACCCTTCATCGACCAGATAATTGATGAATGCGCCGGATGTGAAATCTTTTCATTTATGGATGGATTCTCCAGGTATAATCAAATAAATATCCACCCACAGGACCAGTCAAAGACTACATTTATTTGTCCGTGGGGCACATTCGCATATCGAAAATTACCCTTTGGTTTAAAGAACGCAGGGGCAACATTTCAGAGGGCAATGAATTATGCCTTCCATGACATCAAAAACATCGTTCAACCATACCTCAACAACCTTCCAGCTCATTCGCGAAAGCGGACTGATCATCCATAGCATTTAAGAGCGATATTTCTACGTTGCCGACACTACAAGATACGACTCAATCCACACAAATGTGTATTTTGTGTCAGTTCTGGTCGTTTACTTGGCTTTGTAGTCTTGAAAGACAAGATTCGTCTCGACCCATGTAAGGTTCAGGCAATCAAAAATTTTCCTCCACCTTCAAATTTGCTTCAGATTCAGAAACTCCAAGGGAAAGCAAACTTTCTGAGGAGGTTCATTCCAAATTACGCTGAACTTGCTAAAGGTTATACACGTCTTTTGAAAAAGGAAGTACCCTTTCTCTGGGATCAGGTTGCGCAAGCTTCCTTTGATGCTTTAAAAGAATCCCTAATGAAAGCATCATTAATGTATGCTCTTGATTATCAAAAAGACTTTAACCTGTATCTGGCTGCAGCGGATACAACCATCGCAATGGTTTTAGTTGATGAAGACAACGGAATTGAACATCCTATATATTATTTAAGCAAGAACTTAAATGAAACAGAAAGCAAATATTCTTATGTTGAAAAGCTAGTGCTTGCAGCTGTTCAAGCGATACAGAGATTTCGACACTATGTCCTCTTTCGAAAAACTACCATTCTGTCAGATTGCAACCCCATGACTTATATATTGTCGCGACAGTTGCTGGGGGGAAAATATTCAAAATGGATAGCAATTCTACAAGAGTTTGATCTGGAATTTGTAAAATCCAAGTCAAAGAAAGCTCTGGTTTTCGCAGAATTATTATGCGATCTCCCATCGTCGTCCAACGATGAAACATTCGAAGAAATGATCGTGGACGAAAATTTGTTTTTGATATCTTCAAGCAATCTGTGGTATGGGGATATAATCATTTATCTCCAAACCCATAAATATAGGCCAAATACCTCTCGCTCCGAACAAAAACGTATTCAATACCAAGCAAAATACTACATGATCATCGGTGATACAATTTACCATCGTGGTATCGATACGGTTCTAAGAAGGTGCCTCACCCATGAGGAGGCTGAAAAAGTCCTGAATGATTGCCATTCAGGCGCGTGTGGGGGGCATCAATCCGGTTATGCTACAGCGCAAAAAAATTTACGAGCAGGATACTTCTTGCCAACAATGTTCAAAGATTACATAACCGCAGTCGGAAGTTGCCATGCTTGTCAAATTTTCGATAGCAAAACTAGAAGACCACCCGCACCTCTACAGCCAATAGTTGCTTTCGGGCCATTCGCCAAATGGGGCATCAATTTCATGACATGTAACCCCACCTCGACCGGGGGGCATGAGTATATCATAGTCGCAGTTGACTATTTTACCAAATGGGCTGAGGTGATGCCTACATTAGATAATACTGGTGAAACAACTGCCCTCTTCTTTTTCAATCATGTAGTCGCTAGATTCGGCGTCCCATAAGCTATAGTCACAGATCATGGATTGCATTTTCGCAATCACATGATGGTCGAATTAGCTGCCAAATTAGGATTGTCATGACAGCTCTACTCCATATTACCCGCAAACCAACGGACAAGTTGAAGCAATCAACAAAGTCCTGAAGCGCATGCTGCAAAGGATGTTTGGAGTTCACAAAAGAAGTTGGCACCTAATCCTGTACTCAGCCTTGTGGGCTTACCGAACATCGGTAAGGAATGCAACCGGGTTTACACCTTTCCAACTAGTATATGGCCTGGAAGCATTCTTACCAATCTAGTGTGAAATCTCGTCCCTCAAACTCGCAATTGACCTTCTCCCCGAAACTTCAGAAGGGGAGGCTCGTTTCTTGGAACTAATCCAATTGGATGAAACCTGTCATGATGCCGCTTTGGCTAACGAAGCCCATAAGAAACGAGTCAAGGCGCAGTTCGACAAGAATGTCAAACCCTGTGTCTTCTCAGAAGGTGACTTGGTCTTACTTTATGACCAAGAATCCGATAAATTGGGGGCAGGTAAATTCAAGTCTTTATGGATGGGCCCCTATATTGTTAAGCGAGTGTTAGCAAGAGGAGCCTATGAGTTAATGGATTATGACGGGATTCCACTAGTGCAACCTCGTAATGTGTTGTACCTCAAGCGTTACTATGCGTGATTCAGTATAGTAACCTGTATGCTTTTGTTATGTTTTTGTTTTCACTAAAGTGTTTGTTTTGGTCAAGTAATCCACTTTTTACATTTATTGCAGATGTCAAACCTATTGGAGTCATGTGTTGGATATGCCGACAGAGCGAGTCGTAGTTCGCGGAACCTATCTTCCGCGGCCTGGGCCATTTTTGATCCAAGCGGCGAGTTAGTAAGTTTCATAGGGGTATGTATTGGTCGATCAACGAATAACATCGCTGAATATAGTGCGTTGATAGAACTTCTCTCTGATGCCATCACACATGGTATACGCCGACTGATTGTCAAGCCAGACTCACAACTCGTCATGCTACAACTCACTGGTATCTACTCTGTCCGAAATCCAGCTATTTATCGCATGTTCCTAAGGGTTAAGATTTTGGAAAGGCAATTTGATTTTATTCAATATCAGCATATGTCCAGAACCATAAACACATTAACTGACTCATTGGCAAATTATGTGTTAGATAGACATTTGCAACATTTATAAAAATAAGCATACCATCAATATTTGCATTTGGATCATGTAACTAAACAAAATAAAACTTCGAAAATCATAAATATATATATAACTGTTTATGGTTTACACATAATGTTCTGTAACCAAGACAAAATTGGTCAAATGACCCAAAACTCAAAACGCGATGGGGCACCCTAGTCTAATGATGCTCGTGATAGCAAGTCACAGCTTGTGCAATCATGCGTAAGAGACGAGTCCATCATCTTGGAACACCAGTAGTATGTTGCTGCAACCTCAAGGGCAGCTCATCAATCCTCACATCTAGAATACCAAGAGTGAGGCCCTCAACCTGTTCCTGTAATGCTGTGAGAGTCTCGGCCACATTGAGGTCACGAAGGATAGCCCTTCCAACAACCTCTCCTGCTGGGGCGGCAAATGGCACTCTCAGGCATACTACTAGCCGAACGGGACCAACATCTGCATGATCACATGAGTTTGATTAAGTCTTGACAGAATAAAGCACAAGGACATTATAAAATAAAAATGATAAACAGGAATATGGTCAAAGAATTTACCAATGGCACCCCACTGTTCGCCAGCCGGCAGTACTAAATCTGGGTCACCTCGGAAGTCCATACTAGCATATGGATACTCGGAATAAACCATCTCCTGATGATCAAACCACCCGAAGAAGGTATCAAAAAAGGAAATATGAGACTGACCAGCATGCCTAGACATATGGTCAACCCATCTCTACATACGTGGTTCAGTCGGTGAAGGTAAATCGAGTGTAATATACTGTGGCTGCATCATTGGTATCTTTTCCAAGGCAATGGTGATCAAAATAGAACCATACCCAAATTTCTTCAACCTCCCACTCTTCACCTTGGTCAATTGTTCTTTCATCACAAGAAGTACTGCGCCGCACCAGTTGAACACCTTCGGTTGGAGACATTCCAAGGCATACTGCATATAAGATCGGTTGGCTACATGAAGAGCTACACCACCAACCATCCTACCAAAAGTGAACAAAATAGTCCTGAGGGACCTGTCAGTGACATCACGGATGATGATATTGTCGTCTTTACTCGGCTGAGATCCCTCTCTTCAGTACCGGCGAACATAATCTCTCACAGATTCACCTCCTCGGGACGAACCTGATAAAGAGATGGGGGCACCCCGCCTCGACAAGCCAGTCAAGAAATAGATGTCTACTACAGTCAAGGGGATGGATTTGCCCCTAATATGGAACACCTGGTTGCTAGGATCCCAAGCATCGAGCACATACTGCAGCAAGTTGATTTGTTGTCACATGCTAGAAATGCGGAAAAACTTCAGCAAGCCACAGTTCCGTAGTACGTTTACTGTAACCGGATCATGTAAAGCAAGCATGTCCTCTTCTTCATGCTCACGTTATCGCCATGTAATAGTCATCTTGCTCCAAAAATCTCTGAAAACAAACAAGAGAAGAGTTTGATCTTGATTTTGGTGAGAAAGAGGCAAAATTTCCATCAAAAACTGTGCATAAAGTTCCTTCCTTGCACCCATCGCACCTTCAGTAGTGCTCTGGGTGTGTTGCATGTAAGATGGCTAGTAGACAGGCCAACATCCAATGCACCTTTCGATACACAAGGGGTGCACTGAAGTCAGGGCGAGTTTTTCAAAACCCTAGAGGCTCAGAAAAACCAGGAATCAAGCTCTGAATGCAAAATGGAAAGCATGAAATGAAAGAGCTCAAGTTTAGCTCCTACCTGATCCAGACGACGCCGAGAATCATCCATAGAATCTCCCGGAATCATCTGATGAAAATCAAGGGGGGAAAGCACCTCCAAAGCTCCAACAAACCAAAGTTAAAAAGAAATGGTAAAATGAGAGGTAAAAGCACTTTTACATTACTTTTTACGTAGTTCGAAGTAAAATATTAGTGTTCTAACTCATTTTTCAAACATATATCGTTCATTTCTGACTAGTTTGATGAAGCAATTGAAAATGCAGTACAATCTTTGAAAGAAAAAAGCTATTTATGGTAAAGTCAAGAAATGACCGTTGTATTGAGCAGTTTTAGCACATAGCTCAAGCTCGTTAAAAAATAAACATAAGTCATGAGCAAATGTTTCCCCCAGTGTTTAAGCTCAAGAAAAAAAAAAATTAACTATTTCCCGGTAAATAACCATCGTGAATGTAGTACTTCAGCCTTTAAAGCCTTGGTCATGTTCTCATCATCACCTCCACTCTGTATTGACCGATCATTCACCTCCATTTGATTGTTTACCCCTTTTGAGGAACAACTGCGAAGAGTGATCCCACTAGTCATCCTTGTAACGCTGCCATGATTGGAAAATTCCAAACCTTACCTGGAATCAGCTGCTACCCAATTTTATCACTCGTTCCTCAAAAGACGAGTCTCCTTTAAACTCTTTTCAACTGACTCGTAAAATATGAAAATATTGCCGAGCCATTGGCCTCTCCAGCTCGTTAAAGGGACCGGAAGTGCTATCCCTCCTTTAAATTTTAATCTTTTTGGACCAGAAGGATTATTACACAAAAAGATCGAGCGCTTGTTTTGTTCAGATCGTTAAAAGTATCGAAAACTCATCCCTTCTGTATTGTTTTATACCTTTTCGGACTTAAGGGATTAGATGACGAAAAAGGAATTTTGGAGTTTCCTTTACGTTCCTTTTCAAACTCTCTAA
Organism: Pinus tabuliformis; assembly: GCA_031772625.1. Lineage (NCBI taxonomy): Eukaryota > Viridiplantae > Streptophyta > Pinopsida > Pinales > Pinaceae > Pinus > Pinus tabuliformis. The sequence continues at coordinate 364,829,820 of CM062819.1, forward strand.
AATTGAAAAGGACCGAGTTATCTTTGTCGTTAAACTCATTAAAACTTAATAGCGACAAACTTGTCCATAGCAGACAAGAATGAGTTTCACTATCGCTAGGCTCGTTAAAACATAGCGATGGGTTTGCCCGAAGGGAAAATTATAGAAAAAGCATATGTTATCCTCCTCAAGCTTGAAAAAAATAAAGAGGTACTGGTTAGCAATGACTGGGGAAAATTCGGAAGAAAACTTGAAGAAACTTTGTTGGTAGCAAGTCGCTCTTGAACATGACACTTTCACTCCGCATCCAAGTCGGGTTGGGTTGTTTCATTCACTGGTCACATCACCATGGTCCCATAACACCATCCACATTTGGGGTTAATGCTACCAATCCATCACGTCAGTGTCGCCGATATGTTCAAGAGAAGTCATTCAGAGAATTCACCTGTGTCTCGCCCACTACAATACATTTACACTCCATTCTTTCATGACCGCCACCCTGAACCTTATGTCATCAGATCGTTTTCACCTCCATTAAAATCATTTGCTCCGTTCCATGTCATTGATGTGGGATTCATTAAGGCCCTCCTGTGACAAATCGCTTCTTGCCGACATCATCTCATTATCCAAGAAGTCGATCTAGGAACACACCATTCAGTACTTTGAAGCTTGCATGCCTCAATGGCAAGTTTCTCACTTCCGGTGACAGGTTTACATCAATGACCTTCGACCGAAAGATTTTGCGTGGTGTTCGACGCCAAGTCCTTTATTCACACCACATGAATTGTACTGCAGTACCTTGAGGGTCATTATCATTATCGCTGATTCGCCTTGCGCCTGTTAACAACTTACATCATTGGCTGGTAATCAAGGGATGTCTTTCCATGTTCGACTCCAGAACATCTCTCACATGGATAGACTTGTACTTTGAGTGAAGACCGAACGAGATTGAAGACCCCGGATCTAGTTTCATCCATCCGGGCTGCGATATATATTCAGGGAAATAAAGACATCAAATGTACATTATTGGTGCATAGATAATCATCCAATTAAAGGGATGATGACTCTACCAGAATCATCAGTCTACACTCAGACGATTGTCTGGCCTATGTACATGAAAATGAATTTATAAAGCTGAGCATGGGAATGCCCGCCTCAGCTAGATGATGAAAATATTATGAAGATAATGTATTGTATTGTATCTTATTACAGGTCTCCTCTCAGCTTGAAAGAACTTCGGGTCCTCATAATAAAGCATTTCACCCGACATCAAAATATTAACGACCTCATGCTTTAGGGGGCAACTGTTATAGACATTTTTGGGCACTACAACCCCAAGCATGAAATGTCCATAAACCAAGGTCTCCTAAGTCCCTAAAAGTGTTGTTCTAACCCCTAAAGGAACAAGGTCAACTGATTACAGCTTCTCCCATAAGTTCTCCATGAAGAACTACTCAAAACTGGTCAAAACAGGATCATTTCAGCTGCTCCATAGGCAAAGTGCGTTGCATCTCACCTAAATACACTGTGTGGGTGCGTTGCATTTCAAAAATCCCTTCTATGGGGTCCGATGGGCGAGAAGTGACAAATGGCAGTGTCATTCCACGAGGTGTAGAGGCATGGAATCTTCCAGAAACTTCTCCTATGACACTTGCCTCTCTAAATTCGACCAAGGATGAGTAAGAGATCATCAATATCCAAGTGGAAGCAAGAACTATCAGAGGGAAGACACTAATCAAATCACAAGCTGACTCATCTCCCTTACAGATATCTATATATGGATCCCTCATCCCAGAGATCTAGGGGGCTGGAATTTTGCATATTGTAAGGAATTGTTGTTGGTTTCTTGAGACAACATCATAAGTGTTGGGTGGTCTAAGCTTTGTATGAGGTGAAGAAGGGCTTACTTGCTGAGAGGATGATGCTGGGTCAGAACAACTGGTTGTAACTCCCTTGGCTCTTTCTTGTTTATCAATAAAAGCTATTCAAGTTTTCTTCCATACTCTTGTGTCATTTATGTTTTATGCATTTGTATGGTCAATTTACATCTGATCCTAGATTTTTTATGATTATAGATCCATGTTCTTGTATAGTGTCATGCTTCTGTGATCCTACAGGTACTCTGTGAAGCTGGGCGTACAAGGGAGCAAGTAGCGAAAGGCTATCAAGAGAGAGAAGAATCGAACTAGGAGATTAGCGCAAGACAAAGGTTGGTCTTCTTTGTTCTTCTTTCATCTATATTTCATAAAGGAAAAATGGAAGTAGCTTTACTTTGTTTGTTTCTAAGGTAGCTACCACACCTTAGTGGGATAAGCAGTTCTGTGTAGACACTTTTCCCTGTAACAGGAAGGGTTCTCCATTAAGTTTGACTAGCTGGACCGTGCCTCCGTCTGTGACCTCGTTTACGACATATGGTCCCAACCAGTACATTCTGAATTTTCCGGGAAATTTTTTGAACTTGCTGTTATACAGTAACACTAAATTGTTTACCTTGAAGGTATGCAGCTTGATATAGTGGTCATGCCAAGCTTTTTTACACTACTTTTGTACATGCTAGTGAAATCCAACTAGAAATCGTTCTTCCTCGAGTTCTTATAATTGCACGAGCATTTCCAGAGCTTCACGGTCCATCATGCATGTGAGCGCTACTATTCGTAGAGTAGGTACAATGTATTCCATCAGCATGACTACTTCCATACAATAGACAAACCCGAATGGTGTCTGTCACATCAATTTCTTGCACGTTGTCCTGTACGCCCATAACATAGCAGCTACGCATAGGTCCCAGTCATCCCGATGCGTGTTACATATTTTGGCCAACGCAGTCTCCAATATTTTATTGAAAGATTCTACTCTTCCATTAGTCTGTGGATGGTACGGTGTACTTTTCTAGTGATAAACCTAGAACTCTTCTGTGAGTGCACTGATGGTTTCATTAAAGAAATGTCTTCTGCAATTGATCATTAAGATTTTCAGGCAGCCAAATTGTGTGAACACATTTTCGAACAAAAACTTTGCAGTTGTGGCAACCGTGCAGTCCTTGGCCAGTTGTGCTTCTACCCATCGTGTTAAGTACTCCATTATGGTGATGATGTAGCATGAACCCATCTTTCCCTGAGGTTTGACTGGGCCCACAAAGTTGATTGCCCGTTTCTCGAATGGCTATAATGTTTTCCCATCCTTTGACATATATCGCAGGCCTTACAATGCGATTTCGAATCTTGGTGCTGGGTTGGCCACCATAACCCTATGTTAAGAATCTTTTGTGTAGTCACATGTCCTACATATTTTCCTCCTGGAGCACCCCCTATGCTTCCATAAGGATCTGACCTCATTCAAACTTGGGTATATATGTTCGCAATATCTTATCGTTGCGCATCTTGTAGAGATGCCCTGCAATGATATAAAAGTTTGCTACACGCACCATCAATTCCTTCCTCTGTTGGATTGAGTACTCCTCTGGCACAGTCCTTGTTGTTAGAAAATGGATTATATCTTTGAAGTGTCCATCCATGACACATACTGCAAAGAGCTGTGCATCAGGTAGTCCCTCCTCCAAATTTGTTGGTTCGTCACCCTTCTCAATTCATGACAAGTGGTTTGGTCCTACGTTTAAGCATCCCAACTTGACTATGACCTCAAAATCATATTCTTGAAATAGTAATAGCCATATGCATATGCGCCCCCCGAACATAGGCTTGTTCACCAAGTATTTCAACGCGGAATGGTCAGTATACATCTTGAAATGTCCTCCAAGTAAATAGTGTCAGTATTTTTGGAGTGCGTACACGATTTCCAACCCCTCGCATTCGGTGGTAGAGTAGTTCTTTTCTACTTTAGACAATTTTCAACACGCAAATAAGATCAGGTGATCGACACCCTCTGCACCCTCTTGTGTGAGTACGGCTCCCAACGTGATACACGATGCATTAACATTTACATGAAATTCTACGTCGCATTTCGGGAAGACCAAAATTGGCACGAAGGCCAATTTCCCATTTAGGACATCCAAAATCTTCATGCAATCATCATTCCAGCGATATGTCACATATTTTTTCAGTATCATTTCCATCGGCGCGGTTATTTGGGCATAACTCTTGATAAACTTGCTATAGTAGCCAGTGTGCCCCAAAGTAGCACGTAATTGTTTGACACTGCGCGGTGCTTCCAAATTCAAAATAACAATAATCTTCACAGGGTCCACCATCAGGCCTTGTTTGCAGACCACATGGCCTAGCAGGTTGCCAAAGGGAACAAGGAAGGTGCACTTTTTAAGATTCAGCGCAATCCGTTGTCAGTGACGAGTATCCAGCATCAACCGTAAAGTCGCTACATGGTGCTTAACTAATCTAAAGACAGTCCAATAGTCTAGATAGACCTCCAAGAACTTGTGGGTGTGTTCTTTGAATGCCGCCACCACTATGAGAGAAAATATTGTTGGTGTGTTCTTCAGTCCGAAGGTCATAATGGTGTACTGATAGCATCCCCATTCTATTGCGAAGGTTGTTTTGCTCCTATCTTTTAACGCGATCTTGATCTGATGGTGCCCTGAGAAGCCATCTGTAAATGAGTAATCTTCTTGACTGCCAACATTATCTAATACTTCATCTGTGAATGGTGTCGAGAATGGATTGTGAACACAGGCATCATTGAGCTTCATGAGGTCCACGCATATTCTTATTTCACCTTTCTATTTTTTCTCTTGCACTACCACAGGACTCACTCGATTGAATTCTTCCACTGGTTAGATAATTCTAGCTATGAGCATTTTGTCTAATTTGTCGTGGACCTTTTCTTTATACTTTGGGTTCAAGCGGTAAGTCCGCTGTTTAACTAACTTCACGTCATGTTTCAGTCTGATCTTCATCATCCCCAAGTCACCATTGATCCCTTTTAGATCTGTGATTTTGGTTGGGAACAAGTCTTCGTATTCGTGGTGTAACTCAACGACCTTATCTACCATAGCATCATCCTAGTAGTCTGCCAGTGTCACACACTTCGGCTCCGCTTCTATGCCAATGTTTACCTGCTTTGTTTTTAGTGGCACAGTGATGTCAGGTTCCTTAATTGATGGTCCTCAAACCTTGCAACAGCCTTCGTTTCCTGGAATTTCAATATTTCTAGGGTCATCATCATCCTCCTCCACCTGCACATTATAACATTCTAGGGTGCTGCTTAACTGGGTTTCCCATACTAGTTGCATCATTTCCAATGGCTCCTATGGTATTTTGAAGATGGCGGCTTTTACTATTTGCAGCGCATCGTCAATAGTATTCGACCACCGGTCTTCAAATGTGACCATTAACAAAAATCCCTTGCGCAAGGAATCCCATTTGCCCATACCATGTCTAAGTTTTGTCTGAGTATACCAGTTCATGGGTATTACATGCAAGGTATGGTAGAATAAGTGTACCCATTTGGGGCTATGGTTCTTCCCCGTAGGCCTTGGTCCGTTTCACGAGGTGCCAACGTGGGTCATCTTTTCCATCGTATTTGTCTTCTAACCATTGTTGCCGCTTCCCAAACTGTAGGTGCATCATCCTTCTACATGCATGGTAGTCCTCAAAATTTCCTTGATATGTACCCTACCATCGTGTGGGTGTTGCGTGTAGTGCCCACTTCAACGCATCGAACTGTTGCAATTACAATACTATGCTTTCAAATTTGCTCAGGAATTAATCCACCGCTGTCAATCCAACATATATTGGCAACTCTCTTGCCTCTGTCGTTACACAACGTAGTGATCTAACCATCATGTTGCAATTCAGCGTCGTCACTTCATGCTCGCACGAGATCCTCCCATCTGTAGTGAGATTCACCCAATCCTGGTCTCGCGTAGTTATCTTGTAAATACAATCAAGATCATCATCACTATCATCATCGCGCACTGGTTCAGTATAGTATGCTCCTTCGACTGCATCTAGTGGGACTACTACACATAATGACTTTTTCTCGAAGATCATCTTGTGCTTCTTTAGGTTGATGATCCTATTCATATCAGTGGCCCAGTTTATTCCTAATAGCGTGGGCTAGGGATTGTTGTCATCAACAATCTCTATTACCTCAAAATTTTCCTACAAGATCGCACATTCAATCTCAATTGTTGCCCCTTGCAACCTCCCCATGGGCAAAATATTATGTTGGTTTTCCATTCGTAATTGAATAGGGGACCATTGTAATGCGGGCCTACCCATGTGTTCCCATGTTTTCTTCGGTAATACATTCGCGTCTAAACCCAGATCTAGAATTACCTGATCCATTTCATATTCCCCAATCTGTGAAGTCAACCTCATTTCTCTTCCAATGCACAATGCATGCTTCCCCAATTTTCGGATGGCACGTAGTTCCCCTGACCCTGTGCACCTAGTGATAAGTTCCTGCAGTCCTTTAATTACCTTGTTCTTGCGCAGTAGTTTCATGCATGTCTCCAGAAAGGTAGTGAGCATTGGAGGATCCATTCCTAGCTCTGGTTGATCCTTACTACCTGAAGTGGAGGCCTCCACGAAGCTCTTCTTGAAGGATCCTGCTTCAAACTTTGCATTTCCAAACACAAATTCTATAGTTGCGCATGGATTGGTTGAACTCCCAACCCAGGGTCTTGCATCAGGGTTTCATGTAATCTCATCGCCATTTCCAATGCTTCAACCTGAGTGGAAAGTTTATGTTCTGACAGCGCCATCCTCAAACACGCTACCAGAGATGCTACAAACCATGCGTGATGCTGTCCATCTGTCAACGTCATATTGGCTTCGCAGATCGTACTCTTTAGCCATTGATCCAGATCCTAGGGAGTTTCACTGGGGAGCATCTCGATCTCTTTAAACCAGATGATTGATTGTGTTTCTAAATTTGGCCTGCTAAATTCGCTATTCAGTGCATTTTGGATCTCTGCTATCCCTGTGTTTGGGTGGTCGTTAGAGTTCTTTATATACCATGTCAATGCGCGATCCTACAACACACTCACTAATGAAGCCTTCTTCATATTGTCGTCCATGACACCCTGTGCTTCCCATAGTGCTCTTACCATGAACCAGAATTGGTCTAGATCCTCATTCCCTACACCTCTGAACATTGGTAGTTTGATCGTGCTTACCATACTAAACTGTGGAGGTGGTGAAGGTGGAGTGGTTAGAGATGGAGCTGAGGGAGGTGAAGTGGGTGGTAGTGTTGGCGGAGGTGGTAACTGCAGAATTTATTGCCTTATCAAACTGATCGCGCTTCTCGAAGAAACCTTCGCGATCTCATCCTCGCTCTCCCACGAGGGTGAAATTAATGGATTGTTTTCTAATTCTTCGTTACTTCCACTTCTATAGATCTTTCCTCTCTGCATAGTCCCAAACATTAATTTATTTGCATAACCCACTTTTCACATAAAAGCATCTTAATCCAGGTGTTTAATGATTAAATATATTTACCTTGCGGTCCCTTGAGGAACCGTCGCTTTGCCTCACTGTAGCTCATGGTCCTGTCTTCTGCAAACTCAGTCATAAATCACCCTATTATCTAGTCAAGCCAATGGTCCACAGCTCATGCGATCTTATCTTCTGATTCTTCTAGTCTACGCACTAATTATGGAGTCCACACTGTCGGTTGGTTGAGCCTACACCTTCCCCGGCTGTCCGCTAACCTCGTGCTCCACTCATACAGCTCAGATGAAAAGGATGAAAAGAGAATCTCATGGATTTCCGTATACACGTAGCAATCCAGCCACTTTTCCTTAGATACTTGTGGAGTTCTATTTTCGTCTGTCGCGAACTCATGAATCTTCTTGTCCAACCACTCTTCAATTTCCTTCTTTGTTGGGTTTTAGTGGCACGACATCAGACATCCCTTATGTAGATCCTGGTCCCGTCAACGAAACCATTTATTGGCTTAGTTGGGCCTGAGCTAGATTTGGAAGTGATTTAACTAAGAAAATCCTGGTACTACTAGCCCTTTCGGCAATAGTCCACGGAGCGCGGACTGAGGTCTCACCTGAAGTAGTATGGGAGCATGTTAGAACCATGTTTTCACACCCTGGGGATGTTGATATGTGCTGATTGGCATGCTATCCAACCTTCGCACTTACTACGCTACATGCACCTATGGGCACCCCACGCCTTGTGATACTGTCTTCGTGCAGTTCTAGATGCAGTGCGACTCGTGTTATTTACCCAAGTCTTCCTTAGTTAGGCTCTGTTAACTTGTTTACTTGGATTATTTTCCTATATAAGCATTCATATGAGTATTCTTCAAGTGCGCATAGTAAATAACCAGAATAAAAGTAATGCATACATCAAAACACAGATTCAAGAATAGATGCACATAGAAAACTTCTCTTTGTTAACTTTCAATTCCAAGTACCGACCTGACTCCTCCCTACACACTCAGATGCAAGGGTCCACGCACTCAACTGTAGACTCTACTAGGCCTCCACGCACTCAGCTGCAGAGCCTCTTCCTACTACTATGACCCAGTACACTTCAAGTTGCACTCTATGCTCTAACCATGCCTTCACTATTCTATCTCTATGCTCTACTAAGCTATCTTTACACTTAGAGCCTCACTCTATTTATACAATCCCATGGTCTGTGGATCATGGGTAGGCCACCACAACGTTACATTAAATTACAATATAATGCTTAGGGAGGACAACCCTATGACTCGATTGTACACTTCGCGCTCCACGCCCGCACTTCACAGTGTCTTACAATACAATTGACCAAAACTTGGGCTTTAAGCCCCAAAACATGCTATGGAGGATCCCATGCCCAACATTCCTCATATTTATATTTGGAATGGACTAGATGGTTGGTTCCAACTTGAAGTCCTAATGATATTTGTCATTGTTTATGAATAATAATGATTTTTGAAACTCAATCTTCATCTCCCCCACGTTTCCATGATTTCGTTGTGTCTTGATATGTGCATTATGGAATCTATCATCTAGAGTATGTAGGATGGGATCTTGTAATTGTTATATCATTTTATCCATGTTTTATTCATGGAATATATCCTCTAATGCATCAAATTCTTCTTTTCCTTTCTATGTTGTGCCTATGAACATTATAAATCTACTTGTTTCAACATACTACAACCCATTTAATCAACTTGGTTCTTTAATTGAGTTAGCATGTTTTCTAGATATTCATTTTCCTAAGACATCTTATTTTAGTTATCAATAATGGTACTTTTAGCATTTGTTGTAGAAGCATTTTCCATATAAGATAATTATATTATTCCTTTTAATAAAAATAATTGTTATCCTCACTAGAAAATTTCACTTGGAATATTTATCATGTCATGAGAATAAGGGAGTGCTAAGTGTTATATCTCTTGAATGTTTGTGTTATGTCTAGTAGTAGTAATCATCCCAATATCTTACAGAAATAATTAAGGAGGCCAAACCTTTTCATTAACAATAATAATTTATTACCCATGTATTAGAAAGTGGTCTATGTAGAATGTTGTTCTCAACGCACTATAGCAACATGATGGCCAATTAGCTTGTCTAAAGTTGGTTTTAGGAATATCTATGGGACATACTATATACCTAAAGGTATTTATGTATATGGATGTGATATTTCATATGAAAGTATAAACACATTATTACTACTTGATAGGGTGCGAGTATAGATTATAGGGTTTTCAAATCAATTGAAATCATGCATAGTTTGTAAATGTATTCATCCCATTCCTCAATTTTACATATTGAATAATACATCACTATGATATTTAAATACATTAAGACACATCTCTAAAATATGTGACCCTGATAACATTGGAAAATTATCTTAAAGTCACCAATACTTAAGTTATGCAAGGTAAAGTTTGTGGTTAAAAATATGAAATGATCAAAACTTCTATAATAATGGTAGGATTAGTTGTTATGAACACACTTATCAAATTCAATTCCTTCTTTGGGTATATCACTACTAGTGTAGTTATACTAATCAAAATTTATGCCAACTAGGATATGTACATTTCAAACCCCACTTTGGAAATTGTTTAGATGGATGGCATTTTTTCTAGTATATATATAAAATTTGAGCTGCTGAAAGTCTTAAATTCCATCATATATTACTTTCGTATGATGTCTTATACTCCAAATAGTTCACATTATAAAATTTCACTCAATAGATTTACAAAAAATCCAAAAAATTACTTGTTTAAAAGTAATCTCCAGACTAGTAAAAGACGATCACTTCCATAAGATATAGTTTATAAAATAAAAATCTAATAAAATTATCCACATGTGATTCACTATTTCCTCACATTATTTAAGTTTCAAATTCTAAAGCTTCACCTAAAAAAGTTTCATATAAAATCATTGTCTAAAAATCTATAGTAGGATTAGTCACAAAACCTATATTCTATATACTATATTTTTGAATGTATAATCAACCATAGCCTACAATTTTTATGGTCTATACTCTCATACTTATCCTAAATACCAATAAAAGTTCACTCTCTAAATATTTCTAGAAGAAATTTTATAATAAAAATTCTAAGATGACCCATTTAAAATTAATTTTAGGATCACTCACGAACCGTGTTATCCATATGTCATATTTCCGAAAGCATAGCAATCCAAATATTTACGATTTTGCAACATATATATTTATTTATAATCTCAATCTTATAAAACTTATTATATATACAATTTACTAGAAAAATGTCATAGTGAAAAGTCCAAAATATCTTGATTGAAAGAAAAACCTTTGTACTATAGGTTCTAATACCAATTTTTATAGACCAAGAATGTTAAAAATGATAAAGACTCAATAATAACAATTCACATCATGAAGGAACCACCTTTTACAATGATTAGAAGATATAATATAGGATGAGATAATACTAATACTAGATTTCCTTCTTATATATATAAGAGACAAAGGGTATAATTACAATGGAATACTACAATGAGTGGCTATAGCCAACCTACTCTTATAACACTAAAAATGTAATATCTCAATATATAGTGGTTAATAAGAGGTATTTTCTAATCACTTAAAAAAATATTTAATTTTCCCTTAAAAATCTAAGTTTCCTAATCAAATTAGGAAACTAAAATTGTACAAGCCTTCACATTAGCATAAATTTCCTATTATAATAAAAATTAAAAATACAACATAACCTACCCTCAAAATTTTATTCATCTCATTTTGTCTTTTCTGCATTTTTACTAAAATTTGAATGATCATTTTCTTTCATGGATGAGGTCCTCCTAACATAATTCAATCTAGCATAAATCTTCTCGTGGTGTCTTCATCATGCATAACATTGACTATAAATATTCTCCTAAGTCATACTTACCCATTTAGTGGACATTGGTCCACCAAAAATATTTTTTCAGGATCATAGGTAGTTTTATTTTCTCTCTCATAATCTAATTTTTATATTATCCTTGTTGTAGAGTCTAATCCTTTACCTTACTATGAATTGTTACATTTGAAATCATATAACTAATGGGGTTACATCTAGATAGAAATTAAATAAATGCATTACTATCGGGAGTTTGAGTAAGGCTTCCTTCTCATCCGAATTTTCACTGTCCCATGATGAAATATAGTGTTTATGTGTACTGATAAAGCAAAGAATAAAACATTAATATATGGGTACTTTTTTTTTGGGAAGGACCCTAAACAAAGGATTTTGAAACAACTTGATGAATTAGCGAATCATTGACCGAAATACTCATGTATCAAATAGTCCTATAAATAATATTTTGCTAATGAAGAAACCAATCTCATTGATGAGGCTAAGAATCATTCTTTGATGGATAATATCAAACCCAATAGCATAGATAATATTTATTACGATAACTGTAAGTATGTTTCTATAATAAAATTAACAACCAAAAATTCTACCAAGTAATATTATGTCTGCATAAGGCCTCTAACAGATGAGCCTAGAGATCAATTACAAGAGATGGTTCATCGGGCGAAACCCCTACTAGAATAGTTTCCTCTAACTTCTTCATTTTCCTTCATTCTCATAGACAATTTCAAACATAGAGAACTCCTATGTCCTATCCCAATTTCAAGAAATTGAAGTCGAGATGAAATAATGACATGCCTAACAAGCTAAAAATTTAGAACTAGTATAATCACATATGGTTTGCACATTATTTTTGACCACATAAACCAATGCACTAATCTTTGCCTATATGAGATTAAGCACTTTCTTGAATAATAGTATGTTTGTTGAACACTAAAGACGACAATGTGAATGCATTTTCATATATGTTTCTAAAAGCTTTAGCTCTCACCAAGTGATAGTTGTCACTTGGTGTGCACCATTTACAGTTACCTTTCCAAACGAAATTTTTTGTTATAGGTTTCCAGAATATTTACGTGCTTAACATGGGCTCTCATATCAATACCTTGTATTTGGACAATGTTCAAGGAAACCTGTCAAATAGGATAACTAATGGCACATTCTCATCAACATTACAACTTTACAACTTAAAAATGATAAGAAACCAATAAATATAGTTATTTCTAGGTTGAAACTATTTTTACAATGTAAAAAAAATATTTGATGATCCTAGGATATGAAGGGTAAAACTATAATAAAATGGGGCAATGGAATATGCAATCCAACATAGCTATTGTAGTTCAGGTTTTTGTTTTTCCAAAACTTATATATATATGTGTGTGTGTGTGTGTGTGTGTGTGAAAAAGAAAAAAGAGAAAAGGAGTTTTTGTAAAATCATTCCAGCTTAATTGTATTGTTTTTATTATACGCTCTAACCTTTCAAGTTGTACAAAATAAATAAATTTAGGTGGGACCACAATGAAAATGGTGAAAGTTTAATTTTCATGTCAATTTGATGGAATATCACAAGAATATTTTGGTCAATAACATCGTGTCACACTATGCCTCACAAAACCACCTACCATGTGATCGATGGATGAGAAGCATTGCACCACCCCCAACCCATTTTTACAAAAACTAACCACTAAGGGGGGGGGGAGCGGTACGCTATTTCATTAAACTACTCTTGACTTCGAAAATGTGAATTCTCCAACCACCAGACGAACCTACCAACCACCTCACCCTGTAAACTCATCCTTCCACATCAACATCCATGTCTTTCACCTATAACCTAATCCCTGTATCATTTGTATTTTCTAGTGAATTTGTTTTCCCACTTAATAAGAATGGTTAAAAGGGGTCGTTTAGCAATTCCTCCTATCACTTTCAATGTTCACAAATCTCTTCTAGCCAGCCTAGGTCATCTAAAAGCCGGTGAACCTCAAATCCTACTACTTTACTTTGGAACATGGTATATAGACTTTGTGCTAGACCTCAAGTTCCCATAATGGTTAATTTAAAGAGAGCTTCTAAGTCAACCCCAAAACCTATCTCTAAGAATCCCTTAATGGACACCGAGGCCAAAACTCATGATTCCTTTTTCCCCACATATTTGAAGAATGTTGGTTTGTCTTTTGGTCATTTCCTGAAAAGACAAGATTATTTTGGTGTTTTTTAGTCTTGTATGTACTAGATTGTAACCCAAACCACATAATGTTTCCCTCAATTTGTAACCTGGTTAGCTTAAACATTTATTTCTCAAAGGAATTATGTTGTTTCTCTTAAATGGGAAAATAGTCTTGACGTTATGGCTCACCTTATCGAAAAAGCTTTTTGTTTCCCTAATACACAAGATTCACAACCCTTCAATTAGGCTTCATTACCTTTAAATTTCACTTAGTTATCACAAGAAAATAAACAATCCTTGTTTACCATGATTTTTCCTTGAAGGACATAAATTCCTCCGATAGCTAAAATCTACCAATGTATTTCTTCTCTCAATATACACAGAACATTTAGGCCTCAATCTTATTATTACTTGGGGAATATGATGCAGGAAATGTAACTAGGCCCACCATAGGGTTGATTAGTTGAATGCCATAGATGAATGTGGTTTTGGATATGCCTTCTTATCTAACTCGATGCATCAATTTTCAATTCAAGAAAGTCCACACTGCTAATTCTTTCAGGAATCCTTCTACTCTAGTATATATTTTTTTGTATAATCATATAAAAAAGTTTGAGTATTTTGGACTAAGCATATTTTATTCCAATAAACAAAGGAGGTCATTGGTTGACTAAACTAGTCTAGTTAAAAGGAAGCATAAAAAAGAAGTATTCTCTCAGGTCCTATCTACCTACATTGAAGCTTCTTACACTATTTTGAATGGTGCATCACCCCCAAGAATTCTACCACAATAGAAGTAGTTGTTACAACTCAACAAGGATACCCAGGTTGGGGATTAGTATTGGTTTGAGGATTTCACACAGATAATGATATATGGGTAGGGGGTGTGGCCTTATTGATTTCAAATATCATACATATGAGGATACTCTCCCTAGAATTCATAAGCTAGAGCCTACATGTATACCACCTTCATTTCCTTCACAGGCACACCAGTATATGTCTAAAATGGAAAATGTTGTAGGTCAATTCAAAGTATATTCCACACAAGCTCTTACTCAAGTATAAAAGATGTTGAATGAATTTCATATTGAAATGGGGGAGAAATGGAAATATGACCCTCACCAAGTCATTTTTTATATAATGAAAAGTGTGAATTCAACACCATACTCACATGAAAGCAAGCCTAAAATTAAGTGGAAAGAAAATCAAGATGTTTGGCCAATTAATTGAGAAGCACTCATAAAATAGTATATGCCAACATGGAAGATGTACAATCATCAAAGAAATCCAAGATACATCTAGAAGGCAATAAGGAAATGCAAGTGAAGCTAGCAGAAGAGGCATCTGATCAACCAAGTTTTCAAATGAATCTAGCAAAGCCCAAGCTTATTGTGCCTTTTGGTTCTACAGATTTGATAGTTCCTATAGGTGAAGCAAGCTCTTTTGTGATTTAAGTAACACTAAAGGATTACAAAGTGATTAAAGAGAAAAGTTAGAAGGTGAGAGGTGAAATGATGTCTCAGCTACGATGCAAGCATCTTCTTATTTTTAGACCAACTTTCTCTTAGCAATGGACCTTGAATGGAATCGACTTAAAATCTCTCTTTTACATCCTATTGTCCAGTGATTCCCTTTAGGTGTTGAGTTTAAGACTGTAAATTTATTTATTAACATTGTTGATGCTCCTTTACATGATAAGATTAATTTGCATAGGCAAGAAATTGAGATGATATATAATGACTTAAACGGAGCTTCATTAATAGTTAGTGTTTAAGATCTTTTCACTTCAAGGATCCATACAAAACTACATCTAAAAGGTCATGTAACCATAATATGCATACACATTAAAGAAGAAGAAACAAACAACAACCATCAGAAGAAAAGATACAAAAAGTTGATAATTGAGTTCACTTAGTGTGGGTTACAACTCCGAGCGGTACTAAATGTGGGAAGCCCTTTTTCATTAATCTTCAGCAAAATAAAATTACATGAATGTAAAAAAGACATATTATACGTCTAGTATCATGGATGGCATGAAAATTCACACCTTTTCTAATGAAATGGACTACACTATTGAATTCCTTGCAAAAAATCATAAAAATTTACTGTAAACTCGACCCCTTTTTGCTTCGGTCAAAATCTGGTCCCCTGGGAACCTCAAATATTCCTTAGAGATTCCTTCTTGTAATTTGTCTAAAACATGGCCTATCAGATTAATAATTTTATCACATCATTTAATTATTGCCAAAAAATTGAGAAAAATGAGTATAAAGTCGGCCTAGTTCTAAAATTGTCAATTTCGGGGCCCCAAGGAATCTCAAAGATTCCTCAAGGTTCCATAAAGATTTTGTTCAGAAGGTTGACTTAAATTACGTTGATTAGATCAGTAAATGGATCACAACATTATAATGTTGGCGAAATTTGGGTCTGTTTGAGTGTAAACGCGGATGAATCTAACACTGTGAAAATTTAGCCTCGAGGGAATATTTTAGATTCCGGACATACTCCATGCGACAAGGTTCCACACCTCAATTTCCATGAAACTCAGGGTTCCACCTCCTCAAATTTCATGTGCTAATCTATTCTCCCCGTAGTTGAATGGTGAACATGATCTTAAAGATAATTTGAAGGGCAGAGTTTTCAAAGCTTTCCAATGTAGCAGAAGGGTTGGCAGTTAAAAGTTGTTGGATGAAGGTCTCGGGGTCAAGCCCGTGGGCCTACCCCATTATAATTATTGTTGGTAGGAAAAATTGCTTCATTTTTAACCCCTTTTCCACTTCAAAACCATAACCTTAGACCTCTGTTTTAACCTTGCAACCTCCTTATTCCTTGACTATTCCAAGGATCGTGCCTTTTCCTGCACTAGCTTTATATTTCATATTTAAGTGTTGTGAATGTTCTTGATTAATTTTTTTCATATATTTTATAACTTTAATATTCTTTGCAACTAATATTTCCTTTCGTAAAGTATTTTATAAGCAATTTATTGATCATTTTGTTAGCTTGGTCAAGTGCAAGTAGGATTCCTGCACTGCTGGCGAATCCTAAACTGTTGTGACAAATCATTACCTAACACAGACACCTTTTTCCAGATCGGTCACCTAGAGTTGGGCTTGGAGCAGAGATAAGTCAGGGATATGATGGAGATTAGGTTTTTTATGGGAAAATTTAGTGTTGTTTCGAACGACTAACCCCTAGACCTAGTAGCAAGTCTAGAACAATAGTTAAAGTAATTCCATTGCTTTTCCTATAGCTAATAGATAAAAGAAAGAGGAGAAAAAGTACCAACCCGTATCTCTCACTCGATCCCTCTTCCCTTTAACCACTTTCACCGCTCCCTTTGTACTTAACTTGCTTGAAAGGTACATGCACACAAACCGAGACAGAAAACCATCAAAGCATACATATTGATCTGTTAAATAAACATATTATAGAATCGAAAGTACAATATACATCACATAACACATGAATGGGAAAAAGCATAGAACTATTTATTCATATAAGGAAAGATTACAAGCCATGTAGATGCATGTCTAATTCAGCGTCATCATTCCAGCTTCAAACCCTTCTCTCCTCATGGAAACAACAATTTGACAATATAACATTACTCTCTCTACTAATCTCATCCAAGCAGCATTTCCTTAGCTTAAGAAGTCTCAACCTCTGACCAGCCTTGAATGCCTGGTCCTTTTATAGCTGAATAGAGGAGGTTAGGCCATTAATGGCCCTCATCAATGCTTTGCCATATTTGGGAAGTGGTTCCATGGATGAAGGGAGAATGGATTAAGGTTCATTCATCTCCTTCCTCATCCAAAAGTGACCCCAATCGTTCTAGAAACCTCTAGAAGCAACCATTGGATGAGGAATCCAATGGATTCATTTGAAAAATTTGATGGATCTCATCCATCGCAAGTGATAAAAAGACCAGGTGCTATGCATAGCACCCTCACAGTGTAGTGTCTGCCATTCATTGTAGCCAGATAGAAGGCCACCTGCGATGTTCTCCTTAGGGACATTTTTTGGATGAATGGTGTCATGAAACTCTTGGGAAGCAAGCATGATGTAGGTTAACTTCACTAGGGAATGAAAACAACTGAAGTAAGGGTTGATGGACCCTAATATAATTGATCTGGAAGCTGGGGTTGATGTGCCCAAATTTTCCTATAATAGTTTCCCCCTAGAGCATGAAGTCAAAAATAACCATGTAGAGTGAGATGCTTTACCATTTGGAGAGAATATTTTGAACCGGAAGGTGACCTACATCAGTTACAATACAAATATCATGATACTTTGATTTTTTCTCACAATTAGCTGAGGGAAGGCATACCCATCTCAGCTTTATAAACTTTTGTTACATGTACAAATATAGTCGTCTACAGATGTAGACCCACGAATGGATGACCATGAATGTAAGGCCATTGTACATTTGATTTAGTACTCCTGAATATATTGCAGCCTGGATGGATGAAACTAGATTCGGGGTCTTCAATCTCATCCAATCTTTCACTCAAGTACAAGTCTAACCATGTGAATAGATGCTCTGAAGTCGAACATGGAGGGACATCATCTGATTACTATCCAATGATGTGAACTATTAACAGATGCGAGAGGAATCACCGATAATGATAATGATCCTCAAGGTATTGCAGTACATTTCACAAAGTGTGAATAAATGATTTGATGTCGAACACCAAACGAAGTCATTCGGTTGAAGGCCATTGATGTCAACCTATCACTAGAAGCGAGAAACTTTCCGTTGATGTATGCAAGCCTCAAGGTACTCAAGGGGTGTTTCTAAGTCGACTTCTTGGATGATGTGCTAATATCAACAAGAAGTGACTCGTCATAGGAGGGCCTTGATGTATCCCACATCAACGACATGAAACGAGGTAAATGATTTTTGGAGATGAAACATCGACTGACAACACAAGGTTCAGGAATGGTAGACATGAAAATGAAGGTTTACTATATTGCCAAGGATGAAGTTTTGAATTGAATGACTTCTCTTGAACATATCAGCCACACTGAAGTGAATTGGTAGCATTGACCAAAAAGAAAGTGATGGATGGTGTTATGAAACCAGCTCAAGAAAATATAGAAAAGATAGATCAACGCCTTAGAATTCAGCCTCTTCAAGGGGGCAACCTCCTTTACATTACATAAATGAACAATTCTTGGATGATTCAAATGACAAAACCTCCTTTCTATATATAGGAGTCTAAGGAGTCACAATATAATCCAGCCGACCTAACAATAATAATATAAAGCCACAAAAATAACAATAGAGGGATTCTATGGGGCACATAAATAAAAATATGGGGGTAATAGGGGCACAACAATATAAATAAGGGGTATAACTATAGTAGTAATGGGGTAATCACTAGTATTATAGGGACCCAACATGCCCCTCTCCTTCAAAAAAGTGTAGTCCTCAACGCTTGAGTAGTTCTAGATACTTCTGCATAAAATTCTCATCCTCCCATGTGGAATCTTCAGCGGATAAGTTCTTCCACTTGATAAGATACTCTGAAATTGATCGATTTCGTAGTTGTCGAGTTCTTGTTTCTGTGACTACTTCCGGTTCCAATATAATTTTTCCTTCCTCTTCAAGTTCTGGCAATATTGTTTGAATTGGGAGCTTGTCACTTATAACCTTCTTTAAACATGAAACATGGAAAATTGGGTGCAATCGAGAAGCTGCAGGAAGCTCCAATTTGTATGCCATAGTACCAATCTTTTGTAACACCTTGTACGGACCATAATACTTTGGTGATAATTTATTATCCTTCTTAGCTTGCTTTAGGGACATTTGCTTATATGGTTGTAGCAGTAGGAATACCCAATCACCTACATCAAAACTTCTTTCACTGCGATGTTGATCTGCCTATTGTTTCATTCTATTTTGTGCCAACACGAGGTTATCCTTTAAGAGTTGGAGGACTTGTTGTTGATGTTCGATGTGATGTTCCACTACCCAAACCTTAGAATTTTCTCTTAAATATGATGTGATGGATGGTGGTTGATACCCATAAAGTGCCATAAATGGGGTCATTTTTGTTGCTGTATGGAAGGAAGTGTTATACCACCATTCAGCCAGAGGCAACCATTTGACCCATTGTGTCTGTTTATCAGATACAAAGCAACGAAGATATCCTTCCAAACATTTGTTTACTATCTCAGTTTTCCCATCAGATTGAGCATGATAAGATGAGCTATGAGCTAACTGAGTACCAAGACAAGAAAATAATTCTGTCCAAAAATTTCCAGTGAAAATGGGATCTCTGTCACTTACAATAATCTCTGGGTTTCCATGTAGCTTTTCAACTGTTTCCATAAATGCAGTAGAAACTGTACTGGCTTTAAATGGATGTGATAATGCACAAAAGTGTGCATAGTTGGTAAGTCTGTTAACTACCACCATGATGACACTCTTTCCCTCAGACTTGGGTAAACCTGTGATAAAATCCATTGAAACCTCCTCCTAATGTTGGCTTGGAATGGATAAAGGTTGTAATAGACCCGGTGTCTTAATTGTTTCAACTTTATTTTGTTGGCAAACCAAACATTCCGCCACAAACTTTTGAATATCTGATTTAAGGCCATCCCAAAAAAATTCCTTCTTAACCCTGTGGTAAGTTTTTAAAAATCCTGAGTGCCCTCCTAAGGGAGAAGTGTGCAATTCCATAAGAATCTTTTGTTTTAGCTGGGAATTCTTAAAGAGGTATAAGCGATCTTTGTACCATAACGAATCATTTTTCCAGCTAAATGTATCAGAAGTACTGGAATCTTGTTGTAGCTTTCAAATAAGTGCCCACACCTCTTCGTCATTCTTCCATTCCTCCCTTGCTTCGTTTATCCAATTTGGTTGGATAATAGAAATGGCACACAACAATGCTTCCACATCCTCATCCTTTCTTGAGAGTGCATCTGCCACCACATTTTTCTTCCCTTTTTTGTAGATGATTTCAAAGTCATAACCCAACATCTTTGTGATCCACTTTTGTTTCTCTTCAGAGGATAATCTTTGTTCTAAAATGTATTTAAGGCTATCATGATCCGTTTTTACCTTGAAGTGTCTTCCCATTAGGTAGGGTCGCCATTTCTTAAGTGCATGGAGTATTGCCAACATTTCCTTCTCATAAATAGCTTTGCTTAAAAACTTTCCCTTGATTGGACGACTTTCAAAAGCAATGGGTCTTTCATCTTGCATTAGAACAACACCAATTCCATTTCCTGAAGCATCACATTCCACAATAAAGGTTTTTTTGAAGTCTGGTGTAGCTAAGACCGGTGCTTGGCACATTGCCTCTTTAAGATGTTCAAAGGCCTTTGTTGCTTCTGGAGTCCATGAAAATGAATCTTTCTTCAATAATGTTGTTAGAGGTGCTGCTATTCTCGCATAATTCTTAACAAACTTGCGATAATACCCTGTCAACCCAAGAAATCCTCGCAGATGCTTTATGGATGTGGGGATTTTCCATTCCTTAATGGCTTTAATTTTGCTAGGGTCTACCTTAACTCCTTCATGAGATACAATATGACCCAAATATTCCACCTCCTGGACTCCAAAGAAACATTTGGATCTTTTTGCATATAATTGTTTCTCCTCCAATAGTTGTAGCACCCTGTCAACATGTTCAACATGATCCTTCCAAGACTTGTTGTAGATTAGTATATCATCAAAAATTACTAACACAAATTTTCTAAGGAATGGTTTGAAAATTGAATTCATCAAACCTTGAAATGTTGAAGGTGCATTGGTAAGGCCAAAAGGCATGACCAAAAATTCATAATGACCCTCATGAGTTCTAAATGCCATTTTCTGAATGTCTTCAATCTTCATTCTGACTTGATGATATCTTGAACGAAGATCCAACTTGGTGAAGTAAATTGATCCATGCAATTCATCTAGTAATTCGTCAATGCCAGGAATGGGGAACTTATCTTTAATAGTGAGCTTGTTGAGCTCCCTATAATCCAGACACATGCGCCATGATCCATCCTTCTTGTGCACCAATACTACTGGAGCTGAGAAAGAACTTTGATTCGGTTGAATTATACCAGCCTCTAGCATTTCTGCAACCATACGTTCAATTTCACTTTTTTGGACATAGGGATATCTGTACGGCCTGATGTTTGGAGGAACACTTCCTGGAATCGGATGAATGGCATGATCATGATCATGCATAGGTGGGAGACCTTTGGGAGTCTCAAATACCTTGGAATGATTGTCTAGGACATTTTGGAGATCTGGAGAAATAGATGATTCCAATGTGGAAACATCTAGCGAACATAGTTGTGCAATTACACCTCTTTGCTCCTTTTTTAGAAGCTTTGTCATGCCATTAGAGTTGATTATATTTCCTGGTTTCCCTGCAATACCCCTTAATTCAACTTCCTTTCCTTCCGTAGAAAATTTGATGAAAAGTTCTTGAAAATTAAAAGCTATTGTACCAAAGGATTGTAGCCATTGGACTCCTAGTACAACATCAGTACCTCCCATTGGAATGGAAAGCATTGGGCTAGTCAATACATATTCTCCCATGGATAGCTTGATATTATGGCACTTTCCAGAGCAATTTATTGTTCCTCCATTTGCAATCATCACTTGACACTCTGGTGTTGGATATAGGAAGCAATTCAATTCTTTTGCTACCCTACAATGAATAAAATTATGGGTGCTTCCTGAATCAATCAACACTATTACCTTTTTCTTCTTGATTTGTCCTTCTATCTTGATGGTTTTAGGAGTGGTAATTCCCACTAATGCATTACAAGATATGGTCGGATTTATTTGTTTTTCATCTAGGCTTTGTTCCTGGAGTATATCCTCTTCTTTTGACCTTTCTTGCTCCTTTTCTTCTTCCTCTTCACAATCTATGTAGAATAATTTCTTCTCAGCACACTTATGACCTTTTGTGTATTTGTTATCACAATTATAACAAAGCCCTTTTGCTCTTTTTTCTTCCAATTGTTGTGGTGTAAACCTTGTAGGTTGTGGAAGACTAGGGGCAACAACACTTCCGTCTTTATAGTTGTGAGTGGTATGCTTCCTAGTTGCCATAATTTTGCTTTCCATTTTTCTTGCTAGCCTGAATGCCTTCTCTGATGAATCAGGTTCCCAAAGGTGAACATCATGTTGGATATTATCCTTTAAATACCCTATGAACACATCAATCCTATGCTCCTCTGGAATATTTTTTACCCGTACGTTCAATTTTTGGAACTCCTCAATGTGCTCCATTATTGAACCCTTTTGTTTGAGACTTTTCAATTGGCTAAAAAAAGTGTTGCTTTTTGTATCCTCATAATGTGCTATCAATTCCTCCGTAAAAATTACCCAAGTGATAAATTTTTTACGAGAACAAAGCCATTGATACCATGCAAGCTGATTTGGTTCCAAATATACAGTTGCCATACGTACCTTTTGTGCGTTTTGCACATTATTGAGATCGAAGAATTGCTCCATCTCTAATATCCATGTGGCGGGATCCTTGCCATCAAACTTCCTCATATTGATTTTGGAATATGGTGATTCTTCGATCCAACATTAGTGTCTATGGAATCATGATTAACATTTCTTTTGTTCTCATCATGAGTTTCCTTTACTACCTTTTCACCATTAGTAAGTATTTCTTGTAGAAAATTTGTCAAATCTATCTTCAAATCTGCCATGCCTGTCTTCCAATTTGTGTTCAAATCTATCTTCAAATTGTCCATATTAGCTTCCATGCCATTCATCTTAGCTTCCACGCCATTTATCTTAGCTTCTGTTAACTTTTGTGAGCGTGACATTTGTTGCACTTGTTCTTGTAATTTTGATATATCATGTAGCATTTCTTCCTCTTCTTCCTGAGTCACACTAGAGCTTTCAGGTTCCTTACTAGGTGTTTGCATTTTCTTTCCTCGGGGCATCAGTTACCGATAATAATGCTCTACTATGCCCTTTGAATTCCTTCAAAATAAATTTTCAAACCAAGCTTAAGCAAAAATTTAAAAAAATCTACACACCTTTTTTCACTTTGTAGGAGCTCGATATTGCCTCTGATGTATCTCTGTACTTTCCAATCATCAAGTTCTGAATTTCTGACCTGTAGTAGCTCTCTGTGTCCTCTTTCAAATGCCACCAGTCTGATCGAAATTGGATTCTCCAAGAAAGAGTTATGCACAATCTCCCAAGATGACCTGATTATAGACCTTTCCAAAAGAGAGAACTTGTATGAAGTGCCACGTGTACAATTTTCAATCTATGTTTCTGAAAAAGATATACAAGAAACTAAAGTTCGTCCTCTTTATGTACCTTCTTACGAAATTTCAATCCGATTCCCAGAGAGAAAGTTATGACGATTTTCCCCAGGTCACCTGTTTTGAATGTAATTCAGGAGTTTGAAAAAAGACCAACTTCCTTAGATCATATCTCTTCAAATATCATTCAAAAAGCTCTGAAATTCAAACCCAATGTTCAACGCGATTTTTTCTCAAATGGGTTTTTTTTGCGACTTTTGAAACGTCACAGGAAAAACGTTATAGCGAAAATTCCACGATGACCTGTTTGGAGTAGCGAAACCCGAGAATCCAAAGCTCTGATACCAAATGTTATGAAACCAGCTCAAGAAAAGATAGAAAAGATAGATCAACGCCTTAGAATTCAGCCTTTTCAAGGGGGAAACCTCATTTACATTACCTAAATGAACAATTCTTGGATGATTCAAATGAAAAAACCTCCTTTCTATATATAGGAGTCTAAGGAGTCACAATATAATCTAGCCAACCTAACAATAATAATATAAAGCCACAAAAATAACAATAGAGGGATTCTATGGGGCACAGAAATAACAATATGGGGGTAATAGGGGCACAACAATATAAATAAGGGGTATAAGTACAATAATAATGGGGTAATCACTACTATTATAGGGACCCAATAGATGGTATGATAGACCAATGGTGTCATAACCATCAAGCTGAATGACCCAACCCACATAGTCACGATGATGAGGTGAAAGTGTCATGTTCAAGAATGACCTGCTACCATTAATGTGTTCCCAGATTTTTTCCATTTTCCCCAGTCAATTCTGACCAGTACCTCTTTATTTTTTATCAAGCTTGAGGAGGATAACATATTCTTGTTATATAATTTCTCCCTTCGGGTGAATCCATCCCTATTTGATGTTTTAACGAGTCTAGTGAAGGTGAAACTCGGTCTTGTCTAGATGGACAAGTTTGTCTCTATTTGATTTTTTTAACGAGTTTAATGACAAAGATAACTTGGTCCTTTTCATATTTAGAGAGTTTGAAAAAGGACTAAAAGGAAACTCCAAAAGTTCATTTTCTTACATTTGTCTCTGAAGTCTGAAAAAGCATAAAACAATACAAGAGAGAACCTATTGATCATGTTTGATAAACGAGTACCTTCTTCGTAATTAATCTATCTCAGCCTGAAGAAGGTCTAAAACTATACTGAGTATATATTGATTCTAATCCATTAACGAGCTAGAAATGACAAGTGCTCGAAAATCTTTTCATGTTTAGAGAGTCTGAAAAGAGCTTTAAGAGGACTCCAATTTGAGGAACGAGTGGTCTCTACGGTAGCAACCAGTTCTGGTGATGTTGGAACTTCTCAAAACATGTTGATTTATGTGAAGAGGCTGGTTAATAAGACCACTCATTGTAACTATTCATCAAAAAGGGTAAAACAACCAAGTGAAAGCGTATGATCAGCCAAAGAGATGGTGGTGATGGAATGAAACAACCAAGGCTCATCTGATAGAAAAGTTGATAGAATGGCAATCACAAGGGTTAAAATGGAAATGGGTTCATTTTTACACAAGCTTGAACCATAGGGAACCATGCTTGGATTCAGTTTCATGTTTATACAAGCTTGAAATGAAAAACTATGCTTGGATTCGGTTTCATTTTTACACAAGCTTAAAACAAAAAACTATGCTTGGATTCAGTTTCATTTTTACACAAGCTTGAAACGAAGAACTATGCTTGAGAATGGTTTACATGTCCCAGCATGATGAAAAAGAGAGTCTCCTGTAACCAGATGGAAGTCGCTGCGGTGAAGCAGGATGGTTATTCAACACCTTTTTGGCTTTGTCCAGATAGACAAAGGTGAATGCAGTGATTCCCTTCACATAACCTACAGGGAAACTTAACTTTACCACTAGGTGCATGCCCCCTAAGTTTCATTACATTCACATAAGTAGACTACTTATGGATATCAAGTGGATGGAATGAAGGTTCTTTTACAAGATCAAGTGAAAGACTCGATTCGACTTGGAACTTTGCTCTAGGGACCTTGTTTCATTTTTAAATGAGCTTGACACAAGATAAGGAACTCTGCTCAGATTCCTTGTTTCATTTTTTAACGAGGTTGACACAAGACCGGGAACTATCCTCTAGGGCCTGTTTCATTTTTTAACGAGGTTGACACAGTAAAAGAACTATCATTATTAATATGTTTCATTTTTTAACGAGGTTGACACAGTAAAAGAACTATCCTCATATACCCTTGTTTCATTTTTTAATGAGGTTGGCACAAGACAATGAACTATCCTTGGAGCCTTGTTTCATTTTTTTAACGAGGTTGACACAATAAAAGAACTATCCTCATACTCCTTGTTTCATTTTTTAACGAGGTTGACACAAGACAACAAACTATCCTTGGACCCCTTGTTTCATTTTTTAGCGAGGTTGACACAAGACAACGAACTATACTCGGAGACTTGTTTCATTTTTTGACAAGGTCGACACAAGACAATGAACTATCCTTGGACCCCTTGTTCACAACTCATAAGAGGTCATCAAAGAGAGATATGGTTCCAATGCCCCCATTACATAATGTACAACATCACTTAATTGATCGTCAATTGATGTAGGTATTGAACGGGTTGCCACATAATTAACCCATGGTGGGGATGATACCATTGGTATAAATGGACCAATTAGGGAAGATGGTTGACTAGGAGCCATATTTGCACAGGGAAATGAAAGTTGGTCAACGGTGACAATTTTGCCTTCATGCAGGAAACAAATCTGTTGGGTCCCTATAATACTAGTGATTACCCCATTACTATTGTAGTCATACCCCTTATTTATATTGTTGTGCCCCTATTACCCCCATATTTTTATTTCTCTGCCCCATAGAATCCCTCTATTGTTATTTTTGTGGCTTTATATTATTATTGTTAGGTCGGCTAGATTATATTGTGACTCCTTAGACTCCTATATATAGAAAGGAGGTTTTGTCATTTGTATGATCCAATAATTGTTCATTTATGTAATGTAAAGGAGGTTGCCCCCTCAAAGAGGCTGAATTCTAAGGCGTTGATCTATCTTTTCTATCTTTTCTTGAGCTGGTTTCATAACATTTGGTATCAGAGCTTTGGATTCTAGGGTTTTTCTGCTCCAAACAGGTCATTGTGGCATTTTCGCTATAACGTTTTTTATGTGACGTTTCAAAAGTCGCAAAAAAAACCCATTTGAGATGAAATCGTGCTAAATCTTGGGTCCGAATTTCAGAGATTTTCGCATGACATTTGTGGACATATGATCTAAGGAAGTTGGTCTTTTTGCAGACTCCTGAATTACATTCAAAACAGGTGACCTAGGGAAAATCGTCATAAATTTCTCTCTAAGAATCAGTTTGAAATTTCATAAGAAGGTACAGAAAGAGGACAGACTGTAGTTTCTTGTATATCTTTTTCAGAACCAAAGATCTAAAATTGTACATGTGGCACTTCATACAATTTCGCTCTTTTGGAAAGGTCTATAATCAGGTCATCTTGGGAGATTGTGCATAACTCTTTCTTGGGGAATCCAATTTGGATTAGACTGGTGGCATTGGAAAGAGGACACAGAGAGCTACTATAGGTCACAAATTTAGAACTAGATGATTGGAAATTACAGAGATACATGAGAGGCAATATCAAGCTCTTACAAAGTGAAAAAAGGTGTGTAGATTTTTTTAAATTTTTGCTTAAGCTTGGTTTGAAAATTTATTTTGAAGGAATTCAAAGGGTATAGTAGAGAATTATTATCGGTAACTGATGCCCCGAGGAAAGAAAATCCAAACACCTAGTAAGGAACCTGAAACTCTAGCATGACTCATGAAGAAGAGGAAGAAATGCTACATGATATATCAAAATTACAAGAACAAGTGCAACAAATGTCACGCTCACAAAAGTTAACAGAAGCTAAGATAAATGGCGTGGAAGCTAAGATGAATGGCATGGAAGCTGAGATTGACAATTTGAAGATAGATTTGAACACAAATTTGAAGACAGGCATCGCAGATTTGAAGACAGATTTGACAAATTTTCTACAAGAAATACCTACTAATGGTGAAAATGTAGTAAAGGAAACTCATGATGAGAACAAAAGAAATGTTAATCATGATTCCATAGACGCTAATGTTGGATCGAAGAATCACCATATTCCAAAAATCGATATGAGGAAGTTTGATGGCAATGATCCCGCCACATGGATATTAGAGATGGAGCAATTCTTCGATCTCAATAATGTGCAAAACACACAAAAGGTAAGTATGGAAACTGTATATTTGGAACCAAATCAGTTTGTATGGTATCAATGGCTTTTTTCTCATAAACAACTTATCACTTGGGCAATTTTTACGGAAGAATTGATAGCACATTATGAGGATACAAAAAGCAACACTTTTTTTAGCCAATTGATAAGTCTCAAACAAAAGGGTTCAATAATGGAGCACATTGAGGAGTTCCAAAAATTGAACATAAGGGTAAAAGATATTCCAGAGGAGCATAGGATTGATGTGTTCATAGGGTCTTTAAAGGATAATATCCAACATGATGTTGGCCTTTGGGAACCTGATTCATTAGAGAAGGCATTCAGGTTAGCAAGAAAAATGGAAAGCAAAATTATGGCAACTAGGAAGCATATCATTCAAAACTATAAAGACGGAAGTGTTGTTGCCCCTAGTCTTCCACAACCTACAAGGTTGACACCACAACCATTGGAAGAAAAAAGAGCAAAAGGGCTTTGTTGCAATTGTGATAGTAAATACACAAAAGGTCATAAGTGTGCTGAAAAGAAATTATTCTACATAGATTGTGAAGAGGAAGAAGAAAAGGAGCATGAAAGGTCAAAAGAAGAGGATATACTCCAGGAACAAAGTCTAGATGAAGAACAAATAAATCTGACCATATCTTGTAATGCATTGGCAGGAATTACCACTCCTCACACCATCAAGATAGAAGGACAAATCAAGAAGAAAAAGGTAATAGTGTTGATTGATTCAGGAAGCACCCACAATTTTATTCATTGTAGGGTAGCAAAAGAATTGAATTGCTTCCTGTATCCAGCACCAGGGTGTCAAGTGATGATTGCAAATGGAGGAACAATAAATTTCTCTGGAAAGTGCCATAATATCAAGCTATCCATGGGAGAATATGTATTGACTAGCCCAATGCTTTCCATTCCAATGGGAGGTGCTGATGTTGTACTAGGAATCCAATGGCTACAATCATTGGGTACAGTAGATTTTAATTTTCAAGAACTTTTCATCAAATTTTCTACAGAAGGAAAGGAAGTTGAATTAAGGGGTATTGCAGGGAAACCAAGAAAGATAATTAGCTCTAATGGCATGAAAAAGCTTCTAAAAAAGGAGCAAAGAGGTGTAATTGCACAATTATGTTCGCTAGATGTTTCCACATTGGAATCATCTATTTCTCTAGATCTCCAAAAAGTCCTGGACAATCATTCCAAGGTATTTGAGACTCCCAAAGGTCTCCCACCTATGCATGATCATGATCATGCTATTCGTCTGATTCCAGGAAGTGTTCCTCCAAACATCAGGCCGTACAGATATCCCTATGTCCAAAAAAGTGAAATTGAACCTATGGTTGCAGAAATGCTAGAGGCTGGTATAATTCAACCGAGTCAAAGTTCTTTCTCAGCTCCAGTAGTATTGGTGCACAAGAAGGATGGATCATGGCGCATGTGTCCAGATTATAGGGAGCTCAACAAGCTCACTATTAAAGATAAGTTCCCCATTCCTGTCATTGATGAATTACTGGATGAATTGCATGGATTAATTTACTTCACCAAGTTGGATCTTCGTTCGGGATATCATCAAATCATAATGAAGATTGAAGACATTCCGAAAACAGCATTTAGAACTCATGAGGGTCATTATGAATTTTTGGTCATGCCTTTTGGCCTTACCAATGCACCTTCAACATTTCAATGTTTGATGAATTCAATTTTCAAACCATTCCTTAGAAAATTTGTGTTAGTATTTTTTGACGATATACTAATCTACAGCAAGTCTTGGAAGGATCATGTTGAACATGTTGACAGGGTGCTACAACTATTGGAGGAGAAACAATTATATGCAAAAAGATCCAAATATTTCTTTGGAGTCTAGGAGGTGGAATATTTGGGTCATATTGTATCTCATGAAGGAGTTAAGGTAGACCCTAGAAAAATTAAAGCCATTAAGGAATGGAAAATCCCCACATCCATAAAGCATCTGCGAGGATTTCTTCGGTTGACAGGGTATTATCACAAGTTTGTTAAGAATTATGGGAGAATAGCAGCACCTCTAACAACATTATTGAAGAAAGATTCATTTTCATGGACTCCGGAAGCAACAAAGGCCTTTGAACATCTTAAAGAGGCAATGTGCCAAGCACCGGTCTTAGCTACACCGGACATCACAAAAACCTTTATTGTGGAAAGTGATGCTTCAGGAAATGGAATTGGTGTTGTTCTAATGCAAGATGAAAGACCCATTGCTTTTGAAAGTCGCCCAATCAAGGGAAAGTTTTTAAGCAAAGCTATTTATGAGAAGGAAATGTTGGCAATACTCCATGCACTTAAGAAATGACGACCCTACCTAATGGGAAGACACTTTAAGGTAAAAACGGATCATGATAGCTTTAAATACTTTTTAGAACAAAGATTATCCTCTGAAGAGCAACAAAAGTGGGTCACAAAGATGTTGGATTATGACTTTGAAATCATCTACAAAAAAGGGAAGAAAAATGTGGTGGCAGATGCACTCTCAAGAAAGGATGAGGATGTGGAAGCATTGTTTTGTGCCATTTCTATTATCCAACCAGATTGGATAAACGAAGCAAGGGAGGAATGGAAGAATGACGAAGAAGTGTGGGCACTTATTCGAAAGCTACAACAAGATTCCAGTACTTCTGATACATTTAGCTAGAAAAATGATTCGTTATGGTACAAAGATCGCTTATACCTCTGTAAGAATTCCCAGCTAAAACAAAAGATTCTTATGGAATTGCACACTTCTCCCTTAGGAGGGCGCTCAGGATTTTTAAAAACTTACCACAGGGTTAAGAAGGAATTTTTTTGGGATGGCCGTAAATCAGATATTCAAAAGTTTGTGGCATAATGTTTGGTTTGCCAACAAAATAAAGTTGAAATAATTAAGACACCGGGTCTATTACAACCTTTATCCATTCCAAGCCAACGTTGGGAGGAGGTTTCAATGGATTTTATCACAGGTTTACCCAAGTCTGAGGGAAAGAGTGTCATCATGGTGGTAGTTGACAGACTTACCAACTATGCACACTTTTGTGCATTATCACATCCATTTAAAGCCAGTACAGTTTCTACTGCATTTATGGAAACAGTTCAAAAGCTACATGGAAACCCAGAGATTATTGTAAGTGACAGAGATCCCATTTTCACTGGAAATTTTTGGACAGAATTATTTTCTTGTCTTGGTACTCAGTTAGCTCATAGCTCATCTTATCATCCTCAATCTGATGGGAAAACTGAGATAGTAAACAAATGTTTGGAAGGATATCTTCGTTGCTTTGTATCTGATAAACAGACACAATGGGTCAAATGGTTGCCTCTGGCTGAATGGTGGTATAACACTTCCTTCCATACAGCAACAAAAATGACCCCATTTATGGCACTTTATGGGTATCAACCACCATCCATCACATCATATTTAAGAGAAAATTCTAAGGTTCAGGCAGTGGAACATCACATCGAACATCAACAACAAGTCCTCCAACTCTTAAAGGATAACCTCGTGTTGGCACAAAATAGAATGAAACAACAGGCAGATCAACATCGCAGTGAAAGAAGTTTTGATGTAGGTGATTGGGTATTCCTACTGCTACAACCATATAAGCAAATGTCCCTAAAGCAAGCTAAGAAGGATAATAAATTATCACCAAAGTATTATGGTCCGTACAAGGTGTTGCAAAAGATTGGTACTATGGCATACAAATTGGAGCTTCCTGCAGCTTCTCGATTGCACCCAGTTTTCCATGTTTCATGTTTAAAGAAGGTTATAGGCAACAAGCTCCCAATTCAAACAATATTGCCAGAACTTGACGAGGAAGGGAAAATTATATTGGAACCAGAAGCAGTCACAGAAACAAGAACTCAACAGCTACGAAATCGATCGATTTCAGAGTATCTTGTCTAGTGGAAGACCTTATCCGCTGAAGATTCCACATGGGAGGATGGGAATTTTATGCAGAAGTATCTAGAACTACTCAAGCATTGAGGACAACACTTTTTTGAAGGAGAGGGGCATGTTGGGTCCCTATAATACTAGTGATTACCCCATTACTATTGTAGTTATACCCCTTATTTATTTGTTGTGCCCCTATTACCCCCATATTGTTATTTCAATGCCCCATAGAATCCCTCTATTGTTATTTTTGTGGCTTTATTTTATTATTGTTAGTTCGGCTGGATTATATTGTGACTCCTTAGACTCCTATATATAGAAAGGAGGTTTTGTCATTTGTATGATCCAATCATTGTTCATTTATGTAATGTAAAGGAGGTTGCCCCCTCGAAGAGGCTGAATTCTAAGGCATTGATCTATCTTTTCTATCTTTTCTTGAGCTGGTTTCATAACAAAATCACCCGAAAGAGTGTTGAAACAATAGCTCACATGCTATAAACATAGTCATGCCCAATAAGTAAATTGTAATCTAATGGGCCTGGGACTACCATCACGTTCAGATAATTTGTTTTTCCTCCTAAATTAATAGGTAATTGAGGGAGGATCCCTAATGGTTGACTGGTTCCTCTGTTAAAACCCAATAGATTATGTGTAACTGGCACAAGTGGTGGCAAGCAAAGCACTTGCCAAGCAGTTGAGGAAACGATACTCACTGAAGCACCTTAATCTATAATAGTGCCCGATACAATCATATAACAAACTTGCACTATGATCTGGAAAGGTACATAAGAAGGAAGGTGGAATCCTGCCAGTCGATTCCAATCAAAGGAAGTGACTAAACTACTTGGAGGGGGTACCATAGAAATGGGAGGATTAATCCCTTGAGTTACTAGAACTGGAGTATTTTCCTCTTGCCTTAATGGAACAGGTGGCTTACCCCCAAGCTCATTAGGATCTAAAGAAACAAAATGAACTTGAGTGGTATCATGTTCACTCTCTTCGGGAAAGGTACGATTTACTGAAGGTGAAATCGGGTCAACAGTTACCTTGACCTGTTGACTTGGGTCGGGTATAGACTTAGAGGATTCACTTTTAGAGAGAGTGGGTTTGACCGATGGTTGATTTTAGTCAGCCAATTCATCAACTAGTGAAGGATTTAGGGAGATTTTCCTGTAACCAGATGGAAGTCACTACAGTGAATTAGGACAGTTACCCAACACTTTTTTGGCTTCATCCAGATAGGGACAAAGGTGAATGGGATGATTCCCTTCACATAACCTACAGGGAAACTTAACTTTTCCCTTCTTTCCATGAACTCTAGTACCACTGGCTGATGGTTTGTCACCAACATGATCTCCAGAGGTTGATGACACAGGATGATGTGAACGAGAAGACCATTCTTCTAAGATTTTAGGAATATCAAGACAATTTCGAAGAAGATGGTATCCCACACAAAGTTTGCATGAATATTGAAATTTGTGTGGCTTAATGGATGGCTTTTCATCAGATGTTGCATTCAAAGCAATGGTTGCTTTGTTGTCCCTCTGTAGAATTTCTTCTTCTTCTTCTTCTTCTTCTTCCCTTTCTTCTTCTTCTTAGCCACCTGGTTACTAGTACCAATACTTTCACTAGGCGAAGAGGAAGAAGGGGAGGAAGAAACAAACGAGGAAGAAGGAAAAGGGTCAACTTTAGGATCAACTGGAGGTTCATTTTGTCTAGTTGGAGGTGTACTTGATTGCAGAGAAATCATGACATTTTGAACCAAAGAGGTTGAGAACAACCATACTAGCAAGCTAATGGAAAATCTTGGAAGGGACAATGTAGCCATATATGGAGCACCAATATTTCCAAACGGAGGAAAAGGGCTAGGATTCCCCTCAAAAGGAATTCCTTAATTGGTGGACTCTAGATTTGTTGCCATATGTTTCAACCTAAGATCAACTAAAAATCAAGTGTGGAGGATGTTATCCGAAATCAATTATCTTTTACAACACTAGAAATTAACTTTGCTTTGATATTTTTTAAGAGTCGAGAAAAAGCAAAAGATGACTCTAGTCGCTTTCGTTGTTTAATGAGCTTGAAAGGACAAGCACTCAGATGAACCTTTTCTTTTAAGGAGTTGAAAAGGAATAGAAGTGACTACTCTGGAGATACTAAGCAAGAGGGTTTACCAAACTAATCACAAAACTGCAATATAGACCTTAGTGGTAAATTAAAGAGAAATTACCAAGGATTTACCATACGATAGTCAGTCTTCCCAAATGTTGTGTTCAGTGCATTGTGATTGGTAAGGCAGTAGACTCGGCTTCCTAGGGATAAAGGATTTAAACCTATTAGGGTCTCCCACTATATACATGATGGTACAAGGTGCACAAGTCCATACTAGTACTTACCAGTTCAAAGAGGAGGAATCACCCAACCTCAATGAAATGATAGCCACTAGGTTTTAAGATGCTGGGACATGTCTCTAGCCTAGACACCTCTAAATGTTTGCATTAAATCCTAATGCGTTATTAGGTTAATTGAAGTTAATTTTAGGTTGATCTTGCTTAAAATTTTCCTTTGGGTTTCACCACATGATGTTTTCCAAGATTCCTAAGAATGCAATTAAAATGAGAAGCACTCTTTCCATTTTGACATTGAAAATCCTAGCTACAAGGGAAAGAGAAAGAAAGTACTTTTCGGATCAAACAAAAAAGAGCACTCACTAATGCATTTCCCTAACCATTCCTTTTAAGCACACACATTCAATCTCCTAAAATGCAATTACATGTATTTCTTTTTCTTTTCAATTCTCCTTAATGTGAATTATGCACTAAAAAGAACAAATGCACAATGATTCAAAAGATTTTTTCACAAAAATGTCAATTTATAACAATTTCACTTAAAGATAAAGGAAGACTAATTGACACTTTTAACTTTAAGGAAACGAAAATTTTCGACATTTAAACGAAAATATGAATCAGATGCACAAAATAGACCAATCGATTATTCAATGAAGGAAGAAATTACGACACTTCATTTTTATCAAAACAATCAACTGAAAATACTTTTCGACTAAGGACTGAAAATGATAAAATAGATAGGTAAATAAACATTTAACAATCTAGTCTAAAATGGGTCGAAACAAGGAAACAAATATTGCTTTCAGAGAGAAGAACTCATCTAAATCCAACAAACAATTCAAACAACTGAAAATTGACATAAGGCTTCAGCTCCTAGATGGGAAAACTGATCCAAAAGGAATCAACGCAGGCCAGAGTAAGGGATAGTGTGATGCACAAAACTATCTCTATGCAGAGGGTGTAATACATAGCACCCTGTTAGTTACAGAGCTGCAATGATCATAGAATGAAAATTTTATTCTCAAAATTGACTCAAATTTCAAACAACTAAAAATTGACTTAAGGCTTCAGCTCCTAGATGGGAAAACTGATCCAAAAGGAATCAACACAGGACAGAGTGAGGGATAATGTGATGCATAGCATTGTCTCTATGCAGAGGGTACAATTCATATCACCCTGTCAGTTACAGAGCTACGATGATTACAGAAAGACAATTTTATGCTCAAAATTGACTCAAATTTTAGTAAATTGAACTTGAATTCAATGAAAAACAGAGGGTAAAGTATGCCAAAGTGTTCTAAAAAATCGATTAGCTACTATAAGGGATAAGATCGCTCCCTAGTGGAGTCACCAATTTTTTATGGGAAAATTTAGTGTCTTTTCAAACAAATAACCCCTAGACCTAGTAGCAAGTCTAGAACAATAGTTAAAGTAATTCCATTGCTTTCCCTATAGATAACAAATAAAAGAAAGTGGAGAAAAAGTACCAACCTATATCTCTCATTCGATCCCTCTTCCTTTTGACCACTTTCACCGTTCCCTTCCGTACTTCACTCGCTTGAAAGGTACCTGCACACAAGCTGAGACAGAAAACCGTCAAAGCATACAGATCAATCTGTTAACTAAACATATTATAGAATTAAAAGTACAATATACATCACATAACACATGAATGGGAAAAAGAATAGAACTCTTTATTCATAGAAGGAAATATTACAACCCATGTAGATGCATGTCTGATTCAACGTCATCCTTCCAGCTTCAAACCCTTCTCTCCTCATGGAAACAACAATTTGACTTGATAACATTACTCTCTCTACTAATCTCATCCAAGCAGCATTTCCTTAGCTTAAGATGTCTCAACCTTAGACCAGCCATAAATGCCTAGTCCTTTTATGGCTGAATAGACCAGGTTAGGCCATTAATGGCCCTCATGAATGCTTTTCCATATTTCGGAAGTGGTTCCATGGAGGAAGGAATAATGGATTAAGGTTCATTCATCTCCTTCCTCATCCAAAAGCGAGCCCAATCCTTCTAAAAACCTCTAGAAGCAACCATTAGATGAGTAATCCAATGGATTCATTTGAAAATTTCAATCGATCTCGCCCATCGCATGTGATACAAAGGCCGATGCTATGCATAGCACCTTGACAGTGTATTGCCTGCCATTCGTTGTAGCCAGATAGAAGGCCACGTGCGATGATCTCCTTAGGGACATTTTTTGGATGAATGGTGTGATGGAACTCTTCGGAAGCAAGCATGATGTAGGTTAACTTCATTAGTGAATGAAAACAATTGAATTAGGAGTTGATGGACCCTAATATCATTGATCTAGAAGTTGGGGTTGATGTGCCCAAGTTCTCCTATAACAAGGTTGCTGGCTGAATTCTTAGGATTAGCATTTTCTTTTAGCCGAAACGCTTAGTATGTACTATTGCTGCTATTTTGTTATAGCTAAAAGGCTCAGATTATAACATTTGATGTAATTTGGTTACGACTACAGGCCTGAAAGGATGTATAAAATATTGGATTAAGATAGAAGATGGTAGAGAGTGATAGCTATAGCAAGGATACTGTAATTTTGGTTTTCTGTAATTTTCCTAGTATTTCCCTCGTTCTGGGATGGATTCGAACTCATGATGTACATCTGCTCATTATTAATAGAAAGGGACCGCGCCATGTTATTTCCATATTGTGTTGTAATTCTATGTTGATGCGTCATTGAGAGTTAAATCTCGAAGTTTCATAAAGAAGGAAATGAGCTCGTTGGCTAGGTCCCAACCAACCCAGCTCGTTATCCCTCACATTCTTCTTTTTGTTAAAGCTGTGTTGATTTTGTTTTGATGCAAATTGTGAATTAAATAGACAGTTTTATTCTTCCACAAAGTCCAAGTTTGATTACATTTATAATCTCCATGTCACGGAATCGTGGTGTGCATGTTTAACTAAGTTTGATTTTATCCTTTTTGATTTCTTTTCTTCAAAGCTTAGCATCGTTTTTTCCTGGAGCGTGCAAGAATGCATTCTTGCACTAGTGTGTTTATAATTTCATAGCTTTATTCCTTTGATTCATTACAATAATAGTCTTTGGTTCTTGTATGAGATATGAGCCTTGATGCGTTTCTGTAGTGTGTGATTATCATTCTGATGTGTTCTTGATATCTTGAACTAGATAGGCTTTGGTAATTTGAGAATGAACATTATTATAACACATTAAGCTATACGTGCACTTCATACTTTTCAGGGAAGGATCAAACTTCATGTTTAATTATTTTCAAAGAGAATATTTCTAAGTTAAGAAGGTTATGAATGCAGATCGGATTTGTGTGAATAACTATTACAAGGTTGAAGCATGCTGTCACAATTAGATGATTTCTTTAGTTGCATGAAGGAGTTCCTTGATTGAAGAAAAGTGTGCTTTGACTTTGGAAATTAATTCTTATTTAAAGGTTGAGATTGGTTGAAGCATCTTTTTGTTTGAGGAAGTTATTTTGAAGTTCTGTTCACCTTTGCAAACTCTTTCTCTAAGTTAACACATTCTTTATTTTCTTATAAGAGGAATTTGAAAACTTGGTGCAAGAATCTCTATTCCAGTACAGGAATCGATATCTTGATATAGGAACAGAGTGCTCTAGTCCTGAAGCTTACAGCCCCTACATGAGCTCATAAATCTTCAATACATGTGTAAAATATGCTTCCAACACGTAAATTTTGTTCTGGTACTAGTGCAAGCACATTGCAAGAGTACAGGAATAGCAGCTTAGTGTAGGGAGAAAGATCTATAAAGAAGTCAGAGATCTTCAAGGGTCCAATTATTAACTTGACATATAAATATACTGAAGATAAACATAGATTTACATTTCCATTAGTCAAGATTGTTTACAAGAAGCTTGAGAGTTCCTTTCATTTATTTCTCTACAGAAGTACTTTCTTTCACATTCCAGCACTAGAATTTCTTTCGTGTAAATTGTCGGGTGACCTTTTCTTTTCGATTCTGCAAGATTGAAATTAAGGAAGCAGGAATAGAGTTAATAAAAGTTCATACCATTTCTAGAATTTCTTGTGCTTCATCTCTAAGTTTATGAAACCGCTTGGTTGACAATTAAGTGTTGAAGGAGTCTTCCTAAACACAAGTCCTACACCTAAGATTTTGGCACCGTTGCATGTAGGTTTTAACCCCATACAGAAATTACCTGCATACGAATTCTAAAACATAGAAAATAAACAATGCGAGATCATAACACATAAAACACATATACACAGAGATTTTCCCCTGGATCCCAAAACCGGGACTACCAGCTTGATTTTTCATTATGTTCCTTTCAATGTTACAATACATATTTATACATGCCAAATCATCCAATACCATGGACCAAAAACCATCGCGTCCAAAAAACATGTGCAAAATTCATGCACAAAACCATAGGTGGGTCCGCGTAGCCTCACATAGGGTCGAAAACCAAAATTTTCTGGGGCACTGCCCTGGACCCCATAAAGTGGGGTTATGGGTGCCCCTTAAACCCCTTGTTAACTATGTGGAAAGAATATAACATAACCCAAAATTGGTAAGAAATTTCAATATTCTGAAATAGGGGTAAGTCTACTATTATTTTTTCGTGCAGTATTCTTCTATTGTTTTAAGGATTTTATGAGTGCTGATTTTTTTTATTCATTGCAGCAATTAACATATTCTTTTTCTTTACCAGCATTTGAATTTTGTTTTTGGATTTGATTTTTAAAATGGATTCCTAATAAAGGTAGGGGTCCAAAGCCAAATAAGGGCCAACGAAATACTGAAAAATCTGAAAACTCTTCTCATATTGGACCTTCTATTGCAAGTAGGAAGTGCAATCAGAACCATACTCAACACGCTAGAACATACCACTTGGATTCTAGAAACAGTGATTTAGGTGTGACACAACCTGAAAAGGGGAAGAAGGAGGCTAACGATGATAAAAAAGTTCAGTTTAGTAATAGTCAACCTTCATCTTCTAGAAGTGGTCCAATTGGAGGCACAACAATGGCTGATCATGAAGACGATGCAGAGGGG
Organism: Pinus tabuliformis; assembly: GCA_031772625.1. Taxonomy (NCBI): domain Eukaryota; kingdom Viridiplantae; phylum Streptophyta; class Pinopsida; order Pinales; family Pinaceae; genus Pinus; species Pinus tabuliformis. The sequence goes on from CM062819.1 coordinate 364,869,065, forward strand.
ACTCGCGAGAAACAGGTAAATGAAGATCATCCCACTTTTGTATTTCCAATAGTGAACTCTGAAGTGAATCTAAAAATGAAGAATATTTCACCTTCATATCTTCCACACTTTCATGGTAAGGAGCATGAAGACCCAGATTCATTTCTTTCCGAGTTTGATATATTATGTTGGAGTTATGATTATTCTTTTGGTGCCAATAAATTAAATTTGTTTCCTGCAACTCTCAAAGATTTAGCCTTGCGCTAGTTCATGGGACTAGGAGGAAACACTATATGTTCTTGGGACCAAATGAAGAGAGTATTTTTGAATAAATATCAAGAATATTGTAAAACTAAAGAAATGCAAGACGAGATCTTCAGCATTGTACAAGTTGATGATGAGACTTTGTAGGATTACTTAGAGAGATTTTTGTATATACTCCAAAGGTCCAAACACATATTTGATTTAAGTACTATTCGAAACTTGTTCCTATGAGGGATTACTGAGGATTCTAGACATAATTTGAATTTGTTAGGACGAGGAGACATCGCTCAGAGAACTTTTGAACAAATTTGTGAATGTTGTAGGAAGTTCTCATGAAGTCAATCTACATCCAATAGTGGAGGTTGAAGAAAAACTAACAAATTGGGATCTATATAGATGTTATGATCATTGGTTTGGAGAATAAAAAGGACAAAATGAAAATTGAAATAATGAATATTTTTAGCAAAAAAAAAGACTCTTTGAAATTCCAGCAAAAACTAGAAAAAGAACAAGATTCATTGTCTATTTTTTGTCCAAAATGTAGGAAAAAGCATCCTATAAGAGAGTCTCCTACTGGTATAAAAAGTTCTAATAAATGTGTGATCTGTGCAGAGAAATATGTCACCGAGGAATTCTCATCCATACTAGGATTAAAAGATGTACTTGAAGGAGAGTATTCTGAACCTCAACCATTACATGCCATGGTAGCGCGAACGAACTAGCCAAAGGTAACTCTAGTTATGGTTCCTAGACCACATTTTTATTGTTATAATGCACATTCATATTCCAATAATAATAATAATAATAATAATAATAATAATAATAATAATAATAATAATAATCACTCTCAACATTGGCAGCACGGAAACCATTTTCGTCATGGATAGTCCTCTCAACCTTGGCAAAAAAGATGGTGAGGGCCAAACCATTCATATCATTCCTATCTTTCTTAGATGCCATCATATCCTCCCTCATATGCACCACACCATATGTCACAACCATATTTTCCCTCTCTACCTCAGCAAAGTCAGTCATTGCCACCATTGCCTTTACCGCCACAATTTATACCACCTCAACTACTTGCTCAACCGGTACCAAATCCTAATAATAATGTGATACGACTTATTCATTTGATTGGACCCTCCCGTCCTCCTACCTATCGAACCTTGCCAGTCGGGAAAGGTAGTTAAACCAAAAAAAAAACAATCCACGATGATCATTGAGGAGAAAAATGAGCAGGTAACTCTTGATCATTCTAAAAACAATGTCACCATTCAACGCATTCTCGTACCATCATATTCACTATCTTATTCAAACCAGTCTCCTTATCCAGAGTAGTTAGCCATCAAGAAGAGTGACCCCGAGTCCACTTTGGCTTCTAAATTAGGGAATCTTTGTATAAAGGTCCCTTTACTTAAAGCTATCAGATAAATTCCCTTCTGTACAAATATCATTAGGGAATTATGTCTTAAAAAGCCAGGGAGGAAGAGAGTAGAACCTCATACCATTCAGTTTGTTTGTAGAGCAGCTGAGTTGATGACAAGATGCATATCAATGGAGAAATACACAGATCCTGGAAACCCAGATGTTTCTATCCAGGTAGGTGATATCCTTATCTTTAATGTATTAATGGACCTGGGGGTGGTCATTAATGTTATGACCAGGAAAATCATGGAACAACTTGGGTTGGGCCACATTTGTCCTACACCCACCATGCTTGAACTTGTATACAGATCTAAAATCAAGCCCCATGCAGTATTGGATGACGTAGTTGTCTCTATAGATCCATGGGAATACCCTGCAGATTTCATCGTGCTTCAACCAACAAATCTAGTGGGAGGACATCCTTTGATTCTAGGACAACATGGCTTGCCAAGGCTGATGCTTATATTGGATGTCACTCTGGTGATATGTCCATCTCACATGGAGACTCTAGGAAAAATGTCACCTTATATCCACCTTCTAGATCTATTCAAGAACTCAAGGACACTTTATGGTTAGATTACAATAATAGTGATGAGGAGATGCAACCTACTTTTTGATTTAGCATTATCCCAAGTCCACCAAGGATGGTGAATTACGAGATTTCTTGAAAAATCTAGACACTATGCCCAGTTTGGATACACTTCATCAGATATTTAGTATGGATTTTCAAGAAAATTCTAATTCCAAAAATTCCTTATCCGATACTGTGGAATCATCTTCCTATACTCTTAAGCCTAAGACCACTCTTGTTGAAATTAGTCTAGGCAAATATTTACACATTAGGTCAGACCTAGATTCATCTCAGCAAGAGCAACTTGTTACCTTATTGCAAGATCACTTGGATGCATTTTCTTTGAGTTACGAAGACATGAAAGGCATTCCACCTGAGACATGTACTCATCATATCTATATCCAGGAGGGAGCCCGACCTATCTGACAACCCTAGAGATAATGTTAAAGAGGACTTACAAAAACTCTTAGATGAAAATTTCATCTACCCCATTTCTGATAGTCAGTGGCTCTCTCCATTAGTGATAGTCCCTAAGAAGTATGGGAGATGGCATATTTTCATTGACTATTGCAAATTAAACAAAGTCACTCTCAAGGATTACTTTCCCCTTCCTTTCATCGATTAGGTGATAGATACCCTTGTTGGTAAAAAGTACTTTTCATTTTTAGATGGCTTCATTAGGTCTAACCAAATCCAGATCAGACCCCCAAATCAAGTCAAAACTACCTTTACATGCTCTTGGGGTACATTTTCTTATCGAGTGATTCCTTTCAGGATGTGTAATGTGCCCGCCACCTTTCAAAGAGTTGTGTTGGCTATTTTTTTTTATCATGAATATGTTGAGATTTATCTGCATGATTTTTCTGTGTTTGGTAACTCATTTGATGAAGATCTTAAATATCTAGAAAAAGTGCTTTTACGTTGCCAAGAGGCTCATCTTGCTTTGAGTGATAAAAAATGTAGATTAATGTGTAAAGAAAGAGTGGTTCTTGGTCATTTAGTTTCTAACAAATGTATCCAAGTGGACCCCACTAAAATTGAAATCATTATTTGTTTGCCTACACCCAAAACCCAAAGGGAAGTGAGATCATTCCTGGGACATACTCGTTATTACTGGAGATTCATTGAATTTTTTTCCAGGATTGCTACCCCCCTCTTTCGACTATTAGCCAAGGATAGTGAATTAACTTGGTCCATAGCTTGCCAACAATCGTTTGAAACATTGAAGGAAAAATTAGTACAGGCACCAGTTTTGAGAGGACCAAACTGGCCCCTACCATTTAATATTTTCTCCAATGCTTCAGACACTAGCATAGGTGCAGCTTTAGGACAAGAGGAGAATAAACAATTGTATTATGTTTACTACATCAGTAAAAATTTGTCATGTGCCGAATTTTTCTATACAGTGACTGAGAAATAATTTTTAACCATTACTTTTGCTATTAATAAATTAAGACATTACATTACAGGATATGAAGTTTATGTGCATATTGATAATTCTCCAATAAAATATCTAATGAATAAACCTTTAACTAATGGTAGAGTGAATAGGTGGTTGCCTCTATTACAGGAATTCAATGTTCGAATTATTGATAGACAGGGAATGTCTAATGTTGTAGCAGATTATCTTTCTAGATTAAACAATCCTGGTGAAGTAATTCCTGTTGATGATGATTTCCCTCATGAACATCTTTTTGCTATGTTAGGAAAAACTCCATGGTTTGCTAACATAGTGAACTATTTATTCACTATAAAAATACCACCTCATGTATCCACTTCTGAAAGAGGAATATTATTCCGAAAAGTGCTTCATATTCCTGGATATAGGGAGACCTCTTTTACACTCGATCAGATTTTATTATTCGTAGATGTGTGAGAGAGGATGAAACGTTTGATATCTTAAACTCTACCCGTGAGGAACCTTGTGGTGGCCACTTCACTGATAAATGAGTTGCATATAAAATTTTAGGCACTGGCTATTTTTGGCCTTCTTTGTTTAAAGATGCCAAGCAATATGTTAGGTGTTATGATAGTTGTCGATGGATGGGTCAACCTGTTCAATCCAATGAGATGCCTTTATGTCCTCAAGTCATTATTGAGCCCTTTGAAAAATGGGCTATTGATTTCGTAGGACCCATAAACCCCACATCTTTAAATAAAAAGCATATCTTGGTTTGTACTGGTTTTGTTACTAAATGGGTAGGGGCTAAAGTTGTTTCTTTTGCCACTAAAAAGGTTGTTGTTGATTTTTTTTCAATGAAATTTTTACTAGATTTGTTGTTTCTAGAGAAATTTTTTGTGACAATGGACCGCAGTTTGTTTCCAACTTGGTGTAGGAAGTCATGAATTAGTACAAGACTCAGCACAGGAAATCTACACCATATAACCTATAAGCAAATGGCCAGGTGTAATCCACAAATAAGGTGATCGAATCCATCCTCATGAAAATAGTAAACATGAACAGGAAGGATTAGGTTAGCCGATTTTTTGAAGCCTTATGGGCTTACCGAACCACTTGAAGGAACAACACGGGGCATACACCATATGAGTTGGTCTATAGAAAACAAGTCCTTTTGCTGATTGAATTTTAGATAAAGACTTTCAGAATAGTAGTTCAGTTGGGTTTAGATCCCTCAGAAGCACAACGACATCTATTACAGTTAAACGAGTTGGATGAATTATGAAGGGATGATGTTCAACATAATATTTTGGTGTAGCAGCAATGCAAGAAGTGGCATGACAAGCTTGTCGAGAAGAAATAGTTGCAACCAGGTGATTGGGTACTTCTCTATGACTCTAGATTTAAACATTTTAAAGGGAAGTTCCATACTCATTTGATGGGACCATATGAGGTAAGTCAAGTGCTCAACAATGGGGCTGTAGAAGTCAAAAATATCGATGGGAGAAATTCAGTTTTCCTTGTGAATGGGCATATGCTTAAATGATATTTTCAGCCCATCACAAAGGAAGACTACATGCAGCAAGTGCGGCAACAATCTGAACTTGAGTTGGTAGGTGGCTATGCTAGCCTATTGTAATCTGATTTCTTTTCTCTTGAAATAACGTTCAAATAAAATCCAAAAAATAATAATATCTATATAATAAAAAGAAAAAAATAAAAAGAATTAAAGAAAAAATATTTTCCTATGATTGTGAAAATCAGTTTCACTGACATGATTGCAAAAGGATCAACCTACAAACTAGCTTGCTAGTAGGAAGATCAGTTCTAATAAAATGGGAATGTTGCTTGATATTTAGATGTGTTAACTGTCAGCAAGAAGAAGTAGGTTCAAGTATAGGAACCAGGCCCTTATCCAAGATTGGGATAACTGGCATGGAAATCTTTATCCTAGAAACACTCAATTCCCACTGCATTTACATTATGGATGAAGACTATATAGGTAGATGTCAGGTGAAATTTTCCCCTTCTTCTATTCCCATTTTCGTAAAAAAAAACTCCCCTTATTTTCTTTGTTTTATGCCATGAAGCTTACCATCCCTTTCTTTAAAGAAACTTTCGCTCTCCAATTTCATATTTCCCTCTATTTGCCTTGAATTTTTTCGCAAAATCCCTTATTTTGATTTTTCCCTCTTGGTGGTCTCGCTCTTGAATTCCCTGTAGTAATTTCCCTCCAATTCTACAAATTTACCCTTCTTCCCATTTCTTTTTTCCCTTCATTGATCAATTGCAAGATCTAATGCAAACTCACAAATCAGATCGAAAGGCATATATCAACACCAAAGAATGGCAAATAAAACTCCCTTGTATATTCAACAAATTTTTTAATCCAGCCTGAATTATATCCTATCAGAATTTTCTTTTCGATCCCTTTATCTTTCCAAATATGCTACAAATATCCCTAGTGCCATAATGTGTGTTGAAGTGCAATAATATTCGATGCAGGCATGGTTAGTCTAGGCATTTCTAAGTGCAAGCATGCTTGATGCATGCATGGTTAGTGCAAGCACGTTCAGTGCAGGCATGTTTAGTACAAGAATCTGCACCGCTAAGCGTGCCCAATTAGAAAAAACACATGTTCTGGTGCAGGGACACCTGGTGCAAAACTGCGTATTGAAAAGTTTATCTTTTGTTTCGTGATTTTTTTGTAGAGGCATCATAACTATACCACCTATAGATCATGGCTTTCAATTTGTATGATGATTAACACTTTATTTTATCATTTACTAAATTAAGAATAAATCATTCAAGTACAAAGATATTTTTGGTTGTCAAATCTCATCCTTTTAATGAGTACTAAGTACACCTTATGTGAGATCATGAAGTAAATGTGGGATGGTACGATTCTCTCAAAATCCAATACTTTCCTTTCATTGAAAAACTGATCATCTGATAATAATGGCATTACTCCATATTCGACCTTGCATGACCATTACATGGAATCATTATCTAAACCATTTCCTCTTCTAATCATCATCGCATGCCTGTAATTGAACCAATTCATATTCACATCCATGTAGTTATAATGATGAAGCATGACTATACAGGAAGTGGTTAATATTAGTGAACGTATAGATCGACCATCACTTTGAGTTCTTTATATTGTAATATTCTTTCAAAACTTCAGAGAGAGATTGGGTGAATTCAAAAGACCATGGTGCCTGTAAGGATTGAGCCATGACCTACAAATGAAATGGAGTAAATAGCTGAGTATACAAACAATCATGTAATATTGGAGGAATCTAGGTTCCTCCCATTTCTGCAAAAATTTTGTGGATTCAACTCAGCCATGGCGTTAGAATTCACACATACTTTTGATGGGGGAAGATGCAAGGATGGTTCATTGGAATTTACGGTCAAAGATAAGTCCATATCTCAGGCTATAGGCTTACCAACAATCGGGGAACAATGGTTTTAGAAGGTGTTGGGTGCGGGATCCCCCAAGGGAAGTTTTAGGGCTTAGAGCCCATATTTTGGTCAAAAGTTGTAACCCCAATGTAAAGACTCCGTATTTTGTGTGTGTAGAGTGGGTATTTTGTAAAAGAATCATAGGGTTTTCTGCCCTCAATTTTTTGATGTAATGTTGGCTATAGAGATCTACCCATGGTTCACAGACCATGGGATTGTATAAATAGAGCGAGGCTCTAAGTAGTTAAGAAAATCAGTTGATTATCATGGAATAGAAGGATTGAGTTGTATCCAAAGCATAAATTCTAGTTTTGGGTTGAAGAGTAGGAGAAGGTTTTATAGCTGAGTCCACAGAGGCCTAGTAGTCTGCATCTTAGTGAGCGGACCCGTACAGTTGAGTGTGTAGGGGGAGTCAAGTCTGTAATAGTTGGAAGCATTAATAAAGACAAGTTTTATATCATTTTGGTGTGTTTATTTCCTATTTTCTATATTGAATGTATTGGGTATGAATTGCTTTTCTACTGTCTATATGATGTGTGAACATATGTGACTGTGATAATTAAGTGAATGTGAGATAAAGTATCTGTTTACATGAAGTTAACTAAGATCTTTAAGAAGATAAGTAAGATCCGTGTTATAGTTTGTTGAAATAGTGTAGATCGCTGCCATAGTAGTGCAAAAGCACCTCAACCCCTGGTTAGGGCTGTGTGAAGGCGACTATAACAGATCGCAAAGGTCTCGCAAGTCAGCATAGTGTGTGAAGTGGCCTGCATGAAGGTAGGCACAGTTGGACTAAATCGGCACCTCATACATCTCAAGGGTGCGGAAAATTGGTTCCAACATCCCCCCAAACTGCTTCGGGTGAGACTTCAGTCCGCGCTCCGCAGAATAATGCCGAAAGGGCCAGTAGTGTAGGGATTTGTTTGGCTAATTGACTCCAAACCTAGGTCAATCCCCCTCAAGACCACAAATGGTTCCGTTGCTGGGACTAGAATCTACATAGAGATATCTGATGTCGTATCATTGGAATCCAACTAAGAAGGAAATTGAAGGCTCGTTGGACAAAGGAATTCACGAGTGTAGGAATTTACAGGGTAAGTTCCTCAGAAAGAATACCAAAAGGACACCGCTCACAACCAGATCTCAAATCAATACACCAGTATTTTTGACGTGGTTAAAACCCTCAGAGTGCAAGGAGGGAAACAGTCCACGGCCTCTCCCAACGTGGGTACTACAGGCAATTTATTAATCAAAGAATGAAAATTTACATAAGCTTCTCTCATGCACGGATTACTCGAACAATGACCCTCCATGCGCTTTAAATAGAACTCATGGACCAATCGGGTGTCAAGCCACGGATCAAGTGTCGGTAATACCGAGGTGAGAGTGAACCGTCGGATCACTACATATCGTGACCGTCGGATTGTAAGTTACAATATGTACAACGGTAAAGAAACACACTTTACCTAACTCTATACCTAACTCTAAACTAGACCAAGTTGAACTTAACTATATCCTATGTGTCGGAATATCCTAACATCCCCCCTTAAGAACAACTTGGGATAGGATTGAAGGATTTACAAATATGACACAATAGGAGAAGGAAGGAGGCACTAGAGCCTATCCCCCCTTAGTGACAACTTCCTGAACTCCAAGCATATATCGAAGTTTAGTGAACTTCGCCTCTGTGAGAGCCTTTGTGAAGATGTCTGCAACCTGATCATCTGTTGGACAATATTGCACTTCAAGAACATGGTCATGAATGAGCTTTCTGATGAAGTGCATGTGTAGTTCGATGTGTTTGCTGCGCTGATGCTGGACTGGATCTTTGCATAGCTGAATGGCACTTTGATTATCACACCAAAGTGTGGTGGGATGCTGCTGCTCAAAGCCAAACTCTGATAGGATCTGACGAAGCCACAAGGCTTCCTTACTAGCTTCCACGGCACCACGATACTCTGCTTCTGCTGACGAAAGAGAAATGGCAGCCTGTTTCTTACAAGCCCATGTAATAGGTCCTGAACCAAGAGTGAAGACATAACCGGCAGTAGACTTCCGATCATCAGGGTCACCAGCCCAATCAGAATCAGTGAAACCAACTAACAGAGGAGCTGCTTTGGCACTGTAATGAATCCCAAACTGTACTGTACCTCGAACATAACGAAGTATTCTTTTGGCTGCTTTCCAATGACTTTCACGGGGGTTTTGCATAAAACGAGCAACAAGGCCAACAGCAAAGGAAAGATCAGGACGAGTATGGGTTAAGTACAAGAGTTTTCCTACAAGTTGACGGTATAAGGTAGCATCAACTTCAGGAGAAGTACAAGAGACTGAAAGTTTGACTCCAGATTGAAAGGGAGAAGGGGCTGGCTTACAGTCTTCCATGTGAAAATGACGAAGAATATCACAAGCATACTTGGACTGGGAAAGGGAAATACCCTCCTTGGATTGCAAGACTTGAAGACCGAGAAAATAGTGTAAGTGTCCTAAGTCTGTCATTTCAAATTTCTTTTTAAGGATAGACTTCACATGGTTTATAAGGTTGGGATCACTACCAGTAAGGATAAGATCATCAACATAAAGGACAAGGATGATAAGAGAGTCACCCACTTTCTTGGTGTAGACAGTATTGTCAGAATGACACCTAGAAAAGCCAGATTCTAAGAGAAAGCTATCCATTTTGGCATACCAAGCCCGAGGAGCTTGCTTGAGACCATAAAGGGATTTCTTAAGTCGACACACAAGGCTGGAGTCTGTTTGTATGAAGCCAATGGGTTGTTCCATATAGATTTCTTCCTGCAAGTCCCCATGCAAGAAGGCAGATTTAACATCCATCTGATGGACTTCCCATTTTAAAGAGGCAGCAAGGGAAAGAACAAGGCGGATAGAGTTCATTTTGGCAACAGGGGCGAAGGTTTCAGTGTAGTCAATGCCTTCAACCTGTGAAAAGCCCTTAGCAACAAGACGAGCTTTATGTTTATCAATTTTGCCATCTGGTCCATACTTGGTTCTGTAAACCCATTTACATCTTACAAGTTTTCGTCCCTTTGGTAGAGGAACAAGATCCCATGTATCATTTGTCATCAATGAATGATATTCTTCATTCATAGCTGCTTCCCAATGTGGATGGCCTGAAGCTTCTGCAAAAGTGTCAGGATCATGATTTACTGGAGCTTGAGCCAGTAAAGAAGAGGCTCTTTCAAACTGAGAACGTGTACGTCGCTGATCTGTAGGATCACCGGCAAGATCACCTGCTGCATCTCGAGTAGCACGGACCCATCTTGGAAGTTGAGGATCCTGAGAAGGTGGGGGAGGAATGTCATCCTCACTTTCATCATCTGAAGAAGAAATGTTTTCAAAAGTAGAAGAGATAGGAAGCGGTGGCACATCCGCCGGACTAGGCTCGCAGGCCGATTTATTTTCATCAAATTTTACATCTCTTCTAATGATAACATTTTTGGACTTAAATGGAATAAGTCTATAACCTTTTACATCTTCAGAATATCCAACAAAAGTGCATTTCTCACTCTTAGGTTCTAAAGCTTTATGCTTTTCATCTGGAATATGGGCCCATGCTTCACTTCCAAACACACGAAAGTGACTTACATCTGGTTTAATGGAACTCCAAGCTTCTTCTGGAGTGATATTCTCTAGAACCTTAGTAGGAGTGCGATTGATTATATAATTTGCACAATTAATTGCTTCGGCCCAAAAACTAAGACTGAGTCCTTTAGATTGCAGCATACAATTAGCCATTTCCTTTAAGGTGCGATTTTTCCTTTCAGCTACACCATTTTGTTGTGGAGTGTATGGAACAGTATGTTGCATTTGAATTCCATTTTCAGTGCAAAAGTTGATGAATGTGTTTTTAACATATTCTCCACCATTATCAGTTCGTAGCTTAAGAATTTGATGTCCAGATTGTTTTTCAACAAAGGCTTTGAAGGCCAAAAAAGTGTTAAATACTTCGCTCTTGAGTTTTAAGAAGTATACCCAAGTGCGTCTGGAGAAATCATCAATGAAAGTTAAGAAGTACTTGCAGCCAGAGAATGAAGCAACGGGAAGAGGACCACATAAATCACTGTGGACAAGCTGTAAAGGGGCTGAGGCGTGCCAAGAGGCACGTTTGTCAAAACTGTCCCGATGATGTTTTCCGAGTACACATCCGGAACAAACACCATCTCTGCAAGATACCATAGGAAGACCTGTCACCATATTTTCTTTACATAGATGCTGAAGGGAGCGATAGTTTAAGTGACCAAATCGCTCATGCCAAAGTTTGCTCACTTCATCATTATGAGCAACAAATACTGAGGGAAGATTTGATGACCCAAAGTTGTGAAACTTATACAACCTTTTGGAATCATCAGCAAGACCAGTAGCTAGAATCTGTTTAGGATCTTTTAGATCCTTGATTACAACATCATGAGGTGAAAATTCAACAATTTTACCTTCACCTGAATGAGTTATCTGATAGACAGATAGAAGGTTGCAGGATAAGGTTGGAACACATAATACATCATTAAACTGACCATTGTCTAGATGAACAGTTCCAGTCCCTACAACATTAAGAGATCTATCATCACCAATATATATATTTTTGGTGTTACAATCATTTAAAGAAGAAAACATGGCTTGATTTTTGGCCATGTGACAAGAGGCTCCAGAATCAATGAGCCACTCATGAGAATGAGAAGAAGAAGAAGATACATTTAATGCATAACCAGACTGAGATGATTGATAATGACATGCAGAAAGTGCCATTCCGGAAGTTGAAGTTGAAGTAGGCTCCACATGGATGTTATGTTTCTTCATTGCGGCTTCCAAGGCTTCCATCTTCTTAAAGCATTTAGATTCTAAGTGGCCATCTCGATTACAAAAGTTACAATGTCTATCAGACTTCTTCCATTTGTTTTTATTGGTCTTATCATTTTGCTGAAATGATCTTTCATCTTGAGGCTGAGTTGGTTTAGGACCATTCTTTTGAGGATATGACTTCTTAGGATTCTTTGAATTTGGTTGCTGCTGGGCGGCTAACGCTTTCGAGGAAGAGTTTCCAAGATTAAGAAGACCAAGATGTAAGAGTTTTTCTTGTTCTCTTATTAAGGAATCACAAAAGGAGTCAAAGGAAGGGGGCTTGTAGTCTTTGCCTTGACAAATGAAAGCTTCCCTTGTAGAATGGAAAGTGGAAACAAATACAGAGTAGGCTGGTCCCAACTTAGTAAGGATGGAATAAATAAGGTTACCATCTTCTTTCTTAACTTTAACACCTTCCAAGAGATATCTAAGGGTCTTGAATTTGGACAAGAAATCTTCAATGCAAGAAAAATTATTAGGATCCAAAGTAAGCAACTCATTCTCAAGTTGATGGGCTCTAATTTCATTTTTAATCCCAAAAACTTTAGCGAGTTTTTCTAATGCTTCATGAGGAGTTTCAAGTTCTGCAATATGGAATCTAAGATCAGGAGAAATAGACATTCCTATCAAACCACGTGCTTGATCTTTTCTATTTTCCCATTTTTCAGCCTTGTCTTCATCTTTTGGTTTCTTCTCTTGGTCTGTGGCTATTCTGAAGAGACCTTTACTTCTAAGTAAATCTCCCATGTAGGCTACCCATTGGAAGTAGTTAGTGCTGTCAAGAATGACTTGGCATGGACTTTCCATTTTTTTAAAAAAAACTGAAGCTGAAGATGCTGAAAGTAAGTGGTCCAATGGATAGATCTCGAAAAAATAGGCGGTTTTAAAAAAAACGGCTCTGAAAAAGGTTTCCGGATGAAGAAGTTATGGCTTTTTGAAAAAAAATTGTTGACGTTGCCGGCAAAGTGCGCGAAAGTGCGGGAATGAAAAAATCCGCCCCCACAAAATGGAGACTTGAACCTATCTATACAAAAAATTTGAGAGAGAGAGAGAGAGAGAGAGAGAGAGAGAGAGAGAGGGGGGGGGGGGGGGGGGGGGGGCTTGATTTGCGTGCTTGCCTTGAGAAAGCTCTTTTTCCCTACAAAACACAAAACACAAAACCCAACACGAATATGCAAAGAAAAACGAACCTTGCGGCTCGAAGTTAGCTTTAGCCAAAAAACTAGAAATTTTAAAAAAAATCTCAAAGTTAGCTTTAGCCGAAAAACTAAATATTTTTCTCAATGTTTCTGATTTTCCGAGATCACACTAAGGTGCAGGGAAAAGAGCATACGCATGAGAAAAATCCTTCCTTTCTGTTTCTGATTTGCCCAGATCGCACAGAGTCGCAGGGCAAAGAGCATACGCAGAAATGAAAGGTATAGATCCGGTTTAAAAAAAAAGGCTAAATAAACCGAAACCGAAATAAGCAGAGAGAAAATAACAGTAAACTGCAAAAAAAAACACTGTATACCTCCCGATCTGAAAAATGACGCAGCTAGGGCTACCGGAAACCTTTTCGCGTGAAACGAAAGGGGTTCCTCACTGAAACAGATGCTCCGAACGCAACAGAGCAGTCCTCTCGGCCCGAAAGCAGTCAGAAACAGCAGATCTAGGAAACAACAGCCGCATGCAGTTCTACCGGCTTCAGATTTGGATCACCAACGGACGCGGCCCTCAAATAGCTCTGATACCATGTAGGAATTTACAGGGTAAGTTCCTCAGAAAGAATACCAAAAGGACACCGCTCACAACCAGATCTCAAATCAATACACCAGTATTTTTGACGTGGTTAAAACCCTCAGAGTGCAAGGAGGGAAACAGTCCACGGCCTGTCCCAACGTGGGTACTACAGGCAATTTATTAATCAAAGAATGAAAATTTACATAAGCTTCTCTCATGCACGGATTACTCGAACAATGACCCTCCATGCGCTTTAAATAGAACTCATGGACCAATCGGGTGTCAAGCCACGGATCAAGTGTCGGTAATACCGAGGTGAGAGTGAACCGTCGGATCACTACATATCGTGACCGTCGGATTGTAAGTTACAATATGTACAACGGTAAAGAAACACACTTTACCTAACTCTATACCTAACTCTAAACTAGACCAAGTTGAACTTAACTATATCCTATGTGTCGGAATATCCTAACAACGAGCTCACAGCGCAGGATAAAATGAATCTGTGACTGAAAAAGAAGAGTGGTTAGACTGCTACCTATACACAGAGATCCATGAAATCTTCTTCGCGTCTTTCCCTACTGATTTGTACAAGTGGATCGAGAAGCTAACGAATAGCCAAGGAAAGTGGAAACTCGACAATCCTATTATGTGGACCCCAGAGCTAGTGCGAAGGTTGGAAGCATCAGAGGATAAGATCACATGCACCATTGATCATTGGCTCGATCATATTGTAGGATGATTCATTACAGAGTTTGTGGTTAACACCTCAGTTAGCTACAGTGAGGTAGAGTGACACCTTCTCAAATGACCGCGAGGTAAGTACATAAAATATTTGAATACTTGAATAACTTGATGTTCAGGGCTATGCAAAGTGGAAAAGCTTACAGTTATGAAGGAAGTAAGGGACCAGAAACCAGCCACTAGATTGCATCTTTGCAAGGGGATGAGGAAGAGCTCACAAAGTTCTCACAGAAAAGTGTGACCCATATGATAAGGCAAAGAATTCTGCAAATACCAACCCCACCCACACCACCACTAACTTCACCACCATCACTTCCACCTTCACCCATACCACCTCCACCACCACCATGATTGAATATGGCAACCACAGTGAAGTTTCCTGTGTTTAAGGGTTTGGGAAATGAGGATCCAGACCAATTCTTGTTCATGGTAAGGGTTGTATGGGAAGCACAAGTATTTATATATGGCAATAGAAAGAAAGCAACACTGGTTAGCACCTTGCAGGACCACGCTCCAACATGGTATATTAAGCACTCTAATGATAATACAAATGTGCGAATCGTGGATATCCAAGCAACGCTAAATGAAAAATTTAGCAGGTCGAAGTCAGAAGCATAATCGATCATTGGATTCCAAGAGATCACAATTGTACCAGACAAGACTCCTCGAGAGCTGGATCAAAGGCTAAAATGCATGATTCATGAAGCTATTATGAATTTGAAGGATGGACAACATCGAAAATGGTTTGTAGCTTTGCTAACACCACATCTGAGGAGTGCGCTATCACAACAGAAATTAGCGACTCAGGTAGAGGCCTTAGAGATCGCGATGAGGCTGCATGAGACCCTGATGCATGATCCTAACTTGGGAGTTCAACAGATCCATGCACAGCTGAAGAATTTATGCCTTAAGATGCAGAGTCTGAAACACAATAGGACAACTCATCCAGAAGTGTGGAAAGAGGTGTGGTGCATAAAATACAAGGGTCAGGGTCATGATAAGGACCACTCCCTATTTTTCACAAATTACCTCATAGGAGGAGGAATGATGTCATTAATTATGGAAGCACAAGCAAGACCTAGTGCAAAACGTACTTTATGTTGTGTGATTTTTCAAATCGCTGGAAAACATGCCACAAACAACTTCCATTTGTTACAGAACTATACAGAAAATTCACAACCGTTGTTCTACAACTTTTGTAGGTCAGTGGGACATGATGAGCGCACTTGTAGAAGCTGTGAGTTAATGATGGATAGAATTCCCACCTACAAAGTTCATGCCAAAACGCGGTCCGTTGACCTAAATGTAGGAATGGCATGAATAGGATTTCAGGGGCTTGGACGAGGCCGAGGTGGAGGAGGACCTGGAAGAGGTCACAGACAGTTGATATGCTACAATTTCAGAGGGACAGGACATTATACCCGCAATTGTATGAATCCTATGCACCTGTCGTGTTTGTATTCCAACTTGTTTGATCATGAGACAGGAGATTTTCCTATGCTAATAGCTAGGATATGCGACAAAGGAGCATTACCACCTCTCCTGACTCATAACCTGCAGATGATGAGGTCTGAACTGTGCGAGGAAGATAAAAATGTGAACGTTGTGCTCCGAAGTGGAATTGCGATGGGAGATGACAAAGGAAAAAAACCAGAAGATAGTATTTGGGTTCGCAAAGCTCTGGCGAATGAAGAAGAGTTTGATTTGGAGTGCACTAGGGAAAATTTCATGTAAGTTAAGAAGAGCTTCATTGAGGCCTCCACTTCAGTAATCAAAGATAGACCGGAGTTGGAGATGGACCCATCCATGTTCACAACATTCTTGGAAACATGTATGAAGTTACTGTGCCACATTAAAGTTGTAAAATAGTTACAAGAACTCATTAGCAGATGAGCTGGGACCGTGCCAGGAGAACCATGTGTAGTCAGGAAGATCGGAAAACATAAGACAAGAACATGAAGAGAAATGAGACTAACTGCGCAGATTGGAGAATATGAAATGGATCAAGTTATCCTGGACTTAGGATTAGATGCAAATGTTCTACTGAAGTAGACATGGGAGTGACTGGAGATACCTACACTGTAGTGGTCTCTTATTCAACTGCTAATGGTGAACCAATAGAAATAATACCCATGGGGCGATTGTAAGGAATAACCATGGAAATTGAGGTAGCGAGCGTGCTAGCAAACTTTGAAGTGATAGATATTTTTGATGAAACAATCCCTACCCTGAGCTCCTAGGAATTGATTAGGCCACTGACATGAACGGGGTGATTAATCTAAAAAAGAGAAAAATGATTTTTGAAAAGAAGTCACTATGCATAATTATACCACTAGACCCTGCTGAAGGATCACATTATACAGAGCCAGTGCGCTACTATGAAAGTGATTATGATTTCAACTGAATCTATAAGATAATAGTGTGAAACCAGGACTGGGTGAATCCCAGTGTGGATGGGAAGATTTCACGGGAGCGTGAAAGCTCTTGTACTTTGGATTGGATGAGGAGACAGAGCGATGGCAGAATCATTTACATGAGGTAACTACACCTAATTGCAATATGATGACAAGGTCATGGTGCTACGTATCGACATAAGTGAGAGAACTGCCTACTTATGATGGTCTAAGTGAGGTAGACACCTTCTTGAAGAAATTTGAAAGGGAGGTGCCTTCAAGGGCCAAAAAGTTGTGAAGCTCTGTTAGAGATGCTGGGCCTCACTAATATTGAATGAATTGGATCTTGGTAAGGTCCACATGCATTCCATGCTCATCTATGATGTACCCCAAGTATTGTATCTAGATCATGCCAAAGGTGCATTTCTCGAAGTTGGCCAACATTTTGTACTACCAAAGGGTTTGAAGGATATGTCGAATGTGTTGCAAGTGTTCTTCCCAACTCTTACTAAAGATGAGAATGTCATGAAAATAAACCACCATTAACAACTTGGTGAAGGGTCATAAGATGTCATCCATTAGCCTTATAAAAGTAGCGAGGGAATTTGTCAACCTGAAGGGAATAACTAACCATTCAAAAAGGCCTTCTATGGATTTAAAGGCATCCTTCGATGCATCTATGGGATCTATTGGAACCTGGTGATAACCAGACTTTAGATTGAGCTTACAGAAATAATTGATCCCCTTAAGTTATTCCAGCAAACCATCAATCCATGGGATTGGATACCTATCCCTAATAGTGATTTTGTTTAATGCCCAATAATCAATGCAGAACCTGCATATTTCGTCCTTCTTCTATACCAATACAATTGGGCTCCCACAAGGTGAGGAACTTGGAAGGATGTGCCCTTTTTGTAGCAACTCCTGGATTTTCTACTTGATCTCTTCATTTTCCAAAATTGAGCAGCGATATATCATCTCGTTGGGTAGAGGTACTCTAGGAGTGAGATCAATTAAATGATTGACCAAACAATGCAAGGGTACCCCTGTGGGTGAGGAGAAAATGTCCCTGTATTCTTCCATGATTGCATCCACCCACTTCTGCTTCTTGGAGGAACCCTTCCCATTGGCCATCGACATGGATATGACCTTCCCCTTAGTTTGAGAGATAATAAAAAAGAAAAAAAAATCATCATCTGGGAGATGACGTTACTACATTGCTTAGGATAGATCAAAGAGATGGCAGTAGAAGAGGCTATCTCTGGTCTCCTGTATAAATTAGTACCCAAAGAATTAATAATAGAGACAGGTCTAGAGACATATACAACATGTTTCTTCCATAAGTATGGTTTCCCTAATAATATATCACGAACTTCAAGATGAGAAACATCACACAGTACCTAATCTGTGAAGGGCTTGTTGCTGTAGGGGAGGTGACACTACTGGCTAACACAGAGATCTCATCCTTGGTGAAGCCACCTAATGGTGTGCAATTGCTGATGTGCTATAGTTGGTAGGCCCAACCACTTCACAACCTCTACTGAAATGAGTTTGTTTTGTCTCCCTCTATCAATAATGAACTACAGCGGAGAACCCTTCACCCACATATTTGAGTGGAATAGGCACTCCCCCTCTTCTAGGTCTTCAGGCTCAATATTTTGTATCTTGGTTGTGGCCACAATAGCATTGGGCACCGTGTCAATGATCTTCCTCACTTTTTCATTCCCATTGTCAGGTTCTGACTCGGAGTCGGAACATGCATTGGAATCAAAAGCCTTTAGCTCGACCACTAGTGACTGCTTGGCTCGAAACTCACTTGTGTTCTATGTGGAGCTCTTATGGAACTCACACTACTTTCCTGTGTTCTTCTTTATCTTCATGGTGTTATTCTTTACTTGCGATTTCGGTGGTGTTACAGATCCATTTAGGCACATCAAATCCAAACATTTAGATTAGTGATTTAGGACTCATCAAACCCTAAAATTAGTTGTTTCATGCCCTAAACAAGAAAACCCTTTGAACGCCTCCCTCCCAGAATGTTTCATGACTTGAAGACATCTAGAAATTACCTCTAGAGGGACCAATGTAGGTAAGCCCTTATAAAGTGTTGGCATTATGGCATTATGGACATGTTTTGAACTTGATGGAAACCCTCTCATAGACAAACATCTCACTTATATACATCAAAGGAGATAAACAGAGAAAACAACAAGAAGAGCCAAGAGGAGACAAGAGGAGCCCTTTACATATGTATAAATATGCCAAAGAAGCAGTTCTCAGGAATTGAGTCATTGGGAGCTTATCGGTGCAATAGAGGCACATTCTCATATATAAAGAGCTTATCGGGAGGAATCGGGCGTTTAAAACCCTTGGATGCATGCTTAATCATTATCGGGAGTCATCAGGCCATATATGCATGCTTTAACACTATCAGGAGTTGTTGGGTGCCCAAATCCCATATATATGATAATCAAAGGCATTTCATATATTCTGGCATATATGCACGTCGGTGGTTCTGCTATGTGACACCGCTGAAACCTCTAATTGTGAGCGGACCCGATGGTGGCATTAAAACTTGGTGTATAATAACATTGCATCCGAAATATATCGCAGTGCTTAAAAGCCCTACCTCACCCAAATGCCGATTGTGATAAGAGGAGGCAGACCCGATGGAGGTATTAAAGGCAATCTATAACAATATCGCATCCGCAATGTGTAAAGGGTCGCCCACCCCAATCCTCCAATTGCGATAAGAGGTGGCGGACCTGATTGAGGGATTAAAGGCATCATATATTAATATCGCATCCACGATAATTGCCCTTTCTATAAAGGCTTCCCACA
This sequence comes from Pinus tabuliformis, assembly GCA_031772625.1. Lineage (NCBI taxonomy): Eukaryota > Viridiplantae > Streptophyta > Pinopsida > Pinales > Pinaceae > Pinus > Pinus tabuliformis. The sequence goes on from CM062819.1 coordinate 364,888,728, forward strand.
TCTAATCGCTGATAACGATGGAAGGAGCAGACCCAATATATTTATAAAGCAAGATTAATTGTCGTATCGCATCTGATCCATCGAATCAGCCATCGGCAATAGACAATGTTATATAGCGATAAGGAGTGGACCCGACATATTTATAAAGCATGGTTAATGGCTATGTCGCATCCGATGCATCGGATTGGCCATTGGCAATAGACGATGTTATACAACGATAAGGAGTAGACCCGATATATTATTGTTATGGGTGCATTAAGTTTAAAGTCCGCCTTTTGTTGTTTGGACTTGTTTTCCCGCTATCATCGGTCAAAGCAAGCGAGCCTTAGGATTCCGGATCCTCGGGTTACAACTCATGGTTTTTTCAAAAGCATGACTATATAAGAAGAAAAGAGATCTTTTGCCAAGGCATCGATTATGAATTGAAGATCTTAAGGGAGAATTGATTAGCATTCTTGTGATCGATTAAGGAGAAATTACTGATCAAGGAGAATGCGCATAGAATAGAGCAAAGGATCGTAGGCTTGAAGTTCAGAAATTTCTTCGAGAGAAATCTCATTGCTTCGGGTGTATTGCAGTTTAGGTTCTGGTTGCGCATATTGGGTTTGTCTTGTGCCTAGCCTCTGGGTTCACTGTTATATGTATATCCTCTGCATTGTGTTCTGATTTTGGCATAAACAACCTTTGTTTTTAATGGGTGACCAGATCGAGCATTTATTTATATTTTGATCTAGGGTTTGGGTTGGCGCTTGGGTGATTTTGAAAGATCTGCTGTATAAAGAAAATATATATTGATTTGATGCTTGGGTAATTCTGAAGATTTGTTTATACTTGATGACCATTTGATCTTCTTGGATCCAGTCTGAAAATTAATGAAACGTGGTCCTTTAACGATGTAGGGGGTTGTAGCTCCCTTCCAGGAGAGACTGGAAAATGAGAGAGGGTTGTAGCTCTCTGCAGGTTGCAGCCTGCGTACTGGTAAAGGACTGCACTAGTACAAATTCATTGTAAAATAAATTCTATTTGAAAGAAGATAGAGACATATTGCAGCAGGTGGTTTTCACCCACATTGGGTTTCCACCTTATATCTGGTGTTCCGTTGTGTGACAATCTGTTTTTAACTCTTCCTGTTCATCATTTTATGGTACTGACATACAAGTTAATTATCAATTTTGGAAGAATAATTTAAAGCATAAATCTGGATGGTTTATTGAAAATGAAAAAATTAATAATACTGATTCACCCCCCCCTCTCAGTATTATTTCCAACAATTGGTTTCAAAGCAGGTCCTTCTGAAGAAGCTTGATCGCTTGAAGGAGATCGTTCATCATGAGCAACTACGAGAGGGAAGCATCAATCAGGCCACCAATTTTTGATGGGACAAACTTCGTATATTGGAAGATAAGAGTTACTGCCTATCTTCAATCTCTGGGTATAGAAGTCTGGGACATCATAGAAACAGGGTATACTTTTCCATCAGCTACTCCTACAAATCCAGCTGAGAAGAAGAAATATGAAACAAATGAAAAGGCGGCCAATACTCTTCTAGGATGTCTATCTCAATCAGAATTCGTGAAAGTTATGTAGTTAAAATCAACAAAAGAAATATGGGACAAGATTGTCCTAAGCTATGAAGGAGATGATCAGGTAAAACGAGCAAAACTTCAAACCCTCAGGATTCAGTATGAAAATATCAAGATGTATAATGATGAAAGTGTGGCTAACTATTTTCTTCGTGTAGATGAGATTGTTAATTGTATGAAAAATTTGGGAGAAGAAGTAAAAGAGGCTATTGTGGTTGAAAAAGTTCTAAGATCTTTGTCACCTAGGTTTGAATCTAAAGTTTCTACAATAGAAGAAAAGGAGAATCTACAAAGTCTTAAAATGTCACAGTTGCACGGAATTCTTACTACTTATGAAATGAGGAAAGGAGGTCCATCAGATAGGAGAGAAGCTGCCTTCAAGGCTTCAGGCAAAGGAGAATACTATGAATCAGGACACGTGTTAGAAGAAGAAGAAGAATCAATTTTTGTCAAAAATCTCCAACGGGGTGCTGGATGATTTCGAGGTAAGTTACTTTTCAAATGCTTTGCATGTGGAAGAGTGGGTCACTATGCTGCCAAATGTCCTCATAAAGAAAAGAATGATAAGGGAAGGGAACCTGTTAGATGGAACAAGAAACAGAATGCTAACAGGAAAAGCTATTACACTCATGAAGATAGTGATGGACTCTCAAATAGTGACGAAGATGAACGAGGTAATGACTATAAACTCTTAATGGATTTTGAGGATGATGACTACATGGATGCTATAGATGAAGAGGGTTTTTATGAAGAAATGCCTAATCTCAAAATTTGCTTAGAAGAGAAAAATGTGATTATTGAATCTCTACAATGTCAACTAGCTGAAAGAGAAAAACATCTTGAAAAATTGGAATGTGAAATTGTTGGTCTTAGAAAAGAGATTGAGAAGAAAAAAGCTCTTAAGCTTAAATTTGTTAAAGGATCTAAAAAACTGGATGAGATCATCAATGTGCAGCGTTCTCCATTAATCAAGACAGGTCTGGGATATAATGGAGAAGCATCTCAAGCATCCACCTCCAAAAGTTATCTTGATGCAGCAAGAAGGAGCGAGCAAAGGCCTAATAGAAATCATCAATTAAATCAGGGACAATTTATCTCAAGAATGAAAAAAAACTATTAAGAAGATTGGTGGCAAGCTACAAACAGAAGCTACAACCAGCCACAGGTAAAATCTTCCCAATTTGCCTCAAGAATGGATGTTGGTAGAAGCTACAATCGGTTGGATGACAGATTTGATAATCGCAAAAGTTTCTTCAATGGGCAATGTTTCTCTTGCCATAACTTTCATCACAAAGCAGCTCAAAGTGTTGCCTATAGACAATCATGAATAGAGAAGCTCAAAAACAAAGAAGTATGTCTGGAATCAAGAAAAGGACCTATAACAATTTTTCTGCCCTTGAAAGTGAAATTGAATGTTCTATTTGTAATAACTTCAGTCATGAAGAATATGAATGCAGGAGCAGGTTTCAGAAGACAACTCAGAAGGAACAAAGGCTGAATGCCAGAACATGGAGAATGAAGGAATCACAACCAGAAAGATGTGGAATAGCTTTTTATGCAGAAGGACAGGAAAATTTATGGTTTATCGACAGCGGATGTTCGAAGCACATGACAGGTGATAAAGAAAAACTTGAATCATATACTACTCTAGAAAAGGGAAAGAAGGTTTCTTTTGGAAATGATACTCCTGCAGCCATAAAAGGAAAAGGCACTGCTCAGTTGAAAGAAAAGGTCAAGGCTAGAAATGTTTTGTATGTTGATGGCTTGAAGCATAATCTACTGAGTGTCAGTCAGATGTGCGATCAAGGAACAGAGGTAATATTTCGATCAAATGGATGTAGTGTTCGTGATCTCGATACAGGAAAAACAGTAATCAAAGGCAGAAGAACTCCAAATAATTTATACATATTTGAAGAGGGACAACAACAAGGCTATTTGAGCAAGGACTATGAACATTGGTTATGGTACTGGAGTTTGGGGCACCTAAGCTTTTCACAAATAAGGAAAGCATGCAAATACCAAGCAATCCGTGGTCTTCCAGACATAAAAGTTCCAAACAACACAATATGCAAATCATGTCAGTTTGGTAAGCAAACCAGAACTAGCTTTCCTGAAAAGGAAGGATCAGCTAGCAGGCCTCTTGAGCTGGTACATACAGATGTATGTTGTCCATTTAGGACAAGGCCACCTCGAGGAAAATAATATTTTATATTATTCATTGATGACTTCTCGAGGATGGTTTGGTTAGGACTTATGAAGCACAAAGACGAACCATTCGAAAAGTTCAAGTCTTTCAAAGCCTTGGTTGAAAATGAATCAGATTACAAAATTAAGTGCCTCAGGTCTGACAGGAGTGGGGAATTTACCTCAAATGAGTTTTTCGATTTCTATGAAGAACATGGAATAAGAAGGGAATTCTCTATAGCTAGGACTCCTCAGCAGAATGGAGTTGTGGAAAGGATGAACAGAACAATCCAACAAATGGCTCGTGCTATGCTTGATGAGTCTGGAACTCCCGCAACCTTCTGGGGTGAAGCTGCATTTGCTACAGTTGTTATTCTCAAGAAAACAAATGTCCGAGTGAACAACACTCAAACTCCGCATGAGCTCTAGTATGGTGAGATTCCTTCGGTAAAGCACTTCAAAAATTTTGGGAGCAAATTCTATATTAAGAATACTGATGAACAACTTGGCAAACTTGAGCCTAGAGCAGACGAAGGCATTCTCCTTGGTTATTCTCCTCACAGCATAGCATATAAGTGTTACAATAATAGACTTGGAAGAATTGTTGACAGCATTGATGTAGTGGTTGATGAAAAGGGATACACTCCTAGGCAAGTAAGGTATGAAAATATCGAAGAAGATGAAGACTAGCCTCCAAATTAGACCAATGATGAAGAAAAAGAACCTCAAGAGGCACCCGAAGAATAGATAATGATAGAAGAGAAGACTCCATCTAGGTATGTACATAAGAATCATCCAGAATCTCAAATTTTGGGACAAAAAGAGGCAGGCGTACAAACAAGAAGATCAACTACGGAAGCTTCAAGCTATTTAGCATTACTCTCCTCCACTGAACCATAAAATGTAAGAGAGGCATGCAAGGATGAATGTTGGGTCAAGGCAATGGATGAAGAACTTGAACAGATCGAAAAGAACAACACTTGGGAGTTGGTTCCTAGACCAAAGGATAAGAATGTCATAGGAACAAAATGGATTTTCAAAAATAAGTTGAACGAAAATGGGGAGGTAATTACAAACAAGGCAAGACTGGTGTGTAAAGGGTATGCACAACAAGAAGGAATAGATTTTGAAGAAAATTTTGCTCATGTTGCAAGACTTGAGGCCATCCGAATGTTCCTTGCTCTCTTAAGCTTTCAAAAGTTCGAAGTATTTCAAATGGATGTGAAATCAGCTTTTCTAAATGGAGACTTAGGAGAAGAAGTATACATTGAGCAGCCAGATGGTTCATTCTTGGGAATGATCCAAATCCTATATGCAGATTGAAAAAGGCTCTCTATGGTTTTAAACAGGCTCCAAGGGCTTGGTACTACCGTTTGGACAAATATCTTCATCAACAAGTTTTTTCAAAAGGATCAGCAAATAGCAATCTTTATATAAAAATTGAAAATGACAAGTTGCTAATACTTGTTGTGTATGTAGATGATATTATCTTTGGCAGCAATGAAGAAGCTATGAGTCAAAGCTTTGCCTTGGTAATCCAGAAAGAATTCGAAATGTCCCTGCTAGGGGAACTGACATACTTCCTTGGATTGCAAATCCAACAAAATGAAGATGGTATCTTCTTTTCTCGAACAAAGTACCTCAAGCAGATTTTGAAGAAGTATGGCATGGAAGATTCAAAACCAGTATGTACCCCCATGGTTACAGGATGCAGTCTTAGTGCGAATGATTAATCAATAGCAGTTCATCAACCAACCTACAGATCTATGATTGGAAGTCTAATTCATTTGACAGGTACCCGACCAGACATCATGCATGCAGTGGGAATAGTTGGAAGATTTCAAGCCAATCCTAAGGAAACTCATATTCAGGTAGTTAAGAGAATCTTCAAATATCTTCAAGGTACTCAAAATTATGGCTTATGGTACCCTAGAAACACAGATCTCACACTCCATGCTTACACAGATGTAGATTGGGCTGGAAGTGTGGATGACAGGAAGAGCACAAGTGGTGGTGCTTTCTTTATGGGTTCCAGACTAGTATCATGGTTCAGCAAGAAACAGAGTTCAATTGCCTTATCTACAGCTAAAGCAGAATATGTGGCTGCTGCATCTTGTTGCACTCAACTTCTTTGGATGATGCAAACCTTGCAGGATTTTCAAATCACTTCTACTCCACCTATCTCCATCCTATGTGATAATACAAGTGCAATCAGAATTTCAAAGAACCCAATCATGCATTCAAAACCCAAGCACATACCGATCAAGTATCATTTTCTCATGGAACAAGTGCTTGAAAAAAAGGTCAAGTTGGAATATGTTTCTTCTAAGGAACAAGTGGCTGATATAGTTACCAAACCATTGCCCAGGGAGACTTTTGAATACCTCAGGCAAAAGCTGGGGGTTGTCGATGCATCATCCTGTTGTTAATTCTCAGATTGGTGCCTGTACGCGAGGTTCTTATGGGGTATAGGCGTACAAGGTTCAGGGGGAGCATAATTCATTGTTGGCATTATAGTATTACAGAAGGAGTAATATGTTCTTGGTTGTCTCAATATCCATGGCAATAAAGGTGTCAAGTTCAATTAATGGCACCAGATGAAGGGAAAAACAGGGCAGTCTCTGTATTATACGTAGCCAGAATAGCTCGACTCTCTGTCATAAAGAACATGGTGTCTCTGAAGTTGATGTCACTTTTAGAGTCTGGTTCATAATTAGGCGGAATAGGTTCTCAGGGGGAGAAATCGGGAGAAGCAGATATCTGTCCTTTTCCCTTGATGTCAAAGGGGGAGAGTGCTTTTTGGTCAGTGTTGTTGCCATCAAGTCCAAACGGGGAGATTGTTGGCATTATGGCATTATGGACATGTGTTGAACTTGATGGCAACCCTCTCATAGACAAACATCTCACTTATATACATCAAAGGAGATAAACAGAGAAAACAACAAGAATAGCCAAGAGGAGACAAGAGGAGCCCTTTACATATGTATAAATATGCCAAAGAAGCAGTTATCGGGAGCCATTTAGTTATTGGGAGCTTATCGGTGCAATAAAGGCACATTCTCATATATAAAGAGCTTATCAGGAGGAATCAGGCATTTAAAACCCTTGGATGCATGCTTAATCATTATCGGGAGTCATCAGGCCATATATGCATGCTTTAACACTATCGGGAGTTGTTGGGTGCCCAAATCCCATATATATGATAATCAAAGGCATTTCATATATTTCGGCATATATGCGCGTCGGGGGTTCTGCTATCTGACACCGCTGAAACCTCCGATTGCGAGCGGACCCAATGGTGGCATTAAAACTTGGTGTATAATAATATCACGTCCGACATATATTGCAGTGCTTAAAAGTCCTACCTCACCCGAATGCCAATTGCGATAAGAGGAGGTGGACCCGATGGAGGTATTAAAGGCAGTCTATAACAATATCGCATCCGCAATGCGTAAAGGGTTGCCCACCCCAATACTCTGATTGCGATAAGAGGTGGTGGACCCGATGGAGGGATTAAAGGCATCATATATTAATATCACATCCGCGGTAATCGCCCTTTTTATAAAGGCTTCCCACATCTAATCGCCGATAGCGATGAAAGGAGCAGGCCCGATATATTTATAAAGCAAGATTAATTTCCGTATCGCATCCGATCCATCGGATCGGCCATCAACAATAGAAAATGTTATATAGTGATAAGGAGCAGACCTGACATATATATAAAGCATGGTTAATGGCTATGTCGCATCCGATCCATCGGATCGGCCATTGGCAATAAACGATGTTATACAACGATAAGGAGCGGAACCGATATATTATTGTTATGGGTGCATTAAGTTTAAAGTCCTCCTTTTGTTGTTTGGACTTGTTTTCCCGCTATCATTGGTCAAAGCAAGCAAGCCTCAAGATTTTAGATCCTCTGGTTTCGACTCATGGTTTTGTCAAAAGCATGACTATATAAGAAGAAAAGAGATCTTTTGCCAAGGCATCGATTATGAATTGAAGATCTTAAGGGAGAATTGATTGGCATTCTTGTGATCGGTTACGGAGCAATTACTGATCAAGGAGAATGCGCGTAGAATAGAGCAAAGGATCACAGGCTTGAAGTTCAAACATTTCTTGGAGAGAAATCGCATTGCTTCAGGTGTATTAAGGTTCAGGTTCTGGGTGCGCATATTGGGTTTGTCTTGTGCCTAGCCTCCGGGTGCACTGTTATATGTATATCCTTTGCATTGTGTTATGATTTCGGCATAAACGACCTCTGTTTTTAATGGGTGACCAGGTTGAGCATTTATTTATATTTTGATCTAGTGCTTGGGTTGGCGCTTGGGTGATTTTGAAAGATCTATTGTATAAAGAAAATATATATTGATCTGATTCTTGGGTAATTCTGAAGATTCGTTTATACTTGATGACCATTTGATCTTCTTGAATCCAGTCTGAAAATTAATGAAACGTGATCCTTGAATGAAGTATGGGGTTGTAGCTCCCTTCCATGAGAGACTGGAAAACGAGAGAGGGTTGTAGCTCTCTGTAGGTTGCAGCCTGCGTACTGGTAAAGGACTGCACCAGTACAAATTCATTTTAAAAGAAATTCTATTTGAAAGAAGATAGAGACATATTGCAGCAGGTGGTTTTCACACACATTGGGTTTCCACCTTATATCTGGTGTTCCGTTGTGTGACAATCTATTTTTAACTGTTCTTGTTCATCATTTTATGGTACTGACATACAAGTTAATTATCAATTTCGGAAGAATAATTTAAAGCATAAATCTGGATGGTTTATTGAAAATAAAAAAATTAATAATACTGATTCACCCCCCCCCTCCCCCCCTCTCAGTATTATTTCCAACATAAAGGTATGCTGTAGAGTAGCTAAGTCCATTTCCAGGGTGCTCTACAAAGCACTTAGGCTTCTTCTCACCTATGCTGGGCGAGAATGAGAGAAATTCACATAGGGTTTTGGAATATTCTTATCTTGTGGAGTCATCTATAAGTTTCCCTATCTTATCAACTCCTATGAGCTCAAAAATGGATGAGGAATGAGTTAAGGATCATGCTATCCTCTGATACCTTCCTCCATGGAAGTAATTTTGAGTATGGAAGGCCATTCAGTGTCACCACTAATGACAAAACCTCCTTCATTTTCCTATAAATTGACCACTCATCTAAGTCATCAAGGGCTGGCTGGACTATGTTGAATTGTAAGGAGATAATGTTGTTATGAGACTTGACTTTGGAGCAAATGATGTCATGCCACAAGCTTGTCTTTCCTTTGATGTGATGTGGATGTGATCCAAGCTGGAGGAATGACATTGAATTAGATACTGATGGTTGTAATTCCCTCTTCTATCTAATAAAGTGTTTGAACCTTTTTCCATATGATGTGTTCTTTGATAATGCTTATATGTATGAAATGCTTATGATTCTTTTCATTTATATTCAATGGATCATATGCTTTGATCAGTTTTCATTTTTTGTTGTGTTGACAAGGTACTTTTCAAGTGGTTTAAGTACAGGAAGGAGCGACGGAATCGATACAAGGGAGATGAGAGGAAAGCAGAACTACAGGTAGGCCTTCTATCCTCTCTTATTATCTATTGCTTATAGGTAACATCTAAAACACTTTAAACTATTCTTCTAGGCACAACTACTTGTCTAGTGAGTTAGTGTTTATCCATAGATGCTAAATTCTCCAAAACAAATTGGTGACTCCACTAGGGAAGAATCCTCTTTCATAGTAGCTACTCCACCTCCTAAGACGTCCTTGTAGAATTTATTTGTGTTCATATATTGTAATTCAGCTGTTTACATTGAAAAATTGGTCAAAAACTGAGGTTAGAGGACTCTTGAGTGGCCTCTCAGAAATTAGCGCAGGCTTGGTCAGGGGACAGTGCTCTACAGAGAAACCTTGAGTGAGAGATAGTGCTCTACAACATAGTTAGGCCCTATTTGACATGTTATGATCAACCTTAGGTCAAATTCCCACCTTTGGAAAGTGTTTTTTCCAATTTTTCTCTGTTTGTTTGCTTGCTGATTGATCAATGAATGTCATGTCTCAGAGAACGAAATTTTATCTCCTTTGCCAAGCCTACATTGATTTTATTGATTAATGTTTCTTTAATGTTTTATTTTTCATTATCAGTCTATAGTCAAAGTGAGAATACAGTTGATTAATCTTTTTTCTAAAGAAAGTGTCATAAAGTCTTCTTTTCCTTCAAAATAGAATTGTCATCAAAGTCTTTGTTCATATGAAAGATTGATTGATTGTATGTGCATATTTCCTTTTTGTTCATCATAACATTAAGGAATTAAAAAAGAAAAACTCACATTGTTCATATTGTAGTTTGTGAATTCTTGAAAGGAATAGCTATGGAAATTTCATTAGATGTGCTCTTTTCTCTTTGTTAAAAATCTTATTTCTCTATCCCTACTAGCTAACGATTTTCATTGTTAAATTGAATGGAAAGAATGCTTATCATATTAGTTTCATTTTAGGAATTGAAAACATACATCATGTGGTGAACCTTGAAAGGAAAATTATAAATAATATAACTTAAAATTTATCTGAATTTACCTAATGGAGCATTTTCACCTAACAAAAAAAATTTAGAGGTCTAGGTTAGAGACATGTTCCAGCATCGTAAAACAAAGCAGTTATCGCTAACTTGTTTGCAATACATCCCAAGTGTGATAACTCATTTCACGTATGTGAGTATATCATAGCTCGTCCACGTACTTTCAGGTATATAGGGCAGTGTTATAGTACATAAAGTATATGGGAATGCTCTCACTGTGCAATTTTGCATTAGACAGTGCTTATATGGATTGGGCCTCCACGTACTCTCAAGTATATATTGGAGGACAACACTAGGTTGGTATCCATCCTTAGGTAACCGAGTCGGCCACCTTGTACACAGTGATACATCGAACATAGCATTCAGGGAGATTTCCTGCCCATACTTCTTGTTTCTCTAGGAGGTATTATGCAGTTCGCAGTTGCTTGGTAAACCTTTTGCCTAGATTATCCCTCTTTTCTTTTGTTATGCTACTTTGATTAAAATAAAATTAACTGACTATGGATAACATCCTCCACACTCACTCCTTAGTTGATCTTAGGTTAAGACATATGGTGACAAATCTAGAGTCCACTGATCAAGGAATTCCTTTTGATGGGAATCCTAGTCCTTTTCATCCTTTTGGAAATATTGGTGCTCTATATATGGCTATATTATCCCTACCGGGATTTAACGTTGGCTTTCCAGTATGGTTGTTTTCAACCTCCTTGGTTCAAAATGTTATGATTTCTCTACAATATTGTACACCTCCAACTGGACAAAATCAACCTCCAGTTGATCCTAAATTTGACCCTTTGGCTTCTTCCTCGGTTGTTTCTTCTTCCCATTCTTCCTCTTCGCCTAGTGAAAGTATTGGTACTAGTAACCAGGTGGCTAAGAAGAAGAAGAAAGGGAAGAAGAAGAAGATGAAGCAAATGCAGCAGAGGGGCAACCAAGCAACCATTTATTTGAATGCAACATCTGATAAGAAACCATCTGTAAAGCCTCGCAAAGTTCGATATCCATGAAAACTTTGTGCGGGAGACCACCTTCTTCGAAATTGTGTTGATATTCCTTAGATCTTAGAAGAATGGTCTTCTCATTCACATCATCCTGTGTCATCAACTTCTGGAAATCAAGTTGGTGACACACCATCAACTAGTCGTAGTAAAGTTCATGGAACCAAGGGTAAAGTTAAGCTTCCTTGTAGGTTATGTCAAGGGAATCACGCCATTCACCTTTGTTCCTATCTAGATGAAGCCAAAAGAGTGTTAGATAACTGTCCTGCTTCACTCCAACGACTTCCATCTAGTTATAGGAAACTCTCCCTAACTCCTTCACTAGTTGATGAATTTACTAACTCAAATCAACCATTGGTCAAACCCACTCTCTCCAAAAGTGAATCCTATGAGTCTATACCTGACCCAAATCAATAGGTCAAGGAAACAGTTGACCAAATTTCAACTTCAGTTAATCGTACCTTTCCTGAAGAGAGAAAATATGATACCACTCAAGTTCTTTTTGTTTCTTCAGATTCTAATGAGCTTGGGGAAAATCCTCCTGTTCCATCAGGACAAGAGGAAAATCCTCCCGTTATCATAACTTAAGGGGTTGATTCTCCTATTTCTACAGTACCTCCTCCAAGTAGTCTAGTCGCTTTCTTTGATTGGAATTGACTGGAAGGATTTTGTCTTCCTTCTTATGTCCCTTTCCAGATCATAGTACAAGTTTGTAATATGATTGTATAGATGAAGGTGCATCAATGATTATCCTTTCCTCAACTACTTGGCAAGAACTTGGTTCACCGCCACTTGTGCCTGCTACCCAGAATATGTTGGTTTTTAACAGAGGTACCATTCAACCATTAGGGATCCTTGCTCAGTTTCCTATTACTTTGGGAGGAAAAATCATTTATCTGAAAGTGACGGTAGTCTTGGGACCTTTAGATTATGATTTACTTCTTGGGCATGACTATGTTTATGACAGGGGAGCTATTGTTTCAACACTCTTTCAAGTGATTTGCTTCCCACATGAAGGTAGAATTGTCACCATTGACCAGCTTTCATTTCACGGTCCAAATATGGCTTCCTATCAACCATCATCCCTAATTAGTCCTTTTGTACCAATGGTATCATCCCCACCATAGGATAATTATGTGGCAACCCATTCGATACCTACATCAATTGACGATCAATTCAGTGATGTTGTACATCATGCACTGGGGGCATTGGAACCCGATCTCTCCTTCATGACTTCTTATGAGTTGTGATCAAAGGCCAATGAAGATAGTTCTTATACTGTGTCAACCTCATTAAAAAATGAAACAACTTCCATGAGGATGGTTCCTTGTCTTGTGTCAACCTCATTAAAAAATGAAATAGGGTCATGAGGATACTTCGAGGTCTTGTGTCAACCTCATTAAAAAATGAAACCAAGGATATGAGGATAGTTCCTTGTCTTGTGTCAACGTCATTAAAAAATTAAAAAAAGGTCATGAGGATAGTTCCTTGTCTTGTGTCAACCTCGTTAAAGAATTAAACAAGGAATCAGAGAAAATTTTCTTGTCTTGTGTCAAGCTCATTAAAAAATGAAACAAGGTCCCCTGGAGCAAAGTTCCTAGTCAAGTCTTTGATTAGATCTCGTAAAATTCTAGTCAAGTCTTTCACTTGATCTCATAAAATAACCTTCATTCCATCCACCTGATAGCCACAAGCAGTCTACTTAGGTGAATGGAATGAAGCATGGGTAGCATGCACCTAGTGGTAAAGTTAAGTTTCCCTATAGGTTATGTGAAGGGAATCACCCCATTCACATTTTTCCTTATCTGGATGAAGCCAAAAAGTGGTGGATAATTGTCCTGCTTCACTGCAACGACTTCCATCTCGTTACAAAAGACATTCCATTTCATCATGCTGGGGGCATGTGAACAAATCTCAAGCATAGTTCTTTGTTCCAAGCTTGTCTAAAAATGAAACTGAATTCAAGCATAGTTTTTCGTTTTAAGCTTGTGTAAAAATTAAACTGAATCCAAGAATAGTTTTTCGTTTCAAGCTTGTGTAAACATGAAACTGAATCCAAGCATAGTTCCCTACAGTTCAAGCTTGTTTAAAAATGAACCCATTTCCATTTTTAACCCTCGTGATTTCCATTCTATCAACCTCTTTTTTCAGATGAGCCTTGGTCGTTTCATTCCATTACCACCATCTCCTTGGCTGATAATACGCTTTCACTTGGTTGTTTTATCCTTTTTTAGGAACAGTTGCAATGAGTGGTCTTATTTGCCAGTCTCTTGACATAAATCAACATGTTTTGAGAAGTTACAACATCACAAGAACCAGTTTCTACCCTAGACATCACTTTTTCCTCAAAGTGGAGTCCTCTTTAAGATCTTTTCAGACTCTCTAAATATGAAAAGATTGTCGAGCGCTTGTCCTTTCCAGCTCATTAATGGATTGGAAACAATATCTCTATTGTATTATTTTACACTTTTTCACACTTGAGAGATTAATTTATGAAAAAGAACTTGAGGAGTTTTCTCTTTATACCTTTTCAAGCTCTCTAAACTTGAAAAGGACCGAGTTATCTTTGTCATTAAACTCATTAAAAACATCAAATAGCGACAAACTTGTCCATCTATACAAGACCGAGTTTCACCTTCGCTAGACTCATTAAAACATCAAATAGTGATGGATTCACCCCAAGGGTGAAATTACACAACAATAATATGTTATCCTCCTCAAGCTTGATAAAAATAAAGAGGTACTAGTCATCAATGACTGGGGAAAATGGAAAAAGGGGAAACCACTTTATGGTAGCTGGTCGCTCCTGAACATGACACTTTCACTCCATCACCATGACTATGTGAATTGGGTTATTAGCTTGATGGTTATCACACCATTGGTCTATCATACAATCCATTGCTTTGCTTTGTGTCAATGCTACCAATTCGCTTTAGTGTCGTCAACGTGTTCAAGAGAAGTCATCCAGTCAAAATCCATCTTTTGCAATACCATAAACCTTCATTTTCATGACCACCATTCCTGAACTTTGTTTTGTCAGTCAAATTCCATCTCTAAAATCACTACATTTGTTTTGTGTCATTGATGTGGGATACATCAAGGCCCTCCTGCGACAAGTCACTTCTTGTCGACATCAACTCATTATCCAAGAAGTTGACTTAGAAACACCCATTCAGTACCTTGAGGCTCGCATGCATCAATGGCAGGTTTCTCGCTTTCGGCGATAGGCATACATCAATGGGCTTCGACCAAAAGACTTTGTATGGTGTTCAACATCAAACCATCCACACACTATGCAGAATGTACTACAGTACCTTGAGGATCATTATCATTATCGGTGATTTCTCTCGCATCTGTTAACATCTTACATCATCGGCTGGTTATCATATGGTGTCTTCCCATGTTCGAATTCAGATCACATATTCATATGGTTGGACTCATACTCAAGGGAACAATTGAACGAGATTGAAGACCCCAAATATAGTTTCATCCATCTGGGTTGCGATATCAGAAGTACTAAATCATATGTACAATGGCTTTACATTAATAGTTATTTTGATTATGCGTCTATATCTATAGATGACTGTTTATGTACATGTAATGAAAGTTTATAAGGTGAGCATGGGTATACCTTCTCTCAGCTATTCATGTAAAATCAGGTATCATGATATATGTATTCTAATTGGTGTAGGGAACCTTCCACTGAGGTACCTCCTCATTACATTGTAAAGCATTTCATTCAACATTGGCATTTTTCTGACTTCATGTTTTAGGGTGAAACTGTTACAGAACCATTTGGGCACATCAAATCCCAACATTCATATCAGTGATTTAGGACTCATCAAACCCTATAATAAGTTGTTTCATGCCCTAAACAAGTCAACCCTTTCAATGCCTCCTTCCCATATTGTTTCATGACTTGAATAGATCAAGAAATTGCCTCTAGAGGGACCAACACAGGGAAGCCGTTATGAAGGTGCACTGTAGAGTAGCTAAGTCCACTGCCAGGGTGCTCTACAGAGCACTTAGGATTCTTTTCACCTACGCTAGGAAAAAATGAGTGAAATTCACATAGGGTTTGGCAATATTCTTACCTTGTGGAGTCATCTAGAGGTTTCCATGTCTTATCAACTTCTACGAGCTCAAAAATGGATGAGGAATGAGTTAAGAATCATCCTATCATCTCATCCCTTCCTCCATTGAACTAATTCTAAGTATGGAAGGCCATTCATTATCACCATCATTGACAAAACCTCCTTCATCTTCCTATCAATTGACCACTCATCTAAGTGATCAAGGGTTAGCTGGAGTATGCTGAATTGTAAGGAGATAATGCTACTATGGGACTTGACTTTGTAGCAAATGATGTGATGCCACAAGCTTGTCTTGCTTTTGATGTGATGTGGATGGGATCCAAGCTAGAGGAACAATGCTATGGGGTAAAATGCACGGTGTATGGAGAATGAAAACTACCCTCCAAGGCCTTCTCGGGACCTTCGACGGACTATAAGATTATCTTCTAAAGCTACCAAGTTATACACGTGTTCATCTATCAAATATCAATTAACAAAGTATGGAAAGATGATTACCTCAAGTCTCCTTCTAGATTTGTTTGTAGATCACAATGCAGCCAAGAAGAACTCCTTCAAACCAAGATCCAAATCAATTCTTGCACAAAGGAAAGGCAAACACAATCACAACATACAATCTTGAAAACTAATATTGAATGCACAATGAACATCTATTTGCATACAACTAAACTGTTGGAAATAATACTGAGAGGGGGGGTGAATCAGTATTATCTAATTCTTTTAATAAATCTTCTTTATTTGTTCTTTGAATTGTTTTTGCATGTCAGTACCATAAAATAATGAGCATGAACAAAAGAAAACAGATAGTCACACCAAAGAACACAAGATGTAAGGTGGAAACCCAATGTGGGTGAAAACCACCTGCTGCAATATGTCTCTATCTTCTTTCAAATTAGAAACTCCTTTTACAATGGTTTTGTACTGGTGCAGTCCTTTACCAGTACGCAGGCTGCAACCTGCAGAGAGCTACAATTCTCTCTCTCGTTTTCAGTTTCTCCTGGAAGGGAGCTACAACCCCCTACTTCTTTTCATAAAGCATCAAATGATCATCAAGTACATAAAAGTTACAGTCCACTACAGTTATTAGATCAGCAATAACAGAACTAACCCAGAACACCTTATCAACAGAAAAATTCAATCAACAGAACATCTTAAGACAGATACGCAGTTTTCCCTTCTGTGGCCTGCGTCGCTACGCAGTTCACCTTATGCTTTCCTGCGTATACCCGCAGAGATCCTTTTGCCGCACTGCGTGCCCACGCACTGTTCCTTCAACTGCACTGCGTACTATTACTGCAGGTACGCACCCAGAGACATTATCGCGCCATGTACTGTTACTGCAGGTACGCACCCAGAAATACTATCGCATCGCGTACTTTTACTATGCGTACGCACCTGAACCTTAGTCGCTCTGCGTACCCACGCAGCTCTCCTTCTTCTTCTCTACGTACCCACGCAGGTCTCCTATTTCTGCTCTGTGTACCCACGCAGATCTCCTGTTTCTGCTCTGCGTACCCACGCAGATCTCCTATTTCTGCTCTGCGTACCCACGCAGCTCTTCTGTTTAACTACTGCGTACTTTTGATTAGGGCCGAATAGGCAGTCCACCAGAGTGGCACAGTTGCTCAGATCTGTTCATGCGCTCGAGAGATCATCCTTCACAGATTCGCCTTCAACTTCCCTTTCATATAGATCAAGCTTTTAAGACCATAACCCAATATTTCAGATCTAAAGATATTCAATTGCAAAAGATGCTTAGCCAAGTGATCTCCTTTGCTTTATATAGGCAAGCTCCTCCTAAAATCATGGAACAATACCACGAGCCAAAACCGTAATAACACAAATACCGTCGGCTAAATACCAAGAGTAAAACATAAGAAACCCCACGTGTGCTTTTCTCTGCCTTGAAATGTGTGTACTGGGGGTACACACCTCCTGAACGGCTGGCCTGCGTATCTGGACGCGGTCCCTGCATGGTGTACCTGCGGGTACGCACCTTCTGAGCTGATTTCCTGTGTACTTCTTAATTTTCAACATATTGAGAGCCTTGCCACGGGAGTTGTCATCAATTACAACATCTGTAACATATAGCCATACCGGAAACATAATGCCAACAATCTCCCCCTTTGGACTTGATGGCAACCTCACAATCTTCAGCTTCATTCTCCCCCTTTGACATCAAGGGCAAAGGGGTATGCTCCCCCTAAGAACATGCTCCGCCTGAAAATGAACCAGATCTGCAACAAAGAACCATAATCCACCATGAAAGAGATAGAGACATATTGCAGCTACTTCCAAGATCTCCTTCTGCACATCCTCCATAATGCCAACAATGCATTATATGCTCCCCCTGAACCTGTACCATCAATCAGAAGAGGTTCAGCAATAAGATGATGCATCAACAACCCCCAGCTTTTGCCTGAGGTATTCAAAAGTGTCCCTGGGCAATGGTTTGGTGAGAATATCAGCAACTTGTTCCTTAGAAGGAACATACTCCAACTTGACCTTCTGTTCAAGCACTTGTTCCCGGAGAAAATGGTACTTGATTGGTATGTGCTTGGTTTTTGAATGCATAATAGGATTCTTTGAGGTGCTGATTGCACTTGTGTTATCACATAAGATGGGGATTGGTGGTGTACAAGTGATTTGAAAATCCTGCAAAGTATGCATCATCCAAAGGAGTTGGGTGCAACAAGATGCAGCAGCAACATATTCCGCTTCAGCTATAGACAAGGCAATTGAACTCTGTTTCTTGCTGAACCAAGATACCAGTCTGGAACCCATAAAGAACGCACCACCACTTGTGCTTTTCCTGTCATCCACGCTTCCGGCCCAATCTGCATCTGTATAAGCATGAAGTGTAAGATTTGTATCTCTAGGATACCATAAGCCATAATTTTGAGTCCCTTGAAGATATTTGAAAATTCTCTTCACTGCCTGAAGATGAGTCTCCTTCGGATTTGCCTGAAATCTTCCAACTATTCCAACTGCATGCATGATGTCCTGTCGGGTACCTGTCAAATAAAGTAAACTTCCAATCATAGATCTGTAGGTTGGTTGATGTACTGCTGCAGATTCATCATTTGCACTGAGGCTACATCCTGTGACCATGGGTGTACATACTGGTTTTGCATCTTCCATACCATATTTCTTCAAAATCTGTTTGAGATACTTGGTTTGAGATAAAAAGATTCCTCCTTCTTTTTGTTGGATTTGCAAACCAAGGAAATATGTCAGTTCTCCTAGCAAGGACATTTCAAATTCTTTCTGCATGACCGAGGCAAAGCTTTGACTCATAGCTTCTTCATTGCTCCCAAAAATAATGTCATCTACATACACAACAAGTATTAGCAATTTGTCATTTTCAACTTTTATATAAAGATTGCTATCTGCTGATCCTTTTGAAAAACCTTGTTGATGAAGATATTTGTCCAAACGGTAGTACCAAGCCCTTGGAGCTTGTTTGAGACCATAGAGAGCCTTTTTCAATCTGCATACAAGATTTGGATCATCTCCAAGAATGAACCCATCTGGCTGTTCAATGTATACTTCTTCTTCCAAGTCTCCATTCAGAAAGGCTGATTTCACGTCCATTTGAAATACTTTGAAGTTTTGAAAACTTGAGAGAGCAAGGAACATTCGGATGGCCTCAAGTCTTGCAACAGGAGCAAAGGTTTCTTCAAAGTCTATTCCTTCTTGCTGCGCATACCCTTTACAAACAAGTCTGGCTTTGTTTCTAATTACTTCTCCATTTTCATTCAATTTATTTTTGAAGACCCATTTTGTTTCGATAACATTCTTATCCTTTGGTCTAGGAACCAGCTCCCAAGTGTTGTTCTTTTCGATCTACTCAAGTTCTTCATCCATTGCTTTCACCCAACATTCATCTTTGCATGCCTCTTTTACATTTTGTGGTTCAGTAGAGGAGAGTAATGCCAAATAGCTTGAAGCTTCTGCAACTGTTCTTCTTGTTTGTACACCTGCTTCTTTCTGCCCCATAATCTGAGATTCTGGATGATTCTTCTGAACATATCTGGATGGAGTCTTTTCCTCTATTCTTGTTTGCTCCTCTGGTTCTTCTTGAGGTTCTTCTTCTTCATCATTCTGTCGTTGGGGGTAGCCTTCATCTTCTTCGATGTCTTCATGATGTACTTGCCTAGGAATGTATCCCTTCTCATCAACCACTACATCAATGCTGTCAACAATTCTGCCAAGTCTTTTATTGTAGCATTTGTATGCTTTGCTATGTGGAGAGTAACCAAGAAGAATGCCTTCATCTGCTCTAGGTTCAAGTTTTCCAAGCTGCTCATCAGTATTCTTGATATAGCATTTGCTCCCAAAGATTTTGAAGTGCTTTACCGAAGCAGTCCTACCACTCCAGAGCTCATGAGGAGTTTGAGTGCTGTTCACCCGGACATTTGTTTTGTTGAGAATAACAACCGCAGCATGTGCAGCTTCACCCCAGAAAGTTGCGGGAGTTCCTGACTCATCAAGCATAGCACGATCCATTTGTTGGACTGTTCTGTTCATTCTTTCCACAACTCCATTTTGCTGAGGGGTTCTTGCTGTAGAGAATTCTCTTCTTATCCCATGTTCTTCACAGAAATCGAAAAATTCATTTGAAGTAAATTCCCCACCTCTGTCGGATCTGAGGCACTTAATTTTGTGACCTGATTCATTTTCAACCAAGGCTTTGAAGGATTTGAATTTTTCGAATGCTTCGTCTTTGTGCTTCATAAGTCCTAACCAGACAAACCTGGAGAAATCGTCAATGAATAATATCAAGTATTCTTCTCCTCGAGGTGTTCTTTTCCTGAAAGGACCGCATGTATCTGTATGTACTAGCTCAAGAGGCATGCTAGCTGAACCTTCTTTCTCTGGAAAGTTAGTTCTGGTTTGTTTTCCAAACTGACATGATTTGCATATGGTGTTGTCAGGAATTTTGATATCTGGAAGATCGCGAACTGCCTGATATTTGCATGCTTTCATTATTTGTGAAAAGCTTAGATGTCCCAACCTCCGATGCCATAACCAGTGCTCATAATCCTTGCTCAGATAGCATTGTTGTTGTCCTTCTTCAAATATGTACAGATTATTTGGAGTTCTTTTGCCTTTGATCACTGTTTTACCTGTATCAAGATCACGAACAAGACATCCATTTGATCTGAATATAACCTCAGTTCTTTGATCACACATCTGGCTGACACTTAGAAGATTATGCTTCAATCCATCAACATACAAAACATTTCCAGCCTTGACCTTTTCTTTTAACTGAGCAATGCCTTTTCCTTTAATAGTTGCAGGAGTATCATTTCCAAAAGAGACTTTCTTTCCTTTTTCTAGAGCAGAATATGACTCAAGTTTTTCTTTATCACCTGTCATATGCTTCGAACATCCACTGTCAATGTACCATAGATTTTCCTGTCCCTCTACATAAAATGCTATCCCACATCTTTCTGTTTGAGGTTCCTTTATTCTCCATGTTTTGGTGCTTGAGGCTTGTTCCTTTTTCTGCTGAAACCTGCTCCTGCATTTAGAGTCTTCATGACCAAATTTATTGAAAATAGAACATTCAACTTCATTTTCAAGAACTGAAAAGTTGTTATAGGTCCTTTTTGTAATCCCCGTCATACTTCTTTGTTTTTGAGCTTCCCTAGTCATGATCGTTTTATATGCAACACATTGAGCTGCTTTGTGACCAAAGTTATGGCAAGAAAAGCATTGTCCATTGAAGAAACTTCTGCGGTTATCGAATCTACCAGCCAATTGATTGTAATTTCTATTGTCATCTATCCTTGAACCAAATTGAGAAGATTTTACCTGTGGCTGGTTGTAGCTTTTGTTCACCCTTAAGATGGATTGCCCTTGATAGTTTCTGTCTGTAATTCGTCCCTGCTTTACCTGATGATCTTCATTGTACTTTTGCTCATTTCTTCTTGCTGCATCAAGATAACTTTTTGAGGTGGATGCTTGAGAAGTTTCTCGATTATAGCCCAGACCTGTCTTGTTTAGTGGAGACCGCTGCACATTGATAATCTCATCCAAAGTTTCAAATCCTTTGACAAACTTGAGATTAATAGCTTTTGTTTTCTCAATCTCTTTTCTAAGACCAACAATTTCACCTTCTAATTTTTCAAGATGTTTTTCCTTTTCATCAATTTGAAATTGTAGAGTATCAATGATCATGTTCTTTTCTTCTATACATCTCTTGAGTCTAGTAATTTCATCATAAAGGTTATCCACATCTATAGCATCCATATAATCATCATCTTCAAATGCCATTAACAACTTATATTCATTACCTTGTTCATCTTCATCACTGTTTGATAGACCATCACTATCTTCATGAGTGTAGTAGCTTTTCTTATTTGCATTCTGTTTCTTGTTCCATCTAGCAGGTTCCTTTCCTTTATCCTTATAAGGACATCTTGCAGCATAATGACCTACTCTTCCACAAGCAAAGCATTTAAAAGGTAACTTACCTCTGAACCTTCCAGAACCCTTTTGAAGATTTCTGATAAAATTTGATTCTTCTTCCTCTTCTACTGGGACATGGCTCGCTTCATAATAATCTCCTTTGCCTGATGCCTTGAAAGTAGCTTCTCTTCTGTCTGATGGACCTCCCTTTCTCATTTCATAAGCAGTTAGAATTCCATGTAGCTGAGACATAGTAAGAATTCGTAGATTTTCCTTTTCTTCTATTGCAGATACTTTAGATTCAAACTTGGGGGACAATGATCTTAGAACTTTTTCAACCACAATAGCCTCTTTTATTTCTTCACCCCAATTTTTCATACAGTTAACAACCTCATCTACTCGAAGAAAATAGTTAGCCACACTTTCATCATTATACATTTTGAGAGTCTCATACTGAATTCTGAGAGTTTGAAGTTTAGCACGCTTTACCTGTTCATCTCCTTCATAGCTCGTGACAATTTTGTCCCATATCTCTTTTGCGGATTTATAGTGCATTACCTTCATGAATTCTGATTGAGATATACATCCTAATAGAGTACTGACTGCTTTTGCATTTGTTTCATACTTCTTTTTCTCGGCTGCATCTGTAGGAGTAGCTGAAGGAAAAGCGTAGCCTGTCTCTACGATGTCCCAAACTTCTGTACCAAGAGATTGAAGATAGGTAGTAACTCTTACCTTCCAATAATTGAAGTTTGTCCCATCAAAAACCGGTGGCCTGATTGATGCTTCTCTCTCGTAGTTGCTCATGATGAACGATCTACCTTCAAGCGATCAAGCTTCTCTGAAGGACCTGCTCTGATACTAATTGTTGGAAATAATACTGAGAGGGGGGGTGAATCAGTATTATCTAATTCTTTTAATAAATCTTCTTTATTTGTTCTTTGAATTGTTTTTGCATGTCAGTACCATAAAATAATGAGCATGAACAAAAGAAAACAGATAGTCACACCAAAGAACACAAGATGTAAGGTGGAAACCCAATGTGGGTGAAAACCACCTGCTGCAATATGTCTCTATCTTCTTTCAAATTAGAAACTCCTTTTACAATGGTTTTGTACTGGTGCAGTCCTTTACCAGTACGCAGGTTGCAACCTGCAGAGAGCTACAACTCTCTCTCACGTTTTCAGTTTCTCCTGGAAGGGAGCTACAACCCCCTACTTCTTTTCATAAAGCATCAAATGATCATCAAGTACATAAAAGTTACAGTCCACTACAGTTATCAAATCAGCAATAACAGAACTAACCCAGAACACCTTATCAACAGAAAAATTCAATCAATAGAACATCTTAAGACAGATACGCAGTTTTCCCTTCTGTGGCCTGCGTCGCTACGCAGTTCACCTTCTGCTTTCCTGCGTATACCCGCAGAGATCCTTTTGCTGCACTGCGTGCCCACGCACTGTTCCTTCAACTGCACTGCGTACTATTACTCCAGGTACGCACCCAGAGACATTATCGTGCCGCGTACTGTTACTGCAGGTACGCACCCAGAAATACTATCGCGCCGCGTACTTTTACTATGCGTACGCACCTGAACCTTAGCCGCTCTGCGTACCCACGCAGCTATCCTTCTTCTGCTCTGCGTACCCACGTAGGTCTCTTGTTTCTGCTCTGCATACCCACGCAGATCTCCTGTTTCTACTCTGCGTACCCACGCATATCTCCTCTTTCTGCTCTGCGTACCCATGCAGATCTCCTGTTTCTGCTCTGCGTACCCACGCAGCTCTTCTGTTTAACTCCTGCGTACTTCTGATTTGGGCCGAATAGGCAATCCACCAGAGTGGCACAGTTGCTCAGATCTGTTCATGCGCTCGAGAGATCACCCTTCACAGATTCGCCTTCAACTTCCCTTTCATATAGATCAAGCTTTTAAGACCATAACCCAATATTTCAGATCTAAAGATATTCAATTGCAAAAGATGCTTAGCCAAGTGATCTCCTTTGCTTTATATAGGCAAGCTCCTCCTAAAATCATGGAACAATACCACGAGCCAAAACCGTAATAACACAAATACCATCGGCTAAATACCAAGAGTAAAACATAAGAAACCCCACGTGTGCTTTTCTCTGCCTTGAAATGTGTGCACTGGGGGTACGCACCTCCTGAACGGCTGGCTTGCATATCTGGACGCGGTCCCTGCATGGTGTACCTGCGGATACGCACCTTCTGAGCTGATTTCCTGCATACTTCTTAATTTTCAACATATTGAGAGCCTTGCCACGGGAGTTGCCATCAAGTACAACATCTGTAACATATAGCCATACCGGAAACATAATGCCAACATAAACCACTCATCTAAACAAGTATCAAATGAAAAACTTAATGAACAAGGTTACCGACTCCATGAAGTAGGGAACACAACTACAGTTCTATATTAATAACGGAAGAGTTATTACAACCATCTATTGTATCAGTATTCCTTTGCCCATTTTGCTTCTCTCTCCCTCTCTCCTTTAGCTCACTTCTTCAAGTATGTGACAGTTCACAAAAACTTAGTAGGCTATCCTTTCAAATGCTCTGACCCCTTTCATAATGGCCCTCTCACTACTTATGTAGCAATTAAGTTATGGTTGCCAAGATCCTCATACAGTTCATTGGGGCAAAAGCAATGAACTTGCCCTGTTTTCCAACTCTTTCCCATTTGCCTTCTTTTTCAGATTGGAATTTCCCCAAATAGCTTGATTTTTGGGAATTTCCTTTCTTTTCTTGAGACAATTTAGGGATAAATATCTAGATATTCATGAGCAAATTCATTGGTTTGACCCACTAAACTTCCCTTAGTTTCACTAATGCTGCCCCTAGTCTAACAACTTGAGCTAGTAGGGTCACTAACACATCCTTAGGTTTGGTAACAAGCTTTCTAAAGCAGGTTCTCAGTGTGCAACCAGCGTTAGTGTGGAGTCAAGGCTTGCAATTGTGGTCTTTGCTTCAGTCATGCTATCTTTCACCTCTAATTTTTTTGAGGAGGTCATTTTGTTGTATAACATATGCCCCCTAAAGTATGAGATCAAAGGTAGAGATGATGGCTGAAATACTTTACTGAAAATGTAATTTTTCCTATCAAAATGTAAAGAGAGAGAAGCTTCGGGAGGCAAGGGAAACCTGATACAACACATATATATGAAACTGTTATAATCATGTTCTGAGTCGGGCATTCCCATGCTCAGTAGCTATGTCAGAGTAATCTTCTCAAAAGAGATATGACAATACCAGCTGCCGATAAGCACAATGCGGGTCCAGTGTCATAATATAGTCATCCTAAAACAACTATCTCCAGAAAACAATATTCGCAGCTTGGGAGAGGAGACAAGGCTGAATGATGCAAGCCTCTACCGAAGGTCTTGATTTCCGCTTCACAAAACAGCATAGATCGATACACGCGAATATATGCATTGAATTTGAACATGCACAACATCATTCGATTACCGACCAATAATGGAGACCATTAACAGATGCGAGGAAGGCCACCGATAATGGTGATGGTCTCCAAGATGCACAGTACAAACTAGAGATTGCGCAAGATGTCTTTGTCATCGAACACCCATGGAATCGCTTAATCAGGAGTCAATAATGAGAAACCCTGACCAAGAATAAGGAAACCTGCCACTAATGTATGTAAGTACCAAGGCACTAAATGTGTTTCTGGGTAATCTTCCTAGATAGAGTGTTGAAGTCGATAGAAAGAAACCTATCGAAAGGTAGGCAATAATGTGTCCTACATCAATTGACATGAAATGGGACAAGAACGATTTTGTTTTTTGAGGAATCTTTTGAGCATTTGGGTCTAAACAATGGAGGGCATGATGAAAGGATATGTTTGATCGGTTGATGGAGGAAACAAATGGGTAACTCTTGAACAATAGAAGGCACGACAACGGTTTTAATCAGACAGCACTAGACTCATGAACACTACATAGTGTTAGGATACAGAAACACAATTACATCAGGGTATGTAGGCTAAAACTCATAGGATGGTAGGGTTCATATTGAGAGGCCATCAAAAAGAGGTTTATTTGAGGGAGTGCCATGTTCAAGGGAACGACTACTGCCAAACCATGCTTTGAAATATGGAATACAGTTGTATTGTCCACATTCCCCGTTTGATTAATTTTATGAGTCCAAATGGGTAAACTCATTGATCTTTTCATATTAAAGAGTCTGAAAAGGATCGCAAAAAGAGAAACTCTTTGCCCTATCTGATTAGTTTAATGAGTCCAGATAGGAAAACTCGTCGATTTTTTCATGTTTTAAGAGTCTAAAAAATATTGTAAAAAGAATGACTCTATATCTTGTCCCTGCAATTTAAAGAGTCCAGACTAGACAGCTTAGTGGTCTTTTCATATTTAGAGAGGCTGAAAAGATCATAAAGAGAGACTCTGTGGTGGTCCCTTTGTCACAGTTGTTAACCGGGTGCGACAAAAGGTTAATAGTATACCTGGATCGGTTAGCTTTCGGTAAGTTAATCTATTGAACCCAAATAAAGAGAAACCTACTTTGAATAGATGTCGACCTCATTTGGTTACGAGTATGAGGCGATGGACTAAACTCATTTTTTGTCGTAAATTTTTAATGAGTCATGCATCGAAAACTCAATACCTTCATCAATTTTTTTTTGATGAGTCAGATGAAGAAAACTCAGGGTATCTTTCTCAATTTAGTGAGCGAGAAAAAGAGGGAAAAGAACATCTCATCCTTTCTTCATATTTTTACGAGCTCGAAGGAGGGGAAAATCTCAAGGATTTTTCGATTTAAGAGTGAGAAATGGTCGCAAAAAAGAAAGTTCTCATGATGCTGCTGTATATTTTTAACGAGCTCGGTGACAAAAACTCAGGAATTTTCAGTTTAACGAGCAAGAAAAGTACCTAAAAGAATTCTTGAGTATTTTTATAAAGTTTAACGAGCCTGTTACACTAAAATTTGTCACCATGACTATTTGCAGTCAGTATGTCTCCATCAATAATCATACTGTCCTCCTTGGCAAGTCTTAAACCTCTGCTCCTCATGTCAAACTCCAAAAAGAGAGAAAGCCTTTAAAAATCAATATAACTCTGGTTACGCACTTTCTCCTACTTTTACCTGCGTGCACGCACCTCAAGTACATAATACCTGCGTACTTGTACGCTCTGTCTGTAAAGGGGTGGGTGCGTACCCCTGTAAAAGTCAAAAGGCGCAAGTTTTACTTCAAAAAACTTACTTGCGGTCGATTCTAGAGCATTCTAGAAGATGGTTTGACGTGGATTGAGCACCTCCAGATGGTTCATGCATCCCAATGAAAGAGGAACTTATCCCATGAAGAGGGGAGCTATCCCTTTGAAAGAGGGACTTATCCCATTGATGTTGGACCTGTTTAACTTCCTCCAAAGCATTATAAATACAGGCATTGGGCCAGAGGCAAGGGAGGTTGAAAGCTGAACATTCCTAAGGGTAGATGCTGCTGAAATTATGACTCCCTTATAGAGCTTGAGAGGAGAGATTCCA
The DNA here is from genome assembly GCA_031772625.1 of Pinus tabuliformis. NCBI lineage: Eukaryota > Viridiplantae > Streptophyta > Pinopsida > Pinales > Pinaceae > Pinus > Pinus tabuliformis. The sequence goes on from CM062819.1 coordinate 364,916,120, forward strand.
ATCCTTTCTTAGCTTCATTTGGAAGTGGGTGAGCTGATCAAAGTAGAGGAGAACTCTTGCTGGACCTTGGGAGGGACCTGCACAAGATGACTCTGATGTTTTTGTTTGTAAAAAATGACAATTTTCCCTGAAAATCCTTTATCCTGCACAAAAACCAACACATTACTCATACCTGTTGAAGATAGATAAAAATACTTTGAAAAATACCTTTTCATGGTGAAAAATAAACAAATTTACCATTTATTTACCCAAAAAACCTATAAAAAGGGCTTTTACCAATTCATTTTTACCATTTTACTATTTGAGGAGAGAAAAAGGGCTTTTGGCAAGAAACTTCCCGTGCACATTGCGGAGAATCCGACCGTCGAAATCGAACGCCGTCTCTTCAAGGTAATCTACAACATCCTCCTCTTCAATTTCATCCATTTAGAATCCATTTTTAGGCCCCATATTTCATTTTTGGGAGGTTTTGTGGTTTCAAAAACTGCCTCTCGGGGTACGCAGGCACCACACTAGGGACCCACGTATCCCGACATTTTCTCAGTTGGGAAAATGTCAGGGGCACGCACCTTGCCTTCAGGGACTCTGCGTACCCACGCTCTGTTCCTAAACGCGGGGTGCGTACTCCACGCAACGAGTTTTAAAACCCTAAATTCTCCAAAATGGACCAATTTTTTTTTATTTTATGGACTCTAATGGATGTTTTATGGTATGTAGATTGTTCACCATGCTTGATTGGCACGAGAGAGAGCATGAAGATGTTGATTTGGCCACCATTAATCATCAACCGTCAATTGATGCTTTGAAAGCATGCGGTCTTTATAAATACTGGGCCATACCTGGCATGAGGGCCCAAGTGAGCTTTCTAGAGTGGTTGGTAGAAAGATGGAACGTTCAAGACCAGTGTTTTTATATTGGATGGCACCAGCTTGAGATGGAGCCGGCAGATATCTACTTTCTCACTGGTTTGCCCAAGAGAGGCGAACACTTGACTCTGTTCGGGACTAGGGCAGGTGGCCAGTCTATCGCTAGTCTCTGACTAGAGTGGTGTAACACTCAGACTCAGGAGAAGGGGATAGAGATCAAAACTATATCCCATCCTGAACTTATGGTGATTGCCTTTACAGTTACCAGACTTTGCGGGGCTGTCGCTTTACACATTGCCACTGGATCCCAGATGCGGATGGCTATTGATTGCTATCGAGGTACCATTTTCAACTGGTGTGATGCTGTTTTGGCCAACGTAAAGGGCCAACTGACTAGAGCCAAAAATGGACAGCTAAAGACCTTTGGTTATGGGGCTTTAGTTGTGATTTTTGGCTTAGAGAGGGTTCCGATGCTGATCCCACAGCAGCTCACTGTTGAGGCTGGGCTTCCCCGAGAGCCGAAGTTGATGCGATGGGTTGCGGTTATGGCCTGTCATCCTGATGAAGGGACAGAGGTTGTCTGATTTACTCTGGAGTACTTTCGCTGGTTAGAAGACCAGGTCTTTTCTATACAGGATTTTCCTTATGCCAGAGTTGATTCTCGTGGAGTGCCTTGGTGTTGTGCAGGTCCCTCCCAGGGTCCAGCAAGAGTTCTCCTCTACTTTGATCAGCTCACGCACTTCCAAATGAAGCTAAGAAAGGATTGGAATCTCTCCTCTCAAGCTCTATAAGGGAGTCCTAATTTCAACAGCATCTACCCTTAGGAATGTTCAGCTTTCAACCTCCCTTGCCTCTAGCCTAATGCCTATATTTATAATGCTTTGGAGGAAGTTAAACAGGTCCACCATCAATGGGATAAGTCCCTCTTTCAAAGGGATAGCTCCCCTCGTCATGGGATAAGTTCCTCTTTCATTGGGATGCATGAACCATCTGGAGGCGCTCAATCCACGTCAAACCATCTTCTAGAATGCTCTAGAATCGACCGCAAGTAAGTTTTTTGAAGTAAAACTTGCGCCTTTTGACTTTTACAGGGGTATGCACCCACCCCTTTACAGACAGAGCGTACAAGTACGCAGGTATTATGTACTTGAGGTGCGTGCACGCAGGTAAAAGTAGGAGAAAGTGCATAACCAGAGTTATATTGATTTTTAAAGGCTTTCTCTCTTTTTGGAGTTTGACATGAGGAGCAGAGGTTTAAGACTTGCCAAGGAGGACAGTATGATTATTGATGGAGCCATACTGACTGCAAATAGTCATGGTGACAAATTTGAGTGTAAAAGAGCCTAAAGCTAAAGCTAAGCATTTTTTTTTGGTTTAAAAAGCAATAAAATATCACAAAAAGTGCTATGACCATCGTCGCATAGATTTAATGAGCTCAACGATGAAAACTCGAAGATGTTTATATTTTTTAAAGAGTAATAAAATATCTCAAAAAGTGCTCTAACCATCATTGTGTAGATTTAACGAGCTCAATGATGAAAACTCGGAGATGTTTATATTTTTTAAAGAGCAATAAAATATCTCAAAAAGTGCTCTATTATTCTTTGTGGTAGTTTAATGAGCCTAAAGAAGGAAACTCGAGGTTTTTCAGATTAACAACTAAGAAAAATACCATAAAAAGAATGCTCAATCTTCCTTGATCTCATGCTTGACAATGGAAGGGTCTATCCCATGCATTTCCTCATAAGACAAAGGAAAAACATCACGGAAGTCCCTAAATGGGTAGGTGAAGCTCACAATTTCCTCAAGATTGTGATTGGCTCCAATCTATATGTTTTCCATGATGCCTGTCTTGACAGAAATATTGATGAGTGATGTTTTTGAAACATTTCCCATGTTTCCTTCTGCCTCTAATGTCTAGAGGATCATATAGGGTGAGGAAACGATTTCTGGTATGTCAGGGGACAGGATTTGCAGAGGCATCATGTCTGAATCAGATATCGAAACATGATGGTGCGAATCCTCCCAAGGTCACTCTTCTAAACTCGTGATCTCTCTAATAGCTTCATCCATAGGTAGGACTTGATTGAGTGGATTGAAAGGAGCGGTTATGGGAGGGGGAGTGGTACCATTGGCCGTAACCAACATGAACGGAGATGTGGGACCAAATTGAATGGCTTGGTAAGCCAGTTTAGCTCATGACAATGGTATTTGGTCTCCGTATGTGTCAAGGTCTGAAGGAGCTGGTAGGATCCATGGATCGGTCTGTTCATGAGGAATAGATGAAAGCATATTGACCATTTGTGAAACCTTTGGCGGATGAAGAGGGAAACAACCCATGATGGAAGAAGCCTTCAATAGACTGGTACTGATACTGACATAAGTGTCAGGCAGACCACCTACTAGGGCTACGGAGCGGCTTGGTAATGGAAAATAATCAGGGGTGCAGAAAGATAACTTATCAACTATAACTACCTTTCCATCCAATAGGAATTAAATGATGTGAAAGACAGTAGATACTATGGCCATCATAGCATATGTGAAACTGCGACCTAGCAAGAGGTTATAGTCGAGTTTTTTGTCTACAACATTTATGTCCACTGTTACCATTTTCCCATACAAAGTGATGGGGAAACTGGCTAAGTATCCTTTTGGGATAATAGTGTGGCCGTTGAAAGCTTTTAGGGAGTTCGACAGCAGGGTTAGGGTTGGAGAACCCAGGGCGAGCCAACATGAGGCCGACATGACGCAGGTAGAAGCACCTTTGTTGATGAAAATTATATGTATATCTTTACCTTTCAAAGTTATATGCACCTGGAATGCAAGCTGGTGAGAAAGGGGAGGTTTACACTTGTCCATGTCAAAAATAGCAAGCATGGAATCCTCTGGGTTGATACCACCAATAGCTGAAAGCAAAGCATTCCTTTGTGTTGGGCATGTTTGTAATACTTTGAGCACTGACATAGCCAATGGCGCTTGTGCCAAATCTTCTACAATGTTGTAGTTTTGAGCAGCACATGCAGATGTATTGTGCATTATGCGTTGAAGTTCCCCTTTTGGGGGTCAAATTACATGGTCAACAACCAGCAGTTCGATAGGCAAATCATTGGGTGGCAATGGATTTGGACTTGAGGAAGGTTCTGCTACATGAGCGATAGGAGCTCCATATGATTTGGCTCTTGTGGCAAGTTCTACCATTTCAAATGTGTAAATGGTAGAAGATCCTTCACCAGCCGAAGGATGTTGCGAACCACCATTGCCCCCTTCTGGGGGTTGCGATTGGTTTGAAATAAGATTTTTTTGCTATTGAGTGGGAAAAGGATTTCTAAGGACAGTGGGGGCCTTACCAGAATCCCTCCTAGCAAGGTATTCTGTGCATTCCTGAAGCCGCAGACATCGCCAATTCGTGTGGTCTTTAGCACAGAGTTTGCATGGATATCTGGTCATTTTATCCTTTTCCTCGTCAGTAGGTGCAACGTCCTTCTATTTTAGGTTCAGCTGCTTCGGTGACTGCTCTTCAGAAGCAGAGGTCTTTTTCTTGTTCTTCTTGTTCTTGCCACCAGATTTTTGTGTAGACTAAACATAGTTTATCGCAGTGGCAAGAAGAGTAGTCATATTGGTAGAGGGGTCCATTGCCAACATGGTAATGGAACCACTGAGTTGTTTTACAGTGGCCCCAGAGGTTGTGTCAACAATCTCGTTGACGTGCACTCCACGGTGTTGAGTGGCAGAAGCATTGGGGTTAAAAGGATCATTTGGGATTATGTCGTAAAGAGTGTTAGACCATGAATATATCATCTCTAAGTGTTGGGCACAATGTATGGATTGGTCTTTTGTCACTGCACAACCTAGCATGACATCTCTAGCGATTTGTGGGAATAAGGACTTACAGAACTAGTCCGTTAAGAGAAAGTATGGGATGGGAGCTTTTACTAACCTCTGCCTATGTCTCCATTCATGAATATGATTGGAGATGTGGGTGGCGATATCCTGACAAAATGTAGTGAGGATCTCTGTCATAGTTTCATAGCGGATAGGTAACTGGAAGTGCTTTCGGAATTCCATCGCTAAGGTGTCAAAGTTGTTTACTTACGCGTGTGGTAACTCAATATACCATTTCGCTACGTTTCTAGTGAGGGTGCGGGGAAAAAATGTAATCAGACACTATCATCCACCATAGAGTTTGAAACACACCAAAGATGGTTAGTGGTGATATGGGTGCTCGGATCCTCCCCTTGTTTTCCATCGAACTTTGGGATGTCCGTTGGTATTTTATGCGAGAATGGCAGCCATTGTAAGTTGTGATAGTTGGGGTCGTTTGTCAACTTGTATAAGTCAGGTATATCCAACGTTGCCAAGAAAGGCAGAGAGTTAGGTGCCCCCGACTCGAACCATGGTGATGATGGATGACTTGAGGAGCTTCGCGCTCCTCCCATTGTTTGGTTCCCCATATTATACATGGGTTGTGTGGTGTAACAACTGCTATGAGGTGTGTTGTTGTAGAGTGGATTTCCATGAATATTTTGATACTATGGTATGAGATTTTCCCCAGTATAAGTGGTGCCCCCTTGACTCATTTGAGTATGTGAGTAGGGTGGCCCCATGACTAGTTGGGAACCCCTTGTGGATTCTCGCCTGACACAGAAATGACCATTTGGCCTTGATTGATAGAGGGAATGCTCATGTCAATTAGCAACTGACCATGCATGCCTGAGAACGAAGGGGGAACTATTACGTTCCCTACCATCATGTGCATATTGGGAACCCCCGTAGGTATATGAATATGGGGGTTTGAACTGTACATTGGTGGCCAACCATGTTGTTGGTAAATGGGAACCGCGCCCATAGTGCCACATTAAGTGTTATAGGGAGAATTATATGTGGGTCGAAGGTATGCAGTTTGGCACCACAGGGGTGGAACCTGGCATCTACTGGGTTCCACTCATAGAGGGTGTAATGTGAGTGGCTGTACCTGGGACAAATAGGACAACATGATTCCAAATTACCAGTGTTGTGATGACTGTTGACTGGGGGAGTGGTGAAGGACCAGAAGTGTCCCTAAAGTTCCACAACCCGTTAGGCATCGACTGGATAGATGGAAATGTTCCAACTACCAAAGAAGGAAGTACAGGTACCACGGGAGCCAAGATAGGTTCCAACGGATTCGTGAGCAGAGGGTTAAAGTGGGGAAGAAATCCCTCTGTAAAGAAATCCTCCGACAAACCTGAATTGTCGGTTGTCCAAACAGATCCCATGTGTGATCTAGGAGACTGATCCCCCAAAGATGGGGAACCTGGTTCAGTGGAACTTGGCAGATATTCCATAATGAATGGAGGAAGTCCTATCAATTGTCTGCAGTGACGACGAGGGTCGGATGTAGCCACGGTGACCTTTATCTTTTATGAAATAAATTTTATTGTGATATTCTTTAAAGTCTCAAATGATAGCACTTAGGTTCCTAAATAAATATGTAAAAAATACACTAAATGGATAAATCAACAAAAAAAGGGAAATTACCTCGTCTGATAAGCACTGATCACCGGAGATGAAACCCAGTATCTCAATGAATAACAGAGAAGGATGGCCAAATGTATTGTTACGGTTACTCTAGAGCTTCGCCCAAACCTCAGATTTAGGGGCCAAGTACTCTTGTGAAGATGAGCACCCTCCCAAAACCTGAAGATAAAGTAGATCCGTTTGTGTTAGGTACTAGGACATCCCATCCCAGTCACCTTATGTAAGTCCCTATAAGTTTGGCCACTAGAGATACCTCAGATCATAAACACCACCAAGGGGGACATAGTCGTAGAAAGCACACTGTGTGGGCAGGATACCTGAGTCCTCGACTTAGTTCTGAAATCCCCGAAGGGACCCCCAATAGACAGAATGCCCAAAGGATTTGTAAGAGAAGGTAGGCTACCTTCAATTACAGTCTGATGTTGTCTCGTATTTTGCTCTGATCTTATTGGAGTGGTCCCGGTAGTATGAGTGCAGAAGGAATTTTTCACTCGTTAACGTCACTATTTTGGTTTTCGACCTTGGGCAGTTCACTCACATGCTTATCCCAAGATCCTAGCCTAGCTAATGTTTGTTTGCTCAAAAGAGTAACTGATTGATTTTAATGTAAATTTTATGTGTACTTGATTATTGTTCTTGGTAGGGTTGTTGACGTAAGAAATATGGTGAGACTCTTGACTCAATAAATCATGCATAAACAATGCTTTGAATTTTTTTTTCAATTTGATGCATACAAGCTGTATTCAACATATTCATATTTTTCACATATTCATAGTTTCGTCTATGCATCTATAGTCTTTCAACACATGCATAACGAAAAGATTCTTTCCCAATATTTCCTAACAACTACTAAAAACCAAGATGAAGCAAATCACAACTATTTAAATAGAAGGATGAATACAAATTATCATTCTTTCTTTTAAAAAAAAAAAATTTTTAAGAGAGAAAAACCAAAATTTTTTCCTAAAAAATAAATTTCTAGGACACCAATTTTGCTGACATAATACAGTTACAAATCTTATTTCAGACCATGAGAGTATTTTCCATCCATTTTGGTCCATATATACTATTGGAAATCAAGGCAAAGGGAGACTAATGCTCTATAACAATGGCTACAGAGAGTTAGTAGGGTCACTAACGCTCCTTGTACACAGGCACAGTGCTTTATAAAGCTCTTTGTAGCCTAGTAACCTGTGTTAGTGTGGGAAATCTATCACTAAGAGGGTTTCCAAGATTAGTTTCAAAGATAAAAGTATACTAGTAGGATGCAACAAGATATTTGGTGGATCAGAAAAAGGATTGATAAAGAATATGGATCTCTTGGAAGGAACAGAGAATAGAGAAGAGTCTGGGTAAATTCAGAACTACATGGATAGTCCCCAGTGGAGTCACCAATTCTGATATGGGGTAAAATGCACAGTGTATGGAGAATGAAAATTACACTTAAAGGCCTTCCCGGGACCTTTGATAGACTGTAAGATCTGCAGAAGCTACCAAGTTATACACATGTTCATCTAGCAAATATCAATTAACAAAGTATGGAAAGAGGATTACCTCAACTCTCCTTCTAGATTTGTTTGGAGATCGCAATGCAGCCAAGAAGAACTCCTTCAAAGCCGGTTCCAAATCAATTCTTGCACAAAGGAAAGGCAAACACAATCACAACATACAATCTTGAAAACTAATATATGAATGCACAATGAACATCTACTTGCATACAACTAAATCACTCATCTAAAAAAGTATCGAATGAACAATTTAATGAAAAAGGTTATAGACACAATGGAGTATGGAACACAACTGTAGTTCTATATTAATAATGGAAGAGTGATTACAACCATCTGCTGTATCAGTCTTCCTTTGCCCCTTCAGGTTCTCTCTCTCTCTCTCCTTTAGCTCACTTCTTCAAGTATGTGATAGTTGATAACAGCTTAGTAGGCTATCCTTTCAAATGCTCTCACCCCTTTCACAATGGCCCTCTCACTACTTATGTAACAATCAAGTTAGGGTTGCCAAGCTCCTCATAGAGTTCACTAGGGAAAAATCAATGAACTTGCCCTGTTTTCCAGCTCTTTCATATTTTCCTTCGTTTTTAGATTGGAATTTCCCAAATAGTTTGATTTTTTGGAATTTCCTTTCTTTTCTTGAGAAAATTTAGGGATAAATATCTAGATATTTGTGAGAAGATTCGTTGGTTTGACCCATTGAACTTCCCTTAGTTTCACTAACACTTCCCCTCGTTTAACAACTTGAGTTAGTAGGGTCACTAATGCACCCTTAGTCTTGGTAACAAGCTTTATAAAGTAGGTTCTCAATGTGCAACCAGCGTTAGTGTGGAGTCAAGGCTTGCAATTGTGGTTTTTGCTTCTGTCATGCTATATTTCACCTATGATTTGATCAGGAGGTCATTTTGTTGTATAACAAATGACTTTGAATTAGACACTTGTTATATACATTTTTGGGCCCTACAACCCCAAGCACGAAATGTCCATAAACCAAGGGCTCTTAAGTCCCTAAAAGTGTTGTTCTAACCCCTAAAGGAACAAGGTCAACAGATTACAGCTTCTCCCATAAGTTCTCCATGAAAAACTGCTCAGAATTGGTCAAAACAGGATCATTTCAGCTGCTCCACTAGCTAAGTGCATTGCATCTCACCTAAATACACTGTGTGGGTGCGTTGCATTTCAGAAATCCCTTCTGTGGGGTGCGATGGGCGAGAAATGACAAATGGCAGTGTCATTCCGCGAGGTGGAGAGGCAATGGAAGCTTCCAGAATCTTCTCCTGTGACACTTGCCTCACTGAATTCAACCACGGATGAGTAAGAGACCATCAATCTCCAAGTGGAAGCAAGAACTATCAGAGGGAGGACACTAATCAAATCACAAGCTGACTCATCCCCCTTACAGATATCTATATATGGATCCCTCATCCCAGAGATCCAGAGGCTGGAATTTTGCATATTGTAAGGAATTGTTGTTGGTTTCTTGAGACAAACATCAGATTGTTGGGTGATCTAAGATTTGTTTGAGGTGAAGAGGAGCTTCTTTGCTGGGAGGTTGATGCTGGGTCAGAACAACTGGTTGTAACTCCTCTTGGCTCTTTTCTTGTTTATCAATAAAAGCTATTCAAGTTTTCCTCCATGCTTTTGTGTCATTGATGCTTGCTACATTTGAATGGTCAATTTACATCTGATCCTAGATTGTTTATGATTATAGATCCATGTCTTTGTATAGTGCTATGCTTCTGTGATCTTACAGGTACTTTGTCTAGCTGGGCGTGCGAGGGAGCAGGTAGCTAAAGACTATCAAAGAAGAGAGGAATCAAATTAGGAGATTAGCGCAAGACAGAGGTTGGTCTTTTTGTTCCTCTCTATCTATAATTCATAAAGGAAAAACTAAAGTAGCTTTTCTCTGTTTGTTTCTAAGGCAGCTGTCACACCTTAGTGGGATAGAGCAGTTCTATATAGACACTTTTCCCTGTAACAAAATGGAGACTCCACTGGGGAAATAATTAGTTTGTTTGTTTATCATTCTTTGTTGTCTATTTCATAAACTTACAGGTAGCATTCGAACTGCATTTGCCATAACAAATGCAAAGTAGATAACTGCTACTTCAATCCATCTATTGGATCTGTTTATGATTTAAAGAACTGATTCAAAATTATCTAATTTCCCTTGTGATAGCTCTTAGATCCTCCTTAGATCTACCCCTGATTGTTGCATTACTGATTGCTTTTTGCTCGGCCAAAACCCAAGAACTGAACTGAAAACTGTGACCCAGAACCCAAACAGAGTCTTGTTTCTATCCCAGCGTAGGTATTGTTCAGAGATTCTGAATTTTAGCGCACTTCCCGAGTGGACAAGCTGCGCTGCATTTCAAATTCTCTGTGTTACAGGTGCGCTGATCAGACTAGCTCTGTGCTGTTGTGGCTTCTGTGATTCATTCTTTCTAGTTCTATTCCTGAATTTTGCTACTTGTGATTAGTATATGTCTGTTTGAAACCCCTTTTCCTTGTTGTTATTCTGCCTCCTTTGTACAAAAGAACTGCAGATGTTTTTGTGTGTTTTTTGAGTCATTTACAGTTCTCCTTTGCAAAAGTAGCATAATCGTACTGTCGTCCTTTGATTTGAAACTGTCGCAAGTGTCGATTTCGATCGTAGGAAAGAGTCTCATTGCTATTGATGGTCGATTATCCTGTTACTATTGCTTTTGGTCTGAATTTGTAATTTTCTAGTGTCAAGAACAAGTGTTCCTTTCAAAATCATAAGGTGTTGTGATCGTCTGCATTTTTGATTTTGAAAACAAATTTGTTGATATTTGTCGCTTGAAAAGAAATTCAGATTTGTACATCAACTTTCTTTTCAGCATTCATATACTAAGAAAGTCAAAAACAAATACATGCATGTGCATTTGCATATAGACAGTCTGATTGGCTTGATTTAGGAAAGTGTATTTAGAGTGTGCTCTTTGCTCTTTGTGAAAAGATTCTGTCTTTCTTTTCCCTAGTAGCTAGGATTTTCATTGCACAAAGAAGATAAAAAGTTTGTTTATCATCTTAGATTGCATTTTAGGAATTACATCTACATCTCGTGGTGAACCTGAAAGTCAAACTTCATAAATAAGATCAACTTAAAATAAATTCAATGAATCTAACAATGCTTTGGAACTTAATGCACAACATTTAGAAGTCTAGGCTGGAGACGTATTCCGGCATCGTAAAGCCTGGTAACTGTTGTCCTCACTGATGGTTGGGTGATTCCTCCACTTTGAGACGGTAAGTGCCAATACGGACTTGTGCTCCCACGTACCGTCGAGTATATTTTGGGAGACCCCAATAGGCTTAATCCTTTATCCATAGGAAGCCATGTCTGCCGCCCTATCGATCGCAATGCACTGAACACAACATTTGGGAAGATTGACTGCCGTACCGTAAAAATTATTCTGCAGTTTTGCGATTGGTTTGGTAATCCCTCTACCTAGATTTCTAGAGCAGTCCCTTTCATTCCTTTTCAGACTCCTTAACAAAAAAGGTCCATCTGAGCACTTGTCACTTCAGGCTCATTAAAAATCGAAGGAGACTAGAGTCATCTTTTGTTTTTTCTCGACTCTTAAAAATTGAAAAAAAAAGTTGTGTCAAAGCGTCTAAAATTTATTTTAAACGGAATATTCATTACCCTTTCCTACGTTGATCTTGGGTTGAGAAAAAATGGAATCCACCAACCAAGAAATTCCCCTTGGAGGAAATCCTAGTCCCTTCTCCTCTTGGGGAGATCTTGGTGCACCCCATATGGCCACATTGTCGCCTCCAGGACTGACAATTGGTTTGCCTGTATGGCTCTTCTCAACGTCTGTCGTTCAGAACACCGCAATTCCTGAACAATCGAATCAGTAACTAGACGAGTCCAGAGTTACCCACCAACCTTCTACTTCCTCTAATTCTTCCTCTCCTCCTTCCTCTTCGCTTGATGGGGCTGGTAAAGCCAAAAGTCAAGTACCTAAGAAGAAGAAGGAAAAGAAGAAGAAAGAGAAGAAGAAGAAGGAGCCAAAAGCGAATGGGGGCAAACGAGTGTCGTCTAGCGAAAATCCACACACTGCACCGACCAGGCCTAAATCGCCATGTGTCATTTGCAAAGGAGACCACTATCACAGAGATTGTCCTTGCATCCCTTGGATCTTAAGGGATTGGTCTCCTCATTTGCACAACCCGGTGTCGTCAACCTCTGATGATCATGTTGAAAACACACCGTCAACTAGTGAAAGTGAAGCCCCAGGACAAAAAGGAAAATATAGATTTCCTTGTAAATTGTGCGAAGGCGATCATGCCATCCACCGTTGTCCCTTCTTAGACAAAGCTAAAAGAGTTTTGGACGATCATCCGGTTTCACTGTTACGACTTCCTTCTGGATATAAAAAAATCTTGCCGAGTCCGTCACTAGTTGAAAATCCGGCTGGCCCACTCAGGTGGTCGGCCGAAGCATCTATCATTGAAGATAAACCATCTGAACCCATACCAGACGAAAGTCAAAAGGTCAAGGCGACAGTTGACTCGGTCTTGCCTTCAGAGGTTCCATCTTCAGATGATGCAGTCATTGAAGAGAACAATGATGACACCATCCAAATTCTTTTCATAAGCACAGACTCCAACAAACATGGGGGTGATTTACCCATTCTTTTACCGCAGGAAGGAAGTTCGTCAGAGTCATACCCAGCCGTCTATTCGGTCCCACCTCCAAGCAACCTAGTTGTCTCCTTCGACTGGAATCAACTAGGCAGACCCCGTTTACCAGCTAGTGTACCATTCCGAATTATTGTTCAAATATATAGAATGGTTATGGCTGGTACCATCATAGATGAGGGGGCTTCTGTGAGTATCCTTTCCTCAACTACCTGGAAAACGCTTGGTTCGCCATCGCTTTTGCTTGAAATGAGAAATCTAACAGGCTTTGATAAAGGAACCAGTCAACCGTTAGGGATCCTTCCCAATGTGCCCATAACATTGAGAGGGAAAACCGTTCACATGAATGTTATGGTAGTTCAAGGACCCCTGGATTACAATCTACTCCTTGGACGAGACTATATTTATTGCATGAGAGCCATTGTCTCATCACTCTTTAGAGTGATGTGTTTTCCGCACGAAGGAAGAGTGGTCAAGCTCGTAGACTAGCTTTCATTTCCCAGATCATGCATAGCAAATAGTCATGTACCATCCCTGAATGGTCTTTTCACGCAAGAAATGTCTCAATCCCCAGTCCGTCCACCCAATGAGCGCGAGTGATTCGGGGGGACATGACTGAAACCCAGGGGGCATGCACCCTGGTCTGCTTCGACAGGAAAACTTCGGGTATAGGGTAGGTTTCCACGAGAGAATATGACTAGTTTGTACCCCCGTCCGTGATTGGAAGAGGGGGTTATTCTAGAACAAGATCCTCTTGTCAAAGTTATGTGAGTTGGCGGGCATCGCCGCTCACCTTTGTTTATCTTGGTAGACATCACCGAAGAGGTGTTTTGTTTACATTGTAAATAGAACAATCTTTGGTAACCTGTAAGAGGTAGGCCTCTCTCGGTAAAACAAATGTTTTAACGGACTAAAGAAGGGGTAACCTTGAAACTCTATTTTATACCTGGGGGCATGCAAGCCTTTTGGCATGCAAGCGAAGAGCGACTATTTATTTTTTTAAATTTGTAGGTCCTCTAACCCTTTAAACTCGTAGGATTGGTCGTTTCCTAACTTGCATAAAGAAAGGATGTGGGGCAAAACTCTAAAAGTAGTCATTTTTATGAGACATTCTTATCACACGACTGGATTAATTGAGCAGTTTTAGCACATAGTTCAAGCTCGTTAAAAACTAAACATAAGCCATGAGCAAATGTTTCCCCCTACGTTTAAGCTCATTAAAAAATGAACTATTCCCCGTAAATAACCATCGTGAATGTAGTACTTCAGCCATTAAAGCCTTGGTCGTGTTTGCACCGTCACCTCCACTTTTGCATTGGCCGATCATTCACCCCCATTTGATTGTTTACTCATTTTGAGGAACAGTTGCGAAGAGTGATCTCACTAGCCATCCTTGTGACACTGCTGTGATTGGAAAATTCCAAACCTTACCTAGAATCAGCTGCTACCCATTTTATCACTCGTTCCTCAAAAGACGAGTCTCCTTTAAGCTCTTTTCAACTGACTCATAAAATATGAAAAGATTTTCGAGCCATTGGCCTCTCCAGCTCGTTAAAGGGACATGAAGTGCTATCTCTCCTCTAAATTTTAATCTTTTCGGAACTAAGGGATTATTACACAAAAATATCGAGTGCTTGTTTTGTTCGGCTCGTTAAAAGTATCGAAAATTCATCCCTTCTGTATTGTTTTATACTTTTTCGGACTTAAGGGATTAGATGACGAAAAATGAATTTTGGAGTTACCTTTACGTTCCTTTTCGGACTCTCTAAAATTGAAAAGGACCGAGTTATCTTTGTCATTAAACTCGTTAAAAGTGTAATAGCGACAAACTTGTCTATAGACGAGAACAAGTTTCACTATCGCTAGGCTCGTTAAAACATAGCGATGGGTTTGCCCGAAGGGCAAATTATAGAACAAGCATATGTTATCCTCCTCAATCTTGACAAAAATAAAGAGGTACTGGTCAGCAATGACTAGGGAAAATTGGGAAGAAAACTTGAAGAAACTTTGTTGGTAGCAAGTCGCTCTTGAGCATGACACTTCCACTCTGTGTCCGACTCGGGTTGGGTTGTTTCATTCACGGATCACATCACCATGGTCCCATCATACCATCCACATTTGGGGTTAATGCTACCAATCCATCACATCAGTGTCTTCGATATGTTCAAGAGAAGTCATTCAGATAATTCACCTATGTCTCACCCATACTACCATACATTTATACTCCATTCTTTCATGACCGCCACCCTGAACCTTATATCACCAGATCGTTTTCACCTCCACTAAAATCATTTGCTCCATTCCGTGTCATTGATGTGGGATTCATTAAGGCCCTCCTGTGACAGATCACTTCTTGTCGACATCAGCTCATTATCCAAGAAGTTGATCTAGGAACACCCCATTCAGTACTTTGAAGCTTGCATGCCTCAATGGCAAGTTTCTCACTTTCGGCGACAGGTTTACATCAATGGCCTTCGACCAAAAGATTTTGCATGGTGTTCGACGCCAAGTGCTTTATTGACACCACGTAAATTGTACTACAGTACCTTGAGGGTCATTATCATTATCGATGATTCCTCTCGCGCTTGTTAACAATTTACATCATTGACTAGTAATCAAGCGATGTCTTTCCATGTTCGACTTCAGAACATTTCTCACATGGATCGACTTATACTCCGAGTGAAGATCGAACGAGATTGAAGACCCCGGATCTAGTTTCATCCATCCGAGCTGCGATATATATTCAGGGAAAATAAAGACATCAAATGTACATCATTACTGCACAGATAATCATCCAATCAAAAGGATGATGGCTCTATCCGAATCATCAGTCTACACTCAGACGATTGTCTGTCCTATGTACATGAAAATGAATTTATAAAGCTGAGCATGGGAATGCCCGCCTCAGCTAGATCATGAAAATATTATGAAGATAATGTATTGTATTGTATCTTATTACAGGTCTCCTCCCAGCATTGAAAGAACTTCGGATCCTCATAATAAAGCATTTCACCTGACATCAAAAGATTAACGACCTCACGCTTTAGGGGGCAACTGTTATAGACATTTTTGGGCCCTACAACCCCAAGCATGAAATGTCCATAAACCAAGGGCTCCTAAGTCCCTAAAATTGTTGTTCTAAACCCTAAAGGAACAAGGTCAATAGATTACAGCTTCTCCCAAAAATTCTCCATGAAAAACTGCTCAGAATTGGTCAAAACAGGATCATTTCAGCTCCTCCACTGGCTAAGTGTGTTTCATATCACCTAAATACACTATGTGGGTGCGTTGCATTTCATAAATCCCTTCTGTGGGGTGCAATGTGTGAGAAATAACAAATGGCAGTGTCATTCCGCGAGGTGGAGAGGCAATGGAAGCTTCCAGAATCTTCTCCTGTGACACTTGCCTCACCGAATTCGACCAAGGATGAGTAAGAGACCATCAATATCCAAGTGAAAGCAAGAACTATTAGAGGGAGGACACTAATAAAATCACAAGCTGACTCATCCCCCTTACAGATATCTATATATGGATCCCTCATCCCAGAGATCCAGAGGCTGGAATTTTGCATATTGTAAGGAATTGCTATTGGTTTCTTGAGACAAACATCATATTGTTGGGTGATCTAAGATTTGTTTAAGGTGAAGAGGGGCTTCTTTGCTGGGAGGTTGATGCTGGGTCAGAACAACTGGTTGTAACTCCTCTTGGCTCTTTTCTTGTTTACCAATAAAATCTATTCAAGTTTTCCTCCATGCTTTTGTGTCATTGATGCTTGCTACATTTGAATGGTCAATTTACATCTGATCCTAGATTGTTTATGATTATAGATCCATGTCTTTTTATAGTGCTATGCTTCTGTGATCTTACAGGTACTTTGTCTAGCTGGGCGTGCAAGGGAGCAGGTAGCTGAAGACTATCAAAGAAGAGAGGAATCAAATCAGGAGATTAGCGCAAGATAGAGGTTGGTCTTTTTGTTCCTCTCTATCTATAATTCATAAAGGAAAAACTAAAGTAGCTTTTCTCTGTTTGTTTCTAAGGCAGTTGTCACACCTTAGTGGGATAGAGCAGTTCTATATAGACACTTTTCCCTGTAACAACACTGATTGTTGTAATTCCTCCTTCTATCTAATACAGTCTTTGAACCTTTTTCCATATGTTGTGTTCTTTCATAGTTCTTATATGTACGAATTGCTTCTGATTCCTTTCATTTATATTCAATGGATCATATGCTTTGATTGTTTTTTGTTTTCTGTTGTGTCGACATGGTACTTTTCAAGCAATTTAAGTATGGGAAGGAGCGACGGAATCGATACAAGGGAGACGAGAGGAAAGTGAAACTAGAGGCAGGCCTTGTATCCTCTCTTCTTATCTATTTCTTATAGGGAAAGTCTAAAACACTTTAAACTATTGTTCTAGGCACAACTACTTGTCTACTCAATTATTGTTTATCCATAGATGCTAAATTCTCCAAAACAAGTGGGTTATCCTCAATCGCTCTGCCTTGGATTTTCCCTTTGCTCTATTGTTTGGCAATGCATTTCCCTTGCTTCGGATTCAAAAATCCAAAGTCTCGCTTCTTTTGTTTAAACTTCTACTCAATCTTGAGAGTGTATCGGTACAGCGTGCCAAGTGAGGAGATGTCCAGGAACTCCATCTCATCTTGGATGTACCTTTGTTGGCAGTCGCAATACTCGAGTAACAAAATTTTCTCAAAATCCTTGATATGAAACTTCATGCGGAGGCTATGAAAAGCATTGGTAAACTTCAACATGTCTTGCTCCCTTCCCTGTCATAGTGTGGTCCACTTTGTATATTTATTCACATAGCTCCTGATAGTTTAGTACTACTCCTTGATGGAATCCCGGAATGAATCCCATTTTGGTGCAGCCGGAAACAGTGAGGGCATACTTGAATCCTTCTGCTTGTAGTTGGCTTCCCACTAGTCCTTGTCATGGGGGGAAACTTTGAGAAGAGAAAAATTAATCTTTTCATCGTTGGAAAATCTTGAATAGAAAGATATCCTTATAACATATTTAACCATTTATCTATGGCATTCGCATCTATCTAACCCTCAAATATTGGAATGTCAAAGTTAACTTGTACCTTAAAGGGTGTGGCACTTCAAGAGTAGTTGTTGGAAGTATATGCATTGCCCTTGGGTAGCCTCTTAAGGATCTAAGAAAAGTTGTCTGCCATCACGTTCCTTTTTCGCTCAAGGGCAACTATGACGAACATTTGAAAAAAAATATAATCTTCTTCAATGACACCAAACATGTTAGGAAATTTAGTTCCCTAAATATTTGACATTAAATTGTCAAGAAGCATGTTCATAAAATTCGACATGCTACAATGTCTATGTCAATTTTAAGGCCTTCAAAGTCGCCCTATCCTATTTTTTTAGAATGGAAACATATGCAGAAACATGCAGCTAACTAAGGAAACTCGTGCATAATGTATATCATGCAAAACAAAGAGGAAAAGGAAAGTAAAGGGAAAGGATTATAGATCTAGTCAGGTCAATGGGGTTTCCTATGATGTCCCTGAACCACAACATCCCTATATATCACATTGATTGGGCCAAATGAGTATTCATTACTTAAGAGGGAGAAAAATTCTAACATATCCCTCAGTCAACATGTTTCAAACAAAACCAAACAGTTCTAGGGAGAGGAAGTTCGATGATAAATGTAAGAAGTGAAACACATTGCAATCTACCTACTATCACAAAGGGGAAGCCACAGAGATATTCTAAATTCCATAAAGGAAAAAAAAGGTAATTCAATCAACTTATGATTTCTAAAAATAAAAAATAAATACTTCTATTAAAGAGAAATCCTTCAAGAAAAGCACAATTTTAATAAGAACCTTTAGAAATAAACAAATATCTTCTGAGAATTGTATTGTTATCAATTATTATGATAAGAAACTAATTTTCCTTCAAATTTAATATTCTCATAATATAGTTTATGATATTGAGTTTCTTTATTGAGTTATTTCATTCAATGAATCCAATATTTCTTTTGAATATACTAATGTCACATACTCCTTTTCTATGTTTTTGTATGTCATATAAGGAATGTTTGACAGAAAAGTATATTGAAGGAGAATATTCATCAAACTTTGATTTCCATGGTGGGTGTTATGCTCTACAACAAACCCCCATTTAATAAAAAAATTTATACAAAAATTTTAATATGAAATGGGTACCTTTTAAAATAAACTTAGATAGATGTGTAAATAAGTTGGTATTAACCCATCATAAGAAAAACCTTATCAAAAGGCTTAACGTAAACAAATTATTTTAAAAGCCTTTTGAATAGAAACAAAATGTGGTTTTAAAATATTAAAAAATTCTTCGTTATTGCAATAAAGCGATCAGAAGATCGCATATCGCAATAATGAAGGAAGCATGTGCAAAGACATATCCATTCTCTCTGATGCGAAAAGGCAATTGCAATCAGATATCGGAAAAGTTAGATGCCAAAGTGTTAGAGGGAAAAGTGTCTATTTAGAATTGCTCTATGCCACTAAGGTGTGACAGATGCCTTAAAACAAACAGAGAAAAACTACTTTTGTATTTCCTTTATGAACTATAGATAGAGAGGAATAGAAAGAACTAACCTGTGTCTTGCGCTAGTCCTTTGATCCAATCCCTCTCTTCTTTGACAGTCTCCAGCTACCTGCTCTCTTACTTGCCCAACTTCACAGAGTACCTGTAAGATCACACAAGAAGAACACTATGCAAAGACACGGATCTATATTCATAAACAACTTAGGATCATATTTAAGTTAACCATACAAATGTAACAAGCATCGATGATACAAAAGCATGGAGGAAAAGCTCAAATAGTTTTTATTGATAAACAAGAAAAGATCCAGGAGGAGTTACAACCGGTGGTTCCTGACCCAGCATCAACCTCCCAGCAAAGAAGCCCCTCTTCACCTCAAACAAAGCATAGATCACCCAATACTCTGATGTTTTGCCTCAAAAACCAACAGCAATTCCTTACAATATGCAAAATTCCAGCCTCTGGATGTCTGGGATGAGGGATCCATATATAGATATGTGCAAGGAGGATGAGTCAGCTTGTGATTTGATTAGTGTCTTTTCTCTGTCAGTTCTTGCTTCCACTTGGAGACTGAGGGCCTCTTACTCATCCTTGGTCGAATTCAGTGAGGCAAGTGTCACAGGAGAAGATTCTGGAAGCTTCCATTGTCTCTCCACCTCGCGGAATGACATTGCCATTTGTCATTTCTTGCCCATCGCACCCTACAAAAGGGAGTTTTGAAATGCAATGCACCCCCACAGTGTATTTAGGTGCAATGCAACGCACTTAGCTAGTGGAGCAGCTGAAATGATCCTGTTTTGACCAATTCTAAGCAGTTTCTGGTGGAGAACTTATGGGAGAAGCTGTAATCTGTTGACCTTGTTCCTTTAGGGGTTAGAACAACACTTTTAGGGACTTAGGAGCCCTTGGTTTATGGACATTTCATGCTTGGAGTTTTAAGGCACAAAAATGTCTATAACAGTTGTCCCCTAAAGTATGAGGCCGTTAACCTTTTGGTGTCAGGTGAAATGCTTTATTATGAGGATCCGAAGTTCTTTCAATGCTGGGAAGAGACCTGTAATAAGATACAATACAATACATTATCTTCATACTGTTTTCATGATCTAGCTGAGGTGGGCATTCCCATGCTCAGCTTTATAAATTCATTTCCACGTACATAGGACAGACAATCGTCTGAGGGTAGACTGATGATTCTGGTAGAGCCATCAACCTTTTGGTAGGATGATTATCTGTGCTGCAATGTTGTACATTTGATGTCTTTATTTCCCTGAATATATATCACAGCCCGGATGGATGAAACTAGATCCGGGGTCTTCAATCTCGTCTGATCTTCACTCGAAGTACAAGTCGATCCATGTGAGAAATGTTTTGAAGTCGAACATGGAAAGACATCGCTTGATTACTGGTCAATGATGTAAATCGTTAACAAGCGCAAGAGGAATCATCGATAATGATAATGACCCTCAAGGTACTACAGTACAATTCATATGGTGTGAATAGAGGACTTGGCATCGAACACCAGGCAAAATCTTTCGGTCGAAGGTCATTGATGTAAACCTATCACCGGAAGTGAGAAACTTGCCATTGAGGCATGCAAGATTCAAAGTACTGAATGGGTTGTTCCTAGATCAACTTCTTGGATAATGAGCTGATGTCGACAAGAAGTGATCCATCATAGGAGGGCCTTAATGAATCCCACATCAATGACTCGGAACGGAGCAAATGATTTTGATGGAGGTGAAAACGATCTGATGATATAATGTTCAGGGTGGCAGTCATGAAAGAATGGAGTATAATGTATGGTAGTGGGTGAGACACAGGTGACTTCTCTAGATGACTTCTCTTGAACATATCGGCACCACTGATGTGATGGATTGGTAGCACTAACCCCAAATGTGGATGGTATGGTGTGACCATGGCGATGTGACCGGTGAATGAAACAACCCAACCCGACTCAGACACGGAGTGGAAGTGTCATGTTCAAGAGCGACTTGCTACCAATAAAGTTTCTTTGAGTTTTCTTCCCAATTTTCCCCAGTCATTGCTGACCAGTACCTCTTTATTTTTGTCAAGCTTGAGGAGGATAACATATGCTTGTTCTATAATTTGCCCTTCGGGCAAACCCATCGCTATGTTTTAACGAGCCTAGCGATAGTGAAACTCGTTCTCGTCTAAAGACAAGTTTGTCGCTATTAATCTTTTTAACGAGTTTAACGACAAAGATAACTCGGTCCTTTTCAATTTTAGAGAGTTTGAAACGGAACGTAAAGGTAACTCCAAAATTCCTTTTTCGTCATCTAATCCCTTAAGTCCGGAAAAGTATAAAACAATACAGAAGGGATGAATTTTCGATAGTTTTAACGAGCCGAACAAAACAAGCGCTTGATCTTTTTGTGCAATAATCCCTCAGGTCCAAAAAAGATTAAAATCTAGATGAGGGATAGCACTTGCTGTCCCTTTAACAAGCTGGAAGGCCAAGGACTCGGCAATCCTTTCATATTTTACGAGTCAGTTGAAAAGACCTTAAAGGAGACTCGTCTTTTGAGGAACGAGTGATAAACCGGGTAGCAGCTGATTCCAGGTAAGGTTTGGAATTTTCCAATCACGGCAGTGTCACAAGGATGGCTAATGAAATCACTCTTCGCAGCTGTTCCTCAAAATGGGTAAACAATCAAATGCAGGTGAATGATCGGCCAATGAAAAAGTGGAGGTGACGGTGCAAACATGACCAAGGCTTTAATGGCTGAAGTACTACATTCATGGTGGTTATTTACCTGAGAATAGTTCATTTTTTAACGAGCTTAAACGCGGGTGGAAACATTTTCTCATGTCTTATGTTTATTTTTTAACAAGCTTGAACTATGTGCTAAAACTGCTCGATGCGGGGTTATTTTTTTAACGAGCTTGAACCTTGCGGTAACACTACTCGATTAGATGGTCTTGTATTTTACCATAAATAGCTTTGTCCTTTTGCTATCAAAAATTTGACAAGCATGGCAACTTCTGACTACGGTTATGCAATCTTTGAACATTGTTGGCCAGAAGTATCCTGCTCATAAAAATTTTTGTTCTGTAGCATATCCAGATTGATGTCCCCCACACGCGGCTGAATGACAATCATTCAGTACTTTTTCATCCTCCTCATGGGTGAGGCACCTCCTTAGAACTATATCGATACTGCGACGGTAAAGTGTATCACCGACGATCATGTAGTCTTTTGCTTGGTATCGAATACGTTTTTGTTCAGAGTGGGAGGTGTTTGGCCTAAATTTTTGGGTTTGGAGATAAATGATTATATCCCCATACCACTCATTGGTTGTAGATATCAGAAACAAATTTTCGTCCACGATTGTTTCTTCGGATGTTTCATCGTTGGATAACGATGGGAGATCGCACAATAATTCTGTGAAAACTAGAGCTTTCTTTGACTTGGATTTTACAAATTCCAGATCAAACTCTTGTAGGATTGCTATCCATTTTGAACATTTTCCCCCAGCAACTGTCGCGACAATATATAAGTCATGGGGTTGCAATCTGACAGAATGGTAGTTTTCCGAAAGAGGACATAGTGTCGAAATCTCTGTATCGCTTGAACAGCTGCAAGTGCTAGCTTTTCAACGTAAGAATATTTGCTTTCTGTATCATTTAAGTTTTTACTTAAATAATATATAGGATGCTCAATTCCATCGACTTCTTGAACTAAAACCATTGCGATGGTTGTATTCGCTGCAGCCAGATACAGGTTAAAATCTCTTTGATAATCAGGGGCATACATTAATGATTCTTTCATTATGGAATCTTTTAAAGCATCAATGGAAGCTTGCACAACCTGATACCAGACAAAGGGTACCTCATTTTTCAAAAGACGTGTATAACCTTTAGCAAGTTCGGCGTAATTTGGAATGAACCTCCTCAGAAAGTTCGCTTTCGCTTGGAGTTTCTGAATCTGAAGCAAATTCGAAGGTGGAGGCAAATTTATGATTGCCTGGACCTTACATGGGTCGAGACGAATCCCGTCCTTGGAGACTACAAAGCCAAGTAAACGACCAGAACTGACGCAAAATACACATTTGTACGGATTGATTCGTATCTTGTAGTGTCGGCAATGTAGAAATATCGCTCTTAAATGCTGTGGATAATCAGTCCGCTTTCACGAATGAGCCAGAAGGTCGTCGAGGTACGGTTGAACGATGTTTTTGATGTCATGGAAGGCATAATTCATTGCCCTCTGAAATGTTGCCCCTGCGTTCTTTAAACCAAAGGGTAATTTTCGATATGCGAATGTGCCGCACGGACAAATAAATGCAGTATTTGAGTGGTCCTGTGGGCGGATATTTATTTGATTATACCTGGAGAATCCATCCATGAACGAAAAGATTTCGCATCCGGCGCATTCATCAATTCTCTGGTCAATGAAGGGTGTAGGGTAGTTGTCTTTTGGACAAGCTTGATTTACATCCCTATAATCGACACACACTCTAATTGTCCCTTGTTTTTTCATAACAGGGACAATATTCGATACCCAATCGGTTAGAGGAACCGGGTAGATGAAACCAGCATGGAGAAGTTTTTCAATTTCTGCCTTAATGGCAGCAGCTTTCTTGGGGTGCACCTGTCTTAGCCGTTGTCGTACTGGTTTGACATCTGGATACATCTTAATTTCGTGTTCAACGATACTCGAGTCAATGCTTGGCATTTCACTGTATGACCAAGCAAAGGCATCTCTGAATTCGCGAAAAAGAGCGTTATATATTTCCAGTTCTGAAGGAGAAAAACATTTGCCAACATAAATATGTTGGCATTATGATACATATGTTGTACTTGATGGCAACCCACTCATCTCAGATAATAAATTATAGTGTAGAGAAAAGTTCACGCACTTATATGCAGAGAAAAGTTTATTTCATGTAGAGAAAAGTTCACGCACTTTTATGCAGAGAAAAGTTTATTTCATGTAGAGAAAAGTTCACGCACTTTTATGCAGAGAAAAGTTTATTTCATGTAGAGAAAAAGTTCACGCACTTTCATGTTGGATAACTTACCTTTGATCCATGGTACTTAGTCCTTGGTATTTGAACCTATGAGGAAAAGCACGTATATGTTGGAGAACTTACCTTTGGTCCATGGTAGTTAGTCCTTGGTATTTGAACCTATGAGGAAAAGTGCGTATATGTTGGAGAACTTACCTTTGGTCCATGGTAGTTAGTCCTTGGTATTTGAACCTATGAGGAAAAGCGCGTATATGTTGGAGAACTTACCTTTGGTCCATGGTAGTTAGTCCTCAGTTTTTGATCCTATGGTTTTGGCCCGTGGTATTGCATCCAAAAGTGTTGATCTCACGCACTTTCATGGTTGGTTCATGGTATTAGTCCAACAGTTTTTTGATCCTATGGTTTTGGCCCGTGGTATTGTGAAAGGCCTAAGACTATAAAAGAGGAAGGAGATCATTTGGCAAAGCATCTTCTGAATTATCGAATATCTGATAAAGTGCTAGATCTGGAATATTGTGACTAGGTTTTGGTGCAGATCTGGATCTGAATGAAGAAGGAACCTGAGCGTAAGGAGAAGGATAAGTTCTATTGATGGGTCAAAATCTTAAGGCTGGAATAGTGGTATCTCTATATGATTTTGATCTGTGATATGTGGCATACGCTTGATCTATAAATCTAATAATCTGGGTCTGAATTATTGATGTATGTTTTATTTTACACATGTTATGATCTGGGTATGTCTGATGTAACAATTGCAAAGTTATAAGGAAATATTTGCAGATCTGTATGCGGGTTGGCTTTGGTGAAATCAGAGATTGATGATGCAAGTGTAGTTGATGGGTTTTTGATGTTCTTGGATCCAGTTTGAAAATTTATGAAAAGTGGTCCTTGAAAGAAAAGAAGTAGGGGGTTGTAGCTCCCTTCCAGGAGAGACTGGTGTTGGAGAGGTAAATCCCCTCTACGGATAGAGGCGATCCCTACTAGCCCAGCAGGGGTCTAGCAACAATCAAACAATGCTACTCTGCAAGCCCCTAATTGCAATTAAACAAAGTAGGTAAAAGACACCTACTTGGATTCCAAAGCTCTTGTTTGACGAAGAGATGCCACACTCACTCCTTTGCTCTGGCCGGTCACGATCCTCCACTATCCTCGTGGTTGGACACCTGCACATACAAAGAGAAGACAAACACAAGCGTAAAATCTAATAAAAGCAACCATACATCAGTCAGAAAGGATGTAATTCACATTTAACCATTGCATAGACAAATGAGAATGGAACTATAACAGTAGTCATCTATTATTAATCAGAATAGAGAAGAGTACAACCAAATGTTCTGACGTCGGTAATCTTCTCAGGAGGGGCCAGTCAGCATGTATCTCAAGCATTCACCTTTGAGGATGATTCTCCCAAGACCAACAACAACTCTCTCTCTCACACAAGCAACACAAAACAACCTTCCCTAAGCAATCAATCACTTCCACACCTAGCACACCAAATACCTATAGTAGCAGCAATCTGAGCACTATAAGCTCTATACAATCCAAGCTATGTCTAACTATCCAAAAACTAGTTGCCCATGGTAATGGTGAGAGTTTATATAGGAGAATGAGTCTCCTATAAGGGTGGAAGGATGAGCTTATCTTCAAGGGAAGTTGTTGCAAAGGGTCGAACAGACACGCCATAGAAGGGAGTCGACATTCACAAAGCTAACAACCAAGCCTGGAGTTATCTGGAAGTCTGGTTGTTTGAACAAATTCGCCCAAACTGGATCAGCGCGGATTATAGGGAAACTGCCGCGCTGTCAGCACATATCAGTAACTGGACAAGTCACGTCAGCGCGGAAGAACACGGGAAAGGCGTGCTGTGCACCATCGCGGAAAAGTGATGTTCTTCCACGATGGCAGCGCACAAAATACACTGGAAAGCGCCTGTCATCGCGGTTATTTTAGGAACAGACGCGCTGATGCACAAAACTTTGGAAAAAGGGTTTTTAAGCCAGTTCAGGGATCAAACACTTAGTGATTGTGAATTCTGGACACAGCAGGGTGACTCACAGTAAGGCAGTGATAAATTACTGTGTAACAGATGCCCCCTAAAGCATGAAGACCGAGAGAGTGGGAGGGGTGAAATGCTTTACAACACACGCCGAACTGGAACACCACCAGGAAGTACCGAAAATCTCCGACAATCAAGTACATGCAGTCTAGGCATGGGCGCAGCCATCCAAAAGACATGCGAGAATGGTCTATGGTATGGACGCAGCCACCCAGCTGAAGAGACCAGAATAATGACAAGGTATGGTCGCAGCCATCCATGAAGACTCAGGTATGGGCGCAGCCATCCATCAATGAGTCACGTAATGATCATCCACAAAATCGCAACCTGGACCATAATAGACAGGGATCCAGGGTCTTGCGCTCCGTCCCGATCCGAGCAAAGTACAAGTCCAAGCATGTGAATATATGAGTTGAAGTCGAACATGCATGAACATCGTCTGATTACCAGTCAATGATGAAAACTGTTAACAGACGCGAGAGGGGCCACCAATAATGATAATGGTCCTCAAGGTACTATAGGTACAATCTGCGGCATGTGAATCAATGAGCTGGTGTCGAACACCCACGGAATCATTTGATTGGAGGCCAATGATGTAAACCTCGCGTCGAACACGAAGAACCTGCCATTGAGGCATGCAGGCTCTAAGGCACCTGAAGGGAGTCTCTAAGTCACCTTCCCGGATAATGAGCTGAAGTCGACAGGAAGGGACCTTGATCGAAGGTGGGCCATAATGTTTCCCACATCATCGACGCAAGACAGAGGAAAAATGATTTGTGTGAGATAGCAGATGAGGTTGTATTATTGCAGAGGTCAACTTCTCTTGAACATATCGGCGGCACTGTAGCGGATTTGGCAGTATTTGACATCAAATGAGCAAAGGGTATAGTGATGATGGCAATGGGCAGATGAGAGGTCAAATAGGATATCCCAAACCCACGGAGGCCAGTGAAAAACAAGATGAGATGGTCCCACCTAGACATGAAGCAGAGGAGTGCCATGTTCAAGAGCGACATACTGCCGACACGACTGTGATTACAGTTCCATTTTCCCCACCATTTCTGGCAGGTACCCCGATTATTTTTGGATGACAAGCTTGACGGGGGTAGCATATGCTTGAAAAAGTGTCATGTTGACAATACCCGAGGTCATTGAGTTTTAACGAGTCTGACGATGGAAAAACTCGGCGTCTTTTCCTGTTTAGAGAGTTTGAAAAGACAGCAGAAAAGAAAACTCCACGGGGTCCTTTTTCGTAAATTTGTGTCTCTCGGGCCCGAAAAAGTATAAAACAATACCCGAAAGAACCGCCCGACCAAAATGATCGAGGAGTACTTTTCGTAAATAGTGACTTTGACCCGAAAAAGTAAAAAAAGGTCAGGAGCACGTCGTTTTAGAGCCAATAACGAGTTCGAAACGACAAAAACCCGGCAATCTTTTTAGTTTAAACGGTCGAAAAAAGAGCTTTAAAGGCGACCGCCTCTTATTTATGTTTAACGAGTCAAGAGGGGAAACTCGGCAATCTTTTCGTCTTTAAACGGTCGAAAAAGAGCTAAAAGCAGACTTCTATTTTTATTCTCTTTAACGAGTCAAAAAGGGAAAAATACTCGGCAATCTTTTCATATTTTACGAGTCAGAAAAGAGCTTAAAGGTGACTCGTCCTAGAGGAACGAGTGGTATAAAGGGTAGCAACTGGTTTCGGTAATGGTGGAACTGCTCAAAACATGTAATGGTCAAGAGGCTGGCTAATCAAAACCACTCATAACTACAGTCCCTCAGGAAAGGTAAAACAACCAAGTGAAAGCATATGATCGGCCAAAGAGATGGTGGCGATGGAATGACAACAACCAAGGCTCATCTAGCAGAATTCAGCGGATAAACATGGCAATCACGAGATGTAAATAAGGTATGGGTTCATTTTTACACAAGCTTGAACCATGGAGAACTTTGCTTGAATTCGGTTTCATTTTTACACAAGCTTGAAACGAAAAACTATGCTTGTTATAAGTTTGCATGCCCCCAGCATAATAATGCAAATCGAGGTACATGCCCCCCAAGCTTCATTGCATTCGACAAAGTGGATGGAATGAAGGTTCACGTTCGAGATCTTGGAAAGACTCGACTGGGATTTTACGAGATCTTAATCAAAGACTCGATTTGGAAGGGGAGGTGTTTCATTTTTTAATGAGGTTGACACAGTAAAAGAACTATCCTCATGACCGTTGTTTCTTTTTTTAACGAGGTCGCCACAAGATCAAAACTATCCTCGGACCAGACCCAGTTTCATTTTTTAAGGAGCTTGACATAGGAAAAGAACTATGCTCCGTCCAGACTTCATCATAATGAATGGGAAGTGGAGGCCCCCAAGAAAGTGGCTCCGGAGGGAAGGCCGACATCTTGGAAATCAGGCCCTAATGCCCCCAGGACACTATGCACGATGGTGTCATCACTGGGTACGGGCACGGGGTAGGTGGCCACGTAGTTGATTTGTGGTGAGGAAAATGCAACTTGTGGCTGAAAGCCAGGAGGGAAGGACGAGTGCGCCGGAGGGGCTTGTGGACGAACGAACGATAATTGATCGAACGTCACAATTCTTCCATCGTGTGGAAAGAAAACCACACGGAAAAGTGAAGAAACAAGGGCTCCCATGGCATACACAAAGTCACGACCAAGGAGAAGACTGAAGTCTAAAGAACCTTGGGTAACCGAGACGTCGATATAGACAGTCTTGCCTCCCAAAGTGATAGGAAACTGTGGAAGGATCCCTAATGGCTGACTCGTTCCTCCGTCAAACGCGGTGAGATGCGATGCGACAGGTACAAGCGATGGGGAACCCAAAGCTCGCCAAGTAGTAACGGGCATAAGACTAACCGATGCTCCTTCGTCTAACACAGTGCCGGGCAGCGCCCTAGTGCAAGCATAGGCGGTGACCCAGAAAGGCACATGGGATGGAAGGGGAGGGGCAGTCAAACGACTCCAATCAAAGGAGATGACTGAACTACTTGGTGGGGGAACCATATGGTTGCCCCCCTGCTCGGAAAGAACCGAATCTAAATTCTCCGGAGAGGTTTCAGGAGAACCTTCATCAAGCTCAGGAGGATCCGAGGAGACGAGAAGAACATGAGAATTTTGCTCTTCCGAAACAGAGTGGTTGAGAGGAGGCGAACTCGAGTCAACACCCTGTCCGACCAACGGCGGGTCTGGAACAGGCTGGGAACAGCCAGGTTCGGGAAGAGGGGCCTGGACAATAGGAGAATCTGGAGCGAGCGCTTTGTGAACAGGGGCGCGATCTACAGCTATAGAAAGATGCTGATAACCAGCGGGGAATGGATTCGGAGGAGCAGCAAGACTTTCCAACACAACAGAGGCTTTATCCATGAGTGGACAAAGGTGAAGGGGATGTTTGCCTTCACAAAATCGACAGGGGATTCGAAGCTTCCCTTTCTCCTGACCATTCCCAGCTGATGAGGTAGCATCGCCATGATGTTCAGCGGGCGATGAGGGGCGGGCCGGATTGCGAGACCAAACTTCTAATACCCTGGGAATGCCAGGACAATCACGAAGCAGATGGTCCTCCTTGCATAATCGACAAGGAAACTTGACCTTCCGCGGAGGAGCAGAAGGTGACCCGACTTCAGGTGTACTGGAGTGGATAGCTGGACTTGAGAGGGGGACTGTGTGTGTAGGCTCTCCCTTAGGGGACTTCTTCTTCTTGGTCTTCCTCTTCTTCTTCTTAGCCACCTGGTTACTCACACCAATAATTTCACCAGGCGAAGTACAAGAGGATGACGTAGAAGTAGGCATCGAAGGGGAGAGATCCACCTTAGGATCAACATGATGTTGTTCAGGTGGAGGGACTGATGGACTAACAGCCGATACGATAGAGACCAAAGAGGTTGAAAACAACCACACAGGCAACCCGACAGTTAACCCTGGTAGGGACAACGTCGCCATGTACGGAGCACCAACATTCCCAAGAGGAGGGAATTGTCCTGGATTCCCATCAGAGGGGGAACCTGGGTTAGTGAATCCCAGAAAAGTTGCCATAGCAAACGAAAACGAAACCTACTCAAGCTAACGCGCACAAGATCTAACTGGGTGATGTTATCCTGG
The DNA here is from genome assembly GCA_031772625.1 of Pinus tabuliformis. Taxonomy (NCBI): domain Eukaryota; kingdom Viridiplantae; phylum Streptophyta; class Pinopsida; order Pinales; family Pinaceae; genus Pinus; species Pinus tabuliformis. The sequence goes on from CM062819.1 coordinate 364,946,405, forward strand.
CCAAATTAATTTTAAGACATAAGAACCAAACTTGACCTTTTCATATTTCAGGAGTCGAGAAAAGGACGAAAAGATGACTCCAGTCTCCTTCGAATGTTTAATGAGCACGAAGTGACAAGACGCTCACAGGCACCTTTTCGTTTAGGGAGTCCGAAAAGGATCAAAAGTGACTGCTCTAGAATTCTAGGTAGAGGGTGTGCCAAACTCTTCGCAAAACCACAGAATACTTTTTAGGGTACGGGTGGTCAATCTTCGTGAATGCTGTGTTCACTGCATTGCGAATCGTAGGGCGGCCGACTCGGCTTCCTATGGATAAAGGATAAAAGCCTAGTGGGGTCTCCCTATATACGCGACGGTACGTGGGAGCACAGTCCGTGTTAGACCACTATCGAGTCACAGAAGGAGGAATCACCCAACCTAATGTGAAACAACAGTGACTATGTTTAAAGACGCCGGAACACGTCTCTAACCTAGACCTCTAGATATTTGCGTTTAGTTCCAATGCGTTTTTAGATTCATTTGGTTCATTTTATAGTTGATCTTGAGATTAAATTTCGATTTCAAGCTCTATCGTATGTCCGCTCACAATTACCTAGATGCAATCTATATGCCAAAGAATTCCGTTTTGTTCGATGAATTCTAGCTACGAGAGGGCAAGAAATTTTTTGATCAAACAAGACAAGTGCAAGAAAATGAGCAGCTTAATGCAACTAAAGCGAGGAAAGGAAACTTTTCTTTTGAAAATGCAAATCAACGAAATGTTCTTTTCCTTTTCAATTTTTTTTTTTTTTAAAGCAAAGCTACTAGTTTGATTTTTCTTCAATGACATAAAGCACCTAAAGGAATTTGGAGGAACCGGAACACCAAGTAAACTACTTAATGACAACACACAGAGTTCCCAAAACACTCAACCAAAGTTTCCAAATCAAAGGAAAACAAAGTGTCGCACGAGCTATGTGATCTAAGCTCGGCAAGACAAGCAAGGATTGCAAGCAAGGAGGAAGCGAATGTGAACTGATCGATCCAAACAATCGTAATCTATGCTTGGTAGTGAAGAAATCGAATCAACATAAAAAAGGTGGTTCAATAATCGACACTAAAAATCAACCAGCAACAAGCAGTGAAAAAGCCTCAAGCAAATAAATAAGAGGGTTGTGGATGAATGTTGAATAGACAAGTAACCCAAGCAAACGGTTTCTCGATGAAACTTCTAAAGGGCTAGGTCACATGGTCTAAAAACACAAGAGTCACTCGAATGAAATCAAAGAGAGAGCATCCCTTAACCAAAAAGCAATCAAAACAAGCTAATGAGGGACAAGAAACCACAGGGGATAAGAAAGATTGATGAATTCAGGAGATAAAGTTATAAAAACAACTTTTCAGGAGTCAGCGCAAGTTTTACACTAAAAACCCATGTCAGCGCAACTTTTACACAGACCACCCGAGCTGTCAGCGCGGCTTTTGCCCAAAAAACCGAGCTGATCTCAGAAAAACACAGTCATCGCAGAATTAAGCTAGAAACCCAAGGTCAGCGCGGGTAGAAAGCTAGCAAGTGGCGCTGACATCGCGACCATACACGTCTTTTCCGCGCTGATCCGATTTTCCAGGATCGTCGCGACTGTTAGGCGTATTTACGTGATGAACAGGATGTTGCAAAAGGGTGAGCGCGATGTCAGCGCGACTGTTAAAATTAAATCCGCGATGGAGCTCAAAAATAGTGACAGGCAAATCAAAACTCCCAAATCAAAACAACCAATCTTTCAATCAAACAGGGGCATCTCCCAGATCAACCCAGGAAACACAAACGACTAATAATTAATCCCCAATTTCAAAAAGAGAGCAATCAAATTCAAACACAAAGATGGACTCAAGAGACAAAAAGGCTGATCCCCAGCGGAGTCGCCAAATTGTTGGAGAGGTAAATCCCCTCTATGGATAGAGGCGATCCCTACTAGCCCAGTAGGGGTCTAGCAACAATCAAACAATGCTACTCTGCAAGCCCCTAATTGCAATTAAACAAAGTAGGTAAAAGACACCTACTTGGATTCCAACGCTCTTGTTTGACGAAGAGATGCCACACTCGCTCCTTTGCTCTGGCCGGTCACGATCCTCCACTATCCTCGTGGTTGGACACCTACACATACAAAGAGAAGACAAACACAAGCGTAAAATCTAATAAAAGCAACCATACATCAGTCAGAAAGGATGTAATTCAATTTAACCATTGCATAGACAAATGAGAATGGAACTATAACAGTAGTCATCTATTATTAATCAGAATAGAGAAGAGTACAACCAAATGTTCTGACGTCGGTAATCTTCTCAGGAGGGGCCAGTCAGCATGTATCTCAAGCATTCACCTTTGAGGATGATTCTCCCAAGACCAACAACAACTCTCTCTCTCACACAAGCAACACAAAACAACCTTCCCTAAGCAATCAATCACTTCCACACCTAGCACACCAAATACCTATAGTAGCAGCAATCTGAGCACTATAAGCTCTATACAATCCAAGCTATGTCTAACTATCCAAAAACTAGCTGCCCATGGTAATGGTGAGAGTTTATATAGGAGAATGAGTCTCCTATAAGGGTGGAAGGATGAGCTTATCTTCAAGGGAAGTTGTTGCAAAGGGTCGAACAGAAACGCCATAGAAGGGAGTCGACATTCACAAAGCTAACAACCAAGCCTGGAGTTATCTGGAAGGTTGGTTGTTTGAACAAATTCGCCCAAACTGGATCAGCGCGGATTATAGGGAAACTGCCGCGCTGTCAGCACATATCAGTAACTGGACAAGTCACGTCAGCGCGGAAGAACACGGGAAAGGCGCGCTGTGCACCATCGCGGAAAAGTGATGTTCTTCCGCGATGGCAGCACACAAAATACACCGGAAAGCGCCTGTCATCGCGGTTATTTTAGGAACAGACGCGCTGATGCACAAAACTTTGGAAAAAGGGTTTTTAAGCCAGTTCAGGGATGAAACACTTAGTGATTGTGAATTCTGGACACAGCAGGGTGACTCACAGTAAGGCAGTGATAAATTGCTGTGTAACAACTGGAAAACGAAAGAGAGAGTTGTAGCTCTCTACAAGTTGTAGCCTGCGTACTAGTAAAGGACTGCACCAGTACAAAATCATTGTAAAAGGAGTTTCTTATTAAAAGAAGATAGAGACATATTGCAGCACGTGGTTTTCTCCCACATTAGGTTTCCACCTTATATCATGGTGTTCATGTGTGTGGCTTATGTGTGATGATCTGTTCTATTTTACTGCAGCTGTTTACTATTAATATGGTTGATAATGTTCTAATGCACTCATTAAGGATCAACTAACTGAATCATAAGAAGTTGTGGAAGTAGCATATATGAATCTGAATATGGAAATGAAAAAGTTTTATTGATGTGATAATACTGATTCACCCCCCCCCTCTCAGTATTATTTCCAACAATTGGTATTAGAGCCAGGTCCTTCTGAAGAAGCTTGATCACTTGAAGGAAGATCTAACATCGTGAGCAACTACGAGAGGGAAGCATCAATCAGGCCACCAATTTTTGATGGGACAAACTTCAATTATTGGAAGGTAAGAGTTATTGCCTACCTTCAATCTCTTGGTACAGAAGTTTGGGATATCATAGATACAGGCTACACTTTTCCTTCAGCTACTCCTACAGATACGGCTGAAAAGAAGGAATATGAAACAAATGCTAAAGCAGTCAATACTCTGCTGGGATGCCTATGTCAAACAGAATTCGTGAAGGTTATGCAATATAAATCCGCAAAAGAAATATGGGACAAGATTGTCTTGAGCTACGAAGGAGATGAACATGTAAAGCGTGCTAAACTTCAAACCCTCAGGATTCAGTATGAGAATCTCATAATGTATAATGATGAAAGTGTGGCTAACTATTTCCTTCGGGTAGATGAAATTGTTAATTGCATGAAAAACTTGGGTGAAGAAATAAAAGAGGCTATTGTGGTTGAAAAAGTTCTAAGATCATTGTCCCCCAAGTTTGAATCTAAGGTGTCTGCAATAGAAGAAAAGGAAAATCTACGAATTCTTACTATGTCTCAACTACACGGAATTCTAACTGCTTATGAAATGAGAAAGGGATGTCCATCAGACAGAAGAGAAGCTGCTTTCAAGGCTTCAGGCAAAGGAGACTATTATGAAGCAAGTCACGTGCCAGAAGAAGAAGAAGAAGAATCAAATTTTGTCAGAAATCTTCAAAGGGGTACTGGAAGGTTCAGAGGTAAGTTACCTTTTAAATGCTTTGCTTGTGGAAGAGTAGGTCATTATGCTGCGAAATGTCCTCAGAAGGATAAAGGAAAGGAACCTGCTAGATGGAACAAGAAACAGATTGCAAATAAGAAAAGCTACTACACTCATGAAGATAGTGATGGTCTATCAAATAGTGATGAAGATGAACGAGGTAATGACTATAAACTCTTAATGGCATTTGAAGATGATGATTACATGGATGCTATAGATGTGGATAGCTTTTGTGAAGAAATTTCTAGACTTAAGACATGTATAGAAGAAAAGAATAGGATCATTGATACTCTACAACTTCAAATTGATGAAAAAGAAAAATATCTTGAAAAGTTAGAAGGTGAAATTGTTGGTCTTAGAAAAGAGATTGAGAAAACAAACGCTATTAATCTTAAGTTTGTCAAAGGATCTGAAACTCTGGATGATATCATCAATGTACAACGTTCTCCTCTAAACAAGACAGGTCTGGGCTATAATGGAGAAACTTCTCAAGCATCCACCTCAAAGAGTTATCTTGATGCAGCAAGAAGGAATGAGCAAAAGCACAATGTAGATCACCAGGTAAAGCAGGGAACAATTACAAACAAAGACTATCAGGACAATCAGGGGAAATCTGTCTCAAGGATGAACAAAAGCTACAACCAGCCACAGGTAAAATCCTCTCAATTTGTTTCAAGAATGAATGACAATAGAAATTACAATCGTTTGGCTGGAAGATTTGATAACTGCAGAAATTTCGTCAATGGACAATGCTTTTCTTGCCATAACTTTGGTCACAAAGCAGCTCAATGTGTTCCATATAAAACGATCATGACTAGAGAAGCTCAAAAACAAAGAAGTATGACCGGGATTACAAAAAGAACCTATAACAACTTTTCGGTTCTTGAAAATGAAGTTGAATGTTCTATTTGCAATAACTTTGGTCATGAAGATTCTGAATGCAGAAGCAGGTTTCAGCAGACAAAGGAACAAGCCTCAAGCACCAAAACATGGAGAATAAAGGAACCACAAACAAAAAGATGTGGGATAGCATTTTATGCAGAGGGATAGGAAAATCTATGGTACATTGACAGTGGATGTTCGAAGCATATGATAGGTGATAAAGAAAAACTTGAATCATATTCTGCTCTAGAAAAAGGAAAGAAAGTTTCTTTTGGAAATGATACTCCTGCAACTATAAAAGGAAAAGGCATTGCTCAATTGAAAGAAAAGGTTAAAGCTGGAAATGTTTTGTATGTTGATGGATTGAAGCATAATCTTCTAAGTGTCAGCCAGATGTGTGATCAAAGAACCGAGGTGATATTCAGATCAAATGGATGTCTTGTTCGTGATCTTGATACAGGTAAAACAGTGATCAAAGGTAAAAGAACTCCAAATAATCTATACATATTTGAAGAATGACAACAACAATGCTATCTGAGCAAGGATGATGAGCACTGGTTATGGCACCGGAGGTTGGGGCATCTAAGCTTTTCACAAATAAGGAAAGCATGCAAATATCAGGCAGTTTGTGGTCTTCCAGATATCAAAGTTCCAGACAACACCATATGCAAATCATGTCAGTTTGGAAAGCAAACTAGAACTAACTTTCTGGAGAAGGAAGGATCAGCTAGCATGCCTCTTGAGCTAGTACATACAGATACATGTGGTCCATTCCAGAAAAGGACACCTCGAGGAGAAGAATACTTGATATTATTCATTGACGATTTCTCCAAGTTTGTCTGGTTAGGACTTATGAAGCACAAAGATGAAGCATTCGAAAAATTCAAATCCTTTAAAGCCTTGGTTGAAAATGAATCAGGATACAAAATTAAGTGCCTTAGATCCGATAGAGGTGGGGAATTTACCTCAAATGAATTTTTCGATTTCTGTGAAGAACATGGGATAAGAAGAGAATTCTCTATAGCTAGAACTCCTCAGCAAAATGGAGTGGTGGAAAGAATGAACAGAACTGTCCAACAAATGGCTCGTGCTATGCTTGATGAGTCTGGAACTCCCGCAACTTTCTGGGGTGAAGCAACACATGCTGCAGTTATTATTCTCAACAAAACAAATGTCCGGGTGAACAGCACTCAAACCCCCCATGAGCTCTGGTATGGTGAGACTCCTTCGGTAAAGCACTTCAAAATCTTTGGGAGCAAATGCTATATTAAAAATACTGATGAGAAACTTGGTAAACTTGAACCTAGAGCAGATGAAGGCATTCTTCTTGGTTGTTCTCCACACAGCAAAGCATACAAGTGCTACAATAAAAGACTTGGAAGAATTATTGACAGCATTGATGTAGTGGTTGATGAGAAGGGATACATTCCTAGGCAAGTAAATCATGAAGAAATTGAAGAAGATGAAGGCCATCCTCAAAGACAGAATGATGAAGAAGAAGAACCTCAAGAAGAACCAGAGGAGCAGATAAGTATAGAAGACAAGACTCCATCCAGATACGTTCAGAAGAATCATCTAGAATCTCAGATTTTGGGACAGAAAGAAGCAGGTGTACAAACAAGAAGAACAATTGCAGAAGCTTCAAGCTATTTGGCATTACTCTCTTCCACTGAACCACAAAATGTGAAAGAGGCATGCAAAGATGAATGTTGGGTCAAAGCAATGGATGAAGAACTTGAGCAGATCGAAAAGAACAACACTTGGGAGCTGGTTCCTAGACCAAAGGATAAGAATGTTATAGGGACAAAATGGGTCTTCAAAAATAAATTGAATGAAAATGGAGAAGTAATTAGAAACAAGGCCAGACTTGTTTGTAAAGGGTATGCGCAGCAAGAAGGAATAGATTTTGAAGAAACCTTTGCTCCTGTTGCAAGACTTGAGGCCATCCGAATGTTCCTTGCTCTCTCAAGCTTTCAAAACTTCAAAGTATTTCAAATGGACTTGAAATCAGCCTTTCTGAATGGAGACTTGGAAGAAGAAGTATACATTGAGCAGCCAGATGGTTTCATTCTTGGAAATGATCCAAATCTTGTATGCAGATTGAAAAAGGCTCTCTGTGGTCTCAAACAAGCTCCAAGGGCTTGGTACTATCGTTTGGACAAATATCTTCATCAACAAGGTTTTTCAAAAGGATCAGCAGACAGCAATCTTTATATAAAAGTTGAAAATAACAAATTGCTAATACTTGTTGTGTATGTAGATGACATTATCTTTGGCAGCAATGAAGAAGCTATGAGTCAAAGCTTTATTTTGGTGATGCAGAAAGAATTCGAAATGTCCTTGCTGGGAGAAATGACACATTTTCTTGGTTTGCAAATCCAACAAAAGGAAGGAGGAATCTTTTTGTCTCAAACCAAGTATCTCAAGCAGATTTTGAAGAAATATGGAATGGAAGATGCAAAACCAGTATGTACACCCATGGTCACAGGATGTAGTCTCAGTGCAAATGATGAATCAGCAGCAGTGCATCAACCAACCTATAGATCTATGATTGGAAGTCTACTTTATTTGACAGGTACCCAACCAGACATCATGCATGCAGTGGGAATAGTTGGAAGATTTCAAGCAAATCCGAAGGAAACTCATCTTCAGGCAGTGAAGAGAATCTTAAAATATCTTCAAGGGACTCAAAATTATGGCTTATGGTATCCTAGAGATACAGATCTCACACTTCATGCTTATACAGATGCAGATTGGGCAGGAAGCGTGGATGACAGGAAGAGCATATGTGGTGGTGCATTCTTTATGGGCTCCAAATTGGTATCTTGGTTCAGCAAGAAACAAAGTTCGATTGCCTTGTCTACAACTAAAGTAGAATATGTTGCTGCTGCATCTTGCTGCACTCAACTCCTTTGGATGATGCAGACCTTGCAGGATTTTCAAATCACTTGTACACCACCCATCTCCGTTTTATGTGATAATACAAGTGCAATCAGCATTTCAAAGAACCCAGTCATGCATTCAAAAACCAAGCACATACCAATCAAGTATCACTTTCTCCGGGAACAAGTGCTTGAACAAAAGGTCAAGTTGGAGTATGTTCCTTCTAAGGAACAGGTTGCTGATATACTCACCAAACCATTGCCTAGGGAGACCTTTGAATACCTCAGGCAAAAGCTGGGGGTTGTTGATGCATCATCTTGTTCTTGAATCTCTTCTGATTGTTGGTTGTACGCAAGGTTCATCTGAAGTATATGCGTACATGTGCTGGGTTGTGGATTGGTCAAAGATCAAATGGCACAGGTTCAGAGGGAGCATATCATGCATTGTTGGCATTATGGAGGAAGTATAGAAGGAGATCATGGATGTTGGTCTGAATATTGCTGCAATACGTCTCTATCTCTTTCATGGTCATGGATTATGGTTCTTCTTTGCAGATCTGGTTTATAGTCAGGGGGAGCATGTTCATAGGGGGAGCATAACCCTTTGCCCTTGATGCCAAGGGGGAGAGTGATTGGTTGTTGTTGCCATCAAGTCCAAAGGGGGAGATTGTTGGCATTATGATACATATGTTGTACTTGATGGCAACCCACTCATCTTAGATAATAAATTATAGTGTAGAGAAAAGTTCACGCACTTATATGCAGAGAAAAGTTTATTTCATGTAGAGAAAAGTTCACGCACTTTTATGTAGAGAAAAGTTTATTTCATGTAGAGAAAAGTTCACGCACTTTTATGCAGAGAAAAGTTTATTTCATGTAGAGAAAAAGTTCAAGCACTTTCATGTTGGAGAACTTACCTTTGGTCCATGGTAGTTAGTCCTTGGTATTTGAACCTATGAGGAAAAGCGCGTATATGTTGGAGAACTTACCTTTGGTCCATGGTAGTTAGTCCTTGGTATTTTAACCTATGAGAAAAAGCGCGTATATGTTGGAGAACTTACCTTTGGTCCATGGTAGTTAGGCCTTGGTATTTGAACCTATGAGGAAAAGCGCGTATATGTTGGAGAACTTACCTTTGGTCCATGGTAGTTAGTCCTCAGTTTTTGATCCTATGGTTTTGGCCCGTGGTATTGCATCCAAAAGTGTTGATCTCACGCACTTTCATGGTTGGTTCATGGTATTAGTCCAACAGTTTTTTGATCCTATGGTTTTGGCCCGTGGTATTGTGAAAGGCCTAAGACTATAAAAAAGGAAGGAGATCATTTGGCAAAGAATCTTCTAAATTATCGAATACCTGATAAAGTGCTAGATCTGGAATATTGTGATTGGGTTTTGGTGCAGATCTGGATCTGAATGAAGAAGGAACCTGAGCGTAAAGAGAAGGATAAGTTCTATTGATGGGTCAAAATCTTAAGGCTGGAATAGTGGTATCTCTATATGATTTTGATCTGTGATATGTGGCATACGATTGATCTATAAATCTAATAATCTGGGTCTGAATTATTGATGCATGTTTTATTTTACACATGTTATGATCTGGGTATGTCTGATGTAACAACTGCAAAGTTATAAGGAAATATTTGCAGATCTGTATGCGGGTTGGCTTTGGTGAAATCAGAGATTGATGATGCAAGTGTAGTTGATGGGTTTTTGATGTTCTTGGATCCAGTTTGAAAATTTATGAAAAGTGGTCCTTGAAAGAAAAGAAGTAGGGGGTTGTAGCTCCCTTCCAGGAGAGACTGGAAAACGAAAGAGAGAGTTGTAGCTCTCTGCAGGTTGTAGCATGCGTACTGGTAAAGGACTGCACCAGTACAAAATCATTGTAAAAGGAGTTTCTTATTAAAAGAAGATAGAGACATATTGCAGCAGGTGGTTTTCTCCCACATTGGGTTTCCACCTTATATCATGGTGTTCATGTGTGTGGCTTATGTGTGATGATCTGTTCTATTTTACTGCAGCTGTTTACTATTAATATGGTTGATAATGTTCTAATGCACTCATTAAGGATCAACTAACTGAATCATAAGAAGTTGTGGAAGTAGCATATATGAATCTGAATATGGAAATGAAAAAGTTTTATTGATGTGATAATAATTATTCACCCCCCCTCTCAGTATTATTTCCAACAAAATATTCTCTACAACATATGTTTTGGTCGAGATATTTATGGCTATAATCTCTTCAATGTTGGACAAGTTTCACTCAGAATCCACCGTATTTACAGTATTTGACAGAAAATCAAAGACTGAAGGATGATAAAGGTCATCTTGAGTATCTTCTCCACAATCTGGAAGAAGAGAACGATGGTGGGAATCATTCCATGGTGCTCCTTCAATTACCATAGATTGGACAATTCCTTCGTCGGTGACATGCACTTGCGACCAAGGATATGAAGGAGTACGATATTCTCTAGACCTATCTATCCAAACGCTTGATGAGCGTTGATTTGGGTTTGCCTCCCATGCTAGGAAAATTGATTGCTATAATATTTCCGTTGGGCTTGGGGGAAAAACCACTGCATGATCCATGTCGATATCGTTTTCTGAGATCTTTGTAGAAGATATCATGTTGCAGGTTCCTATCGACGCTACTTCCGCCAGATTGATTGGAGGTGGAAGAGCGAAACTTCCCATTAGTATAGGATCTTTCAGTAGGCCTACTCGATATTCTGAAGCGAATGGGGGCTTCCATGGATCATGGGAATGCTTCCAGTAACTTGAGAACCATTGGGGAGGAAGTTTTGTTGATCGACGATTGTAATCCCTCCTTGAAAGGAAAATGAAATCTTTCTAAAATAGGTCGACACAACAGCTGCCATGGCATATATCCATGGTCTTCCTAGTAGGATGTTGTAATCAAGATTCCCATCGATGACTTCAACATCTATTTCTACCATTTTCCCTCCTAGTTCAACTTTCAAGTTACTTATGATACCATATGGGGTATATGTCCTTCCGTCGAATGCTTTTAATGTTGTCGAAGATCGCGACAAGATTGGAGATCCTAAAGTTTTCCAGCAACTCATCGACATAATGCATGTAGATGCCCCCTCATCAATAATCGTTCGATGAACAATTTTGTTGAGGGCTTTCACTTGAACAAGGAAGGCTAGTTGAGCTGGTAATTGAGGATCGTATCCTTTATGATCAAAGGATACAAGATTGGAATCCTTTGGGTCAATCCCACCAATGGCTGACACTAAAGCCTACCTTTAGGATGGGCAATTTTTTAGTACTTCAAGAGTTGACATAGCGGATGGCGATTGGGCCAAATCTTCCACTATGTTATAATGATGTGCCGCTCTAGCGCGGGGATTAAATGTCGACTTGTGTACTACTCCCTTTGGCGGTTTTATCGTCAATTCAAGAATGGTGGGTGGCACAACTTCTATCGAAGTCGTTGTCGAACTACTTGGTTGATCTTTATCCTTGTTGTTCGACAGCTGTGGATTCCCATAATCCAGCGGAGTCGCCATTTTGTTTCAAGGAAAAGTGTTTATTTAGAACTGCTCTATCCCACTAAGGTGTGACAGCTGCCTTAGAAACAAACAGAGAAAAACTACTTTTGTATTTCCTTTATGAGCTATAGATAGAGAGGAATAGAAAGAACCAACCTGTGTCTTGCGCTAATCCTTTGATCCAATCCCTCTCTTCTTTGACAGTCTCCAGCTACCTGCTCTCTTACTTGCCCAGCTTCACAAAGTACTTGTAAGATCATAGAAGAAGAACACTATACAAAGACATGGATCTATATTCCTAAACAACTTAGGATCAGATTTAAGTTAACCATAAAAACGTAACAAACATCAATGATACAAAAGCATGGAGGAAAAACTCAAATAGTTTTTATTGATAAACAAGAAAAGATCCAGGAGGAGTTACAATCGGTGGTTCCTAACCCAGCATCAACCTCCCAGCAAAGAATCCCCTCTTCACCTCAAACAAAGCATAGATCACCCAATACTTTGATGTTTGTCTCAAAAACCAACAGCAATTCCTTACAATATGCAAAATTCCAGCCTCATCAAGCAAAGAGGAAGGAGGAGAGGAAGAATTAGAGGAAGTAGAAGGTTGGTGGGCTACTCTGGACTCATCTAATTGCTGATTCGATTGTTCAGGAATAGTGGTGTTCTGAACGACAGAGGTTGAGAAGAGCCATACAGGCAAACCAATTGTCAGTCCTGGAAGTGACAATGTGGCCATATGGGGCGCACCAACATCTCCCCAAGAGGAGAAGGGACTAGGATTTCCTCCAAGGGGAATTCCTTGGTTGGTTGACTCCATTTTCTCAACCCAAGATCAACGTAGGAAAGGGGTAATGAATATTCCGTTTAAAATAAATTTTTATACGCTTTGACACAACTTGTTTTTTCAGTTTTTAAGAGTCGAGAAAAAACAAAAGATGACTCTAGTCGCCTTCGATTTTTAATGAGCCTGAAGTGACAAGTGCTCAGATGGACCTTTTCTGTTAAGGAGTCTGAAAAGGAATGAAAGGGACTACTCTGGAGGTCTAGGTAGAGGGAGTACCAAACCAATCGCAAAACTGCAGAATACCTTTTACGATACGGCAGTCAATCTTCCCGAATGTTGTGTTTAGTGCATTGTGATCGATAGGGCGACAGACACGGCTTCCTAAGGATAAAGGATTTAAGCCTATAGGGGTCTCCCAAAATATACTCGATGGTACGTGGGAGCACAAGTCCGTACTGGCACTTATCGTCTCAAAGTGGAGGAATCACCCAACCATTAGTGAGGACAACAGTTACCAGGCATTACGACGCCGGAATATGTCTCTAGCCTAGACCTCTAAATGTTGTGCGTTAAGTTCCAAAGCGTTGTTAGATTCATTGAATTTATTTTAAGTTGATCTTGTTTATGAAGTTTGCCTTTCGGGTTCACCATGAGATGTAGATGTAATTCCTAAAATGCAATCTAAAGATGATAAACAAACTTTTATCTCTTTTGTGCAATGAAAATCCTAGCTACTAAAGGAAAAGAAAGACACAATCTTTTCACAAAGAGCACACTGTAAATGCAATTTCCTAAATCAAGCCAAACAGACTGTCTATATGCAAATGCACATGCATGTATTTGTTTTTGACTTTCTTAGTATTGATGCTAAAAAGAAAGTTGATGTACAAATCTGAATTTCTTTTCAAGCGACAAATATAAACAAGCTCTTTTTTCGAAATCAAAAAACAGAGATGATTACGACACCTTGCGATTTTGGAATGAACACTTGTTCTTGACACTAGAAAATCACAAATTCAGACCAAAGGTAATAGTAACAGTATAATTGACCATCAACAACAATTAAACTTTCTCATATGATCGAAATCGAAACTTGCGACAGATTCAAATCAAAGGACGACAGGACGACTATTCTACTTTTGCAATGGAAAACTGTAAACGACTCAACAAACACACAAAAACATATATAGTTCTTTTGTACAAAGGAGGCGGAATAACAGCAAGGAAAAGGGGTTTTAAACAGACATATACTGATCACAGGCAGCAAAATTCAGAGATAGAACTGGAAATAATGAAGCACAAGAACCACAGCTGCACAGGGCTAGTCTGATCAGCGCACCTGTAACACAAAGAAACTAAAATGCAACGCAGGTTGCCCTTTCAGGAAGTGCGTTGAAATTCAGGATCTCTTAACAGTACCTACGCTGGGCCAGAAACGAGAATCTGTCTGGGTTCCGGGTCACAGTTTGCAGTTCAGTCTTTGGTTTTTTGGCTGAGTAAAAGCAATCAGTAATGCACAATCAGGGGTAGATCTAAGGAGGATCTAAGAGCTATGACAAGGGAAATCAGATAGTTTGTGAATCAGTTGTTTAAATCATAAACAGATCTAGTGGACGGATTGAAACAGCAGTTATCTACTTTGCATTTGTTATGGCAAATGCAGTTCGAAAGCTACTTATAAGTTTATGAAACAAATAACAAAGAATGATACACAAACAAACTAATTAGCTCCCCAGCGGAGTCGCCATTTTGTTACAGGGGAAAGTGTCTATTTAGAACTGCTCTATCCCACTAAGGTGTGACAGCTGCCTTAGAAACAAACAGAGAAAAACTACTTTTGTATTTCCTTTATGAACTATAGATAGAGAGGAATAGAAAGAACCAACCTGTGTCTTGCGCTAGTCCTTTGATCCAATCCCTCTCTTCTTTGACAGTCTCCAGCTACCTGCTCTCTTACTTGCCCAGCTTGACAGAGTACCTGTAAGATCACAGAAGAAGAACACTATGCAAAGAAACGGATCTATATTCATAAACAACTTAGGATCATATTTAAGTTAACCATACAAATGTAACAAGCATCAATGATACAAAAGCATGGAGGAAAAACTCAAATAGTTTTTATTGATAAACAAGAAAAGATCCAGGAGGAGTTACAACTGGTGGTTCCTGACCCAGCATCAACCTCCCAGCAAAGAAGCCCCTCTTCACCTCAAACAAAGCATAGATCACCCAATACTCTAATGTTTTGCCTAAAAAACCAACAGCAATTCCTTACAATATGCAAAATTCCAGCCTCCGGATCTCTGGGATGAGGGATCCATATATAGATATGTCCAAGGAGGATGAGTTATCTTGTGATTTGATTAGTGTCTTTTCTCTGTCAGTTCTTGCTTCAACTTGGAGACTGAGGGCCTCTTACTCATCCTTGGTCGAATTCAGTGAGGCAAGTGTCACAGGAGAAGATTCTGGAAGCTTCCATTGTCTCTCCACCTCGCGGAATGACAATGCCATTTGCCATTTCTCTCCCATCGCACCCTACAGAAGGGAGTTTTGAAATGCAATGCACCCCCACAGTGTATTTAGGTGCAATGCAATGCACTTAGCTAGTGGAGCAACTGAAATGATCATGTTTTGACCAATTCTGAACAGTTTCTGGTGGAGAACTTCTGGGAGAAGCTGTAATCTGTTGACCTTGTTCCTTCAGGGGTTAGAACAAAACTTTTAGGGACTTAGGAGCCCTTGGTTTATGGACATTTCATGCTTGGAGTTGTAAGGCACAAAAATGTCTATAACACAAAGCACAATGTAATAGAGCCTCTTAAAATCCTCTGATGCGATAAAGCATATCACAATCAGAAAATCGGCAATAATAGCAACAAGCCAACACGTGATTGAAGACAGGCTCAAATCCTTCAACGCAATAAAGTATACCACCATCAGCAATCAGTGAAACAACATTGACATAACAATAAAACTTGAATCCATTCCCCAATTGAGATGCATTAATGAGGCGCATGTCTCGAGAATATATTCAGAAGGTTTGCATGCATTGTATCACCTTTCGGTGATCGGAGATGTTTAAAACAAGCATTAAAGCCTTTCCTTTCACATTACCAATCGTTGATTTGTAAATTATCACTGATAATCCATCTAACAAATAAAAGCCACAGTTGAATGAATCATTCAACATATAAACGACATGATGGGCATTTAAAGCCTTGTTTACCACGATTAACATGTTAAACGGCTAATCAATGAAGCAGTTAAGGATAGATCTTTTCTTTAGATTTTATCCACAGAAATCTTACTATAATCCATTATCCCCTACTGATCGATGTAATTCTTTTTCATTATCGTATTGTTCTGTAGTAGCATTTCTCTGTATCACGTTTTTCAAATTGCTTGTGTAGAATTCCGCTGAAATCAGAAATTTGAAACAAATGGGAAAGAAATCAAAGAAATCCGCAGTAGTGGATCCTACAGCAACATCATAGCTATCCAAGGATCCTGGACTAAGCAAAAAAGGGTTAATCTCAGACACTATGTGCCTTGGTCTAGGAAACACTAGCTGGGAGAGCATCTATAATATAATAGAAGTAGAGGAGACTGAGGAAATATCAGAAGGAGCCATAGCTGATTCAAGTAACAAATCAGAAGCATCCCTCAAACATTTATCTTGCTCCTATTTGCACAAAATAGCAGCGCGAGAAAAAATTCTCCCATATACTGCCATAGTAAGATGGCTAGTAGAGGAAATTCCAGTCTCGAACAGAACATTTTGCACGGTCGACGGGAGGATATTTGGCTCATTTTAGCCTGATGATCTAAGGAAAATGCATCACTTACCTAAGCAAAAAAGTGGTACAACAAAGCCTTCCTTGAAAAATTTGCAAATGAAAATGAGTCAGAATTAGCCCCGATTAGGCAGTGGAGACATTTTCCCAAGAAGCAAAAGCAGGAATCATAAGGTAAGTTCTCTGTGGACTCATTAGCTTCTCCTTATTGTTATGCCATAGCTATGATGTGTAGAATGTGGGGAATACATGACTCTTCCAAGTTCACTATTGAAATGGTCCCTTTGGTGGAGCTAGAAATCAAAAGCTATGTGATGGATTGGGCAAATATTTTGTCCGACAAATTAGCCACAACAATTCTCGAATTCAGATCAAATGCACATAAAACTACCAGGACCATTCCCCCTTTTTATTACAGTGCTTAGATTATGGATACTCTGTGTTTTAATTCCGAATATCCGTTACTCGGATGGAGATGGAATCCCCAAGACCCTAAGCCAATCCATATTTATAATCAACTGTTATGGAAGGCTCACTACAGAAACCATTTGTACAAAATTTGCAATGGTTTTATGTTGCCTATCTACTATGCTATTTTTGATAAGCCTACCCCTAGGATTTCCGAAGAAGCAGGGATTGACTTGACTGCAATAGGTAATTGGTTCAGAGAAGACAAGTTTACTTATATAAGGCTTTTTGGTAACCTTACAAAACCCCATGTCCTTCCCCTGTATGTGCCTGATAAGTTGTTAGCTTGGGAATTGGCCTATCAGATAATAGCAGAATGGACATCCAAAACCCTTAGAAATTGTAAGAAACAGGTATGGTCTACATTTCCTTTAAGATGTTGTGTTTTCACTCCCCATGATTGCAAACATGCAGAAATGGAGGAAAAAAAAATACAAATGCTCAATCTTAAAACAATCCCCAACAGACAATATGATCCAAGAAAAGTCACCTATAATGTTCTTAAACAGGCCAAACTTACAAAGTTTGATCATGAAAAAGATGACTTTGATGACCTATTTTCCTCAGTAGAATTATTATTTCAGGTAAAAACATTGGCTAGGATCAAGTATCAAGATGAAGGGCTAAAAAGGTTTAATATGCTTAGAGAACAGAGGTTGAAAAATCTACCTCTAGACTTATTAGCCACCACCCCAGCAATCCACTCAAGCGAGCGTGAACAACAAATTGTTAACAAATCTCCTTTTGTGGAAAAAATTCTCGAGAAATAAAAAGCACCAGAATAGGAGAAAGAATAGGGAAAAGGCAGTGAACACATGGATATAGATACTCATATTGATCCCAAGCTCCTTAAAGAATGGCAATAGTTCAATTCCATTATAAGCAATCCTGAGAATTCACAAGGTTTTAGCATGCCTGTAGTGACAATTGGTCACAAGACAGCAACAAATATGGTTCCAACTGAAGGAACCAGTGGCCCACCCATAAGTCAAGATGTAGAGATAATTCCTAAGGATCCATCGAATGAAATCGTTTTGCGTTTAGAAGAAATACCACCTTTAGATGTCTTCTACAACCCTAAGCATAGGGCTGTAGTAAAAAAGACAAAGGAAAAAGATAAAACTTGATCAATCTTCCCTTTTACCTGCACAAACAGAGATGGTTAATGTGGTATGGAAAGAAGAATTCAATCCTTCCGAAGACCTCAAAAATCTCTCTCAATATGTTGGGGCATACTCAACAACCACTATGGATAAAGCATTAGAAGTGAGCAATTTACTTAAGGAAAATGATCAGACAATTGTTTCATTGGAGGCACAAGTATCCAAAAGACAACAAAGAATAGAGCAATTAGAACAACAGTTAGCAGCACAAGAGCAATTAAACAACCAGCTAAACGAGCAATTACTCAAGGAGAAGTAGAGGATAGACCAAAGTGGAGTTCAGAAACAAAAATAACTATCTCTAGCACTGGCCAAGCTGAAATCAATGAATGAACAAATGAGCAAAACAAAAGATGAGCAAATCACTCAACTATCACAAAAGATAGAAAAGTTCAAAAGTTTTCCTCAACCATTAGAATTCAGATCCAAAGCTCTCCAGATCAATAAAGCATTGATTAAACAGTTAAATTTACTATGTCATAATATTTCCCTTGTTGAGCCCCTCTGCGAGATTTCTTCATCAATGATTGACAAATCAGTTGACGCAAGGTAGAATTTGGAATAGGCTGATGAAACATTAACAAAATTTCTTGTCTGTCAAGAAACCAATGAAGGACAAGCTACAAATTTGCCTAGAATTCCAACATCACACAACGAAATTATTTTCGTACAACAACAATCACAATTGATGAAAGTAGAAAGGGAAACTTCAAGATGTAGATCAACAACTAGTAATTTGATTGACTTAATTAATGATACTCTTTATCTATCTAATTTGATTTTAGAGTGCACTCCAGGTAAATTGCCATCATCTAAAGCACTAGAACAATCATGCAAGCAGGATTTAGAACAGAAGGAGAGATTAATAGCAGGCATCCAAATTTTATCTTGGGACACCTTATGGTTCTTCCTAGTTAAACCATACAGTCAAAAGGCAGCACTGAAATGTTTAACCAGTGCAATCGATTATATGATTCCCGAAATTCATGATGCTACGTATTCAACCCAACTGCATTCACACTTGAGTCACCCAGTTCAAGCCAAAGGATGATCAGCTGAAACAGTGAATCATTCTACCGACTATAAGCAGGTCTATTTCAAGGAGATTTTCATGATTTGGCTCTATTAGCATTTTTATTTCATAATCAATTAGCTTAGATAGTATTTATTGACCCTTTCATGTCTTTAGAACGGGTCCTCAATTTTTGTATAAAACTTGGATCGGGAGTCACACTATTGTGCTTCTGATATATATTTTTTTATGAAGACTGGGCCTATATTCTGAATTTTAATGAAGAATACTTTGATGAGATATGCACTATTGTTTTTTGTGAGAGTATTTCTGAGTTAGAAGATGGAATCTAAATGCGATTGATATCGAAAGGGATCCAAATTACATATGGTATGATTATCTATGTCTTTGCTCCACTCTTTTATATGAATAAGAATTTATTCAATCTTGCTATCATTTGATATATTAATTTGTTTTAACAACACTCTTTATACTTATCACTATTGAATGTTTAAGGAATGTTATTATTTCAATCATATTTATGTCAATGATATATGAAGAATAGTGTAATAATATTTAAATGATTACTTTGTTCAACTACTTGAACAAAGTAATTATAATATGAATAAATGTTTTTTTTTATTAATGGAGTCATCTATATGCCTATTTGTAGATAAAGATCATCAAAAGTTGCACGAAAGTAGAAATTTCCCGGGATAGATTAAGTTGTTTATAATTTTGCATTCTAGAATAAATCATCCATCATTATCATTAGATAATAGAAAATCAACTACTTTTCTGTCTTATTTACAAATCATTTGGAGATTGGTCCCATTATATCCAGTTGGAGCCACCACACCAAACGGAAAAGGAGCTTCCTTTAAGGTCCAGACCAGGTGGTTTTCCCCGATGTTGATGTAGCAATTTTCGAGGCATCAACATTTTTGGTGCTAGAAGGAGGGCCTG
This sequence comes from Pinus tabuliformis, assembly GCA_031772625.1. Taxonomy (NCBI): domain Eukaryota; kingdom Viridiplantae; phylum Streptophyta; class Pinopsida; order Pinales; family Pinaceae; genus Pinus; species Pinus tabuliformis. The sequence goes on from CM062819.1 coordinate 364,966,152, forward strand.
AACTGTGAATGGTGAGAAAATCCAACCCTACAACCCATTCTAAGAGTAAATCTCCCTCCACCTCACCTCCGACCTCTCCTTTTCATGCTGGAACTCCAGTCTTAAAACAAGAAGAAGAGGAGACAAATACCACTGCTAAACCACAACCTATCTCAGATATATTAAGTCCTAAGTCTCCTGAAGTTTAGTCTCTCATCCATAAACTTAAAGGCTTCTCAATCTCACCAAAGAAATCTGAGATATCTCAAGGCAATGTGACTTCACAATTTACTGCACCTCACCCTCTCATCAGACTTCAGAGCGGAAAGCTTGGTATTGAACCTACTGAGTTGCCTTTACCTAAAAGGAAAAGGGCAAGAAAAACAACTGAAGGATCTGATAGTGAGACTATCTCATCATCATCCTCCATTTCATCTTCTCCAGTGCGAAGTCAACCATCCACTCCCCCAATACAGATTGTTGTTCAACAAGGAACTGGAACTTCAACATCTGCTTCTCAACCTCCTCAAACTTCAATATCTACTCCTTCCCAATCATCTGGAACTTTATTGTCACTGTCATCAGGTAGTAGTTCGATAATGGCACAAAATCCATGGAATAATCTTGATGCAGTCACAATGCCTGCACCATTACACCCATTACCAGCACATCCTGAAAAGTGGTTGCCGAAATTTAATCCAGATGCAGGCATACAAGTCGATGAGCATATTAATAGCTTCATGTTGGCAGTTAACTTAAAAGGAGTTATAGAGGAAGATGTCATTGTTAGACATTTCCCTTATACTTTACAAGGATCTTCTGGCTCTTGGTATTTTTCCTTGCCATCAAGATCCATTACAAGTTTGAACATTTTTTAAGAACAGTTCTTGACTAAATATGGTGATGATAGATCTCTAGCAATGTTAATCAATGATCTTTCAAATCTTAGGATAGAGTCTAAAGAACCTATAAAATAGTTTAATTCACGGTTTAATAAACTCTTGATTAAGATTTTGGCTACCTGTAAACCTAGTGAGAAAATCAGAAGAGAATGGTATATAACAGCTTTACCTTCAAGCATAGCTATTTTTGTAGATAGAGCTGCAAAACCAACTCTAGCTGAAAACATGAAAGAGGTTCTTGTTGTAGAAAATGCATTATTTCTTTAGAAAAGGAGGCTGCTCTTGAAGACAGAAAATCTAAAAAACTCTTTTTCAAAGATGATTCAAAGAATAAAATGCCTAAAGATCCATATGATATGGAAGGTCTCCAAAAATTTCTCAAGACTATGTCAAACAAAATGGTAGAAATCAAAAAACAAGTAGCTGAGACTTCAACAAAAAGGCCATTTAGTAACTTTAAGAAACCTAAATCAAAGCCACCGAATGCTATATCCAATGTAGACTCAGATCCCGAAGAGGAGGAAGAAGAAGAAACAGTCTTATCATCTGAAGAACATGAAGAAAAGGAAACTGTAGAATGTCATGGGATGTGGGGCTTTATTTTGCCTAACTCCGATATAGAAAATGAACAGGAAGCTTTTCCTGTAACTACTAGGAGTAAGGGTACTCCTGAACCTGTCCAAATAACCCAGAAGAAAATGAATACAAGTACTACTACTAAAGAAAAAGTTCCCACAAATAAATCCACACCAATACCTTCTCAAAATCAGCCATCAGCTTCAAATCTGCCTCCAACATCTAGAACATTAGTAGTTACAGATTCTATGGACTATAACATTATTGAAGACATCATGAAAACAAAAACAAATATCACTATGTTTGAACTTAGTAAACTCAAACATCAACAAAAATTGCTTCTTAAGGAATTAGATGTTGTACCTTCTTCTCTTCTTCCCAATATTGTATTATCCAAAGCTGTTAATGAGACAGGTAAACCACCTCCCAGTAGAGTAAAAGCTACTGGAGCTGTTTTAACTGGGGATAGATCCAATTCCTATACCCCTCATTTCCTCTTAACCTACAAGATCTACAATATAAATCTACACAACTATTTGATTGACTCAGGGGCTTCCTCGAATATAATTCCAGCTTCAGTTTGTTCCAAACTGAACATTGAACTCCAAAAGTCTACAATTCATATCATCCGGTTGGATAGAACTAAGGTCCAGGTTTTAAGAGAAATCAACTCAGTTGCTATTAGATTATCAGCTGATCCAAGAGTGATTCAGATAATTACTATTTTAATCGCTAACATACCTGAATTATATGGCTTAATTTTGAGTAGAGACTGGTCTGAGAAACTTCATGGTTATATTTCCACCAATTGGTCTCATATGTGGCTGCCTTATAAAGGAAAGCCAAATTAGATCAAGATTGATCGAGAGAAACACATGACCCATACTGTTACTGAATTCTAACAAGAAAATCAACCAATAGCATTCAATAACAACATTTTGGAGAATTACTCATCTGAATCATTCTTTGGCAATTTCACTACTCAACCATCCCCTTTCTCAGTTAATAATTTCACATCTCAAATTAAATTTTTTTCAAAAACAGATACATCAAGATGTGTTAAAATTGCCAAGAAAACTGTAAATAAAAATTTAGATAAACCTTTGTTTTGGTCATTATATTTTGGTGGGTCTAAATCTAGTGAAGGTGCAGGAGCAAGATGTATTTTAGTTAGTCCCGAGGGAGAAAAGACCATGTTATCATGCAGATTGGAATTTGAATGCACAAAAAATATAGTTGAATATGAAGCCTTGATTGAAGGACTCTAAAAAGCAATTGGTCTTAAAGTTCAATATTTGAGAGTGTTTGGTGACTCGGAAATTGTTGTAAAACAAGTCCGAAATATTATTCATTTCCTTTTTAGTCACCTTAAACACTATCAGTCCTTCGTACAAGATCTGATATCTCAATTTTTAGCATTCAATATTTCTCCCATCCCTAGGTCCCATAATGCAGCAGCATATTTACTAGCTAATGTTGCTTCCAAGCTCCTTCCATTTGAAGATTACATCCCAGATAGATTCTCAGTAGAGTTAATTTTTAGACCATCAGTTCCTGACAATGTCACTAACTGGAGAGTGTTCAATCGCGATGAAGAAATTTTAAATTTCTTAACTTCTGACAAATCCTATAATGATCAAATTATTGATGAAAGTGACCATGACCTTCAAATGAATCAAAAACTTGAAGAAAATTCAATACCTAAACCATTGGTTAAGCTTGAAGATCTTTATGACATCAAAGATAGGTTTAAACAGGTTACCAATTCAAAGCTCCAAAGTTCTACTTTGAGATTTGAATTGATAAACCTTGGTACTGAGCATAATCCACAAAACATCAATTTGGGATTAGGACTTTCTTCAGAAGAAATAATTACATTAATTAGATTATTGCATAAATATAAAAATGTCTTCACTTGGAAGTATGATGATTTGAAAATGTACGATACATCTATCGTACAACATATTATTCCAATGCTTTCTGAACAAAAACTAGTACAACAGAAGTTAAGGAAGATTCATCCTAACTTAGAGAGTCAAATAAAAGCTGAATTAAACAATCTCTTGAAGGCTAAGATAATTTTTCCTACTAGACATTCAATTTGGGTGTCCAATATGGTGCCAGTAAGGAAGAAAAATCATGAAATTATAATTTGTATTGATTTCAGAAATCTTAATAAAGCATGTCAAAAGGATAACATCGCTTTACCTACCATGGAGCAAACACTCCATTCAATAGCAGGTTCTAAACTAATGTCCTTCTTAGATGGTTTTTCAGGGTATGACCAAATTTTCATACACCCTGATGACAGACTCAAGACTACTTCTAGAACCAAGTGGGGAACTTATGCCTACCAAAAGATGCCTTTCAGATTAATCAATGCTAGAGCTATGTTCCAGAGAGCAATGGAAATTATATTCAAAGGACTTATCAACAAATTAGTAGTTGTCTATTTAGATGATATTACTGTGTTCTCCAAGAAAATATCAAATCATTTACATGATCTAAAACAAATCTTTCAACGCTGCAAAAGATATGGTATCTCACTCAATCCAAAGAAGTCCCTTTTCACTCTTGATCAAGGTAAGCTCTTGGGATTCATTGTTTCAAAGGATGGTATTTATATTGATCCATATAGAATTAAAGATATTTCTGATATTCCATTCCCTCATAATAAAAAATCCATGCAGTCATTTTTAGGTCAAATTAACTTTGTAAAAAGATTTGTTCTAGATTTCTCTCAGATTATTTTGCCATTACAAACCATGATCAAGAAAAATTCAGTGTTTAAATGGAGGCCTTTAGAAAAAGAGGCATTTGATTCCATTAAACAATCAATTATAAATGCCCCTGCTTTAAGTGCTCCTAATTTTTCAAATCATTTCATGTTATATACTCTTGCATCTGATTCATCTTACGTAGCGGTGCTGACATAAATTAAGGATCAAAACTTGGAAGCACCAATCTTATTTTATAGTTCAAACCTTCAAGGTGTTGAAATTAATTACTCAGAAGTTGAAAAACAAGCCTTTGCTGTGTACAAAGCCATTAAACACTAGAGAAACTTTCTCTTAAAATCTCACACAAAAGTTATAGTACCTTTTTCAACAGTAAGACAGTTACTAGTTCAAAGGGAAGTAGGAGAAAAGAGAACAAATTGGGTCACATCATTACAATAATATGACTTGGAAATCAAACCAGCAAAGATTGTCAAAGGCAAAGGTTTTTGCAAGTTGTTAGCAAGAGTTTCAAATATTCAGGAACCTGAAGGTACAAAAGATACTGAAGAAATCAATCAGATAAGTACCACTAATCCTGAATCCCCATATGCAGATTTGATTTTTTATTTGAAAAATGGATATGCTCCTTCTATTCTTTCCTATAAAAAGAAACTTGCCATAATATTGAAAGAAAAAAACTTCATAATTATAGATGATGTATTTTTTAGACGAAATTATGGTTCAATTTTGTTAATATGCTTAGAAAAACCTTAAGCGCGAAAGGTCTTGCAAGAGCTACATGAAGGACCAGTAGGAGGACATTTTGGAGATAATACAACAGCTCACAAAATCATTCATGCTGGGTTTTATAGGCCTACCTTGTTCAGAGATACTCATGAATATGTAAGGAAATGCCAAAGTTGTCAAACTAATAGTGGAAGACAAAGGAAGCCAGCTTTCCCTTTACAACCAGTCAACATTGAACAGCCTTTTGAACAATGGAGACTGGATATCGTTGGAGAAATCATGCCACATTTGTCCAAACAAAATAAGTATATCCTCACAGCCACTGATTACTTTACTAAGTGGGTTGAAGCAATTCCTTTGAAGACAGTAAACTCTAAGGCAATCATTGGGTTTATAGATCAGTTCATCATTACCAGGTTTGGTGTCCCAAACGCTCTTATTTTTTATAATGCATCTTACTTCTCTGGAAATTCTATATTTGAGTTTGCTATCAAAAGGGGATTTAACTTGAAGTATTGTACAAACTACTACCCTCTGGGTAATGGCTTAGCAAAATCCACCAAAAAAAATCTTGTCAAAATCATTAAGAGAACTATTGAGCAGAATCATAAAAACTGGCATAAATCTTTGATATTTTCACTATGGGCTAACCGAATAACACAGAAGGCCTCCATAGGCACTTCTCTATTTAATCTAGTGTATGGAAAGTAGGTTGTCATACCAACAAACTTAGCACTTCCATCACTAGCTTTAGTGTAGTTTATTGAAGAAAGTCCCTCATCTTCTATTCAACTAAGACATGATCAGATCCTGAAACTAGAAGAAGAAAGAGAGAAAGCCAAAATTATACATGCAAAACATCAGCAGATTATTAAGTCATCATTCGATGCAACTTCAACCAACTCAAAACATTTACAAGTTAGTGATCTAGTTTTGAAGTGGGACAAAGCCCATGAGGATAAAGGAAAACACAATAAGTTCTAGAAAATGTGGCTTGGACCATTCCAAATCAGCGACAAGATAGGCCCTTCTACATTCATATTGCAAGATCTATCAGGAAAGAGAGATTCTCTTCCTGTCAACAACCTTATCTTGAAAAAATTCTTCAGTTGAGGAGGTAACCCCTTCTCCCTTTCTAAATATTCAAATTTCAGCAGGATTTGTGTGAATAACTTATTTTGTTCAAAATCCTAGGAAAATAAAGTTGTGAAAAGCCTCCCATTGGTCTCTGCTATATTGAAAATGTTACTCAGAAGAAAATAGTTTTGATATTTAATTTTAAGAAATGGAAGCCTTAAAGGAAAAAGAAAATTCTAGGAAATTAGGTATAATTAGATTCTGAATACCCCATTTTATTTTTGTGAAATCTTCTCAAAACTTAGAAATACTGTAAATCATTTTAAAGTTTTAAGAAGCCTAAAAACGGTTATCAATACAAAACAGATACTGATTCAACCTTAGCATCTTCAACTCCCACCCTGTCATCCATTTTCTCTTAAGGAGAAAATTGTTCATCCCATCCATCAAAGTTTATAATTACTCAGAGTGTAATTCTAAAATATATTTGATATAAAAGATAAGAGGTCTTATTATAAGCCTGCTTACCATGATCATAGGGGAATAGTTCAACTGACATTACCAAAACTGCATACCAAAATAGGGTAATGGCTTATAATTAGAAGACAAGGGTTCTCATCATGAGCCAGCTTGTTCAGTTAAATTACAACCAGTGAATGGCATTGTCAACAACTGGCCACCAAACCAGGACAATGGCTTTTTATCTTACAAAATAAGGAAAAAAGGAAAATGCAATACAAAAAATATGGAAACATATCTTTTGGATTCATTCTTTTTAGTTATACTCTGAAATGGATGGAATAATGAATGATTAAATGATTAAAAGGTAACCCTGTAGAGACTATAGATGTTTGACGACAGCAGAGGCTCTACCTATGACAAAGGAGTGATTATAAAAGCTAAGTTGGAAAAGTCTTTTGTTTTATCATTATCAACCAATTAAGGTTTATTTAAAGCTTAGAATGTATTTAATTTTAAAAACAGAAGAAAATAGAAAAAGTAGTTAACATTACTTTCAGAATCTATGATTATCTAGTTATATTATATTTTCTCTATCAACTAAAATTTTCAAATTAAGAAAATTTAAGTATTTTATTACTTTCCTAGAGATAACTGTTTCTCCCAGTGAATCACCAATTGTTGTGTTGTACAACAACCCCACATTTCATAAAAAAATTTATACAAAAATTATAGTATGAAATGGGTCCCCTTTAAAATAAACTTAGCTAATTTTGTAAATAAGTTGGTATTAACCCATCATAAGAAAAACCCATATCAAATGGCTTAACGTAAATGAATTATTTTAAAAGAATTTTGAATAGAAACAAAATGTGGCTTTAAAATATTAAAAAATTCTTCGTTATTGCAATAAAGCGATCAGAAGATCGCATATCGCAATAAAAAAGGAAGCATGCGCAAATACATATCCATTCTCTCCGATCTGAAAAGGCAATCGCAATCAAATATCAGAAAAGTTAAATGCCAAAGCACAATGTAATAGAGCCTCTTAAAATCCTCCAATGTGATAAAGCATATCGCAATCAGAAAATAGGCAATAATAGCAGCAAGCCAACACATGATTGAAGACAGGCTCAAATCCTCTGATGCGATAAAGTATATCACCATCGGCAATCAACAAAACCACATTGACACAACAATAAGACTCGAATCCATTCCATGATTGTGATGCATTAATGAGGTGCATCTCTCGAGAATATATTCAAAAGGTGCATGCATTGTATCACTTTTCGGTGATCGGAGATGTTTAAAACAAGCATTAAAGCCTTTCCTTTCACGTTACCAATTACCAAATTGTAAATTATCATTGATAATCCATCAAAAAAATCTAAGCCATGCTTGAATGAATCATTCAACATATAAACGACATGATCGGCATTTAAAACCTCCTTTACCATGATTGACAGGTTAAACAGATATTCAATGAAGCAATTAAGGATAGATCTTTTCTTTAGATTTTATTTGTGGCAATCTTACTATAATCCATTATCACCTGCCGATCGACGTAACGCTTTTTCATTATCATATTGTTCTGTAGCAGCATTTCTCTGTATTGCGTTTTCTAAATCACTTGTGCAGAATTCCGCTGAAATCAAATATTTGAAACATATGGGAAAGAAATCAAAGAAATCCACAATAGTGGCTCCTACATCAACATCGCAGCCAGCCAAGGATCCCAGACCAAGCAAAAGAGGGTTAATCTCAAACACTACGTGCCTCGGTCTAGGAAACACTAGCTGGGAGAGCATCTGTAATCTAATAGAAGTAGAGGAGCCTAAGGAAATATCAGAAGGAGCCACGACTAACTCAAGTAACAAATCAGAAGCATCCCTAAAATATTTAGCTTGCTCTTATCTACACAAAATAGTAGTGCGAGAAAAAATTCTCACATATACTGACGTAGTAAGATGTGTAGCAAAGGAAATTCCAGTCTCAAACAGAACATTCTGCACAACTGACGGGAGGATATTTGGCTCATTCCAGACTGATGAACTAAGGAAAATGTATCACTTACCTGAGCCTGAAAAGTGGTACAACAAAGCCTTCCTTGAAAAGTTTGCAAATGAAAATGAGTCAGAATCAACCCCGATTAGGTAGTGGAGACATTTTATTGAGAAGCACAAGCACGAATCATTAGGTAAGTACTTTGTGGACTCATTAGCTTCTCCTTACTATTATGCCAGAGCTATGATGTGTAGAATGTGGGGAATACATGACTCTACCAATTTCACTATTGAAATGGTCCCTCTGATGCAGGTAGTTATCAACAGCTATGTGATGGATTGGGAAAATATTTTGTCTAAAAAATTAGCCACAACAATTCTCGAATTCAGATCAAATGCACATAAAACTACCAGGACCATTCCCCCTTTTTATTACAGTGCTTATGTTATGGATAATCATTTCTTTAATTCCAAATATCTGGTACTCAGATGGAGATGGACTCCCCAAGACCCTAAGCCAATCCATATTTATCATCAACTATTGTGGAAGGCTCACTACAAAAACCATTTGTACAAAATTTGCAATGGTTTTATGTTGCCTATCTACTATGATATTTTTGATAAGCCTACCCCTAGGATTTCCGAAGAAGCAGGGATCGACTTGACTGCAGTAGGTAATTGGTTCAGAGAAGACAAGTTTACTTATGTAAGCCTTTTTGGTAGCCCTACAAAATCCCATGTCCTTCCCTTGTATGTTCCTGATAAGCTGTTAGCTCAGGAATTGGCCTATCAGATAACAACAGAAGTGACATCCAAAACCTTAGAAATTCTAAGAAACATGTATGGCCTACATTTCCTTTAAGATGCGGTGTTTTCACTCTCCATGATTACGAAAATGTAAAAAAGGAGGTAGAAAAAATACAAATGCTCAATATTGCAACAATCCTCAACAGACAATATGATCCAAGAAAAGTCGCCTATAATGTTCTTGAATAAGCCAAACTTACAAAGTTTGATCATGAAAAAGATGACTTTGATGACCTATTTTCCTCAGTAGAATCATTATTTCAGGTAAAAACATTGGCTAGGATCAAGTATCAAGATGAAGGGCTGGAAAAGTTTAATATGCTTAGAGATTAGAGGTTGCAAACTCTGCCTCTAGACTTACTAGCCACCACCCCAGCAATCCATTCAAGTGAGCTTGAACAGCAAACTATTAACAAATCTCCTGTTATGGAAAAAAACTAATAAAGAAAAAGTGCCAAAACACGAGATAGAATAGGGAAGAGGCAGTGAACACATGGTTATAGATACTCAGATTGATCCCAAGCTCCTTAAAGAATGGCAATAGTTCAATTCCGTTATAAGCAATTCTGAGAATTCATAAGGTTTTAACATTCCTGAAGTGACAATTGGTCACAAGACGGCAACAAATACGGTTCCAACTGATGGAACCAGTGGTCCACCCATAAGTCAAGATGTAGAGATAATTCCTAAGGATCCATTAGATGAAATCGTTTTGCATATAGAAGAAATACCACGTTTAGATGTCTTCTACAACCCTAAGAATAGTGTTGTAGTAAAATGACAAACGAAAAAGAGAAGACTTGATCAATCTTCCCTTTTACCTACACAAATAGAGATGGCTAATGTGGTATGGAAAGAAGAATTAAATCCTTCCAAAGACCTTAGAAAACTCACTCAATATGCTGGGGCATATTCGGTAGCCACTATGGATAAAGCATCAGAAGTGAGCAATTTACTTAAGGAAAAGGATCAGACAATTGTTTCATTGGAGGCAAAGGTATCTGAAATATAGCAGAGAATAGAGCAATTAGAATAGAAGTTAGCAGCACAACAAAAATTAAACAACCAACTAAACGAGCAATTACTCAAGGAGGAGCAGAGGATAGACCAAAGTGCAGTTCAGAAACAAAAAGAACTATCTCTACCACTGGCCAAGCTGAAATCAATGAATGAACAAATGAGAAAAACAAAAGATGAGCAAATCGCTTAACTATCACAAAAGATAGAAAATTTCAAAAGTTTTCCTCAACTAGCAGAATTCAGATCCTAAGCTCTCCAGATTAATAAAGCATTGATTAAACAGTTAAATTTACTATGTCATAATATTTCCCTTGTTGAGCCCCTCTGTGAGATTTCTTCATCAACAATTGACAAATCAGTTGATGCAAGGAAGAATTTGGAATAGGCCAATGAAACATTAACAAGCTTTCTTGTCTAGCAAGAAACCAGGGAAGGACAAGCTACAAATCTACCTAGAATTCTAGAATCACACAAGGAAATTATTTTCCTAGAATGACAATCACAATTGATGAAAGCAGAAAGGGAAACTTCAAGATATAGATCAGCAACCAGTAATTTGATTGAGTTAATTAATGATACTCTTTATTTGTCTAATTTGATTTTAAAACGTACTCCAGCTAAATTGCCATCAGCTAAAGCACTAGAACAATCATGCAAACAGGATTTAAAACAGAAGGAGAGATTAATAGAAAGCATCCAAAGTTTAACTTGGGAAACCTTATGGTTCTTCCTAGTTAAACCATACAGTCAAAAGGCAGCACTGAAATGTTTAACCAATGCAATTGGTTACATGATTCCCGAAATTCATGATGCTACATGTTCAGCCCAACTATATTCACACTTGAGTAACCCTCTAGAATTGTAACCAATTCTTGCTATCAGCCAGGTCAAGCCAAAGGATGATCAGCCGAAACAGTGAATCATTCTATCGACTACAAGCAGGTCTACTTCAAGGAGATTTTCATGATTTGGTTATACCACCTAATAGCATTTTTATTTCATAATCAGTTAGCTTAGATAGTATTTATAGACAATTTCATGTCTTTAGAACAGTTCCTCAATTTTTGTATAAAACTTGGATTGGGAGTCACACTATTGTGCTTCTGGTATATATTTTTTTATGAAGAATGGGCCTATATTCTGATTTTTAATGAAGAATACTTTGTTGAGATATGCACTATTGCTTTTTGTGAGAGTATTTATGAGTTAGAAAATGGAATCTGAATGCGATTGATATCGGAAGGGATCCAAATTACATATGGTACTATTATCTATGTCTTTGCTCCACTCTTTTATATGAATCAACATTTATTCAATATTGCTATCATTCGATATATGTATGTGTTTTAATAGCACTCCTTATACTTATCACTATTGAATGTTTAATGAATGTTATTCTTTCAATCATATTTATGTCAATGATATATGAAGAATAGTGTAATAATGTTTAAATGATTACTTTGTTCAACTACTTGAAAAAAGTAATTATCATATGAATAAATGTCTTTGTTTATCAATGGAGTCATCTATATGCCTATTTGTAGATAAAGATCATCAAAAGTTGCACTAAAGTAGAAATTTCCCAGGATAGATTAAGTTGTTTATAATTTTTCATTCTAGAATAAATCATCCATCATTATCATTAGATAATAGAAAATCAACCACTTATCCATCCTATTTACAAATCATTGGGAAACTGGTCCCATTATATCTAGTCAAAGCCACCACACCAAACAGAAAAGGAGCTACCTTTAAGGTCCGGACCGGGTGGTTTTCCCCGATGTTGATATAGCGATTGTCGAGGCATCAACAGTAGGTTTCCTAAATTTAATCAGTATCTAAAGAAATATTTATTTCTTTCCTATTGATTGCAATGCATGTTTCTCGTTTCCTCACTATTATGGCTATAATTCTCGCGAGAGAAACAAATTTCATTAACACTAGTCCAATTTTAGGTAGTGAGCTAATTGATAAGGGTGCTTCTCTATTTTCTAGTGTGTATGCATGATGGGACCCAAACTTAGTGCATGTCGATTTCATATAAAGGGTGTATTATAAATATGTAGTCATGACAAGTAGTAATACACACAACATTATGGAGAAATTCAAATTGTTTCATTGATGTACTTAGTTTATTATACTTCAATTTCATTATCTCATTTTTCTTGTCTTATGATTTCTAATGCAATAATTTTTACACAACTACATGCTCTACTTGTGCTCAAAATATAACAATTGTTAATTTTTCTTTAACATGGTTCACACACACTAAGTGCCCACTACATCCAAGAGAAAATCCAGGGAAATCAACATGAAGGGATATACCCACTAACAAAACTAGCAAGTCCTAACCCCAAGGATTTCAAGGAGATTTCACCTCATGACCTCTCGATAGGTGAGGTACTTAGCAAGTCGACCAACTAAGATATCCCTTCGGGCTTACCAAATGTTGTTGTTGTTATTATTATTATTATTATATCTTTTGTTATAAACAATATATCGTTAGTGACATTATATATAACTTAGTTATATTTATTGTTATAATGCTTGTATATGATATATTCCTTATGATCAACTATTCATTTCTAACTAGGTGGATCGAAATACACCACGTAGGATTAATTTTACCATAGTAAAAGCACTTTCATCGTGGAAAATATTTTAGTAAATTGCATTTATTAAATTATTTTCTAATTTAAATTAAAAAACCTGTGAGAATAATTAAATAAATAATTATTTATTTAATTTTCTCTAGGAATAATTATTAAACCATTATTTAAATAATTATTTCTTATCACATTTGACTAAATCCCTTAGGAATAATTAAATAAATCACTATTTCTTTAATATTCTTTATTTCTCTTATTGGAATAATTGTTAAATCACAATTTAATAATTATTTCAATTTTAGAACATTCTTAATTCTCGTTAAATAATTAATAAATCATTTTTTTTGTTAATCATTTCTAAATAAAGATATTTTACCATTTTAAATGTCTTTTCCCACTCCAATAAATATAATAAAGTATTCCCAATGGTTAGATGTTGATTTGGTTAATATTATTTTATTATTCTCCATTTTCAAGATTAACTGAATACTTTGATATAAATAGAATTGTTTTCCATTAATTTTTCATACTGATCATAACCATCATCACCATTATATTCTCTTTTCATTGAGGTCCCATTTGAGTTCTCCACATTTTCTTTGGGTTTCTCACATATTGAGAGAGAGAATCATTTTCTGAAGCATCAAGGACATCAAAGGACCCATCCCACAAAGGGGGACTTATAGACCCTTTTATAGATCTCCTTCACCACGTGTTTTAAATAAATAATTTATTCAGTAAAAGTATTTCCATTTGGATTATTGTATTGGATATTTTTACTGATGTTTTCTATTCTGGATCATATATACTTTTGTTGATGGTTTTTACATTTCTATTGCAGACATGAATCACAAACAACCATAAAGTTGTTGTTAGGGTCACTTGTCACCTAGTGACTTAAGTGAAGTCTTTTTGGTACAACTTCCAAGAAGTATCACACTAACAAATGGCGACTCCACCTATGTAATAACAACATTCATGGGTGACTAAATGTTCAAAAATTTTAGGGTTTTTATAACTATTTTTAGCCTCTCATTTTCTATTTATATTATTGTTAATTATTTGTCAATTTTTCAGATTTTGGTGGTCTTCTAGTTATTTCCGTAGGTCATAGTTACCATATGAGTATGAGACAGAAAAATATATGCAATATCTGTTGACTGAGAGTCCCTCAAGTAAAATAAACTTTTCAGCCCCATATGTGCATTCCAAAATGCACTATCTGGCACAAAAACAATGTTTTCCACTCTTCTAGGTTAGTACCTATGTTTTGGAATTTTTCCGGATTTGATTTTCATAATTTTTTCATAACTGTTTAGATTATTGTCTCTAGAGTGAGTTGGCTTCATAACCTTTATTTTTAGTCTCCCCTAGGCCTATATACACTTTATTTGTCAGTTTTAGGAAGGAAACATCCCCAGAGGGTTTAGAGTACACCTCCACATTATTAGGAAGAGATTTGTTGAGAGAGGAGTCTAGGGTTTTCAATGTTTTTAGTGACTAATTTTCCAAGTATGATCCATTACTTTTCAATTATTTTGGATAGGTTTCTTTTACCTTTTATCACCTTAGACTTTGGGTTTTCCTTTTTTGCCTTAGGATCCCCTTGAGCATCCTAGGTTTCAGAGCTTCACACTTATCCTTTGCAACATTTTTCACCTTTATTTTTTTTTTGTCTGCAGCATTTAGAGCCAATTAGAGCCTCTAGATCTCAGTCCCTTGAAATCAGATATTTTAGGCCTTGTTATGTGTATTTGAGTATATTCTTTTCCCTCTCTTGTTGAGATTCTTAGTAGCCTTTGTGGGTGGGGTTTTATGTGCTTGATTGGCTGTTATTTTCTATCATTTTCAAATTTATTTATAGTATTTCAACACTTTATTTTGAGCAGCTCGTGCCATTATAAAACATGATCAATTAAATCATCCACTTGGCACATTATTTTCACACACTTAGACTCTAAGCGAACATGAGCTTGGTTAACACCGCTAAGCTAATATTTTAAATTCTAAAACTTAATAAATCAACGTGCATAGATTAAGCCTACTTGGGCACCAATGCCAAACAAATTTTGTAGTGTAGGTATATGATCAGTCGGATAGGATTCCAATAAAACCCATCAATAGATTTAATTGATACATAGAAGTTGACATATTAGGGAGCTTAAAATCCTTCACCATCCCAAGGTCCAAAGATGGAGTGCATCAGAAACTCGATTCAGAGGGGTTTAGGCTAGGTCCATGGTTCTCCTTGAGGCTACCCAGCCCATGGTAGGGAATCCTGTGCATTTCTTGACTACCAAGAAGCTCAAGACTTGACCAACCCCATGGGACAAATGTAACCATAGTGACCAATATTAGGAAAACACCCTATAGTACTTTTTGTGGCAAGGAGTTGGTACTCTACCCACCTTTCTCTGAACAACTATGCTTGCGAGGATCATATTCTGTCAAGTAATAAGTTCCTTTGAAGGCCATATAAAGCAATAGATCTAGGATTTTTTGAGGATTTAGATGACCTACACGCTAGAGGTATTTTAGTTGATAGGACATGTTTCCATGTATTAGAGTAATGTAATTAAAATACTTATTTTACACTTGCAACCACTGCACTAGGTGTTTTCTTGCTATTTGTTGCTCCTTTCTTCCAATCGTCACGCTCTAGTTCTTAGATCATTATTTTCTCGAAATAATTTCAACCCCTAGGCATTTGTTGCGTCAAATTCTAGATCTTAACCGTAAATTCCTATTAGGACATATTACTCCTACCTATCAAGTTAGAGTATATACCCCTGATCCTTCTTCGAGTCATCATTCAAATTATGATTCTACTGGTTCATCCATTTCATCCTTTGATTCTGGGTCTTCTCAACCCTGTATCGCCACCATGTCAGGCACCAACCCAAGTGTGGGAAACCAAGGTGGTAACGCATGTACCAACCAGGGTACACCCACTAGTAGAACTCCCACCAGTGTGGTCACTACTACTCCCTCGCTTCCTTTTGTCTAGTTCGAGTCTCCTTGATTTCAGCCAGCTTTTCAATGATCCTCTTATGCATGATCGCACTTGGCCAATAATGCCTACTAAACTCCCTTTATACATCCCAAATTTTGAAGGTAATCCTGGAGAAGATCCCACATTCCACATTTTCTCTCATTCCACATGTGGTGTTCATCAAATTCCATTATAGAAGACTCCATCTAATTTTTTTTTTTGCTAATGCATGCTCACTAGAGCTACTCCTAAGTGGTATGTTGACCAACCGAGAGCCACTTATTCCACTTTTGTGACTATTTCCACAACTTTGATTTCAAATTTCCACATAAATCTCTGCTATGACACTGGTACTGAATTATTAAATTATTTCCATCAGACTTATTCCACTCTCTTATCTGACCATGTTTAAGAATGATGACGAAGGAGATGTGTTTGTAGAGCTCTTGAATTTGAATACTGAGTCGATATGGATTGGTTCCTTAGATCATTGTTGGCTCCTATTACTGATGATGTCATTTCAAACTTCCCTGAACCTGAGGAAGATGCACTCCAAGTAGCCTTAAAATCTGATCTAATCTACGCCGAGTAACGTTATGTTTACACTATCATCCCTGATCTACTTTGTTTCCAATTGACCGAGGGAATCTCATGCCAAATATGGCATAGTTGGAACCATTTCAAACCGTCAACCATATGATCCACCTCAGATGAGTTATGTTCCAACCCAGGTAGGGACTAGTTCCATTTACAATTATCCCACCTTTAATCCTTGAGAAGGAAACCCTTATCTAGGTCCCAGCACACCATATACATATCCCACCCACATCAACAGATGCTAGGGCCAGTTGTTGCACTACCCATTTTTCCCAATGTTTCCCCATCTCCTTATTATCAGTATGCACCACGTGGCTCTCTAGTCCCCTCAGAACCAACACCTAACCCCTCATGCTTGCTCCCCCTTTGCCAGAAAAACCATCTCCTCCATAAGGTTAAGTGTATACTCAACAAAGTGAACCCAATCACTCTAAACCCAAGAAAAAGAATAAAAGGAAGGGTAATTAGAATCAACAGTATTAAGGTAATTAAGGCAACCACAGTCCTCCAACCTGTGCCCCTCAAAGTCATTAACTGAATCTTGTAACCCAACAACATGACAGTAAGCCCAAGAAAAGTAAGAGTCTTCATATGAATAAAACGTGTGCATGTTGTAGCATATATGGTCATTATACCCATGAGTGTCCTATTTTACGTTAGATGTTTCTAGCATGGGAATCTCTAGCAGCTTCTGCAAGATCGCAACCCACTACTCCTCCTCCCCGACCTGCTTCATCTCAACCCACAGTGCTTACCAATCCTTTCCCTCACCAAGAATATATAGCTACCCAACCTAGAAAAGGTGACACAACTTAACTAGATCCACCATCTGGGAACCATGATTATTAGATTCTTATGATGAATTTTGATGAGGTCAATACTGAGCAAGTCAACCTTTAGACTCAATCATGCCAATATTCCAAGCCATCCTCTAAGTCTACGACTGAGTCCCAACCCCAAGTTTCCACTGGGTCTCTATTGTCATCCAATGGTACCTTATAGTTCCCTTAGCCTAAGATCAAGGTTAATTCCAAGATCCCCAAAGGTTTGTTATGTCGAAATGTTTCTTCTTCCAAAGACGCCCATACACATAGCATAATAGACGAATTGGCACAATCCCCTACTGCCATGTCAACACTGGAATTACTGTAGATATTCCCATCCAAATTGAAAAATCTACTGTCTGTGTTGGGTGTCATGGATCCCCAAGATGATGAAATGATTGTCTTTCACCTTGACAAGTCAAAAAATCCTCGCCTACATTCATTTGTTGCATTCAAATGTCATTCTCCATTAGAAATGCCATTATTCAGTTGGAAATCATTCATGAAGGAACTTCCACCCATGTGATGGCTTCCATTGTTTGGAAGAAACTTGGTTTCACTAAACTATCCCCATCCACCATCACTCTTCATGCATGGGATGGTCATCCTTCACATCCTCTTCACTTATATCACAATTTCCTAGTCACAGTGGCTGACAAGGCTGTCTCTATTGACATTAAAGTCATTAATTCTTTCTTAGACTATAACATCATTTTGGGTCATATTTATACTTATTCCATGTCAGTTGTCACAATTACAGTTCATTGTAAGACATACTTTCCCCACAATGAAAATATCGTTACCATTGATCAATTGACATACTATGATCCCAAAGGCCAGACTTCATCGCAGTCTAAAATTTCTTCTATGGTGACAATATGATTGTCTCATCCATCACCAATGTCTCTCTAAGAGTCTACAAAAATTTCACTTCGCTTCATGCTTACTATGCTCTACCACTTACCCCTTCTAAGCTTAGCTCATCCAATGTTTGCATGCTCCAAGCATCATGGGCCGCCCAAAAATAGTCTAGTATGCCTTCACAATAGACGATAGCTCTATAACCTGTTGTTCCTAACTCAACCCATCCTTCCAGTACTACTCCTCAAGGACCCTTTCCTTATGGCGGTATCTCTCCTAGTCCATTTCCACCTAAAACCATTCCCCCAAGTCTTAACCATCTGAGAACAGTTCTTCTAGGACATTATCCTTCTGGTTAGATATCGTTCTTTTTTCCACCTCCTCAATATTATTCTACACCTATTATGGCTATGTTGAGTTTACCCAACATTACCTTGGTTATCCTAGTCTAGTACATCGATCGTCCCGAAAACACTCCATCCAATCAATTTAAACATTACACTTCTTTAACCTTGGTCCAACCTATTGTTCCTACCCCTTCCTTTGCTTAATTCCACAACAACCTCAACACGACCCTACTCCTATTGCGAAAGCATATGGAAAAAGGAAACCAAAGAAGAGGAACCCTCAACGACCCTAGCTCCTCCTAAGCCGCCAAAGTCTGTTTCTCCATGTGTTTTCTGTGATGTTGCCAGTCATGCTAACAATAATCATCCTGAAGTCCCGCATTTCAAGGATGTCATCTCTGATACCTTCCCTTATTCTAACATTCTTGAGGTTCATGTCACCTTTCTTGAGTCAACCAAGAAGAATAGATCATTATGCACAAATCACGCATGTGTTTTGTGTGAAAATTGTGGCCTTTGTTCTCATTTTTGTCCCTCTCTTGAATATTTTTGTGATAGACTTCAAGTGCTTCATGAATTAGATGTTGCTCATAGTGATTCCACCTCTCCTCTACCTGTGGATTTTGGTCCCATGCCTACACCAGAACAAGATATCCCTCAAACACCCATTGTGATCCCTCCCCTTGTGTCAAGATGATAGATAGTACCACTCCCATTCTCCACCTATCATCATCGATGAGATTGATGCCTTGGAAATTTCTTGATGTCTCCTATTGTGATTGTGTTGAACCTTCTTTGACAAACACTCGGGTATCAACATCAGTAGATATTCCATCTACTAGTCATATCCCTCCCAAACTTGATGATGCATATGTGAACCTTGACTCTCATGAATATGCTTTAGGTAGCTCTTCTCCATTGTGTGGTCTCTCTTCCTCTTGTCACTGTTTATTCCATTTTGATGAAGGCATCATGGAAGCCATGACCACCTCTGATTATCCTTCAAATCATTTGCACCATCATGCATACTTATTTCCACGGAAAACCCATGACCAATGTGTTGTGGAGTCAAAAGACTTCATTCATGGTGAGGTTGATTGGTTCAATAACCCCTTACTTCGAACCCACAAATTTGAACCACATTCACCTTATGGCCATTAACTTGCCACACAATGTTTGGGTAAGGGGTCATATATTTTTCAGAGTCGAGGAGAAGCAATTCTCCTCAACCCTCTGAGTGCATTTGGCATTTTAAACTCTAGAACCATCATTCTTCCCATTTAGTAGAACCTCTAGAGTCTCATATCACTTCAGATCACTCTTGGGATGACCAACTTACTCATAGCTCAATATTGCCTCAACAACCTAGTCCCTTAAAAATTGTTTTTGTTCAACCACCATGTTTTCTAGGTGAGCATCAATTCATTATATCCAAATCCTCTCTTTGGTATAATGACACCTGAATAGGCTAATCATTGGGTAAAATATATGGACCTTAATACACCTCCAAGCTTATGAAAATCAACTCTTCTCATCATTCCTTACATGTTTTAATTATATTTTTCTTAATGAGATGAGTAAAAGTAAGATTTTATGTCTAGTGGTCTAATTTGTATTGATTGCATGTTTTTGGGAGAACATTATGGAAAATTATGGCTAATTAAGGTGTAGGAGCTTGAATGAGACAATAAGGGGAGATTATATGAGATGGATCTTCCTCATTAAATCCTCAGTGATTCAAATATCCCTTAATCAAATCACACCGACTCGGAGTTGTAGGTAGCAGAGTCATGATGATCATTGGCTGCATAGCCAAAGATAGTTAAGAACCAGTTTATCTTGAGATTTGGAGCCAAGACTCCATAGATCTAAGGAAGTTGTTGGAAACTTCAGTTGTATAAATAAGGAGGCCTAGAGCCTCATTAGGATGGGGACTTTTTATGCCACATAATTAAGCCCTTTCGAGTTGAAGGATTATGACAAAACACTGTTATGTATTTTTTGATATTTTAATGAAAATGAGCATTCCCTTGATCCAGCACTGAGTTGACTTAGGGGGATGAGTCTCCTGGGTTAGGGCTCAACCCTAGTAACAAAGGTTCCTCTTAATGTACTTGTATTCTTAGGTTATTTCATAGATTGCTTGTTGAATTGATTTTCCCATTGTTACATTACAAGTATTGGTAACCAAACTTCTCCTAAATCAACAGAAGGTTGGTTTGAGAAACCATAGTGGTTTATCACCCAGATCAATAGTGAAAAAAGAGTGGACCGATTGCATCTACTTGTGTATAAAACACTATCACCTCCAATTTTGTACGAACCCTAGGAGTTGCAAGATTCTTATTGCAATACTGGTGCTCATCACTTTTTCGTGCCATTACCAAGGAGGTGTCTGAGTAGATGTGATTTTTGCTTTCTTTGTTCTATTACTTATCTCTTTCATTATGCTATTACTTTCATTTTTGCAAGATATTTGTAAGGTGGTTTTCTTTCCTTTCCATTCTGCAAGTGATTTCATTCAGCAGTTAGTTTCAATTCAGTTGTCCTTTCTTTTCTGCAATTAGTCTTAAAGCTTGAAAAAACAAAACAAAATGCTTCTTTCATGCCTCACAAGAATAGGGATAACTTAGGGAAATTTCAACTAAATACCCCCACCTCTTCGAACAACCAACCTTCCCTCTTCTTTGGTGGCTGTGAATTAGAGGACCCTTTAGGCAAGCAACCAAAGATTTTTTAAGAGCCTATATGGGAAGAAGAAGAACCCATTCCAACTGACATAATTGATGAAAATAGAAATGAAAGCAGAGATAGATAAAGAATTGACAGTGCTTTTCCCATCATAGAAGCCAATGGGGATGCCAAGATGAAAAAAATAAGCTCGTCTTCTCTTCCTTACTTCCATGGCCTGATTGAGAGGATCCAGATACTTTCTTGTTTGAATTCATTGTCATATGCAGGGCTTATGACTACACCATTGATGATCATAAGTTGAAATTATTCTCATCCACTCTCAAGGATGCAGCTCTGCATTGGTTCATGAGTTTACCTAGGGATAATATCATCACCTGGGCTCAGATTCAGTAAGCTTTCAACAACAAGTATAGGGACTACTGCAGGTCGAAAGACACCAAGGAGGAAATTTCTAGAATGACCTTGGGGCATGATGAGTCCTTATATGATTATGAGGGAAGATTCAGCTCATCAATAAAAGGGCTAGGTGTACACTTAACCTTGAGTCACTTAAGCTAGTCCTACTCAGAGGGATCAGGGAGGATCTCCTGGATACACTAAGCCTGTTATCAGGAGGGGACCTCTACCAATGACCTTATAGAGATATCAAGACCATTTTTAAGAACCATTCTTGGGTAGCTAGGAAAAAGGGTAGGGGTGGTCAAGCAATGGCCAGCTCATACTCTTCCAGCACATCTATAAAAAGTGAAATTGGAAACATGTTGGAAGATTTTAAGAGTGAAATGTTGCAAACCTTGTTATAGACATTTTTGGGCACTGCAACCCCAATCATAAATGTCCATAAACCAAGGGATCTTAAGTCCCTAAAAGTGTTGTTCCAACCTCTAAATGAACAAGGTCAACTGATTGCATCTTCTCCTAGAAGTTCTCCATGAAAAATTGCTCAGAACTAGTCAAAACTAGACCATCTCACCTACTCCATGGTCAAAGTGCGCTACATCCTACCTAAATACACACAGTAGGTGTGATGCATCTTGAAAATCCCTTCTATGGGGTGCGATGGGTGAGAGTGGACAAATGGCAGGGTCAATCTGCAAGGTGGAGGATCATGGAATCTTCTAGAAACTTCTACTGTGAGACTTGCCTCTCTGGATTCGCTCAGGGATGAGTAAGAGATCATCAATCTCCAAGTGGAATCAAGAAATATCAGAGAGAGGACACTAATCAACTCTCAAAAGTTGACTCACCCCCCTTGAAAACATCTATATATGGATCTCTCATCCCAGAGATCCAGAGGCTGGAATTTTGTATCTTGTAAGGAAGTGCTGTTGGTTTCTTGATGCAATATCATAGTGTTGGGCGATCTAAGCTTTTCATGAGGTGAAGAAGGGCTTTCTTGCTAAGAGGATGATGCTGGGTCAGAACAATTGGTTGTAATCCTCTTTGCTCTTTCTTGATTATCAATAAAGCTATTCAAGTTTTCCTCCACATTCTTGTATGATTAATGTTATATGCATTTGTGTGGTCAATATATATCTGGTCCTATATTGTTTATGATAATAGATCTATGTTCTTGGATAGTGTTATGCTGCTTTGATTCTACAGGTGCTCTTTGAAGCTGGGTAGACGAGGAAGCGAGTGGCAAAGATTTGTGAGAAGGGAGAGGAATCAAGCAAGGAACCAAGTACAAGACAGAGGTTGGTCTCCTTATTCCCCTCTTATATATTTCTCATAAAGGAAAACAAAAGTAGTTTTAGTTTGTTTGTTTCTAAGGTAGCTACTAGCCTTAGTGGGACTAGCAGCTCTGTATAGACACTAGTTTTCCCGATAACAAAATTGTGACTCCACTGGGGAGAAAATAGATTGTTTGTTTATCTACATTTGTTTGCTTTATAAACTTACAGAGGCAGCCTGAGGTTAAGCCAGCTAGCCTTCGAACTGCATTTGCTATGAAAGTGTAGAGTAGATCAATGCTACTATAGTCTATCTTTGGGTTTTGTTTATGAACTGAACATCTGATTTACAATCTCTCTAATTACCCTTGTGGTGGCTCTAGTAACCTCTTTAGATCTACCTCTATGATTGATTTACTGATTACCACTTGCTCGGCCTAAATCCCTGAACTGAGCTGCAAACTGTGACCCAGAACCCAGTTAAAGTCTCGTCTCTGGTCCAGTGACTGTCTCTTCTGAGAATTCTAGATGCATCGCACTTCCTGAGTGTAGTAGGTGCACTGCATCTCTTTTTCACTGTGTTATAGGTGCGCTGATCAGACAAGGCCTTTCCTGCTCCTAGATTTGGTATCTGTGTTCACTCTTTTCAGCTCTATTCAAGAGTTTTGCTGCCTATAGTTAGTACACCTCTGTTGAAACCCCCTTCCTTTCCATTATTCCGCCTCCATTGTGCAAAGGATTGTAAATGTTTTTATGTATTTTGAGCCATTTTCAGTTCTCTTTTACAAAGAAGTAGAGGAATCGTACTATCGTTTCTTGATTTGAAAGTGTCACAAGTGTCGTTTTCAGTCATAAAAGAGAATCCGATTGTTCTTGATAGTCAATTACACTGTTACTCTTGTATCTGATTTGAATTAGTAGTTTTTCAAGTGTCAAAAGCAAGTTTTCAATTCCAAATCACAAAGTGTCGTCATTGTCTTCATTTTGTCTTGAAAAGAAGCTTGTTAGTATTGTTGCTTTGGAAAATAATTCAGATTTGTGCTTAGCTTTCTTTTTATCATTCACACATTAAGAAGGCCGAAAACAAATACATGCATGTGCATTTGCATTTAGACTGTTTGTTGGCTTGATTTAGGATAGTGCATACAGTGTGTGCTCTCTGCTCTATGTTGAAAGAATATCATCTCTCTTTCCTTAGTAGGTAGGATTTTCATTGAAAAAAGAAGATTAAACGATTGTTTATCATCTTAGATTGCATTTTAGGAATTGTATATCTACATCACACAGTGAACCTAAAAGGAAACTTTTTTAAGCAAGATCAACTGTAAAATAAATTTAACGAATCTAAAAACGCTTTGGAACCTAACACACAACATTTAGAAGTCTAGGCTAGAGACGTATTCCGGCGTCGTAAAGCCTAGTAACTGTTGTTTTCGTTGCTGGTTGGGTGATTCCTCCACTTTGAGATGATAAGTGCCAGTACGGACTTGTGCTCCCATGTACCGTCGAGTATATATTGGGAGACCACAATAGGCTTTATCCTTTATCCATAGGAAGCCATGTCTGCCGCCCTATCGTTCGCAATGCACTGAACACAGCATTCAGGAAGATAAACTGTCATACTGTAAAAAGTATTCTGCAATTTTGTGATTGGCTTGGTAATCCCTCTGTCTAGATTTCCAGAGTAGTCTCTTTCGTTCCTTTTCAGACTCCTTAAAGGAAAAGGTCCATCTGAGCACTTGTCACTTCAAGCTCATTAAAAATCGAAGGCAACTAGAGTCATCTTTTATTTTTTCTCGACTCTTAAAAATTGAAAAAACAAGTTGTGTCAAAGTGTCTAAAATTCATTTAATTCGGAAACATATTTCCCCTTGATTTTTAGTTAATCGATTAATCCACAATCATGGAAGAAAGTCAATCGAAATCGCTAGAAAATCTTTTGGATATACTAGATATTTTCGAACAACCGTCAACATCCAGGACTGTGTCATCCGACGCAGCAGTGGCAGAACCTCCTACTGCTACTCGAATGATGTTCGTCAGTATACCATCTATCCCGGCAAGTTATCAACAACAAGCCAGAGTCCAATCAGGGACTGTTTCGACGACATGGTCAGTTCCTATTTCTTCATCTGAATTATCATCTGGTATTTCTTATGTTGAAACTCAACAAATTGATCCAAAGTGTCTTCAAAGGCCAATCTACCCTTTAAGTAATGGATTGCCACCATATGGAGGGTAGTATGCCTTTTCATTGTTCCCTCCCGGAGAACAACCATATGGGAGTTTACAACAAAGTTCATGTCAAACTGGAATTACATCCAGCGGTTGGGTACCAATACTATCTCAGTAACCAAGGGTTATATATTCAATGCAACCAGTCCACCTTGTGTCGAATATTCCCACTATACCTGCTATGGTGACTACATCGCAAGTACAAGTGCTACCTATTGTATGTCAACCCAATTTTCTCAGGTTGCAATACAACAGACTCTTGTCTCAATGACTCAATCACAACCTCAGGTTAGTGCCTCCTTATCTGGAGCGACTCAGGCTCAAACAAGTACTATGACTCCTCATCTTGGTCAATCATCCAGTATTGGGCAACAACAAATGGTCCAAACACCATGGCTGGTTCAATCTCAACAACCGCCATTCCAGCAATCATATCAAGGACCTGAGCAACAAGTCTTTGTAAGTAATGGGCAACCGCATTTCCAAAGCGGTTATCAACAAACATATTATAATGGTTATGCCAATCAACCTTATCAAAGTTACCAGCATCAAATACATTATGCTGGTATGCAAAGACCCACTGCTCAGGCGATTCCATCTTATCCTGGGTATGCTTTGCCTAACCTAAATCAACAGTTTCCCTTTCTAGCAACTCTAGAATTACCAGATCTAAACTAGCTGGCGAATGGTCCAATTGCTTATGCCCCTTGGTGGTCAGCGACTCTGCATAAACTTCCATCAGATATTCCTAAATTTAATGGAAATCCAGGTGAAGACCCATCGAATCATGTGATGACCTTTCATCTGTGGTGTTCATCTAACACTCTAAACAATGATTCGATTAGGCTTTCTTTTTTAGCAAACGTTAACTGGTCTGGCAGCGAAATGGTATATCGAATTTCCTAGAGCTTCATTTGATAACGTCAGCACCCTAGCCACAACCTTTTTAACCCATTTTTAGTTACCAATAAGGTACAAAACAGGAACAAAGCTTCTTACCAATTTCAAATAGACAATGGCCACTCACATATCTGATCATATTCATGAGTGGCGACATCGTCACAAAATGGTAAAAACATATGTTCCTGATCAGATGCTAGCTGAATGGTTTATTAAGTCATTATTACCTTCTATCACAGAAGATGTGGCAAAGGGAGGAGTCGTCACTGAAGAGCAAGTTATTTCTCATGCACAATATCTAGACTTCATCTATACTCAGTCTGGCATGCTCTACGATAAAATACCTGATGCTCCTAGACCAGAATTTTCCGTTCCTTCCCCTCCTAAATCAAACAAAGACTCTCATGCCGATGATGGTGTTATAGGTACGACAAACACGAAATCGACAAAGGCTACATCTAAGAAAGCCCGTAAGATTTCTAATCAAAATGCAAATGAAGAACTTATCGCCTCGGAGGTAAATGCTGTGTTGACCGACAAGGGCAAACAACTAAAGCAACCAGGGGGCAAGAAGAAAAAGAAAGGGAGAAAAAGAAGCAGGATGAGTCATCTCCTGAAAAAAACCTTCTGCAAACCCTTCTAGGAAAAGGAAACCCCCTGCAGGGTGTCAGATATGCGATGAGGATCATCGGATGAGAAATTGACCACATAAAGCTGAAGTTAAGAAACTCTTTAAGAGTTCGAAAACCTCAGCAGTATTGACTGATCCATTTCCAAACCCGGGAACCAAACTGGTTGCTAATCAAAATGCTTCCCAATCCCAAGTGCTTATCTTGTCTATCTCAAGGAAGCAAAAAGATGCTTCGACAAGGAATAAAGATTACGGGAATCCACAGCTTTCGAATAACAAGGCTAATGAACAACCTAGTAGTTCGACAACAACATTGACCGAAGTTGTGCCACCCATCATTCATGAACCAATGATAAAGCCGCCAAAGGGAGTAATACACAAATTGACATTCAATCCTTGTGCCAAAGTAGCACAAAATTATAATATAGTAGAGGACCTGGCCCAATCACTGTCCGCTATGTCGACACTTGAGCTACCGCAAAATTGCCTCTCCCAAAAGCAGGATCTATTATCAGTAATAGGTGGGATTGACCCAATGGATTCCAATCTTATATCCTTTAATCACAAAAGATATGACCCTCAGTTACCAGCTCAATTGGCTTTCCTTATTCAAGTGAAAGTCCTCAACAAAACTGTTCATCGAATAATTATTGATGAGGGGGCATCTACATGTATTATGTCGATGAGTTGCTGGAAAAATTTAGGCTCACCAACCTTGTCGCAATCGCAAACAATGTTAAAAGCATTTGATGGATGATCATACACTCCATACGGGATTTTAAGTAACTTGCAAGTTGAACTAGGGGGAAAAATAGTAGAAATTGATGTTGAAGTAATCGCCGGAAACCTCGATTACAACATCCTACTGGGAAGGCCCTGGATATATGCCATGGCTGCAGTTGTGTTGACCTACTTCAAGAAGATTGCATTTCCATTTCAAGGAGGAATTACAATCGTCGACCAACAAACATTTCTCCCCAATAGTTCACAAGTTACGGGAAGCATTCCAATGATCCATGGAAGCAATCAATCGCTTCAAAATATCAGAGTAGGTCTCCTAAAAGACCCTGCCTTAATGGATACTTTTGCCCTACCGCATCTGAGTAATCTGGCGGAAGTGGCCACAGTGGAAACCTGCAATATGAAATCTTCTATATCTAATGGATTCAGAAGATTCCTAAACATTTTGTCAGCATGGATCATTGCCATTTTAGAAATATTGTAGCAATCAATTTTCTTGGCCTGGGGGGCAAACCAAAATCAATGCTCATTGAGTGTTTGGATAGATAGGTCTAAGGAATATGGTACCTCTTCAGATCCTTGGTCGCATGTACATTCTACAGACGAAGGAATCATTCAGTCAATGATGTTAGGAGAGGCACCATGGAAAGATTACCACCATCGTTCCCATCTCCCGGATTACAACGAAGATTATTCTAATGACCTTAATCATCCTTCAGTTTTTGATTTTCTATCAAATACTATAAATATGGTGGATTCCGAGGACGATTCTTATCTCGTGTCGACCTTGTTAAAAAATGAAACAAGGAGTCATGAGGATAGTTCATTTACTGTGTCAACCTCATTAAAAAATGAAAAAAATCCCTTCCCAAATCTCAAAGGTAAACCTTCATTCCAACCACCGAGTTGAATGCAATGAAGCTTGGGGGGCATGCACCTCGATTTGCGTTATTACGCTGGGGGCATGCAAACTTGTCACAAGCAGTGTTACTGTAGGGTTCAAGCTCGTTAAAAAATAAACCCGCCTCGAGCATTTTTAACGCGGAATTCAAGCTCGTTAAAAAATAAACATAAGCAATGAGCAAATGTTCCCCCAGAGTTTAAGCTCATTAAAAATGAACCAATTTCCAGTAAATAACCATCATGAATGTATTATCATCATCCTTTGAAGCCTTGGTCGTGTTCTCATCATCACCTCCAGTCCGTATTGGCCAATCATTCACCTCCATTTGATTGTTTACCCATTTTGAGGAACAGTTGTGAAGAGTGATCCTATTAGCCTTCCTTGTGACACTGCCATGATTGGAAAATTCCAAGCCTTACCTAGAATCAGCTGCTACCCGAATTTATCCCTCGTTCCTCAAAAAATGAGTCTCCTTTAAGCTCTTTTCAACTGACTCGTAAAAAATGAAAAGATTGCCGAGCGATTGGCCTCTCCAACTCATTAAAGGGACCGGAAGTGCTATCCCTCCTTTAGATTTTAATCTTTTTGGACTTGAGGGATTATTACACAAAATATCGAGTGCTTGTTTTGTTTAGCTTGTTAAAAGTACCGAAAATTCATCCCTTTTGTATTGTTTTATACTTTTTCAGACTCAAGGGATTATATGACGAAAAAGGATTATTGGAGTTTTCTTGACGTCCCTTTTTTAGACTCTCTAAAATTGAAAACGACCGAGTTATCCTTGTCGTTAAACTCGTTAAAACTGAATAGTGACAAACTTTTCCATAAAGATAAGAACGAGTTTCACTATCGCTAGGCTCGTTAAAACATAGCGATGGGTTTGCCCGAAGGGAAAATTATAGAACAAGCATACGTTATCCTCCTCAAGCTTGACAAAAATAAAGAGGTACTAGTCAACAATGACTGGGGAAAAATTCGGAAGAAAACTTGAAGAAACATTATCGGTAGTAAGTCGCTCTTGAACATGACACTTTGACTTTGCATCCGAGTCGGGTTGGGTTATTCCATTCACTTGTCACATCACCATGGTTCCGTCACACCATCCATGTTTGGGGTTAATGCTACCAATCCATCATGTCAGTGTCGCCGATATGTTCAAGAGAAGTCGCTCAGAGAATTCACCTGTGTCTCACCCACTGCAATACATTTACGCTCCATTCTGTAATGACCACCACCCTGAACCTTATATCACCAGATCATTTTCACCTCCATTAAAATCATTTGCTCCGTTCCATGTCATTGATGTGGGATTCACTAAGGCCCTCCTATGACGGATCACTTCTTGTCGACATTAGCTCATTATCCAAGAAGTCGATCTAGGAACAACCCTTTCAGTACTTTGAAGCTTGCATGCCTCAATGGCAAGTTTCTCACTTCCGACAACAGGCTTACATCAATGGCCTTCGACCGAAAGATTTTGCGTGGTGTTCGACGCCAAGTCCCTTTTTAACAACACGTGAATTGTACTGTAGTACCTTGAGGGTCATCATCATTATCGGTGATTCCTCTCACACCTGTTAACAACTTACATCATTGGCTGGTAATCAGGTGATGTCTTTCCATGTTTGACTCCAGAACATCTCTCACATGGATCGACTTGTACTTTGAGTGAATATTGAATGAGATTGAAGACCCCAGATCTAGTTTCATCCATCCGGGCTACAATATATATTCAGGAAAATAAAGACATCAAATGTACATCATTACTTCACAAATAATCATCCAACCTAAGGGATGATGGCTCTACCAGAATCATCAGTCTACACTCAGACGATTGTCTGTCTTATGTACATGAAAATGAATTTATAAAGCTGAGAATGGGAATTCCCACCTCAGCTAGATCATGAAAATATTATGAAGATAATGTATTGTATTGTATCTTATTACAGGTTGCCTTCCATCTTGAAAGAACTTCAGATCATGATAAAGCATTTCACCTGACATCAACAGATTAATGACCTCATGCTTTAGGGGGCAACTGTTATAGACATTTTTGGGCACTGCAACCCCAATCATAAATGTCCATAAACCAAGGGCTCTTAAGTCCCTAAAAGTGTTGTTCCAACCTCTAAAAGAACAAGGTCAACTGATTACATCTTCTCCCAGAATTTCTCCATGAAAAATTACTCAGAACTCGTCAAAAATGGACCATCTCACCTGCTCCATGGTCAAAGTGTATTGCATCCCACCTAAATACACACAGTAGGTGCGATGCATCTTGAAAAGCCCTTCTATGGGGTGTGATGGGTGAGAGTGGACAAATGGCAGGGTCAATCTGCAAGGTGGAGGATCATGGAATCTTCTAGAAACTTCTCCTGTGACACTTGCCTCTCTGCATTCACCCAGGGATGAGTAGGAGATCATCAATCTCTAAGTGGAATCAAGAACTATTAGAGAGAGGAAATTAATGAACTCTCAAAAGCTAACTCACCCCCCTTGCAAACATCTATATATGGATCCCTCATCCCAGAGATCCAGAGGCTGGAATTTTGTATCTTGTAAGGAAGTGCTGCTGGTTTCTTGATGCAATATCATAGTGTTGGGTGATCTAAGCTTTTCATGACGTGAAGAAGGGCTTTCTTGCTGAGAGGATGATGCTGGGTTAGAACAATTGGTTGTAATCCTCTTTGCTCTTTCTTGATTATCAATAAAGCTATTCAAGTTTTCCTCCACATTCTTGTATGATTGATGTTATATGCATTTGTGTGGTCAATATATATCTGGTCCTATATTGTTTATGATAATAGATCTATGTTCTTGGATAGTGTTATGCTACTTTCATTCTACAAGTGCTCTTTGAAGCTGGGTAGATGAGGAAGCGAGTGGCAAAGATCTATCAGAAGGGAGAGGAATCGAGCAGGGAACCAAGCACAAGATAGAGGTTGGTCTCCTTATTCCCCTCTTATCTATTTTTCATAAAGGAAAATGAAAGTAGTTTTAGTTTGTTTGTTTCTAAGGTAGCTACTAGCCTTAGTGGGACTAGCAGCTCTGCATAGACACTAGTTTTCCCGATATCAAACCCTTGTCCTATAGATGGACACTATGAAAATCAAGAGGAAGCAGATAGAGCATTGGCCATCTTCTGCCCTAGATTCATAAGGAAGAACCCTAGAAATGAATGTCCATTAAACCTTATAGAAATATGCTTGGTCTATGAAGAAAACCACTCCACAAACAAGTTTCCTTCTCTACTTGCACAAAAAGTTGTGTATGAGGGAACTGAAGGGGTGACTGAACAAAGTCTGTGACATAAATCAAAGGGGGCCGTATGGCCCTCAACCATACTAGCAAGGGATGCAAGGGTCATCCTATGTATATTACAACCCTAACCAAAACACATACATTCCCCCTTGCACCCCCGTGCTCATCCCTCCTTGTCTACACCTTCTCCCTCGTCTTTTGCACCTCAGTACCATTCCCATCCAACCAACTAGGCATTTCAGCCATATACACCTCCACAACCTCAGTGGAATGCACTACCCCAGGGGAGGATGCCCCCATATAATAATGCTCCAACTTGATTGCCTTCACCCCCTCCCTAACCACAAAGTTTACACCCTACTCCACCTAAACAACCTTAGATTCCTACCCAACCAAACTCGAACACGAAAAATAGATAGGCACAACATGTCTATAGTGGAGAGATATCCAGCCCTTCTTATGCTATGGAAAATCAGGAAATCAACCTTAGATCTTGGACAATGCTTTTGGATAATCAACCTCTATCTCCACCTAGGGAGAGTGAGGAATAAAGAGAGGAAATTATGCCTAGAGTGAATTCACCACCCTTTCCTAAATTATTAACTCATCCAGTCCAACCTACCCCATAAGAGAATGAACTTTTGTGTGAATTGAAAAATCTATGTGTCAAAATCCCACTTCTCCAAGATATCAAGGATGTACCTATTTACAACAAATTGATTAAAGAGAAGTGTTTCAAACATCGAGGGAGGTGAAAAGGAGACACCCGTACCATTAATGTTCTTGGACAATTGTCCAACTTAATGCTGGGACAGGTAATTTGCCTAAAGTTTTTAGACCCTGGAAGCTTTGTAGTGTATGTACACATCAATGGCACCACTGTCGCACATACCTTGATTGATCTTGGGGTTTCCATTAATGTAATGACTAAGGACACCATGCTCAAGTTGAATCTCCAGGGTTCATTAAGAAATACCATGACAGTGTTGCAGCTTGTAGACCAATCCACAGTAGTCCCAGAGGGGATTGTTGAGGATGTGATGGTCTCCATTGACTCCTTGGAGTACCCTACAAACTTCTTAGTTCTCCAGCCTAATACCAAATTTAATGGTTATCCTCTCATACTTGGGAGCCCTTTGTTAGCTAATGTCGATGCCTACATCAGCTGGAGAGCTGGAAACTTGACTATAAAAAATGTGCATCTATTGAAGCAGTTGGTCCTGTACCCTCCCTCTTAGCCATCACTAGAACATCACTTACTTTTATGGCTAGAATAGGAGGAGGAATATGAATTCTACTTCACCCAAATCTATACCCTAGAAACTACTATAGGAGGAGGACAACCTAATGAACATGATTTTATTGAAAAGATCCTCCAAAATCCAACTCCCGACACCTTGTCTCTAGATGAGGATGTGAAGGAAACCAAGAAAAACCATCAGATTGATCTATGCCTAGTTGATTCAAAGCCTACTCCTATCAAGACAATAGAATTCAGACCTAAAGGAACACTAAAAGCAAACACCTCTCTTTCTGTAAACTAAGAAGGAGATTTATGTAATATGAAAAGAAAGAATTTGGATCCATTTTCTTGGAATTACAAAGAGATGAAGGGAGTGCACACCTCGGTGTGTACTCACCACATTGATATAAAATAATGTTGCAAACCATTCTGACAACCCGAAAGGAGAATGAATCGAGCTCTCAATGATATAGTCAAATAATTAAATAAAGCAAAAAAGAAGGACCATTTCCCTCTGCCTTTCATTGACCAAGTGTTAGATGGCCTGGTAAGGAAAAAGTTTTTCTCCTTCTTAGATGGGTTCAACGGGTACAATCAAATCCATATTAGCCCAGAGGAAAATGATAAAACCGCCTTCAGCTTTCCTTGGGTTACCTTCTCTTATAAGGTCCTTCCTTTTGGTCTATGCAATGCCCCTGCCACTTTCCAGAAGGCAGTCTTCTGTATCTTTGTAGAGCTACTCGATGATGCAGTAGACATTTATATGGATGAATTTACACCCTATGGGTGTGATTTCTAGGAGGCTCTCTCTCTCCTAGGTAAGGTGCTGAACAAATGCATTTAAATGAACTTATCCCTTAGTCCCAAAAAATGTTAGTTCCTGATGATTGTAGGGATTGTTCTAGGTAACTCGATATCCCAAGAAGGACTGCACGTATACCCAAATAACATAGCCATCATCAAAAGTGTCCTGACTCCGCAAAAACAGATGGATGTAATAAGTTTTTTAGGTTTAGCCAGATACTATAGAAGATTTATAAAATATTTCAGCAAGTTAGGTTCTCCTTTATTTGGGTTATTGGCCAAAGAACCCAAATTTTTATGCTCAGAAAGGTGTCAAGATGTCTTCAACACCCTAAAGGAAAATTTGACTACTTCATCTATTTTCCGAGGCCCAAATTTGGATCTTCCTTTCCATATACATGTTGATGCCTCTCACAAAGCCATAGGAACAACTCTAGGCTAGATAGATGATAAGATACCTTATTCCATTTACTTCATCAGTGAGAATGTGTCCAAAGCCGAGATGAACAACACAGTTACTGAAAATGGTCTCCTAGTTGTTGTGCATTCCTTGAATAATTTTAGGCATTACATTACTGGTTACCAAACATTTATACATACTGACCATGTTGCAATTAAATACTTGATGAATAAACCTGATGTAAATGCCCACATTATTAGATGGAAACTTTTATTGCAATAGTTTGATTTAACTATTATTGATAAGCTTGGAAAGAAGAATGTTGTTGCATATTTTCCATCTAGAATGACTTTGCCTGCAAGGGAGGAAGGAATGGATGATGATTAGTTACTAGATGAAAATTTGTTCACCATTTCAGATCTGTCTCCATGGTTTGCTGACATAGAGAACTACTTGGTCTCTGCATATCTTCCACCAAACTTGTCCTCCAAGGAAAAGAGTAGGATCATAAGAAAGAGCACCCCATTCACTTGGATTAGGGGCAATCTATTCAAGCTAGTTCTAGATCAGATTCTAAGAAGATGTGTCAGGGAGGAGGAAGTCTTCGACATCCTTCTAGCCTGTCATGATGGGCCTTGTGGAGATTTGTAGCAAAAAAAACAACATTCAAGGTACTACATGTTGGTTATTAATGGCCCACTCTTCACCAAGATGTGAGGAGGTATACCATTCAGTGTGATCAGCGCTAAATAATGGGGAAACCTACCCTAAGAGATGAGATGCCTCTACAACCTCAAATGACTTTCAAGCCATTTGACAAGTGGGGCATGGATTTCATCGGGCCCATTGAAACTCCATCCAAACAGAAGTAGTACGTCATTGTGTGCACTGACTACTTAACCAAGTCGAATGAAGCCAAATCCATCAAAGAAACATCAGAAGCAAAGGTGGTTGAATTCTTAAAGGAAAATGTGTTTTATAAGTCTGGGTACCCTAGAGAATTGGTCACTATCAAGGCAATCAATTTACAGCTCACATGATTGAAAATTTGTTAAGCCATCACAAGATCAATTACATGACATCCACTCCTTACCACCCACAAGGTAATGGGAAAGTGGAGGTAACCAACAAAGAACTAAAATACATTTTGACCAAGGTGATTAGCAACATTATAAAGGATTGGGTAGAAATATTAGTTGAGGCCACCTGGGCCTACAATACCGCCTGGAATACCACCACTGGCTTTACCCCTTATGAGCTAGTCGATGGGAAGAAACCCCTGCTTTCCACTGAATTTGAATACAACACCTTAAGGATGGTAGCACAACTAGATTTGGATATCACTATGGTACAACAAGAAATATTGCTCCAACTAAATGGGTTAGATCAATTTAGGATTTAGGCCCTCCTACAAACATAGGTGACTCAAGTTCAAATGAAAATTTGACATGACAAGAATATAAAAGATAAATAACTTCAAGAAGTTATTTGGGCTTTATTGTATGATTCCAGATCCAAGGATTTAAAAGGAAATCTAAGAACTAGATCGTTAGGGCCTTATGTAATAGAAAAGTGTCATGATAATGGTGCTGTGCAGATAAGAACCATCGATGTAGAGACTATCCTTTTGCTTTTCAATGGGTATAGATTAAAGATCTACAAGAAGCCCTTGTCAAAGAAATAATTCGACAAAAGCATGAGGAAGATAGTGATGGTGGTGGAGCAAGTCTCAACTTCCACCCCACCAAGTCCCCAAAGAAGAAAAAATATAAAAAAAAAAGAAAAAAGAAAAGAAAAAAAAGGAAAAAGAGAAAAAAATCAAGAGACTCAGGATGAAAACCTCCATGAGGGACCTGAGTCCCACTGTTTGGTTGAAAACCTATTGAGGCTGCCCAAGGGTGTTTCAAAAAAAAGGGGGTGGGGGAAAGATCCCTGGGTTAAAACCTTTTTTGAGGCACCTAGGGCAGGAAACTAGGATGAAAACCTCCTTGGAGGCAGACTAGTTGTTTTACCAAAAAAAAAATAGAAAAAGAGAAAGGATACAAAAGATGGAACTTCTATTTTGCAAGTCAGAAAGAGGAGGATAAGCACAACATGAGAAGGATAGTAGGACCTATAAGAGCCATATTTTAATACAACCATCTCATATCTTCCACTGTTCACCTAGTCTTTCATTTATAAACCCCTCCATCTCATCTCATTCAAACTATGTTTTCTACAGGATTCCTTATAATCCTATAGGAGTTTCCTGTAGGAATGACAGTGACCTTGAAAACCACAAGAAGGATAGTCCAAGAACAAGGTGATGACATGGGCCTATGTCTAGATGAAAAACCATTTACTCCGCCACATCGTATCCATTCCTTTCATCACCATGTCACCCCTGCATCCATCAAAGAAATCAATTAAAAAAGATACAAATTACAAAAAGAAGAAAAAAAAGAAAAAAAAATAGAAGAGAGAGAAAAGAGGGAAAACGAAACTATTCCAAAAGGAAAAATCTCTCACCTACCATTCCTTACCACCCTTCTCCACTCATTTCAACATCCTTTATGCTTCAGCATTGATAAAAACATATGAAATTTTAAGGGAGAGGTAGCTACAGGACATCCTGTAGGTATATTGTAGTAGCCTATCCCACAAATGAAACCATAGAAATTGCAACCATCTTTAGAATTGGGACTACAAGGATGAAAGAATCTCCGCTGGAGCTCAGCATCAGCAAGAAGATCACTAGCAACAAGGTCCAACACCTGCACATCAAAAGAAAGAAGTATCAAAAGAGGCAAATACATAGAAAAATATGTAGATTGAAAAGCACAACAAAGAGGCACCACTCTCCAGCATGCATCATCAACGAAGCACCTTACCCATGGGTATGTCATCTTAATCATGATCTCTTACTAGTACGATATGATCAAAGCTATAGGATTATGTGGTAGTTGGTTCTATAAGTAAAGATGACCAGTTAACTTTGCCACCTTCGGCCAGTCGATGAGAAGAAAAGAGTTAGACCACTCCACACATGGGAAAAGTCAAATAAAAAGAAAAATGGAATAAAGCCAAAAATGGTTAATATGTGGAGGATAGGAGTGGGAGATAATTATGAGGTATGGTCAAATGATGGAGTGATAGTGGGACCAACAGTCCAAAAGGAGGTGCTTGTGCTTACACAGCCAGCACACCACCCCACATGATTATCCATATATGGAGATAAAACACTGATTCCCAAACAAAGAGAGCAAAATAAACTTCTAGAATCCATTGAACGAAGAGGTTTCTCTCGACCTTCCTGAAATAGCACCTACAAGATATATTTAGCATCTACAACATACGAAACCTACAAAAAACCTACATGATACAGAGGAATCAGTCTCTAGAGCTATCAATGGACACTAAGGGAGGTCAAATCAGATTTATCCTCACAAGAATGTGGAAAATTGAGGTAGGAGCCATACCGTCCATATTTTCCATTTGAAAAGAAAAATAAAATCCTCAATTTGGTTAGGAATTTGTAGTGCATCTCAGGATATAATAATTGTATTGCATGTTAAGATAGAAAAAACTTCCTCACCTAACAGAATTCTTCAACTATATCCACACAAGGCTCTACAATTTCCAAGGAAAGATGATAGGAGGTTTCAACAAGAGAGAACTCACAAACATAACAAGGATCCATCATCATCATCTTATGGTGAAAATTTTCACAAGGCATCAATGGATGGGGTTCTTTGAGAGGATGAGAGGATACGATGATGATGTGGCCAGATCATTTTCCCTCCCACTTATACCCCTCACTAGGACCAATGCCACTATTGTGGTGAAGGGTTTATTAGTAGAAATTACCCCTGAGGTGATAAGCAGAATCACTACACTCCCCATAGGGTTACCATGGAGAAAAGAGGACAAGGGAAACAACAACCTTGCAAATAAAAGTTTCTTTTTATAAGTAGAAGAACCAATATAGGACAAAAATGGGGTTAGAAGGGAGATAATTCCATATCCTTGGAATGAAGTCAATTACCACCTCATCAAATATATTTCATGTGAAGGAAGATATATTGTAGTGTATGGATACCACTTTAGACTCCTCCAAGAACTAAGATTTGGAGAGAACACACCTCCTCATAATAGATTGAGTATACCCTACTTTCTTCTACAATCCATGATAGACATGAGCATAAAAGTGTAGGAGGGAAAACATCAGCAACTAGACCATCACAGGTTGATCAAACACATCCTTGAATATGCTCTAAAAGACATAAGACTCCCTATTGCATGGACAACATTTACAGACATGCAAGCAGAAGGAGCAATTCATGCTATTGAATATGACAGAAGCCCCACTGCTAGTGAGGGAGACGAATAAACAAAATAGGAAAAAGGAGAAGAAATAGAGGAGGAAAATGAGGAAGAGACAAAGGAGGAAACAAAAGAAGAAACAAATGAGCACAATGAAGAAATAGAGGAATAAAAATAAGAGGAATGGTGAGAAAGATAAGAGGATGAGAAAGATAATCGAAAAGGGGAAACAGGATAGAAGGATGAACAAAGGTCTAAAACTGAAGATGGAGAGGAAGAAGAATCACCAAGGGTATCCCCAAAGCCTACAAAGAAAGAGGCAGCAACTACTCCTACTACCCTCAGTACATGTCTGAAATAAAAGGGGAAGAGGCAAGGAAAAACCCCACCATACTTCAGGGCAAGAAGGAGCACTATGATTAGGCAAGGAAGACCTCAAAGCCCCTCCAAAACTCCATTGTACTTTAGGACAAGAATGAGCACTATGATTAGGCAAGGAAGACCTCAAACCCCCACCAAAACTCCAATTTTCATTGAATATTCACCAAAGAAACAAGAAAAGGCAACCCATCTAAAGAAAAATGAAGGAGAATGATCATCAAAACAAGCTTCTCTCAAGTCTCCAGTTACTTATGTTAGGAGGCCTGTCATAAGGTCAACCTCATCAAAGGGAAAAGGTCTCCTACATAAGACACAGACAAACCTATAGGAAGCAGAGGCCATCCTATAGGAAACTCTATCAAACCTACAAGAAACATAGAAAAGAGACCAAGAAGGTATCATTCAACAAGAAATAAAGGAAGAAGACCAAGAATTGAGAGAACCTAGTCCATAGCCAAACCTCAACTCCTACTATAATTTCATTGGAGGAGGTAGGGTGATACCACAGAATTTTTCCATTCCCCTATTTTTTGAACTTGAAAAAGAGAGGGAAAGGTCACACATGTGGATACAATTTGCCAAATCAAAAGGTGTAGGAGGATATAGGCCACATGGAGGAGAAATTGTAGGAGATGGGAAGAAAATTGAGAAGCATAAGAGACAAAGAAGCAACGATTAAATCTCAGCTAGAGGCTGAGAGCACATGGCTAAGGAAGTAATGATAGGAAATGGAAAGGCAATTTGCAACTATGGCGAATTTATCCATTGAGGCAATCTAATGCACAATTCCAACAAAGTATTATTCCTTATACCTCAAGGAAAAATGGCTACAATTGGAAATAAAGACACTACCAAAAAGAGGAACTATTCCCTTCCAATACTATAGACAATTCATTTATTACTGTGATCAAAGCACCTTGGAATATAGAGAAAAAATATGTCAGTTTTACCTACACAATTTGGCCTTGACAGATTTAAATGTGTGGGACCCAAATCCCTAGCTAGGGGACTTGCAATTGATGGCTTAGTATCATGGATGAATAATAACGAGGAAAGAGATACATAGATAAAAAAGGTAATGGAAAAAGAAGAGACATAACCCCTTATGATCAGAGTAGAGAGATCTAACCGGATGGATGTCATCAACACCCACAACCTCATTGCAAATGACCCCAAGCTTGCACCAAGGTACCTTTTTGTACAAGAACAAGTAGTCACACACTTTGAAGACATGTTCAAATTAGTAGGAGATGAAAACCAACAAGCTTGCAAAAGGATATGGAACACCTTTCCTTAGAGCCTAAAAATCAGAGAATATCATTCTCCTGAAAAAATGAGAGAGGCACTAAATAGAATCCCAATATATAAGCATGAACTAAAAAACCTCAAAGTCAATTGGATAAACTTGAGGCTCAGTCCACCATTTCTTGTGGTAATGTTGGAAGGAAGAAAATAAGAAGAAGAAAGAAAGTAGTGGGAAGAGATAGAGAGGAAGGTAGGATTTTATTTACAGGAAGAAGAGACTACAACAGAAGCATGGGATGTTCAGGAAGCCACCAGAGCAATGAAGGACATGGACATAGATTGACTTGCTTAGAGGATGAGAAGCACTTTCAGTAGGGGGTGATGATTGTTACAGGGAAAAGTGTCTATTTAGAACTGCTCTATCCCACTAAGGTGTGACAGCTGGCTTAGAAACAAACAGAGAAAAACTACTTTTGTTTTTCCTTT
This sequence comes from Pinus tabuliformis, assembly GCA_031772625.1. Lineage (NCBI taxonomy): Eukaryota > Viridiplantae > Streptophyta > Pinopsida > Pinales > Pinaceae > Pinus > Pinus tabuliformis. Next base: position 365,006,572 of record CM062819.1, read on the forward strand.
ATGAATTATAGATAGAGAGGAACAGAAAAACCAACCTCTGTCTTGCGCTAATCTCTTCATTCGATCCCTCTCTTCTTTGATAGTCCTCAGCTACCTGCTCCCTTGCACGCCCAGCTTCATAAAGTACCTATAAGATCACAGAAGCATAGCACTATACAAATACATGGATCTATAATCATAAACAATCTAGGATCAGATGTAAATTTACCATACAAATGTAACAAGCATCAATGATACAAAAGCATGGAGGAAAACTCAAATAGCTTTTATTGATAAACAAGAAAAGAGCCAGGAGGAGTTACAACCAATTGTTCCGACCCAACATCAACCTCCTAGCAAAGAAGTCCCTCTTCACCTCAAAGAAAGCTTAGATCACCCAACAATCTGATGTTTGTCTCTAGAAACCAACAACAATTCCTTACAATATTCAAAATTCCAGCCTCTAACCTCTGGATCTCTGGGATGAGAGATCTATATATAGATATTTGCAGAGGTGTGAGTCAGCTCTGGGTTTTTGATTAGTGTCTTCTCTCTTATAGTTCTTGATGCCACTTGGAGATCTCATTGATCTCTTACTCATCCTTGGGCGATTCTAAGAGGCAAGTGTCCCAGGAGAAGTTTCTGGAAGATCCATGATCATCCACCTCGCAAACTGTCTCCGCCACTTGTCTTTTCTCGTCCATCGCACCCCATAGAAGGGGTTTTTGAAATGCAACGCACTTCCCGTGTGTACAAGGTGCAATGCATCGCACTCTAGCCATGGAGCAAGTGCAATGATCCAGTTTTGACCCGTTCTGAGTAGTTTTTCATGGAGAACTTCTGGGAGAAGCTGTAATCAGTTGACCTTGTTCCTTTACGGGTTAGAACAACACTTTTAGGGACTTAGGAGCCCTTGGTTTATGGACATTTCATGCTTGGGGTTGTAGGGCCCAAAAATGTCTATAACAGTTGCCCCCTAAAGCATGAGGCCGTTAATCTTTTGATGTCGGGTGAAATGCTTTATTATGAGGATCCGAAGTGCTTTCAATGCTGGGAGGAGACCTGTAATAAGATACAATACAATACATTATCTTCATACTATTTTCATGATCTAGCTGAGGTGGGCATTCCCATGCTCAGCTTTATAAATTCATTTTCATGTACATAGGACAGACAATCGTCTGAGTGTAGACTGATGATTCTGATAGAGCCATCATCCTTTTGATTGGATGATTATCTGTGTAGCAATGATGTACATTTGATGTCTTTATTTTCCCTGAATATATATCACAGCCCGGATGGATGAAACTAGATCCGGGGTCTTCAATCTCGTTTGATCTTCACTCAAAGTACAAGTCGATCCATGTGAGAAATGTTCTAAAGTCGAACATGGAAAGACATCGCTTGATTACCAGTTAATGATGTAAAATGTTAACAAGCGTGAGAGGAATCACCGATAATGATAATGACCCTCGAGGTACTGCAGTACAATTCACGTGGTGTGAATAAAGGACTTGGCGTCAAACACCATGCAAAATCTTTCGGTCGAAGGCCATTGATGTAAACCTGTCGTCGGAAGTGAGAAACTTGCCATTGAGGCATGCAAGCTTCAAAGTACTGAATGGGGTGTTCCTAGATCAACTTCTTGGATAATGAGCTGATGTCGACAAGAAGTGATCCATCATAGGAGGGCCTTAATGAACCCCACATCAATGACACGGAACGGAGCAAATGATTTTAATGGAGGTGAAAATGATCTGGTGATATAAGGTTCAGGGTGGCAGTCATGAAAGAATGGAGTATAATGTATGGTAGTGGGTGAGACACAGGTGAATTCTCTGAATGACTTCTCTTGAACATATCGGCGACACTGATGTGATGGATTGGTAGCATTAACCCCAAATGTGGATGGTATGGCGTGACCATGGTGATGTGACCGGTGAATGAAACAACCCAACCCGACTCGAACACGAAGTGGAAGTGTCATGTTCAAGAGCAACTTGCTACCAACAAAGTTTCTTCAAGTTTTCTTCCCAATTTTCCCCAGTCATTGCTGACCAGTACCTCTTTATTTTTGTCAAGCTTGAGGAGGATAACATATGCTTGTTCTATAATTTTCCCTTCGGGCAAACCCATCGCTATGTTTTAACGAGCCTAGCGATAGTGAAACGCGTTCTTGTCTATAGACAAGTTTGTCGCTATTAATCTTTTTAACGAGTTTAACGACAAAGATAACTCGGTCCTTTTCAATTTTAGAGAGTCCGAAAAGGGACGTAAAGGTAACTCCAAAATTCCTTTTTCATCATCTAATCCCTTAAGTCCGAAAAAGTATAAAACAATACAGAAGGGATGAATTTTCGATACTTTTGACGAGCCGAACAAAACAAGCGCTCGATCTTTTTGTGTAATAATCCCTCAGGTCCAAAAAGATTAAAATCTAGAGAAGGGATAGCACTTCCTGTCCCTTTAACGAGCCGGAGAGGCCAATGGCTCGGAAATCTTTTCATATTTTACGAGTCAGTTGAAAAGAGCTTAAAGGAGACTCATCTTTTGAGGAACGAGTGATAAAACGGGTAGCAGTTGATTCCAGGTAAGGTTTGGAATTTTCCAATCACGGCAATGTCACAAGGATGGCTAGTGAAATCACTCTTCGCAGCTGTTCCTCAAAATGGGTAAACAATCAAATGGAGGTGAATGATCGTCCAATGAAAAAGTGGAGGTGACGGTGCAAACACGACCAAGGCTTTAACGGCTGAAGTACTACATTCACGATGGTTATTTACCGGGGAATAGTTCATTTTTTAACGAGCTTAAACGCGGGGGGAAACATTTTCTCATGTCTTATGTTTATTTTTTAACGAGATTGAACTATGTGCTAAAATTGCTCGATGCGGGTTTATTTTTTAACGAGCTTGAACCTTGCGGTAACATTGCTCGAGATAAGTTTGCATGCCCCCAACATAATAATGCAAAAATCGAGGTGCATGCCCCCCAAGCTTCATTGCATTCAACACGATGGTTGGAATGAAGGTTTACCTTCGAGATCTTTGAAATACTCGACTTGGATTTTACGGGATCGAAGTCAAAGACTCGATTTGGAAAGGGAGTTGTTTCATTTTTTTAATGAGGTTGACACAGTAAAAGAACTATCCTCATGAATCCTTGTTTCATTTTTTAACGAGGTCGACACGAGATAAGAACCATCCTCAGAATCCATCGTATTTACAGTATTTGATAGAAAATAAAAAACTGAAGGATGATTAAGGTTGCCAGAATAATCTTTGTGGTAATTTGGAAGATGGGAACGATGGTGGTAATCTTCCCATGGTGCCCTGTCAATCATCACTTACTGAACAATTCCTTCGTCTGTGTAATGTAAATGTGACCAAGGATCTGAAAAGGTGCCATATTCCTTAGACCTATCTATCCAAACACTCGATGAGCATTGATTTGAGTTTTCCCTACAGGCCAAGAAAATTTATTGCTACAATATTTCTATTAGGGCAATGATCCATGCTGAGAAAATGTTTAGGAATCTTCCGAATCCAATAGATATAGAAGATTTCATATTGTAGGTTTCCACTGTGGCCACTTCTGCCAGATTATTTGGAGGTGGTAGGGCAAAAGTACCCATTAAGGCATGGTCTTTTAGGAGACCTACTCTGATATTTTGAAGCGAATGATTGCTTCCATGGATCATTGGAATGCTTCCCGTAACTTGTGAACTGTTGGGGAGAAATGTTTGTTGGTCGAAGACTGTAATTCCTCCTTGAAAGGGAAATGCAATCTTCCTGAAGTAGGTCGACACCACTGCGGCCATGGCATATATCCAGGGCCTTCCCAGTAGGATGTTGTAATTGAGGTTTCCTTCGATTACTTCAACATCAATTTCTACTGTTTTGCCCCCTAGTTCAACTTGCAAGTTACATAAAATCCTGTATGGAGTGTATGATCGTCCATCAAATGATTTTAACATTTTTGATGATTGCGACAAGGGTGGTGAGCCTAAATTTTTCTAGCAACTCATCGACATAATACATATAGATGCCCCCTCATCATTAATTGTTCGATGAATAGTTTTGTTGAGGGCTTTCACTTGAATAAGGAAAGCTAGTTGAGCTGGTAACTGAGGGTCATATCCTTTGTGATTAAAGGATACAAGATTGGAATCCATTGGGTCAATCCCATCTATTGCTGATAATAAAGCTTGTTTTTGGGAGGGCAATTTTGCGGTACCTCAAGTGTCGACATAGCGGACGATGATTGGGCCAGGTCCTCTACTATATTATAATTCTATGTTACTTTTGCATAAGGATTAAATGTCGATTTGTGTACTACTCCCTTTGGCAGATTTATCATTGGCTCAGGAATGATGGGTGGCACAACTTCGGTCTAAGTCGTTGTCGAACTACTAGGTTGTTCATTAGCCTTGTTATTCGACAGCTGTGGATTCCCGTAATCTTTATTCCTTGTCAAAGCATCATTTTGCTGCTTTGAGATAGACAACATAAGCACTTGGGATCGGGAAGCATTTTGATTAGCAACCAGTTTGGTTCCCGGGTTTGGAAACGGATCAGTCAATACTGCTGAGGTTTTTGAACTCTTAAAGAGTTTCTTAACTTCAGCTTTATGTGGACAATCTCTCGTCCGATGATCCTCATCGCATATATGACACCCCGCAGGGGGTTTCCTTTACCCAGAAGGGTTTGTAGAACTTTTTCTAGGAGATGACTCATCCTGCTTCTTTTTTCTCCCTTTCTTTTTCTTCTTGGCCCCTGGTTGCTTCAGTTGTTTGCCCTTGTCGGTCGACACGGCATTTACCTCCGAGGCGAGAAGTTCTTCATTTGCATTTTGATAAGAAATATTACGGGCTTTCTTAGATGTAGCCTTTGTCAATCTCGTGTCTGTTGTGCCAATCACACCATCGCCGACATGAGAGTCATTGTTTGATTTAGGAGGAGGAGGGACTGAGAATTCTGGTCTAGGAGCGTCAGGTATTTTATTGTAGAGCGTGCCAGACTGATTGTAAATCAAGTCTAAATATTGTGCACGAGCGATAACTTGCTCTTCGGTGACGACTCCCCCTTTTGCCACATCTTCCGTGATGGAAGGCAATAATGACTTAACAAACCATTCAGCTAAAAGCTGATCAGGAACATACATTTTTACCATTCTATGACGACGTCGCCACTCATGTATATGATCCAATATGTGAGTGGCCGTCATTTGTTTGAAGTTGGTAAGAAGTTCTGTTCCCGTTTCATACCTTATTGGTAACTGAAAATGGGTTACAAAGGTTGTGGCTAAGGTACTGAAGTTGTCGAACGAAGCTCTAGGCAATTCGATGTACCATTTTGCCACTGGACCCGTTAACATCCTTTGAAAGAGGCGAAGTCTTATCGAATCATCATTTAGGGTCTTTGATGAACAGCATAGATGAAAGGTCATCACGTGATTCGATGGATCTTCACCCGGATTTCCATTAAATTTAGGAATATTTGATGGAAGTTTATGCAGAATTGCCGGCCACCAAGGGGCATAAGTGATTGGATCATTGTTAACCTATTTAAATCAGGTAACTCTAAAGTTGCCACAAAGGGTAACTGCTGATTCAGGCTAGGTGAAGCATACCCAGGATAAGATGGGATTGCCTGAGCAGTTGGTCTTTGCATACCGGCATAATGCATTTGATGCTGGTATGTTTGGTAAGGTTGGTGGGCATGACCATTGAAAAATGGTTGATTTTGACCGTTTTGAATGTATGGCTGTCCACTATTAGCAAAGATTTGTTGCTCAGAAACTTGGTATACTTGTTGGAATTGCGGTTGTTGGTATTGCACCAGCCATGGTTGTGAAGCCATGTGCTGTTGCGCGATACTAACAATTTGACCAAGATGAGGGGTAATTGTACCCGTTCGAACCTGTGTCGTTCCATCGGTCGGCGATTGTGGTTGAGTCGCAGGGTTAAGGGGCTGTTGCATTACAACCTGAGAAACCTGAGGTTGGCATACAACAGGTAGCGCTTGAACTTGCGACACCGTCACAATAGTTGGTGTAGTTGGGATATTTGACATAGGTAAGCATTGTTGCATCAAATATACAACTCTTGGTTGTTGAGGTAGTATTGGTACCCAACCACTTGAGGTAATTCTAGTATAACTTGAATGTTGTTGTGAACTTCCGTATGGATATCCTCCCGGAGGGGATAATGAGAGGGTATACTGCCCCCCATACGGTGGTAATCTAGAACTCAAGGGAATTGTTTGCCCTTGGGGGCCGAACTACCCAAATTGACCTCCAAATGGATCAATTTGTTGAGACTCAACATAAGAGTTTCCGGATATTATTCTGGATGAACAAACAGGAACAGACCATACTGTCAAAATAGCCCCTGAGTGGGCCCCTTCTAGTGGTTGAGAGCTAGTTGGGACAGATGGTATACCGGCGAACATTGTCGGAGTGATAGCAGGGAGTTCTGCCATCGCTGTGTCAGACGACACAATCCTAGATGTTGATGGTTGTTCAGACATTTGTATTCTATCGAAAAGATTACCTAGCGATTCTACAGGAGCTTCCGCTGGTGGTAGACTAACTTCTGATGAAGAAGGATATAGAGTGATCCCGACTCCAAATTGCGATGGAGTACTTGTTGGAGGATCTTCTACAATTTCTTCTATGGCAATCATACCAGGTGGAAGGGGAAGACTGTCAGGTCCGTAAAATATTTCTGGTGCCGAAGAAGGTATAGAATCGGCAGCGACAGATGTTTGAAGAGCAAGACTCTCCGAATCGGTTGTAGATGGAACTGGTTCGATAACACAAGTGTTTACTCTCAGACTAGGATCAGTATCACTGTCCTTCTGTGGCTGCTGAACTTCTTCTGTAGAGGCAGGGATTCCAGAAATGTTTGGAGTAACCAGAGTCTCTGATGTCGTTGGAACACTTGTTCCAACTTTAATAGGAGATTTGGAACCGGTTAAACGAGTTCACTTTGTCCGTACTGGCTTCGATTCCGGAGACAAAGACGGTTGACTCATAAGCCTCCGTGAACGATGGGGTTTCAATTGACTTTCTTCCACGATTGTGGATTACTCCATCAATTAAAATAAAGGAGAAGTATGTTTCTGAATTAAATGAATTTTAGACGCTTTGACACAACTTGTTTTTTCAATTTTTAAGAGTCGAGAAAAAACAAAAGATGACTCTAGTCTCCTTCGATTTTTAATGAGCTTGAATTGACAAGTTCTTAGTTGGACCTTTTTTGTTAAGGAGTTTGAAAAGGAACGAAATGGACTACTCTGGAAATCTAGGTAGAGGGAGTACCAAACCAATCACAAAACTGCAGAATACTTTCTACGGTACGACAGTCAATCTTCCCGAATGCTGTGTTCAGTGCATTGCGATCGATAGGGCGGCAGACACGGCTTCCTATGGATAAAGGATTAAGCCTATTGGGGTCTCCCAAAATATACTCGACGGTACGTGGGAGCACAAGTCCGTACTGGCACTTATCGTCTCAAAGTGGAGGAATCACCCAACCATCAGTGAGAACAATAGTTACCAGGCTTTACGACGCCAGAATACGTCTCTAGCCTAGACTTCTAAATGTTGTGCATTAAGTTCCAAAGCGTTGTTAGATTCATTGAATTTATTTTAAGTTGATCTTGTTTATGAAGTTTTCCTTTTGGGTTCACCACGATATGTAGATGTAATTCCTAAAATGAAATCGAAGATGATAAACAAACTTTTTATCTTCTTTATGCAATGAAAATCCTAGCTACTAGGGAAAAGAAAGACAGAATCTTTTCACAAAGAGCAAAGAGCACACTCTAAATGCACTTTCCTAAATCAAGACAATCAGACTGTCTATATGCAAATTCACATGCATGTATTTGTTTTCAACTTTCTTAATATATGAATGCTAAAAAGAAAGTTGATGCACAAATCTGAATTTCTTTTCAAGCAACAAATATCAACAAGCTTCTTTTCGAAATCAAAAAAAAAATGGAGACGACCACAACACCTTACGATTTTGAAATGAATACTTGTTCTCGACACTAGAAAATTACAAATTCAGACCAAAAGCAATAGTAACAGGATAATCGACCATCAATAGCAATCAAACTCTTTCCTACGATTGAAATCGACACTTGCGACAGATTCAAATCAAAGGACGACAGTACGATTACGCTACTTTTGTAAAGGAGAAATGTAAACGACTCAACAAACACACAAAAACATCTACAATTCTTTTGTACAAAGGAGGCAGAATAACAGCAAGGAAAAGGGGTTTCAAACAGACATACACTGATCACAGGCAGCAAAATTCAAGAATAGAACTGGAAAGATTGAACCACAGAAGCCACAACTGCACAGAGCTAGTCTGATCAGTGCACCTGTAACACAGAGAATCTGAAATGCAGTGCAGGTTGTCCAATCGGGAAGTGCGTTGAAATTTAGAATCTCTGAGCAGTACCTGCGCTGGGCCAGAAACGAGACTCTGTTCGGATTCTGGGTCACAGTTTGCAGTTCAGTTCTTGGGATTTGGCCGAATAAAAAGCAATCAATAATGCAACAATCAGGGGTAGATCTAAGGAGGATATAAGAGCTATCACAAGGGGAATCAGATAGTTTGTGAATCAGTTGTTTAAATCATAAACAGATCCAGTAGATGGATTGAAGTAGCAGTTGTCTACTTTGCATTTGTTATGGCAAATGCAGTTCGAATGCTACTCGTCAGTTTATGAAACAAACAACAAAGAATGATAAACAAACAAACTAATTAGTTCCCCAGCGGAGTTGCCATTTTGTTACAGGGAAAAGTGTCTATTTAGAACTGCTCTATTCCACTAAGGTGTGACAGTTGCCTTAGAAACAAACAGAGAAAAACTACTTTTGTTTTTCCTTTATGAATTATAGATAGAGAGGAACAGAAAAACCAACCTATGTCTTGCGCTAATCTCTTGATTCGATCCCTCTCTTCTTTGATAGTCCTCAGCTACCTGCTCCCTTGCACACCCAGCTTCACAAAGTACCTGTAAGATCACAGAAGCATAGCACTATAAAAAGACATGGATCTATAATCATAGACAATCTAGGATCAGATGTAAATTGACCATACAAATGTAACAAGCATCAATGATACAAAAGCATGGAGGAAAACTCAAATAGCTTTTATTGATAAACAAGAAAAGAGCCAGGAGGAGTTACAACCAGTTGTTCTGAACCATCATCAACCTCCCAGCAAAGAAGCCCCTCTTCACCTCAAACAAAGCTTAGATCACCCAACAATCTGATGTTTGTCTCTAGAAACCAACAACAATTCCTTACAATATGCAAAATTCCAGCCTCTAACCTCTGGATCTTTGGGATGAGAGATCTACAAATAGATATTTGTAGAGGTGTGAGTTAGCTCTAGGTTTTTGATTAGTGTCTTCTCTCTGATAGTTCTTGATGCAACTTGGAGATCTCATTGATCTCTTACTCATCCTTGGGCAATTCTGAGAGGCAAGTGTCCCAGGAGAAGTTTATGGAAGATTCCATAATCATCTACCTCGCAAACTGTCTCTGCCACTTGTCTTTTCTCTTCCATTGCACCCCATAGAAGGGCTTTTTCAAATGCAACACACTTCCCGTGTGTACAAGGTGCAATGCATCGCACTCTGGCCATGGAGCAAGTGCAATGATCCAGTTTTGACCAGTTCTGAGTAGTTTTTCATGGAGAACTTCTGGGAGATGCTGTAATCAGTTGACCTTGTTCCTTTAGGGGTTAGAGCAACACTTTTAGGGACTTAGGATCCCTTGGTTTATGGACATTTCATGCTTGGGGTTGTAGGGCCCAAAAATGTCTATAACAATGATGAGGATCATCATTGGGTAAAATATATGGACCTTAATACACCTCCAAGCTTACTAAAATAAAATCTTCTCATAATTCTTTACATGTTTTAATTATATTTTTCCTAACAATATGAGTAAAAGTAAGATGTTATGTCTAGTGGTCTAATGTGTATTTATTGTAGGTTTTTGGGAGAAAATTATGGAAAATTATGGCTAATTAAGGTGCAGGAACTCAAATGAGACAAGAAGTAATTATTATAGGAGATGTATCTTCCTCATTAAATCCTCATTCATTCAAATATCCCTCAGTCAAATCACACCAGCTCGAAGTTGCAAGCAGCCGAGTCATGAGGATCATTGGCAACTGAGCTAGTGATAGTTAAAAACCAATTTATCTTGAGATTGGGAGCTAAGCCTTCATAGATATAAGAAATTTTTTGGTAAAATTAGTTGTATAAATAAGGAGGTCAATAGCCTCATTAGGACGGGGATTTTTTATGCAAGATAACTAAGCACTTTCGAATTGAAGGATTGTGACAAAACATTGTTATGTATTTTTTGATATGTTAATGAAAATGAGCATTCCCTTGATCCAACACTGAGTTGATTTAGAGGGTTGAAGTTGCTTGGTTAGGACCCAACCCTAGCAGCAAAGGTTCCTCTTATTGTAGTTGTATGCTTCGTTTATTTCATAGATTACATATTGAATTGATTTTGGTATTGTTACATTACAAGTATTGGTGAATTTGATTAGGCTGCTTCCATTTGTGCATAGCTCTAATAGTAGATTTAGAGAGATAAAGAAATACGAAAAAGGCTGATAATAGGTGGATCTTGCCTCATTTCTCCCTTCAGGGACCATGGTTTGAGGAAAAACCCTCATTCAGCCCAAAAAGATAGAATCCTAGTTTCTTATGAAATTTAGGGTTTTTCTGCTAACTAGGTTAACATCTTTCAATTTTCAAAGATAGGTTGCAATTATCATTTTTGATATCTTACCCATCCATGATTGGAAAAAGCCACTAAGTCCATAATCCGAGTTATCATTTTATAAGGACAACTTGCCATGCTTGTTGAGAAAATCCAACCATCATACAACTTTGGTTTGAGTTCTAAGGGAGTCCTAACCACTTCCTTTCCTTATTCCTTCCCTCACTCACCTTCCCTAAGCCCTAGACCACTCACCAAATCACTCCTTATGATTTTGGTCTATCCCTGTAGGAAAAAAGGGGATCGTGTAGGTGAGTTAGCACATCCTAAATACACTGTGTAGGATGGCCTATAGTGGCTAGTTTTGAGCCTGATTTGCAAGAAATGCATCATGAAATATAGAAGAATTCCCTTGCTTGCCTCCCAAGCCATCTGACCATCACAACCATCTCTCTCCATACTTAAGCCACTAGCCATACAACCAAAAACAAATAGCATTCATGCTTCACAAAAAAGACAAAAAGAAAAATGGTGTTAAGCTTATTTATGTGCACAAGAGTTAAGTATTTGATTAGAATAGATTGCATGCTTAAGTTAGTTAGGATTTGACGTGTGTTAGTTTAGAACTATTCTAAAGCAAGGTATCTTAACAGATAGCTAGATGATTTGTGTTTTCTAAGCATCTATTCAGTCTTCCTTAGTATTGTAGATAGCATTTCAATTCTCTCAATTAGGGTAAAATTCTCCTTTCTCAATTGGTAACCAAACTTCTCCTAAATGAATAGAAGGTTGGTTTGAGAAACCCCAGTGCTCTATTTCCTATCTCACCAATGACAAAAGATTGGACCCATTGCATCTACTTTTGTATACATCACTGTCACCTCCAATTTTGTATGAACCCTGGGTTAAGGAAGTAAAGTTGGTATCCCCAGGAGTTGGAGCATTCTTGCTACAATACTGGTGCTCATCAACACCATGTATGTGACACTACAAGAAAAGAGGTCATTGGTGAGAGTCAAGCCTATGACAGACCTTTAAGGTCCGTCGCTAATGTTGCATATGGTGACGGTCTTTTAAAAAGTGTTGTTGTAAGTGTATATAGTGATGGTCCTTTAAGGTTTGTCACCAAAGCCATTTTCAATGACACTTTTGGTGAGGGTCATTAAAGGCCCACCACTAATTCTCTCCTTGGTGACACTTCCAGTGACGATCTTTTATTGACCATCACTAATGATTTTTTTGGTTACTTTTGTTGACGATCAATAAATGTTTGTCATCATTGATCATTCCAATGAGGTTTTTATGGTGCTTCATGCCTGTGATGAACCTTTAAGGTCTATTGCTAATGTCTCATATGGTGATAGTCTTTAAAAAATCGTTGCTGTAAGTGTATATAGTGATGGTCCTTTAAGGTTTGTCACCAAAGTCATTTTCAATGACACTTTTGGTGAGGGTCGTTAAAGGCCCGTCACTAATTCTCTCTTTGGTGATACTTTTGGTGAGGTTCATTAAAGGCCCATCACTAATTCTCTCTTTGGTAATACTTCTAGTGACGATCTTTTATTGACCCTCACCAATGCTCTTTTTGGTTACTTTTGGTGACGGTAAAAAATTGTTCATTATCATTGATCATTCAAATGAGTTTGTAATGATGCTATGTGCCTGTTACTATAGTTTTTCTCAAAAGATAACGATTTAAGACCATTGTTGTGGAGTCTTTTTAATTATGTGTCCAAAGTCATAGTGGTTATAATAGTCAGTCAAATAGTTAAGAAGTAATTAGTGTGTATCGTTGCCCTCAAGTCATAATAATATAGTTTTGCTATGAGTCAACACATGATTCATCTCTATTAGGTTCATTATCTAGCAAATTTCCCTTAAATAAAGTTCCACTAGTCTGTGTAGGAACTATATTATTTAATACATAATCAAGCTCTGTCAATTATAGTAATGAGAGAGACCTAGCACTCCTCAACACTCATGGCACACCTTAACATGTTTTGGAACAGTACACTAACATTCCTTCGCACCATGCATGCCTTGGAACATCTTTGTACCTAGATCATCTTTGTACCTAGAACATATCGCCATGAGTAGGACCCCCAAGCACATGTTGACATGCCCTAGTATAGAATATCACTCCCCTATCATGTGTTGGCATGCCCTGTAGTCCCTAGCATGCCCTGGAACACCTTGGCATATTGCATTGACAAACATTAGCACTTGGCACACATTGGCACTTGGCATGTATTGGAATATATTATTAGTGTGCTTAGCATGCCCTTTTTGAAAAAGATAAAGTCCTAACTTATTAACCCTCTTATGTGTTCATTTCCTTGAATTTTAGCTTGGTTATTCCTTTTGTTTCCTTGAAACTCCTTACACATATTGGCATACTCTGGCACCCTACACATCCTAGAATGTCTTAGCACCTGGCATGCCTTGGAACTATTTGGCATATGTTAGCACACCGCGGAACTACCTAGCACACTCTAGCACTTCTTGGCATTCCCTAATATTCCCTGGCATGCCTTACCCGTGCTTAGTATACCTTATCACTCCCTCCTTGGCATGACAACTAACACTCATTGACACTCCCTGACACAACATCATATTCATTCACTTCCATGCATTTTGACCTAGTGCTCCCTTGTGTTTTCCTAGTACTGCCTAACACTCCTCAACATTCATTGGCACACTCTAGCACACCTTAGCACTCTTTTATATGCTCTGCCACTTCATAGCATGCTGTTAATCTATGTTGTCATTGATGTCAATATGGCATTGGTCGAGATGGAAATCTATTATTCTCCCCACACAACTCATGTTAGCAAACATCCACCACCACATTAGACTGAAAAAATTATATATCATGTTCACCAAAAAACATATGTCGGCCCCCATTCCACCGACTAGTTGGCTACATAAAAAAAATCAGGATCTCCATTTACATATATATATGTGATTTGATTTTAGGAAAAAGGGATAAGTGATGCGGAGAAGAAAACATAAGAAAAGTAGATAAACAAAAGGAAAACATGTTCACATCTCATGAACTTAAGTGAAGAAATACCATAAATGCATATCTCAGACAGTCTGCAGATAAAAGCATATTTCTGGGTCAACTAATTACAATGAGCATGAAAATCTCAGACAACCTACGGATGATGCTTCTAAGACAGTGTGTGGTTTGGAATTTCATAGAGGGTGGATCACTATCGCAGATCCATGTATGGGATTTCAAAGGGTGGAGGAAATATTTCAGAATGGTCTACATTATGTGTGATCATTCAAGTGCATTTTTCATTTTTGGATCAACGAAGCAAGAAATGTGCAAGGGATCTAGGTAAAGGAAAAATTTGAGTTTGCTGTGGTGGACAGGACCTGAGTCTGTTGTGATAAAAGCCTCAAATATCCGTGACAGTAAATTCAAGCTCAATAATTTGTTTCTCTTGAAAAGCGTTGCTTGTCACAAAGACCGAGTTCTTGTGATCTGATTCGTGAAAACGTCGTGGATGTTCATTGATTATGGAGGCTCAGCTACTTAAACCTTGTGGAGGCTCATTTTTCTCAAACCTATGGAAGTTGATCTCGTGTCACGGTAGTCTCGACTCTATAATATCAGGACAATGATTTATCTCTTGCAATTACATACTGCGCAGGCTTCAGCAATTCGACAACAACTGAATAAAAATTGAATGACAATTGAATAACAATTGAACAACAATTGAACATCAACTGAACAACAATTGAACAACAACTGAGCAACAACTGAGCAACAACTGAAAAACAATTGAACAACAATTGAACAGCAATTGAACAATAATTGAAAAACAATTGAACAACAATTGAACAGCAATCGAACAGCAATTGAATAGCAAATGGTCCCATGTTGACTTCCTACGTATTTTTCCATAATCCTTCTTTGGACAGTGAAGAACTATCAGATCAACAAAGACAATTAAGTGAAGCTCGGAATTGAGGATGACACAGTGAAGAATTATGTCATGGTCAAACAAGTAAGAACTTCTCATATTCCCAATTAAAGAAAGAGAATATGTTAAGATTAGGTATGTTCTATGCTAGAGCAATTTATTTAAACTTTCACAGTTAGCAATCACATCGGCATTACGATAAACTGCAGATAGAACATAAATATAATACGTAGAAGACAAGCCAAGACAAGAGGACACAAGATGTGGCGCAAGCCAGGGACAAACCCCACAATGTGTGGGGAAACCCTTTGATCAAATCTTCTTTTATCTTCAAAGTTCAGCAGAGAAAGAGAGAGAGAGAGAGAGAGAGAGAGAGAGATAATACATTTACAATAGAAGTCAACACTTTGACTTATCCGGATCTGAGCATAGATCATTTCCTATTATGATGAGATCAGTTGAAGACATTCTGCTTCAACTGAATCTCCTAGGTGACGACTTCACCTATCCATTTCGTTCATCTGCTGCACCTTACAGTGTAGCATCATCATTATGCATCCTGCATATTCATGTTGCTCATGATCACTGCTGCCCATACATCAAGTTGTCCATGACTTCATACTTCAGCTGCTCATGCATCATCATGCTTCATGCTGCCCATGCTGCCCATGATCTCACCAAGCTTCATGCTGCCCATGCTGCATCACACTGTTCTATTGCTGAGTTGTTGTACACAACTTTACTGCCCTCCATCATTATGTTGTACATACTTTGCTGCTGTCATCATGATGATGATTAGGGTACCAAGCACTATTGAAAACAGTCCTTCAAACAAACTAGGACACTTCTCTGGATGTGCGTATTAGTCCTCTCTTATCTATGGTTAGGGCCTCCTTAGACCAGCGATCTTCATAATCATGTTGGACAACAGTTATAACAGAAGTAGATATCTCTGTGCATATGAACAACGTTGAACAATGTGTATATATATATATGAACTACATGTAGTGATGGCAACGGATCCAGGGTTAAGGCATCACGCTGACTGTCTTCATGAAGACAACGTATTCTCGATGTTGTGTGTTATGCTATGTCTCATTATAGCGTATGATGCATATCATTACAGCGCGCTGCCGCTAGGTATATATATTATAGCGATAGAGTTTAGGGATTCTTGAACAACATGTCTCACCCATTATGAACAGCGTATAAGACAGTGTATAACCTTCACTTAGAACTGTGTGTAACAAGACTTATTGCAGCGTGTATATATATCTATTTCAGCTGCATATTGCCTGTGCGTATTCTCCATGATCTGCGTATACCTGTACACAAGATTCACGTGGATTCAGTGTCTTCTTTGACTGCAAGAACAACTGTGATTCTCATGCCTGTGGCTTCACTTCATGCTGCAGCCAACTGTGCTTCACGTGGCTACCATGACTGCATCTTCATGGCTTAATACATGACTGTGACTTCACACCTTGACAACACTTTCATTTGCTGTGAGAACATATCTTCTTGCTGCATATTAGGATATATTGCTGCGTTGTATCATAGCCAGCGTATAGATGTTTCCATAGACACGTATTTAGGGCATCACTTTGAGGGCAACACATTGACTATGATCAGGACTTTATCTGCAGCTTGTGCTTCTTCTAGACCAGCGTATCCTTTTGGTTCTCCTCCTTCTCCAAAAACCCAAGACGTGGAGAGGAGGAGTTCCCATGGAGAATGTGTTCTAAATGACATCAAATCCTCTCTTATTTATACTAAAAATGTATAGGTTGAATAGACACATCGGTTGGGCTTCTAGAGCCTACATAAGTGCTGGTTGGCTTGATAATAATTACATAAACAAAATAAATTCATATCTCCATAAATACTTATCGGAATCGGATGATCTTTGGATCAATCCTACACCTCTCGACGAGAGGGATCCAATAAAAATATCAGCTGCCAGAAATAAGCTTAACCACATGGAGTTTGGCCCTAGTTTCCAATTTAACACTCCCTCTCAACTAGGGAGAACTCCATCCGCTGATCCATATGTATGACTGTACTATCTCTGCCATTAGTGCCTTGCACTACTCTTCCTATCTCTGCTCTGCTCTGCTAGCTTTTCTCTGCTTTGCTCAGCTTTGCTGGCTCGGCTCTGCTCTGCTCAGCGCTGGTGGCTCTGCTAGCTTTGCTCTGCTCAGTGCTGCTAGCTTTGCTGGCTCTGCTCTGCTCAGCTCTACTGGCTCTACTCTGCTCAGCTCAGCTCTACTAGCTTTGCTCTGCTGGCTCTGCTCTACTCTGCTCATCTCTGCTGAACTATGAAGAGGAAGAATTGATCGAGAATGAGTCATATCATTCTCCACTGACCTGAAGTCAGTATCAGAGTGCATACCACTAGTCCCAGACCAGTCTCAACTGACCCGAAGTCAACTTCATAGTAAGTACCACTCCTACTACTGGTCCCAGACCAGTATCGCAGTCTCAGAGAGTGTACCACTGGTCCCAGACCAGTCTCAACCAACACGAAGTCAGCGTCATAGTATGTACCACTCTCACTGGTCCCAGACCAGTACTGCACTGACACGAAGTCAGTCTCGGAGTATGTACCACTGGTCCCAGACCAGTCTCAGCCGACCTGAAGTCAGCGTCATAGCATGTACAACTCCTACCACTGGTCCCAGACCAGTATCATTGATCCCAGATCAATGGAGGACATCCTAGCGTAGGGAGTACGGTAGATACAGTGATGCGTCCATTGATACTACTATGGTCCCTAACTTCATTTCCCTGCTCATTGATCAGATGAGAGGTACTTCCCATGAGTCCCAGACTACATGGGTAGGATGCCTCGACAGGAGAACTTAATCAATCCTGTCCTCACAGGAGAACACATCAATCTTGCTACAATCGCCATGGAGAACACATCAATCCAGGCTGCCATGGAGAACACATCAATCTAGGCCTCATAGGAGAACACATCAATCCTGCTACAATCGCCATGGAGAACACATCAATCCAGGCCTCACAGGAGAACTAATCATCCTGCTACACAAGAGAGCGAATCATCTTGTCCCACAACAGAGCGAATCATCTTGTCCCACAAGAGAGCGAATCATCTTGTTTCAGTGCGCACCACCAGGGGAGGGTGAGTCACCCTGTGGTCGTATGTTGCTCCAATAGAACTGAAAGCCCCCCAAAGCTCCTAGAGCTCAATCTATGCAGCATGCAGGACCCTTTTACAAAGGTCTCTCGATGACTCCAAGTCGTTCGGGAAATCACAAATTTGATCTTTCCTCAGGGCTCTGTCCTGTACATCATCTCAATGTGATGGAGCCTCCTTGATCATCGACTTACCATATCCCTGATAAGGCAGTAATTGATGTCTATCTGCTGGAGCAATTGTCAAATACGAGATTCCTCAATAATCGAATCCCATCTTGTTATAGACATTTTTGTGCCTCGCGTCAAGGAGCAGGAAATGTCGATAATTACAGGGATCCTCAGTCCCTAAACATGTTGTTCTTACCCCTAAAAGAACAAGGTCATCAATCAACAGCACTTCCAATCAGTTCTCCACCTGAAAACACTTCAGAACAGGCTTATATTGGATCATGTCAGCTGCTTAACTGAGCTTCTGCGCTGTATTGCAACTGTCCCGCTCTGTACCTGTGCTGGAAGTCAAAAACAATGAAGGCTACCTGCGCTGGGCGAGATTGGCCAAGTGGCACAGTCATCCTGCAAGGTGTCAATTGCCCAGGAAGCTTCCAAACTGACACTTGGGTCATGAGATTCGCCCTGTGATGAGTAAGAGGTACTTGATCACCATGTGTAAGCAAGGATCTCCAAGTGGACACAGGAACTGAAGATTAACTGAAGATGGAGAGGACACAAGGCAGCTTCATGTCAGTCTCAAGCTGACTCATCCTTTCCTCTTCTCTCCTATATATAGAGCTCTTCTATGAGGTCTAAAGAGGCTGGAATTTTGTATAAGCAAGGAGGTGCTGTTGGTATACTGCCAGGATTATTGGGTGATTGTTTTACTAGAGGTGAAGAAGAGAGTTCTTGCTGCCGAGGAGGTGCTGCTGGATTGGGGCCAACATCATTGGTTGTAACTTCCTCTGGAACCCTGTTACTTTCTATCAATAAAGTTTGCATGTTCTTCTATATACTTGTTTTACATAGATGCTTTTGTGTTTACATGTATATTTGATGCAACCTAATCCATGCTTCAATTATGATTGCTTGTATCTCGTAGTTTGCTCCCTTTTGTTGTGCAGATTCTGTGTGTAGCTGGATCGGCTTGGAGAGTAAAGAGCTGGGAACGAGATACAAAGCGAGAAGGACAAGGATCGACTAAGCGCAAGACACCAGGTTGGTTGATCCTCTTTCTATTCTCTCTGTGCTTTTATAAAGATGAACATGAAAACTTTGTCATTCAGTTGTTGCTAAAGTCTGTCACCTTTAGAAAGGGTTAGTGTCATCCGCATCGGATACTTTTCCCCACAACAAACTGGCGACTCCACTGGGGAGGTCCTAGTATCCTGTTGTTGTAGTATTTTTCTATTCATTTCTTGAAGAAAGGAGTACCGAATCGAAAAGCTTTTGACTCTATCAAAAGCGAAGTAGAGGGTTTTTGCTACTCTTGCTCCTTTGCTGAGCAAATTCAGGATTTAAAGAGCTAATCTACAGATGAATCCTTACTCTTTGTGATAGATCTTTATCCTCTTGATCATCCCTTAGCCTGTACTTAACCCATAGCATTTTATTTCAGTCAAAACAGTACATTTTTGAGCTTTTTATGACCCGGAATTCTTAGCAGACGTAACTCTCGCAAGTCAGTGCAGGCTGTCCACAGGCAGTCTGCATTACAGTGCAGGTGCTCCCTTCGGGAACTGCGCTGAGAGTGAGATTGGCAGACCAGTGCCTGCGCTGGTCCAGTTGGCCTTAGTCTAGCTCAGCTCTTCCTTTGTGTCTTGGCCCTGTTTGCACTTGTTTTTGGCTGATTGCTTGCTGGTTATTGTATTTGCTGTAGACCTTATCTCCTTGACATTATTCCGCCTCAGTTGTGTGATGAAATTGTAAACGTTCTTTCAGTATTTCTTGTTTCAGTTACAATTTCCCATTGTGAAAAGCGAACCTACTAGCTGTGGCCTCTTAGATTGCGATCTTATGAGTTAGTGTTATTACTGTTCATAGCTGTTTAAGTTGGTTTGTTTTCACTTTATGGTTTGAATTCATATATTTTTGGTGTAAAACAAGTACCTGTAAAGCGTCTTTTCATTTAGACAATACTTGTTTGTTTACGCTTCAAATTGAATTCGAAAGTCATACAACAGTTTTCCTTTTGTTAAGCATCAACATTAAAGGAAAAGAAAAGAAATACATGCATCTTGCATTTGCATTCTTGATAAGTTTGGGTGTCTGATCTAGGAGAAAGTGCATTAGTTTGTGCTTTGTGCTCTGTGTGGAAAGATATTGTTTTTCTCTCCCCTCAGTAGTTAGGATTTTCAAAGCTAAAAGGATTGTGAAAGCTTGCTTATCATTTTAGCTGCATTTAGGAATTTGTACCAATACATCTCGTGGTGATCCTGAAAGACAAACTGATAAACAAGATCAACTTAAAATATATTGAATGAATCTAAAAACGCATTGTAACATAACGCTCACAATAGAGGTCTAGGTAGAGACGTGTTCCGGCGTCGTTAAACGTAGTGACTGTCGATCTCTACGAAGGTGGGTGATTCCTCCTGAGGGACGATAGCACTAATACGGATTTGAGCTCCCGCGTACCGTCGCGTATATTGGGAGACCCCTATAGGCAATTATCCTTTATCCTTAGGAAGCCGTGTCGACCGCCCTACTGATCGCGATGCAGTGAACACAGCATTCACGAAGATCGACCACCCGTACCGTAAAACGTATTCTGTGGTTTCGCGAAAGGTTTGGCACACCCTCTGCCTAGATCTCCAGAGCAGTTTCTTTTGGCTCTTTTCAAACTCTATAATTGAAAAGGTCCAACCGAGCATTTGTCACTTCGGGCTCGTTAATACATCGAAGGCAACTAGAGTCATCTTTAGCTTTTTCTCGACTCTTAAAACATGAAAAAGCAAAGTTGTGTCTAAAAGCGTCTAATAAAATTCATTCAATACGGAAACATAATTCCCCTTTTTGTATTTTAGTTGATCAAGTAATCCGCAATCGTGGAGGAAAGTCAATTAAAACCCCGTCGTTCAGGGAGGCTTGCAGGTCGACCATCTTTGTCTCTGGAACCGAAAGTAGTACGAGCAAAGCGATCTCGCTGGACCAGGTCAAAATCTCCTTTTAAAGTTAGAACGGAAGTTCCAACAACATCTGAGATTCTGGTCACTCCCAATATTTCTGGAATCCCTGCCTCTATTGAAGAAGTTCAACGGCAACAGAAGGACAATTGTATTGATCCTAGTCTGAAAACAAGTACTTGTTTAACTGAACCAGTTCCATTTGAAACCGGTCCACAGAGTCTTGTTGTTCAAACAACTGTCGCTGTCGAAACAACCCCTTCTTCGGCACCAGAAATCTATTACGGACCTGACGGTCTGCCTCTTCCTCCTGGTCTGATCGCAATAGAAGAAATCGTAGAGGACCAACAAGCAAATACTCCAATTCATTTTGGAGTAGGTTCCACTCTTTTTCCTTCTGCATCAGAAGTTTGTCTATCGCCACAAGAAGTTCCTGAAGAATCGTTAGGAAGTTTATTGGATAGACTTAAAATGTCTGAACAACCGTCGACATCTAGAACTGTGCCAAACGACACAGCGACAGCAGAAGCTCCTGCTGCCATTCCAACGATGTTTGCCGGCATACCATCTGTCCCAACTAGTTCTCATCAACTAGAAGGAGTCCACCCAGGGACTATTATGACAACTTGGTCTGTTCCAGTTTGCTCTTCCGGTATAATACCCGGTAATTCTTATGTTGAAACTAGACAAATTGATCCCTTTCGGAATCATTTTGGGCCATCCAGTCCTCAAAGGCCATCTATACCCTTGAGCTCCGGATTGTTACCATATGGGGGGCAATATGCCCTTTCACTTCCTCTTTCGGGAGGATACCCATACGGCAGTTTTCAACCACATTCAGGTTTGACTGAAGTAACGACGAGTGGTTGGGTACCTATGTTACCCCAACAACCAAGAGTTGTATATTCTATGCAACAAAGTGTACCTATGTCTCATATCCCGACGACGCCAGCAATTGTAACCGTGTCGCAAGTTCAATCGATGCCTGTTGTATGTCAACCCCAAATTGTAATGCAACAGCCAATTGACCCTGCAACACAACCACAATCGCCAACTGCCGGGACGACACAGATACAAACGGGGACCATAACCCCGCATCTTGGGCCGTCGGTTAGTGTTGCACAACAAAACATGGCTTCACAACCATGGATGGTGCAATACCAACAACCTCAGTTTCAACAGGTATACCAGGGATCTGAGCAACAGATCTTTGCGAATAGTGGGCAACCCTATATTCAGAACGGGTTAAACCAACCACTTTACAGTGGCCAACCCCACCAACCATATCAGTCATATCAACATCAGTTGCATTATACTGGTATGCAAAGACCTACTGCTCAGGCGATTCCATCGTACCCTGGGTACGCCTCGCCAAACCTGAATCAGCAGTTGCCATTCGTGGCGACTTTAGAATTACCAGATTTACATCGATTGACAAACGATCCAATCGCCTATGCCCATTGGTGGCCAGCGATTCCTCACAAACTTCCTTCGGACATTCCTAAATTCAATGGAAATCCGGGCGAAGACCCGTCGAATCATGTGATGACATTCCATCTGTGGTGTTCGTCGAATACCTTGAATGATGATTCAATAAGGCTTCGTCTTTTCCAGAGGACATTGACTGGTCCGGCGGCCAAATGGTATATTGAATTACCTAGAGCCTCTTTCGACAATTTTAGTTCCCTAGCCACGACTTTCTTGACACACTTTCAGTTACCTATAAGGTACGAAACTGGAACAGAAATCTTAACTAATTTCAAGCAGACAACCGCCACACATATATCTGATCATATACATGAGTGGCGTCGTCGTCGCAGAATGGTAAAGACCTATGTTCCAGATCAGCTATTAGCTGAGTGGTTTATAAAGTCGCTTCTGCCGGCAATTACAGAAGATGTGGCCAAGGGGGGCGTCGTAACAGAGGAGCAGGTTATTGCTCGTGCTCAGTATTTGGACTTAGTGTATACTCAGTCGGGCACGCTCTATGATAAGATACCTGATGCCCCCAGACCGGAATTTTCAATCCCTCCTCCTCCCGGATCGAATAGTGACTCTCATGCCGGTGATGGCGTGATTGGAACTGCAAACGCTAAGTCGACAAGGGATTCGAATAAGAAAGCCCGTAAGACTTCGAATCAAAAAGCAAATCAAGAGATTCTTGCTTCGGAGGTAAATGCTGTATCTACAGATAAAGACAAAAACTCCAATCAACCAGGAAGCAAGAAGAAACAAAACAAAGGGAAGAAGAAGAAACAAGGTGGATCATCCCCTCAAAAAACTTCTTCAAACCCTCCTGGGCAAAAGAAACAATTTCCTCCATGTCAAATATGTGATGAAAATCATTCAACAAAGAACTGTCCGTTCAAAGCTGAGTTGAAGAGGTTCCTGAAAAGTTCCCAAACTTCAGCTGTGTTGACTGATCCGTTTCCTACCCCAGGTCAGAATATGGTTGATAGTGGAAATGCTTCCCCGTCACAAGTGCTTATGCTGTCGGTTTCTAAGCAAAGTGATGCTTTGATATCGACTAGGAATAAAGATTATGGAAATCCGCCGGTGTCGAACGACAAAGGGAAAGATCAACCCAGTAGTTCGACAACAACTTCGGCAGAAGTTGTACCCCCCCTCACGCATGAATTAACAATAAAGCCACCTAAGGGAGTAGTCCACAAGTCGACATTCAACCCTCGCGCCAGAGCGACGCAACACTATAATGTAGTGGAGGATTTGGCCCAATCGCCATCTGCTATGTCGACTCTTGAGGTACTACAAAATTGCCCATCCCAAAGACAGGCATTGTTATCAGCAATTGGTGGAGTGGATCCTAAAGATTCCAGTCTTGTATCCTTTGATCACAAAGGATATGATCCTCAGTTACCAGCGCAATTAGCTTTCCTTATTCAAGTGAAAGCACTCAACAAAACTGTTCATAGAACGATTATTGATGAGGGCGCATCGACATGTATCATGTCGATGAGTTGCTGGAAAACTCATGGATCTCCAACATTGTCGCGATCTTCGACGACATTGAAAGCATTTGACGGTAGGACGTACACTCCGTACGGAATCCTAAATAACTTTAAGGTTGAACTAGGAGGAAAAACAGTAGAGATTGATGTTGAAGTCATTGATGGCAATCTTGACTATAACATTCTACTGGGAAGACCATGGATATATGCCATGGCAGCTGTAGTGTCGACATATTTTAGGAAGATCGCATTCCCGTTTGAAGGAGGGATTACGATCGTCGACCAACAGAATTTCCTCCCTAATGGTTCACAAGTTACTGGAAGCATTCCCCTGATCCATGGGAGCGACCATTCAATAAAAGATATAGGAGTAGGCTTGCTAAAAGATCCCACAATGATGGGAACTTTCACGTTGCCACCTCCGTTCCATGAAGGGAATATCCCGTTTGTAGCAACATGCAACATGGTATCTTCATCGAAGGTCACAGAAGACAAAGTCGTCATGGATCATCAAATGGTTTTGCCCCCTAGCCCTATTGAAATATTGTAGCAATCAATGTTTCAGGCATGGGAGGCGAGCCCAAAAGAACGCTCGTCAAGCGTTTGGGTAGATAGGTCCGAAGAATATGGTACCCCATTAGATCCATGGTCAAAAGTTCATGGGACTGACGAAGGAATCTTGCAATCAATGATGATTAAGGGGGCACCATGGAATGATAACCACCATCGTTCCCTTCTTCCAGAGTGTGAAGAAGAAACTCATCACGACCTATACCACCCTTCAGTGTTTGAATTCCTAACAAATACTGTAAATACGGTGGATTCAGAAAGAAACCTATCCAATATTGAAGAGACCATAGCCATAAATATCTCGACAAAATCTGATGTTGTTGAGAATATTCATGTCGGCAAAAGTTGTTCCCCTTCAGAACTAGAAATATATAGTGCTCTCTTTCGCGAATTTAGAGATGTCTTTGCATGGTCATATGATGAAATGCCAGGCATTGACTCGAGCATAGTTGAACATGAAATTAAAATGTATCCTGATATCAAACCAGTAAGACAACGGCTTCGGCAGGTACATCCGAAGAAATCCGCTGCCATTAAGGCGGAAGTTGAAAAACTCCTCCATGCTGGATTCATCTACCCGGTTCCTCTAACCGATTGGGTATCGAATATTGTCCCTGTTATGAAAAAACAAGGGACGATAAGAGTGTGCGTCGACTATAGGGATGTAAACAAAGCTTGTCCAAAGGACAACTACCCTACACCCTTCATCGACCAGATAATTGATGAATGCGCCGGATGTGAAATCTTTTCATTTATGGATGGATTTTCCGGGTATAATCAAATAAATATCCGCCCACAGGACCAGTCTAAGACTGCATTCATCTGTCCGTGGGGCACATTCGCTTATCGAAAATTACCCTTTGGTTTAAAGAACGCAGGGGCGACGTTTCAGAGGGCAATGAATTATGCCTTCCATGACATCAAGAACATCGTTCAACCTTACCTCGACGATCTTCCGGCTCATTCGCGAAAGCGGACTGATCATCCGCGGCATTTGAGAGCAATATTTCTACGTTGCCGACATTACAAGATAAGACTCAATCCACATAAGTGTGTGTTTTTCGTCGGCTCTGGTCGCTTACTTGGATTTGTGGTTTCTAAGGACGGGATTCGTCTCGACCCCTGTAAGGTTCAGGCAATCATTAATTTGCCTCCACTTTCAAATTTGCTTCAGATTCAGAAACTCCAAGGGAAAGCAAACTTTCTGAGGAGGTTCATTCCTAATTACGCAGAACTTGCAAAGGGTTATACTCGTCTTTTAAAAAAGGATGTACCTTTTGTCTGGGACCAGGTTGCGCAAGCTTCCTTTGACGCTCTGAAAGATTGTCTAGTAAGAGCATCATTAATGTACGCCCCGGACTATCAAAGAGATTTTAACCTGTATCTTGCTGCAGCAGATACGACCATTGCGATGGTCTTAGTGCAAGAAGTCGATGGAATTGAACATCCTATTTATTATTTAAGTAAAAACTTAAATGACACAAAAAGTAAATATTCCTATGTTGAAAAACTAGCGCTTGCTGCTGTTCAAGCGATTCAAAGGTTTCGACATTATGTCCTCTTTAGGAAAACTACCGTTTTGTCAGATTGCAATCCCATGACATATATACTGTCGCGACAGTTGCTTGGGGGCAAATATTCAAAATGGATAGCCATCCTTCAAGAGTTTGATTTAGATTTTGTAAAATCCAAATCGAAGAAAGCCCTAGTTTTCGCGGAATTATTATGCGATCTCCCATCGTCGTCCAACGATGATACATCAGAAGAGTCAATCGTGGATGAAAATTTGTTTCTGATATCAGTAAGCGATGAGTGGTATGGAGACATCATTGTTTATCTCCAAACCCAAAAATTTAGGCCTAATACCTCACACTCGGAACGGAAGCGTATACGATACCAATCTAAAGACTACATGATCGTCGGTGATACACTTTACCGTCGTGGCATCGATACAGTTCTGAGGAGGTGCCTTACCCATGAGGAGGCCGAAAAAGCCCTGAATGATTGTCATTCAGGCGCGTGCGGGGGGCATCAATCTGGATATGCAACAGCACAAAGAATCTTACGAGCAGGATACTTCTGGCCAACTATATTTAAAGATTGCATAATAGCTGTCAGAAGTTGCCATGCATGTCAGATCTTTGATAGCAAAACCAGAAGACCACCCGCACCCTTACAGCCGATAGTTGCTGTTGGGCCCTTCGCCAAGTGGGGCATCGATTTCATGCAATGTAACCCCACCTCGACCGGGGGGCATGGGTATATTATAGTCGCTGTTGACTATTTTACCAAATGGGCCGAGGCGATGCCTACATTGGATAACACTGGTGAAACAGCTGCCCTTTTCTTTTTCAATCATGTAGTCGCCAGGTTCGGCGTACCGCAAGCTATAGTGACAGATCATGGATCGCATTTTCGCAATCACATGATGATCGAATTAGCTGCCAAATTAGGGCTATCTCACGACAGCTCTACTCCGTATTATCCACAAGCCAACGGACAAGTTGAGGCAATCAACAAGGTCCTGAAGCGTATGTTGCAAAGGATGATCGGGGTTCATAAAAGAAGATGGCATCTAATCCTGTACTCAGCACTATGGGCTTACCGAACCTCGGTAAAAAACGCCACTGGGTTCACACCATTCCAATTGGTGTATGGCCTGGAGGCAGTTTTACCAATCCAGTGCGAAATTTCGTCACTTAAACTCGCAATTGACCTCCTCCCCGGAACCTCAGAAGAAGAGGCTCGTTTCCTGGAATTGATCCAGTTGGATGAAAACCGTCGTGATGCCGCTTTGGCGAACGAGGCTCATAAGAAACGAGTCAAAGCACAGTTCGATAAGAATGTCAAACCGCGCAACTTCTCTGAGGGTGACTTGGTTTTGCTTTACGACCAAGAATCCGATAAATTAGGAGCAGGAAAATTTCAGTCCTTATGGATGGGTCCTTATATTGTTAAAAGGGTGTTAGCAAAAGGAGCCTACGAGTTAATGGATTATGACGGAATACCACTGGCGCAACCCCGTAACGGGTTGTACCTCAAGCGTTACTATGCCTAAATAGTAACCTGAGTGCTTTTGTTGTATTTTGTTTTCGCTAAAATGTTTGTTTCGGTAGTAATCCACCCTTCTCGTTTGTTGCAGATGTCGAATTATTCTGAAACATATGTGGGATATGCCGACGGAGCGAGTCGTAGTACGCGGAATTTGTCCTCCGCTGCCTGGGCCATTTTTGATCCAAGCGGCGAGTTAGTGAGTTTCAGAGGTGTGTGTATTGGACGGTCGACAAACAATATCGCTGAGTATAGTGCGTTGATCGAACTCCTCTCTAATACCATTGCTCATGGTATACGCCGACTAATTGTCAGGCTAGACTCACAACTTGTGATACTACAGCTCACTGGTATATACTCAGTCCGCAATCCAGCTATTTATCGTATGTTTCTAAGAGTTAAGATTTTGGAAAGAGAGTTTGATTCAATTCAATACCAGCATATTTCCAGAAACTTGAACACATTAACAGATTCATTGGCAAACTATGTATTAGATAGACATTTACAACATATATAAAAAGAGATGCATCGGTGCTATATAAGTGGATCACAAATAAACTGAAATAAACTCCGAAAATCAAAATATATAAAGCTGTTTATAGTTTGTACATAATGTGCTGTAATCAAAACAAAATTGGTCATACGACCTAGAACTCAAAAAGATGCTAGGGGGCACCCTAGCCTAATGGTGCTCATGAAAGTACGTCACGGTCTGTGCGATCATGCGCAAGAGACGAGTCCATCGTCTAGGCACGCCGATGGTGTGTCGCTGCAACTGTAAAGATAACTCGTCAATCTGTACATCCGGAAGGCCACGAGTAAGGCTCTCAACCTGCTCCTGCACAGCTGCAAGTATCTCAGTATCACCAAGGTCGCGAATAACAACTCTCCTAGCAGGCTCTGCTGCTGGGGCAGCAACTGGCGACCGTGGACGAGCTACTGGACGAACAAGACCAACATCTGCATACACCCAAGAGTTTGATCAGTTTTGAACAGTAAACATCATGAATGAAAACAATAAACAGTGATATGGTCAGAGATTTTACCAATAGCACCCCATTGCTCGCCATCCGGAAGCACCAAGTCCGGATCACCTCGGTAGTCCATACCCACGTATGGATACTCAGAAAATGCCATCTCCTGACGCTCGAACCACCTAAAGAAGGACTCAGTGAATGTAATATGAGGTTGACCAGCATGCCGGGACATATGGTCAACCCACCTCTGCATGCGTGGCTCGGTCGGAGAAGGCACATCAAGCAAGATGTACTGAGGTTGCATCAATGGGATTTTCTCCAAGACAAAGGCAGTGAGAATAGAACCAAATCCAAATTTCTTCAGCCCCCCGTCCTTTACCTTGGTCAATTGACTTTTCATCTGAACAAGTACTGCATCACACCAGTTAAACACTTTCGGTTGGAGACACTCCAAGGCGTGCTGCATATAAGATCTGTTGGCAACATGCAAAGCTGCGCTACCGGCCATCCTACCAATAGTAAACAGAATGGATCTGAGAGACCTGTCAGTGATGTCACGGATATTGATCTTTCCGTCTTTGCTCGGCTGTGAACCTTCCCGGCAATACTGACGTATATAGTCTCTGGTGGAAGTAGTCCCTCGAGCCGTACCTGACAAAGAAATGGGAGCACCCCGCCTTGACAACCCAGTCAAGAAGTACATGTCCTCTATGGTCAAGGGAAAGGACTTCCCCCTAATCTGGAATACTTGGTTAACAGGATCCCAAGCATCAAGCATATACTGCAGTAAAGAAATCTGGGCTCTCATGCTAGAGATACGGAAGAACTTCAGCAGGCCACAGTTCCGAAGCGCGTTCACCGTGACTGGGTCATGGAGTGCAACCATGTCCTCTGCTTCATGTTCTCGTTCTCGCCATGTAAGGGACATTTTGTCCAAAGTTCCCTACAATCAAACAAGAGAATGAGTAAGTTCCTGAATTTGATGAAAATCTGGCGAAAAAACATCAAAAAACTCATGCAAGCTCAGTCTTTTTGGGCCCAGCGCAGGCAGAGAGTGTTCCCCCTGCTCTGTAATTCAGTTTGCCTCAAAGCTGACTGGAATACAGCGCAAGTTTCGAAAGGGGAACCTGCGCTGATGCCAGGGCGCCCTAATGGAACCCCTGGGGCCCAGAAACACTGAAAAGCAGGCATGAAACTGTAAAAGGAAACCATGAAAGTGAAGGGCTAAAGTTTAGCTCCTACCTGGTCCAAACGGCGCCGAAAATCGTCCACAGAATCTCCCGGAATCAGCTGGTGAAAATCAAGGAAGAAGAGGCACCTCCAGAGCTCCAACAAGCAAAATGCAAATGAAATGGTAAATGAGAGGTAAAAACCCCTTTTTATGACTTTTTACACCGTTTAAAGTTAAATATTAGGGTTATATTCTCGTTTTCATGCAATTATTATCCATTTCTAACAAAATTTGTTGCAGCAATTGATAATGAAGTACTACATTTGAAAAGAGAAAAGCTAATGAAAGTAAAAAATTAAATTTGACCATGAAACGAGCAGTTTTACCACGGAATTTATACTCGTTAAAAAATAAATAAGTGTGAGCAGAGTTTTTCCGCCAAAGTTCAAGCTCATTAAAAAATGAACCTATCTAGGTAAATAACCATTGCGATCGTAAATTTATAAGCCTTAAAAACCTTGGTCGTGTTTTCATCCGTCACCTCCATTTCATTTGGCCGATCGTTCACCCCCATATGTGTGTTTACCTATTTTGAGGAACAGCTGCGAAGAGTGATTTCACCTAGCCCTCCTTATGACACCACCGTGATTGGAAATTCCAATTTGTACCTGGAATCTGTTGCTATCCTTGTTTATCACTCGTTCCTCAAAAGACGAGTCTTCTTTGAGCTCTTTTCACTGACTCGTAAAATATGAAAAGTTTGCCGAGTTTTTGGCCTTCTAGCTCGTTAAACGACCGAAAGCTATCCCTCCTCTAGATTTTAATCTTTTTGGACCTGAGGGATTATTACACAAAAAGATCGAGCGCTTGTCTTGTTCGGCTCGTAAAAATACCGAATAGCCATCCCTTCTGTATTGTTTTATACTTTTTCGGACTTAAGGGATTAGATGACGAAAAAGGAATTATGGAGTTGACTTTCTGTACCTTTTTAGACTCTCTAAAAATGAAAAGGACCGAGTTTTCCTTGTCGTTAGACTCGTTAAAATGATTAAATAGCGACAAACTTGTCTTTAGACGAGAACGAGTTTCCCTATCGCTAGGCTCGTTAAATCTTAGCGATGGGCTTGCCCGAAGGGCAGGTTATAGAACAAGCATATGTTATCCTCCTCAAGCTTGACAAAAATAAAGAGGTACTGGTCAGAAATGACTGGGGAAAAATTGGGAGAACATCAAAGTTTAGAGGTAGCAAGTCACTCTTGAACATGACACTTTTCTTCCGTATCACATCGGGTTGGGTTGTCTCATTCACCGGTTTCATCACCATGGTCCTCGCCACACCATCCATTCGGGGTAATGCTACCGATCCATCGCATCAGTGTCGTTATATGTTCAAGAGGGGTCATTCAGAAAGTGTCAACCGTGTCCCATCCACTACCATACATTATCCTTCATCCATTTCACGATCGCCACCCTGAATCATATGTCACAGTTTGTTTCCACCTCCACTAAATCATTAGCTCCGTTCCGTGTCATTGATGTGGGATTCATTAAGGCCCTCCTTTGACGGATCGCTTCTTGTCGACATCAGCTCATTATCCAAGAAGTCGATCTAGGAACACCCCCATCAGTACTTTGAAGCTTGCATGCCTCAATGGCAAGTTTCTCACTTCCGGCGACAGGTATACATCAATGACCTTCGACCAGAAGATTTTGCGTGGCGTTCGACGCCAAATCCTTTATTCACGCCACGTGAATTGTACTGCCGTACCTTGAGGGTCATCGTCCTTATTGGTGATTCCTCTCGCGCTTGTTAACGGTTTTCATTATTGACCGGTAATCAAGCGATGTCTTTCCATGTTCGACTTCAGCGTAATTCTCACATGGATCGACTTGTACTTAGAGTGAAGATCGAACGAGTTTGAAGACCCCGGATCTAGTTTCATCCATCCGGGCTGCGATATATATTCGGGAAATATAAAAGCATTTGCCATGTACATCATTGCAGCAGATGATCATCCTCCTCAAAGGATGATAATTTTAGCGGAAGATTATCAGTCTGTCTTCAGACGATCGTCTGTCATATGTACCAAAATGTATTTATAGAAAGCTGAGCATGGGAATACCCGCCTCAGCTAGATCATGAGAATAATGATGAATGAAAGATAATGTATTGTATTGTATTGTATTACAGGGCACTCTCCTCAGCACTGGAACGAACTTCGGACCCTCTAGCTAAAGCATTTCACCCGATTAACGGCCTCATACTTTAGGGGGCAACTGTTATAGACATTTTTGTGCCTCGCGTCAAGGAGCAGGAAATGTCGATAATTACAGGGATCCTCAGTCCCTAAACATGTTGTTCTTACCCCTAAAAGAACAAGGTCATCAATCAACAGCACTTCCAATCAGTTCTCCACCTGAAAACACTTCAGAACAGGCTTATTTTGGATCATGTCAGCTGCTTAACTGAGCTTCTGCGCTGTATTGCAACTGTCCCGCTCTGTACCTGCGCTGGAAGTCAAAAACAATGAAGGCTACCTGCGCTGGGCGAGATTGGCCAAGTGGCACAGTCATCCTGCAAGGTGTCAATTGCCCAGGAAGCTTCCAAACTGACACTTGGGTCATGAGATTCGCCCTGTGATGAGTAAGAGGTACTTGATCACCATGTGTAAGCAAGGATCTCCAAGTGGACACAGGAACTGAAGAATAACTGAAGATGGAGAGGACACAAGGCAGCTTCATGTCAGTCTCAAGCTGACTCATCCGTTCCTCTTCTCTCCTATATATAGAGCTCTTCTATGAGGTCTAAAGAGGCTGGAATTTTGTATAAGCAAGGAGGTGCTGTTGGTATACTGCCAGGATTATTGGGTGATTGTTTTACTAGAGGTGAAGAAGAGAGTTCTTGCTGCCGAGGAGGTGCTGCTGGATTGGGGCCAACATCATTGGTTGTAACTTCCTCTGGAACCCTGTTACTTTCTATCAATAAAGTTTGCATGTTCTTCTATATACTTGTTTTACATAGATGCTTTTGTGTTTACATGTATATTTGATGCAACCTAATCCATGCTTCAATTATGATTGCTTGTATCTCGTAGTTTGCTCCCTTTTGTTGTGCAGATTCTGTGTGTAGCTGGATCGGCTTGGAGAGTAAAGAGCTGGGAACGAGATACAAAGCGAGAAGGACAAGGATCGACTAAGCGCAAGACACCAGGTTGGTTGATCCTCTTTCTAT
Organism: Pinus tabuliformis; assembly: GCA_031772625.1. NCBI lineage: Eukaryota > Viridiplantae > Streptophyta > Pinopsida > Pinales > Pinaceae > Pinus > Pinus tabuliformis. The sequence goes on from CM062819.1 coordinate 365,039,504, forward strand.
TCTCTCTGTGCTTTTATAAAGATGAACATGAAAACTTTGTCATTCAGTTGTTGCTAAAGTCTGTCACCTTTAGAAAGGGTTAGTGTCATCCGCATCGGATACTTTTCCCCACAACACATCTCTAGTTGTCACAGAGATTCACAGTGGTATTCATCATGTGTACAAATAGCTCACTGAAGAGCTTCAGCAACCAGACTGCCTCACAGAAGGCCATACTATCAGCAACGTATTCTGCCTTGGTGGTGCTCAGAGTCACCGACTTCTACTTCCTGCTCATCCAGGATATCAAGGCAGATTCCAAACAGCACTGAGAAGTGCTCTAGTGATCCTCCATACTTCCTGCCCACTCATCATTCAAACAATCATGTGGTTTCATATTTCTCATAGTGTATCTCAATTCATGAGAGATTGTGCCCCGAAGATATCTTAGAAGATTCTTGGCACCAATCTAGTGAGGCTCAACCAAATATGTGCTCACCATGCTAACTGCAACATAGATGTCTGGACGGAGGTTCTCCAAGAACATCAACGCGAATGAGTTTATGAAACTCAGAGGCATTTCCCAAATCTGGTCCAACATCATTACCATATAACTTCTAAAATTTAAGAGCCTCGAGGCAGTCACAAGCTTGCATCTTATCTTCCCACATTCAGAATCCAACTCCCTCTGTCTCCTATAAATGAGAGGGTCTGCACCTGTCAGACATAGGTGCCGGTACGAGAGGTTTATCATCCACAACCTTCGAGTAATGGTTTGGATCGGTTTCACTCCTAGTGAATCTCAGCTACATTAGATAGCTATCAATCCTCTCATATTATGCCTGAGGTGTTTTTCTTCAAGCCATAGAGGGCTTTCTTCCACCTGTATACATGAGATTCCTTGATCATGATTCTCAAACTCCTCGGGTTGTTCCAAACCTGTGAACCTGCTGCATGAGGGGAATGGTACCCTTATAATATTTTCCTTTGGTACATTTCAGACATGTACCTTCATGCTTGCTTTTGAATTCAGGCATCCAAGTCACCATTTGACTCACATACCTCTAGAGCTGAGTCAATGGACATGGTCCCCAGTGGACTTCCTGCAACTTGATACAACCTTGAACTCAAAAACATCTTTAAAAGATCTATTTTCAAACATGTACCTTTCCATCGATAAGTGCCACCCTGCAACCTTTGACTTCCATTTCTGAGATGGACATCAGGTTCGATCAGGTACATAAAAGAGATTTTGGGGTTCCTTGCTTTCGTGGAAGAGTCGACCATTTCCTTGATGACTTGCATTACCAGTCATTCTTTTGATCATGGAAGATGTCCCAGGAATGATTGTTATCTTCATCAAGAGATGTGTCTTTGCCATTCGGACACTCCTTCGCATAACGGCCGAACTTATTTCAACAAGGCATCCACCTTTCCGTCCACCCTTAGATTCGAACTTCCCAATGAAGTGATCTTAAGATGGACCATCAAAATCTTCCACTGCACCATTCTGATAACATTCTTTTCTTTGAATTCACCCTCGGTGAATTATGAGGGACCCATTGATCCTTCTGTCTTGTCCCAACTGTCTTTGGTGATTGCTATTTCACTCTTGCTTGGGCATTGTCTTCACCTCAGCTCTAGTACCATGTTAAGATTAGGTATGTTCTATGCTAGAGCAATTTATTTAAATTTTCACAGTTAGCAATCACATCAGCATTACGATAAACTGTAGATAGAACATAAATATAATACGCAAAAGACAATCCAAGACAAGAGGACACAAGATGTGGCGCAAGCCAGGGACAAACCCCACAATGTGTGGGGAAACCCTTTGATCAAATCTTCTTTTATCTTCAAAGTTAAGCAGAGAAAGAGAGAGAGAGAGAGAGAGATAATACATTTACAACATAAGTCAACACTTTGACTTATCCGGATCTGAGCATAGATCATTTCCTATTATGATGAGATCAGTTGAAGACATTCTGCTTCAACTAAATCTCCTAGGTGACGACTTCACCTATCCATTTCGTCCATCTACTGCACCTTACAGTGTAGCATCATCATTATGCATCCTGCATATTCATGCTGCTCATGATCACTGTTGCCCATACATCAAGTTGTCCATGACTTCATACTTCAGCTGCTCATGCATCAGCATGCTTCATGCTGCCCATGCTGCATCACACTGTTCTATTGCTGAGTTTTTCTACACAACTTTACTGCCCTCCATCATTATGTTGTACATACCTTGCTGCTGTCATCATGATGACGATTAGGATACCAAGCACTATTGAAAATAGTCCTTCAAACAAACTAGGACACTTCTCTGGATGTGCGTATTAGTCCTCTCTTATCTATGGTTAGGGCCTCCTTAGACCAGCGATCTTCATAATCATGTTGGACAGCAGTTATAACAGAAGTAGATATCTCTGTGCATATGAACAGCGTATAGATATGTCATATTATGAACAGCGTTGAACAACGTGTATATATATATATGAACTGCGTGTAGTGATGGCAACAGATCCAGGGTTAAGGCATCACGCTGACTGTCTTCATGAAGACAACGTATTCTCCATGCTGTGTGTTATGCTATGTCTCATTATAGCATATGATGCATATCATTACAGTGCGCTGCAGCTAGGTATATATATTACAGCGACAGCGTTTAGGGCTTCTTGAACAGCATGTCTCACCCATTATGAACAACATATAAGACAGTGTATAACCTTCACTTAGAACTGTGTGTAACAAGACTTATTGCAGCGTGTATATATATCTATTTCAGCTGCATATTGCCTGTGCGTATTCTCCATGATCTACGTATACCTGTACACAAGATTCACGTGGATTCAGTTTCTTCTTTGACTGCAAGAACAACTGTGATTCTAATGCCTGCGGCTTCACTTCATGTTGCGGCCAACTGTGCTTCACGTGGCTACCATGACTGCGTCTTCATGCCTTAATACATGACTGTGACTTCATACCTTGACAGCACTTTCATTTGCTGCGAGAACATATCTTCTTGCTGCGTATTAGGATATATTGCTGCGTTGTATCATAGCCAGCGTATAGATGTTTCCATAGACACGAATTTAGGGCATCACTTTGAGGGCAACACGTTGACTGTGATTAGGGCTTTATCTGCAGCTAGGGCTTCTTCTAGACCAGCGTATCCTTTTGGTTCTCCTCCTTCTCCAAAAACCCAAGACGTGGAGAGGAGGAGTTCCCATGGAGAATGTGTTCTAAATGACATCAAATCCTCTCTTATTTATACTAAAAATGTAGAGGTTGAATAGACATGTCGGTTGGGCTTCTAGAGCCTACATAAGTGTTGGTCGGCTTGATAATAATTACATAAACAAAATAAATTCATATCTCCATAAATACTTATCGGAATCGGATGATCTTTGGATCAATCCTACACCTCTCAATGAGAGGGATCCAATAAAAATATCAGCTGCCAAAAATAAGCTAACCCACAAGGAGTTTGGCCCTAGTTTCCAATTTAACACAATAGGATTGGTGTCCTTGGAGTCGGTGCTCCTAAAAAAAGGGTAGGTGCCTTGGATTAGATAGGGTCGAAGCCCTAGAGGTCGGAGCCTCGTCAAAACCAAGTTGCTGCTTAGGAACATTAATCATACATTGTATCTATTTTTTTATATTTAATAAAATTCCACTTATATGGTTCTCTGATTAAAATTGTAAAGAATCTAACTGGTTATAATAACAATTGAAAGAAAATAGTTATTCACCCCCCTCTCAGTATTTCCAAGACATGCATCACACTCCTTGACGTACATTGGCACTTGGCACCTGTTGCAGGAACTTGGAAAGTCTTAGCATGTTTGGCATGTGTTGAGATGACTTGGTATGCTTTGGCAAGGTTTAACATTAAAGTTATTTGAGGTCAATTATTTGAAGCTAGATGAGAAGAAATGGAGGAATATTTGGCACTTAGAATGCATTGACACATGGCACTTGGAACCTATTGGCACCTAATGTTGGTGTGCCTAGCATGCCCCTCATGGAAAAGGTAAATTAATGACTTATTAAACCTATTATGTGATCATTTCCTTGTAGTTTAACTTGTTCCTCCCTTCTGTTTCCTTGATAGTCCATGGCATGCATTGTCACACCCTTGTACATCTTGGCATGTCATCTGAATTGGATCATAGAACACTCTCTAAGTTTTTATAAACTCTGTAAAATTCATGCCAAAGTTTCAAAGTCTTATAAAGATCAAGCTTATTAAAGATAACCTCGTAACAGTTGCAATTTGTGATCAGCATGGAGCAACGAGGACCCTCGGTCAAGCGCGTAGACAGTTGGCCCATGGTAATGCGCACTGCTACAAATTAGAAAAACCAGGAGTCAATTCAAGAAACGAGGGTAGTTTCGGATATGTGATTCATTAATCACATATTGCAGGGAAAACCCCTCAAAGAAGGAAAATCCCCAAGTGCCCGAAACTGAAATAATTATAATAACAATTACAATTATAATAACACATGCATCACACTCCTTGACGTGCATTGTCACTTGGCACGTGTTGCAGGAACTTGGAAAATCTTAGCATGTTTGGCATGTGTTGAGATGACTTGGTATTCTTTGGCATGGTTTAATATTAAAGTTATTTGAGATCAATTATTTGAAGCTAGATGAGAAGAAATGGAGGAATATTTGGCACTTAGAATGCATTGACACATGGCACTTGGAACCTATTGGCACCTAATGTTGGTGTGCCTAGCATGCCCCTCATGGAAAAGGTAAATTAATGACTTATTAAACCTATTATGTGCTCATTTCCTTGTAGTTTAACTTGTTCCTCCCTTTTGTTTCCTTGATAGTCCATGGCATGCATTGTCACAACCTTGTACATCTTGGCATGTCATCTGAACTGGATCCTAGAACACTCTCTAAGTTTTCATAAACTCTATAAAATTCATGCCAAAGTTTCAAAGTCTTATAAAGATCAAGCTTATTAAAGATAACCTCGTAACAGTTGCAATTTGTGATTAGCACGGAGCAACGAGGACCCTTGGTCAAGCGCGCAGACCATTGGCCCATGGTAATGCGCACTGCTACAAATTAGCAAAACCAGGATTCAATTCAAGAAATGAGGGTAGTTTCTGATATATGATTCATTAATCGCATATCGCAGGGAAAACCCCTCAAAGAAGGAAAATCCCCAAGCGCCCGAAACTGAAATAATTATAAATTGTGGAATAGTACCGTTCTAATTTCGTTAGAAGTAGGGTCCCACAACAATTGGCAGAATATTGGAAGGGCTTCAAGCGATAAGCGGTTTCAACCAAGTTCCACCCAATGCCACTCACTGGGTGCCACACATCTAGCAGAAGAGAAAGAAAACCATTCACATCGGATGAGTAAACGTCATGTTACTTACCCGTCCAATATGAACGATGACCGTAGGATCTAGGGCCCCCAAATCAATGGTGAAGATGCATTCCGATGGATGACCAGACCTGACGAGGTAAACAGACAGAGTTATATAGGATTTGAAGTCTGATGTGCACGATGCACTGGCAGATCGACGTGTTTTGTGGACATTCTTGGAGATAACAGAATAAATGGTTGTTTTGAAAACGTCCAAGAGAACTGACACTCAGTTCATTATGAAATAGGTTGCCACCTCCCTGTGAGGCGTTATATAGTGATGATTATGTAGAACAGAGGGATTCAAACGAATAAAGGTAGGGGAACCAGAAAGTCGAGAAGTAGAAATGAACATTCAGAAAGCAGATTGGCTTTAAAGCCACAAACTGACAAAGAGAGAAGCGAAGTAAGTTAGATGTAGAAAGCTAAGAGAAGAGAGAAGAAGCTGAGCTGTCCTTTAGAGGCAAAGTCAACATCGAGCTAGACAGAGCTAGAGAGGGTCAGAGAGCCTATGTACTCTAGAGAAGGCTTGAGAGGTTCAAGCTAACTCTTCTATATATGCCTATCATGTACGAGTCTCAGATTGGGCGCATACTACTGTGGCCAATAGAGGTCGAGTTTCAGTAACGAGAGTATGTGTACTCCAGAGACTTGGTGGATCCAAGTAGAGTGTTATTGATTTGTATTTGCTGTGTGAGACTCACATTGAGCTCACTATTGTAAAAACTCTGCTTTGGAAACATAATAGAGAGGTCGCCACTAAAGGCTGGACCAGGAGATGCAGCCCAGGAGTATTGAGTGAACTCCTTATTAAACTTGTTGTGTTTATATGTTTGCCTATTATGTTTTCTCTAACTACTTTAGTGCCTGTGTATTTCACAATTTTATCGATCTATTGCATAAAATAACATAGGCACATCCATGCACATGATTCTGTAATACCTTAATTGTTTGTCTTAGATCAATTACGGATCAAGTGGTATTAGAGCTCTAGGTTACTAAGGTTAGACAAGCTTGTGTTGGATTTTGTTGTTGAATGCTAACTAGGACAAAGCTCAAATTAGGAGAAGGAGAATTGGTTGAAGCTAACCTAGAAATTGAAAGAGTCTACCCTAAGAGGTAAATGGCAGAAGAAAGTCCCTTGGAATCAAACTCCCAGTTCACAGATAGTTTCATGACCATGAGAGCCATGGTGGAGGAAATGTATAGAGAATTTAAGAAAGGTAGAGATGAAGATTCATCAAAGTCCAAGCAAGATAAAGGAGTGGAAGAATCTATCCTCCATGACCATTATAAAGGAAAAGGGAAAGAAGAAAAGCCTCCCAAACATCCTAATAGCCCTGAAAATAAAAAGAAAACATCTTTGATTAAATTAGATGTTAAATTTGATTTGCCGATATATGATGGAGAGTTGAATGCAAAGAAGCTGGATAATTGGATTAGACAGATTGATGTGTATTGCAGTGTTAATAGCATTGATTCAGACAAAAGTAAGATTCAGCTAGCCAGCATACGCCTTAGAGGCACTGCCTTGGTATGGTGGGAAGGCAGGACACAAGTTGACATGAAGAAGCATGGTAAAATTCTTTCTGTCTGGAGTGAATTTGTTTATGCAACTAAAAAGCAATTCTATCCACTAGCTTATACGTAGCAAGCCATGATGAGCTGGAAAACTCTTCGACAATTAAAAGAGCAAAGTGTCAAAGGCTACACTCAAGAATTTAGAAAAAGATCTTTGATTCTAGGAATTTCGTTAGACTTAGCTAGAACTCTGTTGAAGTATATAGGTGGTCTACACAGCTATTTAAAGCACACCATTCTCATGTTTAATCCCACTAGCATAGATGAGGTATTTTTTTAGGCTACACATCTAGAGGCTAGAGGCAAGAATGTGAACCCAAAAGTTTGCGGATCATCAAAACCCACTACAAGAAAGAACAAGGAAAAGAGAAAACAGAAATAGAAAGAGAGAAAGACAAATGTTGTACAAAATACCAAGCCTTCATGCACTCACTGCAAGAAGGATGGTTGAATGATGATGAAAACTACTGGATTTTGCATCTTGAGCTGAGACCCAAGAAGTTTGATGGAAAAATGAAGAATACTGCTGTAGCTATTCAAAAATATTTGGGGTCAGACTCAGGAGATGAAACAACAATCGCAGCCATAGGTATAAAAGGTAAAAATTCTGAAGCATCTACTAGTAATTCTACACAATCTACTGATAATGAAGAAAATGAGAAGAAAAGACATGAGCTTTTTCATATTTGAGTTATTTCCAAGCATCAAGAGATTGATACTCTGTTTGATAGTGGCTCACAAGTAAATTTAATTTCTAAAGCAATTGTAAAGAAGTTGGGATTACTAAGCACACCTCACAAGAAGCCATATCCATTAGGTTTGTTATGTGATAAAGCAAAGCTACAAGTGACTAGACAATGTAAACTTAGGTTTTCTTTTGGGTCAGCATTTGTAGATGAGGTTGAGTTAGATATAGTTCCTTTGGATATATGTGGAATTGTTTTGGGAAGTCCTTACTTGTATGATAGGAAAGCTATTTTCTATAGAGTTGAAAACAAGTATCAAATCATTAAATATGGAATCGAATATATTGTAAGAGCTCATAAACTCAAGAATAATTATACTCTCATAAACTCAGGGCAGATGAAAATAATTGTAAATTCATGCAAACAAATTTTATTGATGTTTGTGAAGGAAAAGGAACCTGATAAAACCAATATATCTGAGGGTTGTAATGCTAAACAACAAGCTGATTTAGAAAAAGTTGTTTCAAAATATGATATACTATTTCAGGAACCTAAAAGTATACCACCCCATAAGGAAATAATACATGATATTAATTTGTAGCAAGATGCTCCATTGCCTAACATCGGAATGTACAGGTTGTCTGCTTTAGAGAATGCAGAAATCAAGAAGAAGGTATAGGAGCTACTCGAGAAAGGGTTCATAAGACCTAGCACATCACCATGTGGGTATCCAATTGTCTTGCTGAGAAAGAAAGGTGGCTTACGGAGAATGTGCATTGATTACAGAGCACTGAAAAACATGATAAAAAATTGTTATCTCCTTCCTCGCATAGATGATCTACTAGATCAGTTGAAAGAAGCTATACCAAGATGGACTTGCATAGTGGCTACCAACAGGTCAGAGTTGTAGAGAAAGATGCATGGGAGACTACTTTCAAAACAAAGCAGGGATTGTATGAGTGGTTAGTTATGCCTTTTGGCTTAACTAATGCTTCTGCTACTTTCATGAGAGTAATGAATGATGTACTCAGACCTTTTATTGATGATTTTGTCATTGTATATTTAGATGACATTATTATATTTAGTAAAACATGGGAAGAACATTTGAAGCATGTAAAGCAAACTTTAGATGTTTTGAAAAGAGAGAATCTTTATGTTAAGCTCTCAAAATGTGAATTTGGCAAAACATCATCAAATTATTTGGGTCATATTGTAGGAGGTGGTGAATTGAAGATAGATCCCTCTAATGTTGCAGTCATTGTAAACTGGCCTAAACTCAAATCTGCTACGGAAGTTAGAAGCTTCCCAGGATCACCACAATATTGGAGAAAGTTTATTGCTACATTTTCCTTGATTGTAGCTCCCTTACATGCTTTACCAGGATTGAACAAGGTGTTTCAGTGGGGAGGCAAACAACAGAAAGCCTTCGACACCTTAGAAGAAAAGATTAGTATAGCACCAGTACTAGCACTGCCCAATCTTCAAAGACCATTTGAGATTGAAACAGATGCCAGTGACTATGCCATGGGAGTAGTGTTGATGCAAGATGGTAAACCCATATGTTATTATTATGATACATTTAATTCTACAGTAGTTAATTATCCCACATATGATACGGAATTGTATGCATTAGTACAGAGTGTGAAAAAGTGGAAACATTATATAATGGGAAAAGAGATAGTTATACATACTGATCATAAACCACTTCAATATTTACACCCCCAAACTAAGTCGCAGCAATCACGACACGATAGGTGGATGGGTTTTCTACAATAGTTTCATCTTGTCATCATATATAAAAAGGGCATAAACAATAAAGTTGCAGATATGTTGTCTAGATCAATCATAAACGCATCTACTATACTTAAGCATAATTTAGTATTGCATGAAATCTACATTGAACAGTATGCTCAAGATATAGATTTTAAAGATGAATATGGAACATTAAGTCATGGCAAACAAGTAGAAGAATTGGATTATCATGTTAAGGACCAACTCTTGTATCATTTTAAAAAGTTATGCATTCCAGAAACTGAAAGAGTAAATATAATTCCAAAAGGACACACTTCTCTAATATCAGGTCAGTTTGGTGTAAGTAAAACAGTTGCACAGCTGCAAAGATTTTGTTATTGGCAAAAAATGAATGATACCATTTCTAGATATGTAAGAGGGTGTACTATGTGTGATAAAAGCAAGCCCAGCAATAGAAAACTGCGTTTGTGCACTCCACTACAAGTTCCTTCTCATCCTTGGGAAAGCGTTTCCATCGACTTCTTTGGGGTACTGCCTAAATCTAGAAAAGGTCATGACTATTTATATGTTATTGTGGATAGGTTCAGAAAAATGTGTATTTTAATACCTTGTAACAAGAAGATTACAGTTGAACAAACAACAAAGTTGTTCTTTCAGCATGTATGCGTTCATTTTGGATTACTCGCTTCCATTGTATCTGATCGAGATTCCTGATTTATTGGGAAGTTTTGGTCAAGTCTGTGGGAATTGATGGACACCAGACTGAACAAGAGCACAATCTTTCATCCACAAACAGATGGCCAAACAGAAGTGGTCAACAAGGCAGTGATCCAATTGCTCAGAGGCTATTGCAGCAAGCATCCCAAGCTCTGGGATGAACATTTATGTTATGTGGAGCATGCTTACAACCATGGTAAACATTCTTCTACACAGAGATCTCCTTCTGAGACTTGTTTTGGTTTCACACCAAGGTCTCCCTTGCATTTTGTCTTTGGTAAAGACATAGCAGTTGACGGACACAGTGATGTGGACAAGGCAACTAAGTTCAATAAACAAATCTAAGAGATTCACTAGGCAGTACAGGAACAGCTGGAAAAGAGCCAAGCCAAGTACAAGGCAAGCCATGATAAGCATCAGATTGAGCATAGTTTCCAAGTTGGTGATCAAGTCCGGCTGTATATCAACAAAGATAGAATGCAAGGTGAAGGTAAGAAGCTAAAGCCAATAAGGTATGGACCTTTCAAAATACTTGAGAAAATTGGTGAGAATGCTTTTCACCTTGATTTGCCAGCTTACATGCACATCTATTCGGTAGTGAATGTAGAAAGCTTGAGACTATTTGAACCTTCATTGATTGAAGATCTCGAAGAGCAGAGTCAATTACCTTCTATTGATGATCTGTTACCTGAATATCTCAATGAATTGCAGGAAGATACATTTATGTACAAGAAGATGAGAACTACACATAGAAGGGATGTTGAGTACCTCAAGATTGGACACAAAGGTTCAAAAACCAAGCAGTGCAAAATGGCTAGAAATTGGGCAAGCGAGGAATTTGTACCCTCACTTGAACGATGCTTAAAAACCAAATTTTGGTGGTCCAAAAGCTTTTTCAGTTGGAAGGCCGTGATCCGAATTTGATCCTAGAACGCTCTCTAAGTTTTCATGATCTCTGTAAAATTCATGCCAAGTTTCAAAGTCTTATAAAGATCAATATTATAAGAGATAACCTCATAACAGTTGCACTTTGTGATCAGCGCAGAGTAATGAGGACCCTCAGTTAACCACGCAGACTGTCAGCCCATGGTAACGCATGCTGCCACAAATTAGCAAAAACAAGAGTCAATTCAAGAAATGGGGGTAGCTTTTGATATGCGATTAGCGACAAGTTGTTAATTTCATATCGCAGGGCAAACCCCTCAAAGAAGGAAAAGCCTCAAGTGCCTGGACCCAAAATAATTATAAATTGCAGAACAATATCGTTCTGATTCCGTTAGAAGTGAGGTCCCACAAAAACTGGTAGAATATCGGAAGGGCTTCATGCAGTAAGCCGTTTCAACCAAGTTCCACTCGATGCCACACAATGGGTGCCACACATCTAGCGAAAGAGAGATAAAACTATTCACATCGGATGGGTAAACATCATGTTACTTACCCTCCTGATATAAACGATGATCGTAGGATCTGGGGCCCCTAGATCAATGGCAGAGATTCATTCCAATTGATGACCAGACCTGAAAAGGTAAACAGATAGAGTTGTATAGGATTTGAAGTCCAACGTGGATGATGCATGGGCAGAAGGACATGTTTTGCGGGCATTGTTGGTTTTAATGGAATAAACAGTCTTTTTGAAAATGTCCAAGAGAACTGACACTCAGTTCGTTTTGAAATAGGTGGCCACCTCCCTGCGAGGTGTTATACAGTGATGATTACATAGAACAGAGGAATTCAAATGGATAGAGGCAGGGGAACCAGAAAGCTGGGAAGTGGAAACGAACAGTCAGTAAGAAGATTAGCTTTAAAGCCATGAACCAATAGAGAGATAAGCGAAATAAGTTAGACATAGAAAGCTAAGAGTAGAGAGAAGAAGCCATGCTGACCTATAGAAGCAAAGGCAACATCGAGCCAGACAGAGCCAGAGAGATTCAGAGAGTCTGTGTACTCCAGAGAAGGTTTGAAAGGTTCAAGTGAACTCTTCTGTATATGCCTGTCATGTATGAGTCTCAGATTGGGCTCATACTACTTTGACCAATAGAGGTCGAGTTTTAGTAAGGAGAGTCTATGTACTCTAGAGACTTGGGGAATCCAAGTACAGTCTTACTAATTTGTATCTGCCGTGTGAGACTCACATTGATCTCACTATTGTAAAAACTTTACTTTGAAAACATTATTCAAAGGCCACCACTGAAGGATGACCAAGAGACATAACCCAAGAGTATTAGGTGAACTCCTTATTAAACTTGTTGTGTTTATATGTTTGCCTGTTATGTTTTCTCTAACTTCTTCAGTGCTTGTGTATTTCGCAATCTTATCGATCCACTGCATAAAATAACATATGCACATCCATGCACTGTTGCACATGAGTCTGTAATACCTTAATTGTTTGTCTAAATCAATTACGGATTAGCATGTCTTAGCACTTGAACCATCTTATCTTGTTTGACATGTCTTCGTACTATCTGGTGCATGCTAGCATGCCCTAGAATTCCATTACACACCTTGGTAGTCATGACCTCACAACTAGAATTACATTTTTCCATGACGATGGAACCTTATATTCACTAGAACACCTTGGAACTCCCAATGTCCCAAGCTGAGGAGGAGATCGACAGAGGTAACCACAAACCAAGATTTTAGTTTGGTAGCTAGCCTTACCAAACCAAAGAAGTCTCTCTCTATGAAATCATAGCCAAGAGATGACTAGAATGTAATGGATTTAAGGCTATATAACTATGCTCAGGTGGGTTTTGGAAAATTTAGGGTTTTGTTGCTGGATAAGGGAGAAAAACAAGGTAGATAGGTTAGAGGATCAAAGGGTTAAAATAACAAAGATATAAAGGAGATAGGTAGAATTATTTTTGTGATGGACCTTAGGGTTTGTTGGTTTAGTGTAGTGTTTAGAAGAAGCAAAAGGTCTTAATAAGCATGAAACAAGAATTCATTAAGCAAAGAGGAACGTAACACGTGATTTTTTCCATCAAAATAGAGCTTTATGCAAAGAATTTTGTTTATAAACAGTAAGGAAAAACATTCAAGAATTGATGACTAGAAATAGAATATGAATATATTTCATATAAATCTATAACAGAGAAAAAATAACATCACAGACTTACTGCACATGAATTCCTAGATAAGAGTTGCAAACTGTGTCCTTTGATTTCCAGAAAATGTCTAAGTACAAGCTACAATAGTTCTCTCCTTTGAAATCCAACCCATTCTATCACTCAGAAACTGATACATAAATACCAAAACAACATCTCCCAACTCTCAATGATTAATTCCATGACTCTAGGAATTGTTCCATGAGGTGTTCTAACCAAACCCTAATGTCTAGGTAAGTTAAAAACAACTTCTACAATTAACTTTGACTCCAACCTCTCTCATAAATAAGGTAAAATATGCATCAAAACAACTTACAAAGACTGACCATTGATTATTTACATTTACTTTTACCCCTCACAATCATCTACTTCACCCTTTTGACTTTTACCAAAGTCAAACTAGGAATTACAAAAAATTACACAGTGAAAATTTTACAAACATCTCAAAAATTTATAGGTGTGCAGCGAGCTATTGGAGGCCAATTTTTATTGCCTTTATGAAGTCCAAATCTGGATGTAAAGCCTTTTATGGAAATATATGAGAGTGTAGATGCATTCAGAGTAGTTTTACACTCAAAATGACCCATTTTTATCTGATATATGGCCATTCTCCCAAGATGTCTCATGTTTGCAGCGAAATGGAAAAAGAGGGGTAGAAAGGTGATTTTTGGTCTATTTTTGGTAAATTTCTCAAAAACCAATCCTTAGACCAGGAAATTGGAAAAATGGGTTTCGAGAGGGGGCCATAATCTTTCCAAAAAATTTTAGCTTCCATCATTTGGATCCTTGATGAATAAGCGTAGCGTGAGCTTGCTGCGTTCCTAGACAAAAAATTGCCCAAAAATTGCAAGCTTGCACTAGTCTGCACGAAAACACAATTTTTTTTCCAAATCCCCCCAAAGTTTTTCCAGAGATGCCTGATGAGGTATGTTATGTGATCATGGATTCATCAACAAGTAAATCTAACTTACCATTCTCCTCTTCTCTGATTAGGCTTTGCTTGAGTTTTTCCTCCAACTGCTTTATTTTGACCTCGACAACCTGATTCCTTGTGTAATAATGGATGGCCATTTTATTTTGCAACTTGTTATCCCTTTTGACCTTGTGAAGGAGTTTCTCAAGGTGGAAATTTAATTTTTCAAGACAAAACTCCTTATCCTCAGTTATTTCCATCGAAATCCTATCTTCAAAGGTCAATTTTTCCATTGGTGGCATTTTTTCTATTTCCCTCTTAAGTGCCTTCCTAAGACCCATTGTCCTTAGTCTCTTCCTTGCCACAGCTCCTTCATGCTACTCAATGTCCTCACAGTCCAACACTATCTTTCCTTTCATCTCTTGTTTCTTTGCTTTGAATTTCTCTTTCTCCATGACTAGCTGTTTTGCCTTAAGTTGGCTGTTTTCTTGCTCAAGGAATGAAATGTTCCAAATTTTCCTTGAGCTCCATGATATGAGAATCCTTCTCTTTGATGACTTGTTGCAGGGTTTGATTCTCATCATGTGCCTTCAATTCAACTAGGTCAAAGTCATGCTCAACGGGTTCCTCATCATGTAAATAAGCCTCATGATGTGATTGTGATCCCTGTTTTGTTGATGTAGTAGGCTTGGCCCCTTCCTCAATATGAGGAGAAAACACAAGGCTTCTACCTCTCTGATATGTCTTGGTCACCTCAGGCCTAGGTGCCTTGGAAACCTCGTTACATTTTCTTGATGAACCCACCTACATGAGTTGTACATACATGGTTTGGTGCTGGCTTGGTGAAGTGGTTATATGCATTTTCAAGGCTGCCTCAATAAAGGTGTCCCATGTCATGTTCTTCTCTTTCAAATGATGGATTACTATAACCTTTATCAGGCTATGGTGAAAGAGGTTGGGTCAATGCACTTTGACTTTCAATATCACCATTTCAAACATTTTGGTTAGGCTCCTTTACAAGTTGCTGGACAAATTTAGAGACTTGGCAAATGTAAAGTGCATGAGCAGTCTTATGTGGTATTGATATATCCTAGAAAATATTCCCTCACATATGAATAAATTCAGGACAACCTTCACCAATGGTGCATATCTCTCCAACAAGTATATGAATGGGAAAACATGTGAGTGAGTTCCTTTGTATTGTGATTTTAGGTAGGGTTCATACTATTCTAGGTCTAGGTTCATGCCTTTGAAAACATTTTCACCATGGTTTGGTATGCATGTAGCTTG
Source organism: Pinus tabuliformis (assembly GCA_031772625.1). NCBI lineage: Eukaryota > Viridiplantae > Streptophyta > Pinopsida > Pinales > Pinaceae > Pinus > Pinus tabuliformis. Next base: position 365,054,929 of record CM062819.1, read on the forward strand.
AGATGTGGCATCCACTGAAAACATGAAATTAGTCCTGCAATGGTGATCTTTTCTTCCTTCAAGACGAGGGAAAATATACCCGTGAGATGCTCATGGTAACCTACTTCCAACACTCTTTGACAAAACCCTAAAAATTTGACATCTTCAAAGCAATTCATGACAAATGGGGAGGAGGTGATTTCATTGCAATTAGAGGTCTCAAACCTCAATATCTTCCACCCCTTGTTGTACTTCCTCTTCTCTGATGGTGATGAGTCAGGCTCCATACTTCAATCCTTAGGTGAAAGCAAAAAAAATGAAATTTTATGCTATGAGGGAATGAGGTGGTATGATGGAAACCTCGTTATGTTTGCTTGATGACCCCACCTCCATGGGTTGTACGGACATGGTTTGGTGCTGGCTTGGTGAAGTGGTTATATGCATTTTCAAGGCTACCTCAATGAAGGTGTCCCATGTCATGTTCTTCTCTTTCAAATGATGGAGTACTATAACCTTTATTAGGCTATGGTGAAAGAGGTTGGGATAATGCACTGTGACTTCCAATTTCACCATTTCAAACATTTTGGTTAGGCTCCTTTACAAGTTGCTGGACAAATTTAGAGACTTGGCAAATGTAAAGTGCATGGGCAGTCTTATGTGGTATTGATATATCCTAGAAAATATGCCCTCACATATGAATAAATTCACGACAACCTTCACCAATGGTGCATATCTCTCTGACAAGTATATGAATGGGAAAACATGTGAGTGATCTCCTTTGTATTGTGATTTCAGGTAGGGTTCATACTCTTCTAGGTTTAGGTTCATTCCTTTGAACCAATTTTCACCATGGTTTGGTATGCCTATAGCTCGAGAGATGGCATCCACTTAAATCATGAAATCAGTCGCTACAATGGTGAGCTTTTCTTCCTTCAAGGTGAGGGAAAATATACCCGTGAGATGCTCATGGTAACCTACTTCCAACAATCTTTGACAAAACCATAAACAATTGACATCTTCAAAGCATTTCATGACAAATGGGGAGGAGGTGATTTCATTGCAATTAGAGGTCTCAAACCTCAATATCTTCCACCCCTTGTTGTACTTCCTCTTCTCTGATGGCGATGAGTCAAGCTCCATACTTCAATCCTTAGGTGAAAGGCAAGCAAAAAAAATGAAATTTTATGCTCTGAGGGAATGAGGTGGTATGATGGACTTAGGAGTTGCCTAAATTTGTAATGAAATTTAGGAGGGTAGGGGATGATGTCAGTGGGTAGGGGAAAAGGGAATTTCAGGAAATGAGTGAGTGAAGGGGGTGGAGAAGGCCAAAACATAGGCCTATCCTAGAAAGAGATAGAGAAGATTAGGGTTTAGAGGAAAATGATAGAAAGTGAGGGTATAAGGCTTTGTGATGGATGAAAATGGTGTATTAGTTGCAAAAAAAGGTGTAGGGACAAGGAATATAAGGTTTAGGGCAGAAACTCGTAATTTGATGAACAAAACCATGGAAATCATGTAAACCCTAGAAGAAGAAACATTGGATCATTTTCTTGACATATGAGGCAAAGGAGGGCATGCAAATGATTAAACTTACTTGTTATAGAGCCTGGAGGATGAAATGACTGAAGAGGAGCTTTGAAAAATGAATTTTTGTGGTCAGACAACAATTTTGGACAACTCTTCCCCCTGCACAACGAAGGCTTCCTGTGTGCAATGTGTTGTCCAGGTGTGTAGCGAAGGCTCTTTGTGCACAGCGAGAGTCAATTTTTGCCACTGAGGAATATGGAATCACAATTTTTCGCAAAGGAGAGGGAGGATCTCGATGCTAGGATAGTAGACAAGTGCAAATTAGTGTGAATGAGCTCCTCCATGTCCTTTTATAATTTTATTTTGGTGTCTAAGTGATTAATGAGGCAGGATGGCCCACCTCACCAATTCACTTTATTTTTGAGTTTTGTAGCCTTAAGACCTCTTCTTGTAAATTTAGAACCTTGGTAACATTATTACATCTAAAAACATAAATTACATCTAAAATCAAGTGTTATTGAACAAATTTACCTATTGCTACTCCTCATTTTCTGGATTTATACATGAAATGACTGATTTTGTGACCTTAACCCTAATGACCTAATGGTGACACTGAGTTGAATGGAGACCATGATGATGTGATTGAAGTGATATTAATGATGATTTGATGATGGTGGACTCAACTGAGTGATGAAAGTGATCGGCATATGAAATTCTTGAGAGAGCGGAAATAGCCCTAGACACACTAGCCAGTGACCAAATTTTTATTTGAAGACTCACTAAAATGACAAAAAATTGACTTGACACACTAACAACACATTCTAACAGCATATTTGATCATCGGTGATAGACTGATCTGACTGATAGTAAGAACCTCACAAATAACCTTACTTTTTTTGTGACTTGGGAACCTAACCAATTCATTAGCAAAACAATATTGTGCCCAACCCAAAGTCTCCCTTTCTCTGAAATTGATTTGTCCATGCCTTATCACAACCATAGGCTTACCTCTTGCAAGTCATATTATTAACTTCTCCTAAAACACTTCATTCTTGGGACACCTAGAATTCACTGACACTCCTTGGAACACACTCTTATCTGTTCATTTCCAATCATTTTGACCTATTTCTCCCTTGTGCTCCCCTTACTCTCCTTAATACTCCTCACCATACATTGACATTTTCTTCCATGTGTTTGCACACCTTTTCATTCCTTTGCATGCCCTGAGACTCCTTAGCTATCATGCCCTCACAACTACCCTTACTTTTTTTTAGACTTGGTCGGAACCCAACCAAGTCCTGCACTGACTACAACAACTTAACCAAGTTATAGTTACTACAACTAGACTATGCCTAGATCACCTAAGAACTGCCTATAACATATCTTAGGGTACTCATGTCCAATCTAAACTCATCACACATAAGAAGTTACCAATTCAAGGTTCATGTCCAACCATGGCCACAAAACAACTAAGAAACATAGTTTACATCTTGACATGCCATAGCACATGGCACATCTAACAATCCATTAGCCCTATGTGGCATGTGTTAACATCCCATACATTTCTTGGCATGGTTTACACTCCCTAGCACAGCCTAGCACTCTCTGACATGCCCTGAAACTTTAGCATGCCTTGGCACTGCCTAGCATATAACCTTGTCATTCCCTCCTTAGAACACTTGGAACTCATTGACACTCCCTATCACACACTATTTTCTCTTCATTTCCATGCATTTTGAACTAGTTCTCCCTTTCGCTTTTGTGGCACTCCCTAACATTCACTGGCATGCATTGACACACCCTCGAACATGGCATATCTTGGTATGTTTCCTTGGCACTCTATAATTCCTTGGCACTACTTAACATATCTTGTCACTCCCTCCTTACCACACCTAGAACTCAATAACACCCCCTTTCACACACTCTTATTCATTCATTTCCATGTATTTGAAACTAGTGATCCCTTTTGTTTCCTTGGCACTCAATAACACTCCCTGGCATGCATTGGCACACCCTAGTACCTAACACATCTTGGCATGTTTTCCTAGCCTCTAGCATGCCTTAGCACTGCCTATCATACATTGTTACTCCCTTAGCACCCATGCATCTCTCTGACACTTCTTGTCACAAACTCTTATTTGTTCATTTGCATGCACTAATTTGACATAGTTATCCCTTGTGTTTCCTTCGCACTCCCCAACACATCCTAGCACATGTTGAAACACCCTCGCATGTAGAACATCTTGGCTCCTGTTATAGAAATATTTGGGCACTTCAACCCCAATCTTATATGTCGATAAACTAGGGCTCTTTAACCCATAAAAGTGTTGTTTCATACCCTAAAGGATCACAGTCAACTGATTACATCATTCCCCAGAAGTTACACCTAAAAAACCACTCAGAACTGGCCAAAACTGGACCATACTAACTACTCCACTTTAAGGGTGTGATGCGTACAGACTTCTACACTAGCTAGGTGCGATGCATACTAACGAGGCCTTCTATGGGGTGTGATGAGCAAGAAGGGACAAATGTATAAGACAGTTTGCTAAGTGGATGCTCATGGAATCTTCCAGAAACTTCTCCTATGACACTTGCCTCTCTGAATTCGCCCAAGGATGAGTAAGAGATCCAAGAAATCTCCAAGCGGAACCAAGAACAACAAGTGGAATGACACTAATCAAAAGCCCAAAGATGACTCACACCCTTGCAGACATCTATAAATGGATCCCTCATCTGAGATATCTAGGGGTTGTAATTCTGTAATTTGCAAGGAAGTGTTGATAGTTTGTGTATGAGAAAGAGCATTATATTGTCTGGTGATCTTGCTTTTCATGAGGTGAAGAGGGCTTTGATTCTGGGAGGATGATGCTGGATCAGACAGCTGGGTTGTAATTCTCCCTTCTATTTTAATAAAGTTCTTTGAGTTTTCCTCCATACAATTGCGGATTTGTGAATGTTGTTATTTGTGAATGCCATTGTATGTTCATTGTATTTCTGATTCTGCAATGCTTATGATATAATAGATCAAGTTGCTTTGATGGTGTTTTATTACTTTGTTTCTACAGGTATTCTCCAAGTAGGATAAGTAGGAGAGGAGTTGCAAGCTCTATCAAGGGGGAGAGAAATCAAGCAAGGAGTTAAGCAGAAGATCTAGGTTGGTTCCTTTGCTTCTCTCTTATCTATCATACATTGAATAAATCCCAAATCGCTTTGATTGTTTGTTTGCTAGGATAATTGCCAATCCTAGAGGGCTAGCAGATCGAGAAGCAATAGTTTTCCCAGAAACAAAATGCCGACTCCACTGTGGAACGAATAGTTTGTTTGTTTGCTGTTGTTGTTTGTTTTATAAACTATAGACAGAGCTTGAAGTTAGCCAGATAGCCTTCAAACTACTCTTGCTCTGCAATTGCAAAGTAGATGAATGCTACTTCAGTCAATCTCTAGCTTAGTTTATGAATTGAACATTAGACTCACAAGCATTCTAGATGCCCTATTGGTAGCTCAGTGACCTCTCAAGATCATACCTCTATACTTTGCTCTTTACTGTACATCATAACTCAACTTAAATCACTGAAATCTGCTGCAAATTTGAGCCAAAACCCACATCAGTTGTGCTCTCTGGCACATCACACTGTCTGTCATGGTCAACTAGTATGAATCACACTTCCCAAGTGTAGCAACTGTGATTCATGCTTGTTTCTGTGAAGCATATGTGCGATGACTAACTGAACCTATTTCCATTCTTGAAATTTGGGTTTTTTGTCCTTGTTTTCAGTTCTATTTAGTTGTTTTGCTGCTTATGAACAACGTCTCATTACTGAAGCCTACTTTCATTACATCGATCAACCTCCATTGATTAGGATTAGTAAATTTTTTTACGTATTTGTCCATCATTTACAATCCTTTGTCGAAAAGTTGCTTAAATCGATCTGTCGTTTTGGTACAAAAAGTGTCGTAACTATCGTTTTGTGTCAAAAAGAGAAGTTTCGTAGAGTCTTCCTTACCCAGATAGTCGATTGAACTTTTTTTCATGTACTTGATTTGATTTGTTGATATTTGAAGTGTCAAAAACATTTTCTATTCGAAATTGAAAAGTGTCGTTTAGTATCCCTTTCTATTTTGAAAAAGAAATTGTCGAAAATGTCACTTTAAGTAAAAATATTTCAGATCTTTGCTACACTTAGTTTTCTTTTTTGACATTTTTTACATTAAAGAGAATGAAAAAAAAATACATGCATTTGCATTTAGACTCTGTTTGAAAAATGATTTAGGAAAGTCCATTAGTGTGTGCTCTTTGCTCTTTGTTTGAAAGAATCGTAATCTTCTTTCCTTAGTAGCTAGGGTTTTCATTGCTAAAAGTAAACAACGATTGTTTATCATTGGAGATTGCATTTTTAGGAATTTTAAATCTCCATCATGTGGTGAACCATTGAAAGGAAAAATTCTAAACAAGATCAAATCTAAAATAAATTTCAGTGAACTTAACAATGCTTTGGAACCTAACGCAACACATTTAGAGGTCTAGGCTAGAGACGTGTTCCGGCGTCGTAAAAACTAGTAACTATCATTTTCATCGAAGGTTGGGTGATTCCTCCTCTTTGATACGACAAATGCTAGCACGGACTTGTGCTCCCTTTACCGTCAAGTATATATTGTGAGACCACAATAGGCTTATATCCTTTATCCATAGGAAGCCATGTCTATCGCCCTATTGATCGCAATGCATTGAACACAACATTCGGGAAGATTGACTGCCATACATAAGTCCTTGGTAGTTTCTCTTTAATTTATCACCAAGGTGTATATTGTGGTTTTGTGATTGGTTTGGTAATCCCTCTATCTAGATTTCTAGAGTAGTCACCTTCGTTTCTTTTCGACTCCTTAAAAGAAAAGGTCCATCTGAGCAATTGTCACTTTAGGCTAATTAAAAATCGAAGCGGACTAGAGTCATCTTTAGCTTTTTCTAGACTCTTGAAAATTGAAGAAGCAAATTTGTGTCAAAGCATCATTAAAATTTATTTAAATTCGTAATAAAATCCTTATTCCTTCATTGATCTTAGGTTGAGATAATGGAGTCCACCGATCAAGGAATCCCTCTCAAGGGGAGTCCTAGTCCTTTTACTTCTTGGGGAAATATTAGTGCTCCTCATATGGCCACATTGTCCCTTCCGGGACTTACCATTGGCCTACTAGTATGGCTGTTATTGACCTTTGTGGTTGAAACTAATGTGATTCCTCAATAATCGAATCAGCAACCAGTTGATACTAAAGTTCACCCCTCTCCTTCTTCTTCGTTTGTTTCTCCCTCCCCTTCTTCCTCTTTGCTTGGTGAAAATAGTGATGCTAATAACCAAGTGGCTAAGAAGAAGAAGAAACGTAAGGAGAAGAAGAAGAAGCCAATTTAGCAAGGGGGCAACCAAGTGACCATAGATTTGGGTGCATCAGCTAGTGAAAATATGCACATTAAAGCTCCTAAACCCAGATTTCCATGCATAATATGTAGAGGAGACCATTTTCATTGGGATTGTTTGTGCATTCCTCGGATCTTGAGAGAATGGTTCCCCCATTCGCACCAACTGGTGTCATCAACCTCTACTAATCATGTTGATAATACCCATTAACTATTGATAGTGAAGTCAGTTGACAAAAAGGGAAGGTCAAAGTTCGATGTAGGATATGTGAAGGTAGTCATTCTCTTCACCGTTGTCCTTTTTTGGAGGAAGCCAAAAGAGTTTTGGATAACCGTCCTGCTTCATCATAGCAACTTCCATCCGGATACAGGAAACTCTCCCCAAGTCCTTTACTAGTTTAAAATATGACTGACATGACTCAATCGTTGGTCAAAACACCTATCATTGAGAGTGAATCTTCTGAGTCCATACCGGACCAAAGTCAGTAGGTCAAAATGGTAGTCGACCTAGTTTTACCTTCAGAAGGCTCACCTTTAAATGATACCCTTCCCAAAGAGAGTGAGAACAATATTGTTCAAATTCTTTTCGTCACTTTAGAGTCTGATGAACTTGGGGGCAATCCTCCCATTCCTTCACAACAAGAAGAGAATTCCCTAGTTCTAGCCACTCAAGGGGTTAATTCAACTATTTATTCGATACCCCCTCCAAGCATTCTGGTCACTTCCTTTGATTGGAATTGACTAGCAAGATCCCACCTTCCTTCTAATGTACCATTCTGGATCATAGTACAAGTTTACAAAATGATCATGTCTGGCACTATCATAGATGAAGGGGTTTCAATCAGTATCCTTTCCTCAACTACTTGGAAAGAACTTGGTTCACCATCGCTTATGCCTATTACATAGAATTTGTCAGGCTTTAACAAAGGAACCAGTGGACCATTGGGGATCCTTCCTAAGTTACTGATTAAACATTGGGAAGGAAAACCGTTCACTTGAATGTGATGGTATTCCAAGGGCTATTAGATTACAATCTACTGCTTGGACGTGACTATGTTTACAACATGGAGGCTATTGTTTGAAAACTCTTTCAAGTGATGTGTTTCCCGCATGAAGGCCAAATTGTCACTATTGACTAGCTTTCATTTCCCAGTTCAAACACAACTTCAGGTCAAACATCATCCCTAAATGGTCTTTTTGCATGAAGAATATCTCTTCAACCTTCATTCCATCGACCTAATTACCACAAGTAGTCTAGTGAATGTAACGAAGCTTAGGGAGCATGCACCCTTGTCTGCTTTGGCAGACGAACCCAGCTGAAAAAGTAGATTTCCCTATAGTTAAGTGATTGGTCGGACACACCATTCACCTTTGTCCACTCTGTGGATGAAGCCATGGAAGTGTTTTGTTACTATTTTTTCCAAGGAAGATTTTTTACTGTCGAGTAAAACCATCCTGTTTAACCATAGTGACTTCCATATGTTTGATGGAGACTCTCCTTTTCTCGATGAATGGGGGCATGCAAATCTTTTTATGCAAGCTGAAAATGACCAATTTCATTTTTTTATCTTTTTAGCCTTTTAGTTTTTCAACTTCTTAGGTTGGGTGATTGTTCTAACACACCATTCACCTTTTTCTGTGCTGCGGATGAAGCAAAGGAAGTGTTTTTTCCAACTGCTGATGAAACCATCCTACCTAACCTCGGTAGCTCCTTACCTTTTTAGTCTTTTTTAGATTTTTAGTTTTGTCATTCCTAGCTTGCATAGAAAGAAAAAATAAATCTGAGTATACCTTTCGCAAGGTTCGAGCTCATTAAAAAATGAACCCACCTCCTCTGAGCATACTTTCTGCAAGGTTTGAGCTCATTAAAAATTGAACCCACCTCCTCTGAGCATACTTTCCGTAAGGTTCGAGCTCATTAAAAAATGAACCCGCCTCCACCGAGCATAGTTTCTGCAAGGTTCAAGCTCGCTAAAAAATAAACCCGCATTCACTGAGCATGGTTTCTCCAGGTTCAAGCTCATTAAAAAATGAATCCACCCTCAGTAAATAACCTTTGTGATTGCCCTGCTATCAGCCTTTTGAGCCCTGGTTGTGTTCCTGCCATCACCTCCATTCTTTTGGCTGATTATATGCTTCCACTTGATTGTTTACCCTTTTGAGGAACAGTTGCAATGAGTGGTTTCATTAGACAACCTCTTCATATCACCATGTTTTGAGAAGTTCCAAGCTTACCCAGAACCATTTGCTACCCTAGACACCACTCGTTCCTCAAAAAATGAGTCCTCTTTAAACCCTTTTCAGACTCATTATATATTAAAATATTGTCGATCTATTGGCCTTGTCAGCTCACTAAAATAGTCGAAAGTGTCATCCCTCTTGTAGATTTTAATCTTTTTCAGACCTAAGGGATTATCTCATGAAAAAGTTGGAAAACTTGTCTTCTCGACTCGCTAAAGCTATCAAAAAGTCATCCCTTTTTGTATTATTTTATCCCTTTTTGGACTTAGAGGATTATGCTATGAAAAAGAACTACTGGAGTTTCCTTTTCATCCACCCAGACAAGAATGAGTTTCACTGTCGCTAGGCTCGCTAAAACATAGCGACAGGTTTACTGGGAGGGAAAGTTATATAACAAGCATATGTTATTTTCCTCAAGCTTGACAAAAATAAAGAGGTACTGGTCAGCAATGACTGGGGAAAATGGGAAGAAAACTTGAAGAATTTTATTGGTAGCAGGTCACTCTTGAACATGACACTTTCAATCTATCGCCATGATTGAATCGGGTTGGGTTATTCCATTCACCAATCATATCACCATTAGTCCTCCACACCATCCATTTTTTGGGGTTAATGCTACCAATCCATCTCGGTGTCGCTGATATGTTCAAGAGAAGTCATTCAGAGAATTCACCATCTAGCTAATTCCTCATCCACTGGAATACCTTCACCCTCCATTTTTCATGACCGCCATTCCTAAACCTTTTGTCATCAGATCATTTTCACCTCTATAAAGTCATTTGCTTCGTTTCATGTTGTAGATGTGGGATACATTAAGGCCCTCCTATGATGGGTCACTTCTTGTTTACATCAGCTCAGTATCCAAGAATTTTACTTAGAAACAACCCTTTCAGTACTTTGAATCTTGCATGCCTCAACGGCAAGTTTCTCACTTCCGGTGACAGGTTGACATCAATGGCCTTCAACCGAAAGATTTTGCATGGTGTTCGACATCGGATCATATATTCACACCACTTGAATTGTACTATAGTACCTTGAGGGTTATCATCATTATCAGTGATTCCTCTTGCGTCTGTTAATGGCTTACATTATTGGCTGCTAATCAGGTGATGTCTTTCCATGTTCAACTTCGGAACATACTTTCACATGGATCGACTTGTACATCAGGCAAAGATTGAACGAGTTTGAAGACCCCAGATCTAGTTTCATCAATCTAGGTTGTGATATATCGAGGGATATAAGGGCATCAAATGTACAGAGAAGCTGCACAGATAGTCATCCAAGCCAAGGATGATGACTCTACATATGAAGAATCACTAGTTTGCAACTTCAAACAACTATCTGGTCTATGTACATGAAATGAATTTATAAAGTTGAGCATGGGAATGCCCACCTTAGCTAGATCATGAAAATAATATGATGATGATGTATTGTATTGTATCTTATACAGGTCACCTTCCCGTTCAAATACCTCGGATCCTCATGATAAAGCATTTCACCGAACATCAAAAGATTTACGACTTCATGCTTTAGGGGGAAATGTTCTAGACATATTTGGGCACTTCTGCCCCAAGCTTATATGTTGATAAAATAGGGCTTTTTAACCCCTAAAATTGTTGTTTCATACCCTAAAGGATCATGGTCAACTGATTACATCATTCCCGAGAAGTTCCACCTAAAAAACCACTGAGAACTAGCTAAAACTAGACCATACTGACTGCTCCACTATCAGGGTGTGACGCATACTAAATTCTAAACTAGCCAAGTGTGACAGATACTGAAAAGGCCTTCTGTGGGGTGCAATGAGTGAGAAGGGACAAATGTCCGAGACAATTTGCTAAGTGGATGCTCATGGAATCTTCCAAAATCTTCTCTTATGACACTTGCCTCTCTGAATTCACTGAGGGATGAGTAAGAGATCCAAAAAATCTCCAAGTGAAACCAAGAAAAACAAGTGGAATGACACTAATCAAAAACCCAGAGATGTCTCACAACCTTGCAGAGATCTATAAATGGATCCCTCATCTGAGAGATCTAGGGGCTAGAATTTTGTAATTTGCAAGGAAGTGCTAATAGTTTGTGTCTGAGAAAGAGCATTATATTTTTGGGTGATCTTGCTTTTCATGAGATGAAGAGGGATTTGATGCTAGGAGGATGATGCTAGATCAGACAACTGGGTTGTAATTCTCCCTTCTATTTTAATAAAGTTCTTTGAGTTTTCCTTGTATTTTTTAATGTTGTTATTTGTGAATGCCATTGTATTTTCATTGTATTTCTAATTCTGCAATGCTTATGATATAATAGATCAAGATGCTATGATGGTGTTTTGTTATTTTGTTTCTACAGGTATTCTTTGAGCGGGATAAGTAGGAGAGGAGTTGCAAGCTCTATCAAGGGGGAGAGAAAACAAGCAAGGAGTCAAGCGGAAGATCCAGGTTGGTTCCTTTGCTTCTCCCTTGCCTATCATACATAGAAGAAATCCCAAGTTGCTTTGATTGTTTGTTTGCTAAGATAGCTGCCAATCCTAGAGGGCTAGCAGATCGAAAAGACACTAGTTTTCCAAAAAATAGCTGCATGTCGCCCTAGCAATCTAGCATGACTAGCGCAACATAGCATACTATGTCAATCTCTCCTTAGCACACTTGGAACTCACTGACACTCACTGTCAGACACTCTTATTCATTCATTTCCATTCATTTTGACCTAGTGCTCCCTTATGTTTCTCTAGCACTCCCTAACACTCGTTAGCATGCATTGGCACACCTTGGCACTTGGCACATCTTGGTATGCTTCTCTAGCACTCTAGCATGCCTTGGCAGCAATGCATAGAATACTTTGTCACTCCCCCCTTAGTACACCTGGAACACGCTGACTGTAATGTTCCAAACTAGGAAAAATAGTGCTATGCAAAGAATATAATAAAAATAACACCATAAAATTAAATCAAACCACTAGACCACAAAACTGTCTAGCATGTGTTAGCATGCCTTTCCATTCCTTAGCATGCCCTGGCACTCCTTAGCTGTCACGCCCTCACAAATATCCTTAGATTTTTTGCAACATGGTAACCCAACAAAATCCTACCTCAACTATAACAACAACTTAACTATAGCAATAGCTTGACCAATTTACAATTATTACAACTAGAATGGTATTTCACCTCCACTCTTGGTGTTTACTGGTGCTTTAAGGTATTACATTACCATTCTGGTATACTTGGGATTTACATTTGAAATTCTGATCTTCTTGTGCTTCTTTATATATTGTCCATCCATGTAGTGATTGTTTTTCTCCAACTGATAAATTGCTTCTTTCAACAGTTAAAAAAAAAAATATCACAGTAAACTTTCCAGTCAAGTATAATTGTTTATTACCTTGGAAACTATATAGGTGGTTGATAAGGATGGTGGATTTCTTTCAAAAGCTAACCTGGAAAGTGGTGCAAGATGGATAGTCGAATTGGGTCTTGAAACTATGGGGTGCACTATCATAGTGCAGAATATGAGTCAGCCTCGAGAGTTGCTTATAGAGGTCAGTTAATTTCTTAGATTGACAGGGTTCTTATATTGCATTCAATAACTCATTTTTTTTTATTTTGAGACATGGTTTAACATTGTCATGTTACGTTCTGTTGGTTTTCACCAATATTGTAGATGCTTTGTGAGGAGCGGTGGCTCTTCCTTGAAATAGTTGACATCATTTGAGGCTTGGGGCTTATGATTTTAATGGAAGCCATGGAAGCTCACAGTGACAAGATCTGGGCTCGCCTTTTTGTTGAGGTGATGCCATGATTGCAAGCAAGATAATTAACTCTTAGACCTCTGATTCCATGTAAAGCTTCCTCTTTTACTTTTTTTTGGTTGCTTGAGTAGACCATAGACTTGAAGGATTGGCATTTGAATTTATAATGAGAATAGGGTATGAATTTATTTTAAGCCTATGTGTGTTTCTAGAGTTAGAGAAAAGTGCCAAACCAAATAAATTTCTATGGTTGATGCTTAATAACTAACGCTTAGAGATTGTTCTTGAGAATTTGATTGTGTATGGTTGTAGACCATAAGATATTGTAGCTATCAACCTCTATATTTCACCTTATGTTCTCTATGTTCTGGCATATAAAATTTTGAAGCCACCACTAGTATAAAATGAGAAGATAGTGACAAGGTGACTAAGAAATTTAGTCACCACAACTTTTACAAATGAAATACTACAAAAAATGAGCAATATTAAGTGACCCAACTAAAAATGACTAATATAAATGACTAATTTAGTCCTAGGATAAAATATACGACTAGTTGATAAGTAATAAAACTTAAAACTTAAAATGACTAATGTGAATGACTAATTTAGTCTAGGAAAAATAACTACCTATGAAGTACTACAATAATATGAATCAATGATTTACGTTAGTAATTTTAATTATGTACAATAAGATACATTTCAATGAAAGTAAAGGCACTAGGAACCACAATGAGCAAAAGATCCAAGCCCATACAAAGAGCTCACCACTGTCAACATATACATCAATGCAATATCAATAAAATACATAAGGTTAATACCATCAATGAAATACACATCCAGGTTTCCATAAGTGTAAGACATGTGCCTGCCACCCTCAATAGGATACACAAAAAACACATGGACACCACCAACATCAAGATACACATGCATATTTCCATCATTGAAAGGTTCTTAAGTTATGTAGGATAATGTGCCTTTGAAGTAGGTCTATAAGGTTGACTTATTGTGAAAAGAACATAAAACATGAGAGAAATCCTTTGAGTTCGGTTATACAAAATGCCTAACAAGAATCCGTGATACTTAGAGGTGTCGTGTCTTTTCTTCTCCCTTTAAATCATTGACTTCCTTGTTCTTCTTTGCAGTACAAAGGCCTTGTGCAATCTATGGGTGGAACCCTACAAGGGTTTGAGGTAGGTGCCACTGAGTTGAGAAGGAGATGAGTTCCTATCATCATTTTCATTATCAATCCTGTAACTATGTGTATCACCCTTCATTATCAATCTTCAATATCTACATCTAACATTTTGTATCGCCCTCGAATCCAAAAGTGAGAATGAGATCATTGATACCTTGTGAAACTCAATCAATAGTTGATTCACAAAAAAATATAAGCAATAGTAAATTCATGAAGAAATAATATATTGTAAGAAAGAATTGAATATGAGTGAGGAAAACAACATTTTCCCCTTTTAATCCCCCAAAATAAACTTAATATAAAAAAAAACTTAATATTACATGATAAAACTTCCATTTATGCTTAAATAATGTTTTTTTAATTAGAAAATAAAAACAAACCATACCAATTATCCAATATAGCATGATTAGATAAGAAAACCATTTAATGGTGACTCACATTCCAAATTCCAACCACTCTATTTACAAAACCTATGAAATGAGACTCATGTTCCAATGTGAGTAAGAGGAGGGAGGTGAAAAATAAAGTTTATGTTTGAAATTAACAAATGTGCCATTAATTAATTATTGAAAATGAATGAAAAAGAAAGGAAGAAGTTGTAAGTAAGAGAATTTTTGTTCCTATGGGTGTGTGGATTGGCAAGAAGAAGGCGAAGATGACCAGGAATCACGAGGAAGAATTCAAGGTGAAGTCGTAAGATAGTGTAGGTTTGATTTTATTTTTTTTCGAGTTTGCCATTTCAATTGTGATGACAAATGGAAAAAGATAAGATATTTTTTTGTTTCTATGGGTGGGTGGATTGGCAAGACGAGGGCAAAGACGAGGAATCAAAGGGAGGAAGAATTCAAGGTAGTTGTTTTTGGAAATCGATAATAATACTTATCGATTTTTGTATTTGATATGGCATTGGCAGACCAATGAGCTAAATTTTCATAGTTGGCATCTATTGGGAGGTCCTGCCATGGTTAGCCTGGGCATTTGTAAATGTAGAAACACTTTCATCTATGGGAAATAATAAAGACATCAAAATGTTTTAGGTGTGTATGATTTTTTTCTTTCAATCTTTGCTCTGGACTATTTTTCCAGTTACCAAATATCATTCCTAAACTATATATTCATCTGAAGTTGTATAGAAATTTTTGGGCACTGCAACGCAAATCAAATATGTCCATAAACCAAGGGCTACTAAGTCCCTAAAATTGTTGTTTCACATCCTAAAGGAACAAGGTCAGCTGATTACATCATCTCCCAGAAGTTCTCCACAGAAAACTACTCAGAACTGGTCAAATCTAGACCATACAGACTACCCAGTGCAGAAGGTGCGATGCATCCCACCTGCCTAGAGTAAAAGGTGTGATGCATACTGGATAGCTCTTCTGCAAGGTGCGATGAGCAATAATGGACAAATGGTAGAGACAGTTTGCAAGGTGGTTCGACATGGAATCTTCCAGAAACTTCTCCTATGACACATGCCTCTTTGAATTCGCCCAGGGATGAGTAAGAGATCATCAATCTCCAAGTGGAATCAAGAACTATCAGAGAGGACACTAATCAAATCTCAGAAGCTAACTCACCTCCCTGCAATCATCTATATATGGATCCCTCATCCCAAAGATCCAGGGGCTGGAATTTTGTATCTTGTAAGGAAGTGTTGTTGGTTTCTTGGTGTAACATCATAGTGTTGGGTGATCTAAGCTTTTCATGAGGTGAAGAAGGGATTTCTTGCTGAGAGGATGATGCTGGGTTAGAAAATTTGGTTGTAATCCTCTTTGCTATTCTTGATATTAATAAAGCTATTCAATTTTTCCTCCACATTCTTGTATGATTGATGATATATGCATTTGTGTGGTCAATATATATCTGGTCCTATATTGTTTGTGATAGTAGATCTCTGTTCTTGGATAGTGTTATGCTACTTTGATTCCATAGGTGCTCTTTGAAGCTGGGTAGATGAGGAAGAGAGTGGAAAAGATCTATCAGAAGGGAGAGGAATCAAGCAAGGAACTAAGCTCAAGACAGAGGTTGGTCTCCTTTGTTCCCATCTTATCTACTTCTCATAAAGGAAAACGAAAGTAGTTTTAGTTAGTTTTTTCTAAGATAGCTACCAGTCTTAGTGGGACTAGAAACTCTGCATAGACACTATATTTCCCGATAACAAAATGGCGACTCCACTGGGGAGCAAATAGCTTGTTTGCTTTTCTATACTTGTTTGTTTTACAAACTTACAGATGGAGCCTGAAGTCAAGCCAGCTAGCGTTCGAACTGCATTTGCTATGCAAGTGCAAAGTAGATCAATGTTGCTTCAGTCTATCTCTGGGTTTTGTTTATAAACTAAAAAATCAATTTGCAAACATCCTAATTGCCCTTGTGGTGGATCTAGTAACCTCCTTAGATCTACCCCTGTTATTTATTTACTGATTATCACTTGCTCAGCGTAAATCCTTGAACTGTGCTACAAACTGTGATCAAGAACTGGATCAAAACTCTTGCACTGTACCATCGCACCCTCTCTTCAAGGATATCAGTATGCATTACACTTCCCATGTGCAGTAGGTGGGATGCATACTGGAATCCCTATGTAACAGGTGCGTTGGTCAGAGAAGGCTAATTTTGCCTCCAGACATTAGTTTTTCTTCACTCTTTTCAGCTTTATTCAGGAGTTTTGTTGTCTATAGTCAGTATACCTCTGTGGAAACCCCCTTCCTTGCCATTATTCTACCTCCATCGTGCAAAGAACTGTAAATGTTTTTATGTATTGTGAGCCATTTTCAGTTCTCTTTTACAACGAAGTAGCATAATTGAACTGTCATTTCTTGATTTGGAAGTGTCGCAAGTGTCATTTTCAGTCATAGAAGAGAATCTAATTGTTCTTGATAGTCGATTACACTATTACTCTTGTATTTGATTTGAATTAGTAGTTTTTCAAGTGTCTAAAGCAAGTTTTGAATTCCAAATCACAAAGTGTCGTCATTGTCTTCATTTTATCTTGAAAAGAAGCTTGTTAGTAATGTCGCTTTGAAAAATAATTCAGATTTGCGCTTAGGTTTCTTTTTATCATTGACACATTAAGAAGGCTGAAAATAAATACATGCATGTGCATTTGCATTTAGACTGTTTGTTGGTTTGATTTAGGACAGTGCATATAGTGTGTGCTATCTGCTCTATGTTGAAAGAATATCATCTCTCTTTCTTTAGTAGCTAGGATTTTCATTGTAAAAAGAAGATTAAACGATTGTTTATCATCTTAGATTGCATTTTAGGAATTGTATACCTACATCACGGGGTGAACCTGAAAGGAAAATTTCTTAAACAAGATCAACTGTAAAATAAATTTAATGAATCTAAAAATGCTTTGGAACCTAATGCACAACATTTAATAGTCTAGGCTAGAGACGTATTCCGGCATCATAAAGCCTGGTAACTGTTGTTTTCGCTGCTGGTTGGGTGATTCCTCCACTTTGAGATGACAAATGCCAGTACAGACTTGTGCTCCCACGTACCGTCAAGTATATATTGGGAGACCATAATAGGCTATATCCTTTATCCATAGGAAGCCGTGTCTACCGCTCTATCGATCCCAATGCACTGAACACAACATTCGGGAAGATTGACTGCCGCACCGTAAAAAGTATTCTGCAGTTTTGCGATTGGTTTGGTAATCCCTCTGTCTAGACTTCTAGAGTAGTCTCTTTCGTTCCTTTTCAGACTCCTTAAAGGAAGAGGTCCATCTGAGCACTTGTCACTTCAAGCTCATCAAAAATCGAAGGCGACTAGAGTCATCTTTTCTTTTTTCTCGACTCTTAAAAATTGAAAAAACAAGTTGTGTCAAAGCGTCTAAAATTTATTTTAATTGGAATAAATATCACCTTTCCTACATTGGCCTTAGGTTGAGAAAAATGGAGTCCACAAACCAAGGATTTTCCCTTGGAGGAAATCCTAGTCCTTTCTCCTCTTAGGGAGATGTTGGTGCACCCCATATGGCCACATTGTCGCTTTTAGGATTCACAATCGGCCTGCCCGTATGGCTCTTCTCGACCTCTGTCATTCAGAACACTGTGATTCCTGAGCAATCAAGTCAGCAACTAGATGATATCAGAGTTACCCCCCAACCTTCTACTTCGTCTGATTCTCCCTCTCTTCCTTCCTCTTCACTTGATGGAGCTGGTAAAGCCAAAAATCAAGTAACTAAGAAGGAGAAGAAGGGGAAGGAGAAGAAAGAGAAGAAGAAGAAGGAGCCAAAGGCGAAAAGGGGCAACCAGGCATCATCTAGTGAAAATCCACACACTGCACTGTCAAAGCCTAAATCTCCATGTGTCATTTGCAAAGGAGATCACTATCATCGAGATTGTCCTTGCATCCCTCAGATCTTAAGGGATTGGTCTCCTCGTTTGCACAATCTGGTGTCAACAACCTTCGATGATCATGTTGAAAGTACACCGTCAACTAGTGAAAGCGAAGTGTCAGGACAGAAAAGGAAAAGTAAATCCCCTTGTAAACTATGTGAAGGCGATCACACCATCCACTGTTGTCCCTTCCTAGACGAGGCTAAAAGAGTTTTGGATGACCATCTAGTTTCACCATTACAGCTTCCTCTTGGATATAAGAAACTCTTGCCAAGTCCATCACTAGTTGAAAATCCGACTGACACGCCATTGTGGTCGGTTGAAGCATCTACCATTGAAGATAAACCATCTGAATTCACACCAGATGAAAGTCAAACGGTCGAGGCGGCAGTTGACCCGGTCTTGCCTTCAGAAGGTCCCTATTCAAATGATATAGTCACCGAAGAGAACAAGAATGACACCGTTCAAATTCTCTTCGTAAACACAGACTCCGATGAACATGGGGGCAGTCTACCCATTCCTTTACCGTAGGAAGGAAGTTCGTCAGAGTCATATCCGGCCATCTATTCAGTCCCACCTCCAAGAAACCTAGTTGTTTCCTTCGATTGGAATCTACTAGGCAGACCCTGTTTACCGGCTAGTGTACCATTTCGAATCATTGCACAAATATATAGAATGGTCATGGCTGATACCATCATAGATGAAGGAGCTTCTATGAGTATCCTTTCCTCAACTTCTTGGAAAGCGCTTGGTTTGCCATCGCTTTTGCCTGAGATGAGAGATCTAATAGGCATTGACAAAGGAACCAGTCGACCGTTAGGGATCCTTCCCAATTTGGCGATAACATTGAGAAGGAAAACCATTCACATGAATGTAATGGTAGTCCAAGGACCCCTAGATTATAATATACTCCTTGGATGCGACTATATTTATTGCATGGGAGCCATTGTCTCCTCGCTCTTTAGAGTAATGGGTTTTCTGCATGAAGGAAGAGTGGTCAAGCTCGTAGACCAACTTTCATTCCCCGGTTCACACATAGAAAATAGTAAAATACCATCCCTGAATGGTCTTTTCACACAAGGAATGTCTCATCAATCCCCAGTCCTTCCACCTGATGAGCGCGAGTGATTCAGGAGGACATGACTGAAACCTAGGGGGCATGCACCCTAGTCTACTTTGGCAGGAAAACCTTGGGCATAGGGTAGGTTTTACACAAAAATATCATCACCACGATTATTTGCAGTCAGTATGGGTCTATCATCACTTGTACTGTCCTCCTAAGCAAGTCTCAGACCTCAACTCTTGAAATCAAGCTTTGGAAATGAGAGAAAGACATTAAAAATCAATCTAACTCTGGTTCCGCACTTTCTCTCATCGTCACCTGCGGTCCCGCACCTTCTGTGTACAAAAACTGCGGACCTGCCCGCTCTGTCCCTGACGGTGTAGGTGCGGACCCCTGTGAAAGTCAAAAGGCACAAGTTTTATCTTAAAAAACTCACTTTGGGTTAATTCTAGAGGTTTCTAGAAGGAATTTTGACGTGGATTGTTCGCTCTAAGGTGGTTCATGCATCCCAAAAGAGAAGGAGCTAATCCCTTGTTGAGAGGAGCTATCCCTTTGAAGGAGGGCTTTATCCCTTTGAAGGAGGACCTAGTAACCTCCCTCCATTGCACTATAAATACAGGCATTGGGCTAGTTGCTGGAGAGGTTAGAAGCTGAACATTTTTTAGGGTAAATGCTAGTGAAATCAAGACTTCCTAGTTGAGCTTAAGAGGAGAGATCACACATCTTTTTGGCTTCATTGGGGAGTGAGTGAAACTTGTCAAAGTAGAGGAGACTTCTTGCTGGACCCTGGGAGGAGCTTGTACAGCATCAAAGCAAAGGTTGTAAAGTTCTTTTTTCTTTTGAATTAATATAATCAAACTCATTTTTCTCAACAAGTATCTTATGTTATTTGTTTCATGGACTCCTTGACTTTCATGTTAAATATGTTTTATGCAACTGGATTTTCAGGTGCTATTTAATTTGTTTGCGTTGTTTGTGTTTGCAGATTCACGAAAAGGAGCTCATTTGGTCCAAAGGAGCGAGGGCATCCACAAGCTTGCATTGGACCTAAGGTAGGCCCTAAAAACACTTGTTTTCTATTGTTAATCAAAGCATATTTAGAGAAAGATAGTGTCTGGTTGGTTTGCTTGTCATTAGGTCTTCTTTAGATTCTAGGAAGGTCTATCTTGTCTGCAAGATCGACTTATTCCGTGTGACAAAATGGCGACTCCACTGGGGACTTGATTGTTTTCCTTGTTTTTACTTTGACCTGAGAAACTCTATTTTAGTTTCTGTTTTTGGCTTGTTGTGTGTAAAATTGGGTAGAGTTTGTAGATCCAGGGTTATTTTTCGTTTTTCATAGCTTTGGGAGAGGACCGCACCCTAGACGTTTGACATAGTGTATACCTACCCGCAGCTTGGCTTTTAGCACAGAGCGGGACCGCACCTGTGCCAACTATAGGCCTGCGGACCCTGTCAAAATTTTGAAAACCCTAAGATTTCCTTTGTTAATCAGCTTAGTTTGTGTTTAGAAATTGTTATCCACTACCCAGACCTGCATATAACTTGTCAGAAGCTTTCCTTGGATTGATTTCGTTAGTGTTAGGGTTTTAGGTGAAATTCCTAGGAGTTTTGCTTGTTGGGTTTGTTTTTCATTGTGGTTGTGTAGTGGCTCTGAGCTTAGAAGCTGTAGGGACTTCAGATCACCTTAGTGTCTACCAGCCTTCTTATGGGTCTGACCATTGACGAAATCTCCCCTTGTTTGAGGAATCCGCTTTGAGTTTTCTGTTTACAAAACTTCGAAAAGCTTGTGCTTGAAAGTTGGATTTTCATTTTCAAAAAGAAAACAAAATTGGTTGTTCTTGACTTATTTGTGATTATGCATAAATTGGTCCTTAGCTTACATCTAGCTAAGTAAAACATCCTTAAAAAAGACTTTTAGTAGGCTTTGACTTCAAATAGGTTTTCATAGTTTGTAGATCTCAAAGTTAGTCATTTTCATAGTTTTGAGTGTTTTATTAAAAAATATAAAAATCTCTTTTGGAAAAAAGTTTGTTTTGTAGTGTTTGAGTGCTTTGAAACGAAAAGGGAAATTTTTGTGAAATAACTAGTTGTCTCATTTTGAGTGCTTTGGAAAAGAAAAACCTCTTCTTTTAATTTGTTGAACTGAGAAAGATTTGTGTTTACAAAGTATTTGCATTCTCAAACTCTTTCTTAGTTAGAAGTTCATCGAAGAGAAAAAGATTGTTTAGATCATCTTAGGTGCATTTTTAGTGATTTTGAGTCAAGTCTTCATACCACGAGTTTCATCTCCGCACCTTTGGACTTAAACAAAAAACACTAAAATTAACACTTAAAGTAAAATTCACCTAGTAACATTTTTATTTCTAGGGCTCTGATACACCAACTTAGCTTAGGCTAGTGTCTTGGAGTAGGAGAGTAATTAACTCTCCAAGACAGTAAAAACAAACAAGTAGGTGTATCTTGTGGTACGGAAGAAATCCAATTTTTTCATTTATGCTCTGGGAAAGCTCCTCTTAAAGGAGAAGCACGAGATCATGTCCGAACCATTGTGGGAATCAATCCTTCCTCATTGGGAACAACGCCAGATATTCACGTATTAAAAACGGTAAACCTCGGATTAACCATTGTCGAGGAGCCTGGGGTCACTTGTTGGTAAACCTTGGATTATGTCAAGGAGCCTTCAAGGGGATTAAGCTTGCTACTCTGCCCTTGCGTGCATATCAGATCGTAGACCGTTCCCCCAGGTATATTTGTCTCGGTTGGTAACCTTAGTGGCCATATTCTTTAGGACTCTTCCTGAGGTTGTTAGAAAATTATATATTATGGAGCAATGGAACACATAAAATATTGCAGAAATATAAACACAGAAAACACACAAAACAAGAGGGACACAGATATACGTGGTTCACCCAGTTTGGGCTATGTCCACCCCGAACAACCAGTCCTTCCTTTCTATTATCCAGCAAAATGAAGAGACACAACCTACAACAAATCCGCTGTAATATCCTCTGTTTTCTCTCACAGTCTCACCTCTCTGTTTCTCGCTCATAGAATACACATCTATCACACAGCCTCAAATGCAATACCCTCATACAAAGAGAGGGGTTGCCTTCTAGGGCAAAAAACCCTAAACTAAACGTAAGTTCTACCGTCAGATCATCCGCCTAATTAATGGCCCAGATTGACTAGAAATTACTATACTTTTACAAGGCAATTTTACAGCTGTTTTTAGCTTCGGGGGCCCCCCCTGGACCCCCCCTGGCCCCCCCTGGACCCCCCCTGCAGCGAATATGTTACGGGCGGTGTTGCCGCCCCCATTTTGAACTAGGGTCCTATGTGGCAATACCTTTGAATATAGAAGATAATCAGGCTCCACACCCAACAGAGGTGACAGTGATGGGAAGATCCCACTGTACCTAGAGCAGACGTCGGCTAGACTCACTTGGATTTTCTGGGGGGTTCACTTCACTCGAGACGGTTAAGTGGAGGAACTTGTGCCAGTCTATTCATTAAGCAGGTTGCCGGGGTAACTGTTCCAACCGCCATTTCTATATTGAACTCTGCGACGTTGGATTTCATCACCAACTAGTGTTTTCGGTACGGAAAGTTACTGGTTGTGTGTGTTTGATCTCCTAGATTCTTTAGGCATGTGATTCAAATTTGTTTGGTTCTTTAGAGACTTTAGGTGCTTTTCATTGATATTTTACTTTGTTTGCGTGTGAAGTAGTTAAAAGTTTTCAACTGTGGCTGAATTACCAACACAGTCCCGTAGACATCGGGGCCAGTCTCCTGAGTTTGTAAACGTGGCTGAGTTACTGAGGAAGTCCTGTAGACTTCGGGGCCAACCTCCTGAGGAAGTACCGAGCGAGCTTGAAGGCTTGAAAGTCCTCGTAACTCCTAAAGATAGTAGAGTTAGATCACTTGAGGAAGGAGAATCTTCTTCGATAGTACATCATGATTTTCAACCGTTAGTAGCAGAGTATAATCCACAGTCAGTGTCTGTTTCTGAAATCACTGGTAGCTTTTTGTCTACTAGTGATATAGGTGAAGAGCCCGAAATATCCCAGCCTAAAAGTGAATTTTCTGCTACTCCGACATCGGGTTGGTTTCTCCAACTTCTAGTGGTCCTGGTTCACCTAGAGTAGAAAGAGTAATCACTCAAGATCTTCCTTCTGGACTTATTGCTATTGAAGAACTTGCTCCGGAAGAAGAAGTAGGCATCCCTATCCCTAAAAATCAACCTGTTATTGAACTAAGGGAGCGTGAATCAATTTTTTACAGTCCACCTAGGAGTAGTTCTTGGTATCTTTCTTTGACTAATTTTCTAGAAAACTCAGGGTTAAGCTTTTCACCACCTCATGCTCCTTATCACCCAACACCTAGAGGTTTTTATACTCCCATCAATATGGCAGGACAGTCATCCATGTTTACTCAATCGCCCGAATATTTTTTGTACGGCGGTCATTCTGTTCCCTCCGGGTATCAGTCACTTTCTGGTACTTTTTCGGGAGCATCTCCTCAACCCATTGAGCAATGGTTATTAACTGGAAACAATGGTACTAAGCCGTTGAGCGTAGAAGACATTCTCATGATGTCAGGTTCTATTCCCAATCCTCAACCTCAAGGTGGTCAGTTACCGCCTGGGGGGCAACTTCAATTAACGCCTGGGGGGCAACCTCAAGCTACACAATTTGCATCTGGGGGGCAAACTAAAGGACAATACATACCTATAGGACAGTACGTTCCTCAAGGTCAACCCTAGACTTAATATGTACCCGAAGGTCAACCCCAGTATCAATTTATACCTCAATGTCAACCCCAGTATCATTATATGCCTCAAGGGTATCAACCCCAACGTCAATACTCGAACCAAGGTTTCCAACCACCCCAAGGTCAAACGTATGTTCAAGGAACGGGAAATGTACCTTTCAATTATCAATCCTACCCTCAATCCGATTATGGTCCTCAGTATTCTCAACCTGTTATGGGTCAGTACCCCGGAATGAATATACTGTGGGATCCATCGCAAACTCAATAGGTATTGCAGCCATGTGTACAACTGTCATCTCAAACTGGACAACCTTTAGTTTCTGGTTCACCCCAGCAACCAGTTCAGTCTAACATTCAAACTTATGTACCTTCGGTAACTTCTCAGCCTGGGCCTAGTACACCTCGTACTCCACCTCAAATTACTGCTACAACTGCCGCAACATTTGTTCAATCTACCCCACCTACTTCTGGAGTATTGACAGCTCCAGTTTCTACTGTTCATGTATCTACTCCTTAGACATCGTTACCACCGTCAGGATCTACAATTCAAACTTCAGTTCAGATGCCTGTAGGACAACCTGGTTTAAGTACGGTTGTCACAAGTCAACCACAATTCACCTATCAACCATACCAGGGACAGTACCAATTCGGTCTTGCTATGCAGTAGCCAATCTATCAGTATCAACCGTATCCTGGGTACACTAATCAACAACCTCAAAAACCCCAGTACGATCCGGTTAATCCTGGTTTCCTAAGAGGATACAATATCCCAAACGCGATTCCTATTCCTAGTTATCCTGGATATCCTCCTCCTGGGGCTGGTCTCATGACCGAGAGTTTTAGGGATCCTAATCGGTAGTTACCGTTTATCGCCACTTTGGACTTACCTGACTTGTCGCGCCTAACAAACGATCCCATTAATTATCTTTCGTTTTGGCCACCAATGCCGAATAAGTTGCCCAGTGACATTCCCAAGTTCGAAGGTAAATCAGGAGAGGACCCGTCGAACCATGTTATGACTTACCACCTCTGGTGTGCATCTAACTCCATCACAGATGATTCAATCCGTCTTAGACTTTTCCAGTGCACTCTAATTGGTCCCACGGCCAAGTGGTACATTGAGTTACCGCGAGGCACTTTTTATAATTTTAGTCAGTTAGCTACCTCGTTTTTGACTCATTTTCAGTTGCCAGTCCGATATGAAAATGGCACAGAATTGTTAACTTCGCTAAAACAATAGACATCCACTTACATTTCAGAACATATTCATGAGTGGAGACGTCAACGACGTTTAGTGAAGGTATTTATTTCGGATTAGATCTTGGCTGAGTGGTTTGTAAAATCTTTGTTGCCAAAGATCACTGAAGGTGTTGCTAAAGCCAGAGTTGTTACTGAGGAGCAAGTAATTGCTCAAGCACAGTACCTTGACTTGGTCTATACTCAGTCAAGTACGTTACACAAAAAAATCCCCGATCTTCCCAAGCAAAATCAAATCACTGTAGCTCCTTTTGGATCTCATGCCGCCGATGGTATGATTGACACAGTTAACACTAAAAGTAAGAAGAAGTCTTCCAAGAATTCTTCCACTATCATAACCTTGCATGATTCCCCAACAGGAGATTCTTCTGCAGAGATTTCCACCGATATTCACGTTGTAGAGTCATCTACAGCCAAATCAAAATCTGGTGGGAAGAAGAAAGGAAAGAAGAAGAACAAAACGGACAAAAGTTCAAAGGAGAAACCTGAAAAGGCAGAATCCAATGATGAAAAGCGCAAACCTCGTTATCCTTGTCTCATTTGTGACGATGAACATTTTACAAGAGACTGCCCTCATCGTGTAGAGGTTGCGAAGATTGTCAAGGTTCCCAAACTCCTGCTGTTTTGAAGGATCCTTTTCCAGCTCAAGACAGTAAGATGATAGGTTCATCCTCGAATGCCAATGAAGAACCCATACTGATGATGTCCCATGTTAGGATTGCGACTCGATCACAAGATTATGGTAGTAAAAGTCCTGTTGCTGGTAAAGAAGCAGAATCTTCTCATTCTAATCCATCAAGCTCAGCTACCGGTTCCGATCCGCTACAGATCGAGAAACCTAATCCAGAATTGGTAATCAAACCGCCCGCCAAGGGTATACTTCGAAAGTTAGCTTTCAATCCACATGCGAGAGTGGCTCAGAATTATAACATTGTTGAGGATTTAGCTGTTTCACCCTCAGCAATGTCGGCTTTGGAAGTGTTGCAACCATGTCCAGCACAGTGTAAATTACTTTTGTCGGCTATAGGAGCTGTTGATGTTCAGGACCCGGACCTAATAATCTTCGATCTAGAAAATAGTACACCGCGTTTGCCTCATCAAATGGCTTTCTAGATTCCAGTGATAGTAAAAAACAGGCCTATTCATCAGACTGTAATTGATGAGGGAGCCTCAACATGTATTATGTCGATACAGTGTTGGAGATCGCTTGGTTCTCCTTCGCTAAATCAATCCCCGACGATTCTAAAGGCCTTTGATGGCCGTGGGTTTCATCCTTTTGGCATTTTACAGGATTTGCCTATAGGGGTTGAAGGAAAAACCGTTAGTCTAGATGTGGAGGTGGTTGATGCCCCTCTAGATTACAACCTTTTCTTGGGTCAAAGTTGGTCTTACGCTATGACAGCGGTCGTTTCATCGGTCTTTCAAGTAATAAAGTTTCCACACAATGGGAAGATCGTAACAATAGACTAGCTGGCTTACTTTTCATTCGACCCAACCTCTTCGGAGAGTATTCAGCATGTTGGTAAAACGACTATCCCATATAAGGATGTTGGAGTAGGATTAGTTAAAGATGTCGATTTACTGGGAACTTTTCGTTTTCCTCCAATCAACGCATCATCTTCATTTGCAACCATTCATATGATTACATCAAACACCATTGTTTATGATGATCCTTGGATCATTCCTTGTGAATCTGAGATAAACTCATTTGGTAATGCCATGCCTTTGAGTCCATATGAAATTGCCTATGAAGCCATGCAGTCTTTTGCCGACCCATTTTCAACCGAAAATGACTTAATGAATGTGGTCCGTGAGGAATCACTTTGCACATCAACCTCAGATTTAACCACATTTTCTGAACTTTTTCACTCTGATGAGCAAATTCGTGAAATCCTATGTGTAGATAATTTACCATGGGAAGATCTTCATCACAGATCTTCGTTTTTACCTGAGGATGATCGTTTTGAAAATGATTTCTCATCAATTTTTACAACTGAATATATCAAGGAACCTCAAAGTCTAATGAAACATCCTGATTCAGAGTTAAATTTGGGAAACATCTCTCGAACTATTCCTATTGATATTTCGGTTAAGCCTGGAATTGTTGAGAACATTCATATAGGTGCCTCATGTACAGATGATGAAATTCAAATATATAAGGCCCTATTTCAAGAATTCCGTGACGTGTTTGCCTGGTCCTATGAGGAAATGCCAGGAATTGATCCCGCGATTTTTGTTCATGAGATCAAGACTTACCCGGACGCTAAACCTGTCCGGCAACATTTTGCGTCATATTCACCCACGAAAAGCTGCTGCAATTAAAGCAGAAGTTGAAAAATTATTGAAAGAAGGTTTCATTTATCCGATCCCGTTAACGGATTGGGTATCGAATATTGTTCCGGTTAACAAGAAACAGGGAACAATAAGAATATGCATCGATTATAGGGACATTAATCGAGCTTGTCCAAAGGACAATTACCCAACTCCCTATATCGATCAAATCATTGATGATTGTGCCAGCAACGAAATATTTTCCTTCATGGACGGTTTTTCTGGATACAATCAAATCAATATTCTACCTGCTGATCAACCAAAAACGGCTTTCATTTGTCCATGGGGGACATTTGCTTATTGCAAATTACCTTTTGGGCTTAAGAATGCTAGAGCAACTTTTCAAAGGGCGATGTCTTATGCGATTCATGACATCAAACACATTGTGCAGCTGTATCTCGATGACCTGCCTGCTCATTCCTTACATCGAGCTAATCACCTCGTCCATTTACGAGCAATTTTTATGAGGTGTAGGCATTATTGGATTCGGTTGAACCCACACAAATGTGTCTTCTGTATAGAAACAGGTCGATTACTGGGATTTGTAGTTTCGAAAGCTGGCATTCGTGTTGATCCCTCGAAGGTCGAAGCTATCATCAAATTGCCTCCTCCTTCGAGTCTTCACCAACTCCAAAGTTTGCAGGGGAAAGCAAACTTTTTACGACGATTCATTCCTAACTACACCGAGGTTACAAAGGGTTTTACCCGATTGTTGAAGCAAAATACTCCATTCTATTGGGATGAGATAGCTCAGAAATCTTTTGATGCACTCAAACACGCGTTGACCCATGCACCGTTGTTGCATCCTCCCAACTACAACCATGATTACTTCTTGTATCTCGCCGCCTCTCATTCCACCATTGGAATGGTCTTAGTTCAAGAAGATGAATTTGGAATGGAACATGTGATATATTACCTTAGTCAAACTTTAAATCCAACTGAGCTAAAATACTCACATGTGGAGAAATTAGCATTGGCAGCTGTTCAAGCTGTCCAACGTTTTCGTCACTACATTCTACTACACAAAACTACGGTAACTTCGGATTGCAACCCTATGATCTACATTTTGACGAAGCAATTGCTAGGGGGAAAGTACTCTAAATGGATCGTTATCCTGCAGGAGTTCGACTTGGAATTTGAAAAATCTAAGTCTAAGAAATCTTTAGTTTTTGCGGAGTTAATGTGTGACTTCCCACGTGCTGACACGGAAACTGTGGTGGAGGAGCCCATTGCGGATGAATCCTTGTTTCTAATCAGCACTTTAGATCCATGGTATGGGGATATCATCATTTATCTCTAGACCCAATCCTTTCGGCCAGAAATTTCAAGGTCAGAACGTCGAAAAATTCGATTCCAGTCCCAACAATTCAGGATTATTGGAGATACTCTTTATCGTCGTGGGGCGGATTCTGGTTTTCGACATTGCTTAACTCACGAGGAAGCTAAAAGGGTTCTAAATGACTGTCACTCTGGAGCATGTGGTGGTCATATGTCTGGGTTTTCCACAGCCCAAAAGATATTGCGCGCTGGCTACTTCTGGCCATCTTTATTTAAAGATTGTATTACGGCGGTCCGAAAATGCCACAACTGCCAAATATTTGATTGTAAGATGCGCGCTCCACCTGCTCCTCTCCACCCTATAATTTCCGTTGGTCCTTTTTCCAAATGGGGTATCGATTTTATTACATGTAACCCTCACTCGGTTGGGGGGCATGCGTATATCATCCTTGCGGTAGATTATTTTCCTAAGTGGGCCGAGGCGATGCCTACATTTGAGGCAGACGGCAAGACATCTGCAATTTTCGTGTTCAATCATATAATTGCTAGGTTTGCTATCCCGCAAGTGATAATCACTGATAATGGGCGTCATTTTTGAAATGTTATGATGACCGAACTTACAGGCCAACTTGGTTTACGTCATGATAGTTCAACTCCTTATTATCCACAAGTGAATGGTCTGGTTGAATCCATCAACAAAGTTTTAGTCATCAGGATCCGACGAATCATTGGGATTCATCAGTCGAGTTGGCACAACATGGTATTTTTCAGCGCTTTGGGCGTACCGAACTTCAGTAAAAACATAAACAGGGTTCACTCCTTTCCAACTAGTCTACGGTTTGGAAGCTGTGTTACCCATTGAATGCGAAATCCCGTCACTGCAAATGGCCATCGAGTTACTTACAGCCACTTCCGAAGAGGAAAAGCGTTTGTTATACTTGGCTCAATTAGATGAGAATCGACATGATGCTGTATTGGCAATCGAGACTCACGAAAAACAAATGAAAGCTCAGTATGATCAAAATGTGACCCCTCGAAATTTTTCGGAAGGAGATCTAGTCTTAGTTTACGATCAAGCTAATGATAAATTAGGCGCTGGAAAATCCATCCTTATGTGGCATGGTCCCTATGTTATCAAGTGAAAGCTAGCCAAAGGGGCCTATGAATTGGTAGACTTTGACGGGGACTCTTTGAGTAAACCCAGAAATAACCTTTACTTGAAGAGGTATTATGCTTAAAAGAATGGGTATGGAGATTTTTAGTTAGGATAGTTTTTCTTTCTAGCTGGTGTGTTTTAGTTTAAACAGTGTGCTTAGCTTAGAGAGTGTTTTTTCGTCATTATTCCTGCTTATCTTAGTTTTTACTCTTGATATTGCAGATGTCGATGCCTCTCCAAACATACATTGGTTTCGATAGTGGTGCTTGTCCTAATACACAAAACATCTCTTCTGTAGCTTGGGTTATCTATTCGCCCTCTGACGAGTTAGTATCTATGCATGGGGTAAGCCTCTGTCAAACAATGAACAACATGGTCTAGTATAGTGCAGTGATTGAGTTATTATCTGAATCTATTTCATTTGGGATTCGGAGTTTGATAGTGAGGTTAGATTCTGAACTCATTGTATTACAGCTTAATAGAGTGTATGCCATTAGAAATCCAGTGTTGTTAATATTATTTTTGAGAGTGCATCTCTTGGAACGTGAATTTGATTATATTGAATATTAGCATATTCCAAGGTTTTTAAATACATTAGCAGATGCAATTGCTTCTCAAATGTTAAATAGACATTTGCAATAATCATACAGGTAAATTTAAAACCATTCAATCACATGATTTACAACATAAGTTGGTAATAGTGATATATATATATATATATATATATATATATATATAGGAGTGTGTCAAAAAATACATCGTCCTCGATCATAGGTTGAAAAACACCTTATGATCAGCAAAAATGATAAGTAAAAAAAACAAAAATGTCACATGTGCCCACAATAGGCGATCATCCTATCAATGGTGATGATCTCTATAAGAAACCACTGCACGAGCCACCTTGCAAAGGAACCTCCTAAAAGGTCCCGGGACCCCAATCACATAGCGCTGAAATCGACGAGGAATGTCGTCTATAGTGGTCTCAGGAATATCTCCTGTCAAGCGCTCGAGATGACCCTCTAACTCGGCCAAAACATCTGCTGATTCGTCCTGTGGGGCTGGCACAAGTGCAACTGGTTGCCTCCTCTCGTAAGGCCAGAGAGTGGCTGGTCGCTGTGGACCCACATTTGCATTTGAAATTTTTACTATCAGTTTTGAGACGATGAAAAAATAACAAAAAAAATTAAAATAAAAAAATGTTGATAAGGATTTTACCTGATTCGTCCCACTGCTCTCCTAGTGGAAGAACCATGTCTGGGTCACCATGAAAATCTATCCCAGCATAAGGGAAGTCCTGAATAGAAAAGACCCGATTTTCCAGCCATTGGAAATACTCAGGCTTGAATCGAGCAACCTCTGTTCTCTCGTCCGGGTGACGGGCCATGACTGCGACCCATCACATCAGTTTGGGCTCTCGAGGAATCCCAGCGCCAACAGTAAGGTGCTGTGGGATCAGCATAGGAACCCTCTCCAGGCCAAAACTCACGACCAAAGCCCCATAACCAAAGGTCTTTAGTTGTCCGTTTTTGGCCCTGGTTAGTTGGCCTTTCAGATTGGCCAACACGGCATCGCACCAGTTGAAGATGGTGCTTCGAAAGCAATCAACTGCCATACGCATCTGGGATCCGGTGGCAATATGTAATGCAGCAGCTCCGCAAAGTCTGGTGATAGTGAATGCAATCACCATGAGCTTAGGATGAGATATGGTCTTTATGTCTATCCCTTTGTCTCTAGCCTGGCTGTTGCAGTACTCTAGCCTGAGGCTATCGACAGACTGGCCACCTGGCCTAGCCCCAAACAGAGTCAAGTCTTCGCCTCTCTTAGGCAAACCAGTCAAGAAATATATGTCCGCCGGCTTGATTTTGAGTTGGTGGCCACCAATGAAGAAGCACTGGTCCTGTATGCTCCATCTGTCAACCAACCACTGTAAGAAATCTACCTGGGCCCTCATGCCAGGAATGGCCTAGTATTTGTACAATCCGCACAACCTCAAAGCATCAAGTGAAGGCTGATGATTCCATGCGGCAGCATCCACATCCTCATGCTCTCGTTCATGCCAATCTAGCATGAGGTACTCTCTGCATCAATCATAAAGACAAATTAAATTGCTAGAAATTTTTTTGTGTGGTCCATTTTTGAGAATTTTTGGGTTAAAAACCCTTGCGGCGGGGAACGCACCCTTCGGGTTAGACACAGTGCGTGGGACCGCACCCTCCGGGTTCAACACAGTGCATGGGACCGCACTTTGTCTACACGGAAGGTCTGGACCCTGAGCTTTTTCCCAATGGAGAAAAAGTCGGGGTCCGCAGACCCGCAATGGTAAACCTGCGGGCCCCCGCGCGCGGGTTTTGTGCCTAAAAACCCTCCCAAAAATGAAATAAATGACTAAAACAAGAAATTAAACGGTTAAAAATGAAGAGTGGGATGATGTGGATTACCTGGAGAAGACGATGTTCGATTCTGACGGTTGGATTTTCCACAATCTTCATGGGAAGTTCTCTAAGCAAAAGAACTATTTTCTCACCCAAACTCAAACGGTAAAAATGAATTGACAATGACCCTTTTTATAAGTTTTTTGAGTAAATAAATTGCAAATTTGTTTATGTTTCACTTTGAAAAGGTATTTTTGCGACATTTTTATCTATTTCAAATAGGTATGAGTAATGTTTGTGTTTTTGTGCAGAATAAAGGATTATTCAGGCGAAATCTATCATTTTCGACGAAAAAACATGTAGAGTCATCTTTAAGCTCTTTTCTGACTCCTAAAACATGAAAAGATTGCCGGATTTTTGTCGTTTCAAATTCGATATCGGTCATAAAACGACATGTCATTGATCGCTTTTTACTTTTTCAGGTCAAAGGCACTAATGACGAAATGTACTCCTTGGTCATAAAAGATCAAGCGGTTCTCTCAAGTATTATTTTATACTTTTTCGGGCTTTTGAGACAGAAATTTACGAAAAAGGTCAACCCTGGAGTCTTCTTAAGTTTTTCAGACTCCCTAAAATTGAAAAACGCCGAGTTTCTCCTATACTGGACTCGTTAAAATTTCACAGTAAAGGACCTGTTCAATTACAAACAGGAATGAACCACTCCTTCTTAGGGTTCGAATTTAAACTAAGTTGGACTCATCCGAAGGATGAGCTTATAATCAAGCAAATGTTATCCTCCTCAAGCTTCTCAAAAATAAAGAGGTACTTGCCAGAAATGGTGGGGGAAAAGAGAGAAAAATGAGCCTGTTTGTCATACTTTGTAACCACTCTTGAACACGACACTTTTATTCACCTGGGTTGGGAAATCCTTTGCCTAACAGTTGATCAAACCACATTGAAAGTCTTCAGCCAGTTTCTGGGTATTAACTTTGGGTCAATTGTCACCAAGCCATCTTTCGTGTCATTATGTGTTCAAGAGATCACTGCCAATAAGCCATTCATCTGCAAAATATTTGTCATTCATCTTGACCATCCCTGAGTCAGTCCTTGAATCTAAATTTCTTCAACTTGATCTATGATTTCGTGTTGTGGGCTTGCCTACGACGGATCGCTTTCTATCGACATCAGCTCATTATCTAGAAAGATGATCTAGGAATCGTCAGTACCTTGGGATATGCATGCCTCAATGGCAAATTTCTCACCTTTGATGACAGTTTACATCATTGACTTTTGATCAAAGGATTCCATGACATGTTCGACATCAACAAATTTATTCGCATCTCATGGATTGTATTGGGTACATTGAGAGCCATTGACATCACTGGTGGTTTCTCTCACACTTGTTAACAGTTTACATCATTGACTGGTAATCAAGTGGTTTCTACCATGTTCGACATCAACACATTCATTCGCATGGATAGAATCGTACTGTTTCGGGAAGTAGAAATGAAGACCCTGGATCTAGTTCCCACAATCGAGGCTGTGAGGAATTTTGTATTCATTATATAATGGACTATTCATAAACAGATGGCTGCGTCCATACTGTGTCCACATGAGTCTTTACTTGTGATGTTTTACAAGATCATTCCTATATGAGAGCAGTAGTTAGTGTTTCTAGTTAGTTTTGATCTGAGTATGGGAATGCCTACCTCAGCGATGATATGATCTCATATATATATCTTGCATTGAATGTTTTTACAGGTTCCAACCGGGCTCTCCACAAGATGATCCTCGAAATGATAAAGTACTTCACTCTTCCTAAATGATAAGAAATCCTCATCTACTACAGACTTCGCACTTTAGGGGGAAATCTGTTACACAAAAATATTGTCACCATGATTATTTGCAGTCAGTATGGGTCTATCATCACTTGTACTGTCCTCCTAAGCAAGTCTCAGACCTCAGCTCTTCAAATCAAGCTTTGGAAATGAGAGAAAGAAATCAAAAATCAATGTAACTCTGGTTCCGCACTTTCTCACATGGTCACCTGCGGTCCCATACCTTCTGTGTACAAAACCTATGGACCTGCCCGCTCTGTCCCTAATGGTGTAGGTGCGGACCCCTGTGAAAGTCAAAAGGTGCAAGTTTTATCTTAAAAACCTCACTTTGGGTTAATTGTAGAGGTTTCTATAAGGAATTTTGATGTGGATTGTTCGCTCTGAGGTGGTTCATGCATGCCAAAAGAGAAGGAGCTAATCCCTTGATGAGAGGAGCTATCCCTTTGAAGGAGGGCTTTATCCCTTTGAAGGAGGACCTAGTAACCTCCCTCCATTGCACTATAAATACAGGCATTGGGCTGGTTACTAGAGAGGTTAGAAGTTGAACGTTTTTTAGGGTAAATGCTAGTGAAATCAAGACTTCCTAGTTGAGCTTAAGAGGAGAGATCACACATCTTTTTGGCTTCATTGGGGAGTGAGTGAAACTTGTCAAAGTAGAGGAGACTTCTTGCTGGACCCTGGGAGGAGCTTGTACCGCGTCAAGGCAAAGGTTGTAAAGTTCTTTTTTCTTTTGAATTAATACAATCAAACTCATTTTTCTCAACAAGTATCTTATGTTATTTGTTTCATGGACTCCTTGACTTTCATGTTAAATATGTTTTATGCAATTGGATTTTCAGGTGCTATTTAATTTGTTTTCCTTGTTTGTGTTTGCAGATTCATGAAAAGGAGCTCATTTGGATCAAAGGAGCGAGGGCATCCACAAGCCTGCATGTGACCTAAGGTAGGCCCTAAAAACACTTGTTTGCTATTGTTAATCAAAGCATATTTAGAGAAAGATAGTGTTTGGTTGGTTTGCTTGTCATAAGGTCTTCTTTAGATTCTAGGAAGGTCTATCTTGTCCGCAAGATCGACTTATTATGTGTGACAGTAGGTTTGTGTGAAGAATATATGACTGGTTTATAAGATTAGACTGGAATAAGATTCCTCTGTCAAAGTTATGTGAGTGGAGGCATGTTGCGCCACTCACCTTTGTCTATTTCGGTAGACATCGCCGAGGAAGTGTTTTGTCTGCAGTGCGGATGGAACAATCTTTGGTAACCTGGAAATTTTTCGCTATACCTAGGGGCATGCAAACCTTTTTGCATGCAAGCGAAGAGCGACCATTTATTTTTTAAATTTGTAGGTCCTCTAACCCTTTAAACTCGTAGGATTGGTCGTTTCCTAACTTGCATAAAGAAAGGATGCGGGGAAAAGATTTGTAAGGTGCAACCTCCACAAAAATGGCATCTTAGATGAGACATCCTTATTATACGACTGGATCGAGCAGTTTTTATGTGGAGTTAAAGCTCGTTAAAAATTAAACATAAGCAATGAACAAATGTTTCCCCCAAAGTTTAAGCTTGTTCTTTAAAAAATGAACCAATTTATGGTAAATAACCATCGTGAATATATTATCATCAAACCTTGAGCCTTGGTCATGTTCTCATCATCACCTCCACTCTATTTTTGGTAGATCATTTACCTCCATTTGATTGTTTACCCTTTTTGAGGAACAACTACGAAGAGTGATCCTATTAGCCATCCTTGTGACACTACCGTGACTGGAAAATTCCAAACCTTACCAGGAATCACTTGCTACCCGAATTTATCACTCGTTCCTCAAAAAACGAGTCTCCTTTAAGCTCTTTTCATCTGACTCATAAAATATCAAAAGATTGTCGAGTAATTAGCCTCTCCAGCTTGTTAAAGTGACCGGAAGTGCTATCCCTCCTCTAGATTTTAATATTTTTGAACCTGAGGGATTATTACACAAAAAGATCGAGCACTTGTTTTTTTCGGCTCATTAAAATTACTGAAAATTCATCCCTTTCATATTATTTTATACTTTTTTGGACCTAAGGGATTATATGACGAAAAAGGATTATTAGAGTTTTCTTTACGTCCCTTTCAGACTCTCTAAAATTGAAAAGGACCGAGTTATCTTTGTCGTTAAACATGTCAAAACTGAATAGCGACAAACTTGTCCATACAGACAAGAATGAGTTTCACTATCGCTAGGCTTGTTAAATCATAGCGATGGGTTTTCCTGAAGGGAAAATTATAGAACAAGCATATGTTATCCTCCTCAAGCTTGAAAAAAATAAAGAGGTACTGGTCAACAATGACTGGGGAAAAATTGGGAAGAAAAACTTGAAGAAACTTTATTGGTAGAAAGTCGCTCTCAAACATGACACTTTCACTCCACATCCGAGTCGGGTTGGGTTGTTCCGTTCACTGGTCATATCACCATTGGTCCATCGCACCATCCACATTTGGGGTTAACACTACCAATCCATCATGTCAGTGTCGCCAGTATGTTCAAGAGAAGTCGCTCAGAGAATTCACCTGTGTCTCATCCACTACAATACATTCACGCTCCATTCTTTCATGACCGCCACCTTGAACCTTATATCATCTGATCGTTTTCACCTCCATTAAAATCATTTTCTCCATTCTGTGTCGTAGATGTGGGATTCATTAAGGCCCTCCTACGACGGATCACTTCTTGTCGACATCAGCTCATTATCCAGGAAGTCGATCTGGGAAGAACCCTTTCAGTACTTTGAAGATTGCATGCCTCAATGGCAAGTTTCTCACTTCCGACGACAGGTTTACATCAATGGCCTTCGACTGAAAGATTTTGTGTGGTGTTCGACACCAAGTCCCTTTTTCACACCACGTGAATTGTACTGTCGTACCTTGAGGGTCATCATCATTATCGATGATTCCTCTTGCGCTTGTTAATAGCTTACATCACTGGCTGGTAATAAGGTGATGTCTTTCCATGTTCGACTCCAAAACATCTATCACATGGATCGACTTGTACTTTGAGTGAAGATCAAACAATATTGAAGACCATGGATCTAGTTTCATCCATCCGGGTTGCGATATATATTCAGGAAAATAAAGACATCAAATGTACATCATTGCTACACAGATAATCATCCAATCTAAGGGATGATGGCTCTACTAGAATCATCAGTCTAGACACAAACGATTGTCTGTCCTATGTACATGAAAATGAATTTATAAATTTGAGCATGGGAATGCCCGACTTAGCCAGACCATGAAAATGTTATGAAGATAATGTATTGTATTGTATCTTATTACAGGTCGCCTTCCAGCTCGAAAAAACTTCGGATCCTCATGATAAAGCATTTTACCTGACATCAAAAGATTAATGACCTCATGCTTTAGGGGGAAACTGTTATAGACATTTTTTGGCACTGCAACCCCAATCATATATGTCCATAAACCAAGGGCTCCTAAGTCCCTAAAAGTGTTGTTTCACATCCTAAAGGAACAAGGTCAGCTAATTACATCATCTCCCAGAAGTTCTCCACAGAAAACTGCTCAGAACTGGTCAAATTTGGACCATACAGACTGCCCAGTGTAGAAGGTGCGATGCATCCCACCTGCCCAGAGTAAAAGGTGCGATGCATACTGGATAACTCTTCTGCAGGGTATGATGAGTGAGAGTGGACAAATGGCAGAGACAGTTTTCAAGGTGGTTCGACATGGAATCTTCCAGAAACTTCTCCTATGACACTTGCCTCTCTGAATTCGCCCACGGATGAGTAAGAGATCATCAATCTCGAAGTGGAATCAAGAACTATGAGAGAGAGGACACTAATCAAATCTCAGAAGCTGACTCACCTCCCTACAATCATCTATATATGGATCCCTCATCCTAGAGATCCAGGGGCTGGAATTTTGTATCTTGT
This sequence comes from Pinus tabuliformis, assembly GCA_031772625.1. Taxonomy (NCBI): domain Eukaryota; kingdom Viridiplantae; phylum Streptophyta; class Pinopsida; order Pinales; family Pinaceae; genus Pinus; species Pinus tabuliformis. Next base: position 365,093,362 of record CM062819.1, read on the forward strand.
AAGGAAGTGTTGCTGGTTTCTTGGTGTAACATAATAGTGTTGCGTGATCTAAGCTTTTCATGAGGTGAAGAAGGGCTTTCTTACTGAGAGGATGACGCTGGGTTATAACAATTGGTTGTAATCCCCTTTGCTATTCTTGATATTAATAAATCTATTCAAGTTTTCCTCCACATTCTTGTATGATTGATGATATATGCATTCGTGTAGTCAATATATATCTAGTCCTATATTGTTTATGATAGTAGATCTCTGTTCTTAGATAGTGTTATGCTGCTTTGATTCCACAGGTGCTCTTTGAAGCTGGGTAGACAAGGAAGTGGGTGGAAAAGATCTATTAGAAGGGAGAGGAATCAAGCAAGGAACCAAGCGCAAGACAGAGGTTGGTCTCCTTTGCTCCCCTCTTATCTAATTCTCATAAAGGAAAATGAAAGTATTTTTAGTTTGTTTGTTTCTAAGATAGCTACCAGTCTTAGTGGGACTAGCAGCTCTACATAGACACTAGATTTACTGATAACATGAATGTTCAATATATTAAACAAAACGCAAGCAATGTACTTGAATTTTGTTAGCCCTTGTTCAATGGTTGCTTATGATTCTGTCAACTCATTTTGACCACACCACCCAAGCCCACCCCAAGGAAAAACCAAAACTGAAAGACAAAATATAGAAAATAAACATACCCTAAACTTAGTCCCCAGGGTTAGCTCAACTCATCAAGTTTCGGTCGGTAAAATACTTCTTCTATTGAGAGTTCACAAGTTCAATTCGCTCAACTCTATCAAAGTCAAACTTCATGGTTAATCCAACAGGGAGTAAATCCTTTGGGCAGATTTACATGGTACAAATATTCCTTAGATGTAATGGTTACCATTCTCAATAAAATTTGAACCACATAAAATAATGGGCTACCGAGGACTATTTGAATTTATTAATAACATTATTCATATAATTAGATATATTTTCCACCTCCTTAAGGGTTAGTTAATATTGGAGTCGTCTACAGAGGCGGAGGAATTGCCCAGATGACAAAAAGTGGCTGGAATCTAGGCAATAAAATTTCAAAAATTCTTGTAGATGCATTTTTTGAATCATTTTTTTGATGTTGGAAATAGATTCAGCACCATCAAAAACCTCTAAGGCACCTAAAATTATGAGGTTTGACAACTTTTACTTGGATTTACAAAAGTCCCTACTAGATTTTTTCAAAATATGATTGGAATTTCCATAACTTTCAAAGAAAAAAAACATAATCGTTAAACTACGAAGTTAATATTCCCCTTATGTGTAAACATGATGTTCTCTTTCCCTCTTTATATAAACATACTAAAAAAATCCTTTATACTTTCATGTAATAGATCCTAAAAACATTTTTCAAAATAATTTTTTTTATAAATTTTATTGATACCTCAATATAAAATTATCATTTTGGAGACCCCCTCTAAAAGGAAACTCATACTCAATGATAGCAACATAAACAATGGAAAAATTATTAAAATCTAATTTTGGGCCACTCTAAAATCTAAAATTTAAAATTGCCCCATTAAAATTTAATTTCCCGTAAACAAATTTACAAATTGCTAAAATCTAATCATTTAATTTCCCTCCTTTCCCTTCCACACTACTTTTCTTCCTTATCAAGTTGGGAGAGGGCTCAAAGCCAATAACACTGAGTAGCTAGGGATTTTACCGTAAATAAATTCTATTTCGTACCAAGCATCCGGGTAGATTTAGTATTGCAGTCGCTTCCTAGTTTGTAGTGCCAAATGCAGAAAGAGAAATATTGGAAGGTAGGCAACAAATGATACTTGGGGCCGTTAGCAAAGCATCCCTTGAGGGGTAAAAAGAAGATTGTGCTATCCCATAATATGAGGGGCATAGGGATGGCCTCCCAACAATGATCCATGAATAGGCTGATTCAAAAACATTGGCCATCCATTTTGTACATTAAAGAGACTATGTGTTCAGCTGAAGCATCTCAGAAGATCCTCTCTAGGTGGTCGAGGATGGGTAAGTTGCATCCTCCACAATAGTTATACAATCCTTGAGATGTAGAATGCTATCCAGGTCAAGCGCGTATAATGAGAAAACAAGAAATAACCTCCCAACCGAATCCTCTACTTGTAAATAGCAATACTACCCTCCTCTTTTTAAATTTATTGCAGCTGGGACGATTTGATAAAGGCTCAGATATTACATGGTTATGGTGATATTAATGGCCACCTGGAGCCTTCAAAGAGTGTAGGGATGAGACACTTGGCAAGAATGGCTACTGCTTATGCTAAGTGATTCATACAGACCAAAGGCATATTGTTTAATCTGTATGGACAGAACATATACTGGGAGTGGCAATGATTGGCAACCTTATTATGCATTGTTTTATGGCTTGTAACACCGTTTACTCAGCAAATGAAGTGTGTTGGAATTGTTGAAAAGAAATAGAGAATTGATAACGCTTATACTGAGGTAGCTGAATATTGAAATGATCCTTCAAAGTTGAAGCAACAAGGTGATCACAGGAGTAAGATTTTAGAATGAAACCCTAAAGATCGATCACAAACTATCTTAAGGAATTCGATTCAAAATATGAAGATGTGGAGGATGTTGATAATTCCAATATCTAAATTAATATCTGAATCGCTCAGCTGACGAGGATGAGGACGACTTTGAGCCAAAAGAATCAAAAGAGGAGTTTTAAGTAGATGAATATGATGCCTTTCGACGTGGGCATCAGGATTTGTTCAACCCTTGGCTTGGTGATTCTACAATCCTTTCACTAGTCTTGCTAGGATAGAGAGATTTTTTATATCTCCAAAATGTTTGCATTCACTATCATCATGAAGAATTATTTCAGGTATCCATTAAGGAAAATGTTTTGTGATGAACCTGTTTGGGGCCTTGGGCATCACACTCTAAGTTTCTCTCTCTATCTATTTCATTTATGTTGGATGTTGTACACGTATTATAATGAAGAGGATCCATGTCAGTCTGTAGAAAAACTATTGCCACTTACGTATTTTAATGAAAGAGAGATTTAGATGGGTTATGAGATTTCGAGTGGAGGTTTCCTCGAATTAATAGTTACAACATTTACCTTCAAGAAAGAATTGAGGTTTGCTTCATTGTTATGAAGTTTTTGGAAGGAAATTGTTGCAAATAAAGACAAGTTGTTGAGTCAATTAGAACCTGAAACCTCCGATGTTGTACTACGTTAAGGCTTGCACTAAAAATAAGTCGAAAATCCTCTACTTGTAACTATAAGTAGCAATACGACCCTACTCTTTTTCAATTCATTCTAGCTGGGATGATTTGACATCATCGTCAACATTGGTTTCTTATTACTTTATCTGGAATTGAATCACTTTCATGGATTGTATTTGGGGTAGTAAATTGGACATGAGAAAAAAATTCAAAGCTATAACACGTCAAAAGTCTCTATATCTCTGGTGGCTTATGAATTTCACTCTGAATACAATATTCTTGATCTCTACAATCATCAGGTTCACGTCCACAACTCCTAATCCATAAAATATTCTCCCTCTTGATGACCTTTTTGCATTGATTATTTTCCCTACTTGTGGATTTTTTCTATCATTATCCCTCAAAGGGAATACAAGAATCACCATTGTTGAAGAAACAAAAAAAAATTACACGAACCTCTTCTCGATGGTAGCACTTTGAATTTTGGCACTGAGAAGAATTAATAACCCCTTAGTCTATAGCAGGTATTTTTTCAAGGGCTACATGGTTATGGTTGAATCCTGTATCGAGCAAAGGTTACATAAATGCTTTGCAATTGACAGATGTTCTTGCACTGGCACTTGGTGATAGTGCTGAAAATATGTTTGAACTTTTTAAATCAAACCGGTCTAACAAAATAGTGGAACACCAACACCTTGTACACCTTACATTGCTTCGATTCTTTTGGCCAAATCTTGCACTTACTGCATCCCTGGCCATTGAAAAACTATGTGTGATGTATATTGGCCTAGTTTTGATACAAAAATTTGTTGATTTTACATTTGGATATCAGAGCTTTCCTTATGAAGACTTTGTCCTTGTATTGATACTATTTTAGCAAAATCCATTGAGGTTATTTGTTCGCATTAATATAACTTTCAATGTCAGAGGTTGGGCATGCTGATAAGGTCTACTCTGATCACAACTTTATACAAAACGGGTTTAAGATTATCAATATCCACTAGGAAAGCTCATGGTGTTGGCCAAATTGTAAATTACATGGTCATGGATGCTCAACAACTTTCGGATGGGATGTTGCGACTTCATTACATCTGGATGATGCCTTTACAAGTTTGGGCTGCATTATCAATCTTGTTTGAGGTTTTGGGCATTTATATGTTGTCTGGTTTTGTTTACATGGAACTAATAATGGGCATTGTAGCTTAGGGATCCAAGAGAAATAGGAGATATGAGTTCCATTTAGTGAAAATGTGTGATATTCATACAAATAATGAGTTTTTCAATTATATGAGGGTTATCAAACTTCAAGCATGGGAAGACCATTTCCAAACATGTGTAGAGACTTTTAGGAATTCCAAATATGAATGGCTCTACAAACTATGTATTCTATTTTAGTGAATATAATTACTCTATCGAGCATGTCTTCACTTGTTTTAGTAGTGACATTCACAACATGGGCATGCCTTCACTTGTTTTAGTAGTGACATTCACTACATGGAGCATGCCTTCACTTGTTTTGGTAGTGACATTCACTACATACACTTTTGTAGGAGAAAAACTTATAGCAGGGAGGGTGTTCACTACAAAATCAGTTTTCAAAATTCTTCAAGAACCCATTAGGAACTTTCCTCAAGCTTTAATATCTATCTCACAAGAAATGGTGTCCTTGGATAGACTTGATAGGTATATGACCAAGAAGGATCTTGATCTTGAGGCAGTCGAAAGGTTACTTCTAGGGAAAGTAATTGTTGTTGTAGTTGAAAATAGTACTTTCTTTTGCGATGAAGAGGAATCCAAATCCACTCTTCAAAATATCAACCTTGAGGTTCGAAGTGGATCTTTGGTGGTAATTTTTTGCATAGCTGGATCCGGGAAGTCCTATTTATTGTATCCATTCTTGGGGACATGCCAAATCTCTCTAGCATGGTATAACTACTATCCCTACTATCATATTTACTTTCATCTCCATCTTCCTCTTTTAGTATTCCACTAAATTAAAAATATGTATTTATAACTTGATAACATTGTCAAGATAATTGTTACAAATTTTTTTATAGTTTCCTATTCAAACTCAAGCCGATAGAGAAAACAAGCCAAACTAGCTTGCTAGCAAGTCAAACTTCCTTCTTGTCCAGTACAAGATTGCCATTCTTGCAATAAAAAATTAGCCTAGTTTGCCTGACTTTTTCTCATGTTTGAGCCAATCACTTACTCTTCGGTCTCACCCAAGTTTTCATGGAGCCAAGTTTTGTAACTATAAGAACCAAAACATGGGAAAGCTCCTCATGCCAGAGAAATGTGAGATTGCAATATGTACAAACCAAGGACAAACATATATTGAAAAGAGGAAACTTGAACCCTTTAGAAGTTTTGATTGCGAAGGTCTCATATGACTAGTTGTTCTTAGTACGTTAGAATTAATTTATTGCAAGATAACTAGATGAAAGAAATGATAGTCAAAGGTAACAAAGACAGTAGTTTACTTGAAAAATGACACTTCAAAGGTATAATAGACTTGTTTTCTGTTAATTAGTGATTCATGGATTCATCAAACATGATTTGTTCTATTTAGACCAAATAGGTATATTAGATTGAACTCTAGTTGTCACTAATTTTGTAAGAAATCACTTAGATCTAGGATCTTTGTCTCTTTAATAGAAACAAGTAATTTTACTGGAGATGCAACTTTTTCAAGGAAATCCCTTAATACTTATAAGGAAGTTTTAGAAATGACTTTACATTATGTTTTTTCTCAATTTCAACTATTTTTTCATCTCTTCTCAGCATTCTTTTCCATTTATTCCCTCTTTTTCCTAACTAAAACTTTATTTTGTTGTACCTCTTACCTTGTGGTTCCTTTGCTGAATTTTTTCCTTCTTGAACTCATAGTTGATGATGGTTTCTTCTCTCTTGTTTTGCGACTTTATTTCTTTACATTTATTTTCATTCCAATTAGAGTTGTCTTCCAAGTTCAATTCAGTATTTGATGGGGGTTTTTCTTGATCCTTCACTTTGTTGGGTTTGTTAAGTAACCCATTCTCCTTTTTCCCTTCTCCTTGCATCTCAAAACCATTCTTTCCTTTAGCAGTTAGGTTATGGATGTTGAATTTCCACGATCTTGGGTCTAGGATAGAATCTTAAAATCTCTGATGCTACCAAACCAAGAATCTCAACAATTTTACTTTGCACAATAGAATATAAACAACAGTAAATCACACATGCACAAAATATATACAACTTTTTACAATTTTTAACCCAACTTCATTATATTAAACAAAATATAATACAACAATCTAGGGCTCCTATACTAGGGATAATGGCCCTCATACATCCACTAGTACATGATACAAATTGGGGCTTGGTGTTAGTCTATCGACAACCAATCTACCCTCAACAATATACATTGACCATCTAGTTGATGTAGTTGACTCTCTCATCTCCCCTCGGTCATACCTTGTACTTGTCAGGTCCTTCGACTATCGATCTATACCTCTTGCCTCTATCAATGATCCAAGTCCATCTAGCCACTGAACGTCGGCTGTTAATCTGCTCTCTTGTTGTGCCGTAGTCCATAATGGCCATAACACATTGAGACTCCTGTTGAATTGTTCACAGCTCCACTTGTCAACAACGTTCAACTGCCTATTGTTGCTCCTCAACTACTCAGGGACTTCAACCCACTTGGGTCTTCCTGTGACGCATTGATGAAGACCAACATAGGGCACAGAGTGCTACCACATACCACTGCAATATGTCCATCTCCAACAATGGACACTGGCTAGGAGGAATTCCCATCATTTGTTGTAGAAGTCCTTCCCCACACACAAGTCTCAGGATCCACAACTATTACTGGTAGATTAAACCCTTGAGCTCAACAATTGCCTCTCTCATAACTACCTTTGTTCATCAAGGTGTTGCTCATCGGGCTCCAACATGGACACTATCGTGCTATCCTCCAACATACTATAAGTTCCCAATCCACATCCACACTTGTTCCACTCTCACATTGCTCTCCAACAGTGCATGAGTGACCAAGTCCACAATATAGCATTTGCACCTAGTTAGGGCATCCCCACACCTAGGAGACCCTTACACATGGTTGCCCACAGACTTCTCCACATCCGCCCTTTGCTCTACAATAGAGGAGCTATTGCACAAATCTAGGATCCAAACTTCACTGTGAAACTGCCCATTGGTTAGGGCTTCTAACATGCCATGTCAGCCCTACCTCCTTATCTTCCATAGGCTACAACAATATGTCCACACTAGGACACCTACATCACTCCATAGCGGGATCTACTCCTAGTTGGAGTTCCTTCATGCCCAAGGAAACTCCAAAAAATTGCTCCAAATAAATTGTAATGTAGATTGATCCAAATACTAGTTAAAACTTTGACCCAACACAAGGCAAACTCAACTTCAGTTCTAATATATTTCTATTGTCCCTAGTTAGGGTGCTCGCACGCTGCAACAACTCTAAATATACCACCCAAACAACCTCGAATCAATGTCATCTAACCATGGGATCATGCCCACCTATTATGTTGTTGTTCTGGGCATATACCACCCCAAACAACCTTGCGTAGATGCCTTCATATGGTGGTACAACCTGCGGCCTACCAGAGTTAAGCTCCAATGCCTATAACCCACACAAAATAGGTTTTAACTCACCTCATTGTTGGCATATCAGTCCCGTGTTCAGCCTTTGACATCCTCGGCCAAGCTGCAACATGGTATAATCCTCAATGGAGTCACAAGAGGCTCCAAAACAACCCTTATGCTCCTTGTTGTTTTTCCCTAGTCTCATGTGGCTAATCAAAGGCCTCTTCCCCTTCTATGCTGTCATTTTACCAAACAAGATGGCTTCTTCCAATTTCATTCTAGGGTTGTCCAACTTGTCAAGAGGCTTATTTAACTGGAGCCGACCTTGACACATATGGTGTAAAACCACTGATGACCTTGAAAACTTCATATCTCAAGTTCTAGAGCTCCGATTTGGGTGATCTTTGAAGCGTTCGAAACAACACAACAAGCCCTATCACCTCAAATTTTCCCATGCTAAAATTCTTGATGGTTTTGACCCAAATCCTAATGGGTGCAAAACTCAATGCTTGGGTTCCAAGCCCACAAGCCTACTTGTGGCGCTTTACCCTCCAAACCTCGAACCCTAGGGCTTGGAGTATCTCCCAAGCTACACAAAAATCAACACTCCCTCATAGCGAGGGAGGTACTTCCAAGAATAGGAAGTCACCATCCTCATCTCTGGTGACACCAGCCCATATGAAATCCATCACTGCAGCATACCCTGTAGAATGAATATGACAATCTCGATAGTGCCTCTGCCTCATCACATCTGAACCTAAACAGCCCAAACATACATATGGTTGCTCGCTTTGATGTTAGACTCCCTATGAGCCTAAACAATCTCCATTGGCTCAGCCCTGTAAGCAATCATCCTCTTGGATCAAATACCAAACATGCAAATCCCTCCAATCTTGGATATGCAACATCACGATCTGATGACTATTCTAGCTTGGAAATATCTAGTCCATCACATTAATCCATCTCATTCAACTTGATCTCGTCCATGCCAAAGAAACTCTTGAGTTGTTCCAACCATCCATGACAAGACATATGAAGTCCACAATCTACAAACTACCACACAACATACTGAAGTGCACTAGGTTCACCACTGATCCACCAGAACTCTAAACCCATATCATGTAGTCTATCGATATCACATCTCGATGTCTTCAATTGAACCCTCTACTCCATGATCCAAACACCCAAAACTTCCTCTAAGTTTCTTCGCTATGCACACTCAGATTAATTGTCCCTCAAAGTATCTCAGATACTGCATGATACCATGTTGAATTTCCACTATCTTGGGTCTAGGATAGAATCTTAAAATCTCTGATGCTACTAAACCATGAATCTCAATGATACTACTTTTCACAAGAGAATATAAACAACAGTAAATCATACATGCACAGAATATAGACAACCTTTTACAAATTTTAACCCAACTTCGTTATATTAAGAAAAATATAATACAACAATCGAGGGCTCCCCTACTGGGGATAATGGCCATCATACATCCACTAGTACAAGATACAAATTGGGGCTTAGTGTTAGTCCATTGAAAACCAATCTACCCTCAACAAGATACTCTAACCATCTAGTTTATGTAGTCGACTCTCTCAACTCCCCTTGGTCATACCCTGTAAGTGCCCGGCCCTTCAGCTCCTAATCTATAGTTCGTGCCTGTATCAATGCTCCAAGTCCATCTAGCCACTAAACCTTGGTTATCAATCTACTCTCTAGTTGTGCCTTAGTCCATCAAGGACACAACACATCGAGACTCCTGTTGAATTGTTCATAGCGCCACTTGTGAAAAACTCTCAACTTCCCACTGTTGCTCGTTAGCTAGTCAAGGACTTCAACTCACTATGGTCTTCCTGCACTACATTGATGAAGACCAACATAGGGCATGAAGGGCTACCACCTATCACTGCAAGATGTCCATCTCCCACAATGAACTTGGCCTAGGAGGACTACCCATCATCTGTTGTAGAAGTCCTTTTCTAGACACAAGTCTCGAGCTCCACAACTACTCCTGGTTGATCAGACTATTGAGCTGAACAACTGCCTCTCTCACAACTACCGTTTTCCATCAAGATTTTGCTCACTGGGCTCCAACTTGGACACTATCACGCTGTCCTCTAGCAGACCATAAGTGCTCAATCCACATCCACACTTGGTCCACTCTCACACAGCCCTCCAACAGTCCACAAGTGACTAAGTCCACGATGTAGCATCTACACCTAGTTAGGGCATCCCCACATCTAGGAGATGCTTACACACGATTACCCACAGACTTCTCCACATCCTCCATTTGCTCTACAATAAAGGAGCTATTGCACAAATCTAGGCTCCAAACTTCACTGTCAAACTAGCCATTGGTTAGGGCTTCTAACATGCCATATGAGCCCTACCTCCTTGGCTTCCATAGGATACAATGACTCTGTCCACACTAAGACACCTACATCACTCCATAGTGGGATATACTCCTAGTTGGAGTTCCTTCATGCCCAAGGCAACTGCAACAAATGGCTCCCAACAAACTGTAATGTAGATTGATCCAAATACTGGTCAAAACATTGACTCAACACAAGGAAAACTCAACTTCAATTTTGATATATCTATGTTGTCCCTACTCAGGGCACTTGCATGCTGCAACAACCCTTAATATACCACCCAAACAACCTCCAATCAATGTGACCTAACCATGGGATTGTGACCACCTATTTTGGTGTTGTTCTAGGCATATACCACCCCAAACAACCTTGCATAGATGCCTTCCTATAGTGGTATGGTCTGTGGCCTACCACAGTTAAGCTCTAATGCCTACAGCCCACACAAAACAGGGTTTAATTCACCTTCTTTCTACCATATCAGTCCTGTGTTTAGCCTTTATGATGCAGGAGCATTCAGCCCAAGGGAAATCATTGTAAATAATAGACATAGGGGGGTCATGCATTTTAGAAATTAGTTTCCTTAATTCTAAGTCAGTTTAATATTTAGGTTTTTAAGTGGGATTTAATTAGATATTCTCAAAATAAATGAGAACATAGAAACTAGGGAGAGCTTTTAGGCATAAAAGCAATGAATGTGGGCCGTTAAGGGATAAGGAGGCTTTTCTGTTTTAAAACAGACTAAAGATAGAATAAAGCCTCAAGAGGTTTTTGTCATGGATGCATGCATGTAGAAGCTTAGGCTTTTGATCGGACCTCAAGGATCCGATCCAATGATTATTATAAATATGTATGTAAGCCTATGGGCAACAAGAGGCCACTAGTAGTGATAATCGGGCGTGTGGAAGAGGAGGCCACTAGAGTGGAAAATCGCGCCTGTGAGAGGAAGGCCACCATTATTGAGAATTTGGCTTGTGAGAAGTTAGGCCGTGAGAGAGGGAGGCATTGAATATTAGGCTTGCGTGCTTGTGCATGTGTGTGTAAACGAGACCGAGGAGTCTTGAGTGTAAATCTGCTTTTACATTAATATATAAAGATTTTGAGTTAATTCCTGTTTGTGTCAATGATATTGAAGAATATTTCATGATGCATGAAGTATTATGAATTCGTAGGAATTCTGCAGGACACAGAGGAATTCCAGTGCACATTGAACCCAAGTGGAAGACAGAAGAATCAGAATGGGAGCTTTGAGTTGCAGCAATTCATAGGAATCGAAGAGGAGCATTGGATCCATTAAAGGGGAGAAGTACCGAGGGCAAGAAGGTGCAGCCGGAAGCATTATTCCTTGGAAAAACTTTTCTTATATTAGTGTGCTTAAGTTTTCGATTGTTGCTTTACAGAGTTTTATGAATAACTCTGTTTACACAGAGAATGCGCATAATCCCTTAAGCGAAACACTGTTCTGGACTTGAACCTTTCTCAGATTTGGTTCATGCCATATTGGGTCCGATCACAAATATTGCATCGGAGAGGAGCCTTTAACATTGCTATGAGAAAGCTCCGACTTTCCAGAGCCGAAACCTTATAAAACTGAACATAAAGGGAATCGGGTCCGCGAGGGCCTTTAGAACTAAGTGCTCCGATATCCCAGAGCCAAAAATATTATAAAGCCGAGTATAAGGGTCCGTCGGGTCCGCAGAACCCTTGTGTCGCATCGGAGCAGCGGAGGTAACAATTAACAAAATCGCTGAAATCTTCCGGACCCGAAATCATTATAGAACGGGTCGTTAAAGGGCGTCGGGTCCGTAGGGACTTTTAGAACTGTGCACTCCAACAGCCGGATCCGAAATCAATATAGAAGGGAGTCTAAAAAGTGTATCGGGTCCGCACCGCATCGGACATCAGGGTTTAAGAGTTTAGTGTGACCGCCGATAACCGGAACCGCTGATAATCATAAAGGCGGGGATATAAAGTTTAAAGTCTGGGGATGTTAATTGGAGCGGATCTTATAGTGTTTCCCATGAATTAACGTATATATGTGGCCACGAGGTTGTAATACTTAATACATATATGTAATGCCTGTGGGGCTTTAAAACTCATGGGTGGTGGCTTCCGATAGACATAAAGGTGCGATAAAAAGGTGGCTTCGATTCTAAAGTAATTCCATGGTTTATAAAAGGCTCAAAGCCTAGGAACGCTTCCGATAAGGCTTTGTGGGTCCTAACCCATAAGCCTAGGCTGAGATTTATTTAAGAAAGGGGATTTTGGGCTTATACCCAGATCTCTTATCATCAAGTGGTATCAAAGCAGGGAAAGATTCCCGCGAGGAGAAGGATTCCAAAGAGAAATAAGAAGAAGCGGGAGGCATAGTTGGTTAAAGCTAGCGAGTTTGTGGTCTTACCGTTGTGCAGATGGTGGCAGTGGAAGTTGAGAAGATTTGCAGCAACCTAGAGCAAGGTGTGCTCAATTGGTTTGAGAGAAGAGAACCAGAAGGATGCAAAATACTGAGTGCGGAGGGCTTGGTGAGGTATCGTGTAGCAGAAGAAGACTGTTACTGCAGAGGTCTAGTTGCATCTCACAGAAGACCATGAAGGCAATTCCACTGAAGGATTGAACCAGTGGGTAGAATTGCTAAGGACAAGGAGAAGCATATGACCAAGAGGTCATAAATTTTTGTACCTCGGGAGTCTGATGCAGGAGCATCCAACACCCTTGTACAAAGGGAGGAATCCAAAGCAAGCAAACGTGGGCCACGGAAGTAGAATAGAGGAAAGTCTATTTTAAAGCAGAAAAACAGATTTAAAGTGGATTTAAAGCGGATAAGTTTAAAGCAGATTTAAAGCAGATAAGATGGATATGACTTACTATTGTTAACAGCCATGCATGCTTTTGGAGAGCTTTCGTTGGAGAAAAAGCAGGAGAGGATAGGATCAATCCTTCCTAAGACTTCTTATATAAATGTAATGCGATAGCGATGTAATAGATATCTGTTCTATGAGGAAAATTATGAGTGAGGAAAATGTAGCTGAGCGTGAGCTCGTTTCTAAGGCTGGAAGGCCTCAGTATGTAATTGTTTTGGGTAATATATGAAACCTAGCTTTAGTGTATACGTTTATGTGTGTTTGATAATTGTTTTAATTTCGTATCATGAGCTTGTCAATCGACATCGATCATTCCAGGCTCGATGGTGATCTATATATTGTTTAATTGTTATATGTGATTGTTTATTGAAGACAATGTGTAGCGTGAAGGAAGATTAGTAATTGGAGCTATTCTTGGTGTAAACATAGGTGATCTTTTCTATTCAAAATTGAGCTATGTGTCATCAACTTTCATGGGCCTATCATGGCAGGAATAGATTACATTAATGCAAAATTCAGTGAGTGGAGTGAACCTGTGGCTACCAGTATCATTTCTTCTGGGGGATACGAAGATGACGAAGACTACGGTGAAACACTTATTTACACTGGCCAAGAAGGGAACAACTATAAGACAGATAGGAAGCAAACTGACGATCAAAAGCTTGAAAGCGGCAATCTCGCTTTGGAGCGAAGTATGCATCATGGAGTTGAAGTTCAAGTCATTCGTGGCATCAAGGACGACACGAGCCCATCCGGTAAGGTATATTTTTATGATGGTCTATACAAGGCTCAACACTCATGGTTAGATAAAGGGATGGCTCAAATGTTAGTGAAGATCCGCGTCAATAAAATAAAAAAGTTTTAAACTTAAACCGCTTCTGACGAGCTTTATTTGGGAATTGGGATTTTGGATTAACCCCCAAAATCTCACCCCATCACTTTAATACCTGTTGCGGGGAAAAGTATCCGACTCGGAATGACCCTATCCCTACTCTAAGGGTGATAGTTCCTTAGCAACAACTGAAAGTAAAGCTTTGATATTTTTCTTTTATGAAAGTACAGAGAAGGAAGAAAAGATTGACCAACCGATGTCTTTCGCTTTTGTCGATCCTGTCTTCTCTCTTTGCCTCTTGTTCCCAGCTCCTTGCTCCTTTTGCCGACCCAGCTACACAAAGATCCTGCAAGAACAAGAGAGGGAAACTACAAGAAACATGTACTCATAACTGATGCATGGATTAGAATGAATCAAATATACAGATAAAAACAATACATCATTGCAATACAAGTATATAGGAGAACATCAAAGCTTTATTGATAGAAGAAAAAGGTTCTGAGAAGGTTACAACCATAAATGGCTCCAATCCAGCAGCACCTCCCCAGCAACAAGAAATCTCCTCTTCCCCTCTATAAAAGCAATCACCCAATAGCTCTAACTGTAAACCAACAGCACTTCCTTGCTTTGCACAAAATTCCAGCCTCCCTAGACCTCATAGAAGAGCTCTATATATAGGGTAGAAGGAGAAAGGATGAGTCAGCTTGAGACTGACATAAAGCTTGAGACTGACATAAAGCTGCCTTGTGTCCTCTCCCTCTTCAGTTAATCTTCAGTTCTTAAGTCCACTTGGAGATCCTTGCTTACACATGGAGATCAAGTACCTCTTACTCATCACAGGGCGAATTCCTTGAACCAAGTGTCAGTTTGGAAGCTTCCTGGGCAATTGACACCTTGCAGAATGACTGTGCCACTTGGCCAATCTCGCCCAGCGCAGGTAGCCTTCATTAGAGTTGACTTTCAGTGCAGGTACAAGGAGGAGCAGTTGACATTCAGCGCAGATGCTCAGTGGAGCAGCTGACATGATCCAAAAATAGCCTGTTTTTAAGTGTTTTCAGGTGGAGAACTGATAGGAAGTGTTGTGGTTTGCTGACCTTGTTCCTCTAGGGGTAAGAACAACATGTTTAGGGACTGAGGATCCCTGTAATTATTGACATTTCATGCTCCATGCTGCGAGGCACAAAAATGTCTATAACAGTTGCCCCCTAAAGTATGAGGCCGTTTATCGGGTGAAATGCTTTATCCAGAGGGTCCGAAGTTCATTCAAGTGCTGAGAGGTGCCCTGTAATACAATACAATACAATACATTATTTTTCATTATGTTTTCATGATCTAGCTGAGGCGGGCATTCCCATGCTCAGCTTTATAAATTCATTTTGGTACATAGAACAGACGATCGTCTGATGGTAGACTGATAATTCTCTGCTGAAATTATCATCCTTTGAGTAGGATGATCATCTGCTGCAATGATGTACATGACAAATGCTTTTATATTTCCTGAATATGTATCGCAGCCCGGATGGATGAAACTAGATCCGGGGTCTTCAAACTCATTCGATCTTCACTCTAAGTACAAGTCGATCCATGTGAGAATTTCGTTGAAGTCGAACATGGAAAGACATCGCTTGATTACCGGTCAATGATGAAAACCGTTAACAAGCGCGAGAGGAATCACCGATAATGATAATGACCCTCAAGGTACTGCAGTACAATTCATGTGGCGTGAATAAAGGACTTGGCGTCGAACGCCACGCAAAATCTTCTGGTCGAAGGTCATTGATGTATACCTGTCGCCGGAAGTGAGAAACTTGCCATTGAAGCATGCAAGCTTCAAAGTACTGATGGGGTTGTTCCTAGATCAACTTCTTGGATAATGAGCTGAAGTCGACAAGAAGCGATCCGTCAAAGGAGGGCCTTAATCAATCCCACATCAATGACACGGAACGGAGCTAATGATTTTAGTGGAGGTGAAAACAAACTGTGACATATGATTCAGGGTGGCGATCATGAATGGATGAAGGATAATGTATGGCAGTGGATGGGACACGGTTGACACTTTCAGAATGACCTCTCTTGAACATATAACGACACTGATGCGATGGATCGGTAGCATTACCCCAAAATGTGGATGGTTTGGCGAAGACCATGGTGAAGAGACCGGTGAATGAAACAACCCAACCCGATGTGGTACGGAGGAAAAGTGTCATGTTCAAGAGCGACTTGCTACCATTAAGCTTTGATGTTCTCCCAATTTTTCCCCAGTCATTTCTGACCAGTACCTCTTTATTTTTGTCAAGCTTGAGGAGGATAACATATGCTTGTTCTATAACCTGCCCTTTGGGCAAGCCCATCGCTATGATTTAACGAGCTTAGCGATAGGGAAACTCGTTCTCATCTAAAGACAAGTTTGTCGCTATTTAATGAATTTAACGAGTCTAACGACAAGGATAACTCGGTCCTTTTCATTTTTAGAGAGTCTGAAAAGGTACATAAAGTCAACTCCAGAATTCCTTTTTCGTCATCTAATCCCTTAAGTCCGAAAAAGTATAAAACAATACAGAAGGGATGAATTTTCGATTGCTTTAACGAGCCGAAAAAACAAGCGCTCGATCTTTTTGTGCAATAATCCCTCAGGTCCAAAAAGATTAAAATCTAGAGGAGGGATAGCTCTTCCGGTCGTTTAACGAGCTGGAAGGCCAAAACTCGGCAAACTTTTCATATTTTACGAGTCAGTGAAAAGAGCTCAAAGAAGACTCGTCTTTCGAGGAACGAGTGATCAACAGGGATAGCAGCAGATTCCAGGTACAGGTTGGAATTTTCCAATCACGGCAGTGTCACAAGGATGGCTAGGTGAAATCACTCTTCGCAGCTGTTTCTCAAAAGAGGTAAACACACAAATGGAGGTGAATGATCGGCCAAATGAAAAGTGGAGGTGACGGTGCACAAACACGACCAAGGCTTTTATGGCTGATGAATTTACGATCTCAAAAGGTTATTTACCGGTTCATTTTTTCTGAATGAGCTTGAACTCTAGGGGAAGATTGCTCACAACTTATGTTTATTTTTTAACGAGCATGAACTATGCGCTAAAACTGCTCGGATCTTGCGTTTATTTTTTAACGAGCATGAACTATGTGGTAAAAATGCTCGAATCTTGCGTTTATTTTTTAACGAGCATGAACTACGTGCTAAAACTGCTCGAATCATGGTCAAATTTGATTTTTTTTTTACTTTTACTAGCTTTTCTCTTTTCAAATGTAGTACTTCACCTTCAATTGCTGCAACAAACTTTGTTAGAAATGGACAATATTTGCATGAAAACGAGATTATAACCTTAATATTTAACTTTAAACTGTGTAAAAAAATCATAAAAAGGTGTTTTTACCTCTCATTTACCATTTCATTTGCATTTTGCTTGTTGGAGCTCTGGAGGTGCCTCTTCTTCCTTGATTTTCACCAGCTGATTCCGGGAGATTCTGTGGACGATTTTCGGCGCCGTTTGGACCAGGTAGGAGCTAAACCTTAGCCCTTCACTTTCATGGTTTCCTTTTTCAGTTTCATGCACATTTTTCAGGGTTTCTGAGCCTCAGGGGTTTCCTCAAGGCGCCCTGGCATCAGCGCAGGTTCTCCTTTCGAAATCTGCGCTGTATGTCAGGTTGTCTTAAGGCAGACTGCGCCTCAGCACAAGGGAGAGACTCTCTGCCTGCGCTGGGCCTAGAAAAACTGATCCTGCATGTGATTTTCGATGATTTTTCGCCAGTTTTTCATCAAAATTAGGAACTTACTCCTTCTCTTGTTTGCTTGCAGGGAACTTTGAACAAAATGTCCCTTACATGGCGAGAACGAGAACATGAAGCAGAGGACATGGTTGCACTCCATGACCCGGTCACGGTGAACACGCTTCGGAACTGTGGCCTACTGAAGTTCTTCCGTATCTCTAGCATGAGAGCACAGATTTCTTTACTGCAGTATATGCTTGATGCTTGGGATCCTGTTAACCAAGTATTCCAGATTAGGGGGAAAACCATCCCCTTGACCATAGAGGACATGTACTTCTTGACTGGGTTGTCAAGGCGGGGTGCCCCCATTTCTTTGTCAGGTACGGCTCGAGGGACTAATTCCACCAGAGACTATATCCGTCAGTATTGCCGGGAAGGTTCACAGCCGAGCAGAGACGGCAAGATCAATATCCGTGACATCACTGACAGGTCTCTTAGGTCCATTCTGTTTACCATTGGTAGGACGGCCGGTAGTGCAGCTTTACATGTTGCCAACAGATCTTACATGCAGCACGCCTTGGAGTGTCTCCAACCGAAAGTGTTTAACTGGTGTGATGCAGTACTTGTTCAGATGAAAAGTCAATTGACCAAGGTAAAGGACGGGAGGCTGAAGAACTTTGGATTTGGTTCTATTCTGACTGCCTTTGCCTTGGAGAAAATCCCATTGATGCAGCCTCAGTACATCATACTTGACTTGCCTTCTCCGACCGAGCCACGCATGCAGAGGTGGGTTGACCACATGTCCCGACATGCTGGTCAACCTCAGATTACTTTCACTGAGGCCTTCTTTAGGTGGTTCGAGCGTCAGGAGATGGTGTTTTCTGAGTATCCATATGTGGGTATGGACTGCCGAGGTGATCCGGATTTGGTGCTACCGGATGGCGAGCAATGGGGTGCTATTGGTAAAATCTCTGACCATATCACTGTTTATTGTTTTTACTCATGATGTTACTGTGCAAAACTAATCAAACTCTTGGGTGCATGCAGATGTTGGTCCTGTTCATCCAGCAGCCCGTCCACGATCGCCAGCTGCTGCCCCAGCAGCAGAGCCTGCTAGGAGAGTTGTTATTCGCGACCTTGGTGATACTGAGACACTTACAGCTGTGCAGGAGAAGGTTGAGAGCCTTACTCGTGGTCTTCCGGATGTACAGATTGACGAGTTACCTTTACAGTTGCAGCGGCACACTATTGGCATGCCTAGACGATGGACTCGTCTCTTGCGCATGATTGCACAGACCGTGACGTACTATCATGAGCACCACTAGGCTAGGGTGCCCCCTAGCATCTTTTTGAGTTCTAGGTCATACGACCAATTTTGTTTTGATTACAGCACATCATCTACAAACTATAAACAGCTTTATATATTTTGATTTTCGGGGTTTATTCTGGTTTATTTGTGATCCACTTATATAGCACCGATGCATCTCTTTTTATATATGTCGTAAATGTCTATCTAATACATAGTTTGCTAATGAATCTGTTAATGTGTTCAAGTTTCTGGAAATATGTTGGTATTGAATTGAATCAAACTCTCTTTCCAAAATCTTAACCCTTAGAAACATTCGATAAATAGCTGGATTGCGGACTGAATATATACCAGTGAGTTGTAGTATCACAAGCTGTGAGTCTAGCCTAACAATTAGTCGGCGTATACCATGAGCGATGGTATCAGAGAGGAGTTCAATCAACGCGCTATACTCAGCGATGTTGTTCGTTGACTGCCCAATACACACACCTCTGAAACTCACTAACTCGCCGCTTGGATCAAAAAATGGCCCAGGCTGCGGAGGACAAATTCCGCGTACTACGACTCGCTCCGTCGGCATATCCTACATATGTCTCAGAAAAATTCGACATCTGCAACAAACGAGAAGGGTGGATTACTAAACCGAAACAAACACTTTAGCGAAAACAAAATACAACAAAAGCACTCAGGTTACTATTCAGGCATAGTAACGCTTGAGGTACAACCCGTTGCGGGGTTGCGCCAGTGGTATCCCGTCATAATCCATTAACTCGTAGGCTCCTTTTGCTAACACCCTTTTAACAATATAGGGACCCATCCATAAGGACTTAAATTTTCCTGCTCCTAATTTGTCGGATTCTTGGTCGTAAAGCAAAACCAAGTCACCCTCAGAGAAGATACGAGGTTTGACATTCTTGTCAAACTGTGCCTTGACTCGTTTCTTATGGGCTTCGTTCGCCAAAGCGGCGTCACGACGGTTTTCATCCAACTGGATCAATTCCAAGAAACGAGCCTCTTCTTCTGAGGTTCCGGGGAGGAGGTCAATTGCGAGTTTAAGAGACGAAATTTCGCACTGGATTGGTAAGACTGCCTCCAGGACATACACCAATTGGAATGGTGTGAACCCAGTGGCGTTCTTTACCGAGGTTCGGTAAGCCCATAGTGCTGAGTACAGGAGTAGGTGCCATCTTCTTTTGTGAACCCCGATCATCCTTTGCAACATACGCTTCAGGACCTTGTTGATTGCCTCAACTTGTCCGTTGGCTTGTGGATAATATGGGGTAGAGCTGTCGTGAGATAGCCCTAGTTTGGCAGCTAATTCAACCATCATGTGATTGCGAAAATGCGATCCATGATCTGTCACTATAGCCTGCGGAACGCCGAACTTGGCGACTACATGATTAAAAAAGAAAAGAGCAGCTGTTTCACCAGTGTTATCCAATGTAGGCATCGCCTCGGCCCATTTGGTAAAATAGTCAACAGCGACTATAATATACCCATGCCCCCAGGTCGAGGTGGGGTTACATTGCATGAAATCGATGCCCCACTTGGCGAAAGGCCCAACAGCAACTATAGGTTGCAAAGGTGCGGGCGGTCTCCTGGTTTTGCTATCAAAGATCTGACACGCATGGCAACTTCTGACAGCTATTATGCAATCTTTAAACATAGTTGGCCAGAAATATCCTGCTCGTAAGATTCTTTGTGCTGTTGCATATCCAGATTGATGCCCCCCGCACGCGCCTGAATGACAATCATTCAGGGCTTTCTCGGCCTCCTCATGGGTAAGGCACCTCCTCAGAACCGTATCGACACCACGACGGTAAAGTGTATCACCGACGATCATGTAGTCTTTAGATTGGTATCGTATACGCTTCTGTTCCGAGTGTGAGGTATTAGGCCTAAATTTTTGGGTTTGGAGATAAACAATGATGTCTCCATGCTTACTGATATCAGAAACAAATTTTCATCCACGATTGACTCTTCTGATGTTTCATTGTTGGACGACGATGGGAGATCGCATAATAATTCCGCGAAAACTAGAGCTTTCTTCGATTTGGATTTTACAAAATCCAAATCAAACTCTTGAAGGATTGCTATCCATTTAGAATATTTGCCCCCAAGCAACTGTAGCGACAGTATATACGTCATGGGGTTGCAATCTGACAGAATGGTAGTTTTCCTAAAGAGGACATAATGTCGAAACCTTTGAATCGCTTGAACAGCAGCAAGCGCTAGTTTTTCAACATAGGAATATTTACTTTCTGTGTCATTTAAGTTTTTACTTAAATAATAAATAGGATGTTCAATTCCATCGGCTTCTTGCACTAAGACCATCGCAATGGTCGTATCTGCTGCAGCTAGATACAGGTTAAAATCTCTTTGATAGTCCGGGGCGTACATTAATGACGCTCTTACTAGGGAATCTTTCAGAGCGTCAAAGGAAGCTTGTGCAACCTGGTCCCAGACAAAAGGTACATCTTTTTTCAAAAGACGAGTATAACCTTTGGCAAGTTCTGCGTAATTTGGAATGAACCTCCTCAGAAAGTTTGCTTTCCCTTGGAGTTTCTGAATCTGAAGCAAATTTGAAGGTGGAGGCAAATTCATGATTGCCTGAACCTTACAGGGGTCGAGACGAATCCCATCCTTAGAGACTACAAAGCCAAGTAAACGACCAGAACCGACGCAAAACACACACTTGTGCGGATTGAGTCTTATCTTGTAGTGTCGGCAACGTAGAAATATTGCTCTCAAATGTCGTGGATGATCAGTCCGCTTCTGCGAATGAGCCGGAAGATCGTCGAGGTAAGGTTGAACGATGTTCTTGATGTCATGGAAGGCATAATTCATTGCCCTCTGAAACGTCGCCCCTGCGTTCTTTAAACCAAAGGGTAATTTTCGATAAGCGAATGTGCCCCACGGACAAATAAATGCAGTCTTAGACTGGTCCTGTGGGCGGATATTTATTTGATTATACCCGGAAAATCCATCCATAAAGGAAAAGATTTCACATCCGGCGCATTCATCAATTATCTGGTCGATGAAGGGTGTAGGGTAGTTGTCCTTTGGACAAGCTTGGTTTACATCCCTATAGTCGACGCACACTCTTATCGTCCCTTGTTTTTTCATAACAGGGACAATATTCGATACCCAATCGGTTAGAGGAACCGGGTAGATGAATCCAGCATGGAGAAGTTTTTCAACTTCTGCCTTAATGGCAGCGGCTTTCTTGGGGTGCACCTGCCGAAGCCGTTGTCTTACTGGTTTGACATCAGGATACATTTTAATCTCATGTTCAACTATGCTCGAGTCAATGCCTGGCATTTCATCATATGACCATGCAAAGACATCTCTAAATTCGCGAAAGAGAGCACCATATATTTCCAGTTCTGAAGGGGAACAACTTTTGCCGACATGAATATTCTCTACAACATCAGGTTTTGTCGAGATGTTTATGGCTACGGTCTCTTCAATATTGGATAGGTTTCGCTCTGAATCCACCGTATTTACAGTATTTGTTAGGAATTCAAACACTGAAGGGTGATATAGGTCGTGTTGAGTTTCTTCTTCACACTCTGGAAGAAGGGAACGATGGTGGTGATCATTCCATGGTGCCCCCTCAATCATCATTGATTGTAAGTTTCCTTCGTCAGTCCCATGAACTTTTGACCATGGATCTAATGGGGTACCATATTCTCCAGACCTATCTACCCAAACGCTTGACGAGCGTTGATTTGGGGTCGCCTCCCATGCCTGAAACATTGATTGCTACAATATTTCTATAGGGCTAGGTGGCAAAACCACTTGATAATCCATGGCGACTTTGTCTTCTGCGATTTTCGATGAAGAAACCATGTTGCATGTTGCTACAAACGGGACATTCCCTACATGGGGAGGAGGCGACAAAGCGAAAGTTCCCATCATTGTGGGGTCTTTCAATAGGCCTACTCCGATATCTTGAATCGAATGGTCGCACCCATGGATCATGGGAATGCTTCCTGTAACTTGTGAACCATTAGGGAGGAAATTCTGTTGGTCGACGATCGTAATCCCTCCTTCAAACGGGAATGCGATCTTCCTAAAATAAGTCGACACTACAGCTGCCATGGCATATATCCATGGTCTTCCCAGTAGGATGTTATAGTCAAGATTGCCATCAATGACTTCAACATCAATTTCCACTGTTTTTCCTCCTAGTTCAACCTTAAAGTTATTTAGGATACCGTACGGAGTGTACGTCCTACCATCAAATGCTTTCAATGTCGTCGAAGATCGCGACAAGGTTGGAGATCCAAGAGTTTTCCAGCAACTCATCGACATGATACATGTCGATGCTCCTTCATCAATAATCGTTCTATGAACAGTTTTGTTGAGTGCTTTCACTTGAATAAGGAAAGCTAGTTGCGCTGGTAACTGAGGATCATATCCTCTGTGATCAAAGGATACAAGATTGGAATCTTTAGGATCCACTCCACCAATTGCTGATAACAATGCCTGCCTTTGGGATGGACAATTTTGCAGTACCTCAAGAGTCGACATAGCAGATGGCGATTGGGCCAAGTCTTCCACTATGTTATAATGCTGCGCCGCTCTGGCGCGAGGATTAAATGTCGACTTGTGTACTACTCCCTTAGGTGGCTTTATTGTTAATTCATGCGTGAGGGGGGGTACAGCTTCTGCCGAAGTTGTTGTCGAACTACTGGGTTGATCTTTCCCTTTGTCGTTCGACACCGGTGGATTCCCATAATCTTTATTCCTGGTCGAGATCAAAGCATCATTTTGCTTAGAAACCGACAACATAAGCACTTGTGACGGGGAAGTATTTCCACTATCAACCATGTTTTGACCTGGGGTGGGAAATGGATCAGTCAACACGGCTGAAGTTTGGGAACTTTTAAAGAACCTCTTTAACTCAGCTTTGAACGGACAGTTCTTTGTCGAATGATCCTTTTCATCGCATATCTGACATGGATAAATTTGTTTCCCTTGCCCAGGAGGGTTTGAAGGAGTTTTTTGAGGGGATGACTCACCCTGTTTCTTCTTCTTCCCTTTGTTTTGTTTCTTCTTGCTTCCTGGTTGATTGGAGTTTTTGCCTTTATCCGTAGATACAGCATTTACCTCCGAAGCAAGAATCTCTTGATTTGCTTTTTGATTCAAAGTCTTACGGGCTTTCTTATTTGAATCCTTTGTCGACTTAGCGTTTGCAGTTCCAATCACGCCATCACCGGCATGAGAGTCACTATTCGATCCGGGAGGAGGAGGGATTGAAAATTCCGGTCTGGGGGCGTCAGGTATCTTATCATAGAGCGTGCCCGACTGAGTATATACTAAGTCCAAATATTGAGCACGAGCAATAACCTGCTCCTCTGTTACGACGCCTCCCTTGGCCACATCTTCTGTTATAGTAGGAAGAAGCGACTTTATAAACCACTCAGCTAATAGCTGATCTGGAACATAGGTCTTTACCATTCTGCGACGACGACGCCACTCATGTATATGATCTGATATATGTGTGGCCGTTGTCTGCTTGAAATTGGTCAAGATCTCTGTTCCAGTTTCGTACCTTATAGGTAACTGAAAGTGTGTTAAGAAAGTCGTGGCTAGGGAACTAAAATTGTCGAAAGAGGCTCTAGGTAATTCAATATACCATTTAGCCGTCGGACCAGTCAATGTCCTCTGGAAAAGGCGAAGCCTTATCGAATCATCATTCAAGGTATTCGACGAACACCACAGATTTAATGTCATCACATGATTCGACGGGTCCTCACCAGGATTTCCATTGAATTTAGGAATGTCCGAAGGAAGTTTGTGAGGAATCGCTGGCCACCAATGGGCATAGGCGATTGGATCGTTCGTCAATCGATGTAAATCTGGTAATTCTAGAGTTGCCGCGAATGGCAATTGCTGATTCAGGTTTGGCAAGGCGTACCCAGGATACGATGGAATCGCCTGAGCAGTAGGCCTTTGCATACCAGCATAATGCAACTGATGTTGATATGACTGATATGGCTGGTGGGCTTGGCCACTGTAAAGTGGTTGATTTAACCTGTTCTGAATATAGGGTTGCCCATTATTCGCAAAGATCTATTGTTCAGATCCCTGGTACACCTGTTGAAACTGAGGTTGTTGATATTGCACCATCCATGGTTGTGAAGCCATGTTTTGCTGTGCGATACTAACCGACAGACCAAGATGCGGGGTTATGGTTCCCGTTTGTGTCTGTGTCGTCCCGGCAGTTGGCGATTGTGGTTGTGTTGCAGGTTCAATGGGTTGTTGCATTACAACTTGGGGTTGACATACAACAGGCATCGATTGAACTTGCGACACGGTTACAATTGCTGGCGTCGTCGGGATACTAGACATAGGTACACACTGTTGCATGGAATATACAACTCTTGGTTGTTGGGGTAACATAGGTACCCAACCACTCGTCGTTACTTCAGTCAAACCTGAATGTTGTTGAAAACTGCCGTATGGGTATCCCCCCGGAAGGGGAAGTGAAAGGGCATATTGCCCCCCATATGGTAACAATCCGGAACTCAAGGGTATAGATTGCCTTTGAGGACTGGATGGCCCAAACTGATTTCCAAAGGGATCAATTTGTCTAGTTTCAACATAAGAATTACCAGGTATTATACCGGAAGAACAAACTGGAACAGACCAAGTTGTCGTAATAGTCCCTGGGTGGACTCCTTCTAGCTGATGAGAGCTAGTCGGGACAGCTGGTATGCCGGCAAACATCGTTGGAGTGACAGCAGGAGTTTCTGCTGTCGCTGTGTCATTTGGCACAGTCCTAGATGTCGACGGTTGCTCAGACATTTTAAGTCTATCCAATAAACTGCCTAACGATTCTACAGGAACTTCCAGTGGCGATGGACAAACTTCTGATGCAGAAGGAAAAAGAGTGGCACCTACTCCAAAATGAGTTGGAGTGTTTGCTTGCTGGTCTTCTACGATTTCCTCTATTGCAATCAGACCAGGAGGAAGAGGAAGACCGTCAGGTCCGTAAAAGATTTCTGGTGCCGAAGAAGGGGTTGCTTCGACAGCGACAGTTGTTTGACCAACAAGACTCTGTGGACCGGTTTCAGATGGAACTGGTTCAGTTATGCAAGTACTTGTCCTCAGACTAGGATCAGTACAACTGTCCCTCTGTTGCTGTTGAACTTCTTCAATAGAGGCAGGGATTCCAGAAATATTAGGAGTGACCAGAATCTCAGATGTTGTCGGAACTGTTGTTCTAACTTTAATGGGAGATTTTGACCCGGTCAAGCGAGTTCGCTTCGTCCGTACTACTCTCGATTCCGGAGACAAAGACGGTTGACTCGCGAGTCTCCTCGAACGACGGAGTTTTAATTGACTTTCCTCCACGGTTGCGGATTACTTGATCAACTAAAATATAAAAAGGGGAATTATGTTTCCGTATTGAATGAATTTTATTAGACGCTTTTAGACACAACTTTGCTTTTTCATGTTTTAAGAGTCGAGAAAAAGCTAAAGATGACTCTAGTCGCCTTCGATGTATTAACGAGCCCGAAGTGACAAATGCTCGGTTGGACTTTTTCAGTTATAGAGTTTGAAAAAGGCCAAAAGAAACTGCTCTGGAGATCTAGGCAGAGGGTGTGCCAAACCTTTCGCGAAACCACAGAATACGTTTTACGGTACGGGTGGTCGATCTTCGTGAATGCTGTGTTCACTGCATCGCGATCAGTAGGGCGGCCGACACGGCTTCCTAAGGATAAAGGATAAATGCCTATAGGGGTCTCCCAATATACGCGACGGTACGCGGGAGCACAAGTCTGTATTAGTGCTATCGTCACTCAGGAGGAATCACCCACCTTCGTAGAGATCGATAGTCACTACGTTTAACGACGCCGGAACACGTCTCTACCTAGACCTCTATTGTGAGCGTTATGTTACAAAGCGTTTTTAGATTCATTCAATATATTTTAAGTTGATCTTGTTTAGCAGTTTGTCTTTCAGGATCACCACGAGATGTATTGGTACAAATTCCTAAATGCAGCTAAAATGATAAGCAAGCTTTACAATCTTTTTAGCTTTGAAAATCCTAACTACTGAGGGGAGAGAAAAACATTATCTTTCCACACAGAGCATAAAGCACAAACTAATGCACTTTCCCCTAGATCAATCATGCAAACTTATCAAAAAGTGCAAATGCAAGATGCATGTATTTCTTTTCTTTTCCTTTAATGTTGATGTAGACAAAAAAGGAAACTGTCGTATAATTTTCGAATTCAATTTGAAGCATAAACAAACATTTTTGTCTAAAATCAAAAGACGCCTTACAGGTACTTGTTTCGACACTAAAAATGTATGAATTCAAACCATAAAATGAAAAACAAACAAACTCAAACAGCCATGAACAGTAATAAAACTAGCTCTTAAGATCACAAAGACACTTTTACAGTTCAGGATCTAAGAGGCCACAGCTATACTGGTTTGCTTTTCACAATGGGAAACTGTAACTGAAACAAGAAATACTGAAAGAACAATCACAGTTTCATCACACAACTGAGGTGGAATAATGTCAAGGAAAGTTGGTTTACAGCAAGTACAAATGACAAGCAATCAGCAGCAAAACAACAGTGAAAACAGGGCCAAGACTCAGTGGGAAACCTCAGGAAGACATAGCCTAACTGGTTCAGCGCAGGCTCTGGTCTGTCAAACTGACTCTCAGCGCAGTTCCCGAAGGGAGTACCTGCGCTGAAATGCAGACTGCCTTTGGACAGCCTGCACTGAGACACGAGAGTTGCGTTTACAAGGATTTCCGGGTCATAAAAAGCTCAAAAATTCACTGTTTTTGCTGAAATAAAAAGCTATAGGTCAAGTACAAGCTAAGGGATGATCAAGAGGATGAAAAGCTATCACAAAGAGCACAAGAGTCTTTTGTAGATCAGCTCTTCAAATCATGAATCTGCTCAGAAAATGAGCAAGAGTAGCAGTCCCTCTACTTCGCTTTTGATATAGTCAAAAGCTTTTCGATTCGGTACTCTTTGGTTCAGGAAATGAATAGCAAAGATACTACAAACACAAAGCAAACAGATACGCTCCCCAGCGGAGTCGCCAGTTTGTTGTGGGGAAAAGTATCCGACTCGGAATGACCCTATCCCTACTCTAAGGGTGATAGTTCCTTAGCAACAACTGAAAGTAAAGCTTTGATATTTTTCTTTTATGAAAGTACAGAGAAGGAAGAAAAGATTGACCAACCGATGTCTTTCGCTTTTGTCGATCCTGTCTTCTCTCTTTGCCTCTTGTTCCCAGCTCCTTGCTCCTTTTGCCGACCCAGCTACACAAAGATCCTGCAAGAACAAGAGAGGGAAACTACAAGAAACATGTACTCATAACTGATGCATGGATTAGAATGAATCAAATATACAGATAAAAACAATACATCATTGCAATACAAGTATATAGGAGAACATCAAAGCTTTATTGATAGAAGAAAAAGGTTCTGAGAAGGTTACAACCATAAATGGCTCCAATCCAGCAGCACCTCCCCAGCAGCAAGAAATCTCCTCTTCCCCTCTATAAAAGCAATCACCCAATAGCTCTAACTGTAAACCAACAGCACTTCCTTGCTTTGCACAAAATTCCAGCCTCCCTAGACCTCATAGAAGAGCTCTATATATAGGGTAGAAGGAGAAAGGATGAGTCAGCTTGAGACTGACATAAAGCTGCCTTGTGTCCTCTCCCTCTTCAGTTAATCTTCAGTTCTTAAGTCCACTTGGAGATCCTTGCTTACACATGGAGATCAAGTACCTCTTACTCATCACAGGGCGAATTCCTTGAACCAAGTGTCAGTTTGGAAGCTTCCTGGGCAATTGACACCTTGCAGAATGACTGTGCCACTTGGCCAATCTCGCCCAGCGCAGGTAGCCTTCATTAGAGTTGACTTTCAGCGCAGGTACAAGGAGGAGCAGTTGACATTCAGCGCAGATGCTCAGTGGAGCAGCTGACATGATCCAAAAATAGCCTGTTTTTAAGTGTTTTCAGGTGGAGAACTGATAGGAAGTGCTGTGGTTTGCTGACCTTGTTCCTCTAGGGGTAAGAACAACATGTTTAGGGACTGAGGATCCCTGTAATTATTGACATTTCATGCTCCATGCTGCGAGGCACAAAAATGTCTATAACAATACCCTTGGCCTAGCTGCAACATGGGATAATCCTCAACACAATCACAAGGGGCTCCAAAATGGCCCTTCTGCTTCTCGTTGTTCTGCCCTAGTCTCCTGCAGCTAATTAGTGACCTATTCCCCTTCTATGATACCCTTTTTTTGTCCTTATGTTGCACAAAATGAATGATTAAATGTTCAGATATCACCCCTTATTTATATTAAAAAAGAGGGATTCTTCCAACATCATTCTAGGGCCGTCCAACTTGTCAAGAGGCTTATTTAACTCAAGCTGACCTCGACACATATGGTGTAAACCCACTCATGACCTTCAAAAATTCATATCTCAAGTTCTAGAGCTCTGATTTGGGTGATCTTCGAAGCGTTGGAATCGACACATCAAGCTCTATCACCTCAAATTTTGCCATGCTCAAATTCTTGATGGTTTTGGCCTGAATCCCGATGGGTGCAAAACCCCATACTTGGGTTCCAAGCCCACAAGCCTACTTGTGGAACTTTACCCTCCAAACCACGAACACTAGGGCTTGGAGTACCTCCCAAGCTACACATAAATCAACAATGGAGAGGGAAATATTAGGGCTATATGCCATATTCATGGTAAGACCAACACTTAAGGGTAACCTTTTCATAATTTAAACCCTATATCTAGATAAAAACATTGAATTTCAGAGGAAGCCCTATATGAAGATTCATTTCCAAAAATAATAGTACAAGACATGTGACCAACTATGGGAGGTTGCATTGTCAGGTACTTTCTTAGAAAATTTCCAATACTCTTCAGGGTTGATTCATACCAAATTTGTGTTAACAAATTTAGGAGTCAAACTCAAAATTACATAGTTTCAAATTTTTTATGAAAGGATTGAAATTTGAAATATGTATGCCATGGTTTAAACGAAGGTTTTCCTTCCACAATTAACATGGCCTGAATTTCAGAACAACTAGTTTGTTTTCTTGTAACTCAAAAATCAGAATAGAGAAACCCCTACCATATTATTGTATATTCATAAAGCCAAGAATTTTAAACACCAATCCAAAATAGTATTGAAATGAATTTACCAATGTAAAAATCTAGAGCTCTGGACATCTAGAAGCTTCCAAACCTATAGATCTAATATGTGCACAAAAGACAACAATGAGAGAACACTCACATAACAAGAAATTGCAAGAGAAGAATTGTCACAACTATACACATTGTACCAGTGTAGTTTGACTCATCCAAGACTCTTTTGTTGAGTCTTGTGGAGTCTTATCTAGCCCCCACACTTACTAAAAAACTCACCAACAAACTCACCATTTTCTATCCTCACAATAAAAATTTCCATGCTCATCGAGACTCGCCATATTTTTGAGAACTGAATTTATTGTATTTTGAGGTTCATTTGTATTTGTTGAGTCTTTCCCAAGTTAGTGAGTTATGTCAAGTCATTGAGTTTTTCTGAGCCCTAGGTTAGTTGAGCCTTTGTCAAGTTTGATTGTGACAACATTGCATTGTTGTTAGGGTTCCACAACAACCTTAATTTCCATAGTCAGTGGAACAGATTGTTAATGTATTGACAACTATCTTTATTAAATAATGCTCTACACAGTAGTGTAGTGTGAAATCAATAAATGTAAGTGAACTTGTTAAAGAAGGTCCATTAGTTACTAGTTGAGGCCTCATTAATGGAAGTCCATTAGGTGGTTACAATTTTCCTCAACTAGAAACTATATATATAGTAGTAGAAGCTATGTAATGGGTTACCAAGTGAATATTCTAGTATTTAGAGCTCCTCATGTTGAAGATTTCACCCTAGAAAAGGCAAGTGAACATTACATTTAGTTTGGAATATCAATAAAGGATTGCTTAAAGTGTTTTTTTAATTTTAGTTCTATTATTTGCTTTCCACAGATCCATTCCATGTATCTTATTTAATTTCTTCCTAAATTTATATTATGCCCTTATTTATCTAAATATCCTATTTCAACTAACAATAAACACCACAAATACAATTGGTTCTAGAGAAATTTCTCATGCCAACACATGATCCAATTTTATAAAAACATTATTTAGGTTAGATATGTGTTTCAACATCTTTAAATAACAAAAATATCTATCATTCAATGGGAAAGCTTATAATTGGGGAAGAATACATGTAGAAAATAATAGAAGCATTACCTTTTTGAATATTTTTGTGACATCTGTTGGCACCCCTTTATGTATCACTGTATCAAATAACACCTACATATGGAATTATCTTCCATGTTCATTCAGGGATATCAAAATCCCCCTCGGTACACTTGAAACCAACCTTACTTAACCCTATTAGTCATCATATTGCCATGAGTACATGGATAATAACACTTGGGAGATAACTCTCACATACTAGGGAATTGGCTAGTATTACTAAGGGTATAATCTATCACCATTAGTTGGTGCAATGAAATATTTGGTTGATTACTATTGATGGAAACCATAGGTATATTAAGATATATATAACTTGACACTCCTCTATCCTTAGGACCCTACAAATCCTATCCTCTTCCTCTAAACCATAGCTTTTGCAACACAGGTAACAAAGTTCCTACACATTTTGTAGTATCAAGAGTTCTGGAATTTCATCACTGCAGCAACACTCCCCTAAAATTGAAAATATATGTCTAGGGCCTACCAATATTATTACAGGATACCTAGCTCATTTTTTGTGGACCATCTCATACCATTACTTGTGGCCCCTATCAAAAAATTACTTTTGGTACACTCATTATGTTGGGCTAAAATTTGACTAACCCCTTTGATGGACCCAATAGTCCCATGATAAACACTCGTAGCATGTCAGCCATGAAGAAGTATAGAAAATAGTTGAGTCTTTCGCCTAGTTAATTAGAAAAATGGAAACCAATATGTCTTCCCTCAAATTTCACATATCCCCCATTTTCAAACCAATGGCCCTTTTTTAGAAACTTTTCCATACAATGGTAGTTGATTATTTTTGTAGTGGTTGCTTTAAAACCTTTGAGCATGTAGGAGTTGCCATTCTCTTGAAAACTCATGTATAATTCCAAGAAATCCATGGTGATAGGTCCTAGTGTTCTTACCCATTCATCACCCAAAGAAATATCACAGCCAGCCATTTAGAAATTGCCAGTCTCTTGAAAACTCTTGTATAATTCCAAAAAATCCATGGTGATGTGTCCTATTGTTCTTACCCATTCATCACCTAAAGAAATATCACAACCACCCATTTCAATGGCAAACATGTGGATTCCTTGCGAGGAAAACATAATGGTTT
This sequence comes from Pinus tabuliformis, assembly GCA_031772625.1. NCBI lineage: Eukaryota > Viridiplantae > Streptophyta > Pinopsida > Pinales > Pinaceae > Pinus > Pinus tabuliformis. Next base: position 365,125,672 of record CM062819.1, read on the forward strand.
CCATTTGCTAATTTAGGGAAGAATTCCTTGCAAGCAAGGAGGAAGAGGTGAGCATAATACTAGGTGATAAGTGGCAAGTGGGAATGTTTCAGTGTATTTCTAAACATCTAATCGTAACTCCTATGTTTAGGAGACAAACAACGACTAATGGCCCTGTCGATTTCTCCATCATTTATTCCATTAATTGACTTCATTATATCTTGGATTTTATGTACTACAATATATTTTCATTTGTGGAATTCCTCTCCTGTGGTCTTCCTTTTATTTTTTGAACTCCACCTATATTACTTCAAGGAAAAGGAGAAATTAGTTACACCTGTTATCATCATCTTATTTTCACAAGTCTTCTCATCTTTGTTTGTAAGAACATATATGACGTTGGGAAAAATCTTGACATCTTCTTCCAATAGTCTGATCTATTGTCAACTGATTAACACAAGCTAATGTGTATCTTTCACCCATCCAAGCCAATGTGTGTTGGGTTGAGTTGAGGTTGGTAACTTGATTTCCTTTTCCAATTGGAGTAAGAGAAGGTTATTTTGGTTGCCATTATCAATTACCATATATGCTAGTTTGTGCTTGATTTGACAGTTCTATGCACAAAGAGCTTCCTTATTGTTGGTAAGGCTATCATTGGGCACTAGCATCAAGTTTGGATGAATGTAGCTGGGATTGTTGACATCAACCTCTAAGTCTCCAACCTCTCAATAATTCTTAGAAAGGAAGTACTTTTCCTTTTGGAGCTCTTTGGCTTAAATGTTTGACATTCCTCATTGGAATGGGAAAGCTTCCTATGATAGGTGCCATATATCTTCTTCCCGCAGTTGGTAGAGGATATGAAATTGGTTTTTCGTTTGTTCTATGCAATATTGTTGGGCTGAGCAATTAGTAGAAAGAAAATGAGTACAAAATTCCCTTCATCTAAAAGAATTGAATGGTCTTATGTAACTTGGTTTAGATATTGGAACCAATTTGTAATTTTGCATAAAATGCTTCGAGGAGGAAATAGAATAAAATATAACTTATTTCTAATACTAGGGAGCAACCCACAAAATTATTTCGTGTAGAGGTTTTATTTTGGGCCCTTTGAGACTCTACCTTGAGTTGGGAGAGAGATCCATATTTGGCTCTCCATTCCTTTCCTATAAAGATCTGGTCTCCTTAGGTCATTATAGTCGAAAGAAGGAAATATTGAGACTTTAAGGCCACTTTTTTTCTTCATTTTTCCATTATCTCCATTTATTGACTCCCTACTTTATAGGTTCCCTTCAATCCCCCCCCCTCCCCCAAGGCATAGAATAATGAATCAATCAAGGAGGACATCTAATGGCAATACATTCTAATCACCTAGTTTTCTCCCTCACAATGTCTCAGATTAAGCTAGAATTTTATGCTAAGCAGTTTTTGCAACTTAACAATCAATTGTTTGTCCAAATAGATATGAAGGCACTAATCCCATAGAATTAATATTCCCATCATAAACTAAGATCATGCTACCACCATTTACGTGTCAAGATATGTATCATTAGATTCCCTAAGAGGACATGATTTGTCGACACTCCTCCTTCTAGGAGGTGGAGACTAAAGAGAACTTCATGTTTCAAGTGCCCCATCTAATACAAGATACTAGGGAGATTGCACTGATTCTATAGAGACCCAAACCATAAATGCTTACCCAAATAATGCAAGTTGTAGTTACTAATAGACAATGTGCCCTACAAGGACCTTCAAGGCCTACTTGGTTGACAACTCCACCTCTCAAACATCAAAGGAATGAAGAGACTTGATATAGGGTTTCACTAGCACAGAAAATGACAAATTATTGAAACAGAGGCCATCAAAATGAGATATCATGAAACTGCTTCATTCCATTGCTCTCCACATATGGCATAAAGGGACTACCACTAACTCTTGTTTTTAGCATAGAGGTCATGGACAAATTCCTGCTAAAACCCTATTTAGGGATTTAGGAGGCTTGGATAGCACCATAGCAAGCTTGAATCTTGAATTGTGGTGGTTACTCTTGTAAAAAAAAATTATGACAGTCTGGATGTGGATCAGAACTATAGCTCATCTAAGTTTGAGTCATCACATTCTTCAAAGTGTCACTACCCTAGGAAAGCTGTGGATGACATGATAGTAGTTATATACGACAACCAGAAGAAAATGTGCAATACAACAGTGGTGAATTCTTTCTATGCTCATGGTAAAATTAAAAGACTTTTGATTGCTTTTGAAGCAACAACAGGTCATTCTCTGTGGACAATACCATTTATGTCATAGAAAGGAATGGAGATAGAAAATGAGAAGCTAGAGCATGTACCTTGGTTGTTAGAGGCATTACAAATCTATTGCAGGATTTTGGAGTACCTTGTGAATTCTTCTTAGCCGTTAACTGTGCCCTCTGCATCATTATTAGTGCAACCATTTGTTGGAGGCTCTGTCACTGTTCCAAGGGGTCTAAAGTCTTGATGTGGATGAGAACTGTAGCTCATCTGAGTTTGAGTCATCACTTTCTTCAAAGTCTCACTACCCTAGGAAAGTTGTGGATGACACGACAGCAGTTATATATGACAACCATAAGAAAATGTACAATACAATAGTGGTGAATTCTTTCTATGCTCATGGTACAATTAAAAGTCTTTTGACTACTTTTGAAGCAACAACAGGTCATTCTCTGTGGATAGTACCATTTATGTCATAGTAAGCCATGGAGATAGAAAATGAGAAGCTAGAGCATGTACCTTGGTTGTTAGAGGCATTACAAAGCTATTGCAGCCTTTTGGAATACCTTGTGAATTCTTCTTCACTGTTAACTGTGCCCTCTACATCATAGTTAGTGGAACCATTTGTTGGAGGCTCCGTCACTGTTCCAAGGGATCCAAAGTCTTGATGTGGATGAGAACTGTAGCTCATCTTAGCTTGAGTCATCACCTTCTTCAAAGTGTCACTTCCCTAGGAAAGTTGTGGATGACATGACAACAGTTATGTATGACAACCAGAAGTGAATGTGCAATATAGCAGTGGTGAATTCTTTCTATTGTCATGGTACAATTAAAAGTCTTTTGACTACTTTTGAAGCAACAACAAGTCATTCTCTCTGGACAATACCATTTATGTCACATCAAGGAATGGAGATAGAAAATGAGAGGCTAGAGCATGTACCTTGGATTTTAGAGGAATTACAAAGCTACTACAGGCTTTTGGAGCACCTTGTGAATTCTTCTTCACTATTATTTGTGCCCTCTGCATCATTGTTAGTGCAACCATTTGTTCAAGGCTCTGTCACTGTTCCAAGGGATCCAAAGTCTTGATGTGAATGAGAACTATAGCTCATTTTAGTTTTGAGTCATCACTTTCTTCAAAGTGTCACTACCCTAGGAAAGTTGTGGATGACATGACAGCAGTTATATATGACAACCATCAGCGAATGTGCAATACAACAATGGTGAATTATTTCTATTCTCATGGTACAATTTAAAGTACTTTGACTACTTTTGAAGCAACAACAGGTCATTCTCTGTGGACAATACCATTTATGTCACAGTAAGGAATGGAGACAGAAAATGAGAAGCCAGAGCATGTACCATGGTTGCTAGAGGAATTACAAATCTATTCCAGGTTTTTGAAGTGCCTTGTGAATTCTTCTTTGTTGTTATTGTGCCCTCTGCATCATAGTTAGTGCAACCATTTGCTGGAGGCTCTATCACTATTCAAAGGGATCTAATGTCTTGATGTGGATGAGAACTGTAACTAATCTAAGTTTGAGTCATCAATTTATTCAAAGCGTCACTACCCTATGAAAGTTGTGGATGACATGACAGTAGTTATATATAACAACCATAAGCGAATGTGCAATATAGCAGTGGTGAATTCTTTCTATGCTCATGGAACAATTAAAAGTATTTTGACTACTTTTGAAGCAACAATAGGTCATTCTCCATGGCAATGCAGTTTCTTGAGAGGGCTGGATTGTCTTCACATTTCTCTTCAAGATTTCAGGTTTGCTCCAAAACTCCAAATGCTCACAAATGCTATGTGAGAAATGTGTGAGACAAATAGAGGGGTGGGAGATCACTTTATAGGAATTTTCTCATTTTAATGCTTTTCTTTTTTGAGTTTTTTTAATTTAATTCTGAATTTTTCTTGGATTCTATATGGCATCATGATGCATCTTCTTGGATATGTTGGGCTTATTTGGTATCAAATCAGCTCATTGAACCAAGTCAGACCAAGTTTAGAGCACTAGTGTTGGGCCCTTTTCCATTGACTCGTCAAATTCAAAATAGGGACAGATTTCAAATGATTTTCGTTTGTAATTTAAACAGTCGCATATTTGAATTTTGAAGAGAAAAAAGATTAAAAATAATGAAATATTTTAGAGCATATAAATTTGCAATTTAAAGAGAGGGAAAACATGCCTGGAAATGAAAATAATGGGCAGTGGGAACAAGAATTTGGTCCACAACTCCTCCAAGCTTCAAGATACATTGTAGCCTTTTGATTAAGCTACCTAAATCCATTGCAAACAACCTCAAACAAATGCCATACAAACACCAAACTCAAGCATCACATTGCTCTTCAACATTTCAGATCTACTCCAAAACATGAAATGCTCACAAATGCTCTATGAGAAAGGTGTGAGACAAATAGAGGGGTGGTATATCTCTTTATAGAAAATTTTTCTTGGATTTTGTATGGGGTCATCATGCATCTACTTGGATAAGTAGGTCTTATTTGGTACCAAAATGGCCCATCAAGCCAAGTCAGACCAAGTTTTAGAAAAATAGTGTTGGGCCCTTGTCCATTGTCTCATAAGATACTCAAAAGAAATAATACTAAGTGTAGTTGGGTTGTTGTCCACTAAATATAATAGAAGCAATACATGCCAATGTTGTATATATCTTGGCTACTAGCCACTAAATCATATGCTATTAGAACAATAGGAATAAATATATAAACTAAACCCTCATAGAGAGGGGGATCTAATAGTCTTCATGTTATTCATTAACTTCAAGGAAATGGGATGGTGGATGCCTTCTCCATCCTCATGGTCTTCCCTTTGTCTCTCATCCTTGGCTTTTGGAGCAAGCTCTGAACCTTGGAGGGATTTCAACAAGTAGTATTCATCATTGAATTGCTATAGCTTTCCTTTGATACCATTCAATAGGGGGTTCTTCTTTGAGGTTGATTCCATGTGACAGGTTATCATTTCTTTGGCATGCTATTATAGATCTATGGTCAAAGAGGGGTTGTTCTTCTTGTTTCTTGAAAACTCTGCATTGGGGATGATGTGAGACAAGTCCTTTTGTATATGCTTGTTGTTGGTAGCAACTTTTTGCCCATTAACTTGCTCCTCTAGTTTGCAAAGATTATGCATTGTGTTGTATTTGTGCCACTTATTGAAACCTTGTGTTATACATTGAGACTCACCTTTTTACATTTGGTTCCTGTTCTTTCAACAAAATCTTCTTGAATGCTTATCTTTAGTGAATTTATATCCGTAAATTCTTTGGCCTAAACATATCTTTGAATCTATAATAATAAGGCTTTTCAATATTTCCTTTTCAATTATTAAGTTATATGTATCATGTTTTATAAACGTTAAGTTTAATATATTTATTATTTGATATATTTTATATTGAAAAATTATATGTATGTGTTTTATATAGATATATTTGAATTTAATGGTGAATCTTATTGAATTTTTGTATGGGGTGATTTTTTTTTTTGAATTTGATGTTCAAACATGAACAAAAACTAGGTAACTATGATTCTGGGGGGATGTACAAGGTGAAGTGTGCTACTGATGATAGTGTTGACTACCCTACCACATCTCTTATCTGCTAGACCTTTATGAGTCAATCCTGTGGTATCATGGGTTTAGTGCAATAACATTAAACCTTAGTCGAAAGAGACTTCAATATGCCTAGCCACTTGGACTTTACCAAAAAACCATTTTGGATCGCTCAACCTAAGTAATTAGTGATCTTATCATTCTATACATGCAAACCTTGAAGATGGGGTGTAAGTCTTACAACAACCTTTGGATTTAACCATCGTCTAATGCATGCTAATTTATGTCATCTATTTGATCAAACATCATTTACATGCAGGTCCTGGTTGAGTTTTATTATTGTGTCTCCAATGGATTCTGGAAAGGCAAGCAAGAGCCTAATGGCATGAGTTCCATTGTCTTTCTATGGCATAAGGTTTGGAGTGTGGTTTACAACATTCTCTTGTGTGGATATATTGACATGACTATTCTTGAATGTTTCAACAATATGAGAAATAAACAAATATCCAAAATTAAAGAAAAACAATATCATTCAACCAACAATGAAGCTTTCAAGACCTTGCCAAAATTTTTAAATACAACACCCTAGAGTCAAGGTAATCATAATGTGGATTCCTTTCAAAGATTTTTCGTTTAGAACACCTATCTATATACGAATCCATGCATTTATGTTAGTTTAATACTAACAAAAAGATATGATTCTTAGAAGATCCATGGGATTTAAGTAGATATGTGTTATGCAATATTTGATTGGCTTCAAGGAACTGCACAACAAATGTATTGATCAAGAAAAACAAATACTGTTTTAGAAGTTGGAATTGGTATTGAAACTGAAGGGTTAGACTAGACTAGAACCATCTAATAAACTAGTGACTTTAATAATTTATGAAGGATTTGGGCTGTGTGATTATCTTAGATCCCATCAATAGTCATTTATTGGAGTTTGAGCCCATACACATTAGCAAGAGCATTATGTTCTATGCAATACATAGTAGTCTTCTACCCTTTCATTGTTCAATTTGATAAATGCTTGTAGGTAGCAAAAAATGTGTACCAAGTTCTAATTTATAGGGATTATCTAGTAGCCAACTGTTGGGCTCAACCCCCACAAGTGGTTTTCAAAAACAGCTTTAGCATACCCTCAGAATTCATGGTAAGCTGACAAGTGGCATAGTGGTTTGATATCTGAAATACGTCGATGACATGATAAGCATACTAGTGCAACTTGGAGGCTATGCATGGCTATTCATGCTAATTGGTATGGTTGTCCAAAGTGTCTGTAGTAGAATTTCCAACAACAACTTCACAAATTATTAGATCTCTTTTGACATTGAGATCCACTCATCACAAAGAATACAATCTGTTTGCTAGAGTCATTTCTTATATGGAGGAACAATAAGTTATTTGTCTTTCTAGTCTAGTACTTCTAACATTGATGTCCAAGGTCGAATTTTACCCATTTATTACATACATGGATACTTATTTGGGAGAAATCACACTTTTAGCGGACTAGGTCATGGTTTGGATCTATTCCATGTGCACCATTTATGGAGAACCTTTGGCAAAAACAATTCAATTATTCATGCCTAACTTGACTTCTAATGTTAACTACAACATAAGAAAGGCACAATAATTGCTTCACTCACTAATCCTCATTGGAACAACATTTGGCTTTTCATTTGTTTCTAGGTTCACAGGTCCCTGCTCAAAGGTTTAATTAATGCCTGATGTTGCAAAATACTCAACTTGGACAAGCATCACAAGGAAATTCCTCACCCCACAATCTTTCCATCCCTAACGTATCAAGTAGAAACATTTGGCATGTGAAGGGTTAATTGTTGTAGGTGGAGTTGTGATTGAAACAAGACTGCAAGCTAAGGAATATTGGAGCAATAATATCAAATTAGATGTTTCCCAATATGAACTCTCTCACCTCTCAAAGAGTATGACATGATGATATTGGTCACTTTCGTAGTTCTCCTAAATAGAAGCTTGAATTCTGGATCATTGATTTTGGGTTGTAATGCATTACACCAAAGCCAGTTAAGTTCCATTTTGCACAATTGTTTTTCTTTGGAAAATGCTCAGTGTGAAAACTTGACTATGGGTAGTGTTAGTAGTGTCATGGCAATAGGCGCAGAAGGTGCTACTAAGATTGCAGTGGGAAATTTACAGTCTCCATTTCCATTCCCATTGGTGGCATGCCTAGAGAAACACTAGGTATGCCTCATCTTTCATCTTCTAATTTGCAACAAACTAGTAGCATTAGTATTGTAGAAGATTTCATTAGCACTGACATACAACATGCCAAATGGGAAGGTGTTTTGTTTGAAAATAATGGTGATATTGGACAATCATCTGATTATGGAAATAATGCATCTAATCATGTTTTTATGATAACAAAATCAACTTCTTGTGCCCCAAAACTTTAAGTGCCACCTTCACTCCTAGTTACAACACAACCAACTTCTAATTCTATGGATCACTATAGTAACACTCCAAGTGTCATTTACTTATTTGATGATGACTAGAGATATTGTAAAATATGTTTTGTTTATTACTTTTGCAACTAATGCTAGAAATCCTCCAAAGACTTTATGTAAATATACATTTTTTGTGATTGCTTGCTAGAAAAGCGTATTTTTTAGATTAAGAAAGTGCATAGAGATGTTGGAATTCCAAATTGATAAAAAGTTCTATGTGAGGTAGCTACCAAAATTTTATATTCAAGTTTTATAGTTATAGGGAAAGTGTTGTTACAAACACATTGTCACCAGGAAATCAAATCATTTCATTTTTTGTGGATTAATGAAACGAGGCACCTCAACTTTGATGTTGATGTTGGGAACATGAGTGGATGTAGCACTAACACGCTATTAAGAAAGCTTATCCCTAGCCAACAGGGCTTTCTTTTATATGTGCAATCCCAAAGGCCTTAGAAACAACAAAGACTACAAAGTTGTTGAAGGTATTTTAACTAGAATGACCATTTAAAGTTCTATAAGTTGAAAACATATTTTCCCTACATATCAAGACTCTGAGTAGTACTAGATCTTATATTTAATGAAGAATGAGGGAGCATCATTACAAGGAACACTTAATTAGGAAATCTTGCATATGGAAGGAAATAAGGCTTACGATGTAAGAATGGTGATTGAATAATTGTACTCAAAGGAAGGAATAGATGAAGGAAAGTCTAGAATTGCTATTTTTGTGGATGCTAAAAAAAGGCCTGCCAAAACCTCCTCACTTACATGGAATAAAATTTCATTAAGCTCACTTTGTCTTGCAAGTGATGAAACACTAATTGGTTTAGTTATAGAGTCATCTAGAAGAGCCCTTGAAATGGTGAAAGTCAATCCAAAGGATGTTGACTTGGTTTTGATGTGTACGTCTACTCCAGATGATCTTTTTGGTGGTTCTCCCTAAGTAAGTATCATATGATATTTATTCGATCTATAGCTGAATAATTATCGTTAACTTTTCTATGACACTTTAATGTATTTGTACTCCATATTTTTTTGTTTTCCCATGTTTCTGCTTGGTTCAAATTGTTTGAGTTAATGTTTTCCATAATATGGGAGCTACTTGGACTAGAGATATTATGCTATATCGTTAGCATTTTTATGGGAATTTATTAGTTATATAATCTATATCATGATGGTATCATATTTTATTGATGTTATAGCAGTTAACCTAGAGCTTAGATGCATTTCATTGAGTGGAAAACAATTATTTTTTATCATGTATTGATTGGCTTGGTGAGAAATTGCATTTGTATAGGCTAATCTCAATTCAGAGGTGTTGGATTTTCAAATTATACAATTCACAATTTTGTTGATATCAAAATTCCTCGTATTGCCATGTTTTTTGTTTTAAGATGATGTTTGTAGCCAACATTTGGGCTTTGTTGTGACAATTTTTGTGTATAATTTGATATAAGGGAATGCCTTTAAAGTTTAAACTCATTACCTTTCTTGCATTGATTATAAGAGAAGAATCTGCCTAACCTAAAAATGAATTGTAGTGACAATTAAGGTAGATGTGAAGTTCTGTGTGCATTTATTCGTTAACTTATTAATGTTAGTTTTTGTTGTAGGGAATCACTTTGATGTTGTGTTGTTTTGTTATAATTACCATTTCAATGGCTAGAAATGTGTTTTAAATTCATGTAAGTGTTTCCTTGGGGTGTGTTGAAAATCCTTGGACATAGGCACATGGGGGAGCAGGTAAATTCAGATTTGATCAAGCTTATTCTTAAAGGAATAGAAAGGGATATGGTGAGAAATTTGAGGCCAATCATTTTACTTAATGTTTTGTACAATTTCAAGGTTTGAGAAGGTTTAATCTATAATCATTTTCAAGGTTTTTTCTCAATGTCTATTCTACCCTTATGTGCTACGATGTTGGTCACTTCACTAACACTGTTATTTAGTCTTTCCATAGTCTTCAAGACACCCCTTTATTATTTGTTGATATGGACATGTGGATGTTGCTTACAAAAATATTGTTATGAATTGTGATGCTCTCATGCTGAGATGGTCTTCAAAATTATCAATAGTCAATGGTGGTTATGACTTATGAAATTTTCAATTATAATACATGGATGGCTAATAGTAACATGCATTAGAATTTTTTTTTTTTGGGTTTTGGTTATAAACTTGTAGTTTTACTCTTGTCATTCCTAAATAGTTTTGGTTATTGATTGTTTTTTTAAATTGTATCTATTTATATATATTACAAAATATTTTTCTACATTCCATTTTCCTATTATATCTGGAACCTGGCCTCTAAAAAATTTGGAAAATTTGTGTCCATATCTCTATCTATATCCTGTTGAACTTATATTGTAATTTATCTTTGCATCATGTCACCATCTAGCCATGCATTCTAAAGCAACTTCCTCCTTTTGTTATCAATGGTGGGCTAAGAACTAAGGGTGTTGTTCCTTGTTGGATACAAAGATTGAGTCAACTCTTTGCCTGTTAGGATTGTGTTCTTTGTGCCATAATCACCCTCATGTTTTGGATGGATTGGGATTCTGAAGGTATCCCTATCAGGATGAGTAGTGGAGTCTTCAGAACTATTGATTTCATTATCATGGCCACTTCCATTTCTTCCTATTTCTTCATGCATATATTTTGCCTCCTGTTATAGCATTCAATAGTAGCTTGCATGTAAAATTATAATTTGGCTGACTTTTTAGATAAATATTGAATTTTCCCTACTATATTTCCCTAGTATATTTTCTAGGTGTTGTTTTGACTGTCAGTCTATGTATAACCAACGCCCCACCAATTTCCATGGGACAATAGTTGCATAACATTTCATCCCAAAATATTTGGCAATGGTTCCATGAAGGATCCTTTTTATGTTTGGGAGCCATGGAATTTTTTCTACCACATAAATAATTTGTAAATAAAACCTTACATTTAATTTCTATATTTTTTTAACAAACTCTCTTAAGAGAAATAGGGTTTGAAGAATATTTGTAAATACCTTTACAAGTTCCAAGTCTTCACTCTGAATCAGTTCCAAGAGCAGATCTAAATCAATTGGAGGAACATATTGAATCAACATCTAGAATCGGCAAAAGAGTAGCTCAAAAAAAGTGTTGCAAACATTTTTATTATCATGGTCCCAGTATTATTACAATGTCACAAATTTTACCCCAGAACAATATTATTGCCGATAAACTGTGCACTGTTTTCATTCTCAAAAATAGCATGATAATATTGTAAATATCTTGATATTATCATTAGATGAATGAAATTATTTTCCCTACTCATCGATGGAGGGGCATAAAGTCAATTATTTTTCTTTGAATAATTTTGTATTTTTAAAATTTTCCTATATTTTGTGATATTTTCTTGATGTTGTTAATATTTTCTTTTCCTGATTCTTGGTGATATTTTTTCTAACATGATGTTTACAACATTACCAAAAACACAATAAGCACCCCAATCAAATCAATAATCCATGTCTTAATCCAAATAAATTTTAGTAATAGATCCAAGAAACTCCCCAATCAAATCTTGAGTGCTCCAAATTATCGGATGAAACTCTCTGAATCAGATCGAGAAGCATTATGAATTAGCACAAGAATATTGTTGAATCAATGCTCTTTGTTTCTTAAATGATCAATGAGAAGGTTGTGAAGCAAATATATGTGGAATGATTAAATAGATGGGAAATGGGGTTTATCGAAGTTTTATGATTTTTTGTAGGTTTATTTTTTCCTTTTCTGGGGTTGGGGCTGTAATGGTACAAAATTGGTCAAACTGTCCATTTTTATCAGTTTTTTCCTGAACTGGAAGTTTTGGGGAAAATTGATCAATTCTAGTTTCATAGGTGGGTTTTGACTGGAAATGCTCAAAGCAGTACTAGAACTAGTTGCTTCTAGTTTGGGTTGTCCATTTTCAAATTTCAGCAACGCTGAGCTCAACATGGATCTAAATATGTTAACTACAAGTTGATGATAAAATGGTTGAAATTATCCTTTGCTATTCTTGCACCCCCTCCCAAAAAAAAAAAAAGAAAATGAAAATATCATACCCACTGTTATGGTTTTTCGCGGAGTAAGGAAATGTCCCTTTGTGCGATGGATTTCATTGGGGATGAAGGGACTTGGTGGCCATACCTGAGACATTCCTAGAAAATTTCAGGGATGTGTATATAATTTCTCTTATATAGGGTAGGTCTTGTATCTAATTTCTCATATAATTTTTTTTTGTTGCATATGGAGGAATCTGTACATGTGAAAATTTGTGAATTAAAGCATATGATTGTTATCCTACTTTAGTCTGTTGCTTCTCACAAATAGTTTGCATTTCCTTGTGAAAATCCTTCTGCTTTTTGAATGAACTTGTGCCTCTTGTTTGCAAATCTATGAGTAAAAAATGATCATTCTATCATATTTTAGTATTTTATTCCTTGCAATTAGTTTATAGTGCCTTGTCATATTATATGCAAAGCATCCCTATTTTCCTTATTTTATTAACTTGCTTCTTAGTATCTTAAGAGAATTTTTTATAACAACATCACTATCAATATCCTATATCCTTTTGGAGTGATCTGAAAATTGGGCACTAAAGGCTTCTTGTCAAGCTTACAAGAACCTCTCCCACTTTCAAAGCTTAAATATTCCCAAGATATTATTATTAAAAAATTGCGGAATTAATAATTCTTGAAATAGGTGTATTATTGTGTTTATTTTTAACTATTTAGCGCTTTAAATTCAGTTGTTTATGCTGATATGTAAATACATGTGATAGTAAATAATGCAATAATAAAACAAACACACAAAAAAAAAATATAATATGGAGTTCACCTAAAACTCTTGGGCTACGTCTCCTTGAGCTCTAGTCAACTCGACTAGGCTCTCTGGGATTATGGTAAAGTCCTTTTACAAGCTCCACACTCAACTCCACTATTTTACACTGAACCCAATGGGTTTAGAACACCATCTTATCCTTGGCTCTGAAGCTCTCCAGCTTTTTGGCCCTCGCTCTGGCTCTGGCTCTCGGCTCTGGCTCTGGCTCTGGCACTGGCTCTGGCTCTTAGCTCTGGCTCGTGGCTTTGGCTTTGGCTCTGGCTCTAGCTCTGGCTCTGGCTCTTGGCTTTGGCTCTGTGAGGTATCAGTAGTTCGTTTGACCTCAGAGTGACTGTCTCAGCAGCTTTCAGCTCTCTGGTTTTTCACCCGACCTCCAAGCTAGTCCAAAAACTCCCTCAGCTGCCCGTGCTTCCTGCTCTACCTACTCTATCCTTGAATTTTTCTCTTTGGCTTCTTTGAGGCATTCTTCTAGCTCTGCGGCTTCCTATCCATTTCTCTGCGTATAATCATTCCTATATCTCTTCATCTGGCCCTCTGGCTTCTCGCTCTATGGCTCTACATGTTACAAATGTATCATTGTTTACAAAACCCCCACTTGCTGCATGGCACAATGATCAGGGGTTGTTACAAAGGAATCGGGCCCTTTCTTCAGGAGAAAACCTGAAAATGGAACAAAATTCCAATACATAGAGTTTTACCGAGAAATACACTATTGGGCGCAAAATCTCGGACTTCAAATTCTATGAAATTGCACTCATAATCCCTATCGAGTTCACCCTTTTATGGTTATCGCAAGCCCACTCTTGATCTACGTGATCTTCGATCCAACGATTGACAGTCCATTTTGGGTGGCTTATGTGCACGAAGATTATCGCCCAAAAAGGCAGCTTTTGCTCTGCTGCAAATTGCCACGTGTCGACCAGTGTATCAGTTTGGGCGGAGCCCATCCAATACCACTTACCACTTGAGGCTCACCTGAAATCCCGCTTACCACGGAACTCAAATAACCCAAAGCTGCATCTATAAACCTTTTGATTCTGACCTTATCGCTTTGGGTCTTTTCCTTTGTATTTTGGTTTTAGAGTGGAAATGTGGTAATACACAGAAAATCAGAAAAACTCGAATTTCAAATTTTATGCAATCGTGCTTATAATTCCCATCGATTCCAGCCCTTATCAACTTATCACAATTCATGTTCCCAACAGCCCTTTATATTGGGGATCATCGATCACCCGATCTTCGATCACCTTGATCGAATCCTGACTGTTGATCTACACACCCAATCCAACGGTCCAGACGCAATCGCACATCGGCCCATCGCTTGATCACATGTCGCAATATCACTGTGCTATGGGTCCTTCCCTTTTGTGTGTGCCAATTGCTAATCTACCGATCGCCTGATCGTCGATATCTCTAATCATCGATATCGGCTCTAATCGCAAATCGCAATGGGCATATCACAGTGCTTGGGGTCCCGATATCGCATGCGGGCCTATCTCCAATGAGATAAGTTAGAGGTCAAAGTTAGGGGAGTCCTTCCGCCTTTTCCTTAATTACTCTGCTTAACCCTTCCGATGCAATTTTCATTTAGAAGGCCTTTAGGCCATTTTTAGAAGAAATGACTCCTTTTTCAAAGGATAAAGGAAACCTTCTTTCTATGATAATTTCTTCTTCCGAAGTCCATTTTAGCCCACTCAAGTTCCAGTAGATTTGGAATGAGAAGATCTATGCAATGGGAATATTTCCAAGAGCATCCTTGGATTTTCATTTTCATTTGTGAGGAACACTTCAAACTTAGAAGTCTATCCCACTAAAAGAACTTTTGGTGTCCAAAAGACTGAAATATTGATCTAAATTGTAAATGATAGTACCTCACCCTCTTCTTTCAAACTCCATACACTTTCCTTTGCATAGTGCCTCTGGACCAAAATCTCTATCCACTTTCCTTTCTGGTTGTGCTAGTCCCCCTTGGGAAGAACTGTTTTCCTCCTTGAATTCATGCAGAACTCCTATTGAGATGGTCACAGAAGGTACTTTGAACTTATTTGCCACGATCATTGAACCAAGGTGGCTGAAGCAAATGTGAAGTTACATCTACTTCACAAAATTTTCATTTGTACCTGTTTGAAAAGCTGTCAACAACAACTGCTAAGAACAACAAAAATACAAGCAACAACTGGATGGCCTAAAACTCATGCTTCAACAAAAGAAACAAATTTCACATCTTGTGAACACCTTCATGTCTTACATCTACATAAAAATGATGGACTAGACACCAAGCCCACAAAACATGCCTTTAAAACAAATGACCCTTCAAGTCAAGCATGTGGAAAAGATCTCAGGGATTCTTTTCAAAAGATGAAACACTTCATCATCATCTCCATCTTGGAGACCATATCAATTTTTCTCAAGTCAATATTACATGCATGTTAAAACAAAGCAATCAACCCTTCAAGTTAATTACACATACATGTTCAAATATAAGGAAATCATCAACATCCCTGTGTTCATGCATATCAATCTCATGCATGCATTTCATCCTTCAACTTTCACTTAAGCACACAGTACTTTCAAAGATGAAATGAATATAATGTTGCAACAATAAAGTGATTCCCCTACTCAAATTTTTCCATTCACCTTCTTGGTAAAAACCTACAACTTGCATTCCATTTCCAAAGAAATGAAAATAGATGCATCAATAGAAATGCAATCTTAATTGGATAAGAACTCTAACCATTTCTTAACAATCCCTTTCAAAGGTCTTTCCTTAGTCTGCACATCATCATTAACATGTGAATCATCTTGAAACACATCATTCATGGAAACTTCCTTTCCATTTCTACCATTTTCTCTTTCCACTTTCTTCAAGTTTTGTGGAAGCATTGTTGGATTCAGAGTCCAACATTTTGCAGCGAGATGCCCTTGCTTATGGCAGTAAGTGTAACACATGTGTATCCTCTTGACAGCAGGATTTACCTTGTCCATTGGACCTTTGGCTTCTTGCTTCCTTTCCTTCAAAAGTTTCCTGTATGTGGCCATTCTCTTCCAACATCTAGAAACATTATGGTTATCCAAACCACAAAAGGAACATGCAATTCTTTTCCCATACGTATATGGAAATTTACCATGCTGAACATAATAAAAAGGAATAGGGTTAGAACCAAATTTATACCTTTATCTTTCACCTTTATTGCCTTCATGAGGAGGTGAATCAAATGAAGAATTGGCTCCCTTTGGAACAACATCAATCTCTTCAAGGCTGTTAGAGTTTCAATAACTCTCTCATTCAAGTGTGTGCTTCTGAACACTTGCATCATGCAAATGATATTTCAAGATATTAGATTCCTCCTGGATACAATCTTCACACTTTTGAGGTAGAATACTTGAAATGAATCTCCTTCTTGGAAATGTTTCAATGGCCTTCATGGTAGCTTTGGAACTCTCTCCATAAGCCTGTCAATAGTGAAGACCCAAATACTTAGGCCTTTCCTCAACCATTATTGGTTCAACAATACCCTATGCATGTTTACCTAATCCTTGTCCTTCATAGCCCATCTTGGACATTAGCTTGGAACCTATGCCTCTGGTATGTTTCTCAAAAGAACCAATATAAGCATCCTTAGAAGAATTTGAAGACAAACAGGAACTATTTACCTCTTCTTCAAGCTGATACTTGACTAAGGATTCTTTGGCAACAAAGACCTGTGACTCCAACTCATGCATCCTTTTTAGGTTCATATTTGCAATATGAAGTTGCCTCTCCATTTCCTGCAATTTATCAGAAAGCATCTACTTCTCTTCCTCCACGGAATTCAACTACTCTCTAAGTATGTTGCTCTTCCTTCCATCCTCATACATTTCTCTCACCATATCCATCATGGTGACCAAGTCTTGATTCATGTCTTCATCAAAGACTCTTGTGAAGAAAGAATAACTTGAGGGCTCACTTGTAGAAGTTTTCATTATGCTAATGAACAAAAGAACTTCAAACAAGATTAATAAAGAGCTTATTCAGCAACCTTTTGCAACAAACCTCTTGTGCTTCAAGGATTGCCTTCAGGTCCTCTAGGATAAGAAGAATGCCTTCAGCCCTTATTCCTTCTTGTCCTTCCTGGACTGAGCTATCAATAGCTTTCCCTTCACCTTTGCAAACTCAAACAATAGTCAATATGTAAAAAAGCATAAAATCAACCTCTCACTGTTTAAACACCTTTCAGACAAGAAATCTTTGTTATGTTAATCAAGCATTCTGATATAAGCTTGTTTGAAGGTAGGGTTAATAAAACTTAGGCTCTAATACACCTGATCTGTAAATGAGGCACTAAAGGATTCTTGTCAAGCTTAGAAGAACCTCTCCCACTTCCAAAGCTTAAACATTCCCAAGATATTATGATTAACCAATTACAGAATTAATAATGCTTGAAATAGGTGTATGCTTATGTTTATTTTTAACTGTTTAGAACTTTAAATTTGGTTGTGTATGTTGATATGTAAATGCATGTGACAATAATGCAACAATAAAAAAAACACACAGAACAACAATATAATATGGAGTTCACCCAAAACTCTTGGGCTACTCTCCTTGAGCTCTAGTCAACTCGACTAGGCTCTCTGGGATTATGGAAAAGTCCTTTTACAAGCTCCACACTCAACTCCACTAATTTACAGTGAACAAAATGGGCTTAGAACACCATCTCATCCCTGCCTCTAAAGCTCTCCAACTTTCTGGCCCTGGCTCTCGCTCTAGCTCTCAGCACTGGCTCTGGTTCTGACTCTGGCTCTAGCTCTTAGGTCTGACTCATGGCTCTAGCTATCACCCTAGCTCTGGAACTCTCTCTGGCTCTTAGCTCTTTCTCTGTGAGCTATCAACAGTTCGCTCGACCTCCAAGCGATTGTCTTAGCAACTTTCAGCTCTCTGGTTTTTCGGTCGACCTCCAAGTGACTCCAAAAAATCCCTTAGCTACCTTTGCCTCCCGCTCTACTTCCTTTTCCCCTCAATTATGCTCTCTAGATTCTTTGAGGCATTCTTTAGGATCTGCGGCTTTCTGTTTGTTTCTTTGCGTATAATAATTCCTCTGTCTCTTCATCTAGCCCTCTTGCTTCTGGCTCTATGGCTCTACATGTTACAAACACATCATTGTTTAAAAAATGCCTACTTGCTATGTGGCACAATGATCAGGGGCTTTTACAAAGGAATCAGGTCATTTCTTCAAGAGAAAACCTGAAAATGGAACAAAATTCCAATACACAGAGTTTTACCGAGAAATACACTATCGAGCGCAAAATCCCAGGCTTCAAATTCTATGAAATCACGCTCATAATCCCTATTGGGTCCACCCTTTTATGGTTGTCGCAAGCCCACTATTGATCTGCATGATCTCCTATCTAATAGCTGACAGTCTACTTCTGGTGGCCTATGTGCATGGAGATTACTGGCCTGAAAAGGCGGTTTTCTCTGTCTTGTGCCATGCCACGTGTCAGCCAGTGTATGGGTTCAGGTGGAGCTCATCCAATACCACTTACCGCCCGAGGCCCATTCGAAATAACACTTATCATGAAAATTAAATAACCTGAAGCCACATCTATAAACTTTTCGGGTCCAGCTTTATCGCTTCAGGTCATTTCCTTTGTATTTCAATTTTATAGTGGAAATACGCTAATACATAGAAAATCTGAAAAACCTGGATTTCAAATTCTATAAAATTAGGCTTATAATTCACATGGAGTATGGCCCTTATTGGCTTATCGTAAGTCGCATGCCCAATGACCCTTTGTATCGGGGATCACTGATCACCTGATCTCCGATCATCCTGATCGAAACTTGCCACTTGATCTACGCACCCAATCCAATGGTCTATGCACAATCGCACATCAGCCTATCGCTTGATCACATGTCGCAATATCGTTGTGCTATGGGTCATTCCTTTTGGGTGTTCCGATATCCGATCTGCTGATCCGTCAATCTCTCGATCACCGATATCTCCAATCATCGCTATCAGCTCCAATCACAAATCGCAATCAACATACCATAGTGCCTGGGGTCCCGATATCGCATGCGGGCCTATCTCCAATGAAATAAGTCGGAGGTCATAGTTAGGGAGTCCTTCAGCCTTTTCCTTAAGTCCTCTACTTAACCCTTCTGATGCAATTTTCCTTTAGAAGGCCTTTAGGCCAATTTTAGAAGAAATGCCTCCTTTTTCAAAGGATAAAGGCAACCTTCTTTCTGCGATAACTTTTTCATCTAAATTCCATTTTAGCCCATTCAAGTTCCAGTAGATTTAGAATGAGAATATCTATGCAATGGGACTATTTCCAACAAAATCCTTGGAATTTCATTTTCCTCTGTGAGGAACACTTCAGACTTAGAAGTCTATCCAAGATCAATTTTGGATCATGGAGCATACCTTACCATTTAGCCACCTATTCATGCATTTGTTTGAGTTTATTCTCATAGTAGTTTGAAATCCAATCAAAAAATCATTAAGAAAATAACCTATAAGACGTATAGAAAAGAAGCTTGTAATTGTTTTTTCATTCCCTAAGGAGACTTTGTTGTTCCCTTTTTTAAAGTTGAATTTTTAGCTGAGTGTTGCCACTTGTTAGCATATCCAGAGAGCTTTTCAATACCTTTGTAGATAAATTGGGCATGTTTATATCACCATATTTAAAATTCTATAAAATTTATAGAATTTTATATATGGTGATATAGACATGCCCTATTTGATCTGGAAAGGTATTGAAAACCTCTTTGCATATTGCATAAAGATAAAAAATTACAAATGGTTGAAGCAATTCATACTAGATAGAGGTTAGAACACACACAAACTAGAAGCAGACCATAACCAAGATGAGAAGGTGAGCATATTTTTCATGAATAACTAGACTAAGTGACATAACATATGAAATATCATAGTTAAGCAGATTCTATTTTAATCATTCAAAAAAATTTGATGGTCCTCTAATCGACATGTCCCATGGTTAGTAAACCATAGTTTAGTCAATAATTAGGTTTAATGTTTTGAATTTTCAACAAATGAGCTTCCTTCAATGTTGTGGGCCTTGTGATTGAGGCTACATTTGTTAGCTATGCAAGGTAGCAACCAATTTCAAATGTATTTACATAGATTTAATCAAAGAACTTCATTGTAAGAGTTTCTCATTGGGATACATTTTTCAATCACTTGCATGATTTGGTGTCTTCAAAACTTGTTCTTGTGTGCATGTGTGTATTATGTTTTTAAAAAATTGTTGGTTCTCTATTAGTAGTATTTGCTTCTCACATATGTAACAAAATGGTACCACAAAGTAATCCATCTATATCGATATTTATGTTGGTATATGAACATATTTTTGCAACTACATTCCTATTGCGTTTGAATGAAAATTGCATGCGGTAGCCACCACAAAGTGGATTTTCTCGTGATATCCAAATGAAAAGTAATTGATATTAGTGATTGTGCATGTGTTGATTTTATGGAAATAAAAAATTGTTCCAGTTTTTAAATGGGATCCAACCAAGGGTCTATAAAATATTTTGTTTTCTCGCTGTCAAAAGTTCCATTTCTTTTATATTTCATGTTAATGTTAGGATTAAGTTTTTGCATGCTGACAACCTATGTCCTTAGGAGATAACCTTTTTTTCCCCTTAACCGTATTAAATTGGTATTTTTTGTGTCAATTTGTATAATTTCGACAAATACAGTTTACTACATGTAGATTTTAGATATTTTTTCTAAATTTTTTCATTAATTATTCATACTCATGATTCTTTATTAGAAAAAAATGTAATTTTGATATCAGGTACAAAGTGAGGTGGGTTGTATAAAAGCCTTGGCTTTCAACATTACAACTTCTTGTAATAACTTTGTGTTGGGTCTTGTAACAACTACATGTTTCCTAAAAGGTGAGTTGTTGTGTCTATTCTGATTGCCGATAAATCCAACTTTTTTTGTATAATTCGTTTACTTATGGTTAGTATTATTAGAACAATGATAGGTAGTGGAATTAAACATGTTTTGGTTATTAGAGTAGAGGTTCTTTCTAGATTTTTTTATTGGATATACCAGAGCTCTTGTGTTCTTTTCGGCGATGGAGCTGGTGTTGTGCTATTACAAGTAGACATCCTTTTTTAGCCTTGTAAACTAAAGTACCTTTACAAAAGTCTCACTACTTTGACTACAATAGCTGCCATATCTATTAATCCCTTTATATTGTTAAACATGATTTTATACCTTTCTATTTATATAAAAACTAAAAACTTCTTAAGTACTTGACATATCCTTTCAAGTGTTAGTATTTTTACCTTGTTTTCTCTATAATATTACACATTGGAATACATAATTAGATGTTATATTGATTAGCTCATTGTGGTTGTCACAATAATTGTTAGGGTTGAAACATCAACCATTTTGAAATAATGGCTACCTGCATAGCCTGCACAACTTGCATGATGACAAACGTATAGTTTTCAAAGATCTTTTCTACATCTATTTTCTTGAGAAAATTTGTCTTTTTACTTTAGGTACTGTAGATTGCCACTATGTGACATATGCATGATATAATTTCTTGGATAAATAGACAGAAGCGTTGTACAACATAGTCATTTTTAAATATAAAGAAACAATATTTCCAAATACAAAGTTTATTAATTAACAACATCTTTTAGACTTATTTGCTAATTTATGATTATATTTCGGTAGGGGATTTTGTGTATGTTGATATTGTGTTGTCTCTTTGGTTTTTGTCAGGTAACAATGGTTAATAAGGAATGTGTTCTTGAGCAGCAGGCACACATCTTATTCTATTATTGGTAGGAAACTCCATGGTTTTCAAACATGGCAACAAAAACACAGATGTCAGTGGGATATCCAAAGTCCGTGTTGGATCATTTAATACTAGAGATGATTTTGATTCCTTTTTAGATAAAGAATGTCACGAGTCAAATTCAAATAAACAGAAGCAGCTCAAGAATGAAGATGAAGCTATTGCTTTATGTCCAAGTCAATTTCTTTTATTTGTTGGTTGCTGTTATGTTTTGAATGTAGACTTGTTAAATTCCAAATTGCATGTTGGTTTATGTAAAGGGGATGTATATATCTATATATATATATATATATATATATATATATATATATATATATATATATATATATTATCATATGTTGTTCACGTTTTTTAGACATCCGTGTTACATTTACATAGAAGTTTAGATATCATTCAGATATCTAAACGCCAAACAATAACAACATTGAGATTTTTCTTTCACTCAACCTATAACATCTGACATCTGTCTTCATCAATGTTCTTCTTCCATATGCTATTCACTTATGACATTTCCTTTGCGATATTTGGTGCAATTGTTAGTTATAGGTCATTTATAGATTATAAATGTCTTTACAGTTTCACTTCTAATTGAGTATTCAACTGAACATATTGATTCTTTTAAACATAATTATTTTTCCCTCCACCCACTTTTCATAGCTTCCATAACCATTAGGTAGGGAATTGCAACTTCGATATTGCTTTGCTTGTTCAGTAAAATATTGCTGAGACTTCAATTTATTGAAAGTTGTAGAATTTACAATTTATCAAGTTTCAAGGTCTAATTTTTAAAAGTCTAATTCTTTAAAGAGTGCTAGCTCAATGGAAGAGCACCTGCCTCACAAGCAGGAGGTTGGTGGTTCGATTCCATCGTGCCCTAACATCCATATGGAATGGCGACTATCAATTTTTGGTGACGGAGGATCTTTTGACTGTCACCAATGAGATTTGGTGAATTTTTTCGACCCTCACCAAAATATGAAATGGTGATAGTCAACGAACGCCATTATATATACACATCAATAGTGACAGCCTTGAAAAGTCTATAACCATAAATCGTTGCTTTTGATATGAAATGGTGACAGTCTATGTCCATCATTATAGTCATTATTCATGATGGACCTTGAATGTCATCACAACACCTATACTTTTGGCAATGTGGCTTTTGGTGATGATCATCGAATGTCACCATAAATATGCACTAATAGTGATGGCCATGTAACACCCATCACAATAAATCGTTGTTTTTCATATGAAATGGTGACTGTCACTATCCGTTATTATAATCAATATTTGTGATGGACCTTGAATTTCACCATAATACTTACACTTTTGGTGACACCACATTTGGTGGCGTTTAGTTTTTGGTGATGGAGGCTATGGCCAGTCACCATTGCTCATATGAAATTGTGAGGACATCTATCCGTCATTATAAATCATTATTGGTGACAGACTTTGAATGTCACTACAACACCTATACTAATGGCAAGGCCACCTTTGGTGACGTTCAGTTTTTGGTGATGAATGCTATGGTCCATCACCATTGCTCATATGAAATGGTGATGGTCGCTATCCATAATTATAAATCATTATTGGTTATGGACATTGAATGTCACTATAATAGCTATACTTTTGGCAACACCACCTTTGGTGATGTTCAGTTTTTGGCGATGAAGTCTCTTTCGACTGTTACCAATGAGCTAATGGTGACATTTTTCGCCCCTCACCAATGTATTTTTTTCTTGTAATGCAAACACACAAATTTAGTCCATTTGACTTCTATATGTAGTGCCAAACGATATTGGTAATCCACCATTTTCTTTCTCTAACTATATCTATCCACTTGTCCCACAAGAAGACATCCATAACATAAGCAAATGGCAAACCACCTCATCAAAATGTGTTTGGAGTACACTACTCTAAATACATCTAGTATGCCCATAGCATATTCCATCTATTCCTACCAAACTGGGGGCACATATGCCCCTACATATATTCATGATCCATCATCAAATATTGCGCCAGTAGGGCCAAATGCTTGAGTCCATTATTTGAGCACTTGGAACAAAATGGCACTCCACAACCTCATCTAGCTAGGGGGCATCATTCCCACCTGATTAGTCCCCTCCCTCATCATATGGTGGGGGTGGTGGGGAGGTATCTCATGCTTGGGGGCACGATGGCCCTTAGCCACCTTCTCATTTGATCAATATAAGTCTCAGCGTAGACCCCATCTATCTAGCTATGGTCAATTATCATTGCATTCTATGGATAGTTTGGCATATTGGCCTCTCTATCGAGCCATATACACATCAAATAGTGTATATCATTGATACCACGTATTCAAACACCATATTATATATGATGCGACACTTACCACTCAGTCCGCATGTTTGATTTGGTGGGTAGGGATGGTCCTAGACCTTCCCTAGTAGTTCATTCTAGTATTCCTTCATTACCTTGACTCTTCATTAGGAACCATCTTTCTAAGAAGAATTAAGGCCATTTTTGGACAAGTAAGGCCACCTACCTAGAAGTCACAAATCCTGATTTAGATGATCGATTTATCTGCTATGATATCCACAAGATTTAGGGCATTCTCCTCCTCTCCAAATTCTCCACAGCTCATTACGCAAATGAATTAGATTTCATGATAAAAAGCCCTTTTATAGGAAAAACCCTCTTTCTCCATTGCCAGTTGTAACCAAACCATAGCTTCATTTGATGAACCATCCACGCCATTTGAAATCTCTCACTGAGTTCTATGATGGGTCTCTCTTATTTTTTGGTAATTTTACAATTCACTGTGAAGCAATTTTTTCCTAGAGGTCTGACTTTGCCACCTATTAAAACCAAATTTATTCATTTCATCCATCCATACTCTGGTACCACTTTACCTTTTCATTGTTTGACTCACATGTTGATTTTCATCATGAGTAACAACCATTTACTCATGCTTTCATGGTCCCCTCTGGGCCTCCCCCACGTGGCAACATCATCGAGTCACCCTTGTTTAGATCATCAAATATGAGTCACCCTTGTATTTATGGAGTGTATTCCGAGTCCTATTATATCCAGTTACAATGTTTCACATGTTGTCGTCACCCATCCCTACCATTTTACACATATTTTTCTTGTAGCTCTACTGATCCATCTTTTCCAAAGCCATGTTTATGGAATTGACCATCCCCTCCAGAATTGAGTAAGTTGTTGCCAAGTCAACCATCATTAGATGCTCTAAAAAGGTAGTTCATCAGCTTGCAACCCATATTCTTTCCTTCCATCATCATCCTTGGTGTCAGTCCCTCAGTCACTCTAATATGATCCCTCATGCCTTTGCTAAGGATTCCTTATTGCCTTAACTCTGGCAAACCTTCTTCTGTCAACCTTAGTAAATTTATTCCAGAAGAGTGGTCTAGAGGGTGGTGTACCTTAGTTGTATCTTCCATATTTTTTCAGTGCTCAGTTCAAGCAAAGGGAATCATTATTACCCTTTGACTTGGTTTCCTCTCACATACTCAGCATCAACTCCTTATTGCATGCTTGAGATTCATACACTTGACGGTTCAATGATCTAGACGATTTTCCCAATTTTTCTTGGGGGTGTGTGAAATGTTCCAGACCTCATAAGGGATTGGCCCTTCAGGTAGCCCACCAAATTCCCAAATGACCACATATGTTGATCTAGCCTCAGATGCAGTTTTGCAGATTTGATGGGTTTGGTTTTGACTGCCTACAACGTCCACAACACACATGTCTCCTTCAGATGATCCAACCATATCTTCATAACCCTTTCCTGTTCACCAAGGCTTCTTTGGTTGCAACCCCCCCACCATGTCATCCTAAGGGGAATTATGTGTCATGTACTTAGATGTTATCATATTTTGTCCTATCATATGTTTTTCTAGGTGCATTATGTATATAGGATCCATCATATTATATTTTGGCCCATTGATACCAGTGTACCATGTATCATGTACTTTGTAGCTCAGTTCCATGTTGTTGGGCTCATCATTATTCTTTGTACATAGTTATCTCAGTGGGTATGGGTATGCCTCCCCCATCTCCTTTGAGATCATGTACTCCCACATAAAAGGAGACTTCTATCATTTTAGTAGGTCTCGCCCCATCTATTTTTGTCTAACCTTGTATTTCTTCAGTTCTTTCTCTCTTTCTTTGACTCCCCTTTGGTGTCTCGTGGATGTGTAACTTACAACGTATTTCGGTCACACAATTTTCTCCTAACACTCATACGTGTGGGGGCAATCTCGCATCACCAAAAACTAATCACCCAACAATTTCTAACTGGGTGGATCGAAATACACCATGTAGGATTAATTTACCATAGTAAAATCAATTTCACTATGGAAACTAATCTACTAAACCACTTTTATTAAATTTTTCTGATTTAAATAAAAAACCCATCAGAATAATTAGATTGTAAATCACTATTTATTTAATATTCCTTATTTCTATTACTGAAATAATTGTTAAATTGTTATTTAATAAACATTTCAATTTCACACCATTCCTAATTCTCATGAAATAATTAATAAATCGTTTGATTTGTTAATTACTTCTAAATAACTATATTTAACCATTTTAAATGTATTTTCCCTCTAAAATAAATATAATAAAATATTCCAAGAGGTTAGATCTTGATTTGGTTAATATTATTTTATTATTCTACATTTTCCATTCATTCTTCACCATGATCATAAATCATTGTCACCATTGTTGTCTTTCTTCTTTTGAGCTCCCATTTGAGTTCTCCACATTTTTTCTAGGTTTTTCACGTATTGAGAGAGAAAATCATTTTCTGAAGCATCAAGGACATCAAAGGACCCATCCCACAAAGGGAAACTTACATACCCTTTTGTAGATCTCCTTCACCCGGTGCTTTTAATAAAGAATTTATTTTATCAAAGTCTTTCCATTTGTGTAATTTCATTGGATATTTTACTGTTGCTTTCTATGTTGCATCTTCTATACTTTGGTTGCAATTTTTTCCATTTTTATTCCAGATTTGAATCACAAGCAACTATCAACTGGTTTTTAGGGTCACTTGTCACCTATTGATAGTGAAGTTTTTTTGGTACACCTTCCAAAAAATCTTACAATAAAAATATCATTACTGACATGATATATAAGTTAGTTATACTTATTAGTATATTGCATGTATATGATATATTCATTATTGTAAGCTAGTTATATAATGCATATGTTAATTATGTTTCTTGTCATATATAATTGATGTTTGTTAGTTGTTATGTATATTCTACATTTCTATATATTATAATATTTTTTAAATATATATAATATATAATTTACGGTGATTTTATTTTATTTTAATTAAAATTATATTTATTTTTCTAAATATAAAATAACAATATCATATAAAATACTCAATATTTAGTGTTTAAAAAAAATACGATATCCTAAGATGATAATACAAAATTCTTAACTAAGATTAGGTTTATATGTATTTAAACATATTTTTAAATAAAAATATGATACATGATTTCCTTTAACTTTTATAGACCCACTAAATGAATAACATTTACCCAATTGATTAAAATTTTATTGGTTTATGAACTCAAACCTATCTATGTGGGTAATTTTTTGGAGGCCCGTTGATGCAATTTACATTTATGTTTCAATTTTCTATTGAGAAAATAATATATTTATAGAAACAACCAATGCTAGAGTAAGAGATGGTGCATTTATTCATTTTGGTTTCTACTGGAATTATCAACTAGAATGGGATTGAAATCATGTGACATGAGTTTGATTTTTTTCACACTTCTTATAACATCTACATGTTCCAACACTACAAGTATAGTTCAATAAATTTATGGAGGTACATTTCAAGAGAGATTCAACGATTTGACCTATATCTTCTCTTCATAAATTTCTATAATTCCATAGTAAGGTATTTATTCACCTTCTACTTTACAATTAACAACATATATGACATCACATGATGAAGGTTTTCTTAAATGTATGTTGAAATGTATTTGGAAAATTTTAGTGTAGACATAGAGGACCAACTATTGAAGACCGTGAGTTATGATGGCATCAAGTAGGATTTTGGAGCGTTGAAGGTTGTTTTTCATATACATAGTTTTTAGGTTTTCTCGAATTATGTAATGCATTATCAAAAATCCTTAAAGGAAATGGTGTTATTACATCATTCAAGCTCCTTGAAACCATCTATTAGAAGATGAAATCTGTCAAAGACAAATTTGAACAACTTCAGTTCAAAATATTTTATAAGATTAATTTCCCACATGCAATGTGCTACATTGGGAAAACTGGTTGGTCCTTCAACATAAGACTCAAAGAACATGGAGCTTACATAAGGAAATAAAGTATTCGCTCTTCCACCCTTGCTGAATAATCATCCTAGGCTAAGAACCACCTGTGCCTTGAAAACACAAAAATTATCACACAGGAAGATCATTATTTCAAGTGTAAGGTGATGGAAGCCTTGTAAATCATCAAACACCCCAACAACATGAACATGGATGGAGGGGCTAAGATAAATAATAGTTGGATGGCTCTAATATCTCTCATTTAACCTCTCCTTCCTCCTCCTAAAACTTCTCCTTTCCTTCTCTAAACTATCCCCATTCCTTCTCCCTATCTCTGCATGAAAAAACCCTCCCTCCTCCCATCCATTAACCTCCCTTTCCCTCCCTTTACTTCCTTGCTTCTATTTTCTTAACCCTGCTCTATCCATCTTCTTTTCCTCCAACTTTTCCCCCCTTTATTACACTCATTTTTCCCCTTCCTATGTTATTATTTTTTTTTTATTATTATTATTGTTATTATTATTATTTTAGTATATATTTCATTTTTTTTTTTTTTTTTTACTACTTTGATTATTTCGTTTTCCTCTTCTTTTAATTAATTCTAACTTGTGGTTCCTTTATTATTTTATTATTTCATTTTATTATTTTCCTTTTCTTTGCTTCTTAACTTTGTTATTTTATTATTTATTATTTTAGCTTAATTTTCAATTGTTAATTTCTAGTTTCTCTTCTTCTAATATAGTTTTATGTTTCTTGTTTTTTACTTTTACCTTTTATTTTTTCTTCTTCTTTTTATTATTCTGACATTATTTTAATTCATTTGATTGTTTTTTAATTAGAATGAGTCAACTCTCATTGTATTAACCTCATTTTTTCTTCTTCCTCTCTCTTATTTATTATCTCACTACTGTGTTCTTCTCTTGACATTCTTGTCCTAATGACGAGTCCAATTCGTGTGTCGAAACATAGACCTCAAAGAGGACACCCGTAGAATCAATTTCAAAATATTGTTCTTCAAAACTGAAGAAGATAAGTGTCCAAACAACAATTTATTTACAACTATGCATATTAAGTGTTTTAATTTACACTATAGATAATTAATACAAATATTTTTTGGATACATCTTTGCAATTTTCTCGTGCATATATTAGTTCATTTTAAGAATGTATTCCATTGATATAGTGGTAGGACACAACCTTTTATCTCATACAAATTTAAAGACTACCATCATAAAAATAAATGCTTATCCGTTTATCCATATGCATGGAGTATGATTTGGGATTACTATTTAGTTATTTGAAGAACAAATTGCATGTCATTTAAGTAATTTCATATTTTTATGTGATTTGTGAGGTAATAGTATTTCCATAAAGTTCTAGAGGAAATTGAAGCAAATCCATAATTTTTTTATACTAAATATTTTTAAAACTAAGTTCACTAAAAAAAATATCCAGTATTTAAAAATTAAGTTGCTATACATTGAAAGTAATATAGAGACGGTATTAAGAGGAAATAATAGAGTTTTTTATAAATTATATTATATATCTTATTGAAGCTAGATTAGTGCTCGAGAATCTATAATTCATTTTTAAATTTAAATTGTTAAAAAAAATAATTAATTAGTTTTATTTGAGGCTTATATAACTTAAAAATACAAATATTTGATCATTGTCTCTATTTCTAATCGTTGGATTCACAATTATAATAAGAGAAAGAGTTAATCAATATAATATGTATTTTACTTATTTAAACATTAAAAACACCATAAAGCACCAATATCATAAATTGAATATGAAACAATATATATACATGGAAACCCTTTTAAGAGAAAACAACAATAATTCTTTAAATAATAATTCCTTATAGATTCAACCTGTTATTATAATAAATTGTAGGAACTAACCTACATGAGACACTAATACCATCACTTTCAAATTTCTAGGAACGAAGTTGTTGGTGTTCAACTACGAATTATTAAATTCACCCTGCCCCACATTAATTGTCAATATGGGGCTCGTCTTGTTATTTCAAGGCTATTGTGCAAAGTCTATGTAGGTGATGGCTTTCCCACCCAGCATTGAGCATTCAATCAACAATATACCAATGTGTAACAACAAAAAATAATAGAAACAACAATTAGAGTAATAGAAAATTAGGATTCATAGAAACACAAACTTAATGAACCAATACAATGATAAATAAATAATCACAACAAAACAAAATATACACACATCACTAATCCAACAACCCCTGATCAAGAGAGTGGGCCCAACTTTCTGATCAGGGTTGTGGAAAAACTATCCAAGGCTAGATAATACTCAGAATATCAATATTACATTAATCAAAAGGAAAATACAGAAGTTTGTTGTTACATTTTCAAAGGAAAACCTTCAATATATGATCTCCTCCCTATATGTGTTATCTCCCATTTCTCTCTGATTTGTGTCTTTTAAATATAAAAACAACAAAGGGAAATTTTTAAAAAATCGATTACAAAATTATTTCGAATACAATTTATATTGATTAAAAAATATAATTAAGCAATATGAGATCTAAGAGATCTTTCCATCATGCTCCAACTCGAACAAGTTAAATCTAGTTATTGCAACTAGGCAATTTGGAAAATGGCCAACCTTGTATTTCTCCCATTACAGACTAAATTGTTGAAGGAAGCTCAATGGGAAACTAACTTGGTCCATTCTTCACAAAACCCGTGTCTCGTATTTTCAATATTCTGCTTCGTTTGCCCGAAACATCCAATGCAAAAATGTCACTTTTTATTCTAGCGAATTTCTGAGTTAGAATATTTGATTATGTGCTAAAGATAAAATTTGCAATTTGGAAAAGGTCTTGGAGGCTAAAATCATGAGTGATGTTATAAAAAATTCATTAATAAACAATCGTTTGAAAAATCATGCATAATAATCATCAATTTATTAAAAATAAAGGACAACAAATATTACTTATGACAAGAGCATGAATAATTATAAAATGGAATTATATAATAAAATATGATAAATAGTTTTGATAAAATAATAGCTGAAATGGATGAAATGCATGTTAAGAAGTGATAATAATAATAAAAAATGAGTATCCCAACACAACCTACGAGAGGCACCAATATCCTCTAATTTGTAAGAAACAATGTATAGGAACCACCCCCTCTATTGTTTTTTAGGCCTAAACCTAGAGGACATAATAATGCCCTCTATTCCTTTATAGGAACCAACATATCAGAGACAACAATCCCCTCTATTGATTTGTAGTAACAATCCTATAGGAGATAACAAGCCCCTCAACTACATTTGCATTTCAATGCTCAAATCTCTAAGATATACTAGTATCCATCATTCTCTACTTAGTTATGTGCTTCAGTTTGATCAACTAGTCAGTTTTGCAATATAATATTCAATGATCAAACCTTGTAATATGCTTTTCATATTCCCTACACCAGTCCACTCTATTTCTCTAAAATATACTTCAATCTCTATATTTATGCATTATATTTCTTTACTTTAGGAACTCCCTTTACACAATTTCAAATGCCATGTTTTACCAACATAACTAGGACCTCCTTGAATACTGAATTTAAAACATTGTTTCTTTTAATTAGGAACTAATAAACCTATAACCACATACAGTGCCATGTACTAGCTCCACATTTAACCAATGTTATAACCAAGCACTTTACCAATTTAAAAAACACTCCAAACTTGGGCACTTGCACAACTACATTATAAAATTAGGAACTTGGTTGGTTATTGAATATTTTCAACAAACAACTCTAAATTGTATGTTCACTTGCCGCTCAAGTTAAAATTTTAAATTTTTTATTCTCACCCAAAATGTTTAATGGTAGAAAACCTCATAAAAATAAGACTTTTAAGGTATGTATGATTGAAAAAAAATTGCTAATTTATAGGTAATGAATTGTCAGATGATAGTTTTAGGCATTGAGATAGTGGAATCTAAAAGGATCCAATACTCTATACACTTTTAAAACTTTCAGGATTTGATATTCTAGGGTCTTTAATCCCTATAACTATAACATAATTTATTCATGTCTAGGTGGTGAGTCCTGAAAACATGTCTTTTCCAAACCATCGATAGTGAGATATGTTGAGGAAATTTATCCCTATCCGGTTCAAACAAGTTCTTTCATGACTAGGGTCTATGTTGCATGACTTATTAGGAACTAGGATATTTTTGAGTCCAAAACTCTCAATTTGAACAAACCATAGATATTACAACATGCTAGGGAATCTTATCCCATTAGGTGCTATATCTTAGCACCTTATGACAATACAACATGATCTGGCAATGCATATATTTGGATATCATAATTTCACTAAAATAAATAAGGAAATAGTCTCCAATTATTCAAGATGTAGGTGGAACTTTTAGATGTAATTGTGATACCAAAATATCTATGTATTGGACAAATAAAAGAGATAACGAAGGAAATAATAACCAATTAGTCAAGGTGTAGGTGAAAATTTTAGATGTAATGGTGATACAAAAATATCTACGTGTTGTCCAAATAATAAATACATGGTTTTTGTTAGTAAAACACTGAGGGCCAATATAGTATACTCTGGTGGAACCTTGCTATCTGAGGTCTAGACTCCTATATAGAATATGTTGGTTGAAAACAAACTTTGTGTTTGTTAACTAATGACGATGCATGAAATAAATTGATTTCTGTGCTCAATCATGTTATAAATAAATTTTAAGATGTACATAAAAAACAAGATATAAGTTATTCTTCAATATGTCTTGGACTCAATCAATAAATTTTCAATATAATAGAGTCCTCCAATCCATGAACTCTTCATTGAGACTCAAATTCCTCCTCATATCTTAGGTCTCTTTAGTTCTCTAAATCTTCATCATAGATACTCTTCCTTTACTTCTTTGGTCTTGTGTTTTCATATGGTCTTTCCTATCTTAGATCAGATGACTACATTATTTCCATTCTATATGTGCTTAACAAATATGGATATTTATAGTGATTTTGCACTTACACTAGGTTGACTCATCAATAATGGAGCCAATGATACCATCCATCCAATAATACTAACATGGGTCCATTATTCCTTCCGCCAACACACATACACAGATCCTTCGTTTCACTGCTACATAATTTCTCGGATCTCTTCTACTTTGGATTTTTCATAACTTGGTTTTCTAGCCACATAGGTCCCCCCCAACCTTTAAGTCAATGAGAAGAAGGAGTATCATGGGTCTCACCCTACCTTTCATGTCAATGAAAACCTAATATGAAATAATCTACACATTTTTCATTGATGGTAACCCTCACATGAAGTTGGGAAACTATTTAGGAGTTCCATACATTTGAATTTTTTCCATATGGAAAAGGGCTATTCATTATAAGTGTAGTACTTCCTATATTTTCAATTTTTATTTCGTTTTTTTAATAATATTATTGTATGACATCAATGAAAAGAGGCCTACTCTCCTTGTCACCAAATTTTCCTCTTGATGCATGTTTTTCTTTACATTCAACTTAATTCTACTTATCAAAAAAATCTCATTTTTTTATTGCAAAAATTGTCACTATTTATAATTCCTCCATTTTTCTCCAATTTGCACCCACTTCCATAAACTTGGAGTAAGAGATCAATCCCCTTGAAGTTATGCTACCTTTTCCCTTTAATTTTATACAACTTCTCCCTTCTTTCATAAAATGGATGCCACCCCTGAACTAATGCTTCTTCTCATCTACTATTGTCATCCTTGATAAAATTGATACCCCGCTTAAAATAATTTTTCTTATCTATAATTTTTTACACTAGGACAATGGTAGTTCCTTGCAAGCTTGTGCTTTGTAACAATATATATACAGCTCATTTTTCAACAATATTATTCATTTTCCTTATATCTTTCTTGTCTATTTAAGAAATTTGTCAATATATTATTTTCTTTCCAATTATAGTTCATTATCTACTTCATGCTCTTTACACATCAACTAGTTGTTCACATCCTGAAAATTTTCCATTTAACCATTCTTCTCTTGAAAATTTCTCTCTAAAGTTTTCATATTATTGATGTGAACAAGATAATTGCAATCCCTCAGTTATCGTAATATTATATTTTCTTTTTATGATGAGATTAGGGGGATATGAATCCCATTAAACAATTTTATTCTTAAGAATTTCATTGAGGACATATATATTATTTAGGTTCTTGATCACTTTTACCTCCAATCTTCCTGAACCTACTTTCCTTATCTCAAATCACTAAGAATTAAATGTGATATCATATCCTTAATCACACATTTGAATTATACTTCAAAGGTCGTATTTAATACTTTCAACATATAAAATATTTTGATTTTATTCCTCCCATTGTCAAGACAAACTATGCCCTTTCCAACAATCTTCATTGTTA
Source organism: Pinus tabuliformis (assembly GCA_031772625.1). Taxonomy (NCBI): domain Eukaryota; kingdom Viridiplantae; phylum Streptophyta; class Pinopsida; order Pinales; family Pinaceae; genus Pinus; species Pinus tabuliformis. The sequence goes on from CM062819.1 coordinate 365,160,347, forward strand.
CATTATCTCCAAGAGTAACACTCCCTTATTTGAATCCTTTATAGAGAGAAAGTGTATCTTATCACCTGTCATATCTCCTCAACACCCATTGTTATGCAGAAATTAAGATTACATCCAGAAGTAATTTCCCCACACCTAGTGTATTGGTCTAAAACAACAGAAGGAAAAGAATATAGATTTTTCCTTAGACAAATTGAATAATGGGAAATAAGCCTACTTGGAACCCATCATAATACTTGCTTTTTTGTTTGAGATTTATCAATTGGCTAAAGAAGGTGTTTCTCTTTGTATCCTCATAATGTGCTACCATTTCCTCCATGAAAATTCACCACGTGACAAGTGGTTTATGATAACAAAGCCCTTCATACCATAGAAATTGATTTGGTTCTAAATATAAACATCCAATATGTACCTTTTGCAATAGTTTCACCTCATGTGCATCAAAATATTTCTCCATCTGTACTATCCATGTTATGGGATCCTTGTCATCACACTTCGTCATATCTATCTTTGGAATATGTTGGATCTTCAATTCAATGTTAGATTCTATGAAATCATGATCCACATTAATTTTTTGCTAATCATGAGTTTCCTCTACTACCTTTTCATCATTATGAGGCCTTTCTTGTAGCAACTTTGTCCCACCTTCCTTCAAACCTTCCATGTCTTTCTTCAAATATTCCATGACTTTCTTCCAATATTCTTTAATCTCATAAATATCAACTTCCATGTCATAGATAAAACTATTTATCTTAGCATCTATTGAATTCTTAAAATCGTCCATCAAATTTCGATTACTAGGTGTTTCTATTTTCTTGATTCGAGTCATTCTTTTTCTTGCTTTTAGGATCTCGATCTTCAATCTGTTGTATCTATGATAGTTCAGAACTCCAAGGTCTATAATTATGACCTGTGGTATCCCTCTACATTCTCCTTCCAATGCCACAAGTCTGATCGAAATTGAATTCTCCACGAAAGAGTTATGCTCAATCTCCCAAGATGACCGAATTATATACTTTTTCAGTAGAATGAACTTGTACGAAGTGGCACGTCTCACTGTTTCAACCTTCAGACCTGCAAAAGATATGCACAAAAGCGTAGTCCATCCTATTTCTGTAACTTCTTACCAAATTTCAATCTGATGTTCAGATCGAAGGTTATGAGGATTTTCACAAGGTCACCTGTTTATAATGTAATTTGGTATTCTCAAAAGACCCTAACTTCCTCATATTATATATTTGAAAATATAGCGAGACAAGATCTTAAATTAGGACCCAAGATTCACCAAGATTTCATCTCAAATGAGTTTTAGTTTCAGAGTCTGAACCTTTGTATAAAAATAATTATAGTGAAAATTCCGTGATGAACTGTTTGCGATGAATTCTAGATCTTGAGAAAACCCTAACTTCCTCAGATCATATCTCTGAAACTATAGCAAGACAAAATCTAAAATTTGGATCCGCGGTTCAAAAAAATGTTGGCTCAAATGGGTTTTTGGTTTAGCTATGGAAACTTTGTAGCGAAAATGTTATAGCAAAAATTCCACGATGACCTATTTGGAGCAGCAAAACCCTAGAATCTAAAGCTCTGATACAAAAAGTTAGGAAACAAGCTCAGAAGAAGATAGAAAAGATATATAAATGCCTTCAAAATAAGCCTCTTCAAGGGGGAAACCTCCTTTACATTACACAAACGAACAATTCTTGGATGATACAAATGACAAGGCCTCCATTTTATATAGAGGATTCTAAGAGGACATAATATAATCAGAACCGACATAACAATAGTAATGTAAGGGCACAATAATAACAATAGAGGGCTTCTATGGGGCACAATAATAAAAATATGGGGACTACATGGGCACAAAAGTATAATAATGTGGTTGTACCAATAACAATAACAAGTTAAATTAGTAGTATGGGGACCTAATAAAGACAAAATGATTATGATGTGGAATTGGTTCAGGAATGATAGACATGAATGAAGGCTTAGGACTATTGTAGTAGATATCAACTCAACAAATTCTCTTGAACATGCCAGTGGAACTGAATGGAGTTGGAAGAATTGACCGAAAATCAAGTGTGAAGTCTTTGATATGGTGTCATGAACCAAAAGACAAGAAAATTTCCCAACCCAACAGTCACTGATATGTAGTGAAATATTTTCATGTTCAAGAGTGACTCACTGCCAATAATAGGTGGAGTATCCAATTTTCCCAATTTCCCTAACCATTTTTTGCCAATACCTTTTTATTTTTGACAAGATTGAGAAGGATAAAATATGATTGATCTGTATGTTCATCCTTCAAATGAATCCCACTGAGTATTTTAACAAACCCTAAGAAGGAGTGGTTCAGTCTCGTCATGTTCGATGAGTCCATCAATATTTTATGTTTTTATGATTCTAGAAAAGGTATAACTTGACTCCTTTTTCATGTTTAGAGAGTTTGAAAAATAGGCAAAAAATAGAAATCCAAAGGTTCATTTTCATAAATAGAGACTTGAGTCCGAAAAGGTAGAAAATGATACTCAAGAGAACCTCTTAGGGATGTTTAGCTAAGGTATTACGTTTTTGTAAATAGTCTATCACATTCCAGGAAAGGGCTAAAATTATACTCAGGTGAATTATTTTCATTTACTTTAACAAGTTCAAAAATACAATTTATTGATGATATTTTCATGTTTAGAGAGATTGAAAAGAGTTTAAAGAGGAATCCTCATATAGGAACAAGTGGTGTGAAGGATAGAAATACGTTTCAGTCATGATGGAACTTCTCAAAATACACAAAGCTCATGAGACTAACTAATAAGAGAACTCATCTCAGTGGTTCCTCAAGAAATGGTAAAACAACAAAGTGAAAGTGTACAATTATCCAAACAGATGGTGATGATGGAATGAGAAAACCAAGGCTCATATAGCATAAATAGACTGATGAAAATGGTAATCACAAGCGATAAAAGGAGAATGGTTTTATGTTTACACAATATTAAAACAAGCGTGAAATTGGTTTCATTTTTTTACAAGCTTGAAATAGATAAAAAGTATTCTTGAAATAAGTTTTCATGCCGCTAGCATAATGACTCAATTCGAGGGACATACCCCCAAAGGTTCATTTCATGCACCTAAGTAACTACTGGTTACTAATAGGAGGATGGAATGAATGTTCATTTATAATATCAAGTGAAAGACTCAACTAGAAATTTACGAGATCTAATCAAGGACTTGAATTGCAAGGGGATTTGATTCATTTTTGAACGAGCATGGCATAGGAAAAGAATTATGCTCATAGACCTTGTTTAATTTCTTAACAAGCTTGACACAAGAAAAGGAACTCTGCTCTGGGAACCTTGTTTCATTCTTTTCAAGCTTGACAAAAGGAAAGTAACTCTACTTTGGACCATGATCATGGCTGCCAAGAGGCCATGGCTTCTAAGAGGTTCTCATCAAATGGGGGAACAATGTTCTAGAAGGGATACATATCAAAGTATCCAAGGGAAAGAAAAAACATCAATGCTCCTACTACATGATGCACTACATCACCTACTAGATCATCAGTAGATGTGGACATGGAAGATGTTGCAACATAATTAATTTGTGTCAGGGGAGATACCACTTAAATATAAAGACCATTTATGGAATTTGGTTGATTGGGTGTCAAATTAGGACTAATAAATCAAAGTTGGTCAATGGTCACCATTATTCCTTCATGTGTCAAACACGTCATATCAAAGAGTGAAGAGACAAGTGCTCCCATGTCATAAACATAGTGAAGCCTAAGGAGTAAATTAAAATTCAAAGGGCTTTGGACTACTATCACATCAATATAGAAAGTCTTTCCTCCCAAATTAATAATCAACTAAGGAAGGATACATAACAGTTGAGTCGCTCCTTTGTTAAAGTTAACATATTATGGGTAATGGGAACAAGATGTGGAGAACCTAAAGCTTTCCAGGAAGTTGAGGAGAAAATACTAAAACACACACCTTATTTTATGAATATTCCAGGTATGGGAATGTTATAAGCCTCTACTATTATTTGGAAGGGCATGTAAGGAGGATGACAATACCCTACAAATCAACTCTAATTAAAGGAAGTGACCATACTACTTGGAGGGGGTGTCGTGGGAATTGGAGAATTACCCCCTTGTATAATGGGAATTGGACTACTACTCCCTTGTGCTGTGGCAACAAGAATATTTCCCCCCCTATCTTGTGGTAATGGGAGGATTCCCCCCCATTTCATTGGAATATAAATAAACGAGAAGAACCCGAGCAATATGAACTTCACTCTCTAAGGTAAAAGTATGATAAACTAAATGTTGAATTGAGTCAACCATTTTCTTAATGGTGGCTAGTCTAGAACAGACCGATGGGATTCATGTTCAGAGTGAGTCGGATTGGATGGAGATGGATTGTTGGGAACATGATCCGCCAAGGACAATTTTCGGGGTAAAATCCCATGTTTTGGGTCAAATGTTTTTATAAAGTTGTAAAGTCTTTGTATTTTGTTTTCGTGGAGCATGAAGTTGTCATTGAGTCATAAAGGGTTGTCCACCGTTATTTTGTAAAGTGTAGAGTCGGCTGTAAAGATCTACCCATGGTTTGTAGATCATGGGATTGTATAAAAAGAGCTAAGTAAGTAAGTTATAAGTAGTTGAAGAGAAGTAATAAGTCTTGAGCGATAAGGAGGAAGTCTCTAGAAGTCTAAGATTTGGGTCTTAGCATAGGTAGAGGCTCTGCAGCAAAGTGTGCATAGGCCTAGGGTGGAAGTCTGTAGCTGAGTGCGCGGACCCTTGTAGATATGTGTGTAGGGCAGATAAATTCTGTAATCATCTGAAGATATCAATAAAGAAAAAAATTCTACAAATTCTATTTATTTTTTTCCTGTTAATGCATCTTGTCATATTTTGTATGGAGTTCATTTACAATGCTTATGTGACGTGCAAATGTATGTAATTATTTTGGTCAATTGAACGCAAGTAAGAATATTTGTTTATGTAGTGCTAACTATGATTTTTTAGAAAGATAAATAAAACACTTAAAGATAATTTAGAACTCGTACAATTCACTATCATAGCAGTGCGAAAGTACCTGGACCACAGGCTAGGGCTGCGTGAAGATCGATCATACTCTTCCATGAAGGTATTGAAGGGCAGAATAAAGGGCTAGCCTGACAGAGACCTAAAACTTAACAACCTGTGCGAAAGTAAGAATAGAAGGAATAAACTAACATCAAGACCATCTCAGTGTGCAAAAACTTGGTTCCATGATCCCCCATACCGCTTCGAATGAGACTTCAGTCCGTGCTCCGTGGGCTGATGCTAAAAGGGCCAATAGTGTAGGGATTTGTTTGGCTAACTAACGCTGAACCTGGGTCAGGCCCCACACAGCCAACAAATGGTTCCGTTTGTGGGACTGTGATATGCATAAGAGATGTGTGATGTCATATCACTCGAATCCAACTAAGAAAGAGATTGGAGACTAACTCAATAAGAAGATCCATGAATTTACGGCGTAGGAGAATAGAAATCCATGACTGACAAAGGAACAATGGCTGGAAAACTTATATACAGGGATTGACGAGATCTTTTTCTGTTCCTTTATGGTTGAGCTATACAAGTGGATCGTGAAGCTAGTGGCTAGCCAAGGAAGGTGAAGACTTAATGGTCCTATTGTCTAGACCCCAAAGTTAGTACAAAGACTGGAAGCATTTGAGGATAAGATTGCATATGCTATCGATCATTGGCTTGATCACATCATAGGAGGATTTGTGGCCGAATTCACAGTCGATACCTCAGTTAGCTACGAAAAGGTGGAGCGACACTTTTTCAAAGGTCTATGAGGTAAGTACTTGAAGTCCTTGAATACTTGGATTAAGATGTGATTGTGTGAAAAATGGGTTATGCAGCTACCTTAATGTTCTGAGCTACATGAAGTGGAAAAACTTATAGGAAAGAAGGGAGAAAGGGTCTTGAATATAGTCCATTGATTTCACCTCCATTGGGTGATGAAGAGGGAGTAGCATAGGCTTCTCCACAAAGTGTTATTCAGTTAATAAGACAAAAATTCCTGTGACTGCCATCTCCACCCATACCACCTCCAAGTTCACCACCATCACCTACGACTTCACCCATATCACATCCACCTCCACTGTAGTTCAGCATGGCAAATTCAATGGAGCTGGCTTTGTTTAAAGGCTTAGGAAATGAGGACCCAGACCAATTCTGATTTGTCATGAAAGTTGTATGGGAAGCTCAAGGTGTCACAGATGATCACATGAAGAAGGTAGCATTGGTTAGTGATTTGTAGGATCGTGCGCTAACATGGTATATCAAGTACTGTAATGATAACCCAAATGTTGGGGTGGCAGATATCCATACTACAATGAATAAAGAATTTAGGAGACCTAAATCTAAGGCATAGTCGATTATGGGGTTTAAGGAAATCACGATGAAATGAGGCAAGACACCTTGGGAATTAGATAAGAGCTTTAAGTGTAAACTCCGCAAAGCTAACATGAACTTAACAGATTGACAACACCACGAGTGGTTTGCGGCTTTGCTCTTGCCACACCTAAGGGTTGTGCTGCCACAACAGAAGATAACAACTCATACAGAGGCCTTGGAGATTGTAATGAGACTGCATGAAACACTAATGCAGGATTTGAATATGGGGGTTCAGCAGATCCAAGCATAGTTGCAAAATCTTTGCATTGAAATGAAAAGTTTCAAGTAGGACATAACAGTTCGACCGGAGGTGCGTGAAGAGGTATGGTGCTTCAAATGCAAGGGTCAGGGGCATGACAAAGACAATTACCCAATCTTTGTGAGAAATATTGCAGGAGGAGTGCCGATGATTTTGAGGCTGGAAGCTCAAGCGAGACTGAGAACAGGGCTTGCATTGCGGTGTGCTATATGTCAAGTAGTAGAAAAACATATGACAGATAATTGTCATTTATTGCACAAGTTTGTACAAGCACCACAACAATTGTTCTGCAACTTTTGTAGGTCGGTAGGCCATGATGAGTGCAACTAGAGAAGCTATGAATTGATAATGGATAGAACACCCACCTATAGGGTTCAGGAAGAAACGCGACCCCCTAACGAGAGTGCGGGGATGGCGTGAACAGGCTTTCAGGGGTGCGGATGAGGTCGAGGTAGAGGAGGACCTAGAAGAGGTTGGGGATAGCTAATCTGCTACAATTGCAGAGGACCACAACACTACACCCGCGATTGCACTAACCCAATGTTTCCATCGCGCAAATATTGCACTCTATTTTATCATGAAATGGAGGACTATCCTCCATTGATAGTGAGCATATGTGACAAAGGGGTGCTACAACCTTAGCCAACTCAGAGGCTGTAGATGATGAGATCTGAGCCTCACGAAGAGGATCCGAATGTGAATATAGTGCTCCAAAGTGGAATTTAAACAGTGGATGATAAGGGGAAACAGCCTGAAGGCAGTGCATGGGTTCATAAAGCTCCGAAAAAGGAGGCTGAATTTGATTTGGAATTCACACACAAAACATTCATGGAAGCAGAGAAGAGCTTTGCTGAGGCCACCACCTCAGGGAGCAATGATAAGCCAGATTAGGAGATGGACCCTTCTATGCTTACAACCTTTCTAGAGACCTACATGAAGCTGATACGCAATAGAAAGGTCGTGAAGGGATTACAGGAGCTTATAAATAGATGCGTCAAAAACACTTTGGGTGAACCACACGTAGTACGAAAGATTGGTAAGCATAAAACAAGGATAGGACAAGAGATGAGACTGACTGCATAGATAGGAGAGTATGAAATGGATCAGGTTATTTCAGATTTGGGGTCAGACGTGAACATCCTACCAAAGCAGGCTTAGGAACTAATGGGAAGACTTCTGCTGCAGTGGTCTCTGATTCAGTTAAAAATGGAAAATTAGTAGAAGATCATCCCCAAGGGGTGACTGCAAGGGGTGACTGTAGATATTGAAGGTGCGAGCGTGTTGGCTGACTTTGAAGTAATAGAAATTTTTTATGACAACAACCCCTACCCTATGCTCCTTGGCATCAATTGGGCTACTAATATGAACAGGGTAATCAACCTAAAGAAGTGAAAGATGATATTTGAGAAGAAATCACTCCGCGTAATAGTACCCCTATATCCTTCTGAAGGATCATGCTATACTGAACCAGCTTGCGATTAAGAGAGCGATGATGATTTGGACTATCTATATAAGTTAATTGTCGTGAGGCCCAGGAGCTCAGCAAGATGTTCCGCTACACATGACTCCTGTTTTCTATTGTGCTAGTAGCATGGGAGCTGCCATAGGGCAGTCAATTCCCTTCGCTTGCACCAGACTTAGCAGAAGTAGCGAAGTACGCTTCCCTGTGGGTGACCAAGGATGCACAACGCATCAAGGACAATAAGATCTTCCAGATCTTGATGGAGATGAACATCCTCATGGCCATCAATTGAAAACCATAGTTGTCGCCTACAGTGTTTGTCAACCTGCAGGGCTACGCGAAGTTTAAGGCCGATGTTCACCATGTGTCCATCAGGGTGAAGAAGGACCCTAAACAGACATGGTATGACTTGCCTAGCAACGGCTGACGTCATTGATGCAGTACTCAATTGATGGTTGAATGAATGGCACACTAAATCAGACTTGGCAGTGGGAGGGAGCAAGTCCGTTGCGCAGTGCAAGAAGGAGGAGGCTAAGCTCAAGATGATGTAGCTGGCTGAAAAGAGAAAGAATGAGGCCGCTAATAAGGCCTAGGTGTATCACGATGTTGCTCAGCAGATGGAGAAACAAACAGGTGGAAAAGAGCGGGGCTCTAACAGAGGCACGAGGTTGCCTTCACCTGAAACAATGGAAGAGATGGAAAACTAGACAAAGTACCACGGCATGAACCCACTGGTGATGTCCTCCTTCATGAAGCATCTATGGGAACAAGAGAAAGGATGGTGGAGGAAGAAGTCCATGGCCATTAAGACATCGTTGTACCCAATCACCCTCATAGAGGGTGACACGGTGTGAGATGTCACCATGGAGGCCCTACAACAGTTTGAGAAGTAGCAGAAACTAGTATTGGGGGCTATCCAGAGAGGTCTATAGGAGCTGTAGACCCATGCATCATAGGCTGGAATGATGTCTACCATTCTTTCTATTGACATTGTGGAAGCTACAGAGACGTTGTGTCAGAGGTTCTCTAGCACAATAGTGTTGCCTAATGGAGCACTGACCATGGAGAATGAAGCTGATAGGCCCACTATCAGCACCCTCAATGGAGTAAGGTTGAATCTGGCAGCATAGATGAGGTCGTGTGACCACTGCACTCTATAGGTGATCAACACGCATCAGATTAAAAATGAGTAGATGGCACTACAACGAGACTTTTTGATCACCACCATGACCAAGGTGGTCGACCAAAAAGACCGTATACTTCAGGTCATGGAGGAGGCATGCCAAATGGTCCTAGAGCTGGCCATTCCTGAGAAAGAACTAGTCGAGGTGCGCATCCACAAGCTAGCTACATGGGTGCACTACACTCGTACAAAAATGGTGAGGGTTTAGCTGGAGTTGAACTTGCATATCACTGAATTATAGTTGAAGACCCAACCTTCAACTCCACTAGAAATAAATGAGTAGCATGCAACCGCTACCATAGAGGCAATAGCGGCAGATGACAGTGCAATAGCGGACTGCACACAACTCTTTGTACAGTCGTTCGAGGTCCTGATGAGCTTGCAGGAGGACCCTAATGTATAGAGACTGGAGATAGAAGTGCATGAGCTGCAGCAGTGTAATGATGAGGTCAAAGCCACAACGCGGATTGTCGTGTTCACATAGAGACTGGCAAAGCTGCAAGAGGCTGAGCAACTAAAAGAGCAAGTAGATGCATCGTAGCACAAGGAAGCAGTGTTGAAGGCATGATTGAAGCCCTGGATGGATGTGGCTTACATGGTCACAAACTCTATTGAAGGAAAACTTGCGAGTTTGCAAGCAACTCAACAAAAGCTTCGGGCCAATAGTTCAGGAGCAGTGACCGAGCAAATGGTTGAAGATGAAAAGCAAGCGGTCGCACAATGCACAGCTGAGGTTGTGGTCATACAGGTTGAGCTGGGAGGTCTTCACGCTAAGATCTCCATGCCCATGGGCTGACTCAAGGGTGAGTCACAATATTTGTGTTTGGGGCTTGTTGGGAAGGGGATCCCCCAAGGACAGTTTTGGGGCTAAAAGCCAATGTTTTGGGTAAAATTTGTAATAAATTTGTAGAGTCTCCTCATTTTGTGGTCACGAACTATGAATGCATCATGAGTCATAAAGGGTTGTCCACCCTTATTTAGTAAAGTGTAAAGTTAGCTGTAAAGATCTACCCATGGTGAACAGACCATGGGATTGTATAAAAAGATCTAAGTAAGTAAGCGCTAAGTAGTTGAAGAGAAGTAAGAAGTCTTGAGCGATAAGGAGGAAGTCTTTAGAACTCTATGTTTTGGTTCTTAGCATAGGTAGAGGCTCTGCAGCTAAGTGAGCAGAGGCCTAGGGTGGAAGTCTGCAGTTGAGTGCATGGACCCCTATAGCTATGTGCTTAGGGCTGATAGAGTTTGTAATCATCTGAGGATATCAACAAAGAGTAGCATTCTACAAATTCTATGTATTTGTTTCTTGTTAATGCATCTTGTCATATTGTGTATGGATTTCATTTACAATGCTTATGTGATGCGTGAATGTATGTAATTATGTTGGTTAATTAAACACAAGTAAGAATATATGTTTACGTGGTGGTGCTAACTATGATTTTTTAGCAAGATAAATAAAAGACTTAAAGATAATTGGGAACTCATACAATTCGTTGTCATACCAGTGCGAAAGTACCTAGAGCACGGCCCAAGGCTGCGCGAAGATCAATCATACCCTTTCGTGGAGGTACTGAAGGGTAGAATAAAGGGCTAGACTGATAGAGCCCTAGAACTTAAGAACCTGTACGAAAGTAGAAACAGAAGGAATAAATGAACATTACAACCATCTCAGGGTGCGAAAACGTGTTTCCACCATCTCCCTAGACTGCTTCGGGCAAGACGCCAGCCCGTGCTCTGCGGGCTAATTCTAAAAGGGCCAATAGTGTAGGGATTTGTTTGGATAACTAACACTGAACCTGGGTTGGGCCCCATGTAGCCAACATGGATTTTGAAATCACTTTATCAACTAGTGTACAATTAGGGGAGAGCTTTTGGTAACCAACTGAAAGTCATTCCTGAGAAGCTACAAGGTTTTTCAACACATTTGAGGCCTTATACATATAAGGAAAAAATTGAATAGGATGGTTCCCTTCACATAAACTATAGGGGATATTAACTCTACCATTCTTTCTGTTAACCTTATGGTCACTAGTTGATGGTTTGTCACCAGCATGATCTCCATAAGTGGATAACAAAGGTTGATGTGAGCCTGTAGACCACACTTCTAATACCTTAGGAATATTAGGAAGATCTTGAAGAAGTTGATCACCCTTACATAACTTGAAAGGGAATTTAATTTTCTGAGGCTTATTGGAAGATTTTTCCATACTTTTTTCAATCGTATAATTGTTTTGTTGGTTTCCCCTATTCTTATTTTTCTTCTTCTTCTTCGTCCTACTCTTCTTCTTAGCTTCCTAGTTACTAGAGTCAATAATTTCAATAGGTGAGGAGGAAGAAAGGGATGAAGAATCAACAAGTGAATAAGGAAGCAGGTCAAATTTGGGATCAACTTTAGGTTGATTTCATGCAAGTGGAGGATAACTTAGTTGAGGAGCATGTTCGACAGCAAAATCCATAGGGTTCGAAGATAACCAACCTCAGAAACTAATGGTAAATCTGGGAAGGGACAACGTAGCCAAATAAGGAGCACCAATATTTTAAGAGAAGGAAAAGGAGTAGGATTCCCATGAGACGGGTTTCCTTGACTGGTTAGACTCATGAACTATTGCCACTAGTCTCAACCTAAGATCCACTAAGCAGTTGTTCCATGGGGAGGATGTTGCTCCATCGTCAATTAGTCAATTTTGTATATTAAAGAGAAATAAAACAAAGGGTTAACTAGGGAGAAAGGATTACCAAGCCACTTTGAACTATAATATACCACCTTGGTAAACCAAGGGTTCATGTATGTGTAGGAAATCTCCTCAAATGTTTTGTTTGGTGTATCATAGTGTACAAGGCAATCGACTATATTACATATGGTGAGATAGAAACCATTAGGGTACTTCTAAAATATACTCGGAGCTACGTGGAAGTATAGTCTGTACTGGTTCTATCTAATGCATAATTTTTTGATGCAAGCATTCCCATTAACTTATCATGGTTGGAGTAGCATCTGATATACGTGAAGGTACTTGGAGAATGATCATATACACTTACGTATGTGGAATGCGATATCACCTTCAGAATATAACACTCATAAAATTTGACAACTTCTATGCTTAAATATGTCGAAACATGTCTCTTTTCTAGACCTTAATGTGTATCATTAAATTTCAAATTATCCTTACGTTCATTGTGTTAATCTTAGATTCTATGTTAAATTATGTTTTGATTTCAATGCAAAAAACTCGATGTCACTTGAACACACCTACGATGTGACTAATATGAAAAAAAGAACTCTTTTAAAATTCATTTTAACAATGAAATCCCTAAGTAGGGGAATAAGAAATCAATAAATAATGTAACAAACAAGTGATGTAACAATCAATCTCCTCAGCTTCACTATACCAAACAAAATCAAAGCCCTATATACAATGCAGATAAATTTTTTTGTTTCTTTCCTTTTAATGTTTCAAAGTCAAAGAAACATATGAATGCAGCTTGATCATTGATGAAAAGAAACCACACAGACTTTAACTAAAATGTAAAAGTTACTTTTCAAATTCAACAATCAATGAATTATTACAAACTCTAATTTACAAGAAGAAAGAAACAAATAAATAAAAAATTATCAAAAAATTGATGACACCGAGGGGTGATCAACATTGATACACAATTTAGGCCCCCGTCCGCCCCCCACACGACGATTCAATGGGAATTTTCTTGCAAAAATGAAAGAAAAACTAGGCAATTTCACACAAGGAATTAATTTTACAGAGATAAGGACACACTCAAGATAGAAGGAAAACAAGATGCAACAAATAAAATCAAATAGAAAGGCAAGATTTTTTTTTCATCTTACGGGGATCAACGCAGGTGCAAAATAGGAGAAAGTGAATTGTAGTGAAAATACAATAAACTAGCATAAGTGAAAAAAAATATAAGATGGGATGTAGTGTAGACAACATTGGATCAATTTTGGTGTAGAATAGGAGAATGTGCACATTAGCATAGGTAGATATAAGGTGAAAGTGCACGGAGGCACTCTCTCTATATTATGGGGTGCACTAAACCAAATTTGGCCAAAACACAACATAAAAAACCAAAGCAAACTTAAGGAAGGTGTTTCCATAAGTTCAATCAATGTGTGAGTGTATTAATAAAGGTAGCCTGGAAAGGTGAAAAGGGTCCTCAGGTCAACGAAACCGCTAAGGGATGAAAATCACTCCCTAGTGGAGTCACCAATTTGGTCTGTAGAACTGATGATTGTAGATAAAAATAATTTCCCTAGACCTAGTGGAGTGGTCTAGAATAGTAGAAGGAAAAGAATATGTAGTTTCGCCTGAGGAAAGTGAGGAAAGGAAAAGAAGACTACATGGAAGTTGTCGCAAGCTTTACTTTTCTCCTTGCTTGTAAGCCTCAATCATAGCTTTGTTTTCTATAATTATAACCTACACATATAACTAAAATAAACCAAGGATCCACAACATCTACGTGTCATAACTAAATTACTTTATTTAATGAATCAAGAAGGCATTGAAATATGTGAATTTAAATGTAATACAACACATATAGGAAAATAAGATACTTTTTTTATTAATAGAAATAGGAGAGAATTTACAACCAATAAGAGTATTTGATCTTGTATATATCTCCCCAAGTTCAATTATCCCTCCTTCTCAAAAATCACACCTCAATGTCACCATAATTCATGAAGATAATTCCTCCTTTAGGTTCAAGGTAGTTCTATAAGGGCATAATTAGTCTCCAAAGGCCAACCTTGATGCTATGGATGGCAATAAATTTAGAGCATAGGAATTGTAGTTTAGGATTTACTATAATGGGCATGAGATCCTCATATTATGGGAGGATGAGCTCAATGGATAAGAGGTGAATTATCCAAGGTAGGATCATATAGGGTTCAATCTTCTTATCCAAGGTAAATGGTTAAAACAATCCCTGAAAGCTTTTGGAAGAGGAAGCTTCAAAAATGTTTTTACTTTTCTTGAATTTATAGAATCATTGCACCCCCAATAGGGAGAAACTAGTGTTGACAAATTCTTATGTAGAAGGGAGAAAGCAACACTAAATGTAGATGGATAAAGTGGCAGGGTGAATTATGGATAAAAACATTGATTTTGAGTAGTTAATCCTAGAACTCAAACTTTTTAGAAAGATCATGCATAGGGCTTTGTTTAGGGATGATGACAACATGTTCGTGGATGTGGATTGATCCCATTTGTAGGCTTATTGAACATATGTTACAAAATGGCTTATAACACCCACTATGAATATACCTTCCTTTTTATTTTCCTTCAATATATATAACTAGATAACATTTATCATATTTTTATTTCTTCATTTTCCCTACCTTTTTGTGTTGATCTATATGCTTCATAATATCTTCTTCCGAGACTTGATTGGAAGGATTTCTTGAGTAGATTTTATAATGACATACTTAAGGTTGACGGTTACTAAACTTGTAGTGTTAAATATGATTAATTACTAGAGAAAAGGAGATGTATCCTCTAACAGAACCTTCATAAGGACCTCTAGATTTTTTACTTAAATAGACAATCGTTCAGGCCTTATAGGATCATCTACTTTAATTTCTCACATATTTATTTCTTTCCTAATTTGTTTAATTTATTGTCTCGTGACCAAAGTTATTACAAGAAAAGAAACAACCAAAGATGAATTTTTAATACTGGGGTTAAAAATTCATCCTTGAGGTAATAATTTTTCTAAAGCCATTCTTTTTATATTTGTGATAAAAGTCATCTCTTATGTTTCTTGGCTTCATTTATGGTGATACTTGTATTGTCAATATCATCATGTCCCTGCTGGATCATGACATCATTTCTAGTACTTCCTATATTGTTGACATTGTCATTCCTTTGCTAGTTCTCACCTCCTTTTCTAGAAATTCTTTCATTGTTTATAGAATCTCTAAGAAAATTAGAAAACCTTTTATATTCTTATTTGCATTCCTTTTCTGATGTCCATTTTCTTGATTCTCCCTTCAAGGCCTTCATATTTTATTCATAACCAATTCATTTTTAAATAAATTGACACGTCCAGTAGCTAAGAAATGTTTCTAAAATTTCAATATATTTTCCAAACTTTATGCTTTGATTCAACCAAATAATTTCCTTCTCTATTTACTTTTTCAAGGAAACAACCTCTCCTTCTAATATCTCAGAACTTCCTTTTTTTCCACTTAGCTTAATTATCAAAATTTATTTTACTCTCTTTTCCTTTTCTAGTTGTCTCTTTACGAAGATGATAGGTACTTCATTAGAATTGTAGTCTTTCTTCTCATATTTTTGTAATATTTCCTTCTACATTTTAATATTTCATGTCAGACTATTTTTTTCTTCTAAGGTAGTTAGTTCTCCTTCAAGATCTACCTCTACATCAAATTATTTTATTGAACATATAGTCTTCTTGGTTTTATTCTTCATTAAAATTCTAAGCATCCAAGGCTATGAAAATAAATTCTCCTTTATCATCATCATTTTCATGTTGATGACTTTTTTTCATGAGATAATATCCTCTTTGGAATCAAATTTTTTATTCATGCCACTTTAACCCTTTTTATCTTTATGAGATCTATTTCTATTCTTATATAGTTTTTCATCACCAGTAACATGAAATTTTGCATCTGTATATTTAATAAGATAATGACCTATTCTACCACATCCAAACCATTTGAATAGAATCTTACCTTTCGATTTTCCATATTCTATTTTGAGGGTTGTTATAAAGTGTGCTTCTTGTTCATATTATTCATAGCAGGAGAAATTATGGCCCTTGTTTCCTTTTCTCTTATTTTCTACTTTAAATTTAATTATAAATCAAGGAACATTAGGTGGCATTGAATGAATATTATACAAATTTCACACTTATTTAAGCAATTATTCAATCAAATGAACTTGAGAAATAAAAAGGGCATTGTTCACATGACATTTTTACATAGAGATTTAACGTGTGAAGAATTTCTATAGAAAAACCACAAATTTTATTTTATTGTGATGTAATTCTAAGCCACAACTTTTGATTAAATCATTTATTTGGAAACCTAAATCATAGCAGGCTCCAACCCCTTGGTATCAGCAGGTTGCAGCTGACTAGAGGAACAAACCTCAAATCTATGTAAGCACCCAATTATTGTAGCCAATCATATATATATTTCATTCACTTTAAAAATGATATATTTGGCTAATTGTTTCCTTTTCCATTCAACTTAAAATAGATCAATGATCTTCGAATTTTTTTCATTTTCCTCCTGTATTTCTCAAATTGAATTCTCACTCTCATGCAATCACTTTAGATCCTTTAATTCTAAATTTGCTAACAAAATCTATGCAACATTTCCCTATATCTTAATTTATCACAAAAATTTCATAACTACAAGTTTAACTACTCTTATGTGGAAAAATCCCTCTTGTGGACAAGAGGGATCTCACTAGACTTCAAAGAACCCTAGTAACAAACAAATAGAAACTACTACCTTTCCCTAAACTTTTATTGAAAGAATGAGTCCTATAATATTTAATTTTTATGAATCTAGTAAAGGTTAAACTTGATGTCATTTTCATGTTTAAAGAGTTTGAAAATACACGAAAGGGGAACTTATTTAGTTCTTTTACCATAAAATTTTAACGAACCCTAAGAAGGCAAAGCTTGGTGTTTTTCAGTTTGTAGGGAGTGAGGAGAAAAACATAAGTAAACTTTGTACCATTGTTTTTTGTAACTTTAGTCTCTCATGCTAGAAAATGGATAAAATAGTGTAGCAGAGAACTCTATTGACCCTGATTATTCAATGTGTATCTTTTTTGTAATTAGTCTGGTTTAGTCCATAAAAGTGGTAAACATATACTGAATAGATGGTTTGTTACACAAAAATATCGTCACCATGATTATTTGCAGTCAGTATGGGTCTATCATCACTTGTATTGTCCTCCTAAGCAAGTCTAAGACCTCAGCTCTTCAAATCAAGCTTTAGAAGTGGGAGAAAGATATTAAATATCAATGTAACTCTAGTTCCGCACTTTCTCTCATGGTCACCTGCGGTCCCGCACCTTCTGTGTACAAAAGCTGCATACCTACCCGCTCTGTTCCTAATGATGTAGGTGCGGACCCCTGTGAAAGTCAAAAGGTGCAAGTTTTATCTTAAAAAACTCACTTTGGGTTAGTTCTAGAGTTTTCTAGAAGGAATTTTGACATGGATTGTTCGCTCTGAGGTGGTTTATGCATCCCAAAAGAGAAGGAGCTAATCCCTTGACTAAAGGAGCTATCCCTTTGAAGGAGGGCTTTATCCCTTTGAAGGAGGACCTAGTAACTTCCCTCCATTGCACTATAAATACAGGCATTGGGGTGAGGACTAGAGAGGTTAGAAGCTGAACATTTTGAGGGTAAATGCTAGTGAAATTGAGACTCTTTGATTGAGCTTGAGAGGAGAGATCACATACCTATTGGTTCCATTGGAGAGTGAGTGAAACTTGTCAAAGTAGAGGAGACATCTTGTTGGACCCTCGGAGGAGCTTGTATAGCGTCGAGGCAAAGGTTGTAAGGTTCTTCTTCTTTTGAATTAATACAATCAAACTCATTTTTCTCAACAAGTATCTTATGTTATTTGTTTCATGGACTCCTTGACTTTCATGTTAAATATGTTTTATGCAATTGGCTTTTCAGGTGCTATTTAATTTGTTTGCCTTGTTTGTGTTTGCAGATTCGCGAAAAGGAGCTCATTTGTATCAAAGGAGCGAGGGCATCCACAAGCTTGTGTTGGACCAAAGGTAGGCCCTAAAAACACTTGTTTTATTGTCTATTAAAGCATATTTAGAGAAAGATAGTGTCTGGTTGGTTTGCTTGTCGTTAAGTCTTCTTTAGATTCTAGGAAGGTCTATCTTGTCCGCAAGATCGACACATTCCGTGCAACAAAATGGTGACTCCGCTGGGGACTTGATTGTTTTCTTTGTCTATACTTTGACCTGAGAAACTGTATTTTCTATTTCTGTTTTTGACTTGATGATTGTGGGATTGGGTGAATTTAGTCAATCTTGAGTTAGTTTTCATTTTTCATAATTTTGGGAGAGGTACGCACCCTCTGAGTTAAGCATAGTGCGTACTTGTACGCACTTTTACTTTGCGCACAGAGCGTAGACGCACCTGTGTAAACAGGTTGCCTGCCTACCCTGTCAAAAATTTGAAAAATTTTAAATTTTTCTCTTTTTTATCAGTTTAGAATTTGTTTATAGGTTTTAACCATTGCCCAGTCCGCTTGTTCCCTGTCAAAAACTTTCCTTGGTTTAATTTCATTGGCATTAGGGTTTTAAGTGGAATTCCTAGGAATTTTGCTTGTTGGGTTTGTTTTTCATTTTTCGTTGTGTAGTGGCTCTAAGCTTAGAAGCCGTAGGGACCTCAGATTACCTTGGTGTCTACCAGTCTTCTTATGATTATGACCATTGATGAAATCTCCCCTTGTTGAGGAATCCGTTTTGATTTTCCTCATTTCAAAATTTCGAAAAGCTTGTAGTTGAAAGTTTGGAATTTTCATTTTTAAAAAAAAGAAAATGAAAGATTGGTTGTTTTTTGACTAATTGTGATTCTGCATAAATTAGTCCTTAGCTCACATTTAGCTAAGTAAAACATCCTCAAAAAGACTCTTAGTAAGCTTTGACTTCAAGTAGCTTTTTATATAGTTTGTAGCTCTCAAAGTTAGTCATTTTCATTAGTTTTGAGTGTTTTATTTACAAAATATAAAAAAAAATCTCTTTTGGAAAAGTTTGTTTTTTGTAGTGATTGAGTGCTTTGAAAAGAAAAGGGAAATTTGTGTGAAATAGCTAGTTGTCTCGTCATTGAGTGCTTTGGAAAGGAAAAGCTCTTCTTTTAATTTGTTTAATTGAGAAAGATTTGTGTTTACAAAGTATTTGCATTCTCAAACTCTTTCTTAGTTTAGAAGTTCATCGAAGAGAAAAGATTGTTTAAATCATCTTAGGTGCATCTTTTTAGTGATTTTGAGTCGAGTCTTTACACCACGAGTTTCATCTCTGCCACCTCTTGACTTAAACAACAACCACTAAAATTAACACTTAAAGTAAAATTCACCTAGTAACATTTTATTTCTAGGGCTCTGATACACCAACTTAGCTCAGGCTAGTGTCTTGGAGTAGGAGAGTAATTAACTCTCCAAGACAGTAAAAACAAACAAGTAGCTGTATCTTGTGGTAGGAAGAAATCCAATTGTTGCATTTATGCTCTAGGAAAGATCCTCTTAAAGGAGAAGCACGAGATCGTGTCCGAACCAGTGTGGGAATCAATCCTTCCTCATTGGGAACGACGCCAGATATTCACGTATTAAAAACGATAAACCTCAGATTAACCATTCTCGAGGAGCCTGGGGTCACTTGTTGGTAAACCTTGGATTATGTCAAGGAGCCTTCAAGGGGATTGAGCTTGCTACTCTGCCCTTGCGTGCGTATCGGATCGTAGACTGTTCCCCCAGCTGTATTTGTCTCAGTTGGTAGCCTTAGTGACCATATTCTTTAGGATTCTTCCTAAGGTGACAGTGGTGGGAAGATCCCACTGTACCTGGGGCAGACGTCAGCTAGACTCACTTGGATTTTCTGGGGGGTTCACTTCACTCGAGACGCTTAAGTGGAGGAACTTGGTCCAGTCTATTCATTAAGTAGGTTGCTGGGGTAACTGTTCCAACCGCCATTTCTGTACTGAATTCTGCGACGTTGGATTTCATCACCAACTAGTGTTTTTGGTCCGGAAAGTTACTGTTTGTGTGTGTTTGATCTCTAGATTCTTTAGCCGTGTGATTCAATTTTTTTTGGTTCTTTAGAGGCTTTAGGTGGTTTTCATTGAGATTTTACTTTGTTTGCGTGTGAAGTAGTTAAAAGTTTTTAACTGTGGCTGAATTACCAAGACAGTCCCGTAGACTTCGGGGCCAGTCTCCTGAGTTTGTAACTGTGGCTGATTTATTGAGGAAGTCCCGTAGACTTCGGGGCCAACCTCCTGATGAAGTCCCGAGCCATCTTGAAGGCTTGAAAGTCCTCGTAACTCCTAGTGGCAGTAAAGTTGGGTCACCTGAAGAAGGAGAGTCTTCGTTGGTTGTACATCCTGATTACCAAACTCTAGAAACAAGTTATAATCCTGAATCTATTTCGGTTTCCGAACTTGCTGGTAGCTTTTCATCTACTAGTGATATAGGTGAAGAACCTGAGATATCTGAACCTATTACTCCAACATCGGGGTTTGTCTCTCCAACTTCTAGTGGTCCTAATTCACCTAGGGTAGAAAGAGTAATCACCGCAAATCTTCCTTCTGGTTTGATAGCTATTGAAGAACTTGCTCCGAAAGAAGAAGTAGGCATCCCTATCCCTGAAAATCAACCGGTTATCGATCTAAAGGAGCGTGAATCAATTTTTTACAGTCCACCTAGAACTACTACTTGGTATTTTTCTTTGAATAATTATTTGGAAAACCCAGTGTTAAGTTTTTCACCACCTCGTGCTCCTTATCACCCTAGAGGTTTTTATACTCCCGTAAATATGTCAGGTCAGTCGTCCATGTTTACTCAATCGCCTGAATCTTTTTTGTACGGAGGTCCTTCTATTCCCTCTGGGTATCAGTCACTTTCTAGTACTTTTTCGGGAGCATCTCCTCAACCCATTGAACAAGGGTTATTCACTGGAAGCAATGGTGCAAAGCCGTTGAGCATAGAAGACATTCTTATGATGTCAAGTTCTATTCCCAATTCTCAACCTCAAGGTGGCCAGTTACCGCCTGGGGGGCAGCCTCAATTAACGCCTGGGTCAACCCGAGTATCAATTTATACCTCAAGGTCAACCCCAGTATCAGTATGTGCCTCAGGGGTATCTACCCCAAGGTCAGTGCTCGAACCAAGGTTTCCAACCACCCCAAGGTCAATCTTATGTTCAAGGAACAGGAAATGTACCTTTCAATTATCAATCCTACCCTCAACCAGGTTATGGTTCTCAATATCCTCAACCTGTTATGGGTCAGTACCCCGGAATGAACATAGTGTGGGATCCATCGCAAACTCAACAGGTGTTGCAGCCAAATGTACAGTTGTCATCTCAAACTGGACAACCCTTAGTTTCTGGTTCACCCCAGCAACCGGTCCAGTCTAATATTCAAACTTTTGTACCTTCGGTAGTTTCTCGGTCTGGGCCTACTGCGCCTCGTATTCCATCTCAAAAAACTGCTGCAACTGCCGCAACATCTATTCAATCTACCCCACCTACTTCTGGAGTATCGACAGCTTCGGTTTCTACTGTTCTTGTATCTACTCCTCAGACATCTTTACCACCGTCTGGATCCACGACTCAAACTACGGTTCAGATGCTTGTAGGACAACCTGGTTTAAGTACGGTTGTCACAAGTCAACAACAATTCACCTATCAACCGTACCAGGGACAGTACCAATTCGGTCCTGCTGTCCAGCAGCCAGTTTATCTATATCAACCATATCCTAGGAACACTTATCAACAACCTCAACAACCCCAGTACGGTCTAGTTAATCCTGGTTTTCCGAGAGGATACAATATCCTGAACGCGATTCCTATTCCTAGTTATCCTGGATATCCTCCTCCTGGGGCTGGTCTCATGACCCAGAGTTTTAGGGATCCTAATCGGTAGTTACCATTTATCGCAACTTTGGACTTACCAGACTTGTCGCGCCTAACGAACGATCCGATTAATTATCTTCCGTTTTGGCCACCAATGCCGAATAAGTTGCCCAGTGATATTCCCAAGTTCGAAGGTAAATCTGGTGAGGACCCGTCGAACCATGTGATGACTTACCACCTCTGGTGTGCGTCTAACTCCATCACAGATGATTTGATCTATCTTAGACTTTTCTAGCGCACTCTAATTGGTCTTGCGGCCAAGTGGTACATTGAATTACCGCGAGGCACTTTTTATAATTTTAGTCAGTTAGCTACCTCGTTTTTAACTCATTTCCAGTTTCCAGTCAGATATGACAATGGCACGAAATTGTTAACTTCGCTAAAACAATCGACATCCACGTATATTTTAGATCATATTCATGAGTGGAGACGTCGACGACGTTTAGTGAAGGTATTTATTCTGGATCAAATCTCGGCTGAGTGGTTTGTAAAATCTTTGTTGCCAAGGATCACTGAAGATGTTGCTAAAGCCGGAGTTGTTACTGAGGAGCAAGTGATTGCTCAAGCATAATACCTTGACTTGGTCTATACTCAGTCAGGTACATTACACAAAAAGATCCCCGATCTTCCCAAGTCAAATCAAATCACTGCAGCTCCTTCGGGATCTCATGCCGCTGACGGTATGATTGGTACGGTTAACACTAAAAGTAAGAAGAAGTCTTCCAAGAATTCTTCTCCTATCATAACCTTGCCTGATTCCCCGACAGGAGATTCTTCTGCAGAGGTTTCCGCCGATATCGACGTTGTAGAGTAATCTAGGGCTAAATCAAAATCCAGTGGGAAGAAGAAAGGAAAGAAGAAGAATAAAACGAACAAAAGTTCAAAGGAGAAACCTGAAAAGGTGGAATCCAATGATGAAAAGCGCAAACCTCGTTATCCATGTCTCATTTGTGATGAAGAACATTTTACAAGAGACTGCCCTCATCGAGCAGAGGTTGCAAAGATCGTCAAAGGTTCCCAAACTCCTGCTGCCTTGAAGGATCCATTTCCAAGTCAAGATAGTAAGATGATAGGTTCTTCCTCGAGTGCCAATGAAGAACCCATATTGATGATGTCCCATGTAAGGATTGCGACTCAATCGCAAGATTATGGCAGTAAAAGTCCTGTTGATGGTAAAGAAGCAGAATCTTCTCACTCTAATCCATCAACCTCAGCTCCCGGTTCCGATCCACTACAGATCGAGAAACCTAATCCAGACTTAGTAATCAAACCGCCCGCCAAGGGTATACTTCGAAAGTCAGCTTTCAATCCACATGCGAGAGCGGCTCAGAATTATAACATTGTTGAGGATTTAGCTGTTTCACCCTCAGCAATGTCGGTTTTGGAAGTGCTGTAATCATGCCCAGCATAGCGTAAATTACTTTTGTCAGCTTTAGGAGCTATTGATGTTCAGGACCCGAACCTAATAATCTTTGATCTAGAAAATAGTACACCGCGTTTGCCTCATCAAATGGCTTTCCAGATCCCAGTGATAGTAAAAAACAGGCCTATTCATCGGACTGTAATTGATGAGGGAGCCTCAACGTGTATTATGTCGATACAATGTTGGAGATCGCTTGGTTTTCCTTCACTAAATCAATCCCCGACAATTCTTAAGGCCTTTGATGGCTGTGGGTTTCATCCTTTTGGCATTCTACAGGATTTGCCTATAGGGGTTGAAGGAAAAACCGTTAGTCTAGATGTGGAGGTGGTTGATGCCCCTCTAGAATACAACCTTCTCTTGGGTCGAAGTTGCTCTTACGCTATGACAGCGGTCGTTTCATCGGTCTTTAGAGTCATAAAGTTTCCACATAATGGAAAGATCGTAAAAATAGACCAGCTGGCTTACTTTTCATCCGACCCAGCCTCTTTGGAGAGTATTCAGCATGTTGGTAAAACGACTATCCCATATAAGGATGTTGGAGTAGGATTAGTTAAAGATGTCGGTTTACTAGGAACTTTTCCTTTTCCTCCAATCAACGCATCATCTTCATTTGCAACCATTCATATGATTACCTCAGACACTATTTTTTATGACGATCCTTGGATCGTTCCTTCTGAATCTGAAATAGACTCATTTGGTAATTTCATGCCTTTGAGTCCATATGAAATTGCCTATGAAGCCGTGCAGTCTTTTGCCGACCCGTGTTCAACCGAAAATGACTTAATGAATGTGGTCCATGAGGAATCACTTTTCACATCAACCTCGGATTTAACTACGTTTTCTGAACTTATTCATTCTGATGAGAAAATTCGTGAAATCCTATGTGTAGATGATTTACCATGGGAAGATCTCCATCACAGATCTTCGTTTTTACCTGAGGATGATCGTTTTGAAAATGATTTCTCATCAATATTTACGACTGAATACGTCAAAGAACCTCAGAATCCAATGAAACATCCCGATTCAGAGTTAAATTTGGGAAACATCTCTCGAACTATTCCCATTGACATTTCGGTTAAGCCCGGAATTGTTGAGAACATTCATATAGGTGCCTCGTGTACAGATGACGAAATTCAATTATATAAGGCCCTATTTCAAGAATTCTGCGACGTGTTTTCCTGGTCCTATGAGGAAATGCCAGGAATTGATCCCACGATTGTTGTTCATGAGATCAAGACTTACCCGGACGCTAAACCCGTCCGGCAACATTTGCATCAAATTCACCCACGAAAAGCTGCTGCAATTAAAGCAGACGTTGAAAAAATGTTGAAAGCACGTTTCATTTATCCGATCCCGTTAACGGATTGGGTATCGAATATTGTTCCGGTTAACAAAAAAAAGGGGACAATAAGAATATGCATCGATTATAGGGACATTAATCGAGCCTGTCCAAAGGACAATTATCCAACTCCCTATATCAATCAAATCATTGATGATTGTGCCGGTAGTGAAATATTTTCCTTTATGGATGGTTTTTCCGGATGCAATCAAATCAACATTCTACCTGCCGATCAACCAAAAACGGCTTTCATTTGTCCATGGGGGACGTTTGCTTATTGCAAATTACCTTTTGGGCTTAAGAATGCTAGAGCAACTTTTTAGAGGGCGATGTCTTATGCGTTTCATGACATCAAGCACATTGTGCAGCCCTATCTCGATGACTTGCCTACTCATTCATTACATCGAGCTGATCACCTCGTCCATTTACGAGCAATCTTTATGAGGTGTAGGCATTATCGTATTCGGTTGAACCCACACAAATGTGTCTTCTATATAGAAACGGGTCGATTGCTGGGATTTGTAGTTTCGAAAGCCGGCATTCACGTTGATCCCTCGAAGGTCGAAGCTATCATCAATTTGCCTCCTCCTTCGTGTCTTGGCCAACTCCAAAGTTTGCAAGGGAAAGCAAACTTTTTACGACAATTCATTCCTAACTACGCCGAGGTTACAAAGGGTTTTACACGGTTGTTGAAACAGAACACTCAATTCTCTTGGGATGAGATAGCTCAGAAATCTTTTGATGCACTCAAACACGCGTTGACCCATGCACCGTTGTTGCATCCTCCCAACTACAACCAGGATTACTTTTTGTATCTCGCCACCTCCCATTCCACTATTGGAATGGTCTTAGTTCAGGAAGATGAATTCGGAACGGAACATGTGATATATTACCTTAGTCGCACGTTAAATCCAACTGAGCTAAAATACTCACATGTGGAGAAATTGGCATTGGCAGCCGTTCAAGCTGTCCAACGTTTTCGTCACTACATTTTACTACGTAAAACTATGGTAATTTCGGATTCCAACCCTATGATCTACATTTTGACCAAACAATTGCTGGGGGGCAAGTACTCTAAATGGATCGTTATCCTGCAGGAGTTCGACTTGGAGTTTGAGAAATCTAAGTCTAAGAAATATTTAGTTTTTGCAGAGTTAATGTGTGACTTCCCGCGTGCTGACACAGAAACTGTGGCAGAGGAGCCCATTGCGGACGAATCTTTGTTTCTAATTAGCACTTTAGATCCATGGTATGGGGATATCATCGTCTATCTCCAAAACCAATCCTTTCAGCCGGAAATTTCAAGGTCGGAACATCGGAAAATTCACTTCCAGTCCCAACAATTCAAAATTATTGGAGATACTCTTTATCGCCGTGGGGCGGACTCTATTTTTCGACGTTGCTTAACTCACGAAGAAGCTGAAAGGGTTCTAAATGACTGTCACTATGGAGCATGTGGCGGTCATATGTCTGGGTATGCCACAGCCCAAAAGATATTGCGCACTGGCTATTTCTGGCCGTCCTTGTTTAAAGATTGTATTACAGCGGTCCGAAAATGCCACAACTGCCAGATTTTTGATCGTAAGATGCATGCTCCACCTGCTCCTCTCCACCCTATAATTGTCGTTGGTCCTTTTTCCAAATGGGGTATTGATTTTATTACATGTAACCCTCACTCGGCCAGGGGGCATGCGTATATCATCCTTGCGGTAGATTATTTTACTAAGTGGGCCCAGGCGATGCCTACATTTGAGGCAGACGGCAAGACAGCTGCAATTTTCGTGTTCAATCATATAATTGCTAGGTCTGGTGTCCCACAAGCAATAATCACTAATCATGGGCGTCATTTTCGAAACGTTATGATGACCGAACTTACAGGCCAGCTTGGTTTACGTCACGATAGTTCAACTCCTTATTATCCACAAGCAAATGGTCTGGTTGAGTCCATCAAAAACGTTTTAGTTATCATGATCCGACGAACCATTGGGATTCATCGGTCGAATTGGCACAACATGCTATTTTCAGTGCTTTGGGCGTACCAAACTTCAGTAAAAACATCAATAGGGTTCACTCCTTTCCAACTAGTCTATGGTTTGGAAGCGGTGTTACCCATTGAGTGCGAAATCCCGTCACTGCAAATGGCCATCGAGTTACCTCTAGCTACTTCTGAAGAGGAAAAGCGTTTGTTATACTTAGCTCAATTAGATGATAATCGACATGATGCTGCATTGGCGATCGAGACTCACGCAAAATGTATGAAAGCTCAGTATGATCGGAATGTGACCCCTCGAAATTTTTCGGAAGGAGACCTAGTGTTATTGTATGATCAAGCTAATGACAAATTAGGCACTGGGAAATTCGTTCCTATGTGGCATGGTCCCTATATTGTTAAGCGAAAGCTAGCAAAAGGGGCCTATGAATTGGTAGACTTTGATGGGGACTCATTGGGTAAACCCAGAAATGGCCTTTACTTGAAGAGGTACTATGCTTAAAAGAATGGGGTATGGAGATTTTTAGTTAGGATAGTTTTTTCTTTCTAGCTGGTGTGTTTTAGTTTACAAAGTGTGCTTAGTTTAGAGAGTGTTTTTCTGTCATTATTCTTGCTTATCTTGGTTTTACTCTTGATATTGCAGATGTCGATGCCTCTCCAAACATACATTGGATTTGCTGATGGTGCTTGTTGTAATACACGGAACATCTCTTCCGCAGCTCGGGTTATCTATTCGCCCTCTGACGAGTTAGTTTCTATGCATGGGGTAAGCCTCGGTCAAACAACAAACAACATTGCAGAGTATAGTGCAGTGATTGAGTTATTATCTGAATCTATTTCATTTGGGATTCGGAGTTTGATAGTGAGGTTGGATTCTGAACTCGTTGTATTACAGCTTAATAGAGTGTATGCCATTAGAAATCCAGTGTTATTAAGATTATTTTTGAGAGTGCGTCTCTTGGAATGTGAGTTTGATTACATTGAATATCAGCATATTCCAAGGTCTTTAAATACATTAGCAGATGCAATTGCCTCTCGAATGTTAAATAGACATTTTCAATAATCATACATGTAAATTTAAAACCATTCCATAATATTATTTACAAGATAAGCTGGTAATAGTGATATATATATATAGGAGTGTGTCAAAAAATACATCGTCTTCGATCATAGGTTGAAAAACACCTTATGATCGGCAAAAATGATAAGTACAAAAAACAAAAATGTCACATGTGCCCACAAAAGGCGATCATCCTATCATTGGTGATGATCTCTATAAGAAACCACTGCCTGGGCCGCCTTGCAAAGGAACCTCCTAAAAGGTCCCGGGACTCCAATCACATAGTGTTGAAGTCGACGAGGAATGTCGTCTATAGTGGTCTCAGGAATATCCCCTGTCATGCGTTCAAGATGACCCTCCAACTCGGCCAAAACCTCTACTGATTCATCCTGTGGGGCTGGCACGGGTGCAACTGGTTGCCTCCTCTCGAAAGGCCGGAGAGCGGCTGGTCGCTGTGGACCCACATCTGCATTTGAAATTTTTACTATCAGTTTTGAGACGATGAAAAATATAAAAAAAAATTAAAATAGGAAAAATTGAAAAGGATTTTACCTGACTCGTCCCATTGCTCTCCTGGTGGAAGAGCCATGTCTGGGTCACCACGGAAATCTATCCCAGCGTAAGGGAAATCCTGAATGGAAAAGACTTGGTTTTCCAACCATTGGAAATACTCAGGTTTAAACCGAGCAACTTCTGTCCTCTCGTCCGGGTGACGGGCCATGACTGCGACCCATCGCATCAGTTTGGGCTCTCGAGGAAGCCCAGCTCCAACAGTAAGATGCTGTGGGATCAGCATAGGAACCCTCTCCAGGCCAAAACTCATGACCAAAGCCCCATAACCAAAGGTCTTTAGTCGTCTGCTCTTGGCCCTGGTCAGTTGGCCTTTCACATTGGCCAGCACAGCATTGCACCAGTTGAAGATGGTGCCTCGAAAGCAATCGACTGCCATACGCACCTGGGATCCGGTGGCAACATGTAATGCGGCAGCTCCGCAAAGTCTGGTGACGGTAAACGCAATCACCATGAGCTCAGGACGGGATATGGTCTTTATGTCTATCCCTTTGTCTTTAGCCTGGCTGTTGCAGTACTCTAACTGGAGGCTATCGACAGACTGGCCACCTGGCCTAGTCCCGAATAGAGTCAAGTCTTCGCCTCTCTTAGGCAAACCAGTCAAGAAATAAATGTCCTCTGGCTCGATTTCGAGCCGGTGCCTGCCAATGAAAAAGCACTGGTCCTGTATGCTCCTTCTATCAACCAGCCACTATAAGAAATCCACCTGAGCCCTCATGCCATGAATGGTCTAGAATTTGTACAGTCCACATGCCCTCAAAGAATCAAGTGAAGGCTGATGGTTCCATGTGGCAGTATCCACGTCCTCATGCTCTCGTTCATGCTAATCTAGCATGATATACTCTCTGCATCAAGTATAAAGATTAATTAGATTGCTAGAAAACATTTTGATTGGTCCATTTTTGAGAAATTTTGGGTTCAAAACCATTGCGGCGGGGTACGCACCGTCCGAGTTAGACACAGTGCGTGGGTACGCACTTTCTCTACATGGAAGGTACAGACCCCGAGCTTTTTCCCAATGGAGAAAAAGTCGGGGTCCGCGGGTCCGCAATGCTAAACCTGCGGACCCCCGCGCGTGGGTTTTGCGCCTAAAAACCCTCCCAAAAAATGAAATGAAGGGCTAAATCAAAAAACTAAACGGTTGAAAATGAAGAGTAGGATGATGTGGATTACCTGGAGAAGACGGCGCTCGATTTCGACAGTTGGATTTTCCACAATCTTCACGGGAAGTTTTCTAAGCAAAAGCACTATTTTCTCACCCAAACTCGAACGGTAAAAATGAATTGACAAAGGCCCTTTTTATAAGTTTTTTGAGTAAATAAATCGCAAATTTGTTTATGTTTCACTTTGAAAAGGTATTTTGCAACGCTTTTATCCATTTCAAACAGGTATGAGTAATGTTTGTGTTTTTGTGCAGAGTAAAGGATTATTCAGGTGAAATCTATCATTTTCAACGAAAAAACAATTAGAGTCATCTTTAAGCCCTTTTCTGACTCCTAAAATATGAAAAGATTGCCGAGTGTTTCTTTTACACTCGTTAAAACGAATTAAAAGATGGTCCACTTACAGCCCTTTTCCGACCGTAAAAACATGAAAAGATTGCCAGATTTTTGTCGTTTCGAATTCGATATTGGTTATAAAATGACGTGTCATTGATCGCTTTTTTACTTTTTCAGATCAGTGACACTAATAACGAAAAGTACTCCTTGGTCGTAAAAGATCAAGCAGTTCTCTCAAGTATTATTTTATACTTTTTCGGGCTTGGGAGACACAAATTTACGAAAAAGGTCAACCCTGGAGTCTTCTTAAGTTTTTTCAGACTCTGTAAAATTGAAAAACGCCGAGTTTCTCCTATACTGGACTCGTTAAAATTTCACAGTAAAGGACCTGTTCAATTACAAACAGGAACGAACAACTCCTTCTTAGGGTTCGAATCTAAACTAAGTTGGACTCATCCGAAGGATGAGCTTATAATCAAGCAAATGTTATCCTCCTCAAGCTTGTCAAAAATAAAGAGGTACTTGCCAGAAATGGTGGGGGAAAAGAGAGGAAAATGAGTCTGTTTGTCATACCTTGTAACCACTCTTGAACACGACACTTTTATTCACCTAGGTTGGGAAATCCTTTGCCTAACAGTTGATCAAACCACATTGAAAGTCTTCAGCCAGTTTCTGGGTATTAACTTTGGGTCAATTGTCACCAAGCCATCTGTCCTGTCGTTATGTGTTCAAGAGGTCACTGCCAATAAGCCATTCATCTGCAAAATATCTGTCATCCATCTTAACCATCCCTGAGTCAGTCCTTGCAACTAAATTTCTTCAACTTGATCTATGATTTCGTGTTGTGGGCTTGCCTACGACGGATCACTTTCTATCGACATCAGCACATTATCTAGAAAGATGATCTAGAAATCGTCAGTACCTTGAGATCTGCATGCCTCAATGGTAGGTTTCTCGCCTTTGACAATAGTTTACATCATTGACTTTCGATCGAAGGATTCCGTGATATGTTTGACATCAACACATTTACTCACATCTCATGGATTGTACTGGGTACTTTGAGAGCCATTGACATCACTGGTGGTTTCTCTCACACTTGTTAACAGTTTACATCATTGACTGGTAATCAAGTGGTTTCTACCATGTTCGACATCAACACATTTATTCGCATGGATAGAATCATACTATTTCGGGAAGTAGAAATGAAGACCCTAGATCTAGTTTCCACCATCCAGGTTGCGAGGAATTTTGTATTCATTATGTTGTGGACTATTCATAAACAGATGGTTGTGTCCATACTGTGTTCACACGAGTCTATACTTATGATGTTTTACAAGATCATTCCTATATCAGAGCAGTAGATAGTTTTCTAGTTAGTTTTGATCTGAGTACGGGAATGCCTACCTCAGTGATGATATGATCTCATATATATATCTTGCATTGAAAGTTTTTACAGGTTCCGACCGGGCTCTCCACAAGATGATCCTCGAAATGATAAAGTACTCCACTCTTCCTATATGATAAATGAAATCCTCATCTACTACAGACTTCACACATTAGGGGGCAATCTGTTACACAAAAATATCATCACCATGATTATTTGCAGTCAGTATGGGTCTATCATCACTTGTACTATCCTCCTAAGCTAGTCTAAGACCTCAGCTCTTCAAATCAAGCTTTAGAAGTGGGAGAAAGACATTAAATATCAATGTAACTCTAGTTCTGCACTTTCTCTCATGGTCACCTACGGTCCCGCACCTTCTGTGTACAAAAGCTGCGTACCTACCCGCTATGTTCCTAACGGTGTAGGTGCGGACCCCTGTGAAAGTCAAAAGGCGCAAGTTTTATCTTAAAAAACTCACTTTGGGTTAATTCTAGAGTTTTCTAGAAGGAATTTTGACGTGGATTGTTCGCTCTGAGGTGGTTCATGCATCCCAAAAGAGAAGGAGCTAATCCCTTGACTAAAGTAGCTATCCCTTTGAAGGAGGGCTTTATCCCTTTGAAGGAGGACCTAGTAACTTCCCTCCATTGCACTATAAATACAGGCATTGGGGTGAGGACTAGAGAGGTTAGAAGCTGAATATTTTGAGGGTAAATGCTGGTGAAATTGAGACTCTTTGATTGAGCTTGAGAGGAGAGATCACATACCTCTTGGTTCCATTGGAGAGTGAGTGAAACTTGTCAAAGTAGAGGAGACATCTTGTTGGACCCTGGGAGGAGCTTGTACAGCGTCAAGGCAAAGGTTGTAAGGTTCTTCTTCTTTTGAATTAATACAATCAAACTCATTTTTCTCAACAAGTATCTTATGTTATTTGTTTCATGGACTCCTTGACTTTCATGTTAAATATGTTTTATGCAATTGGCTTTTCAGATGCTATTTAATTTGTTTGCCTTGTTTGTGTTTGCATATTCGTGAAAAGGAGCTCATTTGGATCAAAGGAGCGGGGCATCCACAAGCTTGCATTGGACCAAAGGTAGGCCCTAAAAACACTTGTTTGCTATTGTCTATTAAAGCATATTTAGAGAAATATAGTGTCTGGTTGGTTTGCTTGTCGTTAGGTCTTCTTTAGATTCTAGGAAGGCCTATCTTGTCTGCAAGATCGACACATTCTGTGCGACATGGTTGTTCATTTACTTTTACAAGTTTGAACAATCAGGTGCTCGACAATCTTTTCATTTTTAATGAGTCTGAAAAGGTCATAAAGAGAACTCCATGGTTTGTCTTTCTTGTAAGTTTTAACAAGTTTGAACAAGCGATAAAAATGTACTCAATAAAAAAATGATCCATTTCCATAATTAACCTATATAATACACACTTAAACTCGAGATAATTATCTTTTCTAAAAAAAAACCTAAACCATTAAAAATTAGGATTTTTAAAAAGGAAATAGGGAAAAAAATTATTTAATTATCCTTAAAAACTTATAAAAGGACCAAATAGTAAAAGGTGTTCACCATTTTTGTTTTTATCCTTTTGAGAGTAATAGAAGTCATTTCTAGCATAAACTTCTAAAGTTGATTCTCGGCAAACCATTGGAAGAAATCACGAGCCGTATCCTCCAGGTAAATGGTCTAATGAAGGTCTTCATTTTCATTCCATTTATTTAGATTTTAATTGTAGATTTAGGTTTTTTGTGGAATGGATTTCAAATTGATTTATAGCCTCAATGTGTGCAGGTCACCCTTATCGAGCATGCACAGGTCAACTTATTTTTAATTTCTATGTGCATAGTTTCTGTTGGAGAAAATGTAACTACGTTTCATATTCATAAATGTTATTTTTATATTTGTACTTATTCAAGAAAAGGGAAATTATTTTTGTATTATTTGTCAATGAGTTTCTTACTCATTGAAAATAGGTTAAGCACATTTTGAGGTTCTTCTAGAGAATCAAAGTCAAAATGTAATTGTTAACAGACCCTTTGAGGGCATGTTACATCATGTAAGTCATCATACAAGGCCAAGGAAATAACTCCAACCATGATCAAATCCTCTCCTACCACCAACGAAGTATACAAGCAAAAAAAAGATGAATAAATGTTGAAATATAATGCAAATGCAAGTTAGCCTAAGAGACCATCAAGTTGGATTAAAAGAGGAGGGACTTACATATATAAATAGAGGTTGTCCACTCCTCATTTGGGCATACAATCATATATTTGAAATCTGCAAGAAAGGAGGATGAAGTAATATGAAGAAAATGTGAGTAAGAGGGCTACAAGGGCAACATAGGAAGGAAACAAAACACTGAAGGGAAGAAGGTGAAATCTAAAGTTGTTATAGCCACACGTTCAAAGAATTCAAGGACAAATCTACAGCTAGAATAGCAGCAAGGTTGTAGTGGTATTTCCTCATGGTTTTTGCTAACAAATAGGTCAACAATACTATCGTACTCTATCATTGAATTTGGGCTCACAAGCGAAGGAAGAAGGGACAAATATGAAGAAGAAAAGGATTGTTTCTAGGGCTAGAAAAAGTCACACATGCGAGGTGTTGGAAGAGTTTGACTGTTGTTTATAGTAGTAGCATAAGAAACCTCCCTAAGTTGTGTATTAAGGCCCACAACATATTCAAAGAAAGGTGAAGAAAGATCTCTTTATAGCAAATAAGAGAATCCCTAATATTCTAGGGTTTACTAAACTAGAAGATAAAGTGGTGGAAGACAAAGTGTTTCTTGGCTTGATGGGGATTGACCTAGGTTAAGAGTTAATTAGCCAAAAAAATCCTTGTACTACTAGCCCTTTCAACAATATCCCGCGGAGCGCGGACTGAGGTCTCACCCGAAGTAGTATGGGGCGATGATGGAACCAAGTTTCTGCACCCTTGAAATGTCTAAGGGGTTGGGTTAGTCCAATTGTGGACACATTCGCGTAGGTCACTGTAAACACTTTCCTTGCATGCAAGGCCTTCATGCTCTGTTATAATCACCTTCGCGCAGCACCAATCAAGGGCTGAGGTGATTTCGCGCTGCTAAGGAAACGATCTGTGCCCTTTTCCTAAGTTACACTGGGGATCTTACTTATCTTCTTATAACTGTTAATTAACTTCTCGTAAACAAATGCTTATCTTATATTTGCTTATTCAACAAATTCATATAAGTTCGCGCAAAAAATCAATAGTAAACTTGTAATTCATACAAAATATACTTCAAAGCATAAAACAAGAAAAAAGACACATATAATGATAAGAAACTTCTCTTTATTAATTTATCCAATGGTTGCAAACTCAACTCACCCTATGCACTTAGCTGCAGGGGTCTGCGCACTGAGTTGTGGACTAATAGGCCTTTGCACACTCAGCTGCAGAGCCTTCTCCTACTCTATGAACCAAAACACAACTTTACACATCCACCAAGACTCAATGCTTCATCACTACCTCTTACATGGATCCCCTCTCCCTTTACACTTATAGCCTCGCTCTATTTATACAATCCCTTGGTCTGCAAACCATGGGTAGAATTCTCAAGCCGAATTTACATTATAAAAGCAAGGGCAGACAACCCTATGACTCAATTACAACTTTGTGCTCCACACCCACAATTCGTGGAGTCTTTACATCAGAATTAGTGAAAACTTGTGCTTTAAGCCCCAGAACTTTCCTTGGGGAATCCTGCCTCCAACATGCCCCCAGCACCAACATCATGAGTCGCTCTTTCTGTGTGGAGATCTAGAGACCTCCCAACTCTACTCGAATTGCTGCAAGGTTGGAAGTTCACAGAGCGGCTGCCTGTTCTATCTCTTGGATGCACTTTAGGGACCGTAGTATCTGAACTACTTCCCTGTATCTGCTCCTACTTCCCCTACATTTGTGCAAGCTTGCCTTTAATTTTTGCTCTGATTATGAAGGCCTCATCAATCCATGGTTGAATGCATGCCTTTAGAATGGATTCATTGTGCCACATCACGTCTACCTGCTCATTAAGTGCCTTGGCCTATTGCATCTGCATGAGCCTCTATGTAAGGGACACCATCTATGTAGTCCCTTTTATGTCATCATATTTTTGTTGCAGCTCACAGGGCTCTATCTCCAAGCGCTGAATGTTCGAGTCCTCATGCAGAGTAGTGAGAACCTCGAACAATTCTTCCAACATTTTGGTGCAGTCCCTCACTACACTGCTGATCTCTTCCATTCCCATGGTGATGGCACTGGTGCATTGTACCCTTACCTATGGAGGAGCTGAAGGTTGTGCCTTCAACCGCAGCTCTGCTATCTAGAGGTTTAGCTCCATCTGAACCTTGGCCATCTCTTCCCACGGCTTGTGCACCCCTGCTACCAACATTTGAATGCGCGGCTCTGCTAGGATGGCCAACTCAGGGACCTTGTGGTAGGCTTCTTCAAGTACTTGCGATATCTGCCTATTATGGGACACGACCTCATCACACTATAAGCTCAACTACTCCATGTTTATTGTTTGCTCGCTTAATACCTACACTGTGTGGCCCTCCCTAGCTTGTAGTTCTGTAGTCACTCTGTCCTGCGGGACATAGAGTGTCTCTAAAGGGAGCACAACCATGCTAATCCCTACTTCCTTTAGCTTCTTGACTTCTTCCTCTACCATGGCGCTTCTCTCCCTCAAATGAAATTTTTCATTCAAGAGTTTTGGAACCTAAGATTACCTCGTTGGATCTCTTCATCAGGTCCAAGCATTCTCCTTCTTCCAGCTGCATGGTCCCTTCTTTCAAGTCTCCACAATTTGTCGTATCTGCAGGCGCTGCCATGTGCAGGCTAGGCATGATATAGGTCATCAGTATTTCAGCGCTCGCCTCATAAACCAACCTAGAAGGCATTCATCTCATCAATTTCTTGCACGTCTCTCTATAATCCCATAGGGCTGCTAGTACACACAAGTCCCAATTACTTCATTGTGCATTACATACCTTATTTAGTGCTTTGTACACTTTATTAAAGGCTTCTACGTGGATAACCTTTTGTGAACTCATTCTTTCCACATTATGTCATTTTAATTTGAGGAGCTGGTTGCACATTTTCCCCCCTAACACATGCTTATTGATCGTACTTCCCATCGTGAAGTTCATGTGCATCCGCTTAGGTTTTTTATCATATGCTTGTACCCACTTGGACAGATGCGTGTGCGGACTATCCTGACCATTATATCTACCTGCCGATCACCCAATCATTTTCCCAAACTATGAGTGCATCATTCTCCTATAGGCATGCTAGTCATCAAAGTTTCCTTTGTGCGTACCCCACCACCTCACGGGTGTAGCACGCAGTGCCCCATTTAGGGCTTCGAATCATTTTTTTTCTGGCACCTCCCTCGAAAATTGGTCCAGGAAAACATCTACCTCTCCTAATCGATCGTAAGTAGGTAAATATCACATTTTCATTGATATGCAGTGCAACAATCTTTTCATCATGTTACAGTTCGATGTGGTTATGTCATGTAACCAGTTCTAACATCGCTTTATCTCCTCATCTGAATCTGAAGTACAGGAGATTTTGCACTCCCATGAAATTCGTCCATCTACGATGGGATTTACCCAGTCCTTCTCTCGTGTAGTTATCTTGTAGATGCAATCAAAATCGCCATCACTTTCATAGTCATGGACTAGCTCAGTGTAGCGCGATCCCTTAGTAGGGTCCAATGGTATTACTATGCACAGAGACTTATTTTCAAAAATCATCTTGCACTCTTTTAGATCAATCACCCCATTGATGTCAGTGGCCCAATTAATTCTGAAAAGCACGGGGTAGGGATTGTTGTCATCAACAATCTCTATCACTTCAAAGTCTTCTAGCACACTCGCTCCCTCAATATCCACAGTGATTCCCTACAGTCGCCCCATGGTTATTATGTTCTGTTGGTTCTCCATGAATAACTAAATAGGAGACCACTGCAGCATAGGCCTCCCCATTCAACCCCATGTCTACTTTGGTAGAACATTCACATCCAACTGTAAATCCAAAATTACTTGGTCCATCTCATGTTCTCCAATCTGCATGGTTAACCACGTTTCTTTTCCTGTTCTTGTCTTGTGTTTTCCAATCTTTTAGACTATACATTGTTCTCCTTACGTAGTCCTTCCACATCTATTAATGAGATCATGTTATCCCTTTATAGCCTTACTGTCACGCAGTAGCTTCATGCATGTTTCCAGGAACATTGTGAGCATCAATGGGTCTATTTCTAGCTCCGATATGTCTTTGCTTCCTGAAGGGGAGGCAT
This sequence comes from Pinus tabuliformis, assembly GCA_031772625.1. NCBI lineage: Eukaryota > Viridiplantae > Streptophyta > Pinopsida > Pinales > Pinaceae > Pinus > Pinus tabuliformis. The sequence continues at coordinate 365,197,905 of CM062819.1, forward strand.
TAGCGAAGCTCTTCTTAGCCTCCCTAAAGGTTTCTTGAGTGTGCTCAAAATCAAACTTTGGTTCTTTCGATGGAGCTTTATGAAACCAAGTACCTTCTTCGAGTTGATTTCCTTTATCATCCCCTGTCGTAATTCCACTTCGGAGAATAATATTCACATTTGGATCGTCCTCGCATGGCTCAGACCTCATGATTTGTAGGTCCTGCGTCGGGGGAGGTGGTAGCTCTCCCTTTTCGCATAGCCTAGATATCAGCATAGGAAAATCCTCCATCTCATGCTCAAACAAGGTATAGTACAGACATGATGGATGCATCAGATTCATACAATCATGGGTACAATGTCCTAATCATCTGCAATTGTAGCATATGAGTTGTCCGCGACCACTCCCAGGTCCTCCTCCACCTCGACCTCATCTGCATCCCTGGAATCCGGTTCGCATCATCCTTGCTCCTTGGTCTAGGGGCCGTGTTTCAGACTGAACCATGTAGGTGGGAGTTCTATCCATCATTATCTCATAACTTCTACATGTGCACTCATCATGTCCCACCGATCTATAGAAATTACAGAAAAATTGTTGCGAGTTCTGTGTGTACTTTTGCAAAAATTGGCAGTTGTTTGTAGCATGCTTTCCTCCTATTTAAAAAATCATGCACCACAGAGTAGGCATCACGCTTGGTCCTGTATGTGCTTCTAGTCTTAACAGCATTGGTCCCCCTACCATGAGGTAATTTGTGAATATTACGTAATGGTCTTTATCATGTCCCTAACCTTTTCATTTCACACTGCACACCTCCTCGCATGCTTCAGGTCAGACTGTTCTTTTCTGTTTTAGACTCTCCATCTTGAACCATAAGTTTTTCAATTATGTGTGGTTCTGCTCACTCACATGTTAGGATCTTTTATTGGGGTCTCATGCAGCCTCATCATGATCTCTAAATCCTCTGCCTAAGTTGTTAACCTTTGTTGCAATAGCGCATTCCTGAAATGTGGTGATAGTGATGTTACAAGCCATTCACGGTGTTGTCCATTTGACAGAGTCATGTTAGCATCGCGAATTGTGCACTTCAGCCTCTGATCCAACTCCCAAGGAGTCTTGCTTGGTAGCATCATGATTTCTTTGAACCCAATGATCGACTATGCTTCTGAATTTAGCCTGCTAAATTACCTAGTTATCACAGCTTGGATAACCGCGATTCCCACATTTGGATTATCACCTGAGTGCTTGATGTACCAGGTCAGTGTGCTATCTTGCAGAGCGCTAAGAAATGTTGCTTTCTTGATATTATCATCTATAAATTCCTGTGCTTCCCATATTCTTTTACAACGAACCAAAATTTGTTCGGATCCTCATTTCCTACTCCCTTGAACATAGGCAACTTTATTGAACTTGCCACCTTAAAATGCAGTGGTGGCGGATGTGTTACGGGCAAAGATGGAGGTGATGACATTGAAACTGGCAGTGGTGTGGGTGGAGGTGGTATGCGTGGAATACCTTTCCTTATCAAATGGATCACACTTCATAGAGATACCTTCACGAGCCCTCCTTATCCCCTCACGGAGGTTAAATCAAGGGGATAGTCTCTAGTCCCACACTTCCTTCGCTTCTGTAAATTCTCCCACTTCGCATAGCCACGAACATCAATGCAGCTACATAATCCTCTTTTCATAATAGTATTTTAATCAAAGTTTTTAAAGACTTTACGTACTTACCTCACGGTCCTTTGAGAAATTGTCGCTCTACCCCGCTATAGCTGACCGAAGTATCTACTGCAAAATTAGTAATGAATCCTCCTATAATTTGATCAAGCCAGTGATAAAAAATGCATGCAATCTTATCCTCTGATTCTTCTAATCTGTGCACCAACTCTGGGGTCCACACAATAGGTCCATCGCTCTTCTTCCTTCCTTATCTATCTGCTAGCTTCACGATCCACTCGTTCAACTTAGTAGGGAAAGATGCGAAGAAAATTGTAGGGATCTCTATGTACAGGAAGCAATCTAACCACTCTTCCTTCGATAGTCACGGATTCATGTTCTCCTGCACTATGAATTCGTGAAGTTTCCTATCCAACCACCCTACAATCTCCTTCTTAGTTGGATTCTAGTGATGCAACATCATACATATTCTATGCAAATTCTCGTCTCGGCAATGAAACCATTTGTTTGCCCGATGGGGCTTGACCCAGGTTCAAAGTTAATTAGCCAAAAAAATCCTTGTACTATTGGCCCTTTCGGCAACAGCTTGTGGAGTGTGGATTGAGGTCTCACCTAAAGTAGTATGGGGGGATGCTGGAACCAAGTTTCCACACACTTGAGATGTCTGGATGGGTTAGTCTAACTATGGACACCTTCGCACAGGTCACTTCACAAACTTTCATGGCCTACGAGGCCTGCTCACTCTGTTAAACTCACCTTCGCCTAGCCCTAATCAGAGGCTGAGATGATTTTGTGTTGCTAAGGTACTGATCTATGATTTTTTCCTAAGTTACACTGCGGATCTTACTTATCTTCTTATAACTATTAATTAACTTCTCGTAAATAGATGCTTATCTTATATTCGCTTATTCAACACATTCATATAAGTTCGCATAGCAAATCAATAGTAAACTTGTAATTCATACCCAATATACATAAATGCATAAAATAGGAAAAAAGACACATATAATGATGAGAAACTCCTCATTATTAATTTCTACAACAATTACAAAGTTGACTCACCCTACGCACTTCGCTGCAGGGGTCCGCGCACTTAGCTACAGACTACTAGGTCTCTGTGCACTCAGCTGCAGTGCCTTCTCCTACTCTATGAACCAAAACATGGCTTTACAGTTCCACCAAGACTCAACGCCTCATCATTAGCTCTTACATGGATCCCCTATCCCTTTACACTTAGAGCCTCACTCTATTTATACAATCCCATGGTCTTCGGACCATGTGTAGAATTCTCAAGCCAACATTACATTACAAATGTAGGGGCAGGAAACCATATGACTCAACTACAGCTTCACGCTCTACACCCACAATTCACGAAGTCATTACATCAATATTACTCAAAACATGGGCTTTAAGCTCCAAAACCTACCTTGTGGGATCCCGCACCCAACAATGCCAGAAGAAGTGCTGGAAGATGTGCCAAAAGTGACAGTGGAGAAAGTGGAAGGATTTGACTCATGCTTGGAGGAAATCCTAGTCAGGGGTATAGGGTTTGGCAATTTTTGAACAAGAAGCTTTAATAAGAGAAACATACAAAGGGTTTCCATCTCAAGAATGGAGAAGGTTTGTCCCTTGAAGAGAGCCAAATTTTGTGTTCTTGTTATTTTGTTTTGGTTGCAGTTTGATCAAGTACACACATATGCATTAATAATAAGAAGAAGAATTATAAGCTAACTAAGAAAAATAAGAATGCTTCTCAAATTTTTATCAATTCTTAGAGAATCATCTCAACACTACTTTGCCTTAGATTCTCTAGCATGGTATCAAAGGGAGGGTGACACATCAAGGAAAGGACAAATAAAGAACACTCAAGAATCTATAAATTTGAAGCATCAAAGCTAGAAGGAGAGCCTTATATAAAGTAACCTACAAATAATAGTAGATATACGTAAAGCTACAAGTCTTCAAGCACACCTTGTCACCAAGAAAATCTGCTTGGAGGAGACAACTTGAAGGACATCAAGATCCAGGGAAGACAAGCCATCAAGATTTCAAGGAGAAAGAAAATCCATAAAATCTTAAAATATATCAAGTTCATGTCCACTTCTGAATATACATCAATGTCCTTTTGCAAGGAAAGCAATAAATTGGTAGGCACCAATAACCTTCTTGCATGGAAGAAGAGGACTGATCTACTTCTCCAAGAGAATGAGCTCCTAGAATATGTCAAAGGAAACATCACTATCCCTACTAAGGAAAAAACTCAATCCTTAGCCAAGTACAATAAGGATGAGACAAGAGCTCAAAGGATTCTCATAGAATCAATCAAGGACTCTCTCATTCCCTATGTCTCCAAGTTTGACACGTCAAAAGAAATTTATGATAAGCTAGTAGAGCTATTTGTGGTATCCACCACCGAAGAAGTATACAAGATGAAGATAAAAAAGGAAAGAATAACTCCCTACTTCATGAAAATATTTGAGATGAGATATCAATTTCAAGAGCTTGGGGAAGCCATGTCTGACAAAGAGATGACAACTATTTTACTAAACGCTCTACCTAAGGAGTGGGGAAACTTCACATCAAGGATTTATGCCAAGAAGGAAGAAACCACCCTCAATGATATGTTGTCTCGATGTAGAAAAAGGAGACTACGCTTAAGGCAAAAGAAGATGTGGGATCAAAGGAGAAAGCATTTTCTACCATGGCCAAAATAAAGGGTAAATTTGGCAAGTTTGGTCCATGAAGAACAAATAACAAAGACATGTCCAAGATCCAATGTTTTGGATGCCAAGAATATGGACACTACAAAAGGAATTGTCCAAAGCTTAACAAGGACAACAATAACAAGAGAAAGTGATAAGAAGAAGAAGCTCATATAACTCAAGAGGTGGAAGAGGAAGGAAAGAAGCAGAAGAAGGAAGATGCTTCAGATCTCTACTATGACTAGGTCAAACTCTTTTCTTCTAGACTTATTTCAAAGTTTTGAGTAGAATAATATCATGTAGGAATAATCTAAATTGCATGGCTAGAATCACCCTCTAGGATCTAGTAGCATGAAGTACATGGAGTTCTAGACACTCATGTAGATGTAGAATTTATGAGAAGAACAAAAAAGCATAAGTAGGAATATCTTCTACAATATAGGACCATGGAAAATATAGCTCAAAGATATTCATGTAGAAGGGGCATACCTAGAATAGGATCTCATATATGTTGGAAGAAAACTTCATCATTATAAGAATCTTAGAAGACCTAAATCATCAAAGGTAGGAATCATTTTGCAAGAAAAGGATCTTTAAGATCCTATGATGAAATCTTCAAGAGAAGGTTCCTGAGGAAAGGTAGATGTCTAATTGGGAATCCCACTCATGGGATTTAGGGAAAGAGATGATATGTAGGCAGGCTAAGATGAAGCGAGAAGGGCCACACCAAAGAATGATCAAGGAGGATCATGAGTATAGTTCTATAACATGATCAAGCATGAAAGGATCTCTTTCACCAAGATCATGCTTGAAGGCATGTACCATGATGTAATGAAGGACAATAAAAGAACATGCTAACATAAGGAGCATAAGATTGCTAAGTAAGGAGAAAGAATAAATGTTGACAATTCTAGAAAGAAAGGGATAAATGAATTCTTCCAGAAGAAGCATTAGGTGGTTGACCAATCTAAGAAGAAGCAAATAAAGAAAGAGATCAAGCATGTGAAGAAAACCATGATCGTTGAGAATCATTATCTGATAAAATTCCTTGAAAGATATGTCCCAAAAGAAGGTAGAATAACTTTAATGAAGGAAGAAAGGACCCTTGACACCTATGAAGGACTTGGAGATAGAAAAGGTGCAGATAATTGATTCTACTCTATGAAGATGTCGTGATGAATAAGCCATCCAAAGAAAAGAAAAACAATGTTGAAGCAATATTATGATGAAGTCATGATGGGCTGCTAGGTCAAAACATATAACCTAGCAACTATGATGGAGCATCCATGAGGAGTGAATTCTGAAGCATGGACAAAATTAAAAAGGTGTAGCTAAGATGACAAGAAGAACCTGATAGTCACTTTCCATGAAGAAATGACATGACAAACCAAGAAGGAAAGTGATTGATGGATGGTGCCCTACCGAGAACAAGTTTGATCAAAGACTTCATGACATCAAGAAAGGAAGGAGATTATGCAGCTAAATGACCCACGATGAAGAAGTTGGTGATGAAGGAAAGAGTCCCCAGTTAATAGGGAGCTCTGATAAGCCCCTGATCAAGAGGGAATCACCCCTGATTACAATGGAGTGACTATTTTGTTTTCCATGTCATGGGTCATGCAGGACTAACAGCCGTAAGTCTAAATGAAGGTCATGAATGGAAATGTAGACACAATATAGACACAAAATTCTTGTCTTCACTTGGGTAGAAATATCGGGAGGATTAGGTAATCTTCTGGAATCTGATATTCTTTGAGGTTTGGGAACCCAAGACAAGAATAGTCCTATAAGGTCATACTCGAGAACACCCAGGTGGGTATGTACCATCAGAGACAATGATGAAGGTGTTTATAAATCATTGGTCTCGCAACAATATGGCTCATGATCTCATAAAGAGATGGAGCTATTAGTCAAGGCCTTGCACTATGACAATGATGATGAATATGATGTTATAACGGATGGATCTCTAATCTAGTTTCTCTTATGTGAATCCTTCAAGATTGAAAATTTCCAAACACCTTGTAATGTTGTATGAATACCCCCGTAGTTAAGAGGGAGTGTTGGAGAAAATGTAACTAGGTTTTGTCTTCATAAATGTAATTTTGATATTTGTACTTATGCAAGAAAAGATAAACGATTTTTGTATTATTTGTCAATTATTTTCTTGCTCATTGAAAATAGGTTAAGCACATTTTGAAGTGCCTCTAGAGAGTCAAAGTAAAAATGTAATTATTAAAAGACCCTTTGATGGCATGATACACCATGTACATCATCATACAAGGTCAAGGAAATAAGGCAAATAATGATAAAATCCTCTCCGAGAACCAACGAAGTCTACAACAAGTAAAAACGATGAATAAATGTTGAAATATAAGGCAACACAAGTTGGCCTAAGAGACTGTCAAGTCAACTTAAAGGAGGAGGGACAAACCTCTATAAATATATTTTTTCCACTCCTCATTTGGACATATAGTGATATATCTGAAATCTGCAAGCAAAGAGGATGAAGTAAGATGAATAAAATGGGAGAAAAAAGGCTACAGGTGCAGCATAGGAAGGAAACAAAAGAACAAAGCGAAGAAGGTGAAATGTGAAGCTGTTATAGCCACACGTGTGAATAATTCAAGGACATATCTATTTCCAAAACAAAATAAAGGTTGTAGTGGTATTTTCTTCATGGTTTGGGCTAAAAAATAGCACAACAAAAGTCTCCTACTCCATCGTTGAAGGTGGGGTCACAAGTGAAGGAAGGAGGGACAAATATAAAGAAGAAAACGAATGTTTCTATGGCTACAAACACTCACACGTGTAAGGTGTTGGAAGGATTTGACTGGTATTTAGGGCAACAACATAAGTAGTCTCCTTCAATTGTTTTTTAAGGTCCACGTGGTATTGAAAGAAAGTTGAAGAAAGATATTTTTATAGCAATGAAAAGAAGCACTAATATTCTAGGGTTTCCTAACCTAGAAGATAAAGTGTTGAAAGACAAAGTTTCGGAAGAAGTGCTGCAAGATGTGCTTGAACTGACAATGCATAAAGTGGAATGAGTTGACTCATGGTTGGAGTACATCCTAGTTGAGGGTCTAGGGTTTGGCAGTTCTTCAAATAAGAAGCTTTAATAAGAGAAAACTTACAAAGGGTTTCCCTCTCAGGAGTGGAGAGGGTTTGTCCCTAACAGAGAGCCAAATTTTGTGTTCTTGTTCTTTTTTATTTGGTAGCAGTTTGATGAAGTACACACATATGCATTAATAATAATAAGAAGAAGTATAAGCTAAATAAGAAAAATTAAAAATACTTCACAAATTTTTATCAAGTCTCAGAGAATCATATCAACACTACTTCTCCCTAGCTTCTCTAATAGTTTCTAGGAAAGAAACTATGGACATCTATACTATTTACTGAAGTCAATTGTGCACAACACTGAGGGAAAGAAAAATAATAGAGAAAATTCCCAAGTTTTTTGCTAAATATCTGCATAATTCATTCTAATGATATTTAATGTTTAATTGTGGAATTTTTAACTGCAAACGTGGAATGGAGAGAATGTGGGCATGAAGAAAAAGAAATAGTTTGTCTAAATGCTCTGGTAACCATGCAGGTCTTGAAAAATTATGGTTTGTACAAGTTTTTATCATTGTGGGCATGAAGGCCCAATTGGACTTGCTAGAATGGATTGTAAGCAAGTGGAATGTTTAGGAAACATGTTTCACAATCAGAGACCATAGAATTGTCATCGATGCTGATGAAATTTACTTCCTGGGTGGACTTCCATGACATGGGGTGGAAATTGACCTGTATTGGTATAGATGAGGTGGAAAAACCAATGCTCCCTATTTGATACAACATTATACCGATGAATCACTTCTTAAAGATGACAAGATTGACATCAAGGCTATTGTACAAATTCCTTTGAAAGCCATTAGGTTTACTATTTCATGTTTGTGTGGTAGTGCAGCTTTGCATTTTCTCACAAAGGCTCAAATGCAAACTGTTGTGGATTTCTTTTAGGGTACCATTTTCAACTGGTGTCAGGATGTAGTTACCAACCTGAAGGGGAAACTAAATAGTGTCAAAATGGGCAAACTCAAACAATTTGGGTATGGTGCCTTCTTATTTCATTTTCTTTGGGGCATCTCTTATGGCTCCATAGGTAGTTATAGAGAGAGGAGGGCCTCATGACCTTCACATGTTGCAATGGGTTACACTTATGATATGCCATGAAGGTGGTGAAGGACCAACAATCAAATTTACTCCTGACTTCTTCGATTGGTTGGAAAAACAGAACATCATGATGAAGATTTTCCATATGTTGGGATGGAATACACAAGAGGTCCAAACATGCCACTACTTCTTGGGATGCAGTGGGGTGCTATGGGAAAACCTTCACATTATGGTTGATTTTGAAAATTTTCATTTTCTATTATTTTTTCCGTACAAAACTAATTATAAAAAATGATCAAGCAAATCTGGCCCTAGTGAGACCAGCTGGATTATGTAGATATGATCAGCATGGTGAGCATCCAATAGCTCCCATAGTATAGAACTTAGAGGTGGCAAAGACACTGACAAGGATAGAGCACAACCTTGAGAGGTTGAATTTGGAAATTCTAGATGTTGTGATAGATGATTTGCCTATCTACTACCAAATGAATTCTACAGGTGTTCCTGGTCCTATTATCCATTTTCTACAGCACGTAGCACGTGTAATTGTATGCTACCATGATCATCATCATGCATAGTGACTAGTATAAGGGGAGTTTTTTAATTTTGATGATGTATTGGCATCGTTAGAAAATAAAGCCAACAAGGCCTCGTGTCTTTGGATGACATTTTTGTAAAAGCCACACTATTTACAGTCTTTTATCTAATGAAAACTACTACCTCTATTTCTTTCTATCTTGTACAATATATGAGTTAATATTGTATTGACTTCTTTACAAATGTTTTAAAAGCACCAATTTAACATATAATTAGCTAATGATTCTATTAATGTGTTTAAATTTCTAAGAATATGTTGATACTCAGTATAATCGAATTATATTTCTAACAGACAAACTTGAAAAAACATACTTAAAATGGAAGCACTTCTAACTTCATAGACAACATTCAAATGTAATACCACAAGTTGTGAATCTAACCTAATGATCATTTGATGAATACTCAATGAAATGGCATCAGATAATATTTCAATCACTATGCTATATTCTCCAATATTGTTTGTTGTTCAACTCAGGCATATCCCATGAACAGAAACTAACTCATGTGTCGATGCATAGATGACACAAGATGTGGAAGACAAATTCCAAGTACTATGACTAGAGCCATCAACGAAGCCTATATATGTCTGAGGGAATTTCGACATCTGCAAATCAATTGTAATACAATATGAGTAGGAGAAGTAGCAGAAAATCACAAAAACTGCTAAAAATTGTAAGACATAAACTATGGCATAGTAATATAAAAATGTTCGACTGAACAATATAAGAATGATATCTATTTAGGTGAAAACAATTTCTAGACTTTCTTGAAGGAATTCCATCATAATCCACTAGTCCATAGGTCCCTTTCGGAAGTATACATTTTACAATATAAGAGCCATGCTACATACGCTCAAATTTAGCAATGCCTAACTTATCATGCTCTTGATCATAAAACTAGCCTAAATCACCTTTTTCATATGAATGAGGTTTGACATTCTGATCATACTATGCTTTAAATTGTTTCTTTTGGGCCTCACTAGATAATGTAGCATAATGGTAAGTCTCATCGAGATGTGCTATGTACAAGAATTGATCCTCTTGATCCAAATTTAAATAGGAACACAACAAATTACATAGATAACCATAAACACAAAGATGCAGTGGAAATAATACTTCATGTCATTAATGTAAAATACTAAAATATGCTTACAAATAGAAATGGAAATATACTAGCTAGGCCGATGGTAGCTTATCTTTGAGAAAAGATGTGGCAGCTACATGCCTCTTAACTATGTTACAATGAGGCTCGAAGGCCTATTTATTGTTGAGAAATAATGGAAAACCATAAAAATCCAAAAACCTAACCCTAGGAGATGAAACGCAAAATTGTGGGCCCCGTTTGGGGTAAATTGGTACATCATCTTCCCAAGGTCATAACTTTGGCATACGATCTCCATTTGATGTGAAAAATATCTCATTAGAAGAACTATCCAAAAACTACAGCTTTGGGAAGGGAAACATCGGTCCGTGGACCCATGTTGCTCCAAGTTTTCCCAAAAAAACGTTGTTTACGGCCCCAAAATGGCTCCGGAAGTTCAGGACCCGAAAAACTGCTAAAAATAGTAAATTGTGCTACAATTAAGGAAATTGAAAAGCTGAAAGAAACAATGGTGGGGGTCCAAGTGGACTTGGCAGGTGGCCACCAATATCCACTTGAATCATTCCACCCCCCTTAGGAAGCAGTGGTCCCCGTTATGTTGAGTTCCTCCATGAGATGAGGAAACATATGCTAAACCTGGTCCCTAGTGAGCCACTTGCCTTGGTGAAGGAGTCGATCTGCTTTGAAAACTCGATACAGTTGGATATTCTGCTTGTGAATGTGCTTGATCTGTGTGTCCATGATCCGATCAGTTGTAGCTTGTTCCATGCTATCTAGATTTAACTCTGTGGGTGTGAGCTATTTTGCAATGTCGGACGTGTCTAGTAATGATCGAAAGTATGGCCGAAGGCCATCCACATTGAACACTGGGTGTAGGCCAAGGAATGAGGGAATGCTTAGCTCAAATGCTTTGTCTCCCACAGCCTTGGTAATGGTGTAAGGACCATATTGGAGTGGTCTGAGTTTCTGATAGGCTCCGGTAAGGTGTTCCTTTTGCAAATGCAACTAGACTTTGTCACCCACCTAAAACTTGTGTGGCACCCGATGTTGATCATGTCGTTGCTTTTATTTGGCATTTGATTTCTCCAAAATGTCATTAACCTACTCGCGAATATGTTGGATGTGCTCAATGAAGTTGTTTGCCTTATCCGTTCGGACTGGACATGAGCTAAATATGCGTGAGTAGCTACAAATGCCATGGCCACATCAATGGGACATAGTGGCTAGAATCCCAAGCCCACGTGAAAAGGGTTGTCGCCAATCGAACTGTCGAGAGCCTGGCTGTAGCTGTGCTGAACATAGTGGAGGCTCCCATCCCATGTGCATGGATGCTTTGAGTTGTACATGCGCAGAATGTGTACAATAATCCTGTTAACAATCTCTATTTGGCCATCAGTTTGAGGATGGAAGGCTATGGATTAAATGAGTTTGGTGTCTAGCATCGACCAAAGACTGGACAAAAATGTAATGAGGAAGCTACTGTCCCGATATGAGATCATAGACTGTGGTATCCCAAAGTGTACCCACACTCATTCAAAGAAGAGTTTAGTAGTGGCTTTTGCTGTGATATTCTTCTTGTAGGGTGCCATAGTGTCCATCTTGGACAATCTGTCAATGACCACAAAAACACAGTTGTTTCCATGCTTAGTGGAAGGAATTCCTGACATGTAATCCATGGAGATGGATTCCCAATGTCGACTAGGGGTAGGAAGCAGTGTATAGAGGCCTTTCTTCTTGAGGGTCAGTTTGGAAATGGCACAGGAAATGCATGATTTGATGTACTTCCCGATATCCTGTCAAAGATTCGGCCAATAGAAATACTTCATAGTACTGCCACCATTTTCTTGACTGTGAAATGCCCAGCAGCCCGGCTGTAGTGTGCTTCCCAAATCATCTTGGCATGCTCACTTGAAGGAACACAAAGGTGACCCAGGTAGCATAACAGGGCATCCTGGTGATGAAAATTTGGAACACGCTAACCCTCCAAGAGTTCTTGGTATATGTGGCCGAATTCTGGGTCACTTTTATAGAGAAGTGGCCAATCAGAAGTCTCGTGCCCACAAGAGTTGAGAACGGTGGCTAATGACATGATCGGTGGACGATTGAGGTAGTCTGCAACATTATTGGTGTTGCCCTTCTTATACTTGATATTAAAATGGAACTTTTGTAGGTATGTGGATCATTTCTAATGGCAATCATTCTGCAATTTCCCTTGGGTTTGTATGAACTGCAGGGGTTGATGGTTTGTGTGGATGATTGTTTCCTTTCACAAAATGTAATGCTTCCATTGTTGGCAGGCCTGCACAATCGAATACATTTCTTTTTCATATGTGGGATACTTCTAGACTATGTCTGAAAGTGTCTCACTGTGATATGCCACTGGATGCTCGTGTTTAGTAAGGACTACCCAAATAACATAGTCAGAGGCATATGTCTTGACCTCAAATGGTTGTTGCAAGTCTGGTAATGCGAGCACTGGTGCTGAGCAAAGGTGATCTTGAAAATCCATGAATGCCTTTTGTTGAGATTCAGGCCAAAACAATTTTTCTTTTGCTCCTCCCTTGGTGACTTGACTCAAGGGCCAAGTGATATGAGAAAACCCCAACACAAACCTACGGTAGAATTTGGAAAGACCTATAAAGCTGCGAAGCTCTTTTAGAGTTGTTGGAGATGGCCAATCCTGAATAACTTGGATCTTGGTTGGAACTTCATGCACCACATGTTCATCAATAATGTACCATAGATACTGAACCTGGGTCATGCCAAAAGTGCATTTCTCCAAATTGTCACATAACTTGTGTTGTCACAGTGTTTGGAGAACCTGTTAGATGTGGTGGAGGTGCTCTTCCCAACTCTAGCTGAAGATCAGGATGTCATCCAAGTATACCAGTACAAATGAGTTGGTGAATGGCCGCAATATGTCATCCATTAGCCTCATGAAGGTTGCAGGGGCATTCGTCAATCCAAAAGGCATAACCAACCATTTGAAAAGGCCCTCCTTGGCTTTGAAGGCAGTCTTCCACACATTAGAGGGCTCGATTAGTAGCTGGTGATATCCTGACTTCAAATTAATTTTGTTGAAATATTTTGCCCCCTTCAATTGGTCCAGGAGGTCATCAATCCATGGGATTGGGTACTTGTTACGGACAGTGATCTTGTTCAGTGCCCGATAGTCAATATAAAGTCTTCAAGTCCCATTCTTCTTCTGTTCCAACATGATCGGGCTCCCACAGGGTGATGATCTTGGATGGATGTGACCTTTCTATAGCAACTCCTGAATTTGCCTCTTGATTTCATCATTCTCCAGAACGGATCACTGATAGATTGGTCTATTCGGCAGCGACGCACATGGGGTCAGATTGATGGAGTGCTTGACCTAACAGTGGAAAGGAACCCTTGTGGAGGAGGTGAAGATGTCCTCGTACTCCTCCATGACCTTGTCCATCTATAGTTGTCATGTGGAGGGGCCCTGTCTAGAGGTCGTGGCCACTGTCTTCTTCTTCCCTTAAGGGTGTATCATCAGGAAAACAAATTTCACAATTTTGGAAATGAGCTTACTACATTGTTTTGCAGTAACCAAAGAGATGGTGGTAGGCGGTGCTACCTCCGGTATCCTATACATCTTATTTCCCAAAGTAACATTAACAGCACGGGGCCTTGATTCATACATAGCATTTCACTTCCACAAGTATTGTTTTCCTAATAATACATCACAAACTTCAAGGGGAGCAATGTCACACAATATCTCATCTTTGAAGGGCTTGATGTTGTATGGTTGGTGACATTGTTGGCTCACGCAAAGATCCTGTCCTTAGTGAAGCCACCTAATGGTGTAGGTTGTGGATGTGTTGTGGTCGATAAATGTAGCTACTTCATGACCTCTATCGAAATGACATTCTTTTGGCTCCCATTGTCGACAATGAACTGTAGCGGGGAGCCCTTTACCCACATCTAGGGGTGGAAGAGATGCTCCTCCTCCTCTGGATCTTTGGGTTCCTCCTTTTGGATCTTCGTGGTGGAAGCAGTGGCATTGGGCTCCGCATCAATAATCTACTTCCCTTTGTCATTCCCCTTGTTGAGTTCTGACTCAAAGTCAGAACATGCATCTGATTCTGAAACCTTTAGCTCGGCCACCAGTGACTGCTTGGCTCGACACTCACTTGTGTTGTGAGTGGAGCTCTTATGGAACTCACACCACTTTCCCATGTCCTTTTTTGGCTTCGTGGAATTATTCGTTGCTTGCAGCTTTGGCGGGCTGTCTTGGGCCACCCCCCCTTGTCTTTATTCTTTTTTTGACAGTTTGGGGGCACCTTTCCCTTACTTTGGATTCGCAGATCGAAAGTCTCGCTTCTTGTATTTAAACTTTTCCTCAACCTTGATGGCATATTGGTATGCCGTGTTGAGCAAGGAGATGTTCGGGAATTCTATTTCTTCCTGGATGTAATTGTGCAGGTAGCCATGGTATTTGAGTATTAAATGTTGCTCTGAATCCTTGATACCCAACTTTGTGCAGGGTATGGAAAATATTGGTCAACTCTGGCACATCTTGGCCCCTTCCCTGCCACAACATGGTCCACTTTATGTATTGATCCTCATAGCTTCCGATAGGGTAGTACTGCTCCTTAATGGCATCCCAGAATGAATCCCAAGTGGGTGCGACTGAAAATAGTGAGCCTGTACTTTCATCCTTCTACTCGCAGTAGGATTCCCACCAGTCCTTGACATGGGGGGTTGCTTTGAGAAGAGCAAAAATAATCTTTTCCAGACTGGAAAAATCATGAACAGAAAAATAACCCTCTAGCAGACTTAACCATTTATTGATGACATCTGCATCTATCTGACCCTTGAATATGGGGATTTGAAAATTAACTTGTAGCTTAAACGGTGTGGCGCTTCCCGAGTAGCTATTAGAAGCCGATGCGTCGCCTCTGGGTAGCTGCTGAAGGATCTGGGAAAGGTTGTCCATCATCGTTTTCCTTTATCACTCGAGGGATTCTTTGAGAAATATTTTGATAGGATCTCCTTCCCCCTCATCTTTCTTTTCATCCGCCATGGGAGGCCATCGGGATTTGCGAGGCTGGTCTTGCAAAGGATCAACTAGTTCAAGCCCTAACTCCTTATATCTTGACCTCGTTGGGGACATGCAAATAAAAACAAAGAAAAAGTAGACCGAACTGATACCACTGATCAGGATTTAAACATGAATGCAACAAATTATAGAGACAACCATAAACAAAAAGATGCAATGGAAATAATACTTCATGTCATTAATGTAAAATACTGAAATACGCTTACAAACATAAATGGAAATAAACCAGCTAGGGCGACGGTAGCTTATCTCTGAGAAGAAATGTGGCAAATACATGCCTCTACACTGTGTTACATTGAGGCTTAAAGGCCTATTTATTGTTGAAAAATAATGGAAAACCCTAAACATGCAAAAACCTAACCCTGGGAGATGAAACGCCAAACTGTGGGCCCCATTTGGGGTAAATTGGTACATCAACTTCCTGGGGTCGTAACTTTGGCATATGATCTTCGTTCGATGTGCACAATATCTCGTTAGAAAGATCTATCTGAGAACTACAACTCTAGGAAGAGAAAGTTCAGTCCATGGACCCATGTTGCTCCCAGTGTTCCCAAAAAACGTCATTTAGGGCCTCAAAATGGCTCTGGAAGTTCATGACCCAAAAAACTACTAAAAATAAAAATTTGTGCTACAATTAAGGAAACTAAAAAAATGAAAGGAATAATGGTGGGGGTCCAGGTGGAATTAGCAGGTGGCCACCAATATCCACTTGGATCACCTCTTTAGCAAAAGTATTTGGTAATAGTTAAATTTCCAGTTTCAAAGATGGTATCTCATATTCTATTAGTAGAGTTGCTTCCATGTCGTAGACAAGCTAGAAATAAGTAAAACCAGTTGAAGTTTTTGTTGTAGTATGGTGTACCCACAAGGCTGGATAAAACGCTAGATTCCATTATCATCAGTGAGTCCCATTAATCAGTTTAATCATGGTGGTTAGAGCTTTGTTAACGACTTCCATTGGTCCATTTTCTTGTGGGTAATATGGAGTAGAACTATCATGAAGCAGGACTACTTTCATGGTAAGATCAGTCATCATATATTTTTGAAAATGGCTACCATGGTCTATGACGATAGCTTGTGGAACTTCTAATCAAGAAATTACATCATTGAACATGAAAATGGATGTTCTTTCACCATCATCCTTGTATATAGGCATCACCTTGGCCCATTTTGTAAAATAATCTACTACGAGGATAATTTACCCATGTCCCCCGACCGAGTGAGGGTTACATGTAAGAAATAAATGCCACATATAGAAGGACCAAGAACAATGATTGGGTGAATAGGGTCTCGAGGTGCACACATTTTTCGATCATATATTTCACAATTATGGCATTTTCGGACTGCACTTATACATTCTTTGAACATAGAAGGCTAGAAATACCCTGCATGCAGAATCTTTTAAGCAGTGAAAAACCCTAACATGTGACCACCATAAGATCCCAAATGGGAGTCGTTTATTTCCATTTCGACTTCCTCGTGAGTTAAGCATTGTCGAAAAATAGAATCGGCACCATGAAGATAAAGTTTATCTCCAACAATATTGTATTGTTGGGGTTGATACTAGATATGATGACAATTAGTTCAACTCAATATTAGAAGAAAGATCTGGGTCTGATGATAAATGATGAGATCTCCATAGTAGTGATCGAAAGTACTCATTAGAAAGAGAGATTCCTCTAGAACGGAATTCTCTTTAATGTTTTTACTTTTAGTACAGGCAAATTCACACAGTATTTCAATAAATACCAATGATTTCTTACATTTGGATTGAATGAATTCTAAATCGAACTCCTCTAGTATTACTATCCATTTGGAATACTTGGCCCCCGATAATTGCCTGGTAAGGATGTAAACCATGGGGTTGCAATCAGAAACCACAATAGTTTTGTGTAATAAAATGTAGTGCCAGAAACGTTGGACAGCTTGAACAACTGTCGAGGATAATTTCTCCACATGTGCATATTTTATTTTAGTTTTGGTCAAATTACAAATTAAGTAATATATCACATGTTACTTTTTCGACTCACCTTCCTAAACTAGAACCATGCCAATGGTGGCATCACATGTGGCTAAGTATAAAAATTATTCTTCGTGATAATCGAGAAGATGCAACAATTGTGTATGGTTCAACGAATCTTCAAGCGCATCACAGGCCTTTTGAGCCACTTCATCTTAGATAAATGAGATTCCCTTTTTCAAAAGTTGAGTAAAATGTTTAGTCAACTCAGCGTAGTTCTGGATCAATCGACGTAGAAAGTTTCCCTTCCCCTACAAAATTTGGAGTTGGAAAATATTGGAAGGAGGAGGAAGATTCAGAATAGCCTCAACCTTCAACAGATTGACATGAATGTCTTCCTTTGAAATGAAAAATCCTAGAAATTGACTAGATTACACAGAGAAAACATAGTTATGTGGATTCAAATGAATATTATAATGGCGATATCTGATAAAGATTACTCTTAGATGCATTGGATGGTCTTCCCGCATTAATGAGTGGACTGGAAAGTCATCTAAATAAGGCTGCACAGTATGCTTGATATCGTGAGATGTAGAAGACATTTTCCATTGAAAAGTTGCATCGTCATTCTTTAAACCAAATGGGTGTTTTGGATAGGAAACATTCCCCCATGGGCATATGAATGTGGTTTTGTGTTGATCAGCTAGGAGTATATTGTTAATTTGATTGTAGCTAGAAAATCCGTCCATAAACAAAAAAAAATATTTTTAGCACATTCATCAATGATTTGATTAATATAGGGAGTAGGATAATTGTCATTTGGACAATTTTTATTGATATCCCTATAATTTATGCATACACTAATGGTTCCTATATTCTTATTAATAGGTGCCATATTAGACACCCAATCAGTGAAGGGAACTCGGTAGATGAATCATGTTTTGAGCAATTTGTTGACCTCAGCTTTAATTGCAACACCTTTTTGTAAGTACATTGGATGTAACCATTGTTTGATAGCTTTGGAATATGAGTAAGCCTTCATTTCTTGTACTACAGTGCTTGGGTCAATTCCTCACATTTCGTCATAAGAGTAAGAGAAAATGTCACAAAATTTTTGAGATAGGGCCTTATATGTTTGCAATTCTTTGATTAACCATGAGGCACCTATGTGAATATTTTCAACAATCCTTGTCTTAACTGGGACGTCAATGGTAGTCATCGTAGATTTATTGCCCAAATTTATTTCTAACTCATCTTGAAATATTGAAGTGGGTGATTCTCGAATTTTTACTATCTCAGGTGAAAACATATTTGAAAAATCATTCTCAATTTTATCAAGGTTAGGTAGAAAATATGAATGATGATGGTGATAATTCCAAGGAACTTCATCCGAAGTCATAGCCTCCATGATGCTTTCATTAGTTGCAAATGTACAATCTAAAGGATTAGATATTGAAAATGGTTCTAACAAGGGTAAAGGAGAATAACCATCATTGGTCGTATCCACTCGATAAATATCAGAAGATGAAGGGTCGAATGAAGATTGTACTACCTAATAAGCGAACACAAGAGGGCTCAAAGGCATCTCATTTCCATAAGAGGATAGTTCAAATTCTAAAGGCACTTTCCACAGATCATAATATGCTAGTGCTTGATGTAACATGTTCACCTCGGTGAAATTAAAAGGAAAATTTGGTGGAGGAATGCAAAGGTTCCCATCAGTGATTAGTCATTGATTAAACCAACACCAATATCCTCCTAAAGAGTATTCATTTTTTGACAAAAGGTATGCTACTCACAGAGTTAGGGTCTGGAGTGTAGTAGGACAATTGGTCTACTATGAAAATTTTCCCTTTATGAGGAAATTGTATCATTAAAAATAGTGATGAGACCATTGCTGACATAGAGTAGATCCAAATTCGACCAATCAAAAGGTTGTAATTGAGTTGATCATCAGGAACTTCAACTTCGATTGTGACTATTTTCCCCTCTAGTTCTATGGAAAAATCATTGAGGATCCCCTATAGATGAAAACATCTTCCACCAAATGATTTTAGAGTTGTGGGTGATTGATTTATGGTTGGAGAACCTAAATATTTCTAACAAGAAATAGACATAATGCACGTAGAAGCTCCTTCATTAACAATTGTGCAAAATACTCTTCTAGTTTTAACAAAAATTTGAACTTGGAATTCCAATTGATGAGGGAGTCTCGAGAAATGATTCTAAAGATAAAAGATAATTAGGTTAGAATATTATGGATCAATAGCTCCTATGGCAAAAAATAAAAGGTTTCACTATGTCAACATGTTTGCAACACCTCCAGATCTAATATTATGGAAGGAGACATAGCCATGTCTTCAACAATGTTGTAATTTTGTGCAGCTTTAGCATGCGGGTTGAAATTTAATTTCTGAGGCACACCTTTAGGAGGTTGTCATATCATCATCTCAGGATTCAGTTTCTCAATCTATAATGGTTGAGAGCTAGGAGGAGGAATTTAATTGGAAGGTTGAGAAGATGAACTAGCCGCATTTACATTGTCAACAATATGTTTAGACTCGTAACCTTTCGATCTCATAGCTACCATAATTTTTTACAAAGACATCATCATGATATATTATGATGTGGGAGAGTAAAGAGTGTTATGAGAAACCATTTTTCTATCTTGAGAAGGAAATGGATCCTTCCAAATAGTGGGAGTTGGATATCCTTTAATGAAATTATAAAACTTTACCCAATGTGGGCATTCCTTCGTATAGTGATCCTCATTGCAAATAAGGCAAGGATAGTGAGGTTTTCATTTTTTGTTAGTAGGATCAGTTTCAGTAGGTTTCTCCTTAAAAGAAGCATTTTATTATCATTTACCTTTCCCCTTGTTTTTACTTCTGATTGATTTTGTCTTGTCGGTAGATGATTCTACAACATTGATTTCAGAAATAGTTTTTGGAGCAAGGCTTTTATATGGTGTATCTTTTATGGCCAAATTTTGCATATTTTTAGAATTTTTCTTTTTCCCTTTAGCCTGTTGGCTAAAAAAACCTATAATACAATCATTGGTATGAGATCCTGATCCTGTAGGGGATGTAATGATTGGTTCACTCGTAGGCCATGGTAAATTCATGATTTTCTCATACGAAGTGCCAAATTGAGTGTAGACTAAGTCTAAGTATTGAGCATGAGAAATTATCTACTCTTTTGGGACAACACCTCTCTTGGAAAAATCCTCTATAATAACATGATAAAGTGACTTTGTAAACCACTCAGCTAAAATCCAATCCGGAATAAAAAAAATTAATTAAACAACGTCTACGTTTCCATTCATGGATATTATTAGAAATGTGAGTCGATTTTTATTGTTTTAGAGAATTCAATAACTCAGTATTGGTATCATAATGGATTGGTAACTCAAAGTGGGTTAAAAACATTGTTTCTAGGGAGTTAAAGTTATGGAAAGAATAATGAAGTAGCTTAATGTACCATTTGACTTCTGAACTGGTTAAAGTTCATTTGGAAAGGAGAATATAGATGGATTAATCGATTAAAGAATTTGATGCACACTAAAGGTGATATGTCATCACATGATTGGATGGGTCCTCTCCTGATTTCCCTTCAAATTTGGTTATGTCACTTGGTAACTTGGTAGAAATAGCTGAACAATAAGGATAATAATAAATAAGATCATTGGTTAAGTAGGATAAATCTAGTATATATAGGGTTGTAATAAATGGTAATTGTTAGTTAGGGTCTTGTAGTAAATATTAATAACCTTGCAGGCTAAGACAAACCACTAGAAGAGGATATCCTGGAATAGCCTATGTAGTTGGAATTGGAATTCCACCAGGGTAACCACGGTGAATGATACCGGGTTGAGGTTCAACAGAGACTTTGTTAGTATGACCGGGGTATGGTTGACTATGACAATTTTGAGCTTAACTGATTTGACCTAATTAATATCTCCCCTATATGGGTTGAGATTGCAAAGGTTGACCTTGAACAAATTGACTTTGAATAAGTTTACTTTGAATGAAGTGACCTTGAAAAGGTGAGTTTCGTAAATTTTAACCTTGGAAAGGTGGACTTTGAAAAATTTTCCCTTGAAAAGGTGGACCCCGTAAGCTTGACCGTGAAAATATGGGCTTTGGAATCCTTGACCTTCAAAAGTTGTTTTCACTATTCCTACTATGGGTTGCTCGATAAGAATCTCTAGTATAGAATGGATTGTAGGAACAATTTGATAAGAAGAAGCATGCAATATTTCCTGAGTAGATTGAGGAATAAGTATTTGAGGGGTTGCTACAAGGGTCATTTATGATACTCCTTGAATAGGTATCTGAGGAGAACTTGGAATCGTTTACAGGAAATATGTTGAATAGGGGTCTATGGAAAACTCTTAATAGGTCGTTGAATCAATTATTGAATGGGTGTTTAAGGAATTACTTGGATACGTTGTTGAATATTTTTTTGAGAAATCCCCTTAATACGTTATTAGACAAGTATGACAATACCTGGAATAGGAATTTGAGAAATCGTTTTCCCAGTAGGCTAAAAAAGTTGGTAAAGTGGCACTTCATGATCACCTCGACCATACTTTTTATTAAAAGCAAGATTCTGAATAGTGTTCATCCCAAGATAAGAAGTACCAAGTAAAGGTTTATTTACAATAGGTTGACCTAGGATAGGCCCGGCTATCTAACAATAAGTTCCAGTAAAATATTGACTCCCAGAAATGGGTTTCCCTCTAGGTGGAGGATAAGGTGGTTTCCCCTCAGGCTGGTAATAAACACTAGTTGGGGTTACATGAGGGTTGATTGAATGATCAAAAACCTTGTAAATTTGTTGATCTGATGTCGTAAGTGCCTTAGGCATGGAATTCATGCTCTAAACAGTAGATGTAGATAAACCGTATGACCAAGTAGAAGCTTGGGGAGATGAATCAACTTCTATAAAAAGTCACAATAACTGACTGGTCTCCAGAAGGAACTAATGGACCACCACATAATAATGATTCCAAGGAGCTCGTAAATATTGATGAATCAATAGGTTTTCTCCCAATAGGAATTTTTGAAATATTTCTTTCTGGGGAATAAAAAGGAATCTGTGGCAGTGACAAATTCTCACTTAAAAAACTCAAAGTGGTATAATACTAAGGGTTAGGTCGGAAAGGAGAGAAAGGAACTCTTGGGTAAAAATTTTTAGTACTCGTAAATGGAGACTGAGGTGTCCTTATATATTTGGTAACATATTCCATGCTAATTAACCCAGGAGTTAATTCAGTCATTACTATCAGCTTCCTTCGAGGTGAAGGTGGCTCAGGAGTAGGAGCTATAATAGACGAGGGTGATTTAGGTTGAGAAACTTCAAATTCAGGATTTTCTTTCTCTCGTTTCGTAAGTTCTGTATTTGAAACTTCACTAGTGTCAAACTCTGTGTGAAATACTTTGGTAATCTCTAGACCAAAGTAAACTAAGCCTTATTCTACTTCTTGCGTTGGGTTGACTTTAGTTTCTATTGTCTTAGATTGTAGAATTGTTTATGTTTAAGGTTATTTTGAGCATTTTTTGATCCTATTGACTTTGACCTTTCAATTTTTATGTTTCCCAACTGATGTGGTCTGTATTCAGGATCTTTATCTTGCATTCTATGTGACTACCTTGGTAATTTAGTCAGGATGAAAATATATCACAAAATTAAACAATATTCACAATCGAATCCTAAGGTCTATAAAAAGTAAAAACAAACAATTATCACATGCTAAGAAAATCGAAGGGTTCAAACCATGCAAACAATGTTTTCATAGTGAAATCACTAGATGATAATGAAATCCAATGTCACATAAATCAAAGTGAAAATTTGTTGTAGATATGTGCAAGCGGAACCAATTACACTGACAACATCCTTAATGAAATAATTTGGTGAAAGTAAATTCACTTATCCCATCTTAAGCACAGCTTACCCTCCAAAATGTCCAAGTGAGACCAGATAACATTTGTTCCAAGTATAGTAGGAACTTCTCTCTATCGTCACCTCGAGTAATATCCCTAGGATTATGGTCACTAAGGTTACCAACTCTAACAATTGTATGTGGGGGGATAGTGAGAGATCATACATACACGCAAGGGAAAATTGACAAAGCTCAATCCCCTTGAAAGCTCCTCAACATGATTAATTAGAGGTTTACTTTCAAGTTACCCCAAGTACATTTCGTCACCTTTGTAATATGTGTAAATCAATGTATCATAGCCAATGAAGTGGGTATGATCACTTCAGCAGGTCAGATAGGAATTCACACTCGACTCCTTTCTAAGGGGCTAATCAGAGAGAAAAATTTAAATAATTGGAATTATCTCCATATCACAAGATTCTAGTGTTTGTCTGCATCTTTGGGAAGTTTACTCACTTCCCTATTCCAAAGCCCTACAACTTAATCTACTGTAGGTGAAAAGGAGCCCTAATAATAAAACCTTCTATATTGCTTTAATTACAATTGATTTTAATAGTTGTTTTTATGCAATGGTAATGGATGTGAAACTTTATGAAATTATGACATGACGCAATCCTAAATCAATTGAAAATGATGATGTAATACTTTTTTATTTTATTTGTCTCGATAATCTTAGTTGCGGTACGACCTGGTGAAAACGAGGGCTTACAGTTAACGAAATCTTCAGATCTAGGGTTCGAAACTGGAAAGGAACAGGGTCAAAGTGGCAGAGCTATACAGAAGAGGATAGTTCTTGACCCGACAGATGGTAAACGAGGGGTCCATAGAGACCCCTTCTTACAAACATATAATAATGCACAAATAGATAGCATAGGAAGGTGTGAAAATAGCTGGGTATGAAAGGTGATAGAAAGAGGATGGGACAAGCAAGGGAAGGAAAAAAAATGAGGGCAAGGAGGAACACAATACTCAAAATCTGAAAGGAAAGGAGGGCGGTGGATGACCAGAAAATAGAGGCAGGGAGAGGGCAACGCAAGCATATCCCGCCCATGAAAACAAACAAGAAAAGAAGCAAACAGACATAGAAGATAGGGTTCTGAATAAAGAGAACGAGGAACAAGGAGACAAAATAGAAATATTCAATGGCAAAATGACTCAAGGCCCTTATAAACCTAAGGCGGCAGAAACCCTAAGGGTGGTGATAACAGACCCGAAAATTCAAGCCTACTGGGATCATATGGCCGAACACGCAGTGATCTGCAAGTTCATGGGACTCTAGCCAACAGAAAGGGCGTTGTTCCAATGGATAAAGCAGCAATGGAAACCCAAAGGTGATGTTAGATTGCACTTAGGAGCTAAAGGTTTCTTCACTGTTGTTTTTTCAAATCTAGAGGATAAGGATAGAATATTTAATGGCAGACCTTACTTCTTCACTTTGGCGGGCCTATACATTAGGCCTTGGAAGGCCAATTTCGTGCCAGAAAAAGAAACCTTCAAGCAGGTGCCAGTCTAGATATGCCTCTTCTCCCTACGAATAGACTATTGGGGATATGCAGCTCTAAAACAGATAGGTGAAAAATTAGGCACCTTCATTAAAGCTTCATAAGCCACTCTGCAGAGAAGATACACCTCCTGTGCCTGAATCTGTGTGGAAATGGATGTGTCGGGGGCATTGCATGAGGGACTATGGCTGGAATATAGGGATGAAGACTATTTCCAAGCCATTTATTATGAGAAAATCCCATTTCGATGCAGAAAATGTCATGAGCATGGACATTTAGTCAGAGAATGTCCATTAAATAAAACAGTGAAAGACCTTAAGGTAGATAAAGCAGGAAAGAACAGGGAAACTTTCATTCGGCCAAAAGCGAGACAAAGAGCAAACAGGAAACGCCAAACCAAAGCAAGCACATCTCAAGGTAATACCAGTAATGCTTTTGAAGCTCTGGAAACTGAGACCGAATCAGAGGACAATAATAAGGAACAAAACACATCTGAAGCAGACCAAACTACAACAGAGCCTGAAACTAAAACTATGGAGAAAAATCCACAAAGCATTATGCTACAGAATCAAGAGGTAACAACAGGGGTAGATCAAGACTCAGAAATGCTCATAAGTGACATCGGAAGTGATGAGATGGAGCTTAATGACATACTGGAGCAGGAAGGAGTTAACCTACCAGACATGGTGGAAAACTGGAAAAAGAAGGGGATGGAACACATATCAGAAGAGGAAGTTAGAAGAATAAATGATATACTAATAGCATGACAGAGAGCAGAAATCGATATGCAAAGCAAGAACCTGGGCGTAGCCAAAGGAATGGGACTCCGAAAAAAAGGTCTACTTCAAACCTCTACCAGCTCCAAACAAAGGAAAAAGAGAGGGCGCAGATCCAATACTGAGGCACTGCAGGAACTGGGACAAATGATCTTAAACTCTGGTAACATGAAATCTCTAGAAGCTTTTTCTCTAAACTACTAATTTTTTTTTTTAAATGAAAGTCATCTCTTGGAATGCTAGAGGGCTTAATAGCCAAATAAAATAGTGACTTTTAAAAAAGAAGGTCCAAAAGGAAAAACCAGACATTGTATTTGTACAAGAAACCAAATGTGCAAGTAGTACTATTCATAATGTAAGAAAAAAATTAGGCAAAGATATGGAATGCATGGAAACCTCCAGCCATTGATGGGAGGGAGGTTTAATTACTCTATGGGATCCGCAAGTAATCAGAATCCTCTCCTCTGAAGCAACCAGATCTTTCATAGCTATAGAAGCTCAGGTGGTAGGAAACTCGGAAATCTATTTGTGTACCAATGTCTACAGGCCTCAAAAGTTAGAAGAGAAATTTATTTTTCTATGAACTCTGCTGAATCTGAAGCTAAGATATCCCAGAGCGAAGGTAGTCATAGGAGGGGATCTCAATATGATAATTACCCTAATGGAAAAGAAAGGAGGGACAAGGAACCTCAACAAAGATTTTGAAGCCTTCTTAGATTTCATAAACAAAGCTAAACTAGTGGATGTCCACCCCAAGAGTGGGGCTTTCAGTTGGAATAAAAAAAGGGGAGGTGAAAGACAATGAATCAGATGTACTACCTAGTGGGGGGTCAGACCATTGGCCCATTTCTCTGATTGCTGCTATCCAGGGCACTCCTAGAAACAAGCCGTTCAGATTTGAGAAATTTTGGCTTACCCATCCGAACTTCCTTCAACTTATTGAAAAATGGTGGCATGAACCAATGGACATTAGAGGTACCAAAATGTACAGGTTACAAGGGAAACTGAGACACATCAAAAGAAAGATAAAAATATGGAACAAAATAGTCTTTGGGAACATATTCAAAGCAAAATTCAAATTAGAGGAG
The DNA here is from genome assembly GCA_031772625.1 of Pinus tabuliformis. Lineage (NCBI taxonomy): Eukaryota > Viridiplantae > Streptophyta > Pinopsida > Pinales > Pinaceae > Pinus > Pinus tabuliformis. Next base: position 365,224,481 of record CM062819.1, read on the forward strand.
AAATAAGAGTAGATACACAAAGATTGGATCACTGGAGACATTAACCGAGAAACTGTAAACAAAGAAAAAATATTGATGTAGCAATGGCAGCTTCATTGCAAACAAGGGGAGACCCTTTGGAAACAAAAGTCCCAGATTCAGTGACTCAAGGAAGGGGAACAAAATACAAAATTCTTCCACAGATCAGTAATGGACCACAGAGGAGCCAATAAGATCCTTAGTCTAAAAAATGAATAGGGAGCCATTCTTCAGACACATCAAGAATTTTCAACCCTACTCACCATGCATTTCAGCAGCATTGCTCAGGAGCCAGAGGTTGATAGGACAGAAGCAAATGATGAACTCATCAAATCCATTCCCAAAATCATCACTAATGAGCAAAACCTAGCACTAACCTGAGAAATTTCTTTGGAAGAGGTGGAAGAAGTGGTGAAGGATATGCCAAATGATAAAGTGCCTGGGACTGATGGTTTGACCATCAACTTCTACAAGGCTTGTTGGGACATTGTTAAAACAGAGGTCTGGGAAGTGGTGGAAGACTCTCGGCATTCTGCCTCAATACTCAAGTCCCTAAATTCTACTTTCCTTGCCCTGATTCCAAAAGAAGAGGAGGCCAACACCCCGGCTAAGTTTCGGATTATCGCTTTATGCAATGTTATATATAAAATTATCTCTAAAGTCATTTCTAGTAGACTGAAACACATTCTTTCGGGCCTCATCTCTAAAGAGAAATCGGGATATGTTGAGGGGAGGCAAATTCTGGACAATATTTTACTAGCTCAAGAAATGATTCATATGCTTCACTCGAGGAAAAATGCTAGTATGATGATGCAACTTGACTTATCAAAGGCTTATGATAAAGTCAACTGGAATTACCTCGAAGTAATTTTAAAAGCTTTTGGCTTTTCCAGTCAATGGATAGTGTGGATTTTATCTCTAATCAAATCTAGATTTTCTATTCTGGTAAACGGTGCCCCTGCCAATCAATTCTCCCCCTCACGAGGGCTCAAGCAAGGAGACCCATTATCACCTTTCCTTTTTGTTATCCTGATGGAAGGTTTAAGCAGACTCATATGCAGTGCTAAAGAGGAAGGAAGTATCAAAGGCTTGCAGCCCCTGCCTTCCATTCCACTGACTACTCACCAGCAATTTGTTGATGATACAATGTTACATGGCACTCCCACAGTCAAAGAAGCCTTGGGCTATAAGAGGCTCCTCAATATTTTGAGCAAAGCCTCAGGCATGGAAATTAATCTATCTAAATCCACCATCTTCTTTTCCAATACGCATTTAGCAGTGCAAAAGAATCTCTCTACCATTCTAGGCTTCCGGAGAAGCAGCTTGCCCTCTAGGTACCTAGGAGCACCTCTAGCGGATAAACCCTAGCAAAAATCTCATTGGGAGAAGATCCTAGCTAGCCTGGAGAAGAGATGCCATCATTGGACCCACAAGGCCCTCAATTTTTCTGGTAGGCTAGTCCTAACCAAAGCAGTCTTGCAAGCTATTCCTCAATATATGCTTTCCATAATTCCTACTCCCAAAGGAGTCCTTAAGCAAATGAGGGTGATCCAGAGAACTTTCTTTTGGTCAGGAAATGCAGAGAAGAAAAAATTGGCATTAGTGGCATGGAATATAATGTGTAAACCCAAACAACTGGGAGGGTTAAACCTGCTAGACCCCTCCACCATCAATAGGGCCTGTGGGGCTAAGCTGTGGTGGAAATGGCTGAAGGAACCCAATCTTCCTTGGGCTAGACACTGGAAGGAAAAATACACTCCAATGCATAGTAGTCAGAACTTGATCAGAATGCAAGAAAATCGAGAGGGCTCACCAATCTGGAACCTAGCAAGGAAAAATCGAGACATTATACAGGAGAATAGCTTTTGGGAAATTCGTAATGGAAAAACGACCTTTTTTTGGTAGGATGCTTGGAAACAAATCCCCAAGTTAGAAAGGCCTGAGTTTGCAGTTCTTCAAAGAAATTACTAGGAGCTTGGGAGAACAACGGTGAATCACTATTGGACTCCTAATAATAGGGACCCGGAGTGGAGAAGTTGGGCAGTCAATGAAACATAGAACATGACCGAAGCAAACAATGACATTAGGGACTTGCAAACACTGTTAAAGAAAAGAAGAATTAGAATGACAGAAGACAACGACCAACTAAGATGGGGAAAGCAAGGAGGGGGCAATTTCACGCTTAAAGAAGCCAGAAATGGTATCAAAGATTCGGAGCAAGAAGAAAAGGTGAAATGGAGCAACAAGGTTTGGGATTCTCTACTCTGGCTGAAAATTAAAACCTTCCTCTGGCTCCTAATGCACAGGAAAACTCTCACTTGGGAGAATCTCTGAAAGAAAGGGTTCGGTGGCCCATCTAGATTCCCCATGTGCGAAAAGGAAGAAGAAACAATGAATCATCTATTCAACACATGTGAGACGGCAAACCTCCTGTGGAATTGGGCAGAAAACACTTTGTAGCAAACAGATAGAACAAGAGACTCCATTCAAGAGACCATCGAAAATTGGCGGGGAAATTTCTCCAGTAATCAAATGGTAAACATCATTTGGAAAACCATGCCATGGTTTATTACTTGGTCAATCTGGAAAGAAGGGAATAGGAGAGTATTCTTGAATGAAACCAGAGACATAAATCACTCTATAGAAATTATCACACAAAATATCAGGCAATTGGTTCTTGTCAAAGGCAGACCAGAAAAAGATAATAAAGCATCAAATGGGGACTTACAAATCTTGAAAGCTTTCAGCCTGGATAAAGGAACCTTTGCGGCTACCGTGAATTGCCAACAGGAGATAAACACCACTTTGAGCATCTAGAAACGACCACCTTGAGGCTTCCTCAAGCTAAATTTCGACGGTGCGTCGTGGGGAAATCCAGGTCTGGCCAGCATCGGAGGCATTCTCAGGAATAGCGAAGGAGAAATTCAGTACATCTATAGCATGGCCTTAAGGGAAGGAACCAATAATGATATGGAGTTCGCAGCGATGGAACAGGGTCTTATAATTCTTAGGAAATTACAGGCGGGCGTGGCTGTGGAAGAAGGGGACTCCTAGCTCACAATTACAGCAACCAGAAGGATGTATGCGGGAGCTAAAGCAAGCAAAGTGACACAACATTGGTGACTGGCCAAAGTAACAGAAAGTATAGCCGAACATTTTGGGCATTTGAAAGGTTTAATCTTTCAGGCTGTTCGCCGCAAAGCCAATACAGTTGCAGACCATCTGGAAAATTATGGTATAGAGAACCCCACCAGCATCATGGACAGCTGTTGGCAGGACGTCACTTGCCCGGAAGTTAGAAACAAGTGTACCCTGCTCTCGAGGTAGGATATGGTGAATGAAAGATAAGGACAGAGGAACGACGCTCCATACAGGTATCGAGATATGATTACGATCAATCGTACTGCGAGGAGAATTAGGGGGGGTAGAAGAATGAAGGATAGGCAGGAAATGGGAATTCAATGTACAAGCAGGTGGGAGTCACTCCCATCAGCTCCATAATTGAAAAGTATGAGGGCCGTTGATGCCCTTATAGAAGCATGGACACTTGGCACGCTTCGGAGAAGTTTAAGAGAGGCAAACGTAAGAGTAGAAATCCGAGCCATCATCGAAAATATGAACCACGAAGTAAGGATAATTATGACGGATTTTGCAGGCAGCAGGTGATAACATGGAATGCAGCAAGTGAATCACCTACTCTCTCCTATACATCTTCAGTCCCCAGTAACATCAGCACCACTGTGTATTTGGTTAGCTGGCTGAATTTCTTTTCCTCGGCCCTTAGAACACGGTGATGTTTTGTGCTTGAGTTTGAGACAAGGGTGGGTGAGGGAAGTAGAAATGAGTCAGCCAACCGGGATCTTAGACAAGCTCGAGAAGCCTATGAAACAAGGACCTCTCAAAAGGAAAAACGCAATATTGAAGAGCTGGAGGCTATCGTAACTGAGGAAGAGGAGAACCTGGAAGCGCATTATTTGGAGAAGGATATGGAATGGGTACAGGACCCTAGCATATCCACAACGCGAGCCACCCAATATGTCCGCACACAAGTGGAAATGTGGAGAATGAAAATGATGTTGGCTAAGGCCATAAGCATGTAGGGGGACTACATCAGCTAGGCTCGACAGGCACAACAAGAAATTGTTGTAACTTTGGCGGAGCATGCGGCGATCCTAGAAGGCCTGGACTTTAAAATTAGTAGCCTGGAGTAGCAGTTCGACAACATTTCCAAGAAACTTATGGTCTTGATCAATCTACTGCATCATTCCATATACCAAGAAACCAGAAGTGTTGGGGAAAGGGTGGAGGGGAACACGGGCAACAGTCAGAGCACATTTCTAGCGCCATCTCAGGCGAGCAAAGCCAACGCTCCGACTGGTCAGGAACCCTCCAAGAATTATGTAGTTCTTGAGATGTAATGGCTCTTTGCTGCAAGCTCTGGATGATTTCCTGAGGCATAGGTCTGTATGTGCGATCGTTGACCTTGGAATTCATCCGTTTTGTCAGTTTTTTCTGTTTTCTTCTCTTGCCGTCCATGGTTGTATGTGGGTCTCAGTTTGGTCACTGTTGGTTTTTGTCAACCCCTGAATGTCCCTGTTGCCCTGCGTGGTGTGCCCTGGGGTTCCTTTGAAGTTCATTTTGGTCATGACGAGGTCTATGCAGATTAGGAAAGCAGTCCTTTGTCTGCACGAGCAGACCATTTTGTAAATATGTATCATTGTTTTAATATAAAATGCTGATTTACACAAAAAGAGATGATGTAATATTTTTTTTCAATGAAAATTTATCTAGAGAAAGGAAAGAGTCTTTCACTCTTTTCAACTAAAATATAAATAACAACTCTAAACCTCACTACAATCATTTTCCTAATAATGCAAATATCCAATTTCAAGTCACTCGAATATTGAAAACAAGCTCAATTTTTCATTTTCCAATAACAAAAACAAGCAAGAAATATCTCCTTTCATACAATCACTCAACAAATCAAAAAAATCAACAAGAAACCAATAATGACCAAAAATTAATTTTCTTTAATTTTGTTATCTCTTTGTAATTTTCCCATGCTAAGGAAGAAAACTACAAAGGTAAGCACAAAACCACTTTTAAAGTTGGGATACTCCCCTTCCCGCTTTAGAGAGTGATCTCTCTGTATGTTTTAGATTTATGTTTTTGAGATATTAGGCTAGTTATTTAAGTTTGAGCAGGCTTTTACAAAAAATGGTTGAAAGATGTTGGAAGAGTCCATTGGACATAGAGTCATAAAGTTTTGAGTAATCAATATAAAAATAATAGAGTAGTTGTAACAGGGGAGGATACGAAAACACTTCGATCTTATAGAGTGTTTGCTGTGTGAATATGATTAATATGATTTAAGATCAATTTAAATATAGAGCATAGATATATGAATTCTATACTTAAATCTTGGATGAAAAGATTGATATTATTAACAAGCCATAGCGGGGTACACTTAATCAAATTCGTCCCTTAATATTCTTGCAACAATAAAAAGGGTAAAAAACATATTGAAACTGAAAGGAAGAAACAATTTTACATAAGAAAACACATCGCCAATTGTTTGACACGAGAATCCTGGAAAAAAAGTCTTTCTATTTCTATAACTTTATCACTTTTGGTACAATACACGGCTTACATCAATGTAGAACTCTTTTCTTCATACAACTTCCAACCTCTTCTAAGTCTTATTACAAAATATTTATAGATTGGCTATTAAACAAAATTTATATTCCAAAAATGATTTCACTACAAAATAATATCTAACAAAATTACATATATTTCTGAAACAAAACTAGAAAATAGAAGTTCCAGAAAAATTCAGTTGTTTGTCAAAATTTGAAGGAAATCTATTGCTAACTGTGGCTATTTTCTGGCTCCTTTTTTCTATTTAGTTCCAAAATTGTAGGTCTTCTATTTATCCTTATTTGACCAACTCCAATAATTGGTCCCATTGTTCTTCACCTAGGATAGAAAAATTTACCATGTTTCTAAACCTTTCATCTACCTTAGTGTAAGTTTGAAAAGTTGGTTTATTAAAAAACAAATGATGAATATCATGCTATATGTTTAAATGAAACTGCAGGCCGTCGAGAAAGGATTCTCCACTGATAGCTCCTTTTTCCTTTGAAAACTTAGATGCATCAACTTTCTAATGGAATCAAATTTCCATTAGAATTTCTGAGAGTCGGAAGTCCTTTCTCTTGCAACAAAGAAAACTTCTTGTTAAATATTTTGACCTATAGCTCTAGTTCTTCACACTTATTGTCCAACTACATCATGAGATTTTTCTTAGTCAAAACTAATTTGACATCCATCACTCTCCCCATCCTATCCTCAATGTTCAGCTCCTCAATCTCATATTTGTTTTTGGAATTTAGCACTCTTGTGATTTGTTGTGCTTCTTTTGGCGCATGCTCAATATCAATTTCAGTTTTTTCCACTATTATTTTAACTCTGTAGACTAGTTCCCCTTATTAAAAAATTATTTGAATTCATAGTCACAACTGAGTAACATTGGCATTGATACTGTGCCAAATGTTCCATTTGTATTTTTTGAACATCTGAATAATGATAGATTGATATTCATACTTATGAATTTGCTGAACCAATTTGAAATCATTTTGCAATTCTGCCAAGTATGCCTTTTCTTCCTTAATATTTTTTTCTTCCATCTTGTTGAGTGTTGTCATCAATTTATCTACTTCTTTATTTGTCATTGTTAATTCTCCCAAGGCTTGAGCTAGTTTTTTGAGAAATATGAAATTGATGCTTGTGTTGTTAGTCGATTTACAATAAATGTTGTTGGTGTTCCTATTTTTGATGTTCCTGTTGCCTCCCATTGCTCTTTTTATTTTAGTAGTTCTTCCATGTCTTGTTCCATTTTCTAGATTTGAGCATTTTTTCCCTATAATATTGTGAATAGATTCTCTTTCTCAATCTCCAAACTAGTATCTTCCTTAGCCTGAGGGCGTTCTGTAGTTGGAAGTTTGAGTTGTTTCTTGAGAGCTTGAATGTCTACATTCCTAATTTTTATTATCTTCTCTGCTGCATTGACATCACTAGGATCATATCCTAGTCTAATAACTAAATCTTCTAAAGTCTTTATTCTAGTGTCTTTGGCCACAAAAGACATTTTTTCAATCTTCAACTATGAATGCATATTATTTAAAGAAGCATGCAATTTACAGGCAACCATAGATGAGGTGGTTATAGTTGAGTGTATCATCTCACTTACCGCCCTCTTATGTAAATCGATATGATCGATTACATGAACTGTAGGAATTTACAGGGTAAGTTCCTCAGAAAGAATACCAAAAGGACACCGCTCACAACCAGATCTCAAATCAATACACCAGTATTTTTGACGTGGTTAAAACCCTCAGAGTGCAAGGAGGGAAACAGTCCACGGCCTGTCCCAACGTGGGTACAGACAATTTATTAATCAAAGAATGAAAATTTACATAAGCTTCTCTCATGCACGGATTACACGAACAATGACCCTCCATGTGCTTTAAATAGAACTCATGGACCAATCGGGTGTCAAGCCACGGATCAAGTGTCGATAATACCGAGGTGAGAGTGAACCGTCGGATCACTACATATCGTGACCGTCGGATTGTAAGTTACAATATGTACAACGGTAAAGAAAGACACTTTACCTAACTCTATACCTAACTCTAAACTAGACCAAGTTGATCTTAACTATATCCTATGTGTCGGAATATCCTAACATCCCCCCTTAAGAACAACTTGGGATAGGATTGAAGGATTTACAAATATGACACAATAGGAGAAGGAAGGAGGCACTAGAGCCTATCCCCCCTTAGTGACAACTTCCTGAACTCTAAGCATATATCGAAGTTTAGTGAACTTCGCCTCTGTGAGAGCCTTTGTGAAGATGTCTGCAATCTGATCATCTGTTGGACAATATTGTACTTCAAGAGCATGGTCATGAATGAGTTTTCTGATGAAGTGCATGTGTAGTTCGATGTGTTTGCTGCGCTGATGCTGGACTGGATCTTTGCATAGCTGAATGGCACTTTGATTATCACACCAAAGGGAGGTTGGATGCTGCTGCTCAAAGCCAAACTCTGATAGGATCTGACGAAGCCACAAGGCTTCCTTACTAGCTTCCACGGCACCACGATACTCTGCTTCTGCTGACGAAAGAGAAATGGCAGCCTGTTTCTTACAAGCCCATGTAATAGGTCCTGAACCAAGAGTGAAGACATAACCGGCAGTAGACTTCCGATCATCAGGGTCACCAGCCCAATCAGAATCAGTGAAACCAACTAACAGAGGAGCTGCTTTGGCACTGTAATGAATCCCAAACTGTACTGTACCTCGAACATAACGAAGTATTCTTTTGGCTGCTTTCCAGTGACTTTCACGGGGGTTTTGCATAAAACGAGCAACAAGGCCAACAGCAAAGGAAAGATCAGGACGAGTATGGGTTAAGTACAAGAGTTTTCCTACAAGTTGACGGTATAAGGTAGCATCAACTTCAGGAGAAGAACAAGAGACTGAAAGTTTGACTCCAGACTGAAAGGGAGAAGGGGCTGGCTTACAGTCTTCCATGTGAAAATGACGAAGAATATCACAAGCATACTTGGACTGGGAAAGGGAAATACCCTCCTTGGATTGCAAGACTTGAAGACCGAGAAAATAGTGTAAGTGTCCTAAGTCTGTCATTTCAAATTTCTTTTTAAGGATAGACTTCACATGGTTTATAAGGTTGGGATCACTACCAGTAAGGATAAGATCATCAACATAAAGAACAAGGATGATAAGAGAGTCACCCACTTTCTTGGTGTAGACAGTATTGTCAGAATGACACCTAGAAAAGCCAGATTCTAAAAGAAAGCTATCCATTTTGGCATACCAAGCCCGAGGAGCCTGCTTGAGACCATAAAGGGATTTCTTAAGTCAACACACAAGGCTTGAGTCTGTTTGTATGAAGCCAATGGGTTGTTCCATATAGATTTCTTCCTGCAAGTCCCCATGCAAGAAGGCAGATTTAACATCCATTTGATGGACTTCCCATTTTAAAGAGGCAGCAAGGGAAAGAACAAGGCGGATAGAGTTCATTTTGGCAACAGGGGCGAAGGTTTCAGTGTAGTCAATTCCTTCAACCTGTGAAAAGCCCTTAGCAACAAGACGAGCTTTATGTTTATCAATTTTGCCATCTGGTCCATACTTGGTTCTGTAAACCCATTTACATCTTACAAGTTTTCGTCCCGTTGGTAGAGGAACAAGATCCCATGTATCATTTGTCATCAATGACTGATATTCTTCATTCATAGCTGCTTCCCAATGTGGATGGCCTGAAGCTTCTGCAAAAGTGTCAGGATCATGATTTACTGGAGCTTGAGCCAGTAAAGAAGAGGCTCTTTCAAACTGAGAACGTGTACGTCGCTGATCTGTAGGATCACCGGCAAGATCACCTGCTGCATCTCGAGTAGCACGGACCCATCTTGGAAGTTGAGGATCCTGAGAAGGTGGGGGAGGATTGTCATCCTCACTTTCATCATCTGAAGAAGAAATGTTTTCAAAAGTAGAAGAGATAGGAAGAGGTGGCACATCCGCCGGACTAGGCTCGCAGGCCGATTTATTTTCATCAAATTTTACATCTCTTCTAATGATAACATTTTTGGACTTAAATGGAATAAGTCTGTAACCTTTTACATCTTCAGAATATCCAACAAAAGTGCATTTCTCACTCTTAGGTTCTAAAGCTTTATGCTTTTCATCTGGAATATGGGCCCATGCTTCACTTCCAAACACACGAAAGTGACTTACATCTGGTTTAATGGAACTCCAAGCTTCTTCTGGAGTGATATTCTCTAGAACCTTAGTAGGAGTGCGATTGATTATATAATTTGCACAATTAATTGCTTCGGCCCAAAAACTAAGACTGAGTCCTTTAGATTGCAGCATACAATTAGCCATTTCCTTTAAGGTGCGATTTTTCCTTTCAGCTACACCATTTTGTTGTGGAGTGTATGGAACAGTATGTTGCATTTGAAATCCATTTTCAGTGCAAAAGTTGATGAATGTGTTTTTAACATATTCTCCACCATTATCAGTTCGTAGCTTAAGAATTTGATGTCCAGATTGTTTTTCAACAAAGGCTTTGAAGGCCAAAAAAGTGTTAAATACTTCGCTCTTGAGTTTTAAGAAGTATACCCAAGTGCGTCTGGAGAAATCATCAATGAAGGTTAAGAAGTACTTGCAACCAGAGAATGAAGCAACAGGAAGAGGACCACATAAATCACTGTGCACAAGCTGTAAAGGGGCTGAGGCGTGCCAAGAGGCACGTTTGTCAAAACTGTCCCGATGATGTTTTCCGAGTACACATCCGGAACAAACACCATCTCTGCAAGATATCATAGGAAGACCTGTCACCATATTTTCTTTACATAGATGCTGAAGGGAGCGATAGTTTAAGTGACCAAATCGCTCATGCCAAAGTTTGCTCACTTCATCATTATGAGCAACAAATGCTGAGGGAAGATTTGATGACCCAAAGTTGTGAAACTTATACAACCTTGTGGAATCATCAGCAAGACCAGTAGCTAGAATCTGTTTAGGATCTTTTAGATCCTTGATTACAACATCATGAGGTGAAAATTCAACAATTTTGCCTTCACCTGAATGAGTTATCTGATAGACAGATAGAAGGTTGGAGGATAAGGTTGGAACACATAATACATCATTAAACTGACCATTGTCTAGATGAACAGTTCCAGTCCCTACAACACTAAGAGATCTATCATCACCAACATATATATTTTTGGTGTTACAATCTTTTAAAGAAGAAAACATGGCTTGGTTTTTGGCCATGTGATAAGAGGCTCCAGAATCAATGAGCCACTCATGAGAATGAGAAGAAGAAGAAGATACATTTAAAGCATAACCAGACTGAGATGATTGACAACGACATGCAGAAAGTGCCATTCCGGAAGTTGAAGTTGAAGTAGGCTCCACATGGATGTTATGTTTCTTCATTGCGGCTTCCAAGGCTTCCATCTTCTTAAAGCATTTAGATTCTAAGTGGCCATCTCGATTACAAAAGTTACAATGTCTGTCAGTCCTCTTCCATTTGTTTTTATTGGTCTTGTCATTTTGCTGAAATGATCTTTCATCTTGAGGCTGAGTTGGTTTAGGACCATTCCTTTGAGGATAAGACTTCTTAGGATTCTTTGAATTTGGTTGCTGCTGGGCGGCTAACGCTTTCGAGGAAGAGTTTCCAAGATTAAGAAGACCAAGGTGTAAGAGTTTTTCTTGTTCTCTTATTAAGGAATCACAAAAGGAGTCAAAGGAAGGGGGTTTGTAGTCTTTGCCTTGACAAATGAAAGCTTCCCTTGTAGAATGGAAAGTGGAAACAAATACAGAGTAGGCTGGTCCCAACTTAGTAAGGATGGAATAAATAAGGTTACCATCTTCTTTCTTAACTTTAACACCTTCCAAGAGATATCTAAGGGTCTTGAATTTGGACAAGAAATCTTCAATGCAAGAAAAATTATTAGGATCCAAAGTAAGCAACTCATTCTCAAGTTGATGGGCTCTAATTTCATTTTTAATCCCAAAAACTTTAGCAAGTTTTTCTAATGCTTCATGAGGAGTTTCAATTTCTGCAATGTGGAATCTAAGATCAGGAGAAACAGACATTCCTATCAAACCACGTGCTTGATCTTGTCTATTTTCCCATTTTTCGGCCTTGTCTTCATCTTTGGGTTTCTTCTCTTGGTCTGTGGCTATTCTGAAGAGACCTTTACTTCTAAGTAAATCTCCCATGTAGGCTACCCATTGGAAGTAGTTAGTGCTGTCAAGAATGACTTGGCATGGACTTTCCATTTTTTTGAAAAAAAACTGAAGCTGAAGATGCTGAAAGTAAGTGGTCCAATGGATAGATCTCGAAAAAATAGGCGGTTTTAAAAAAAACGGCTCTGAAAAAGGCTTCCGGATGAAGAAGTTATGGCTTTTTGAAAAAAAATTGTTGACGTTGCCGGCAAAGTGCGCGAATGTGCGGGAATGAAAAAATCCGCCCCCACAAAATGGAGACTTGAACCCAAGACCTCTACTCTCTTAAAAAGTCTTTGAACCAATTGATCTATACAAAATATTTGTGAGAGAGAGAGAGAGAGAGAGAGAGAGAGAGAGAGAGAGAGAGGGGGGGGGGGGGGGGGGGGGGGCCTCGATTTGCGTGCTTGCCTTGGGAAGGCTCTTTTCCCCTCCCGATCTGAAAAATGACGCAGCTAGGGCTACCGGAAACCTTTTCGCGTGAAATGAAAGGGGTTCCTCATTGAAACAGATGCTCCGAACGCAACAGAGCAGTCCTCTCGGCCCGAAAGCAGTCAGAAACAGCAGATCTAGGAAACGACAGCCGCATGCAGTTCTACCGGCTTCAGATTTGGATCACCAACGGACGCGGCCCTCAAATAGCTCTGATACCATGTAGGAATTTACAGGGTAAGTTCCTCAGAAAGAATACCAAAAGGACACCGCTCACAACCAGATCTCAAATCAATACACCAGTATTTTTGACGTGGTTAAAACCCTCAGAGTGCAAGGAGGGAAACAGTCCACGGCCTGTCCCAACGTGGGTATAGACAATTTATTAATCAAAGAATGAAAATTTACATAAGCTTCTCTCATGCACGGATTACACGAACAATGACCCTCCATGCGCTTTAAATAGAACTCATGGACCAATCGGGTGTCAAGCCACGGATCAAGTGTCGATAATACCGAGGTGAGAGTGAACCGTCGGATCACTACATATCGTGACCATCGGATTGTAAGTTACAATATGTACAACGGTAAAGAAAGACACTTTACCTAACTCTATACCTAACTCTAAACTAGACCAAGTTGATCTTAACTATATCCTATGTGTCGGAATATCCTAACATGAACTTGTTTAGTATGAACTCAAAATATGGAGGCCTTATAATCTCCAGCGTCTCTGGGGGCTGACACTTTGGGTTCAAAAAAGCGGATTTGAGATTTCCCCTTCTTTGAGTCAGAAGAAGACAACAAACTGAGTTGAGTGGTGGCAGTTTATTTCCAAAATTATGAGTATGCCAAAGCTTTGAGAGCTTCATTCTTCAATTTGATCTCATTATACCATGTAAAAATACTTGGCTTTGGTGGAACCTCAGACATAGAAGAGATAGGACACTTAGCTGCCTCTTCTACATATGGGAGAGAGGCAGTAAGAATGTCTATCAAAACCAAAGTAGTATGCTCATGTACATCCCTTTCTTCTAAAGATTCTTCTTGAAGGGTGATGGCCTGAGGAATAGTCTTACCATCAGATTTGGTAGTGGTTTATGGATCCTTCTTCCTTCTCTTGAATAAAATGAAATCTACAACCTCTATTTCTAACTCTATTGGGGCCATGTCTTCCCATGGAAATTTTGATTTCTTTGTTTCTAGGGAAGGGATTTTGTAATGAACACTGAATAAAAGACTCCTCTTTAGCCTCTGACAATGTGTTTTCTACCCACTATTCTTGGTTAGCATATTTTTCTATTTCTGGTCTGGGTGTGTGTGCACATGGAGTCCTCTTCTATTCAACCCTCAGTTTATAAATTATCCCTAAATGATCGTAGACCATGTGAAACTATGTTTGAAATTCATATTCTTTGAAGCTACCTCCACCTCCTTTGCTGATGCTTTGGGGTTTACAATGTAAGGTCCTACATGTGTCATTAGCTTGAACTGTGCTTTCTTGTTATTTGAAAAAAAGTGTAATTTATCGAGTTTCAACATTTTTCTAGCATATTGTAAAGCGAAAGTCGTTACTGGCACAAGCACTGGTAATCTATAGGGAGGAAGCTCACACCCATAGATTTTGATCTTTGTGTCATTTTGGTATAAATACCAATCTCCTACCTTTGGCTACTCTAAGAAGTGTAAAAAATTCTAAATTTATGGACATATTCTTGGTATAGTATTGTTGCATAGTACACATAAGGAAGTGTAAAGGAATTTTTCTACAAAATACGTGTATGTATATTTTCTGTATTCCTTTTTACTAGAGATTTCCAATAAATAAATGACATTGGGTTTCCATTTTCATCCCTCTTCTATAGTCAAAATTTGAAGTTGTCTTCCTGGTAAAATAACATGATATAAACCAATAATAATTTGTGTTTGAACACCACATCATACTTGAACATTAAAAACTAATCATGCATGATATGTGATCAATAATGACTACAATTGAACATAAGTGAAGGCTTCTGATGAACTGTAAAAACTAAAAAAAATCATAAAAATACTTCATCAACTGACTCTTCTGTATGATTACCTAAAAACCTAGCAAACATAGAGATCACTTGTCTTGACATTTCTCGGAACATAGAGGAAAAATATGATGGGTTTTTCCTGGGTAACTCAACATTTTCTAGTAACAAAGAATTCAAAAAATGTGATCTCACTAGGGAAAAGTAAGCTTCCTATAAGATTCCACGAGTCCATCAGTAGAAAATGGATGCAAGGATGTATGGGGTTTATCTGCAGATCTTGTTAAATACTCTTTGGGGAAATGGAAAATAAGACCTCATTATCATGGGAAATCACTGCTTTTTAGATTGGGCAGTATGTGAGATGACACTAGGTAGAGAAATCGTGGATGAAATAAGTTTGGGAAAGGTAAATTGGGGAAGGAAGGACTCCCAGATGCTCAAATCATCACTCTGGTCAAAGTATTTTTGTTTAGCCCATTTGTGAAGCTCATAGAGGTCAAATTCATAATGTGTCTCAAAAATTTTGTGTTGGTTACCTATCAATGGATTTATATCAAGATTGAAGAAAGGGGTTACCAAGGGATCTTCTTCAAGAATTTTTCCTTTGCCTTTATGCGAAGATGTTTTGAATTACAAAGGAAAAATTCAGAAGAATCATGGATTTAGATAGGGGAGAATGATGAACATGAGATTCCAAGAGAGAATTAAAGAGAAGAAACTACCAGCTAACTTGATCAACTGAAGTTGCATAGAGGAATTTATCTGCAAGTTTGCACTAGTAACTTGATAATGGCTTGATCCTGAAATGCAGAATTCAAACAATGTCAAAAGGAAAAGATCTATAGTTGTATGAGGGAGTTTTATAGATATAAAAATAGGTGTTATAATGGAAATTCTACTCTTTTACGAGGCCGAGCATGTATTGTTAACATAATAGTTCACGAGAGGAGATTAATGTATAACATTCTTTTATGAATTGGCAGGTGATTTGAAAGGTAATAGTTGAATGATGTGAATGGTGGAAGGTGACATGGATGTCATGAGGTGACGTGGGTCTACCTGATTGGAGGAAGGGATGACAAATGGGTGCGGATGAAAAATGGTAAGGAGGTGTCAATGAAGCGGAGAGGAGGGAGGAAATTTTGGGCGCAGCAGGTAGGAGAGGTAAATAGTAAATAACAAGGACCTTGCAAAAAGTCCCAGGAGTAGACAAATAATGTGGGAGTGGTGTTATTCAAAAAGATTTTTAAGATCCTCAACTCCCGCCTCCATTAAGTGTCGATAGTGTGGGAAGGTCTAAAATGCATATCCCGTCATTAATTCAGGTAGGGGTTATTGCCACCATTTAAAGGTGGGATAAATTTATCAGAAAATGAAAACCCATATAGTCATACATTTTTTTCCTTTTATATGAAAAATAAAAACTACAATAAAATGATTTTCGTAGCATTTGCACTTGTGTGCCCATAGTTTGGCATCTATTTCTTTTATGTTTCTTATATATATATTTTTTGTCCCATTTTATTTTCTTTTGATTTTTCTTTATTCTTTTCATTTTTCTATTTTCTTGTCTTTTCTTTTTCTTTTTCTTTTTCTTGTTTCTATTTTTTCTTTTTCTTTCATAAGCTAAATAGATTTAAAATGAAAAACAACTTTTTACAATATCTCAATGGGATGAATAACTTATTAACTATACAACACTCCTATATTTATAGGACCCTAACATTGGCTCCATTGGGGATGACATCCTCCCTATGAGGTGTCAAGGACACCGTAGATCAATAACCTTCTCCATTGAGCAATTATTTCATCATTAAAAAATGGAGACTAAGATCTACACATTGGAAATCATAGATATTGCAAGAATTCTTCTGAAACTTAGGGCCTTCACTCTGGGGTTCAATTTCTGATGACATTCACCCACACTTGTAGTAATTAGAATAATATAATTATATATACAATGATGTATTTTGTGATACATTGCAATTATTTGAAGTATTGTTTGAGAAACCTTCCATTAACATTTTTTCTTGATAGTGTTTTTCGAGTCAAATCCTTTAATAAAAATGAATTGGTTCCACATATAGCTCCAATATTGTAAGGGAATTTCCATAAACCATCAAAATTTCCATGTTTTCCTTTCTTCGCATTTTTGGCATTCCACTTTAAAAGAAGGTCAATTAGTTGCAAATCATCTGATTTGACTCTCCTGTCATGAATTCTCTTGATTTTATCTTGAATCACATGTGTATTGTTGTAGACCTCTTCTCTAGTCTGCTGCAAATGTATAAATTGGTTGATCCTTCTTTAGGCATAATTTGGTTATGCTTCTATTTCCTAGAATAACTTTAGTACTTGGATTCCTAGGGAAGAAGTAAAAACTACATCTATTTCGTAAACCAATTTGAAAGGTGAAAAACAAATTGACTTCTTTGTGCTTATCCTATCAACTCATAAAGCATCTATCAATTTCTTGTGCCAAGATTTCCTATTTTCCTATAGTAGATTTTTAATGATGCTAACTAGCCTCTTATAGGGAGATTCTTCTAACCCATTTCCCTAATGATAGTAGACAATAGAATGTCCTAATACTATATGATATTTGTTGCAGAACCCAATCATCCTTTTTTATTTGAAAGAAAAAACAATATCTATGATAATTTTATGCGGACAACTAGACCTAGAGAGAATATTACCTTCAATGATTTGTATGATTACAACATATGTATCTTGCCTAGTCAGGACTACTTCTATCAATTTGGTGATGTAGTTTGTTGTTCTCAGGATCCGCTTGTGTTGAGCTTAAGAACCTGGATGAATTTATCCTATAAAATCTAAACCCCAATGCTAGAAAGGTACCTCCAGTAAGTTAGGATTCAAACATAAGAGTAAGAATTTTCTCTTGCCTTCAAGAATCTGGCATTGATGACAAGTTGAAACCTTTTTATGAATGTCATTGAATAAAGTGTGCCAATAAAATCAAGCTCTAAAGATTTTGTTAGCTGTGGCTTTCCAGTAAAGATGTCCTATGCAACCACCTTGATGAAATTCCTCCATGATATTATCTACTTCATCCTTCAATAAACATTTTAATAAAATACCTCCAACATCCTTCCAATACAAAGCATGATATCAAATGAAAAACTTCATAACTTTCAATTTGGAAAATCTTTCCTTGGTTTTTGTCAAACTAGGTGGAGCTTGCAGGTTCTACAAAGCATACACAATATCTACATATGAGGGAGAAGTAACAAAAATTCTTGATACATGTGTAGTTGCCAGATTCTCCTGTTCATCAAGAGCAGCTACAGAATTGATGTCTAGTGAATGAAATTTTGAATCAACCATTAGTTTCGCTAATCCTTGACCATTGATAAGTTTTGTAGGCATTATTTACATGTCATACTCCAATATTAAAACTATCCATTTACCTCTTTTTCCATTTGGATCCGTCTGAGTGAGGATATCCTTTACTACTTCACTTGGAACATAAGCGATTATGTGAGAATGTAATACATACACACGAAATATTTCAGGGCCTTTACTAAAGAAAAAGCTTGATTTTCCATGATATTATGCTTCAACAAAGAATCTCTTAAACATTTTCCAAAAAATGTTATAGGTTGTTCATGTCCTTAATTTTTTTGTAATATCAGTGCTGCAATAGTATGTTCTCAAGAAAAAGAAAAAAATAATAAAATCTTTAGTGTCATATGGGATATTTAGAAGATGAGCATGGGTCAAGGTTGTCTTCACATCATTGAATGATATTTTGGCTTCAACATTCCATTTGATATCATTTTCCTTCTTCATCATGTTTCTAATAGATCTTAAAATGTTAGCTAAATTTGGAATAAACCTTCTTAGAAAATTTATTCTACAAATAAAAGAATGAAATTCTTTTTTGTTCCTAGGTGGATCAATTTTTATAATAGATTTAATTCTACTTTGACCAATTCGGATAATAGTTTTTGAAATTATATGACCAAGTAGTTTACCTTCTTCTAAACCAAACATGGAATTCTTGGGATTCAAGGAAATACCCTATTTCCTACATTTCACAAACATTATTCTTAAATGAGACAGATGATCCTCATCAGTTTTGGAGAACACAGTGATGCACCTAGATATTACAATAAATCTACACTTCTCATCTACGAAATAAAATTCCATTTCCCTTTGGAAATTGGATCTCGCATTCATAATCCCAAAGGCCATTGTCATGTACAAGAAGGTTTCCCATGGTGATGTGAAATTTGTTTCATGTTGATCATCCGGATGAACAAGAATTTGGTTGTAACCTGAAAAATCATCAAGCAAAGAAATTCTACTAGAAACAACTACCTTTTGTAAGATATGCTCCATTTTTGGTAAATGGTAGTTATCTTTGAGAGAAACTTTGTTTGGGTTTCTGAAATCCACACAATTTTATTTCCCCTGTCTTTTTCCTCGTTGGCGTGATATTTGATAGCCATTTCTAAAATGTGAAAGGTATAATGACTTTGGCATGAAAATGTTTCCTGGCCTCCGTTTCTATTCATGGTAGCAAAACTAGATTCACCCTCCTTCGTTTCTGTTTGAAAGGCTTCTAGTCCTCTTTGATGGGAATAGTATGTTGAATAATGCTAGTATGCCTTTAGATATTCATATGCCCATGAAGACACATTAGATTAATCTTTTAATAAATCAATTCACTTTTGTTTTTCTTTAGGAGGTAAAGAGTTGTAAAGCTGTACAATATTTGGATTATTTTCAGTACCTATATTATAGTCCTTAACGTCAGCTCCTACAGGTTCTATCTCGGGCTTTTAAGACACATCATTAAAAATAATAGTTCTTCTACTAGCACCAAACCCCTTGGTAACACAATATACTTCAACTATAGGATTTCAAGTTATTCTAGATCCTCACTAATCTGGTTCAACATTGTTTCATTTGTATCCTTATCTACACTGATATCTGTATCAATACGTAATTCTCAAATTCTTCCTTTAACTGTAAAAAGGAAATGCTACATGTTTATCACTGCCAAACACTTTCCAATATCTAATATTATCAGGGACAGCCAGCCTATCCTTCAATTCAATCTCATATTTTTTACTGACATAGAAACGAATATTACAGGTACTAGATGACGTAGCCAATGCATCAGCTAGGATATTTTGACTCCTATGAATAAGAGACAACTGATACTCTGGAAAATATTGTAGAAAATATAAGACAACATTTCTATAGGCCGTTAACCTAGGATATTTAGTTGATTACTCACCTTTAATATTATTAATGATGAGTTCTAAATCACCATGTACAGAAACCTTTTAGCTCCTCGCCTCTTCAAAAGTTTCAATCCTAAAATAAGTTCTTCATACTTAGCTATATATTGTTAGTGAATTTAAAATTAAACTTGTAAGAATATCCCTTTGTTATGCATGTTTTTTAATTGAAGACCACAACACCTACCCATTCTCCTTCCTTACTGTCTTCCCCATAAAAATACATATTCCACATGGCTTCATCCTCTTCATCTTCTATTCTAGTATTTGATTTCACATCCTCTATTTTTCTTTATTTACTTTTCATATCTAACACTTCTTCTTCTAAACATATATCATTGTGTAGAATGAAACAATCCAAGTATCAATGTAGAGAATCCAACCTCTGACTCACTCGCATCGTGCTATGTCACCATTATATTATATTGTGTGGTTTAAGGTTATAAATATATTCCCCTTGGAAAAACTCTATATGTAATTACACATACATCAAGATCTTCCTTGGAAATGGTTATATATATATATATATATAGATATATATATATATATATATATATATATATATATATATATATATATATATATATATATATATATATATATCTTCGTATATTATACATATATTGTATAAAATGTGTTGACACATAGATATTAAATCGACAATGAGGATTGCATGGAGGGATGAATGGTAGTGATCTAAATGAAACCCTCTGTTTGACTTCTGTGGGGAGGGTATGAACCTCTCCATGCCGTAGGATGATGAGTCTTACAAGGAGTCATTAGATCATTATGTGGAATCTTGATCTGAAACCTTAATAGTGGAAGCCCACCCCTCCACCACCCTGTGTTGGAAAATCAAGAGACTTATATATTATAGACAATTTTACCATGACTTTATAAATACTTCTGATATTAACTAGCCTTTTATTACTTATTATTTCTTTTTCATCGAACAATTACCGAAAGAGTGAAGATCACAATGATACAAAATACACAAGATAAAGGATCCAAACTAGAGCAAAACCTCTCTAAGGGAAAAGCCATAAATAGTTCTTCTCTTCTTATAGAATATTGTTACAATGAGACTTGAGATAATAAAAGACTAAATCCAGCATCATCTCATCCTCCAATCCAAACCAACAAAAAAATGTCTTTCCAATGAACCAGTTCTTCTTGAATCGCCCCACATACAATCCATAATTTTATCCCTGCAACTTCATATTGTAATTTTTCACTATAATTTCGGCCCCTAGAACTCAGACAAAATCCCTAGGAGACTTTGTACATGTCGACTAGAAAGATAATTTCCTAATATACCTTCCTTTTTCAACTTATTATTCTCTCTTCTTCTCTTCTTTTCACTTATTTCTTCTTCACTATTGCATATTGAACTTTCTTGAGAGTGTTCCAAATGAGTCAAAGTCCCTCTTATTTATAACCCTCATGAAGGGTCGAATAGCTGTCCCTTAGGCCAACTATACCTTCATTAGGGAAGCTTGGCCTTGGAGAAATAAATGACTTTTATTGACTTAAAAAAAATATTTTCTTTTGTTACAAAGAGTCGAAATGGGACTATAATACATGAGACAAATTGTTTTTTGTCTTTGAAAGACCTATAAATACCTATAAGAAATAATAACATGATTTTGACTTAGAATTGAGCATGAAATGCATGCATTGAATAAAATAAAACAAAATTTCTTTATTTTTCTTGCTTTATACAAAATACGCAATGTCATCTTTACAAAACATCATTATGAATAATGAACCTAGCCACAATTTCCAACACTCCTTCTTAGCTAGGGAAGTCTTCATAATCTCATCATGAATTACAAGGAATATCAATCTTGAAGCATTCTAATAAGATGAGTTGGATT
Organism: Pinus tabuliformis; assembly: GCA_031772625.1. NCBI lineage: Eukaryota > Viridiplantae > Streptophyta > Pinopsida > Pinales > Pinaceae > Pinus > Pinus tabuliformis. The sequence goes on from CM062819.1 coordinate 365,245,919, forward strand.
GATAAGACAACTATCAAGCATCTATATCATAACCATAGTTATCATTGAAGGCCTTATCTAGACAAGCTCAACTTCATTTAAGAGAATTATGTTGGGGCTTTATGTGAGCCACCACACCTCTAAGGCACATACCCCATCTAGATGTTCACAAGGTATATCCTTTTAGGTCTATTCTTATCCTGGATTTCCAATCCTGTATCCTCAAAGAATATCATGCATCTATGACTTATCTTATCTTAGATGCCCTCGCTCATCCTCAAAGAGTATCAGTATACAACTTCTTTTCCTGATTCTCTAATCCATAAGAAGTTATAAAGTCAAATGCTTATCTAATCCTCGAGACTCCATTCTTTCCTTACAGACTTCACTAAGACTTATGTTTGCTTGTCCTGGTCTAGTGTATGACGCTAGAGAGAATAATTATCCAACATCACTCCCTCTCAATTAGCGAAGAGATGTCTAACAAACCAAGCTTGTCTCTTAAATACTCAACATTTTTTTTATAACACTTTAGTTAGAATATATGCAACTCTTCACCTGTAGGTAAATAATTCAACTCCATGACCCCATTTCGTACCAAGCTAGTGATGTATTGCTAGTTATTATTTATATGATTTTTCCTATTATTAAACACCCGATATTTTGTTAATACTATTTAACTTTAATTATCACAAAGCATATGTGTAGGACTAAGCAATCCTTCAAATAAATCTGACAGTAACTTCCCAAGAAAAATGGCTTCCCAACAGAATTCACTTACAATAACATACTCAACTTCAACACTATTCAAAGTAATTGTATCCTTGTTTCATTTCATCCATGATACCATGGAAGATCCTCATCTTAAGAATCACCTATTGTTTTGCTTTCGTCGGTCTCACTGCCACGCTAATCAAAATGTAACCACTCCTCCCATGTTTACCGAGTTTCACCATCCTACTAGGGTAAACATGTGTTGATGGCTACTATTACATGACTCAATCTCCTAAGTATAATTAAGGAAGTGGAATTGACAAAATGAAACTTTACTGACCTTCCTAAGGAGCTACAAGACCCTCAAGAGCTGAAACACCACTCTCGGTGCCCAAACCCTAAGTTAACTTGCCTTTTTAGTGATTTGGACTCCATTTGCTTTCATAACAAGGAAATGTAGTGAATGCAACCCTTTAGTTGCATGTATAACCCTACCTCCCAATGACTACAGTCTAGATTTCCCTCTTCTGAGCATGAAACCTCGAAACTCGAGCCACTTTTTCAGAGGTAGTATCCAGACCTCTACCGAAACATTGATAGAAATTTCAAAAATGATTAATGACACAAGGAAAAAGACATCAATGAAAAGCCTAATCAAGGACTTGACCTAAATAGGTATAATCAATATAGTCATTTCATCAAACATTGTTGGAAATAATACTGAGAGGGGGGGTGAATCAGTATTATCAGATCAATAAAACTTTTTCATTTCCATACCTAGATACATATACGCTACTTCATTCAAGGGAATCCGCGTGTATACGCAGTTGTGTCTAAAGCAACTAGCGTATATCCAAAATACTTATGATTCAGTTAATCCATTAAATGTTGATCTTTAGTTAGTGCATCAGAACTTCATTAACCATATGAGCAGTAAGCAGGTGCAGTAAAAACAGAATAGATCATCACACACAAGAAGCACACATGAACACCATGATATAAGGTGGAAACCCAATGTGGGTGAAAACCACCTGCTGCAATTCGTTTCTATCTTCCTTTATTAAGAAACTTCTTTTACAATGTACTGGTGCAGTCCTTTACCACCACGCAGGCTACAACCTGCAGAAGGCTACAGCCTTCTCTCGTTCTCCAAACTCTCCTGGAAGGAAGCTCCAACCCCCTTTGCTCTTGTACTAGCTAAGATACTAGTACTTAGGCACCGACCTACAATATTCTCTCCTCCAGGTACCACGTTTCATAAATTTTCAGACTGGATACTCCTGAAGCACAACACATAATCTGAAGCCCACGTTTCATCAAATTTTCATACTGGACCCATAAATATCATTGAAGCACAAAACAATCATCATCAATTTCTGAATCACTGAAACACTGAAACCCTGTCAATAACACAGTCACCAGAACACAGAGCAGATAACAGAACTCTGCCATAACCATCAAATCCCTCTGCAACTTCAAATATTATCCTTCATAATGTATACACTACTATAATGAATCAAACCCGCGTACATACGCGCTTTTGCCAAAGACAACCCGCGTACAGATCTAAAAATACTTTCTCATAACTTGTAGCTATACCAGACATCAGTCATACTCATAATACTTACAGAACAATACATGCGTCAGTATGTACATCTAGAATAAGCATCATAAAGATAGTTCATTTCAAACCATTTGATCCCGATCTCTCCTTAGATCTTGTTCTCCATCAACTGGTGAGATCCCTCCTTACCTCAGATCAAGCAATGCATCATCAACCCATAACCTGCATACTGGATCTCATACTTCTTCAGATATTCAAAACTTTTCAGATGCACTTGCCTAATGATCTTCTTCTCCTTTTATAGTCTTAGGCCTTGCTCAATACCACGGTCCAAAACCATAATAAATCAATACCAAGAGCCCAATACTTGGGATCAACACACTTGTCGAGATACCATGGTCCGAAACCATAGGTTCAAATACCGAGGACTAACTACCATGGACCAAAAGTAAGCTTTCCGACATGTACGCGCTTTTCCGTGCATGAAACTGCGTGTATACCCTACTTGGTATATTAGTGATTTGGTGTTGTTGCCATCAAGTCCAAAGGGGGAGATTGTTGGCATTATGATGCATGTGTTGTACTTGATGGCAACCCTCTCATAGAAGAACATCTCACTTATGCATACTGGATCTCATACTTCTTCAGATATTCAAGACTTTTCAGATGCACTTGCCTAATGATCTTCTTCTCCTTTCATAGTCTTAGGCCTTGCTCAATACCACGGTCCAAAACCATAATAAATCAATACCAAGAGCCCAATACTTGGGATCAACACACTTGTCGAGATACCATGGTTAGAAACCATAGGTTTAAATACCGAGGACTAACTACCACGGACCAAAAGTAAGCTTTCCGACATGTACGTGCTTTTCCGTGCATGAAACTGCGTGTATACCCTACTTGGTATATAGCGAACCTGCGTATACGCGACTTGGTATATAGTGAACCTGCTTGTATACCCTACTTGGTATATAGCGAACCTGAGTATATGCGACTTGGTATATAGTGAACCTGCGTGTATACCCTACTTGGTATATAGTGAACCTGCATATATATATTTTCTCTTCATACTTGTAGTCTGATCATCAATTCCTTGCTGCTATCCATTTGCACTATGACTTGTCATCAGTGTGGTGAACCTGCGTATACGCGACTTGGTATATAGTGAACTTGCTTGTATACCCTACTTGGTATATAGCGAACCTGCGTATATGCGACTTGGTATATAGTGAACCTGCGTGTATACCCTACTTGGTATATAGTGAACCTGCGTATATATATTTTCTCTTCATACTTGTAGTCTGATCATCAATTCCTTGCTGCTATCCTTCTGCACTATGATTTGTCATCAGTGTGATTTGCCATCAAGGACAACACTTGTCTCATAATGCCAACAATCTCCCCCTTTGGACTTGATGGCAAAGCTAACTTGTCACACTTAGAACTATCATCTGATTCCTTTGAGCTGTCCTCCATCAGTCACATATGATATCTCTTCTGAAGATTCATCCAGTTATACATAAGTGAGATGTTCTTCTATGAGAGGGTTGCCATCAAGTACAACACATGCATCATAATGCCAACAATCTCCCCCTTTGGACTTGATGGCAACAACACCAAATCACTCTCCCCCTTTGACATCAAGGGCAAAGGGTGGACCAAGATGTTCTCTTTCCTTGATAAACGTTCTGCTATCCATACTCCCCCTAAGTACCTGCTGAAATCTCCAAATGTGCTCCCCCTTTGTATATGCCAAAGTGTACCAACCTGTCCATGCTCCCTCTGAGTACATGCCAAGTCTCTGTACTACTGAAGTTAGCTGTTCATGCTCCCCCTGACTATAAGCAAGGTCTGCAAAAAGATGTTCTACAAGAAAGAACACGACTCTATACATCATAAGTGACCTTCCTAGCACCAAAGACTCATACATACATCCTTCACCCAACCAAGTGGGGATCAACCTCCCAACTAAGTGGGGATACATCAGAAGTTTACATATGACAACCAATTACATTACATCTTCATCCCAGGCATAGTGGGGAAACCAATATAGGCCGTTACATGACCTTGACACCATGAAAGAGATACCACAAAAGAGATATATGACATAGAGATGAAATATCAAGACTATGCAAATCATCAATAACTACTATCAGCAGCATCTGCCAATCACTGTATATATCAGCAATCATGTTCTCCTTCTAATCTTCTTTCTGCAGCTGATCCACCTGAACCAAAAACAGCTTGAGTACTAGAACCAAGAGCTTCTAAGGTAATGCCAACAATGCATTATTAGAAGATTATCTGCTCCCCCTGAACCTGTGCCAGATGGACTCTGACAGACCCATATCAGACTCTCTACAACCAGAGTTTGTCCTTGCTGATTTTCTTCAAAAACTCCATATACACGTCTGTACCTGCATAAATCGGCGTATGTATGCGGATACCCCTCAACCAACTCGCGTACACCAATTTCCATATCAACAACCTATAAATGTCCTGTAACAAGATATGTCTGAACATAGATGTCGACTCATCCTTTTAAAACATCATCATGAAATCATTCACATTATATCATATGTGAAACCACCATAGCCATTTCATCAATATCAAGCTCTACATGATCCAAGTATCATTACTTGGGAACATCTGCATCAATCAACATATGTAAGTATCAACCTATCATCATATAGATACGAACATGTCTCCAACAAAGCAACTTTGAGTAGTCATCCATGTATCAGCACTATGTATCTTGAGCTCAAGCTCTTTTGACAAAACTTCTTGATATCATCAACAGCAACAATCGTTATCCACATGAGTGCCTGCATCATAACTGTATGATCTTTATGCATATGATGATAGCAGCATATGAGTGACTCATCATCAAGTGAGGAAGATGTGTATTCAAGCTTTGTACTTCTCCTTATCCTTATGAAGATCACTATGTAAGAACCATATATGCAACATCAAAGAATCAATCATAAATCTGATCTGAACATCAACTATGTAACCCCAAGAATCATACTTATAACCACATCATAGCAAGATATATCATTTAGCCATATAAGCATCATTACCGAGGACTATTAACCATAATGCCAACAATGAATTATTAAAGGCATATGCTCCCCCTCAACCTGTGCCATCTGTTAGATCTAATCATGCATATATCAGCAATAAGCATCAAGACATCATTATCATCAAGTTAGGATCAAAACACTTCTAGACATCTTACAAGTATCAAAACATTTCAACACATCCTCAACAGACTGTAACTATTAACCAATAGAGCAAATAATAGACTGAATCATATCAGGTCCTTTTTCTGAGCCTGTCCCCACTGCTTTTCCTCAGACTGACATATACACGACTTTGCAGTGTCTAAATCACGTATATACGCGACTTTCTTTATGGAACTTTCGTATGAGATTTAGGATACTGAAGTTTTATACTTTCAAATCCCTCTGAGTCTGTTATGTCTGTGTTGTGCTGTATCTGAGTACATTGTGCTGTGCCACATCTTTCTGACTGTACTTCCTTCTTCTTCCATATCTTCAAGTGTGATGATGTTTTCTCCTTTTGGTGTGATGTCCATCCTTTGTTCCTGCATTCCTTTGCTATATGTCCAAGTTTGTTACATGCATAACATCTTACATGTTTCATATTCCTCCTGTAGCAATCAGCAGCTTTGTGACCAAACATATTGCAAGCAAAGCAATATCCATTAAAGTACCTTGAATGTGATGATCTTTCTGCATGATGGTCTTGAACTCTTCTTCTTCCACATCTGGCTGCAACATGTCCAAGATTATGACATACATAACATTCAACATTATTCATAGGAGGAGTAAAAGATTTTCTTTGAAGAATTTCTTTCCTTGGTTGATCATGAGATTGACCTTTCATCTCCTTGTTGATCATTTTGGATTTCTCTTTATAGTTCCTTGCCTCACCTTGTGAACTAGATTCACCTTCAACAGATTCATGAAAACCAAGACCAGTCTTGATAATAGGAGACCTTTGACTACTAAGAATATCATCCAAGGCTTTAGTACTATCTCGAAATCTCAACAGTTTATCCTTTTCTTCTAATTTACCTTTCAAGATATTTACCTCAACTTGAAGTTGTTCCTCTTTTTCTAGACATTGCTTCTTCATGTCTTCTTCAACTTTCCTTCTTTCTTCCAACTGATGCCTTAGTTTGAGGATCTCCTTTTCTTATTCGTCATTCAGATCTTGCTGCATTTGATGAATTCTAAGGGCACATTCCAGTTGAGATTTTAAGCTGATATCTTCGTTTACCTGTTTTTCAATAGCTTGGAGTAGATCTTTATTCTGCTTCTTTGATTCTTCAAGATCTTCCTTTAGCGAGCGGATCGTGGCTTCAAGACTTTCATAGTAACTGGATCTATCTCTGAGTTTCTTGATGGTTGTGCTTCTTTGATTGACTTCATCCCTTAATGTTGTCACTTCACCCTGCAACTTTTGACATTGACTTTCCTTGTCCTTGAGTAACTTTCTTACCTTGTTTCCTTCCTCTGATTGAGCTTTTAGTTTGGTAACTTCTTCTTTGAAAGAACATTCCCTTTTGTTCAATAGATCTTGTTGATCTTTAATTTTGTCTGTAAGCCTTCTAAATACTGCCTCTATTTGATACTTTTCTTGCTCACCCATGAAAGCAAATTCAGTTGCTTCACTATCACTTTCATCTTTTCCAAATGGATAGATAGCTGGAACATCAGAGGATAGCAAATTCATACCTGATAGTTCATCTTCATTCTGAAATGATTCCGAATCTGATTCTGAATCTGAAGAGATTCTTATACCTAATCCCCAATCGATTCTCCCACTGTCATAGTTCTTCTGAGATGTCTTCTTCTTCTTAGGTGCTTTCTTCTTAAGCTTCTTTCCCATAGTTCCACGGATCTCCTTCAAGCGATCAAGCTTCTACCAAAGGACCTGCTCTGATACCAAATGTTGGAAATAATACTGAGAGGGGGGGTGAATCAGTATTATCAGATTAATAAAACTTTTTCATTTCCATACTTAGATACATATACGCTACTTCATTCAAGGGAATCCGCGTGTATACAATTGTGTCTAAAGCAACTAACGTATATCCAAAATACTTATGATTCAGTTAATCCATTAAATGTTGATCTTTAGTTAGTGCATCAGAACTTCATTAGCCATATGAGCAGTAAGCAAGTGTAGTAAAAACAGAACAGATCATCACACACAAGAAGCACACATGAACACCATGATATAAGGTGGAAACCCAATGTGGGTGAAAACCACCTGCTGCAATTTGTTTCTATCTTCCTTTATTAAGAAACTTCTTTTACAATGTACTGGTGCAGTCCTTTACCAGCACGCAGGCTACAACCTACAGAAGGCTACAACCTTCTCTCGTTCTCCAGACTCTCCTGGAAGGGAGCTCCAACCCCCTTTGCTCTTGTACTAGCTAAGATACTAGTACTTAGGCGCCGACCTACAATATTCTCTCCTCCAGGTACCACGTTTCATAAATTTTCAGACTGGATACTCCTGAAGCACAACACATAATCTGAAGGCCACGTTTCATCAAATTTTCATACTGGACCCATAAATATCATTGAAGCACAAAACAGTCATCATCAATTTCTGAATCACTGAAACACTGAAACCCTGTCAATAACACAGTCACCAGAACACAGAGCAGATAACAGAACTCTGCCATAACCATCAAATCCCTCTGCAACTTCAAATATTATCCTTCATAATGTATACACTACTATCATGAATCAAACCCACGTACATATGCGCTTTTTCCAAAGACAACCCGCGTACAGATCTAAAAATACTTTCTCATAACTTGCAGCTGTACCAGACATCAGTCATACTCATAATACTTACAGAACAATACATGCGTCAGTATGTAGATCTAGAATAAGCATCATAAAGATTGTTCATTTCAAACCATTTGATCTCGATCTCTCCTTAGATCTTGTTCTCCATCAACTGGTGAGATCCCTCCTTAGCTCAGATCAAGCAATGCATCATCAACCCATAACCTGCATACTGGATCTCATACTTCTTCAGATATTCAAGACTTTTCAGATGCACTTGCCTAATGATCTTCTTCTCCTTTCATAGTCTTAGGCCTTGCTCAATACCACGGTCCAAAACCATAATAAATCAATACCAAGAGCCCAATACTTGGGATCAACACACTTGTTGAGATACCATGGTCCGAAACCATAGGTTCAAATACCGAGGACTAACTACCACGGACCAAAAGTAAGCTTTCCGACATGTACGCGCTTTTCCATGCATGAAACTGCGTGTATACCCTACTTGGTATATAGCAAACCTGCGTATACGCGACATGGTATATAGTGAACCTGCTTGTATACCCTACTTGGTATATAGCGAACCTGCGTATACGCGACTTGGTATATAGTGAACCTGCGTGTATACCCTACTTGGTATATAGTGAACCTACGTATATATATTTTCTCTTCATACTTGTAGTCTGATCATCAATTCCTTGCTGCTATCCTTCTGCACTATGATTTGTCATCATTGTGGCGAACCTGCGTATATGCGACTTGGTATATAGTGAACCTGCTTGTATACCCTACTTGGTATATAGTGAACCTGCGTATACGCGACTTGGTATATAGTGAACCTACGTGTATACCCTACTTGGTATATAGTGAACCTGCGTATATATATTTTCTCTTCATACTTGTAGTCTGATCATCAATTCCTTGCTGCTATCCTTCTGCACTATGATTTGTCATCAGTGTGATTTGCCATCAAGGACAACACTTGTCTCATAATGCCAACAATCTCCCCCTTTGGACTTGATGGCAAAGCTAACTTGTCACACTTAGAACTATCATCTGATTCCTTTGAGCTGTCCTCCATCAGTCACATCTGATATCTCTTCTGAAGATTCATCCAGTTATACATAGGTGAGATGTTCTTCTATGAGAGGGTTGCCATCAAGTACAACACATGCATCATAATGCCAACAAACACATGGTGAACATTTAATCTTAAGGTCATGAATGCATATCTAAGCATGTGTTTTGATACTTATCTTAGAATAATCAAGAAGGTTTTATGCCCTCTCATAATAGCTCTGTTACACTAAAATTTGTCACCATGACTATCTACAGTTAGTATGGCTCCATTAACTATCATACTATCCTCCTTGGCAAGTCTCATACCTCTACTCCTCATGTCAAACTCCAAGAAAGAGAGAAAGTCCTTAAAAAGTCAATTAACTCTGGTTACGTAGTTTCTCTTGGCCTCACCTGCGTGTACGCACCCCAAGTTCACAATACCTGCGTACTTGTACGCTCTGTCTGTAAAGGGATGGGTGCGTACTCCTGTAAAGGTCAAAAGGCGCAAGTTTCACTTCAAAAAAGTTACTTGTGGTCATTTCTAGAGCATTCTAGAAGATGGTTTGACGTGGATTGGGCGCCTCCAGATGGTTCATGCATCCCTATGTAAGAGGAACTTATGTCATGAAGAGGGGAGCTATCCCATTGAAAGAGGGGCTTATCCCATTCATGGTGGACCTGATTAACTTCCTCCTAAGCACTATAAATATAGGCATTGGGCCAGAGGAAGGGGAGGTTGAAAGCTGAAGATTCCTAAGGGTAGATGCTGCTGAAATTAGGACTCCCTTATAGAGCTTGAGAGGAGAGATTCTCATCCTTTCTTAGCTTGATTTGGAAGTGGGTGAGCTGATCAAAGTAAAGGAAAACTCTTGCTAGACCTTGGGAGGACCTGCACAACACCAAGGCTCAGGTTGTAATGGTTTCTTTTGTTTCCACTTAATACAATTAAGCTCATTTTTCTCAACAAGTTGTTATACATGATTTGTTTCATATACTCCTTGGTCTGTATGATGAATATGTTTTATTTTATGAGTTATTCAGGTGCTATGTAATCGTTTGCTTGTTAGTGAATGCAGGTTTCGAAGAGAAGGAGGAGCTCATCCGGATCAGAGAGACTGGACTACTACAAAGCGTTGGACTAAAGGTATGTTATAAACACCTAATTACTTGTATTCTAAATGCATATTTAGGGAAAGATAGTGTTTAATTGTCTTGTTTGTCACTAGAAAGCCTTAGCTTCTAGGGAGGTCAGTTTTGTCCGCAAAATTGAGTCTTTCCGCATGACAAAATGGCTACCATACTGGGGAACTCCATTGATGTGATTGATTTCTCCTTTGTGTGAAACTTTGATTTGAGATAAGTCGTTTTCTTTCTGGTTTTCGGCTGTCTGACTGTGCATTTGGGTGGCTTAGCTTAGGGTTAAATTAGATTTTAGTTTTTCTTGGTTTTGCTAGAAGTATGCAGCGTCTGCGTTAAGCACAGTGCATACCTGTACGCACTACAGCTTTGTGCACAGAGCGTACACGCACCTGTGCAAACAGGTTACCTGCCTACCCTGTCAAAATTGAGAAAATTTCAATTTTCTCCTTTTTGCCTTTTAGATTTTGTTTATAAGTTGTTTTTACTGCCCAGATTCACTGGTTACCTACCATAAATCTTCATCTAAGCTTGTTTCATCAATGTCAAGAGTTTTAGTGAAATTCATAGAGTTTCTGGCCCTAGGGTTTGATTTTGAATCGGTCCTGTAGTGACCTTGGCTTTAGAAGTCGTAAAACCTTGGATATCCCTGGTCTTTGCAGTCTTCTTAGGAGTCAGACCTTTCATAGAGTCTACCGTTGTGAGCAACCTTCCTTTGTGTTTTCTCTTTGCCGAATCTTGAAAAAGTTTGTTGATTAAACCTTGAATTTTATTCTTAAGAAAAAGAGCAGAAGATTTTGATTTTTGTTTTTGACTGGTTTTTGATTCTGCATTAACTAGTCCTTAGTTAAATCATGACTAAGTAAAACATCCTGGAATCATACTTTGTAAGTTTTGGCCTCATTAAATTTGCTTTTAGATGATTTTCTCTTAGATTTGCTTTTAGGAAAATTGATTTGATTGTCATAGATTTTTTAAAATTTGATTTTTGATTTTTATATGCTTTGTTAAGTAGGAAAAAATCCAAAAAATCTCTTTTGAAGAAAAGTTTGCTTTAGTAGCATTTGAGTCTTTGAAAAGAAAAGGAATTTTCCTGAAGTAATTAGTGGTCATGTGTTGTATGCTTTGGAAAAGATAAAGAGATTGTTTCTTTGATTTTCATTGCCAAGAAAGTTGTCTTTATATCAATTTTGCATTCTCCAACTCTCTTAGCTAGGGAATTCATTGAAAAAGAAAATTAGTATAAATCATCCTAAGTGCATCTTTTTAGTGGATTTGAGTCGAGTCTACACACCATCAGTTTCATCTCCACTACCTTTTGTCCCAAAGAAAAGCCATAAAAATTAACGCTTAAAGTAAAATCAACTTAGTAACTTTTTATTTACTAGGGCTCTGAAACACCAATATAGATCAGGCTAGTGTCTTGGAGTAGGAGAGTAATTAACTCTCCAAGACAGCAAAACCAAACAAGTAGCTTATCTTGTGGTAGGATAAATCCAACTGTTTCATTTGTACTCTGGGAAAGCTCCTCTTAAAGGAGAAGCACGAGACCGTGTCGGAACCAGTGAGGGGATCAATCCTCCTTCATTGGGAAAGACGCCAGATACGCACGTACTACAAATGGTAAACCTCAGATTATTGTCGAGGAGCCTGGGGTCACTTGTCAGTAAACCTTGGATTATTGTCAAGGAGCTGGCAAGGGGATTGAGCTTGTTACTCTGCCTTTGCGTGCTATCGGGTCGTAGACTATTCCCCCAGGTATATTTGTTGTTGTTGGTAACCTTAGTGACCATTATCTTTAGGATTCTACTCGAGGTGACGGTGGAGGGAAGATCCCACTGTACCTGGAGCAGACGTCGGCTAGCCTCATTTGGATTTTCCGGGAGGTTCACTTCACTCGAGACGGTTAAAGTGGAGGAACTTGTGCTGGTCTATTCATTAAGCAGATTGTCGGGGTAACTATTCCACCCACCACTTCTGTACTGAATTCGACGATGTTGGGCTTCATCACCAACTAGTGTTTTCGGTCCGGAAGGCTACTGTTTGTGTTTGGTTTGACGCCCTAGATTCTTTAGGCGTGTGATTCAAATTTGTTTGGTTCTTTAGAGACTTTAGGCGGTTTGCTTTGAGATTTTACTTTGTTTGTGTGTGCAGTAGTTAAAAGTTTTTAACTGTGGCTGAATTACCGAGACAGTCCTGTAGACTTCGGGGCCAGTCTCCTGAGATTGTTACCATGGCCGATTTGTTGAGGAAGTCCCGTAGACTTCGGGGCGAACCTCCTAAAGACGTCCCAGGTCATTACGAAGGTTTGCAAGTCCTTGTAACTCCTAGTGGTAGTAAAGTAGGTTCACCAGAAGAAGGAGAGTCTTCGTTGGTAGTCCATCCAGATTACCAAAGTCTAGAAACAGGTTATAATCCTGAAGCTGTTGCAGTTTTCGAGCTTGCTGGTAGTTTTTCATCTACTAGTGATATAGGCGAAGAACCTGAAATATCTGAACCTGTTACTCCAACTTCTAGTGCTCCTGAATCACCTAGGGTAGAAAGAGTCATCACCGAAAATCTTCCTTCTGGTTTGATAGCTATTCAAGAACTTGCTCCAAAAGAAGAAGTAGGCATCCCTATCCCTGAAGATCAACCTACTATTGATCTAAGGGAGTGTGAATCCATTTTTTACAGTCCACCTAGATGTACTACTTGGTATCTTTCGTTAACTAATTATTTGGACAACTCAGGGTCTAGTTTTTCTCCACCTCGTACTCCTTATCCACCTGGAGGTATTTATACTCCTGTAAATATGTCTGGTCAGTCGTCTATGTTTACTCAATCACCTGAATCTTTTTTGTACGGCGGTCCTTCTGTTCCCTCTAGGTATCAGTCACTTTCTGGCACTTTTGTAGGAGCATCTCCTCAACCCATTGAACATGGGTTATTAACTGGAAACAATGGTAATAAACCGTTGGGTGTAAGAGACATTTACATGATGTCAAGTTCAATTCCCAGTTCTCAACCTCAAGGTGGCTAGTTACCGCCTGGGGGGCAACCTCAAGGTACACAAATTGCGTCTGGGGGGCAACCTCAAGGACAGTATGTACCCATGGTACAGTACATTCCTCAAGGTCAACCCCAGCCTCAATATGTACCCCAAGGTCAACCTCAGTATCAATTTATGCCTCAAGGTCAACCCCAGTATCAGTACTTACCTCAAGGGTATCTACCCCAAGGTCAGTATTCGAGTCAAGGTTATCAACCACCCCAAGGTCAGTCTTATGTTCAAGGTACGGGAAATGTACCTTTCAATTATCAATCCTACCCTCAATCCGGTTATGGATCTCAATATCCTCAACCTGTTATGGGTCAATACCCTGGAATTAACATATTGTGGGATCCATCGCAAGTTCAACAAGCGTTGCAGCCAAGCGTACAGTTGTCATCTCAAACTAGACAACCTTTAGTTTCTGGTCCACCCCAGCAACCAGTCCAGTCTAATGTTCAAACTTCTGTACCTTCGGTAGTTACTCAGTCGCCCATTGCACCTAGTACTCCATCTCAAACGACTGCTGCAACTACTGCAACATCTGTTCAGTCTACCGCACTTACTTCTGGAGTATCGACAGCTCTGGTTTCTACTGTCTCTATAACTACTCCTCAGACATCTTTACCATTGTCTGGATCCACGATTCAAACTACGGTTCAGATGCCTGTAGGACAGCCTGGTTTAAGTACGGTTGTCACTAGTCAACCAAAATTTGTTTATCAACCGTACCAGGGACAGTACCAATACGGGCCTGCTGTCCAGCAGCCAGTTTATCAGTATCAACCATATCCTGGGTACACTTATCAACAACCATAGCAACCCCAGTACGGTCCGGTTAATCCTTGTTTTCAGGGAGGATACAATATCCCGAATGCGATTCCTATTCCAAGATATCCTGGATATCCTCCTCCTGGGACTGGTCTTGTGACCCAGAGTTTTAGGGATCCTATTCTGCAATTGCCGTTTATCGCAACTTTGGATTTACCAGACTTGACGCACCTAACAAACGATCCAATAAATTATCTTCCGTTCTGGCCGCCAATGCCAAATAAGTTGCGCAGTGACCTACCCAAGTTCGAAGGTAAGTCTGGAGAGGATCTGTCAAATCATGTGATGACTTACCACCTCTGGTGTGCCTCAAATTCTATCTTGGATGATTTGATCCGCTTACGTCTTTTCCAGCATATGCTCATTGGTCTCGCAGCCAAGTGGTACATTGAGTTACCACGGGCCTATTTTTATAATTTTAGTGAGTTAGCTATCTCGTTCTTAACTCATTTTCAGTTGTCGGTCAGATATGATAATGGCACTGAGTTACTAACTTCATTAAAACAGTCAACATCCACTTATATTTCCGATCATATTCATGAATGGAGACGTCGAAGGCGATTAGTGAAAGTTTTTATCTCGGACCAAATCTTAGCTAAATGGTTTGTTAAATCATTATTACCGAAGATTACTGAAGACGTAGCTAAGGCTGGAGTAGTTATGTTCAAGGTACAAGAAATCCCGTCACTTCAAATGGCTGTCGAATTACTTCCAGCTACTTCTGAAGAGGAGAAGCGTTTATTGTACTTAGCTCAATTAGATGAGACTCGACGTGATGCTGCATTGGCGATCGAGACTCATGCAAAACGAATGAAAGCTCAGTATGATCAAAATGTGACCCCTCGAAATTTTTCGGAAGGAGACCTAGTACTATTATATGATCAAGCTAATGATAAATTAGGTGCTGGAAAATTCGTTCCTATGTGGCATGGGCCCTATATTGTCAAGCGAAAGCTAGCAAAAGGGGCCTATGAGCTGGTTAACTTTGACGGGGACTCTTTGGGTAAACCCAAAAATGGACTTTACCTAAAGAGGTATTATGCTTAAATGATGGGTATGGAGATTTTAGTTAGGTTAGGTTTTTCTTTCTAGCTGGTGTGTTTGTTAGTTTAGACAGTGTGCTTAGCTTAGAAAGTGTGTTTTTCATCGTTATTCTACTTATCTTGGTTTTACGCTTGATGTTTGCAGATGTCGATGCCTCTCCAAACATACATTGGTTTTGCTGATGGTGCTTGTCGTAGTACACGGAATATCTCTTCCACAGCTTGGGTTATCTATTCGCCCTCTGACGAGTTAGTTTCTATGCATGGGGTGAGCCTCAGTCAAACAACAAACAACATTGCATAATACAGTGCAGTGATTGAGTTATTGTCTGAATCTATTTCATTTGGGATTCAGAGTTTGATAGTGAGGTTAGATTTTGAACTCATTGTATTACAGCTTAATGGAGTCTATGCCATTAGAAATCCAGTGTTATTAAGGTTATTTTTGAGAGTGCGTCTCTTGGAACGTGAATTTGATTACATTGAATATCAGCATATTCCAAGGTCTTTAAATACATTAGCAGATGCAATTGCTTCTCGAATGTTAAATAGACATTTGCGATAATCGTACATGTAAATTTAAAAACATTTCATCACACATGTTTAACAAGATAAGCCAGTAATAATGATATATATATAGATAGGAGTGTGTCAAAAATACATCGTCTTCGATCATAGGTTGAAAAACACCTTATGATCGGCAAAAATGATAAGTACAAAAAACCAAAATGTCGCATGTGTCTACAAAAACGACCATCCAATCACTGGTGATGCTCTCTATACGACATCACTGCACGGGCTACCCTACACAAGAACCTCCTAAAAGGTCCTGGGACTGCGACTACATAGCGCTGAAGCCTGATAGGAATATCATCTATAGTAGTCTCTGGTATATCTGCCGTCAGATGCTCTAGGTCTTGTTCCAACTCAGCTAAGGTCTCTGTAGCCTCGTCCTGTGGGACCGGTGCCAGTGCAACTGGTTGTCTCCTCTCGAAAGGTCGGAGATTGGATGGACACCGTGGGCCTACATCTGCTTTTTGAGAATTATTACTGTCAGTTTTGAGACGATATAAAATATATATATATATATATATATATATATATATATAGATAATTTAAAAACTTGTGAAAGTGAATTACCTGTGTCGTCCCATTGTTCTCCCGGTGGAAGAACCATGTCCGGATCTCCACGAATATCAACTCCGGCATAAGGAAAATCCTGTATCGAAAAGATCTGGTCCTCCAACCAGTGAAAATACTCTGGTCTAAATCGGACAACCTCTGTGCCCTCGTCAGGATGACGGGCCATCACCGTAACCCATCGCATCAACTTAGGCTCTTCACGAAGCCCAGCCTCAACAGTGAGATGCTGCGGAATCAGCATCGGAACCCTCTCTAGAGCAAAGCTCACAACTAAAGGCCCATAACCAAAAGTCTTTAGTTTCCCATTTTTCACCCTAGTAAGTTGGCCCTTTAAATTGGCCAACACAGCATCACACCAGTTGAAAATGGTGCCTCGATAACAGTCAATCGCCATCCGCATGTGGGACCAGGTGGCAACGTGCAAAGCGGTAGCTCCGCAAAGTCTGGTAACTGTAAAGGCAATTACCATAAGTTCAGGTCGGGATATCTTTTTAATCTCTATCCCTCTCTCCTGGTTTTGATCATTACACCACTCTAGACAGAGACTAGCGATGGACTGGCCACCCGGCCTAGTCTCAGACAGAGTCAATTGTTCGCCCCTCTTGGGCAAACCAGTGGGAAAGTAAATATCTAAGGGCTATATCTCGAGCTGGTGCCCTCCAATGTAAAAGCACTGATCTTGAACATTCCACCTTTCAACCAGCCACTCTAGAAAGCGCACCTGGGCCCTCATGCCAGGTATGGCCCAATAGTTGTAAAGACCGCATGCCTTTAAAGCATCAATGGAAGGTTGGTGATTAATGGTGGCAAATCAACATCTTCATGTTCTCTCTCGCGCCAATCAAGCATGGTGGGCAATCTACACACCATAAAACATCTGTTAGAGTCCATAAAATTAAAATTTTTTGGTTCATTTTGGAGAATTGGGGGTTTGAAAATCCTCTCCGCGGTGTACGCAGCCCACCTTTAGAGACAGAGCGTGTGTACGTAGGTTCTCTCAAGGCAAGCTGCGTACGTCCAGCATTTTCCCAACTGAGAAAATGTCGGGGTACGCAGGTCACCAATGGAGCACCTACGTACCCCGAAAAGCGGACCTTGGAACCCCAAGGCCTCCAAAAAATGAAACTAAAGCTTAAAAACAAATTTTAAACGGATGGAAATGCAAGGGAGGATGTTGTAAAATACCTGATGAGACGACGTTCGGTTTCGACGGTCGGATTCTCCGCAATATCCACGGGAAGTTTCTTGCCAAAAGCCCTTTTTCTCTCCTCAACAGTAAAATGGTAAAAATGAAATGGTAAAAGCCCTTTTTATAGGTTTTTTGAGTAAATAAATGTTAAATTTGTTTATTTTCCACCGTGAAAAGGTATTTTTCAAAGTATTTTTATCTATCTTAAACAGGTATGAGTAATGTGTTCATTTTTGTGCAGGATAAAAGGATTTTCAGGGAAAATTGTCACTTTTCACAAACAAAAACATCAGAGTCATCTTTTAAGCCTTTTTCTAACTCCTAAAACATGAAATAAAACGACGTGTCCTTGATCGCTTTTTACTTTTCAGGTCAAAGACACTAACTATGAAAGTACTCCTTGGTGGTAAAAAACCAAGCGGTTCTCTCAAGTATTATTTTATACTTTTTCGGGCTTGGGAGACACAAATTTACGAAAAAGTTCAACCTTGGAGTCTTCTTAAGTTTTTCAGACTCTCTAAAATTGAAAAACACCGAGTTTCTCCTATACTGGACTCGTTAAAATTTCACAGTAAAGGACCTGTTCGATTACAAACAGGAACAAACCACTCCTTCTTAGGGTTCGAATCTAAACTAAGTTGGACTCATCCGAAGGATGAGCTTATACTCAAGGATATGTTATCCTCCTCAAGCTTGTAAAAGATAAAGAGGTACTTGCCAGAAATGGTGGGGGAAAAGAGAGAAAAGTGAGCCTATTTGTTATCCTTTATCTAAGAAGAAACCCTGTCACCACTCTTGAACACGACACTTTTCGTTCACCTGGGTTGGGAAATCCTTTGCCTCACAAGTTGATCAAACCACATTGAAAGACTTCAGCCGAGTATTAACTTTGGGTCAATCGTCACCAAGCCATCTGTCGTGTCGTTATGTGTTCAAGAGGTCACTGCAAATAAACCATTCATATGTAAAATACCCGTCATCCATCTCGACCATCCCTGAGTTAGTCTTTACAGCTACATTTCTTCAACTTGATCTATGATTTCGTGTTGTGGGCCTGCCTACGACGGATCGCTTTCTATTGACATCGACACATTATCTAGAAAGATGATCTAGAAATCGTCAATACCTTGAAATCCGCATGCATCAATGACAGGTTTCTCGCCTTTGACGACAGTTTACATCATTGACTTTCGATCGAAGGATTCCGTGACATGTTCGACATCAGCACATTCATTCACATCTCATGGATTGTACTGGGTACTTTGAGAACCATTGACATCACTGGTGGTCTCTCTCACGCTTGTTAACATTTTACATCATCGACTGGTAATCAAGTGGTTTCTACCATGCTCGACATCAACTCATTTATTCGCATGGATAGAATCGTACTATTTGGGGAAGTAGAAATGAAGACCCTAGATCTAGTTTCCACCATCCAGGCTGCGAGGAGTTTTGTATTCATTGTATAGTAGACTAACTATAAACAGATCGCTGCGTCCATACTGTGTCTACATGAGTCTATGATTATGATGTACTGCAAAATCATTCCTGTATCAGAGCAGTAGTTAGTTTGTTAGTTAAAGTTTTTGATCTGAGTATGGGAATGCCTACCTCAGTGATGATATGATCTCATACATGTATTTTGTGTTGAATACTTGCAGGTTCCAACCGGGCTCTCCACAAGATAATCCTTGAAATGATAAAGTACTTCACCCTTCCTAGATGATATGAAACCCTAATCTACTACAGGCTTCGCACTTTAGGGGGTAATCTGTTACACTAAAATTTGTCACCATGACTATCTACAGTTAGTATGGCTCCATCAACTATCATACTATCCTCCTTGGACAGTCTCATACCTCTGCTCCTCATGTCAAACTCCAAGAAAGAGAGAAAGTCCTTAAAAAGTCAATTAACTCTGGTTATGCAGTTTCTCTTGGCCTCACCTGCGTGTACGCACCCCAAGTTCACAATACCTGCGTACTTGTACGCTCTGTCTGTAAATGGGTGGGTGTGTACTCCTGTAAAGGTCAAAAGGTGCAAGTTTCACTTCAAAAAAGTTACTTGTGGTCATTTCTAGAGCATTCTAGAAGATGGTTTGATGTGGATTGGGCGCCTCCAGATGGTTCATGCATCCCTATGTAAGAGGAACTTATCCCATGAAGAGGGGAGCTATCCCATTGAAAGAGGGGCTTATCCCATTCATGGTGTACCTGATTAACTTCCTCCTAAGCACTATAAATATAGGCATTGGGCCAGAGGGAGGGGAGGTTGAAAGCTGAAGATTCCTAAGGGTAGATGCTGCTGAAATTAGGACTCCCTTATAGAGCTTGAGAGGAGAGATTCCCATCCTCTATTAGCTTCATTTGGAAGTGGGTGAGTTGATCAAAGTAAAGGAAAACTCTTGCTGGACCCTGGGAGGACCTGCACCACACCAAGGCTCAGGTTGTAATGGTTTCTTTTGTTTCCACTTAATACAATTAAGCTCATTTTTCTCAACAAGTTGTTATACATGATTTGTTTCATATACTCCTTGGTCTATATGATGAATATGTTTTATTTTATGAGTTATTCAGGTGCTATGTAATCGTTTTCTTATTAGTGAATGCAGGTTTCGAAGAGAAGGAGGAGCTCATCCGGATCAAAGAGACTGGACTACTACAAAGCGTTGGACTAAAGGTATGTTATAAACACCTGATTACTTGTATTCTAAATGCATATTTAGGGAAAGATAGTGTTTAATTGTCTTGTTTGTCACTAGAAAGCCTTAGCTTCTAGGGAGGTTGGTTTTGTCCGCAAAATTGACTCTTTCCGCATGACAGCTCTAGTAACATATATTAGGTCATGCATTCAATAACCATTCATTTACCAATCAAAACATGATAATATCAATAACAAGAATCTGCCATAAAACCATGCTTATCACAAGCATATAACTAGAAGAATAATAATGATAGAACAACCATCAAAGACACATCATGTAAATCCAACGAAGTTAGGGACTTACACTACCACCTGATAATAGATTTCTGAAAACCAAATATTTCTTTTATCCAATCACCCACATCCTATATTATAAGAATGAATGTGGGACTGATAAGAAAACAACTAGAAATTCCTTAGGGTTTTACAAAATCCCACAAAAACTGGTCAAGGGACTCCTAGGATAAAACCCTGATTTACACGACCAGGATTTACCATAACTGCCACATTACTCGTCAAGGGATTCCTAAGCCCAAAAAACAAACATAAACTACCCAAATTTACCACAATCCTCCCAAAACTGGTCAAGGTATCACTAGGAACCAACAAACTTAGATGCCTTCAAATTTCTTCAGCAATACCTTGAGGAATTTTCCCATCTGGTATATGTTAGTTAATCAGTGCGGTCATATGCACATGCATCACATATATATGAATGATCGTAACTTGTTGTTACATGCATTGCAGTCATAGAGATGATGATTATGGTCATTTCATTTCAGATTTTGATGTTATATGTATCATTCTAATATTGATTTGCATATGTAGATGGTTAAGCTTATGATATTTAGGTATGGGTTGATATATTTGTGATATTTTATTGTACTAATATGGACTGACTTGTGCACATGTGATAGCCTCCCCTAAGATACATTGAGCTATGGGTTGATTATGCAATCTATTTGGTTTATCGAACATGGTATGTTTATAGGCTTTTTGAATGTTTGATTAATTGTATGATATGAGCATGTGGCTATAAAAGTACATGAAATAATGACCTTGTTTTATGATGGTTGTAGTAACAAAATATTTTTTGAGACAACCGATATGAATTTGAATGAAAGTAGGTGCTATTTGTAGTATTATTATTGTGATTTGATTGTTTATTATGACATGGTTGTTAGTCTTGGTAAAGGTTGATTTCAAATTAATAGACATGATATCTTGATCTTCGAAACATTCGACTAACATGTGTGAATAATTAGAGGATAACATGCTTGGTAATAGGAGGAAAAGCTAATAGTTGATTTGTTTACATAACTAACAATTGAGTGATGTGATAGCACACAATAAGACTGAATTGCAACAAGGTAAAAGGTAAAAGAAAATAATTGGGTGAGAATTCCTTTGGATATGTTTGGAAACTGCAATTCTACATGAATGAGTGTTTTCCATGAATACAGGAAGTTTTCTTAACCTTGATTTTGTTTGACATTATATGGATATGTGCTAGATTCATGAAAATGCATTTGATAGGTATAACAAGAGGATTTCCTCCATGGCTAGATTCATAAAGGAATTGGAGCCACTTGAGAGATGATATATGTACGCGTTTAGTTACAAGAAGTATGCTTGAAACAATAAGGTAAGGTAACTGGTGTATTGTTGTATTTATTTATGCATTGATAGTTGTGTGCTTAAGGAAGTATGATGCAGGGGATTGCGTGGAAAATGAGGCTGCCATGAAATATTGAAGAAGGCCTAGGATGAGTTTTCTCTTTGAAGCCTTGGGAACCCATGGGGATTGAGTTATGGTGTTTGTTTCTAGTTTTGTTCTTTTGGTCCTTTGTCATTTGTTTGTGTTAGATATGTAGTTTCATTTATGTAATGTGCATGGCCATACCACTTTGTTTGTGGTGTCGTATTATTGGTTTTCATCGTTTTCTTCTTGTTGGTTTCTTGTTCTTTCCTTTTATTTTTTGAGGAACTTGGGAATTGGCTAGGGAAGGAGGAATGTTAATGGAGCTTCAGGATATCTTAATGAAACCCAATAGATAATGTATGCCTTGGATGAAGCTTGGTGCATATGTAAGGGAAACTTAAGGCAATAGTATGATAGCCAGTTGAACTGGCTGGATCTATGGGGATAAATGGATGGTGGAAAGACAACCATGAGAAAGATAAAAAGAAAGGTAAATTAAATGCATACAAGATATAAGATTCCTTGGATATCTTGGGAACTATTGTTCTCAATGTTGTACATGTTGTCCATGGATAAAGGGAGTTCTCTTAACATTTACCTTATGATATTTAGTAATTATGTTGCGATTATGATTATGCTAATGTGTATATATGTATGTATATGTATATATGTATATATGTATGTCGTTGTTTAACAGGGTTGTTGGGGTTCATGATTTATTTATGCTAGTGTTTATATGTGTATATATGTATGTATGCATGTTCTTGCCTGAGAGGGTCGTCAGGGATCATTGTTGTGGAGGGATGGTTTCTTATACAGGTGAATAGAAGGAAGAGGTTGCTAGTCTTATGAGGAAGCAAGTGGTAAGAGTATCCCTAAAAAACTATGAGGTCAGTATCATGTGGATATGAATTGATATTATGTGATTTTATTATGTTTATGTTTATGTTATGGAACAAGTTATTATGAGGGATACTTCAACAAAATCAAAGCAATGTTATCTATGACATGTTGCGACAAGAATGCATAGTGGAAAGACACTAGAAGCGAGGTTAGTTAGTACAGTTAGTGTGTGGTCTTTAGATGTGCAGTCCTATTGTTATATATATATTTTTATATGTTGTACCTATAATGTTATGTGCATATTGCATATATAGTATTGTATACATATAATGTTGTGTGCATGTTGCATATGAGGTATTGTGTACATATAATGTTGTGCGCATGTTGGATATGAATTGATGTTTACATATAATGATGTGCATGTGTTGAATGTGCAGTGTTGTGCACATATCGTGTTGTTTTCATGTTCTTTTCATGCAGTGTTGTGTACATGCTATGCAGGTGATTTTGTGTATAGGTGGTGTTGTACATGGTGTACATGTGGTGATCTTGTACACATGGTATTGTGTACATGTCATACATGTCGTGCCCTTTTACACATGGTATTGTGCACATGTCATACATGTTGTGTTGTTTTTTACTTTGGGTGTACGTGTATGTGTTGTGTTGTACGCTAGGTGAAGGTGTGTTTATTGTGTGGTGTTGTATGCCAAGTGTAGGTGTATGTATTGTGTGGTTTCGTACATCATGTTTGGGTGTATATGTTGTGATGTACATGGTGTGTATATGTATGTGATTGAAGAGAAAAAAGGCATTGTTGTCTTGCTAGGTGTGACTACTGATCTAGTGTATCTATGGGAAGGACAAAGGAAAAAGGAAGAAGAAAAGAACCATTTAAAGGATAAGTATTAGTATTTTATTTCAATATTTTAGTATTTTATTAGCATTTCAATATGGAATCAAAAGCACCTTGGGAGTGCTCCCTGGAACAATGATATGGTAATCATTCACCAAGGGAACAAGTAGCACAAGGATTGTAGTGTTGGACATTGGATGTGGGTTTCACTTTCGCAGTGGATTCTGGACTTCCTGGGAAGGAGGTGAATCCTGTTACTACTTCTGAGGGAAAAGGGTGTGAACCTTTAGATTCCCTTTTTGTGGATGCAGAAATCACATTCTTTCATTTGTTGGTTAGAAAAAATGTACATATGTATATATGTGTATCTTATTGTGAATATTGTATTGACCTAGATTTGTAAAGATCCATGAAGAGTATAATTATTTATTGGTTGAAGAAAATGTGCATAAGTATATGTGGTTGTGATTGTAAATATTGTAATGAGTTGTGTTATAAAGCTATAGTAAGCCATATGTTTGTCATGTTTTCAATAGTGGACAATGTAAATACTACAATGAGTTGGATTATAAATCTCCATAGGTAGTATATTTTGTTCTCAATGCTTTCTTTGGTTATAGGTATCATTGAATACCAAGAATGGAATTCCATTAAGGGGGAGGGGTTTGTAACATCCTCGGGTTAAAATTTCATCTAATAAAGTTAATAAAGGAAAAAATAAGACCGAGGTCATGGGACTCATATTCCAGGCTAAATGTTGGGTAAATAATCTTAGTGGGTGTAATTTTAGTTTATTATGGCTAAGGAAATTGGCAAAGGAATTGGGAAACACATTGAAAAGAGAAAGAGGAAATAATTGGCATTTTATTTATGAAAAAAAGGAAAATAGGTGTAAAGGGAGGTGAAATGTCACAAGTTTGCATGAGAGGGAAAATGAAGGAAAAATAGAGGAAATTTAGGAAAATGGAGGCCTCAATAATAAAAAGGATTCTAAGGATCAATTCATGGATTTTGTTAGTATTTGTTTAGAGATCTCTCTCAATTCTCTCTCTTTCATACTCTTGAACACTTAGGGAATTCTTGGAGCACTCTAGCATTGGAGAAAGGAAGGAAAAGAAAGGATAAGAAATTAGTGTTGGCATTATGATGCATGTGTTGTACTTGATGGCAACCCACTTGTAGTAGAACAACTGACTTATATATGGTAACTAGATGAATCTACGTAACTATATGAATCTACCGAAGAGATATCATATGTGACAGAATGCATGGCAGTTGTGTTTATAGTTGTGACAAAATGCAAGGCAGTTCAAAGGAATCAGTTTAGATGTAATGTACAATGGAAAATCACATTACAATAGGTCTATTCGGAGGGAACAAAGTAATGGTACAAAATAATAGGATGAAGGAACAAAGGACTACATATCAGAATCAAGAAGTTTAAGAAAAAGGACATTTTCAGGTATGTTAAGTTGTATATGCGGGTTTACTATACAAAAAGTTCCTATACATGCATGTTCACTGTAAAAACGAGCATGTACATGTAGGTTCATTGTAAGAAAAAGAGCATATAAATATGCACACACTTTCACAAGAGGAAAAGAGCGTATGAGTTGGTAAATCAAGGAAATTCAAGATTAAAGAATAGGAAGGGTCAATACCATGGCATTAGCCCACAATATTGAGTGGAGTAATGGTTATTTGATCCCGTCCAAGAATACCACTGGCTCTAAGTATTGTTTTGGTCAGAGATATTGAGAGCGTATGGGTTGGTAAATCAAGGAAATTCAAGATTAATGAATACCAAGGGTCAATACCATGGAATTAGCCCATAATATTGAGCAGAGTAATGGTTATTTGATCCCATCCAAGAATACCATAGGCTCTAAGTATTGTTTTGGTTAGAGATATTGAGGAACGCCAAAAACTATATAAGGAGGAGAAGATCAAAGGGCTAAGTGCACAAGTAATGAATATCATATGAAGTGCTAGATCAAAAGAAAATATGCATGTTATGGGTTTCTCATGCTTTGCTTGATCTAGACTAAGTATGCACTGGAGTGTTCGATGATGGATGAGATCTAATGATGGAACAGGATCACAATAACTTATCATTATGTGATCTGATAATGGTTAGGATAGATCAGAGTGCTAACAATTCTTTTGTGCTTTATATGATATGATATGTGTATATCTGAAGCCTAGAATAGCTACAAAGTTATATGTTTTTATTTGCAGATCTATACGTTGGTTCACCTTAGTGAAGGCGCATATACATGATGGTTCGGCACTTCCAAGTAGTGTATACAAAATAAAAGCTTGTTCTTCCGGGATGGCTGATCTATCTAATCAGTGTTGTTGTTTTACTGTTGTTTGTCAATGATACCTTCATTAGATCTGAAAGTAAAATTTTTTATGTAAGGAGATTGAGTCTGCTTGATAGATTGATTGAGAAATATGGGTGGTCCTTGTTGCTATCTATTTAGAACTCCGTAATATGACAATAGATCTTCATAGTGTCACTAATTGGTACAGTTTGTGGTTTAGAGGTTTTATGATTCAATATCATTAGAGGAATACATAGGTTGGGCTGAAGGAAGTAGTATATACGTGAAAGTTGGCTTGATTGAAGGAGCGTATACATTCTAACAAGTGAATTTTGAGGTTACAATTGGGTTTGGTTGATGATGTAGTGTTGTGGATCTAGATCTACGTACTAGTTACAATGATCTATCTATTCCAGTTGATTGGCTGAATTTTGATTAACTAACAATTGATTGGGTTTTAAGTGAATGGTTGACTTAGTTGTGTCAAAGGTTCAGTGATTGTTTGATTCAGTCTGTTAGATGTTTCAGTGTTTGATTGATTCAATTGTGTTTGATTAAGATATTGATGATTGGGTTTCAGTTATATCAGAGATTGATGATTAGGTTTCAGTGATTGTTTGATGCAGATGTACTTGATGGTTGAATTTCCGTGGTGATTGATTTTGAGCTTCAATGTTACAGATGAGCCCAATATGAAAATTTGATAAAACTTGGCTTACATATTGTGTTGTTGTGTACCAGGAGTATCTAGTATGAAAATTTATGAAACGTGGTCCCTGGAGGATACTAAGGGTTGGAGCCTTTAGTGAGGAAGTCAAAGCTTCATGTCAATAGTGGCTGGTGATTTGATCACAAGGTTGGAGTGTTGGCATTATGATACAGGTGTTTTCCTTGACGGAAACTCACTCACAGGTCATTTTAGATTTGATAAAAGGAAACTCGAAGTGAACAGGTCAATTCAGAGGTAATAGGGCAGTTCTACAAAAGAACAGGAAGTTGCAACAAAGGTCTACCAATCAGAATCAATAACTTGAAGGAAAAGGATGTTTTCAGATAGTTTAAGTTGTATACATAGGTTAAGCTTGAAAAACAAGTGTATACATGAAGCTTGATGGAACAAAAGGAGTGTATACGTATGCACACACTTTCATAAGAGGAAAAGCGCGTATGGGTTGGAAAATCAAGAAAATTCAAGAGTAAATAATACCAAGGGTCAATATCATGGTATTAGCCCATAATATTGAGTGGAGTAATGGTTATTTGATCCCATCCAGTAATACCACAGTCTTGAAGTGTTGTTTTGGTTCGACGTATTGAGGAAGGCCAAAACTATATAAGGAGGAGAAGATCAAAGGGCCGAGAGTGCAAGTGAAAGGGTTTCTTAGGAATACTTCTATCTGAAGTATATTTTGTGTTGTAGGGGCTATGATTTTGATATATTTGGTGCACTGTGAATTCAATGTTGTATCAGGATCATGAGGCCTGAAATGACTTATCATTCAATGATATGATATTGGTTAGGAAAGATCTGATTTCTTACACATGTTTTATTCTTTAAATGTCATGATCTGTGAATGTCTAAAGTCAAGAATAGTAGTGAAGTTGTGAGTTAATATTTGCATATTTTTACACTAGTTCACCTTCATAAAGGTGCATATACATGCAGGTTTGACTCTTCCATGTAGTGTATGTAAAGAAAAGCTTATTCTCTAGAAATGACTAATCTATCTTATCAGTGCTACTGTTTTACTACTGTCTGTCACTGAAGTCTTCTTAGATCTGAATGTAAAACTCAATGCATAAGGATTTTTGTTTCTGATTGATTGATTTTTTAATTGAGAAGGGCTATCTCTGTTGTTGACTATCTAGAGCTCTGTAAATTGACAATAGATGTTCATAATATTGCTAGTTGGTACAACCTTGATTCACAAGTTTTATGTTTTAGTAGTTTTAAAGGTATATGCAGGTTTGGTTAAAGGATGTAGCATATACAAGTAGGTTGGGTTCAGTAAAGTAGCATGTAGATTCTGATGTATTATTTTCTAAGGTTGCAGCGAGTTCTGAATGATGATGTAGGTTTTTGTGTTTAGCATAGTATTCTGGTGAAAGTGATATGACTATTTAGATTAATTGAATGTTGGTTGATGCAATTTGAGTTTTAAAGTTCTGATGGGTCCAGTGTGAAAATTTGATAAAATGAGGCCTTCACATTATGTTTTTGTGTACCAAGAGCATCCAATGTAAAAATTAATGAAACGCGGTCCGTGGAAAAAGAGAGAAGGTTGTAGCCTTTTGTAGGCCGGTGCCTACATACTAGTAAACACATAAGCTAGTACAAGAGCTAGGGGTTGTAGCTCCTTTCCAATAGAAGCTAGAAAATGGGGGAAGGTTGTAGCCTTCTACAGGTGGGTGACTATGTACTGGTATGAGTTTGCACCAGTTCAAGATTGTAAACATATTTTCTTTATAATAAAAGAAGACAGAGACAATAGCAGCAGGTGGTTTTTCTCTCGCATTGGGTTTCCACCTTAAATCTTGGTGTTACTTTGTGCTTCTTATGTGTGATGGTTCATTATGTTATTACTGCACTTAGTTATTGTATAATAAGTCATGCATGCATTGATTAAAGATCAACACAAGATAAATTGACTAAATCATAAGTTCTCTGGATATATGCTGGTTTCTCTAATCACAGTAGCATGCACACACAAGTTCACCTCGCTGGAGTAGTGTATATAAATGTCTTTTGGAACTAAATATTATTGAATTGTAAATACTGATTCATCCCCCCTCTCATTATTATTTCCAAAAATTGGTATCAGAGGAGGTCCTTCAGAAGAAGCTAGATTGCTTGAAGGGATATCTTTCAAGATGAACAATCACGAAGGCATGGGATGTATCAGACCACCAATCTTAAATGGGAACAACTTGGTATATTGGAAAATAAGAACCAGAGCCTATCTTCAGTCGCTTGGAGTAGATCTTTGGGAAATTTTGGAAGGAGGATATCAATTTCCTGTAGCAATACCTACAGATACAACATGTAAGAAGCTATATGAAACCAATGCTAAAGTAGTCAATACTTTATTGGGAAGTTTGTCAAAATCAGAATTCGACAAAGTCAAGAAGCTCGTGATAACCAAAGAGATATGGGACAAAATCATTCAGAGCTACGAATGAGACTCGCAAGTAAAATGTCCTAATCTTCAAACACTCAGAATTAAGTATGAAACTCTTAAGATGCACAGTGATGAAATTATTGCTAGTTACCTTTTACGTGTAGAAGAGATTGTTAATTGTGTGAAGAATATGGGTGAAGAGATAATGGAGGCTACTTTAGTAGAGAAAGTTTTGAGATCTTTGTCTTCTAAATTTGAGTCAAAAGTATCTGCCATAGAAGAGAAACAAGACCTTCAATCTATTATTTTTGTTCAACTTCATGGAATTATAACTTCCTTTGAAATGAGGAAAAGAGGTCCATCAGATATGAGAGAAGCCACTTTAAAAGCTTCATCAAAGGGAAAAGAAAAGGAAGACCACAATGAATCAAGATATATTACGGAAGAAGAAGATGAGGTAAAATTTGTTAAGAAGCTTCAACGGGGTTCCGGAAAATTCAGAGGTAAGATACCATTCAAATGATTTTCTTGTGGTAGAGTTGGCCATTATGCTGCAAAATGTCCTCATAAAGGTAATCATGAAAAGGAAAGGAATCTGCAGAAGGAAATAGAAAATAGGCTGTTAATAGAATAAGTTACTATGGTCATGAAGACAGTGATGGATTACGTATTAGTGATGAAGATGAAACTAAACAAGTTATAAACTACTCATGGCTTATGATAATGATGATTTTTTGGATGCCTTAGAAGAGGAAGACATTCTTGAAGAAATCATAAAACTCAAAATCTTTTTGGAAGAAAATAATATGATCATAGAAATGTTGACACATCAATTCACTGAAAGAGAAAAGAACAATGAAAAACTAGAATGTGAAGTTGTGGGTCTAAGAAAATAACTAGAGAAGACAAAATCTCTTAACATTAGATTTGCTAAAGGATCAGAAACTTTAAATGAAATCATTAAGGTTCAACATTATCCTCTTATAAAAACAGGTCTTGGATATACTGAACAATCATCTCAATCACAAAAGTCATCCGCCTCCACTAGAAGCTATCTTGATGCATCAAAGACCAGTGAACAATATGCCAATCATCAACAAAAGCCTAAAAGTACTCATTAGGTAAATCATGCTCAATTTACTCCAAGGATGAACATCAATAGAAGCATGAACAAAAAGGTAAACAATGCCAAAATATTCTATGATCACAAAAGCTTCTTTAATGGACAATGCTTTTCATTCCATAACTTTGGGCATATGGCTGGTCAATTTGTTGCTTACAAAAATATCATGACTAGAGAATTAAGAAATCAAAAGGAATGTAACAGGAATCAAGAAAAGTTCCTATAATAACTTTTCTCCTCTTGAAGATGGAACTAAATGTTCATTTTGTAATAACTTTGGCCATGAAGAATCTGAATGCAAGAGGAAATTTCTGCGAACACTTCCAGAGGAGAAAACATCATCAATTTCCAAGGTATGGAGAAAGAAGCAATTTTGAATCAGAAATATGTGGCATACCTCTGTTTGCAAAAGGACAAGAGAATCAATTGTACATTGATAGCGGACACTCCAAACACATTACATGTGATAAATAGAAACTTCATTCATATAATGCTTTACAAAAGGAAAATAATGTATCATTTGGAAATGACACATGAGCCATCATTAAAGGTAAAGGTTTTGTTTATTTGAAATAAAATAGTTAAAGTTGGAAATTTCATGTATGTTGATGGCTTAAAACATAACTTGTTAAGTGTCATTCAAATGTGTGATCAAGGAAATGAAGCTGTGTTTATATCAAGCAGATGTGTGCTTGATGAGCTTCATATACAAGAACTCCAAATAACTTATACATACTAAATGGAGGACCAAAACAATTCCATCTAAGAAAAACATATGAAAACCGGTTATGACACAGAAGATTGGGGCATATAAGATTTTCTCAAATACGAAAATCATGTAGGCTCAAGGCAGTCTATGATCTTCCAGACATCAGCATTCCAGAAAATGTCATATGAAAAACATGTCAAGTCGGTAAGCAAACCAGAGTTGACTTCAATGAAAATAAGGATCGGCAAGTAAGCCTCTTGAGCTCATCCATATTGGTTTATGTTGACCAACAAGGAAAAGGTCACTTCTTGGAGAAGGATACTTTATTTTATTCATTGATGATTTTTATAGAATGTGTTGGATAGGTCTACTAAAGCATAAATATGAAGCATTTGAAAAGTTTAAGGCCTTCAAAGCTTTAGTTAAAAATGAATAAGATCGAAAAATCAAATGTCTCAGATCTGATCGAGGTGGGTAATTCATATCAGAAGAATTCTTTGATTTTTGTGAACAACATGGAATAAAAAGGAAATTCTTAGCTGCCAGAACTCCTCAACAAAATTGCATAGTGGAAAGAATGAACATAGCAGTTCAACAAAAGGCTCAAACTATGCTTGATGAATCTGGAACTCCTGCAACTTTCTCGGGTGAATCTGCATTTGTTGTCATGACCATTCCCAACAAATCTAATGTTCAGGTAAATAGTGGTCAAAATCCATATCAATGGAAAGCCTCCTACTATAAAACACTTTAGAGTTTTTGGAAGTAAATGTTTCATCAAAAGGACTAATGAAAAACTTGGTGAGTTTGAGCCCAGAGCAGATGAAGGAATTCTTCTTGGTTATTCATCCAAAATTAAAGGACACAAATGTTATAATAAAAGACTTCAAAAAATTGTTGAATGCATTGGTGTAGTAATTGATGAAGCATGCAAAAATCTGGAATAGATGAAATCAACAAATGAATATGACAATGAGGAGGATGATGAATGCTTTCCCATATCAAATCAAAATGATATAGAGGAAGAAACTAATGAAGCATCAGAAGAAGTAACATCAGACAGGGAAAAGACTCCATCTAGGTATGTTTAAAAGAGTCATCCAAAATCTCAAATTCTAGAAGAAAAAGGGTCTGGTGTATAGACAAGAAGAACTCTTATAGGAAACTCCAGTTATCTAGCATTACTATCCTCCATAGAACCACAAAATATAAATGAAGCTAGAAAAGGTGAATGTTGGGTTAAGGGCATTGATGAATAACTTGACCAAATTGAAAATAATGATACTTGGGAATTAGTTTCTAGACGTCATGATAAAAATGTTATCGGAACAAAATGGATATTTAAGAATAAGTTGAATGAAAATGGAGATGTTATTAGAAACAAAGCAAGACTTGTTTGTAAAGGCTATGATCAACAAGAAGGTATACACTTTGAAGAAACTTTTGCACCTATTGCCAGACTTGAAGCCATAAGAATGTTTCTTGCTCTTTTAAGTTTTTAAAAATTCAAAGTATATCAAATGGACATAAAATAAACCTTTCTTAATGGAGATTTAGAAGAAGAAGTTTATATTGAGAAACCAGAAGGGTTCATTCTAGGAAATGATGCAAATCTTGTATGTAAGCTCAAAAATGCTCTATATGGTCTATCACAAGCTCCAAGGGCCTGGTATTATTGTCTTGAGAGATATCTACAACAACAAGGATTCACAAAAGGTTCTGCAGACAAAAACTTATATACAAAGACTGAAAATGACAAATTGCTAATTAATGTTGTTTATGTTGATGATATCATCTTCGGTAGCAGCGAAGAACCTATGAGTCATAACTTTTCTTTGGTTATGCAACAAGAATTTGAAATGTCCTTACTTGTTCAACTTACTTATTTTCCTGGTCTACAAATACAACAAACAAAAGATGGTATTTTTCTTCCGCAAACTAAATATGTCAAGAAGATTTTGAATAATTATGGAATGGAAGATTCTAAACCAGTATGTACTCCAATGGTAACAGGATGTAGTTTCAGTTCTAATGATGAATCACCTACAGTGAACCAACCGACATACAGATCTATGATTAGAAATCTACTTTATCTGACAAGTACCATACTTGATATCGTGCATGCAGTAGGAATTACTGGAAGGTTCCAAGAAAATCCAAAGGAATCACATCTTAAGGCAATAAAAATAATATTCAAATGTCTTCAAGGAACTCAATACTTTGGTCTATGGTATCCTATTGATATAGATCTTACTCTTCATGCATATACATATGCATATTGGGTATGAAATGTTGATAGAAAAGCACTAATAGAGGTTGTTCACTTGTGGGGGCCTGACCCAGGTTTAGCATTAGTTAGCCAAACAAATCCATACACTACTGGCACTTTTGGTATCCACCCACAGAGCACGGACTGAAGTCTTAGTCGAAACAGTAGGGGGGATGTTGGAACCAAGTTTTCGCACTCTTGAGATACTGAAGTCTCACCCGAAGCAGTATGGGGGGATGCTAGAACCAAGTTTCTGCACCCCTGAGACGGTTGTGGTGTCGGTTTATCCCGGCTATCCCTGCCCTTGCATAGGTTTCTTAGCCCTTTGTTCCACCCTTTAGTGCCTTCGCAAAAGGGTACAATAAGATTTTTTGCAGCCTTAACTAGGGGCTGATATACTTTCGCGTTGTTAGGGCAGCGAACTGCAATATCTTCCAAACAAGGCTAATTGTCTTACTTATATTATTAGCAGATATTAGTTAGCTTCGAGTAAACATATCTTCTTACTTGCATTCTCTTAACTAACACAATTACATATATTCACACATCATATAAGCATTATAAGTGAAATTCATACCCAACATAACCAGATGCATAAACAGGAAATAAGGATGTAGAAATTGTATAATACTTCTCTTTATTGATAATTCAGAACAATTATGGACTCAACTTTCCCTACACACTCAGCTACATGGGTCCATGTATTCAGCTATGGACTTCTAGGCTTCTGCACACTCAGCTGCAGAGCCTGTACCTACGCTATGACCCAAACTTAGACTTTTTCTATAAAGTTATGGCTCAATCCTTCATGATTATTGATTTGTTCTATTTTTTAAAACATCATAGAGCCTAGCTCTATTTATACAATCCCATGGTCTGCGGACCATGGGTAGATCCTTTACAACTGACATTACATTTTCAAAATAACAGTGGACAACCCTATGACTCTTTAACATCTAAGTGCTCCGTGACCACAAAATGTAGAGTCTGTAGGTTTTAACCCTACACAAAAATTACCTGCATACGAATTCTAAAACATAGAAAATAAACAATGCGAGAGCATAACACATAAAGCACATATACACAGAGATTTTCACTGGATCCCAAAACCAGGACCAACAACTTGATTTTTCATTATGTTCCTTTCAATGTTACAATACATATTTATACATGCTGAAGCATCAAATACCATGGACCGAAAACCATCGCGTCCAAAACCATGTGCGAAAGACATGCACAAAACCATAGGCAAGGCCATCCAACCTAATATAGAGTCCAAAACCACATAGAGTGGGGTTACCTGCAGCCCTCAAACACCCTGTGACCCCCTTGCTATGCAGTTGGTGCAACGAAGGGGGGGGCTTCGCCCCCCTTCTAACCCCCCCAGTTAACTATGTGGGCTAGTGATGGAAAGAATATAACACAACGAAACATTCTCCCACTTGTTGTTTTCTTTCCACAAGGGGCCACAAGAGAGCTTAGTCATTTATCGAGCCCTACAATGCCCATTGTTTCTCTAAAACTGGAGAACTTCTCAGAGCTCACAGATTTTGTCAATGTATCTGCAATATTATTGCAAGTGTCCACATTTATCAGCAACACCTTTTTGTCTTCTATCATATCCCTCACAAATTGATACTGAACATCAACGTGCTTTGTCTTTGGATGATATGAAGGGTTGTTTGTCAAGAAAATTTCACTTTGGTTGTCACAGTTTATCCTTATAGCTCCCTGTACTAACCCCATACTTGAACACAATCTCTGCAACCAAACTGCTTCCTCGCTTGCATGAGTGGATCGCTTGTATTCTGCTTCTGTAGTTGATAGTGCCACTACATATTGTTTCTTACTCATCCAACTGACTACACCTCTAAATAGATTAAAGACATAACCACTTGTAGATCTTCTCTAATCCATATATTTAGCTCAGTCTGCATTAAAAAAGCCACGAATTTCTAACACTCTGCCTAATCCTGGTCTTCCTTGGTAGCTCAAACCATAATCACTAGTGCCACACAAATACCTGAAAACCCGCTTCA
The DNA here is from genome assembly GCA_031772625.1 of Pinus tabuliformis. NCBI lineage: Eukaryota > Viridiplantae > Streptophyta > Pinopsida > Pinales > Pinaceae > Pinus > Pinus tabuliformis. The sequence continues at coordinate 365,281,139 of CM062819.1, forward strand.
CTGCTATCCAGTGGTCCTTCCTTGGTTTTGACATAAACCTGCTCAAGGGTCCCATGGCATGTCCAATGTCTGGGCTAGTACAAACCATCGCATACATTAAGCTACCAACAGCACTTGCATATGGAAAACGGGACATGTCCTCTTCCTCTTCTTGTGTCTTGCGACATTGTTCAGTAGATAACTTTACACCTCTAGGAATAGGAATCTTCACTAGTTTACTATCTTGAATATTAAACCTCTACAATATTTTCTCGACATACTTCCTCTGGTTTAACTAGAGCTTCCTCTTTGTCTGATCTCTTTTAATTTCCATGCCCGAAATATAGTTTGCAGCACCAAGATCTTTCATGTCGAATTTGGAGGACAAATGGGTCTTCAAATCCTCGATAATTTCTTTGTCATTTCCAACCAGCAACATATCATCCACATACAAGACCAGATAAATAACACAGTCACCAATTAATTTAAAATACACACAGTTATCTACTTTACTTCTAGTGAAGCCAAGTCCTGTATAAAGGTATCAAATTTCTGATACCACATCCTTGGTGACTAGATCAACCCATACAAAGACTTCTTTAACTTGCATACTAGTTCTTTCTTACCCTTCATTGCAAAGCCTTTAAGTTGCTTCATGTAAATCTCCTCTTCCAGATCCCCATGAAGAGATGATGTCTTCACATCCATCTATTCTACCTCAAAATCAAAAGCAACAACAACAGATAAAATTAATCTAATAGAAGTTACCTTGGCAACAGGAGAAAAAATATCACCAAAATCGATTCCTAGCACTTGGGAATAAACTTTTTCTACCAACCGAGCTTTGTATTTCTCCACCTTTCCTTCTACATTTGTCTTCTTCTTAAACACCCATTTGCTACCAATGGGTTTCCTTCTAGCCAACAACTCCACCAGATCCTAAGCCTCATTTTTCTACGAAGATGCCATTTCATCAACCATGGCGTCTTTCAAGAGTTTTCCATCCTCTAAATCTACTACTTCCTTCACAGTTCTAGGATCATCATCAGTAATAGATAAAGCAAAATTTGAACAAAAAGCAGATGGACTATACCTTTTTTGGCTGCCTTCTTTCTCGAACTGATCTTCCCACACCCGGAGTTTGTGGCTCTTCATCTTCTGATTCCTCCTCTACTGTAGAGTCTAATTCTTCCTCCTTTAGCTCAAACTCTATCTTCTCAGGCTCCTTTGGTTGGAATCCATGTTTAATAACATCTTTTACCTCTGTGAACACCACATCTCGGCTGTACACAAACTTCCTTGTTACTAGGTTCCAAAGCTTATAACCCTTTAAACCATCCTTATACCCAATAAATATGCACTTTTCAAATTTAATATCCAACTTGGTTCATTTATCCTTTGGAACATGTACATATGCTTCACATCCAAATACCCTCAGATGTGAAAGAGAGGTTTTCTTACCAGTCCAAACCTCTTATGGAGTCCTATCCTCCAATGTTGATGAAGGTGATCTATTGACTAGGTAACATGTTGTGTCCACCACCTCTGCCTAGAATTCTTGTCCTAACCTGGAGCCACTAAGCATTCTTCTTGCCCTTTCCATCAATGTTTTGTTAATTCTTTCTGCAAGTCCATTTTTCTCAAGTGTGTATGGAGTAGTATTCTGTTGTGCTATACCACACTTCCTACAAAATTCTTCACATTCCTTACTACAAAACTCTCCACTATTATTTGTCCTCAAAACCTTTATCTTCTTCTCTGTTTGGTTTTCCACTAGAGCCTTAAATTATTTAAACCTAGCAAAGACTTCATATTTCTTCTTAATGAAATGTATCCATGTATTCCTTGAGAAGTCATCTATAAAAGATACATAGTACAAAGAATTACCCAGTGATGGAACCTTCACAGGTCTAAACACATCACTGTGCACAAGCTCTAATATCTGTTTCGCCCTCTTACCAACAGAGTGAAAACTCACCCGATTCTTCTTCCCATATACACAATTTTCACAGAAATAAAAATCCAGAGAGCTATTACTCATACCTTCTACCATACCTTTACCATGAAGTATTCGAAGGCCCTTCTATCCATTATGTCCAAACCTTTGATGCCACAGCATGGTCTTCTCTCCAGAGACCAATATATTTTTTGCTCCACTTTCAGGAACCACAAAACTGTTGAACCCATAAAAAATAGTGCTACCTTACAACATGTACAAAGTTCCAATTCGAACTCCCTCCAGCAATACCAATGCCCCGAAAACCATCTTGCAAGTATCCATCTCAAACGCTATTTTTACACTTGCATCATCCAGCTTGCTTATAGAAATCAGATTTCTGGCAAGTGCAGGAATATGCAGACCACCAGGAAGTGTTCTAACCCTTCCACCTTGCAACTTCAACTTTACTTTTCTGCGACTAGTGATTCTAGCCTTCCTATCATCCCTTAAGAAGACATCACCAGCATCATATTTCTCATACTTGCAAAACCACTCTCTATGTGGAGTGAAGTGAAATGATGCACCTGAGTCAATCAACCATGCCTCGTGATCTACATGTGTACTTGAAGAAGCCAAGTACACATCCCCACCTTCATTTGAGGTGGTTTTCGCCTCTACAAAAGGAGCATCATTAGATCCCTTTCCTTTATTAGGAGCTTTAGATTTACAGTCCCTTTTGTAGTGCCCTTCCTTTCCGCATTTCCAGCACACCACATTTATAGGTTTTCCTAGAAACTTAGATCTCCCTCTAGATTTATACCTCCAACTTGACGACTTATTTTTGTTTCTGTTATGGAACCGTCTTCGTACAAACAAGGCATCACCATTCTGGCGCTCCATATTTTTCCATCTCATTTCCTCCATCAACAAGGATGAGACTATTTCATCAAATTGCAAGGCAGATGCATTGCTACCCAGTGTAATAACCAGACTATCCCACGAATCTGGTAGAGAGCACAACAAACTGATGCACTTATCTTCATCTAAAATTTTAATATCAACAGATGATAACTTACTTATCGTAGTATTAAATACATTTAGATGCTTTGTCACTGAGTCTCCATCTTTCAACCTCTGGTTATACAACTTTTTCTGTAGGAACAATTTATTCACCAAAGACTTAGATTGGTATAAATTCCCTAACTTGTCCCACAAAGCCTTCACCATAGCTTCCCCTGATACGTTTAGCAATACTGAATCTGAGACACACAATCATAATGTGCTCTTTTCCTTTTGATCCAACTACTTCCATTCTTCATTAGACACTCCCGTTGGTTTAGTACTTGCATCTACTACAATTCGCTAATCTTTATCCACCAATAGATCCTCCATCTTGAGTTTCCATAACTCAAAACTCTGACCATTAAATTTCTTGATCTCTATCTTTCCACTGCTTGCCATCTTCTTTCACCACCAAAATCAATCCCACATATCTCCCACTAAACAGGGTCTACCATAGGCTAGAGCAAAACCCCCCAGCAACAAAGGCGTCCCCTTGAAGCCAAAACAACTTTGATACCAAATGTATCTTTTAACCGTGTACAGAAATTACTTGCACACGAATTCTAAAACATAAAAAATAAATAATGCGAGAGCATAACACATAAAACACATATACACAAAGATTTTCCTCTGGATCCTAAAACCGAGACCACTAGCTTGATTTTTTATTATGTTCCTTTCAATGTTACAATACATATTTATACATGCCAAAGCATCCAATACCATGGACCAAAAACCATCGTGTCCAAAACCATGTGCGAAAAACATGCACAAAACTATAGGTAGGTCTGCCCAACCTAATATAGGGTCCAAAACTAAAATTTTCTAGGACGCTGCCTCAAACCCCATAGAGTGGGGTTACCTGCACCCCCCAAACCCCCTATGACTCCCCTTGCTATGCAATCGGTGCAACGAAGGGGGTGCTCCAACCCCCTTCTAACACCCCGATTAACTATGTGAGCTAGTCATGGAAAGACTATAACACAACCCAACATAGTCTTTACATTTGGATTAAAAAATTAGACAAAAATATGGGCTTTTAGCCCCAAACCTACCTTTGGGGGATCCCAAGCCCAACAAGCCCCCAACACAAACATCATGACTCGCCCTCGCGTCACTCTGTAGGTGTGGATATCATAGCGCAAAGACCTCCCAGCTCCGTTTGGATCACCACAGCTTCGTAGCACAATAAGCGATCACCTATTGGACTTCTTCCACTCGCTGCTTAGTGACTGCTGCTGAACTTATACCCTAAATCTTTGGCTGAGATGCCTATAGTTGCGTGATATTTCATTCAATGGATGACGTGATTGCATAAGCCTCGTCTATCCATGGCTATAAGCACACTGTTAAGACCACTTCTTTATCCCGAGTGACATCAACCTATTCCTTAAGCGCCTTTGCCTCTTACATCCATGCGAGCCTCTGTGTAAGGGCAACCATTTGTGCAACGCATTTGACCTCATCATATTTTTGCTATATGTCATGTGCCTTTGTCTCCAAGCACTCTTCATTAGGGTCCTCCTCTAGGGTGGTTAGGACCTTGAATGATTGTTCAAAAAGTTGCATACAGTTTGCCATTGCATTGTCAACTGCTGGTATTATTGTTGTAACAGCGGTGGTATGTTGTTCCCTAACTTGCAATGGAGTTGAAGGCTAAGCCCTCAACTAAAATTCTGTGATCTATAGGTTCAGTTCCAGCTGAACCCTTGCCATCTCTTCTTGAGCATCGCACAACCCTGTGGCCAACTTACAGAAGCATACCTCCACCGATTCTTTGGCTTGAATGTCCGACTCTAGTACCATCTGACATGCTTCTTCCATTATCTACATAATTTTTTTATTTTTCTCCACAGCCTTGTTGCGTTGCAGGCCCAACTACTCGATGTTGATGCGTTTTTCACTTATCACATGTAGAGTGTGACTCTCGCTGGCTCGAAGTTCTGTGGTGACTCCATCCTACAAGAGGTAGAGCATCTATCAAGGGAGCACGACTATATTCAATCATACCCCTTTCAAGCTGTTGATCATGGTCTTGTTGGCCTCATTCTTTGTAGTAGGTGCCCTGTTTCGTAGCACTATCATGTTGGTAATCCTTGTGTTCAACATCTCCTCGGCCATTGAAGTGTTGATCACGAGGTTGGTGGACACCGTGCCAGCCTATGGAGTGTGAACCTACAACTCCTTCAGCTTTGTCCGGAGAGTCCCCAATACAAACTATTGCTATTTTTTGAACTATTGAAGGGCCTCTGCAATGACATCCATCATTGTTTCTCTGATATCATCCAATTCCCCCTCACTGAGGGTGATTGGGTTGAAGGATTTCTTTGATACCTTGGTTTTCTTTCGTGGCACTGAATTCTTTAGCGACTACAGATGCTTGTGTTGGGTGTATGTCATCTCTGGGTCTGTGCCACCTTGTTCTGTCCCTATTTCTACCTCAGTTCCAGGTGAAGGTGACTTCTGCCATTCACGCTCTTCTCCTCCTATTTTCTGTTATTCCATAAATCTCATGATGTCGCATGCTACCTAGTACTTAGCCTCTACTTCCTCTTTTTGGTGCTTCTTCACTAGCTACTCCATTCAGGGATTTGTTTCTTCCTTCTTGTGTTGTGCAATGGACTTATCTGTTTCCATCGTGAAGTCATCTGGAGCACACCACTTCAGTAGCCAAGACTTGAGGACTCCAAAAATTACGTCATCAGTCACCAGATATGGTAAGTTATGCCATGTCTTCGTGGGGTCCTTCTGCACCTTGATAAAAATATGGTGGAAACCCTCTTTGAACTCTGCAAAGCTTTGCAAATTGGTGTATACTATGGGAAAAAATCGTGGCTTGGGATTGTTCCCCATATGGATACTCATCTCCATTAAGACCCAAAATATCTTACTTTCTTTGATATGTTGCGCACCCTTGGTCACCCATAGTGAAGCATATTTCACTACCTTTGCAATGTCTGGGGTGACCGAAGGGAATTGGTTGTCTTTTGGCAGCTCACATGCCACCAATATGATCAACAATAGGAGCCATGCATAGTGAAACATTTTTCCCTACTCCTGTGCCTCACGACAGTTCACAAGGAACTCGTTGCATAGATAGTTCACCTTGTTGAACTGGACTGCTTCTTCATGTTGGGCCACTAGTGAAATCACATGCGTGGGCACCTCATATGTGCAGCACTTCCACATCACTTTTCTTGCTAAAATTTGTGTTGTGACCTTAACTACATGGCTGTTAATATTGGAGATGGCATACCCTTGCTTCTTCTTCTCGAACTTGAACTTCTTCTTCATCTCTTTTGTGAGGGCCAACTCACCACCTTTTCCTTCTGATATATTGGCTAGATCCTTTGCTGAGTAAGGCAGTCGTGTGATCTGATGAATCAAGTTGTCTGTGATGGGAATGGGCTCCTCCAACCACACATACCCATCATGCACCAAGCAGATAAATTGCCTGAGGACAAAGATGGTCACTAGGGTGGGGTGGTAATGCAAAACCCAAAGCAGGTTTAGCAACCTGGCTTTCTCTACACCCTTGAGCCATGTGCGTGGCCCCAATTCAATCATTCTGGCCATCGAGTCAATCTGTCGGTGCATTAGCTACTCAGTCTCTAAACGTAGGAATTTCTGATGATCCGCGAGGTCCCAATATTTGAATTTCATTACAGGAACTCACCCCAAGTGTTGTCCTGCAAAAATAATGTCATCTGTGAGAATTGTAGTTTGCAGAGAGCTCTTCCTCTCATCTATATCCTTTAGCAACTTGGCTTTACCCTTGCATGGAGGAGCATATTCAGGTAACCGGGTAATAAGACCTACACCCTCAGTTCCAACTTCCATTTCCACATCCTCCTCATCCTCCTGCATTTCTTCAGATTCTTCGTCATCGAACTCCATATTAATGGCCTTCCCCTTTCCCTGCAAGGTGAGCTTCATCCTCTATGGGTTTCTTGGTGATACGCATACCGAGATCGTAGCCTACTTATCCTTCTTAGGTCTCGGTGTTTTGGGTGATTGAGGGACCTCAACTCTCACTCCAGTGGTCTCTAGGGCTTCTACTACTACAATTTACTATGTAGCTTCCTCGAGTGTCAACATCATTCTAGTCAGGAGGTCCTGCGTCTCCTTTGGCAATGTTTCAAACACTAAACTTGTTCTCAAAGCCTCAAATTTTGAAATTGACCATTCCCCCCACATTTGGCCCATTCATGCTAGACTGGCAGCAAATTTTCAAGAATCTAGCCCATAAATATAACCTTAAATGCCTTCTGCCCACTCAATTTGGCCTCAAATCGACCATCAAATCGTGAATAGTGACTTTAATGGTCACTTCCCAGCGGACCTATGCACTAGCACAACTGTGTTCTCCCTGTTGTATACCTTGTGACACTTTGCTGCTTCATGCAGTCCTGGCATCTCGTAGCTCCCAAACCCAGGCAGTGTAGTTTATAATCCCGCGCCTCCTTTCATCTACCTATAGCACTAAGACTGTGCTTCTGTCACCTAGTCAGATGGTCAGGCCACCTCTGTATGGCTTCAATCGACTACCATTCACCTTTCGTAGGAAGGGTTCTCCATTTAACTTATCGAACTAGACCACGTTACCATTGGTAATCTCCTTAATAACATACGGCCCTAACCAATGCATCCTGAATTTTCCGGGGAGTTTATCGAACTTACTATCATACAACAAAATGTGATCATTTACCTTGAATGTGTGCAGCTTGATGTGTCGATTGTGCCATGCTTTTTTACGCTGCTTTTGGACTTTCTAGAGAAATCCAACCAAAAATCACTCTTCTTCAAGCTCATCCAACTACACGAACCTCTCTTCCAGGACTTTGCGAGCTGTCATACCTATGAGCACTGTTATGCATATGCTAGGCATGACATATTCCATAAGCATCACCACTTCAACCCCGTATGCCAGCCTAAAGGGTGTCTGTCCCATTGACTTCTTGCGCGTCATCCGATAAGCCCATAACATTGTAGGTATGCGTAGGTCCCAATCACATCACTAAGCATTACAAACCTTGGTCAGTTAAGTTTCGAGCACTTTGTTGAATGCCTCCACTGTCCCGTTAGCCTGTGGGTGATAAGGTGTGCTCTTTTGGTGATACACCTGAAATTCCTCCTTTAGTGCGATGATCATGTCATTTAGGAAGTGCGTACCTTGATCACTCATCAAGGTATTTGGGCATCAAAATCACATTAGTACATTGTGAAATAGAAACTTTGCGGTAGTTGTGCCCATGCAATCCTTCAATGGCTACGCTTTTGCCCAACGAGTCAAGTACTCTGTCGCATTGATAATGTATCTTGTGCATATCTTTCCTTGGGGTTGAATAGGTCCTATGAAATCTATTGCCCGCTTCTCAAAGGGTAGCAATTTTATTTGTGGATTCAAAGGCATTTCATCCATCTACGTTGGTCTACCTATTCTTTGACATATATCAAACGCCTTACAATATGCTTTTGAATCCTGATGAAGGGTTGGCCACCACAACCCTGCACGTAGAATATTCTGCGTGGTTGATCTCCCTACCCAATGTCCTCCCGTGATGCCCCCATGAGTGCCTACAAGAATGCATCTTCATTCAAACTTAGGTACATACCTTCACAGTATCTCTTCAGTTCCCATCTCATATAGATTCCCAACAATGACAAAGAAATCTACCGCGCGCACCACTAATTCCTTTTTTTTGGATAGAGTAACCTTTCGGCACAGTTCTTGTTGTTATGAAGTGTATTATATCCTCAAAAATTCCATCAGCAACACACACACCAAAGATCTACGCATCAGGTAATCCTTCCTCCAAATTAGAAGGTTCCTCCCCTATTTCGATGTGCGACAGATGGTCTGGTCCCGCATTCAGTTGTCCAAGCTTCACAACAACTTCAAAATCGTACTCTTGGAACAATAAGATCCATCTACAAATTCACCGCCCCCAACGCAGGCTTATTGACTAGGTACTTCAGCATGGAGTGATCCATATACATCTTAAAGTGGTCTCCTACCAAGTAGTATCAGTACTTCTGGAGTGCGTACACCATAGCCAACCCCTCGCGCTCAGTGGTGGAATAGTCCCTCTCCTCTTTAGCCAACTATGCGTGCGGATCATTCTACCCGTCGCACTTGTCTATTAATGGCATCTTAGGCATCCTAAACCCTACTCTCATCATCCTCCTACATTCGTGCCAATCGCCAAAGCTTCCCTTGTGCGTACCCCACCATCTTGCGGGCATAGCATGTAGTACCCAGTCCAACGCCTGGAAGCATTTCTTTTTTGACACCTCCCTTTCAAATGAATCCAAAAAGGTATCTACCTCAGTTAGACCATCATAAGTAGGCAGTGTTCTTTCCTTTGAAAACATATAGCGTAGTGACCAGGCCATCATGTTGCAATTCAACGTAGTGACTTCTTGTAACCGATTATGCCAACGTTCTATTTCTTTGTAGGAATCCGAAGTGTGGGAACTCTCACAATACCACATAATCCATCCATCCATAGTGGGATTCACCTAGTCTTGGTCTTGCACTGTTATCTTATAGATGTATTCCAGATCATCATCACTCTCATAGTCACAGACTAGTTCCATATAGCACGATCCCTCAGCAAGATCTATGGGTATTGTTATGCACAATGATGTCTTCTCAAATATCATCTTCCACTTCTTCAGATTAATTACCCTGTTCATATTAGTAGCCCAGTCAATTCCCAAGAGTGTAGGGTAGAAATTTCTATCATCAACAATCTCTATTACTTCAAAATTTTCTAGCGCGCTCGCTCCCTCAATATCCACGATCACTCCCTACACCCGCTCCATGGGTATGATTTTCTGTTGATTTTCCATCCTTAGGTGAATTGGAGCCCATTGTAGTGTAGGTCTCCCCATTCGATCCCATGTTTGTTTCAGTAGTACACTCGCATCTGATCCCAAATCCAGAATGACTTGATCCATTCCATATTCTCTGATCTATGCAGTGACTCTCATTTCACGCCCCATCCTTGTCTTATGCTTTTTGATCTTGTGGACTACATGCAGCTCACCTGGCACAGTCCTAGCAGATCTATTAATAACTTCATGTAACCCTTTCACAACCTTACTATCATGTAGTAACTTCATATAGGTTTTTGGGAAAGTTGTGAGCATAGAGGGGTCAATCTGCAACTTAGGGTTATCCTTGCTATCCGAAGTGGAGGCATCAATGAAGCTCTTCTTAGTTTCTATGAAATCTTCATGAGTGCACTCCAAATTGAACTCAGCTTCTTTTAATGGGGATTTGAGAACCCATGTATTATCTTCTAGTTGTTTCCCCTTGTCATCTCCTGTCATGATGCCACTCCAAAGAACTATATTTACGTTCAGATCTTCCTTGTGTGGCTCAGACCTCATCATCTACAGGTTCTGAGTTAGGGGAGGCGATAGTTCCCCTTTGTCATGTATCCTAGCTATTAGTGTAGGACAATATTCTATATCATGATCAAACAATGTGCAATACTTTCATGACGAGGGTGTTGGATTAGTGCAATCACGGAGATAATGTCCTATATGTCTGCAATTGTAGTAGATCAGTTGTCCTTGACCTCTACTAGGTCCCCCTCTACCTAGGCCTCCTCCGCGCCCCTAAAATCCTATCCGTGCCATCCCTGCATTTTGGTCAAGGGGTTGCGTTTCAACCTGAACCGTCTAGGCAAGAGTTCTATCCATCATCAATTCATAGCTCCTACAAGTATGCTCACCATGTCCTACAGACCTACAAAAGTTGCAAAACAACTATTGTGGTGCTTTCACATACTTCTGTGGTAAGTGAGAGTTGCCCATGGCATGTTTTTCATCTACTTGATAGATAGCACACCATAAAGCAGGCATCACACTAGGTCCTGCTTGAGATTCTGGCCTTAAAGGCATCAATCCTCCTCCTCCAAGGTAATATGTGAACACTGGTAGGTGGTCTTTTTCATGACCCTGACTCTTACATTTCAAACACCATACCTCTTCACGGACCTCTGGCCAAACCGTCCTGTCCTGCTTCAGACTTTGCATATCAGGACACAAATTCTTCAACTGCGCATGGATCTGCTAGACTCTTAGATTAGTATCGTACATTGGAATCTTGTGTAGTATCATGGAAATCAGCAAGGCCTCTACCTGAAATTTTATCTTCTGCTATGACAGTTTACTCCTCAAGTGTGGTAGTAGCGAAGCCACAAACCACTCAGGATGATGTATATCTGTTAAATTCATGTTGGCTTGGCGAGTTGTACATTTCGGCCTCTTATCTAGTTCCCAAGGTGTCTCGTCTAGTAGCATCGTGATCTATTTGAATCCCATAATCAACTGTGCTTCAGATTTAGGCCTGCTAAATTACCTATTCAGTGCTACTTGGATGTCCGTTACTTTAGCATTCAGGTTATCGCTGGAGTACTTAATATACCAAGTTAGTGTGCGATATTATAAAGCACTAACCATTGTTGCCTTCTTTATGTGATCATCCATAACACCTTGAGATTCCCATACAACCCTCACAATGAACCAAAATTGGTTTCGGTCCCCATTTCCCAGGCCTTTGAACAAAGGTAGCTTCACTGTGTTTGCCATACTAAATCATGGTGGACGTGGAGGTGGTATGGGTGAAGTTGGAGGTGATGGTGGTAAAGATGGAGGTAATGTGGGAAGAGGTGGTATTCATGGAAATCATTGTCTTATCAACTGAATAACACTTTGCCCAGAGACCTTCGCGATCCCTTCTTCATCCCCTCGCAAAGGTGAAATCAAGGGGCTATGCTATGGGCCCTTATTTCCTTCATTTCTGTAAACTCTTCTGCTTCGCATAGTCCTGAACATCAAGGTAGCTGCATAACCTATTTTTCACACAACAAAATTTTAATCCAAGTATTCAAAGATTTGATGTACTTACCTCACGGTCCTTTGAAAAACTGTCACTTTGCTTCACTATAGCTGACTGAGGTGTCAACCACGAATTAAGTCATAAATCCTCCTATGATGCGATCAAGCCGCGATCTCATGGATCCTTCTGTCCAACCAGCCTTCGATTTCTTTCTTAGTTGGATTCCATTGATATGACATCACACATCTCTATTAGGTTGTGTTATATTCTTTCCACGACTAGCCCAAGTAGTTAACCGGGGTGTTAGAGGAGTGGCAGAGGCCCCCCTTTGATTGCGCCATTATGTAGTGGGGGGGTCGCAGGGGGTTTGAGGGGTGCAGGTAACCCCACTCTATGGGGTCCAGGGTAGCGCCCCGGAAAATTTTGGTTTTGGGCAGACCCATCTATGGTTTTCTAAATGATTTTTGCACATGTTTTTGGATGCGATGGTTTTCGGTCCATGGTATTAGATGCTTCGGCATTTATAAATATGTATTGTAACATTGAAAGGAACATAATGAAAAATGAAGCTGGTAGTCTTGGTTTTGGGATCCAGGGGAAAATCTCTATGTATATGTTTTTTATGTGTTATGCTCTCGCATTGTTTATTTTCTATGTTTTAGAATTCATATGCAGGTAATTTCTGTACGGGGTTAAAACTTACATTTGGTACCAGAGTTGTTTTGTCTTCAATGGGACGCCTTTGTTGCTGAGGTGTTTCTCTTGGGCCTGTGGCAGACCTTGTTTAGTGGGAGATCTATGAGATCGATTCTGGTGGTGAAAGAATATGGCGAGCAGTGGAAATATAGAGATCGAGAAATTAATGGAAATTAATGGTCAGAGTTTTGGGTTATGGAAACTCAAGATGGAGGATCTATTGGTGGATAAAGATCAGTGGATCATGGTAGATCTGGGTACTAAAACAACAAGAGTGTCTGATGAAGAATGGAAGAAGTTTGATCGGAAGGCAAAGAGCACAATACGATTATGTGTCTCAGATTCAGTATTGCTGAATGTATCAGGGGAAGCTATGGTGAAGGCTTTGTGGGATAAGTTAGGGACTTTGTACCAATCTAAGTCTCTGGTGAATAAAATATTCTTGCGGAAAAAGCTATATAACCTAAGGATGAAAGATGGAGACTCAGTGACATATTATCAGAATGGATTTAATACTGTGGTAAGTTAGTTAGCATATTTTGATATTAAAATTTCAGATGAAGATAAGTGCATCAGTTTGTTGTGTTCTCGATGAGATTCATGGGATAGTCTGGTTATTGTAATAGGTAGTAGTGAAACTACCTTGCAGTTTGATAAAATAGTCTCATCCTTACTGACGGAGGAGATGAGACAGGAAAATATGGTGATGCCTTGTCTATACAAGGACCGTCCCATAACAGAAACAAAAATAAGTCATCGTGTGGGAGATACAAATCTAGAGGGAGATCTAAATCTCTAGCAAAACTTATAATGGTGGTGTGTTGTAAATGCGGAAAGGTAGGGCACTACAAAAGGGGCTGTAAATCTAAGGCTCCTAATAAAGGAAAGGGATTTGATAATTCTCCTTCTACAAAGGAGAAAACCACCTCAAATGAAGGTGGGGATGTGTACTTGGCTTCTTAAAGTACACATGTAGATCATGAGGCATGTTTGATTGACTCAGGTGCATCCTTTCACTTCACTCCCTATAGAGATTGGTTCTATGAGTATGAGAAATATGATGATGGTGACGTCTTCTTGGGGGATGAAAAGAAGGCTAGAATCATTGGTCGCAGAAAAGTAAAGTTGAAGTTGCAAGGTGGAAGGGTTAGAACACTTCTGGGTGTTCTGCATATTCTTGCATTAGCCAGAAATCTAAATTCTATAAGCAAGTTGGATGATGCAGGTATAAAAATAGTGTTTGATAAGGATACCTGCAAGATGGTTTGTGGGGCACTGGTATTGATGCAGGGAGTTCGAATTGGAACTTTGTACAAGTTTCAAGGTATCACTATTGTTGATGGGTGCAACAGTTCTGTGGTTCTTGAAATTGGAGCAGAAAATCTAGTGGTCTTTGGAGAGAAGACCATGTTGTGGCATCAAAGGCTTGTACACATTGGAGAGAAGGGCCTTCGAATACTTCATGGTAAAGGTATGGTAGAAGGTATGAGTAATAGCTCTCTGGATTTTGATTTCTATGAAAATTGTGTATATGGGAAGCATAATCGGGTGATTTTCCACTCTGGTGGTAAGAGAGCGAAACATATATTAGAGCTTGTGCATATTGATGTGTTTGGACCTGTGAAGGTTCCATCACTGGGCAGGTTTGTGTACTATGTATAACTTATAAATGACTTCTCAAGGAATACATGGATATATTTCCTTAAGAAGAAATCTGCAGTCTTTGACAGGGTTAAAGAATTCAAGGCTCTGCTGGAAAACCAGATAGAGGAGAAGATAAAGGTGCTGAGTATAGATAACAGTGGAGAGTTTTGCAGTAAGGAATTTGAAGAATTCTGTAAGAAGTGTGGTATAGCACGAAAAAAGACTACACCATATACACCTTAGAAAAATGAAGTTGTAGAAAGAATGAACAAAGACGTTGATGGAAAGGGCAAGAAGAATGCTCATTGGTGCCGAGTTAGGATAGAAATTTTGTGTAGAGGCAATGGAGACAACATGTTACCTGCTCAACAAATCACCTTCATCAGCATTAGAGGATAAAACTCCACAAGACTTATGGACTGATAAGAAACCCTCTCTTTCACATCTAAGGGTATTTGGATGTGATGCATATGTACATGTTCCAAAGGAGAAATGAACCAAGTTGGATAGTAAATCTAAAAAGTGCATCTTTATTGGGTATAAGGATGGTTTAAAGGGTTATAAGATTTGGAACCCAGTAACAAGGAAGGTTGTGTACAACTGAGATGTGGTGTTTAGAGAGGTGAAAGATGTTATTAAACATGAATTCCAACCAAAGGAACCTAAGAATATAGAGTTTGAGCTAAAGGAGGAAGAATCAGACTCTATAGTAGAGGAGGAATCAGAAGATAAAGAGCCACAAACTCTGGGTGTGAGAAGATCAGTTCAAGGAAGAAGGCAGCCATAAAGGTATAGTCTATCTGCTTTCTATTCAAATTTTGCTTTATATATTACTGATGACGATCCTAGAACTGTGAAGGAGGCAGTAGATTCAGAGGATGGAAAACTCTGGAGAGAGGCCATGGTTGATAAAATGGCATCTTTGCACAAAAATAAGGCTTGGAATTTGGTGGAGTTGCGAGGTAGAAGGAAACCCATTGGTAGAAAATGGGTGTTCAAGAAGAAGACAAATGTAGAAGGAAAGGTGGAGAAATACAAAGCTCGGTTGGTAGCAAAAGGTTATTCCCAGGTGCCGGGAATTGATTTTGGTGATATTTTTTCTCCTGTTGCCAAGGTAACTTCTATTAGATTACTTTTATCTGTTGCTGCTACTTTTGATTTTTAGGTAGAACACATGGATGTGAAGCCAACATTTCTTCACAGGGATCTGGAAAAGGAAATCTACAGGAAGCAACCTGAAGGCTTTGTGGTGAAGGGTAAGAAAGAACTGGTATGCAAGTTAAAGAAATCTATGTATGGGTTAAAACAGTCAGCAAGGATGTGCTATCCGAAATTTGATACATTTATACGGGGACTTCACTTCACTAGAAGCAAAGCAGATCACTGTGTGTATTTTAAATTAATTGGTGACCATGTTATTTATTTCGTCTTGTATGTGGATGATGTGTTGCTAGTTTGAAATGACAAAGAAATTATCCAGGATTTGAAGACCCAATTGTCCTCCAAATTCGACATGAAAGATCTTGGTACTGCAAACTATATTTTGGGCATGGAAATTAAAAGAGATCAGGCAAAGAGGAAGCTCTTGTTAAACTAGAGGAAGTATGTCGAGAGAATATTGTAGAGATTTAATATGGAGGATAGTAAACCGGTGAAGGTTCCTATTTTTGTAGGTGTAAAGTTATCTGCTGAACAGTGTCCCAAGACACAAGAAGAGGAAGAGGACATGTCATGTGTTCCATATGCAAGTGCAGTTAGTAGCCTGATGTATGCAATGGTCTGTACTAGACCAAACATTGCACATGTAGTGGGAATATTGAGAAAGTTTATGTCAAAACCAGGAAAGGAGCATTAGACAGTAGTGAAGTGGGTTTTCAGGTATTTGCATGGCACTAGTGATTATGGTTTGTGCTATCAAGGAAGACCAAGATTGGACAAAGTGTTGGATATTCATGGCCTTTTTGATGCAGACTGGGCTGGAGATTTGGATCAGAGAAGATCTACGAGTGGGTATGTGTTTAACCTATTTGGAGGTGTAGTCAGTTGGATGAGTAAGAAAAACTTTGTAGTGGCACTATCAACTACAGAGGAAGAATACATGGCAGCCACTCATGCAAGCAAGCAAGTAGTTTGGTTGCAGATATTATGTTCAAGTATGGGGTTAGTACAGGGAGTTCTAAGGATAGATTGTGACAGCCAACGTGCAATTTTCTTGTCAAAGGACCCTACATATCATTCAAAGACAAAGTATATTGATGTTTAGTATCACTTTGTGAGGGATATGATAGAAGACAAAAAGGTGTTGTTGGTAAAGGTGGACACTTTTAAGAATACTGCAAATGTATTGACAAAATCTGTGAGCTCTAAGAAGTTCTCTAGGTGTAGAGAAACAATGGGTTTGGTAGGGCTGGATAACTGACTAAGCTCTCTTGTGGCCCCCTGTGGAAAGAAAACAACAAGTGGGAGAATGTTGGGTTGTGTTATATTCTTTCCATGACTAGCCCACGTAGTTAACCGAGGGGTTAGAGGGAGGGCAAAGCCCCCCCTTCATTGTGCCGATTATGTAGTTGGGGGGATCACAAGGGGTTTGAGGGGTGTAGGTAACCCCACTCTATGGGGTCCGAGGTAGCACCCTCGAAAATTTTGGTTTTGGAAACTATGTTAGGTTGCGTAGACCCATCTATTGTTTTGTGCATGATTTTCACAGATGTTTTTGGACGTGATGGTTTTCGGTCCATGGTATATCATGCGATGGTTTTCAGTCCATGGTATTGGATGATTCGACATGTATAAATATGTATTATAACATTGAAAGGAATATAATGAAAAATAAAGCTGGTAGTCCCAGTTTTGGGATCTAGGGGAAAATCTCTATGTATATGTGTTTTCTGTGTTATGTTCTTGCATTGTTTATTTTCTGTGTTTTAGAATTCGTATGCAGGTAATTTCTATATGAGGTTAAAACCTACAATCTCTATGTAAATTCTATTCCCAGCAATGGAACATTTTTTTGGCTTGTGGGGGCCTAACCCAGGTTCAACTTTAGTTAGCCAAACAAATCCCTACACTACTGGCCCTTTCGACATTCACTCGTGAAGCGTGGACTAAATCTCACCCGAAGTAATATGAGGGGATGTTGGAACAAAGTTTCTGCACCCCTGAGATGGTTGTGAAGTCGGTTTATCTCAGCTATACTTGCCTTTGCGTAGGTTCCTTAGCCCTCTGTTCCACCATTTAGTACCTTCACGAAAGGGTACAATCATCTTATGTGCATCCCTAACCAGGGATAATATACTTTCACACTGCTAGGGCAACGAACTGTGATATCTTCCAAACTAGCCTAAGTGTCTTACTTATTGCATTAGGAGATCTTAGTTAGCTTTGCAAAGACAAATGTTCTTACTTGCATTCTCTTAACTAACACAATTACATATATTCGTGCATCATATAAGTATTATAAGTGAAATTCATACCCAACATAACCAGATGCATAAATAGGAAATAAAGACATAGAAATTGTAGAATACTTCTCTTTATTGATAATTCAGAACAATTACAGACTTGACTCGCCCTACGTACTTAGCTACAGGGGTTCATGCACTCAGCTGTAGATTTCTAGGCCTCTGTGCACTCAGATGCAGAGCTTCTACCTATGCTACAACCCAAACCTAGACTTCTTCTCTAAAGCTATGGCTCAATCCTTCATGATTATTGATTCGTTCTCTTCTTTTTACTACTTGGAGATTACCTCTATTTATATAATCCCATAGTCCGCGGACCATGGGTAGATCCTTTACAACCAACATTACATTTTCAAAATAGGAGCAGACAACCCTATGACTCTTTAACATCTACGTGCTCCGTGGCCACAAAAGGCATAGTCTTTACACTTGGATTACAAAATTGGACCAAATTATGGGATTTTAGCCCCAAAACTGCCTGTGGGGGTGTCGTGCCCAATAGAGGTGCATTCTATATGGGAACATGAATAGTGTCTTGGTTCAGCAAGAAACACAGTTTGATTTCCTTATCTACAGCTGAAGAGGAATATGTGGCGGCTGCATCTTATAGCACACAACTACTTTGGATGATGCAAACATTGCAAGACAATCAAATCAAATGTACTCCACCCATCCCCATTCTATGTGATAATACAAGTGCCATACGTATTTCAAAAAATCTGGTCATGCACTCAAAGACCAAACACATACCCATTAAATACTATTTTCTACAAGAACAAGTGCTTGATCAAAAGTCTAAATTGGAGTATGTTCCCTCCAAAAAACAAGTTGCTAATATATTCACCAAACTGATTTCGAGAGAAACATTTGAATATCTCAAAAAAAAGTTGGGAGTAGTTTCTACATCATCTTGCTGCTAAATCCATTTTTTCAGAGGAAGGTTCCTATACGTGGGTTTCATGAAAGATAGTCGCATATATACATGATTTTGTGTGGCTGTAGGAGCATATATGTTTTTTCTGATAGAAAAATAGTGGGTCATACTTTGATAAGGGTTCTCACTTTGATATTGATTATTACAACTTGCTGATATGCTTTATTCATTTATTTTTATTTGACTGATGAAGATGCCTTGATGAATGATTTTTTGACAGTGCACAGGTAGCATAGGTTCAGGGGTAACTTTAGCCTTCACAAACATTCTGCATTGTTTCCATTATGGTTGTTGACTTCAGCTATGATTTCATATATTTATATCAATTGTTGCATAAGTCTTGTAAAGTTGTGGGGTGTTATATGTCTCCTTCTATCATAGTCTATTTTTCAATGATTCCTATTAGACATATGATGTAATTTGTATGCCCACTATCCATGGTAAGGATGATGTAATAATTTCTATTTCATTCATGTATAAACAATTGGTATATCCCTTCTTGGTTGGTTGGATGAGTAAAATTTGGTGCATCCCCACTTGGTTGGGTGATTGATGTATGTATGAGTCATTGGTCTTAGGGAGGTCACACTCACTTAGTTGTGTTATAGAGTCATGTTATTCTTTTTCAAACATATATCTATAGACTCTGCATGTACTTAGGGGGATCATGGACAACTTAGTGTATCTCAATGGGGGAGAATATCTTGGTCTGCCCTTTGCCCTTGATGACAAAGGGGGAGAGTGTATTTTGGTGATTGCTTGATATCTCTAACAATTTCTACAACTTGCAGTAATAAATAGCAATATGGTTGCCACCAAGTCCAAAGGTGGAGATTTTTGGCATTATGATATAGGTGTTGTCCTTGATGGCAACTCATGCGTAGGTTAGTTCAGATTTGATAAGAGGAAACTCACAGTGTAACAGGTCAATTTAGAGGTAATAGGGAGGGGTACAAAGGAACAAGAAGTTGGAACAAAGGTCTATTGATCATAGTCAAGAAGTTGAATGAAAATGATGTTTTCAGATAGTTTAACTTGTATAGGAAGGTTAAGCTTGACAAAAAAGTGTATACATGCAGGTTCACTGAACAAAAAGAGCGTATACCTATCCACACACTTTCACAAGAAGAAAAGCGTGTATGGGTTGGAAAATCAAGAAAATTAAAGGGTAAATAATACGAAGGGTCAATACCATGGTTTTAGCATGAAATATTGAGCAGAGTAATGGTTATTTGATCCTGTCCAAGAATACCACAAGCTTTAACTATTGTTTTGGTCCAAGGTATTGAGGAAGGCCAAACTATATAAGGAGGAGAAAATTAAAGGGCTAGGAGTGCAAGTGAAAGGGTTTCTCTAGAATACTTCTATCTGAAGTATATTTTGTGTTGGAGTGGCTATGATTGCACACACTTTCACAACAGGAAAAGCGTATATGGGTTGGAAAATCAAGAAAATTCAATGGTAAAGAATACGAAGGGTCGATACCATGGTATTTGCCCACAATATTGAGCAGAGTAATGGTTATTTGATCCTGTCAAAGAATACCACAAGCTCTAACTGTTGTTTTAGTCCAAGGTATTGAGGAAGGCCAAAACTATATAAGGAGGAGAATATGAAAGGGCTAGGAGTGAAAGTTAAAGGGTTTCTCAAGAATACTTCTATTTGAAGTATATTTTGTGTTAGAGTGGCTATGATTGTGATATATTTTGTGCATGGTGAATTCAATGTTCGATCAGGATCATGACACTGGAAATGACTTATAATTGAATGATCTGATATTGGTTGGACTAGATTTGACTTCTTACACATGTTTTATTCTTTAATTGTCATGATCTGTGTATGTCTAAAGTATGGAATAGCAGCGAACTTTTGAGTTAATATTTGCAATTCTATACATTGGTTCACCTCAGTAAAGTCACATATACATGCAGGTTTGACTCTTACAAGTAGGATATCCTAAGAAAAGCCTATTCTTCAGAAATGACAAATCTATCTGATCAGTGCTATTATTTTACTACTGTCTGTCAATGAAGTCTTCTTAGATCTGAATGTAAAATTGAATGCATAAGGATTTTTGTGTTTGATCAATTGAGTGTTTAAGTGAGAAGGGTTATCTCTACTACTGACCATCTAGAGCTTTGTAAATTTATAGTAGATGTTGAGAATATTGCTGGTTGCTACAAACTTGATTAAGAAGTTTTATGTTTTAGTAGTTTTGAAGGTATATGCAGGTTTGGTTGAAGGAAGTAGCGTATACATGCAGGTTGGATTTAGTAAAGTAGCATATATATTTTGATGTCTGATTTTTGAGGTTGCAACTGGTTTTGAATGATGATGAAGGTTTCTACGTTAAATAAAGTATTCTGGTGATAGTGATCTAACTATTTAGGTTAACTAAATGTTGGTTTATACAATTTGAGTTTCAAAGTTCTCATGGGTCCAGTGTGAAAAATTGATGAAATGAGGCTTTCATATTGTGTTGTTCTATACCAGGAGCATCCAGTCTGAAAATTATTAAAACGTTTCCTGTCAAAGAAGAGAGAAGGTTGTAGCCTTCTCTAGGTGAGTGCCTACATATTAGTAAACACATCGGCTAGTACAGGAGCTAGGGGGTTGTAGCTCCCTTCCAGTAGAAGCTAGAAAATGAGAGAAGGTTGTAGCCTTCTGCAGGTGGGTTCCTGCATATTGGTATGAGTCTCCACTAGTACAAGATTGTAAATAGATTTTATTTATATGAAAAGAAGACAAATATGGAAGAAGCAGGTGGTTTACCTCCCGCAACGGGTTTCCACCTTAAATCTTGGTGTTATTTTGTGTTTCTTATGTTTGCTGGTTCATTATGTTATTACTACACTTATTTATTGTATAATAAGTTACATATTCACTAATTAAAGATCAACGCATGATAAACTGACTAAATCATTAGTTCTCTAGGTATAAATTGGTTTCTCTAATCACAATAGCATGCACACACATGTTCACTTCACTTAGGTAACATATATAAATCTATTAGGGAAATGAAATATTATTGAATTGTAAATACTAATTAACGCCCCCTAGGGGGATACTAAGGGTTGGAGCCTTAACTGAGGAAGTCGAAGCTTCCTTCCAATAGTTACTGGTGATTTGATCAGGGGGTTGGATCTCCCTTCCTATAGCATATGTTGAACGAGTGAAGGTTGTAGCCTTCTGTACGTTGGCACCTATGTACTAGTAAACATATATTCTAGTACAAGAGATAGGGGGTTTTAACTCCCTTCTAGTAGAAGCTAGAGAATGAGAGAAGGTTGTAGCCTTCTACAAGTGGGTGCTTGCATACTGGTATGTGTCTGCACCAATACAAGATTGTAAACAAATTATTCATTCTATTAAAAGAAGACAAGGAAAATATCAGCAGGTGGTTTGTCTCATGCATTGGGTTTCCACCTTAAATCTTGGTGTTCATGTGTATTGCTTATGTGGGATGGTTTATTCTATTACTGTTGCACATGGTTACTATTTAATTTTTAATAAAGTACTCATGCACTGATTAAAGATCAACATATGATGAATTAACTCAATCAGAAGTTCACTGGATATACGTTGGCTGCCTTAAGAAAAGTTGCGTGCACACGTGAGTTCCCTTCACTGAAGTAGTGTATATAAATCTGATTATGCAAATGAAAAAGCTAGTGATTTTCAAATACTGATTCACCCAACAACCAAAGGAAAGAAAACCTGAGCAAGGAAGAGTTACATCAAGTGACTACAATGGGATTACTTGTATGTGTCAAGTTGAATGTATGATTTCCTCTCTATTTTTGGCATGCATTGTACATGTATATGTGTATTTGGTTCTCTTACTGTCATTAGCATGGGTTTTCTTGGGTATGACAGTGATTTTAGCTTTGCCTTGCCATTTCTAGATAGTCATGGTGTGATGGGGTTCTTTCTTGTGTTTTAGCTTTGAATATCCAGATCGTTTTAGAGCATAGTGAGGTGGTCTGAAGAAAATTCCCAAGGTCCTAAGAATCCCTTAACTGGTAATGGTAAGATTACCGTAAAGCCTAAGGGTGGATGCATGTAACTACAACAACAATAGAATGACAAGAATGTGCATAACCATAATGCTTATAATAATCATTAATTAACATAGCCCGAGGTTGAGTGTCGCAACTTTTCTCTGATAATCTACATCTCCTATTCCATCTTAATGAAAATATTAACATCATGATGAAAAAAAATCATAATGACCATAATGATTCATGTGTGACCTACTATACATGCATAAGTATAACCATCCAATCCATGTGTGGAACCTGGGAGCTCTGATACCAATCTGTATCCACCCCTTCCACATTTAGCCACTTTCACTGAACTACTAGGGTAAACATGATCGAAGGGCTACTATGACGTGACTCAAACTCCTAAGTATGTTTGAGGAAATGGAATCAATAACAAAAACTTTACTGACCTTCCTTAGGTGCCCAAACCCGAAGTTAACTTTCCTTTTCAACGATTTCGATTCTTGTTCTCTTGCATAACAAGATAAGCCAATGAGTATAACCCTCATGTCACCTAGATAACCCTACCTCCCAATGACTGTAATCTAGATTTCCTAGTTCTGAGCATGCAACCCTAGAATATGAACCACTTTTTCAGGGATAATATCGAAACCTCTACCTAGAACTTGATAAAACTTTCCATAATGATTAATGACACAAGGAGAAATCCATTATGAAACCAAGTAATTGACCTAAGTATGTCTAAATGAGAATAATTTCATCAAACACATGGTGAACATGTAATCTAGAGGTTAGGAATGCATATCTAAACATAAGGGTCTAATAGTTATTTGAGAATCATCAAGAAGGTATAATTCCCTCTCATAATAGATATAATAACATCTATTAGGTCATGCATTCAATAACCACTCATTTACCAATCAAACATGATAAGATCCATAACTAGAATATGTCATAAAACCATGATTACAACCAACATATAACGAAAAGAATAATGAGGATAGAACAACCATCAAAGTCACATCATAAAAAGTGCACTTAGTCATAAAATACCAAAGAATATGAACTCTTATTAACATATGCAAATCCAACCAAGTTAAGGACTTCCATGTAACACCCAACCATAGATTGGGCTAAACCAAATCTTCCTTTTAGCCAATCATCCCCATGCCATATTCTAGGCATGAATGTGGGACTCACAACAAAAAAACTAGGGATTACTTAAGATTTACCTCACTCTCGCCAAAACTAGGGAAGTGACTCCTAAGCTGAAACCCTAATATATACAGTTGTGTTTACTGCAATCCTTCGATTACTAGCCAAGGGATTCCTAGGCCCAGACAACAAGCATACACTACCATGGTTTACTGTAATCCCTGCAAAAATGGTTAAGGGATCACTAGGCCCTAAAAATATTAGATGCCTCTAGATTTCTTCAACAATACCTTGGCGCTTTTACCTATCTTCACCATCAGGATTTACCATAATCCCGACCTTACCAGTGAAGGGATTCATAGGCCCTTGGTGATTTTCCTGAGACCACCTCACCTAGCAGTAAAAAAATATAACAACCAAAAGATAAACCACATCAATGAATCTCATCACACCATGGCTATCTAGAAATTACAAGGCAAAGATGAAACCACGATCATACATGGAAAAGGCCATACATCAATGACAATAAGATAACCAAATACATGCATGGATGTACCATGCATGACAAAACTAGCAAGGAAATCATACATGTAACTTGATTGCTGTAACTAATCTCGTGTATTTAATTGATACAACTCTTCCTTGATTGATCTTTTATTTCCTTTTCTTTCTCGTTATTCCTTTTCCTTCCTTTCTCTAATGCTAAAGTTCTCCAAGAATTCCCTAAGTGTGCAAGAGTATGAGAGAGAATATAGAGAGAGAGCTCCAAGCTAAAACTGACAAAATCCATGAACTGATTCTCGTAAGCATTTTTATCAATGAGGCCTTTATTTTATTCAATTTCCTCTATTTTTCCTTCATTTTCCATCTCATGCAAACTTGTCACCTTTCACCTCTCCTTTCTCCTATTTTCCTTTATTTTCATAAATAAAATTCCAATTAATGCCTCTTTGTCTTTTCAATGCCTTTTCCAATTCCTTTTCCAATTTCCTTAGCCATAATAAACTGAAATAAAAATGACTAGGATATTTTTCCAAACATTTAGCTTGGAATATGTGTCCTGTGACCTTTGTCATATTTTTCCCTTCATTAAGTTTATTACAATAAGTTTTAGCCTAGGGTTGTTACACAAAATTAGTATATCCCATCAGTTGGATCTCATTACCATTATACCAAAGGGAGTGATGTAAATTTCCATGCAAATATCTTATGATATGCTTGGATGTAATCCAATGATTATGCTTTGGCTCCATCTAAAATTGACTAAGGAAATTTACTGTAAAACAAATTTCAGATCTAGGTTTACGAGATATATCAAGGACCAAATTAATTTTTTATAGAAACTAGGATCCATCTGATTAGAATTTGAAATTCTCAACTTCTTTAGATTGGTAATCATAGGGGTTATCATAGGCTTGCTATGCATCATGCCAATTTTTCTTTGAATATTAATCACATATTTTACTTGACCAAGATATATTTATGTAGGCTTCTACAAAACTTATAGTCCTAAGTAGTAATCGATAATCCTCGAATCCTTCATATCAAACTTGGCTTCTGATTGCTTCTTGAATTCTTGAATTTGATGCTCTACAACTGTAACAAGTAGATCATCCACATATAGTAGTGTGATGCATTTTTCATCCTAGAACTCTCGGATATAGAGGTTAGGATCTGCAAAATTCTTGAAAATACCAAGTCTCAATAGGTATGCATCCATTCTTACATACCAAGCCTCTAGGTGCTTGCTTTAAGCTATATAGAGATTTCTCCAGTATGCAAACATGAGTCTCCCTCTAATTAATTTCAAATCCTTGAGGCTTCTTAATGCAAACCTCTTCATCAATAGTCCCATTTAGAAAAGTTGTCTTAACATCCATTTTATGGATATTCCATCCCATAGTAGTAGCCAAAAATATGAGAGATCTGATAGTATTATATCTATATGTAGGAGAAAACGTTTCTTCGTAATCAATACCTTATTTCTACTAGAAGCCCCTCCCTACAAACGTTTCCTTGTATTTATCAATGCTCTCATCAGTAGGATTATTTATTTTATATATCCATTTTGAAGAAACTATGGATTTTTCACTTGGTTTAGGAACAATTTCCCAAACATCAATATTCATAATTAAATGGTATTCTTCCTGCATTGCACTCCCCCACCCCTGATGTTTATTTGGATCTTATAGGGAGGAAGGTTTAATTTCTGTGAGCTTTGTCATATATGCTGCATACTCATAATAGCTTTTAGGTATTTTACTTTCTCCCATTGTTCCTTTTGTTTTATGTCCTTTTACTTCTTGTAGAGTTCTCCTCAGCCATGTAGGTATCTTATGGATATCAAGAACAACAGCTTTCTGAGCAGGCAAACTAAGTCCTTCAACATCTTCTTGAATTAATGTTGAATCTTGACCATTGTTGTCTCTAGAGATATCCTAAAAATTCAGTACCTCTTCTTTATCAGAATCAACTAGAACATATTTTTGTTTCTTGTCCACCATATTTTCATCAAGTCTCACAACCCGACTTAATTCAATATGAAAATCCTCTTTAATGTAAATTTGTATGATTTAGATGAAGAACTATACCCAACAAGCATGCCCTTTAGACTGGTAGGATCTAACTTCTTCCTTTTTTCCTTTTGTATATGCATATAAATAAGACATACAAATATTCAAAGATGATCTACACTCAATCGTTTTCCTATAAATTCTTCTTTTGTAGTCATGTTATTGAGAATCTTGTGAAATATTTTGTTCTACATGTAGAAAGTTGTTACACATGGTTCTATGCATTAGAATTGAGGGATGTTTTGATCATGTAGCATGGGTCTGACACATTAGTCAATTATTTTTTTCTTCATTTTAGACACACCATTCTCTTAAGTATTATAGTGAGCAATTAGGTCCCTCTTAATCCCCACATCCTTGAAAAATGATATAAGTTCCATGGAGATATATTCTACACCATTATCAAACCTCAGTGTCTTGATCTATCCTTCTGTTAGATACTGCACTTCATTCTTGAATTCTTGAAACTTTTGAATTTTTTCATCAGGAGGAATGACCATGTATTCCTTGAGAAAATGACAATGAATGTCACATACTATTGATTCCCACCAAGAGATTTCATTGCCATAGGAGCACATACATCCAAGTGTATGAGACCTAAAGGTTCCTTATATCTAGTGTCACTTTTTAAAAATGGCTCATTTATCTTATTTCAAAGGGCACAAACCATATAGGTCCCTTCATGTTCTTCCTTCAAATCATAGGTGCTACTGACCATTTGATTTAGAGATGGAAAAATCATGTAATGAAGGCGTCCGTACCTTCTATGCCACAATTCAGAAGTGATCATATCCAAGTGAACTAGGGCTTGACAAAGATGTGTAAAAAGTCTATATAACGTCCCTTCATGAATCCAAATTACTATAGAATAATTAATACTCAGTACTTACCTCAAACTGAAAACATTTCCATCAACTAAAGAAATTCTATCACCCTTATCCTCCAGACAAGAAATAGAAAGTATGTTTTTCTTCGACCATGGAACATATAGAATAATGTTGAGGTGAATACTTCTAGCAGACTTAAGCTACCAAAAAGTAGATCCAAACCATTTTACTGAATAATTATTCTTATCTCCATGTTTGATCAAATGAGAGGAGGTTTCTTTTGACAAAGTCTGGAGTAGACAACATTCACATGTTATTAACCCATACATTTTCACAATTGAAAATCCAAAACAAAGAAGAAAATAAGCTTCCATTTGTCACTTATTTGTCTACCATGGAGATGATCATTAAGATGCAACCCTCAATGGAGACAACAAGATTCCCAAGAAACTTGAAAGACTTATTCATAACCCTTGCCATAGTGCCAACTAACATGTGATGTTCAGTCTTCTTCTTGCACCTTAGCTCTGAAACCATCTTGGAAAATCCAAAGGCATGTAGATTATAAACGATTTTCCTTAGCTTGATAATTTCTTGTGATATTAGTTGTCCTTTCATCACTTATTATTTCTTTTTCACTAAGTAGTTACCAAAATAATGAAGATCACATTGATACAAAATACATAACATATAGGCTATAAACTAGGGAAAAGCCCATCCAAAGGGAAAACCAAGAATGAGTGCATCTCGTCCTATAAAATATTATTACAACAAGTTTTCCAAGGCCCAAATACAAAATCCAATATCCTCTCAAGTACCAAGCCACCCCAACGACAAGATCTCTTTCCAACAAACCAATTCTTCCAAAATCTGCAAGAGTCACCCCAATTACACTAGAATTTTGGCCCTCCAACTTTGTACTGAACCTTCACACTACAATTTTGTCCTACAATTTCATCCCTTTCAACTCACACAAAGAACCTAGAAAACTTCACAAATGGGGACAGAAAAGATAGTTTCCCAAGAGACCATTCTTCTTAGACTTCTTCCTATTTCTCCTTCTCTTCTTTTCTCTTCTTTCTTCTTCACTATTGCATACCAAACTTGCTTGAGAGTGTGTTTCGTACTAGTTGAATCCATCCTATTTATGGCCTTATTTAGGTGTTAAATAGCCCTCATTTAGGATGAATTTATATTGACTGGGTGAATTTAGTCTTGGAGAAATAAATTTCTTTTCTTAACTCAAAATAAATATTTTATTTTGTTTCGAAGAGTCTATATAGGACTATAATACATGACAAAAATTATTCATCATCTTAGAAAGACTTAGAAATACATATGAGTATGAATAACATGATTTTGACATAGACTTGAGCATGAAATATATGATTTCAATAAATAAAAAAATCATTTTCTTTATTTTCCGTCCGTTATACAAAATATACAATGTTGTGTTTAAAAAAGTTCATTATTAAGACAAAACTTGGTTACAATTTCTAGCACCTTGTGACATCATGGAGGAGGGGGGGTGGCACTATTATGTTTCCAACATTTATTTAATGCTTTAAATATCTATATATATCTATATCTATATATATATATATATATATATATATATATATATATATATATAGATATCTATACAGAGAGAGAGAGAGAGAGAGAGAGAGAGAGAGAGAGTATGGGACCACCGAGTAGGTGGACCCTTTCCACATACATACCCTATGTGGTTGGAGATGTTTTTGGGCCATGATAATATTGATTCCTAAGTAGAGTTATATTAGGGTGAGATGCCACATACAAACCATGTGGGCACCACGTTGTGTAAATTATAAGGAAGATAATATTATTAAGTAACAGAATTTTGGAGTATAACTAAATATCTAGGAGTCCAAACTAAACTAAATTTCATGTAACTACAAATGTCTCATACAGATCAAGGAAATGGTGATTGTTACCGTGAGTTCTTGGAACTTGAATGAAAGACAATATATATATATATATATATATATATATATATATATATAGATATGTATGTATGTATGTATGTCTGTATGTATGTATGTATATATATATATATATATATATATATATATATATATATGTATGTACCAAACTTGCTTGAGAGTGTGTTCCATACTAGTTGAAGTCCATCCTATTTATGGCCCTATTTAGGTGTTAAATAGCCCTCATTTAGGATGAATTTTCATTGACTGGGTGAATTTAGTCTTGGAGAAATAAATTTCTTTTCTTAACTCAAAATAAATAGTTTATTTTGTTTCGAAGAGTCTATATAGGACTATAATACATGACAAAAATTATTCATCATCTTAGAAAGGCTTAGAAATACATATGAGTATGAATAACATGATTTTGACATAGACTTGAGCATGAAATATATGATTTCAATAAATAAAAAAATCATTTTCTTTATTTTCCGTCCGTTATACAAAATATACAAGGTTGTGTTTAAAAAAGTTCATTATTAAGACAAAACTTGTTTACAATTTCTAGCACCTTGTGACATCATGGAGGAGGGGTGGTGGCACTATTATGTTTCCAACATTTATTTAATGCTTTCAATATATATATATATATATATAGAGAGAGAGAGAGAGAGAGAGAGAGAGAGAGAGAGAGAGAGAGAGAGAGAGTATGGGACCACCGAGTAGGTGGACCCTTTCCACATACATACCCTGTGTGGTTGGAGATGTTTTTGGGCCATGATAATATTGATTCCTAAGTAGAGTTATATTAGGGTGAGATGCCACGTACGAACCATGTGGGCACCACGTTGTGTAAATTATAAGGAAGATAATATTATTAAGTAACAGAATTTTGGAGTATAACTAAATATCTAGGAGTCCAAACTAAACTAAATTTCATGTAACTACAAATGTCTCATACAGATCAAGGAAATGGTGATTGTTACCGTGAGTTCTTGGAACTTGAATGAAAGACAATATATATATATATATATATATATATATATATATATATATATATATCTATCTATATCCCACTCTCTAGATGTGCAAGAGTGATTGGATTAATAAGTGAACACTTCACTGGGATTAGTGTGGGGTGTTTACAGGTGGTATCAAATCATCTCGGTTCAACAGTTGAATTGGATGGGATTTATCATGGGCAAGTACTAGCAGACTTCTACAAAGGGATATTATGTTTATTTTTAGAAAATTAATTAAACAAACTTTTAGGTGTTAAAAACCGGCCTAAATTATTGGATTGCATACATAATTGGTGTTATCATTGTGATTTGTCTATGGAACTGAGACTAGCAATTGATATGTTTCCACTACCATTGATATGCTAATTGTTATGCTAATGGATACACACACACACACATACATATATATTTTTGACTATGTAGGCATGTATATTGATGCAAATAATTTGTTGATTTACTAGCATTAGTGTTTTTATATGTATTTTTTATTTCTTCCATCTTATCATAACAATTATGCACAATGCAAGATCATGGACACGATTTCTTGTCATTTAATTATATTATGATGTATTTAACAATTTTATGTGAATCACAACACATCAAAAGTAGAAAAATACAATGAAATAAAAGAGAAAGAGGACTGGAATGGTGCAATATAGATTTCAACATTCCTAGCATCGACATTAAGAGACTAGGAAGAAAGAAGGAGAAATATCAGTTGTCCAAGAGGGAGGGAAAACTCTCCTGATTGGATGGATAAATTGAGTAGCCTAAGGGCTGAGGTCAGAAGATTTAAGTAAAATAATGAAAGGTCGGTCAAAGCTCGAGAGAGTGAAATGGAGATAAATGTAATCATAATACAAAGACTCTCAGACGTATAGAGACAGAGTAAGCATAGGCTAGGACCTAGTAATAGAGACAACATAAGCCTTCAAGAGTCAAAAGAGAAAAAAATAGGGAAGATGGTACCAGGTCTAGGAAGAGTCATAGGCACGAGAGTGAAGACACCGTGAAGGGGAATGCACCATTTAGTACCCCATAAGGAAGAACTAATAGTTAGTACATCATTGTAGTAGATATTCCAGGTCCACTACTAGGAGGCACCATCATCACCCTCATTGTCATCGCCATCAAAAAATAATGGAAAATGATAATATGCCCAAGGAATTTAAGTAGGATAAGTCACCCACTTTTACAATGAAATCTTAAGATGAAAAACCTTGCCTTCTTCATATGGATATATTTTTTAGAATCCATGAATATTTCTGAGAACATGAAGGGAAATATTTCCACCTATAGTTTGAATGGAAAAGAATAAATATGGTGGGAAGATTTGAAGAATTCTAGAGGGATTGTTGAAGAATAATTAAATTGGAATTAATTCGAGAAGTTGTTCAGAAGTTAATATTTTTTATACTGAAACTGTGAAATCGAAGCAAAAGAGTTCTCTGAAATAAAGATGGGAAAAATGATAGATGATGAGTATGTCACAATGTTCGTGGAATTACTCAGTTATGTGCCATGTCTCAATAATAAAAATGCCACAATAAAAATATTTACCAATGGGTCTCTTAGGAAATTCCAATACGGAATGGATTTGTTGGAACCTTAGACATTGAATGATGCCATTAAGAAATTGGAACACTTTTATGAGAAGTAAAAGCAAAAGATGGAAATTAAAATCAATTGTAATGTAAATAATGACACTAGGAAAAAAAAAATTGGCCCAACAAAATCATGGAAAAAGAAGGGAAACATGAACCTATCTAAAGTAAGTCAGATTCAGCCAAAATTAGACCTGAATGCTAAGGGTATTGTGAAAGAGCTAGCAGCAGAGCAACATAGAGCTCAACGAACAGAGAAATTAAATTGTTATAGAAATGGTGAGAACCAACAGAAAAGAGATGACCCACACTAGGAAAATGTAGGGCTAAAAATATAGAGCGCCTAGGAATCTTAAAATGTAGCGAAAGTGGCTCAGCGTTTTCCCAAAATTTAGGTAGTCGTGGACAAATTACAACAAACCACTAGAAATCCATCATTGAGATGGAAGGTGGAACCAAAGGGAGAGTTCCAGACACAGCCACTATGCATCTTAGACTAGAGGATAATTGAAAAATAGATCAATTCAGATTGTAGTGGAGGCACTTTGGGCCTAAGGAAGCCACTTGGGAAATGGTTGACTCAATGATGACAATATTCTTTTCCTTTTGGCAGGATGAAGTGAATACATATAGATTTGTAAATATTGTATCGAGATGTACATATAAAGATCCAAAAAATAGTATGACTATATTTAATTGTTTCTTATTTGTTTTATATGGATAGAGAACGTCGAGGATGGTGTTTGCCCAATGGGGAGGGGTTTCTCAAAACCATGGTTAAATTACACTCATCTATGAAATGTCAATATTTGTGAAAAAAAAGGGGTTGAGTAATGGGGCATAAGTTCTAGAGGTTGGGGAGGTTACTTCCTGGGATATTTTTAAATTATTTCTTAAAAAAATAATATCAGTTGGTATATGGCAGCTCATGGTTGTGAAAAAATGGAAAACATTAATTTTCTTATCAATTGTGCTTTTAAAGTACTCGGAAAGAAAATTGGGACAACAAAATTTAAAGAGAAAAATGAGTAAGTTCCAAGTTGGCTTAGTGTGTTTTCCAATCTTTCGAATTAATTAAGAAACATTTAACAAACAAATAGACAGTTGGCATAGATTCTATTGGCAAGGTCAGTGTTTGAAGGCTACATAAGGAAAAAAAATCGATGTGTTAGGGGACAACACAACAACCAATGGAGGAAAATTTTGATTTTCCATAAGAATATAGGTGGAAGGAAATTTAAAGGAGGATGAGACACTTTTAGGAGAAAGGATCAGAGAATTGGTGGTGTGGGAGAAATAATTCGGATCGATGGGGAAGAGAAAATCCTAATGAGGACAAGAAGGAAGACTTAAGAAAATAAAAAAATTATTGATCATCATGAATTTAGAGGAGCAAGGAACTATGATCTTGATTGAGAATGAGTCAAGAGGAAACCATACCAAGATGAGGATTATTTTTCTCTAGTTTCCCCATGGGCCAGATGGTGGAGATGTTGCTTCTCAGAAATCCCTAAGGTTTGGGGTGGAGGAATTCCTCCTATAAATTCTTGGAGATTTCTGAAGACTCTCTTATCGTACTTTATTTTATTGTGATTACTATGGAACCTTAATATTTCATTCCAAAGGGTGGATAAAACATGTGTCTAGAGTCCCTAGACATTTGATGGGATGCAACTTAATTGGTGGGTGGAGATGGAGAAATCTCTAGGGACCCTAAATCAAATTATGGTTGTGATTAAATCCTTGAGCATAAGGACCCTCAACCTATGGAATCTAGCTCGGGGGTGATAGCTACAATTAATCCTTATTGTAGTTGTCTATTGTTTGGTGGAGATTCATATTCCCAGACTTAGATGCGCAAAAGTACCAGGATTAGTGTTCTTTATGTATCTTCAATATAGATGAATATATGT
Organism: Pinus tabuliformis; assembly: GCA_031772625.1. Taxonomy (NCBI): domain Eukaryota; kingdom Viridiplantae; phylum Streptophyta; class Pinopsida; order Pinales; family Pinaceae; genus Pinus; species Pinus tabuliformis. The sequence continues at coordinate 365,314,752 of CM062819.1, forward strand.
TTCCATGTTTGGACTGAAATGGTGTTTATTGATGTGTTGGGTATGGTTTATGCTTTTCTTGTCTATGTCATTGAATAACATGTTGTTTTGACTATTCTAAAGGTTTTGGAACAACATGAGATGGTATGGGTTATGATTCCAATAATAATTAGCATGTAAGTGCTTCCTTGTACCTTTCTCTTTCTATGTTAATTTCAAGTGCTTATAACATTGCTTATGTTTTCTTGTGGTACTATTGAGGACACCTTCCTTTGTAGTCCTGGTCACTCCATTTATTTTATATGGTGGTGTTCTCTAAGTTTTCATTGAGCAATACCCTAGTATTGTGTCTTTATTTCCATATCATCAAAACTCAGGTCTAGATAAAGTTTTTATATTTCTACATTGTGGATGTTATTGCCTCATAAACCTAAATGACTTGGTTGTATGTTTCTTATATTTAACATAACGATTACATCCTTATTGTGCATCTAGTGATGTAAAATTTATGAATGATGGATTATATATTTCTTATGCTCCCTCAATGATGTAATAAAGGGTCAAATCCATCCTTCAATGATTGGTTATAGTCACGATGCTTAGCTTGAAAGATACTCTAACAACGTGTAACTATGTTGGTTACTTTATGATAATAACCTATATGGAATCTCCTATAAAATTTGTAGTAACATAGTCTTGTTTTGATTACAGGCACACTTCAACACTACATATAGTTTGGAGTAGAAGAACTGAAATCCACCTCTCCTTTTCAGGCCTCATGGCCTATTTATTTTATTTAAATGGTTCTCTAAGACTACTAGTAGCACAAACTATGGTTCTTATGTTGGTATTTTTTATTTCTCGAAGATTAGGTATAAGAAGGCCTTGTTTTTTCCCCATAGGTGGAATTTCCTTAAGGAATTTTGATGAATTAGTTTTTTTCTTATTCATTTGAAAAAATGTTGTATTTATGTCATGGCCATGATCAAAACCCATTTCATTATGGATTGGACTCCCTTATGTGATTTTGATTCTCTTATAGGTTTTTCCATGTTGATTTAATGATCACGGGAAATCGCAAGCCTATGAAAGATTGAATGGACAAGTCCCTCGTATAAATGGAGAAGTCCATGTTTTGAATGTAGAAGTCTCTGGCCTTGATGTATAGTCCCTTGACTTTCTATTGTATTTTTTCTATAAAAAAACTAGGGATTGTAATCCAGTCGTAACCTCAAGAGGGATGGAACCTATTTGTGACTCACAAAACCCAAAGGGAAATGGTTGAACTTTGGCATAGGTTGAAACTATTATAGAATCATTATGGCCTAGACATGAAAAAGAACACCATAAATGACCCACTTTGGTGTATATGATCCATGTTTCAGATAAAGGTACCATGATCATGACTAGGTATACCCTTCGTGCACATAGGAGGGTTTTCCTATCTTATTCACAACCTAACCACATAATATCACCATGGGAAATTCTACGTGGAATGTATCTTTATGATTAGGTGTATTATCATGTCCTTATGAAAAAATCTTGGTTTAGGGACAACCCTATGGTTTCTTTTAGTGAGTGAAGGTTGAGATCAACTCATCGTTTGATAAATGCTATAATTTTGGCTAATATTGAGTGTGTACAAAGGGGTTGGGAGGTTAGGGTAGGGCCCAATGTGGTGGAAGTGATGGTTATCACCAAAGGTTGGGTCAACAGGTGGCTCATACTCTCGTCGAACAATGTCATCTTCATATTATATTATGTGGTTTAAGGTTACAAATATATTCCTTTGCCGCAAAAATAATGGAAATAGGGATAATATTGTGAAGAAGGGTGAACCAATGGCGTGACAAAATTATACAACTCTTGAAAAAATATACCTTTGAAACACTTTAGCAATCACTTATGTAATCAATCATGTAAATTAAAAAATCATTACCATCATCAATCACATGAGAAAAATACACACAAGACATAAATATTCTTTTAATTTCTTTGTAAAAGACAAGATTCAACTTGATCACATCATTTCCCCAAAAGGTACTAGTTGTAGTCTTATCAGCTTCTACAAAAAGGAACTTTTATCCCTGCTCATTTATCAATTTTCATTGAAAGGGATTTCTGCCCCTGCTCATTTATCAATTTTCAGTAGGGGGATCCTACCCCTACTCATTTATCAGATTTTGTTGAAAGACACTCTTTGCCCTAAAATGCAAGATACCACTTGTTATATTTGTTGATCCATATTTCATCTGTTTTCAAACTCATAATGATAGACACTTTCTTTCATAAACAGATAACTTTTTATTGCAAGGTAACAACCCTAGGTTATATTTCATGTAATAAAGGGTAATAAATGAAAAATAAGACCAACGTCATGGGACACATATTACAAGATAAATGGTGGGGTAACATTGGAGGTCACTATTGGTTTATATATGTCCCTGCAAATTGGAAAATTAATTTCCAAAGGAAACGATGAAATAAATGGAAGTTAATTATGGAAATAAATGAAAACATAAAAAAACTGAGGTGAAGAGACACAACTATGCATGCAAGGGAAATTAGAGGAAAAATGAAGGAAAATGAAGAAAATAAATGGATCAATGTTAAACAAGGCTTTAGAGAGTCAGTTGATAGCTTTTTCCCAGTTTTAGAGTAGGTATAGAAAAGGAAAGTGAACAAGCACATGGAAAAGAAAGTAAAGGAAGGAAGAGGACAAGTAGGGGAAGAAAGTGTAAGGTTGGATCAACAACTTCAATAGGAAGGTTTTGTAGGTAACAGGTTGTATGTGTAATTTCAAAGCTAGGTATGAATGCATGGTTCATGAATTTGTGTATTTAGTTCATTCGCTATCTTTCACATGGGATTTTCTTGGTTTGATAGTGGTTTTAATCTTGCCTTCCAATTTCCTGAATAGCTATGGTGTGATGGGGTTCATTCTTGGTCAAATTTTGGATTGTGGTAAGGCTTTGGAGCCTAGTGAGGTGATCTCAAGAAAATTTCCAAGGCTTGGGACCAATATATTTTTCTCCAGGAATCCCTCGAGAGGTGCATGAAGACAAGAAAAATCCTTAAGATATGGTGAAGGAATTATGAGGCATATATTCTTGTTTTGGTTTTGTAATCTCTTCACTGAATTTGGCAACATCGTGGTAGTTTCAAGGTCTGTGTGGTTTAGCATTTGGATTCCCTTGGTTGATTATGTCTTGGTTTATCGCATGAGAACCCATATTCATGTTTTGAATATGGAACATGGGTGATTGGTTGAAATAAATATTTAGTTTAGCTCAATTTATGGTCGGGTGGTACGTGGAAGGCCCTCATTTGGTTAGCGTTTTCATATGTAAATAAGATATATTTTCACACTGTCATTTATGAGGATTTGTACATGTTATTATGTTTATTTGATGGTAGTTATGTGGTGGTTAATATTATATTACAAACATGGTTTATGATCTACACTATTTATGGCTCTTATTATACTTTGATAAGTTAATGAATGGTTGATGAATGCATGGGTGCACAAGTGGTGTTTCAGTTACATGATATGAAATTAGACGTTCTTAGGGATTTCCAACTAACATACAATTTTTTACACTTAAATATGCATTCATGATCTGAATCTTACATGTTTACCATGTCTTTGACGAAATGTTGAGTATGTTTTAGTAAGTCTAGGTCAAGTACTTTCTTGAGGTTTGAAGGTCTAGCATTTTCATCTTTTAAATCATATTCTAGAAAGTCTTAGGTAGTTATGGGTAGGGCTATGGAGGTTCATCTAAAAAAGTGGCACAGATCCTAGAACCATATTCACAAAATTGAATATTTTAGGTCATAACCACTAGAATTTATGATTATGAGTGTTCTTATAGCATCATAATCACGTGCATGCCTTGTTGTGGGTGTGTTTGTGGGTGGAGATAAGATAAATAAGGTTCTAGCTCAGGTATTGACCACTGGTGGTGTTTCTTCATCTCCTGGATGATTTTTAGTCCCTATATGATGTGAGTTTGTGGTGTGTCTGGGATTAATTTTAGGCCCCACTTCCTTAACTGGAACTAGGAGGTTGGATCGTGTCATGGTAACACTCCACTCACATTTACCCAGATTATTTATAAAAGTGGGTAAATGTTGGATGGGGAATGTTTCACTCAATCACTCACCACAACCACCATAAACATTGTCAACAATTCTTTAATTATTGGACAAATCCCCAAACAAACCAGTAAGATCAATCCTTTGCAATTTCTAACTTCACCTTTAAAAATTCCATTCACCAATTCATTCTCTTCCTTCTCAACATCTTCCAGACACAAAAATTAATCTCTAATTCAACCTTGATGCATTCTCACACTATGCAACACTTTGCACCAACAACCTCCCACATGGTTGCTTATAACTAGCATGGATTCACTCTTGCACACACCACATTACTTTACAAATTCAATTATTGGTATAACAAAATTTGGAATGATATTTTTGGAATTGAATCTTTAGTTATCATGGCCTTCAATGATTGCATGAATCTTATATTTTTTTGTTTATCTTGCTTGACCTGAGCCTTCTAGATATGCTCTTTAATTCATCAAAATCTTCTTTATTATCTCCCTAAGAATAACTAAGTTAAACTATTGTTTTACTCAATTATAGTGAGTTACAAAATTTAGAAAATTGCCTTCTATTTTTAGCGATCTCCAACTTTAGTTGAACTGCCAAATATTCCTCTAATATCTCCCATGATGCTATAACATTTCCAACTCATTCGTGTGTTCATTTTCAAGCTTTAGCACTTCTTTTGTTATATTTGGTCTCTGCCAAATTCCAAAGTTTTCGACTCATTTCATGCAAAAGGGTGAAGGATTTAACAAAAGTTTTTCCAAAAAATGTGCCAGAATCTTGGTGATTTATATAAATGATAACAAAAATTTATATAATATTCTTCCATATATCCCTCTACCAAATATAAATTTGTGATATTATCTGCTTCATTGTACTTCCTAGGCACTTTAAACAATAAAATATTCCATCCTAGCTCTTCACCTTTATTTCTAGCATAAACACTAAATTAACTATTGTAGTCCATATTTTTCTAGCCTTCACCATAACCCACTATCACTTTATTTTATGGATTAAATGTCTTTAATCAAGACTATATATCTGCATTCATAATATGCCCCAAGGGCTTAAACAATCTACATTGCCATATAAGCCTCAACCTAAACACTTTTATAAAATGTTGCCAAAACACTGTAAAATTCAACTTTGTAGGCCGTTTCGCAATTTAGGGCCTAAGGGATTATTTTAAATTATAAATATAGCTATTAATTTTGCCACAAACTAACCATACAACCTTCTCCTAACACTTTTAACTTGGACACAGACTTCTTTTCCCTGGTGCTATTTCATAAACACCTTCGGGGTTTACATTCCAAGCTTACGTGTGAATGTGGGTTCATCCTTCCACCTTCTCCCATTGTTCATATTCTCCAATATGTGGATATGACATGTATCAGTGATTTTCCAACTCAAATTCCATTGTCTATTATACATTAAAGCATTTTGGGATGGTGTCATGATGGCATCATCATTGCGACGTGGTGCCATTTGAGTGGTGACATGTATCACTCAGGTTTGGCCCACTAGGCCACCCAAAAACATTGAATATTCCTAACATGTTTCCACCATACTAATGTAATGTTGAGATCATCTTACCATCTGTGCATCTATCTCATCTCTATGAACCAACCACATTGCGCCATCTGTCTTTAGAGAGGAGAGAGAAAAGGGACACAACCTTTGGTTTTGTGTTGATTTCCTTTGTCAAATTTCAAAGGGTCATGGAAGTTTATTTTGAAAAGCCTAGCCGTTTCTTATATACTACCTCATTTCTCAACCTTGATCTATCTTAGACCTTTACCTTCTAGGTGCACCTTTAACATTCTTAGCTAGCCTTCATGGGCTAAACTGTATAGTGGGAATCCCCACTTTAAAAATGCCACTAGTAACAAACCCTTCTATTAGGCTGTCGTCCCACTATTTCCCAAGCTAACGGCATCTTTGGAGCTCCTGATAGAGAACTTCTATGAATATTCCAGGGAAACACAAACCAATTTTAGTTGTTCAAAGGGCCTCCACTGTTGGTAAATAAAAATTATTCTTACTACATTGTTAGTAGCCACATTATCCCAAATCTTTGTTTTAAGTGCTCTCATCAAGAATATGCGACATTTGGACACCCTACCAAACTAATCTTTCTTTGAATTTTCTTCCAACCACTTTAAATCTAAAACTCTGAGTGACAATAACTTATGATCTGGTATGCCACTCTAAAACTTCTATATACCATTAGAATTCTTTTTAGAGCTCTATCCATCTTAGTGAATCTCAATTGTATTTGAGGTGAATTTCTATAAAAGAAATGACTTTGAATCATTTATACCTTCACCAATTAGCTCCACCACTATTATTCACCAATTTACATCGAAACATATAAGCCTTGTGACAATTTTGCATTACATGAGTCGATCTACCTATTTATTGTTGTCTTCACTTCTTTTTCCATTGCATTACCTTTGATCTAAATACTACACTACTGACAATAATTGTCCAACACCTTTGGAAATAAAAACATATAAATATTTAACATCAATTACCTGACATAAATGAAAGCCTCTATTGATAGCATATTCTACTAATCTCCCATCATCTTCTTTTCGTTTTCCTTCATCCTCATCACCTTTTCCATTAATGAAAACATATTTCTAACATTCTCCCATTTTGGCATTGATGGAAAGACCATGACAGAACAAAAACAACATCATAAATAAAATAACAAAGATAAGTGTACTTATCTTCTTTGACTTCTCCTCCTTTTGATGATACTCCCTTATTATGTACTTCACCTTTGTGTGTTGTTTCTATGGTGTACATTTGTTGGTGGAATTCTTCATTGAATTGATCGCCAATAATTCTCCTTTTGTTTCTTTATGTTTTAGACACATCTCTCCCTTCGGCATCAATGGAAAAGAAAATTGACATGCTCCCCCTACAACAATCTTCATCGTTCCTGTTGATCTTGCAAAACCGTCAACTACTTCTCTGTGTGCTAAAACCTTTAGGTATCCATGATCTAATACAAGAAACTTGATTTCTATCCTATGAAGATGATTGTTAGGTCCCTAAAATACAAGTGTAAACCCCTTATTTCTCTTGTTATTTTAGACATCTATTGTTATTGTTGTTCCCATGTAGCCCCAATATTAATATTGTTGTGCCCCATAGGAACCCACTATTGTTATTGTTGTGCCCATTCATTGTCATTGTTTTTCAGGATATGATTATATTGTGATATATTAGACTCCTATATAAACCAAGGAGGTCTTGTAATTCGTACCACCAAATAATTGTTAATTTATTTGATGTAAAGGAGGGTTCTCCCTCAAAGAGGCTATTTCTCAAGTTGTTGATCTACCTCTTGTTCTATTTTGTGAGTTGGTTGCATAACATTTGGCATGAGTGCTTTCGATTCTAGGGTTTCATTGCTCCAAACAAGTAATATTGGTATTTTTACCATAATTATTTTTCTATAAGGCTTTAGAAGCTAAAATTTCGACGAAGTGGAGCACAAATCTTGGTGAACTTGGTGTAAAAATTTTAAATCTTGGTTTGTTATATTTTCTGCGATACAATATGAAGCAATTAATGTTTTTGTGGGCTCTATAATTCAATCTCAAACAGGCGATCTAGGGAAAATCATCATAACTTTCTCTCTCGGAATAAAATTTGAATTTCATAAAATGTGTCTCAAGGTGCACAGACTGTTTTTTTGTATCTCATGTTGAGGGTCAAAGGTCGAAACAGGGACATGTGGCACTCCGTACAAGTTCATTATTGGGAATAACATTTTATTGAGGAATCCAATCTTGGTCAGACTTATGGTGTTGGAAAGAATACTAAGAGGGATACCACATGAACAAAATTTAGACCTTAGATATCTAAAATTATAGAGATACAACAATTTCAATATCTAGCTCTAAAAATTTGCAACTATTTTGTTTGAAAAATCCGTTTGAAGTGATTCAAAGTGAATAAAGAAGCATATATGTCATTATTTGATTCCAATGTTCCTTGAAATGAAAAATGGAAACACCCAGTAAGAAACCAAAAATCTCTATTATGATGCATGAAGAAGAGGAAGAAATGCAACATGATATAACATAATATGAGACCAAGTGCAAAAAAATTTGGTCTTACAAATATTAACCAAAAATGAATTGGAAGTAATGATGAATATTAAGGTCAATGGTTTAAAATTGAATGCATATGGTTTAGAATAAAAAATAAAAAGAGAAGCAAAAGGTTTACATGATGGTTTAAAAGAAAAAATGGAAGGTTTGAAGGAATGTTTGACAAAGTTGTTACAAGCAATGCTTCCTAGTGGTGACATGGTACTTCATGAAACTCATGATGAAACCAAAAGGAATGTTGATCATGATTTTAGAGACTTTAACTTTGTACTGAATACTAACTACATTCCAAAAATCGATATGAGGAAGTTTGATGGCAAGGATTAGGTAACACGAATACTACAAATGGAGCATCTCTTTGATCTACATGATGTGTCAAACACACAAAAGGTACACATTGCATCTTTATGTTTAGAAAAAAATAAATTTGTGTGGTATCGATGAATTTTTTTCTCATAAATCAATTTCCACTAGGACAAATTTTGTGGAAGAATTGGTGGATAATTATGAATATACAAAGACCAACACCTTCTTTATCCAATTCATAAATCTCAAATAAAAGGGTTCAATGGTGGAGCACATTGAGGACTTCCAAGGATTGAACATCAAGGTAAATAATATTCCAGAGGAGCATAGGCTTGATTTTTTAATAGGAAATTTAAATGATAACATACAACATGAGGTTCACATTCAAGAACCTGATTCATTGGAGAAGGCATTCAAGGTGGAAAGAAAATTTGAAAGAAAAATAATGGCAATAACGAAGTCTACCACTCACAAATATAAATACGGAAGTGTTAATACTACTAGCCTTCCACAACCTACAAGTTTGACACCATAATAATTGGAGGAAAAAAGAGAAAATTGGCTTTGTTATAGTTGTGATAAAAAATACACTAAAGGTCATAAGTGTTTTGAGAAGAAACTATTTTACATACATTATGAAGTGGAGGAATAAAATTAACATGAAGTATTAAAGGAAGAGGATATAAACCACAAACCAACCCTATAAAAGAATAAGTTAATACGATGATATATTGTAACCCATTGGTAGGAATTACCACACCTTAAACACCCATGATAAAAGGACATGTCAAGAAGAAAAAAGTAATAGTGCTCATTCATTCTAGTAGTATCCATAATTTTATTCATTGTAGGATAACCAATGAATTTAATTTCTTTCTATATCCACCTCCAGTGTCAAGTGATGGTTGCAAATGGACGACCTATATATTTCTTGAGAAAGTGACATAATATCAAAATAACCATGGGATAATATGTATTAAAAATTCCAATGATTTCCATTCCAATGGGTGGTGTTGATATTGTACTACGATTCCAATGGTTACAATATTTTGGGATAAACACTTTTAATTTTCAACAACATTTCTTGAAATATTTTTGAGAAGGAAAGGAAAATGAATTAAGTTGTATCACATGTAAAAATGAGAAGATAATCATCTCTAATGGCATGAAAAATATTTGGAATAAGGAACAAATAAGGGTAATTGCACAATTATGGTCACTTGATGTTGAAACATCTAATTCATCCATTTCTCTAGATCTCCAAAAAGTCTTTGATAATCATTCCAAGGTGTTTGAGATTACCTAATTCCTCCCATAAATTCATGATTATGATCATGTTATTTAATTGATTCTAGGATGTGTTCCTCCAAACATCAAGCCTTACAAATATCTCTATGCACAAAAGAGTGAAATTAAACACATGCTTGGATAAATGCTAGAGGGATGTATAATTCAAGCTAGTCAAATTATTTCTATGCTCTAATAGTACTAGTGCAGAAGAAGGAAGGATCACTATTAAAGATAAATTTCTCATTCTTGTCATAATGAAATTTTGTATGAATTACATGGAGCAATTTCCTTCCCCAAGTTGGAACTTCATTTAGGATATCATTAAATCGGAATGAAGACTAAATACATTATTAAAACAACATTCAGAACTCATGAAGGTCATTATGAATTTTTTGTCATGCCTTTTGGACTTATTAATGCACCTTCCAAATTTCATGGTTTTATTAATTCCATTTTCAAACCCTTCCTTAGAAATCGTTTATTAATATTTTTTGATGATATACTAATCTAGAACAAGTCTTGTGAGGATCATGTTCAACATGTTGATATGGCGCTCAAACTATTGGAGGACAAACAATTATATGAAAAATCCTCCAAATTTTTTCTTTTCGTTACAAGAGGTTGAATATTTTGGTCATATTGTATCTCGCGAGGGTGTTAAGGTAGACCCTAAAAATATTAAATCCATTAAGAAATGGAAAATCCCCACAATTCTAAAACATCTTCAAGGATTTCTGGGGTTGATAGGGTATTATTACATGTGCATTAAGAATTATGGGAGAATAACAAAACCTATAACAACATCACTGAATAAAGATGCAATTTATTGGACTTTAGAAGAAACTAAGGCCTTTGACGATCTTAAAGAGGCAATGTTCCAAGCACCAGTCTTAGCTACACAAGACTTCACAAAAACCTTTGTTATGGAATGTAATGCCTCGAGAAATGGAATTGGTGTTGTTTATTTGTAGGAAGGAATACCCATTTATTTTGAAAGTCGTCTAATCAAGGGAATGTATTTACCCAAACCTATATATGAGAAGGAAATCTTAGAAATACTACATGAACTAAATAAATGGCAGGCTTACCTAATAATAGCACACTCTAAGGAAAAAAGGATAATGATAGTCTTAAGTACTTTTCAGAACAAATATTATCTTCAGAAGAGTAGAAAAAATTGGGTCATGAACATGTTGGGTTATGACACTAGAATCATGTACAAAAAAGGAATAAAAATGTTGTTGGAGATGCACTCTCAAGAAAATATGAGTATGTGGGAGCACTAACTATGCCATTTCTATTATCCAACATGCTTAGATAATTGAAGCAAGGGATGAATGAAAGAATGATGAAGAGTTGTGGGTAGTCATTCAAAAGTTGTAGCAAGATCTTAGTATATAATATACATTTATATGGAAAAATGATTCATTATGGTACAAATATTTTTTATATATTTGTAAGAATTCCCAGCTCAAACAAAATATTCCTTTAGAATTTCAAACCTCCCCCTTAGGAGGGAACTCATGACTTTTAAAAACTTACCATAGGGTGAAGAAGGAATTTTTTGGATGGCCTTAAATCTTATATTCAGAAGTTTGTTAAAGAATGTTTGTTTTACCAACAAAATAAATTTGAGACAATTAAGACCCCGGGTCCATTACAACTCTTATCCATTCCAAGTCAGCATTGGGAGGAGCTCTAAATGGATTTTATCATGGGATTTTTCCGAGTCTAAAGGAAAGAGTATCATTATGGTGGTAGTTGATATACTTACCAAGTATGCATTTTTGTTTCATTATCTCATCCTTTTAAATCCAGTACAGTTGCTACTGCATTTAAGGAAACAATTGAAAAGCTACATGGAAACCGAAATATTATCGTAAGTGACAAATATCCCATTTTCACTAGAAATTTTTGGATGGAATTATTTTCTTGTCTTGGTACTCAAGTAGCTCATAGCTCATATTATCATCCTCAATATGACAGGAAAGCTGAGATAGTGAAGAAATGTTTGGAACGATATCTTCATTGCTTTGTATATGATAAAAAAACATAATGGGTTAACTAGTTACCTCTGGCTAAATGGTGGTATAAAAATTTCTTCCATACTGAAGAAAAAATGATTCCATTTATAGCAATTTATGGATATCATCCACCTTCCATAACATCACCTTTAAGTGAAAATTCTAAGGTTCAAGTTGTGGAAGATCACAACGAGCATCAATAACAAGTTATGTAACTCTTAAAGGGTAACTCACTTTGCTGCAAAATCGAGTGGAACAACAAGCATATCAACATCACAATGAAAGAAGTTTTGATGTAGGAAATTTTGTATTTTTAGGGCTACAACCATATAAACAAATGTCCCTAAAGGAAACTAAGAAGGATAATAAATTATCACCCAAGTACTATTGTCCTTATATGGTGTTGCAAAATATTAGTATTATGGAAGACAAATTAGAGCTACTTGCATCTTCCTGAGTACACCTAGTTTTCCATGTTTCATGCTTAAAGAAGGTTATCAATGACAAGCTCATAGTTCAAACAATACTGCTAGAACTTGACGATGAAGGAAAAATCATATTGGAGCCCGAATCATTAAGTGGAAGAAATTATCTACTAAATATTTGACATGGGAGGATGAGAATTTTATACAGGAGCATCTAGAACTACTCACAGATTGAGGGAAACATTTTTTTTAAGGAGAGGGGAATGTTAGTTTCATATAGTACTATTGTAGCCCCCTTACTGTTATTTTTAGTTAGACTCCTATTGTTATTTTTGTGCCCCATAGAAACCCACTATTGTTATTTTACTTCCTTTACATTGTTATTTTTATGTAGGATGTTATTACATTATGACCCCTTAAACTCCTATATATACGAAGGAGGCCTTGTCATTTGTATTGTTAGGATTCCAAGAAAATCTCCTAGGTTATAGCTTGGAGATGCTTGGTAACATATAAATTCAACTATTGTTGCAGGTTTAATGGTAGGAATGATGAGTTGGTTCAAGCCAGATAACCACTTCTACTTTGTTTCACTACAGACATTCATAAACACCCTCACACTACTAGGATTTAGACCACCAATGCTCACAGTTTAGATATTAGGTGAATATGGAGAATACTAACCACACCAGCAAATGCACAAGACCATGTGATGGATGGCTGCAACTAGTAAAGAAACTTTTAAATCTAATCTACTAATCCAAAGACAGGATGACAACGCTCTTGCATCATATAGAAAGAAACCTAAGTGACCTATTCAGTGATACATTCAACAATCTAACACAGAGATAAGATGACAGTTATCTAGTGCTAAAACTCAAAAGATCAAGAACACTGCATATTAGGCACAAGCTTATAACAGAGGAAAATTGAAAGTGAGGAGTTAACAGCAAAAGGAGCTTGTATTAGCTGAAAATGAAGACCAGACACTGCAAGTTACAAAATATCAAATGTCAACCTTGATTACATCTTATTTTTGGGTATTTATAGATTTACATTACAAGGGCACTTAGCCACTTAGGTATGGAGGAGTCATAATTGACCACCAACTGCATTTAACTGCCTGAGGGTGTTTCTGAATGCATTTTCTTGCTTTAGTGGATAAATCTAATTTGTTCAGGTGTTGTGCTATCCCTTTAGACAATTGGAATGGTTGTACAAGTGGAGTCCATGACTGATAAATTCGGTTACAGGGTCGTGCTTGTCCTTTTCTCCCTTGGCCATGCTTTCTATTTAATATGGTTGTTGGGGGGTCTGACAATGACTAATGATGGTGGAACTAGTCATATCCTTCTTCGGGCAAGCAGAATGGTGGAGGACATGGAATGCATGGGTAGGTGAATGATTTGGATGAGTGGGAAGAATAGTCATCAGATCAAGGGAATGAACAGCGGAAATGGTTCAGAGGAGGCTATCGGCCAAGGTGGGAGTGGGGTGAGTCATAGCCGTTGGATCTTCAACGGACAGATCAGATGACTATTGAGCTATAGAGCTACACAGTTGTTTAACGGGTGCAAGCGGTTTGGTCAGATGGTAATGGTATTCGTCGCACTGCTTTCGGGCATATAGTGGTAAAAGCCGGGGGTCACACGATTCCATTCAGTAATCGACACGTAGCAGTGGATGAGAGAGAAAAATTACTCTCATCATGCACTATCATTTGATCGGGTTACTGGCGTGATGAGAGAAAAAGCTATCGGATCTTTATGGAGATGATTTGATGGTGGGAGATAATCGAGCTGGTCACTTTATTGGGTGTGACAGGAGCCATTAGATCGTCGGTGTGATCAACGGTAAGGATGAAGCATGATGAGTTGTGAAAGCACGGAGTCATATGGGTGTGGTTTTATGGTAGGTTTGGGGTTTGGTTCTTGGGGCTAAGGCCAAAGGGCGTTAATCTGTCAGGCTTAGGAGAAAAATATAGGAATGGAGGTGATGGAGAGAAAGCAGGGTAGAAGGAAAATGGAAAATGACCAAATGTAACCTTCTTATGGACACAACCCAACGGACCATGCTTCTCTCTAACATTAGAAATTCAGTTCTACACAGCAGAGCTAACACTAGCTCCTTCTGGGGATGAAATCCTCCCTGTTAGGTTTCAAGAACTGTAGACCGCTGCCTTTCACATAAAACAAGATCAGCAATAATTCCTAGTGTTCCATTCCGCATGGAGTCTAATTAAGCCTACACTAAAACTTGTAAAGAGAACATATTTACAATGCTGAGGCCTAAAGGCCTTAAACAACATAAATCTGCAAAAACCACCCATTAACTAGGCCATCAAAAACTGTTTCTTCTTCCAAACTCTTCAGCGTGAAAGTATTATTCCCCTAGACTTGAGTGATGATGAATGATCCTATCCATACAACATTAAATTTACCAGGATCTCCCTACCTTTTCTTTAGCACATCCCATTGGAGAAAACAATCATCATACTAAAAATTAACCCTTTTTACCTTTCTATGAAAGGCTTCTTTCTCTTGGTCAATGTACATGTCACAAAATTCATCAAAGGCTTGCAAAAGCCTATTGATTTGATCACCTACCTAAAAAATTTTAGGGCATTTGACCTTATCAGGTAGAGATGGTTTATTTTTCACCCCCTCTCTGTATGCTCTCATCCTTGGATGTTTTTTGTGGAAGCTTTTGTACACCTGTTGAATGATAAGAGTTGCTACGTACTCGGCTGTGTCATTTGTGGCTTGAACAATTAATATAAATTGTGAATCAATGTATTCTTGTGTTAGTGACACAAAAACTTCACCTTCTCCTGTAGCTTTCTTAGAACAAGCCCCATCAAATAAGGTGTCCCAAATATTTGGGCCTTCTTCCTCTGTAATTTGGCAAACTTCCCTTTCAAGCTGTGTGGAGGCCAACTGGGCAGGCTTCGTATTGTCAAGGCTGAGCTTATCCATGTTAGCCTTGGGCCTTGAATTATGGCTGGCTCCAATGCCTAGGGGGAAATTATGAGGTATTGTCTCTTGAACAGACAGAGAAACATAAGATGATGGGGAGCTAACTTCACAAATTTTTACCGCTGGGTTGAGAATAACAATAGGTTGGTCCATTTGTAGATTTGAATAGTCATAAGAAGCTTGGTTGGCTTTAGGCTCAAGATCTTCAAGGATAGATTTCTTGAAGGACTCATTCTTCACTGGTTCAATCAAAGGCATGGGTATTCTTTACTTCTGAATTCCTGATTGAAAACTGGAAGAAGAAGGGGAACTTTCAAGGACTCTTACCTCTATGGCTGGAACTTTGAGGATGATGGGATTGACTACAGGTTGCGTCTACTTATTATCTTGTTGTTCTGTAGGGACAACAAATTTATGAGCAGGAGCTTCTTGGACATTATACATCAAAGACCTTGGATTATATCTTTGCTAATCTCCAGTTTGCATAACAACTTCTTTGTCCCAGTCTTGGTTGATCTAGCCCTTGAACAATGACTTCTCATAGGCAGCTTTGGTTAAG
Source organism: Pinus tabuliformis (assembly GCA_031772625.1). Lineage (NCBI taxonomy): Eukaryota > Viridiplantae > Streptophyta > Pinopsida > Pinales > Pinaceae > Pinus > Pinus tabuliformis. Next base: position 365,330,559 of record CM062819.1, read on the forward strand.
AAAGGGGCACTACCCTTGTCTTCCATACCATGGATCTCACCATCTTCTGTAAACTGCTCTTCTTCCATGACTATATTCTGAAAAGAGGTCTTCACCCTTTAGTCTTCATTGGAATATTTGTCTCTTTGCAAAATTTGCAACTGCTCATTTTCTCTTTTATATGGATTTGGATTTGGAAGAGAAAAGGTATTAGGAGCTCATCCTTTACCTGAATGCTGCTCAATATTTAGTTTGGAAACTTTAGAGGCTAATGACTCTATCATCCTGGCCATTTTATCGATCTTAGGATCTGAGGATGATGAGGGCTCACCCCTCTATCTTCTTCTATCAGCATTACCTTCGATCTTTTCTGTAGCCATGATGTTTGATTCTACTTCCAGGGCTGCATCTTGCATATCAACCAAACAAGCACATCTTCTCTTCCTCAATAGTAAACAGGAATAATAATCGAAGGAATTGGCATTGGTGAGCTTAGTAGATGTAGGGGTGGGTTTCACTTCAGTTGGTATCTTGTTGTACATGTGGTTAAATCTCTTATTGAAATCAGATAGCAGCTCACCATTTCCCCTCTGTAAGTTCCCAAACTCAGTATGATAGTAGAGCAGATCTTTCTTGTCCCCACAATGCTTTAGGAACACATCATCTAAGGCCTAAATATCTGCTATGGACTTAGGGGTTAATTCTCTAAACCATTTTCTAGCTTCTCCATCTAGGCTTTGGACAAATACTCTCATCCACACATCATCTTCACTAATATCTAGATTATCAGCATAATTATAAGAAGACTCTAGGTGTTCTTGAGCTATTACTCCCTCTGTGCCAATGAACTTAGGCATGTATTTCTAATATTCTCCTGCAGGCATGGAATTCAAAGGAGCAGGCAGGACTAGGGGTCCATACCTATCAACTATGATTCTTTCCATTTTGGTGGGTGCTTGTGGATCTGCCATGACTGGGGTAGATGGAAGAGTACTGACAGTTTGAAAGGTAGGGAGTTGAGAAATGACTGATAGGGCTAAAGGAATATGATGGACTCGAAGGGAGGTTTCCTTTGGACTGAGATCCAAAGGAATACTTATTGAACAAGGAGCTTTATGAACCTCTGAGGGTATTTCTTCATTGATAATGCTAGGCTTTATACTTTCAACATGCGCATGCTCATTTTGAAGCCTTTCTTGCAGAGATACATAAGATTTCTTAGGCTTACCTGATCCTGATTCTCCTTTTCGTGATATCTTTCTTTTCTTGACAATCTTCTCATGGTTAGGCACTGGTTCAGCTGGTGATTTCTAACGATTTCTCCAAGTATGCCTCACAAACTGGGCCAGAACTGTAATGTGGAGTCACCAAAAGATTGGTCCCTTAGTAGGGTCGCCAGATAGATGATCACAACCAAAAATGTGTCCAGACTTTGTCTATCATCAAAGAAGGAGCTATGTCGTTCTCCCAGGGAAGCTAAGCTTCAATCTCCTCTCCCTAGCAACAGTGCCAATTGGGTTAGGATTCCAAGAAACTCTCCTAGGTTGTAGCTTGGAGATGCCTAGTAACATATAAATTCAACTATTGTTTTAGGTTTGATGGAAGGAATGATGAGTTAGTTCAATCCAGATAACCACTTCTACTTTATTTCACTCCAGACATGCATGAACACCCTCAGACTACAAGGCTTTAGACCACCAATGCTCACAGTTTAGATATTAGATGAATATGGAGAATACTAACCACACCAGCAGATGCACAAGACCATGTGATGGACGGCTGCAACTAGCAAAGAAACCTGTAAATCTAATCTACTAATGCAAAGATAGGATGACAACTCTCTTGCATCAGATAGAGAGAAACATGAGTTACCTATTTAGTGATACATTCAACAATATAACACAGAGATAATATGATAGTTATCTAGTGCTAAACCTCAAAAGATTAAGAACACAACATATTAGGCACAAGCTTAGAATAGAGGAAAATGGACAGTGAGCAGTTAACAGCAAAAGAAGCTTGTATTAGCTAAAAATGAAGACGAGACACTGCAAGTGACAAAATATCTATAGTCTCCAGAAGTTGAACCTTACATCAAATGCCAACTATGATTACATCTTCTTTCTGGGTATTTATAGATTTACATTACAAGGGAACTTGTCTGCTTTGGTATGGAGGGGTCATAATTGACCACCAACTGCATTTAACTGCCTGGTGGAGTCTCTGAATGCATTTTCTTGCTTCAGTGGATAAATTTGATTTGTTTAGGTGTTGTACTGTCCCTTTAGATGGTTGGAATGCTCGTACCAGTGGAGTACATGACTGATAAATTCGGTTACAGGGTCGTGCTTGTCCTTTTCTCCCTTGGCCATGCTTTCTGTTTAATATGGTTCTGAGGGGGTCTAATAGTGACTGATGATGGCGGAACTGGTCATCTCCTTCTTCAGGGAAGCAGAATGGTTGAGGACGTGGAATGCATGGGCAGGTGAATGATTTGGATGAGCGGGAAGAATACCCATTAGATCTAGGGAATGGATGGCGGAGATGGTTCAATGAAGGCTGTCAACCGAGGTGGGAGTGGGGTGAGTCATAGCTGTTGGATCTTCAGCAGACAGATCAGATGGCTATCGGGCTATAGAGCTGCATGGTCGTTTAAAGGGTGTAAGTGGTTTGGTTGGGTGGTAATGGTATTCATTGCACCGCTTTCGAGCATAAAGCGGTAAAATCTAGGGGTCGCACCATTCCATTTAGTGATCGACACATAGCAGTGGATGTGAGAGAAAAATCACTCTCATCACGCGCTATCATTCGATCAGGTTGCTGGCACGATGAGAGTTAATGCTGACAAATCTTTACGAAGATGATCTGATGGCGGGAGATGATAGAGCTGGTCACTTTATCAAGTGTGACAAGAGCCATTGGATTAGTAGGGTGATCAATGTGTATTCATTGCACCACTTTCGAGCATAAAGCGGTAAAATCTAGGGGTCGCACCATTCCATTTAGTGATCGACACATAGCAGTGGATGTGAGAGAAAAATCACTCTCATCATGCGCTATCATTCGATCAGGTTGCTGGCACGATGAGAGTTAATGCTGACAAATCTTTACAAAGATGATCTGATGGCGGGACATGATAGAGCTGGTCACTTTATCAAGTGTGACAAGATCCATTGGATTAGTAGGGTGATCAATGTTAAGGATGAAGCGCGATGAGTTGTGAAAGCGCGAAGTCATATCGGTGAGGTTTTATGGCAGGTTTGGGGTTTGGCACCTGGGGCTAAGGCCAAAGGGGGTTAATCTGTTAGGTTTAGGAAAAAAAATAGAGGAATGGAGGTGGTAGAGAGAAAGCGAGGTAGAAGGAAAAGGGAAAATGACCAAATGTAAGCCTTCTTATGGAGACAACCCAACAGACCATGCTTCTCTCTGACATTAGACAGTCAATGCTGCATAGCAGAGCTAACGTGTACCAGCCAAGAATTGTTCATTTATGTGATGTAAAGGAGGTTTCCCCCTCGAAGCGCTATTTGTGAAGTCGTTGAACTATTTTTTCTTCCATTTTCTGATATAGTTTCATAACAAAGATTGACCTAAGAGAAGAAGAGTAATTGTTGCCAATCTCTACCCCAAGTAGATAAGAGGAATATGTTACTACAAAAACACATTATTGTACAACCAATTAATGTTAAAAATTATTCATGTTGGTCTTAGTCTTAGCTAGGATTACATTGATAATAGTCCCTTTTCTTGGACACCTAAACCTAGGCTAAAAACAAAAAACAATCCCTATATGTGAATGACACTGTGAACTTGTTAATTGTTGAACAACAGAGTATGACACTTAGAAGTGCTTATATGAAAATGATACAAGGACTCTCAGTAATGAATCATTATACCAACAACTCAACATACACTCTACATGAAAAAATTCTAATGGAAAGAGACTTACCACATTAAATTCGACTCAACATGAGAATTTCCATGTAAATTTAGACTCTTTCATGAACACCTAGACTAACAATCTCATACTAAAAATATGAATATCACACTATGAAAAGAATATAATGATATTTAATACCAATTGTTAATACTTGACACCAAGTGTTAATAACTTCCAGTCTAATGATGTCAATTGCTTAATTGATACTAATGATACCACTTGTTGAGAACTTGATAACTTATTTTTCTCCCTAGGACCATGCTCTTCTCACGGATATGAATTCTCTCCAAAAATACAATGTCTTATACCAATTACTAATTGGTATAGTCTAGAAGAATCACAATGGTCACACCAATAATCATATTTGCAACTCGTATTCTAATTTTTCAACCAACATTGATATTCAACAAACACCATTAGCCTTTGTCTTCCATGCTTGACCTTGAGAAACAAACAACTAGCACCAAGCGTTAATAAAATAATATGACACCCAAATATGAACTTGAGTATATTCCTCCTATGGTTATGCTCCCTCCTTAGCATTATGAACCACTAAAAATAATTCCACAAGTCAAAGAAGTTTTAGCAATAAACAAATCATCACCATCTACACTCAATCTTCCAATCTGTTTTGGTCACACCAAATTATCCACAATACTCAGCAACATCAATATTCTTCATCTTTATAAATTAAATAAAACCCAAAGGGGCATACTTCCCTTATCATTCATATGCATTACTTGGCATGTTTCTTTCCTCTCCTTACATATGGCCTTTCTTCTTCTCTTGAAGAAAATGCTTCTTCTAAATGAAGAGGAACAAGAAATCTACTCCCCCTAAGTAGATTATCTCCCTTTTTCTCCCAAACCTAGCTATACTAAGTTTTTACTTGGTTAACAACATCAGCTAATTGCAAACACTATTCTAGTACTCCTTCCCGATTGAGTGGATTCTTGCAATTGTTTGAGCTCACAAACCATTGACCATTCCTCTTGTTTGCACTAATTAAAGGCAATGTGAAAATCGCTTCTTTCTCTTCTCTCTCACTCTTTGCACCTTCTTTTTGCCTAAACTGCATTGGAGAAATGTTTGGGCTGTTGTTGATTATTTTATATAATTGACATCTTTGCCTTTTATATGTTATATAATAGAGATCAACTATAGAAATTTCAGTCTTTGATCTGGTAATTATTTGTTGATAATCTTCAAATAGAAACAATGGTTCATTAGATAAATTTTGAGTTTAAAAGTGGGCCTCAAAACAAAAATTTGCAATCAAAATCAACTTTATAAGAACCAATACGATTGAAGATGATGATGTGAACCATGGGGGATGATTCACCATTTTTGAGGTAAAAATTTTAAAAGATTCAAAAAATATAAAAAATACTTTTTCAACTCATATTTTCAACTTATCTCCCTATGGCTTCACTCAAATTTTAGGCGAGAACACTCATTGGATGAAAACTTTAATTCCTCGTCAAGGAAGTACTCATGTTGCATACTTTTAATGGGATTTTCCACATGAAAAATCATAAATACATGAAAAATGTTATTAGAGTCATGTTTTTTCATGTGTTTATCATTTTTCATGTATTAGGGTCCATTTAAAGTACGCATCATGGGTTCTTCTTTGACGAGGAACTAAATTCCGGATCTAACGATTGCTCCTGCTCGAAACTTCACTAAAACCATAGGGAGATAAGTTCAAAATATGAGTTGAAAAAGTAGTTTTTTATTTCACTCTAAAATTTTATGATGTAATCTAATATTATGCTATTATCTCAACTATTTTTTTATAATATTCCTTTGGAGGCCCATTTTACATGTAAAATTTCTCTAATGTTCATTTCCTCCATGCACCATATGATCTGGATCTCTTATGAGTGCTGAAATAACTCCTGTGTAGCTGTCATTTTTTACTCTTAACATGATCCATACCTTTTTTTGCAGTGTTCTAGAAAGAGAATTTCATTCCAAATTTGAACATATCTTCTTCGTGCACACAACTCTTACACTTGTAATATTATTTCTAAGGGAGGAAAATGAATTATTCTTACCAAATCTTCTCCTCATCCAATTTCTTAGATTGACACTTTCTCTTGTGGTGTTTTTGGACCTCTAAACGCTTCTCCTTTGAAGGGAAGGATATCTCTGGACATGTCTATTCAAATTTTTATGAGAAATTAGTGATTGTTCTAAAATGGAGCGTTCCACCTATGTTGTCATACCTTCTCTTTCTTCTCTAAATACTTAGAGGAAAAGTTCCTTGGGTTACTACAACAAAGGCATATGAGGTGTTGCATACCTTTGCCTTTACTCCTAGAGGTCTTATTGTCTCCTTAGTGCTACATTATATTTTCTATTATTGTAGTTTTTGTTGTGTCTTTCTTTAACAAGGTTTATGGGCCCCTTTAATGTTACTGTCGAGTTACTTCCACTTTCAAGTATTGCCTTGACCTGAGGGGGACTTTGGCTCGTTCCAATCGCTTCCAAAACTTCAAAATTATTTGCGCAATTATGAAGATACAACAACTACTCTTTCAATGTTCTATTCTCTACTTCCAACTCTAGATTGATGGCTTGAGGATTCTTGATCTCCTCAAGGGCTCATGTGAGCTATGTTTTTAAGGGAATATTTCCTTTAAAATATTCCAACTCAATAGAGGAGCCACTTGATTCACCACTAGTGTCTACTTCACTCATAGATTGTTCAAGAATTGTTCCCTTTGCTAACTCTAGGGTTGTTCTATTGATACTTGAGATATCCTATATTACTCTCTACCAGAGGTGCAACCACTTAATTCTTCAATAAAATGTATATATTTTATTTCTATCAAGGTCGTTCCTTCTTCACTACTACTATATGAGCAACTTTCACTTTCACCAAAACTTGAAATTGAGAAATTGGTATATAAATGGCATCTTATTCTATAATAACAACAAGACATTAACTTACATGTAGATTACATATCTTCTGAATCCTCGGTGTGTTTATCAACATATTGGCCTCTTAATTCAATGGTATCATCCTTTGACTCATGCTCTTTATTACTCTTTAAATCTTTGACTACTCCAATCTTCATAGAAAGGTTCTTGAAATGACATGTAGCCTGTATGTCTTCATCATAAATGGACTGTAACTCATTGCAAATCTCTTTGGTAGTCTCATAAAAAATTACTTTCTCAATACTTATGTTGGACAAACCTCTTATGATTTCCTCCTTTGCCTATTCATCAACCTCATCATCTATTAATCAATTCTCCAGGGATAGCCATACATCCAAGTCAAGAGATTTCAAGTAAATTTTCATTCTTACCATTCAAGTTGTATAACTTAACCCATTCAAAAATGGAACTCCATCTAAGGTATACCAATCCTCGTTCTCCATGATGCTTGATCTTCTTTCTATCTATTATATTGATCCTCAAGGAACCTAGTTGCTCTGATACCAATTGTTAGAAATAATGGAAACCATGAAACTACTCATAAGGGGGGTAAATTAGTATTGTGACCAAATTATAGAACTCTTGAAAATTTATAATTTTCATACACTTTAGTAGTCACTTATGTAATCAATCATGTAAAAAAAAATATTATTATCATCACCAAACACATGAGCAACATATACATAAGACATCACTCTTATTTTTATTTCTTTGCCTAATAAAAAATTAAACTTGATTACATCATTTCTCGACAAGATACTACTCGTAGTTTCTCTCCTTCTATTGAAAGGAACTTCTAACCTTGTTTATCAATTTTCACAAAATGGGACTCTTTCCATTAAAATTCAAGCTACCACTTGCTATCCATATTGATTAATTTTTCATCTATTTTCAAACTTAGAATAATAGGACACTTTCTTTCATAAACAAATAAGTTTCTAATATCAATCACATACCACCATAAATACCTTCAACAATTATCTAATTATTGGAGAAATCCCCAAACACACTAGCAACTTTAATCCTTTGCAATTACTGACCTCACCACTAAAAACTCCATTCACCAATTCATTCTCCTTATTCTCAACACATTTGAGAGACAAAAATTTATCTCTAATTCACCCTTGATGCATACTCACACCGTGCATCTCATTGCACCAACAACCTTGCACTTGGTTGCTCTCAACCAACATGGTTTCACTATTCCACAGACCATATCTATTTGCAAATTTGATTTTTCTTATAGATGAATTTGGACTGATATTTTTGGAATTGAATATTTAGTTAACTTTCTATTGAATGCTTGCATGAAGCTTATGTTTGTTTCATTCTCCTACTTCAAATTACTCTTTTGAATATTCTTTTTATGTCATCATACTCTACTATTTTTTTTCCCTGAGAATAATTGACTTAAACTATTGTTTTACTCAATTCTTGTGAGTTACAGGTTTTAGCGAAAATTCTTTTATTTTTAGAAAACCCCAACTTTGGTTTAACTTTAAAATATGCCTCTAATATTGGTTTTTCCGCTATAATGGTACCTACTCATTCATATCTTCATTTTCATTTTTTTATCACTTTTGTTCTTATGTTTTTCCTCACTACCAAATTCCAAAGTTGTCAACTCATTTCATGTAGAAGCCCATAGGCTTTAATAAAAGTGTTGCAAAAAATATGTTCCATAATATTTGCACTTGATAAAAACACTTCCATTGCTTTCATATAATAAGTTGCCAAATATAATTTTGTAGACTTATATGCTGTATTCAATCCCCTAAGTGATTTTAACAAGACAATACTGCATGCTAGCTCTTCACTTTTACTTTTGGCATAAATGCCAAATTCACTGTTATAGTCCCGCTTTTACTAGACTTCACCATAGCCTGAAATCTCTTTATTCTATCGTCCAAATCGATTTAATCAATATTGTAGATATACATTCAAAATAGGCCCCAAGATATTAAAAATTATCCACTTTCGTATAAGTATCGAACCAAGCACTTTTACAAAACACTTTGAAAACACCACTAAATTCATCTTTGAGCATCCCTTCGCACCTTAAGCCTTGAAGGATTATTTTACATTGCAAATATCTCCTTTAATATACATACAACCTTGTGCTAATTCTTTTACCTCAGAACCTAGCTTCTTTTTCCTAGTTCTATTTCATGAGCACCCTTAGAGTCTACCTTCCGGGGTTATGTATGAATGTGGGTCCAACATTCCACCTTCTCCCATTAGTCGTTGGCTGCACTGTGTGCATCCACCGTGTCCTGGTCCTTTCTCAGCTAAGTGTCCATCGCTTGGGATAACTTGAAGTTCAGAATTGGGTCCATGCTAACATCACCACCTCCATGTGGTTCCATCTGAGTGGTGACATGTGTCCCCCATATTTGGCCAACTAGGATACCTAAAAACATATAATATTTGTGTCATGTGACCTCTCAACTGACATCATCCTGATATGATATTTTTTCCTATGCATTTATGTGATATTTATGAACCAACCACATTATGCCATCTCTCTTCAGATATTAGAGAGAAAAGGGTCCCAACCTTTGGTTTTTTATTATTTCCTTTGTTAAGTTACAAAGGGTCCCCGACATTTCTTTTAAAAATTCTCATCCATTGTTGCTTTTCTTCCATGCTGCCCGACCTTGTTCCATCCCATGCCTTTACCTTCTATGTGAACCTTTGAACATATAGACTCACCTTTAGAAGCTGAGCCATATGCTGGGCCTCCCCTCATTTAAAACATATGCCAATAACAGATACTTCCACTATCTTCTTAAGCCACCTCACCATTGGCTAACATCATCCCAGGCAATCACCTTAGTGCACTTCTATGAATCCTTTGGGGCAATAACCAACAGGGTGACTTTTTAAAGTGCCTCCACCACAAAACACTCAAAATGCTTCACACTGCATTTTTGTTAGCCATATTTTCCGGGATATTTTCTTTTCATTCACTTAAAATTAAGAAACCCTTCCAAAATTATCTTGCTCTAAATGGTCTTACACCCAATTTAACTCTGCAACTTTGACTGTAAATAACTTATGATCCAGGAGGTCATTTTTGAACTTATATATACCACTAGAAATATGTTTTAAAGCTTTATCCATCAGAGTGAGTCCCAACTACATTTTAGGTGAATATTTATATAATAAATGACTCCTAATCCTCTGCACCTTGAATGATTCTCTCCACCATTATTATCCACCAATTTTCTTTGAATCATTTGAGCCTTGCAATACCTTTTATATACATGTGTTTATCTTCCTTCTTCTTCCAGCCTTCACTCCTTTTTCCATTACAATACTTTTGATATGATTACTACACTATTGATAGTACATCTCCATCTCCTTTGTCAATAACAACTTACCAATACTTGATATCAATTACCTAACATCAATGAGCACCTCCTCTAACATCATACTCTAACAATCTCCCATCATCATGTTTGCCTTTTCTTTCATCCTCATCACCTTTTCCATCAATGAAAACATATTTGTAACAATAATATATATATATATATATATATATATATATATATATATATATATATATATATATATATACACACACACACACACACATTGAGACACGCCTTCGTATTGGTTATGTTAGGGTGTATACATACATACATACATACATACACACATACATACATACATACATACATAAATACATACATGTTTAGTCAATTTAATGTCCCAAATTGCTTGCATAAGTTATCAACTGAGGCTTGTAAACTGATGAAGTGTGGTGCACAATATGTGCTTAGTCAACCTTTTTCTTACTTATTTGTTTTGTATTTTATGTTGTTTTTGGGGGTTTCTATTCTTTGATGTCTAAGAATGTTCAACCTAAAACTACAAGAAGATTTAAGTGAGTCTGATGAATTTTAAGGAGGAAGAAAAGAAGATGTTCCTAAGTTAATCTATTTTTCATAAAAATAAACCAAGATCTATTGGCTTGTTAGAACTTAATTTGGGAAACAAAGCACCTATCTTATCTTATCATTAGTCCTAATCCATGGATATAAGTCTTAAGACCAAGAATGAAATTACAGTGCTTGTTTGAAGTAAAGGCATGAAATGAAATCAACTAAAGTACTTTTGGTTACTTTAGCATTCAATTGTGAAGTATGATCTTCTTGAGATGGAGTATAAGCAATTGTCTGTACTTTAACTTCAAATGTCCTAGAAAAATAATCAGAGTATGCAACTAAGTGAGAATCTAAAAGAAAAAAGATTAAAACATGTGAAAATAACTGTAAAAAACTAATGCAACATTTACTTTCTCCAACATTCAAATGTGAAGCATTACCCTCTTGAAGTGCTATGTAAGAAGTTAGTTATGCCTTAGTTCCTAAGTTCCTAGGAAGCTAATAATAATGCACTGAGTAGTTTCAATCACTGTATGAATTAGACATTTAACCATTTAGTTTAGGATCATCATCATCTTGAAATGGCTTTTGAACACATCCATTAACACAGTTAATTGACAACTCTGTTATAAGAAAATGGATGAGAAAACAGTAAGAAAACTAAGCAACTGTGTATTATTATCACTTCAATCTTAATTCAATTTGGGAACAGAGTTATTTTTCTCCATGAAATATCTTAGAAGAACAAGGTTGCACAATTGTGAATTATCACTATGCTATTGATAAAAAATTGGAATGAAATATTATCCTAATTAGAAAACAGATTTGCTGAAAATAGAGTAATGCAAATTGAACTAAAAAACAACAATAAAAAAGCCTCCTCCAGTGGACGGGCCCTCTGCAACTAATTTGGCTGGAATGCTAGCTAGTTAAGGATGCCCTTAAACAATCATTGACAACACAAATTTTATATTACGATAACATGAAGTCTGAATATAAAGTATCACCAAAAAGCCTGAATTTAACACTTAATCCTGAAATGTTCTTTGGTTCTATGTAATCGATATTTAAAGGAAAATAACATAACTATTTGTGAGATAAACCTACTACATGTGTCTAATTTGAATCAGATTTGCAATAAGACTGTTGGAATCTTGATTTCCTATGAAAGAGTGAATCAAAAGACCTAGTGCTTCCGGATAAAGTATTTTGACTCCACCTTTGACCATGATCTTAGGCTTGCTTTTCTGTCAATCTGGACATAGTGAATAGGATAAAACTCATGTGGAGATGATACTAGAAATTCCCATGTGGCCCAATTCTTCATTTGACACCTAGAACCTATCAAATCATGAGAGTAGCTACGGAATCCAGAGTTAGCTCTAGAATAGGCTATGTTCTGTAGCTAAATTGCAAAAATCTACTCAAATAGCAAGAACATGAAAATATAATATGGAAAGCATTTTAATGCTTTCCTTAAGACAAAACTTATCATTTATCATTGATAGAGATCTATAATCTTACGAGAACGTGACGTAAAAAGATGAGAAAAATTGTCAAGGAGAGGGTAATTCTAAGGTTCAACAATACATATATATATATATATATATATATATATATATATATATATATATATATATATACTTATAATATAGATATATTGTATAATATGTGTTGACATGTGGAGTTTAACTTAACGATGAGGATCCCATTGAGGGATGAATGGTAATGATCTTTCTGGACCCCACCCCCCCCCATCGTGGACAACATGAGCCCCCACATGTCATACAATGACCAAAATTATAGATGATTAGATAATTGTGTGGAATGTTGATTTGGAACTGCAATAGTGGAAAGCTTCCCCCTGTGATGTCATGGATGAGGTGGGGGTGGTAGTGATATATATATATATATCGACTTATGATATAAATATATTGTATAATATGTGTTGACATGTGGAGCTTAACGTAATGACAAGGATTACACTAAGGGATGAATCATATTGATCTTTGTTGACCCCCTCATCGTGGACAACATGAGCACCCACATGTCATATGATGATCAACCTTCCAAAGATTCATTAACTAATTGTGTGGAATGTTGACTTGGAACTGCAAAAGTGGAAACCCTCCCCCCCCCCTGCTCCCACCCTCCCCTATTCTTTCATGGATGAGGTGGGGGAATAGTGCTATATATGTGTGTGTGTGTGTGTCTGAGCGCCAACATGTGGAAGCCAAAGAATATGGTTTATGAATAATGATACCATCAAATATTTTATGACCTAGAGTAGTGCTAGTGTTGATGAGTCATCATGTGTAGTATATATATATATATCGCATGCAGTATGAGATTTCCAAGTAGGTGGACCCTTCCGACATAGCTACCATATGTTGTTGGAAATGTTTATGGTCAATGCTGATATTGACTCCTTAACATAGTTACATGAGGGTGGTATGCCATGTAGGAACAACGTGGAGGGAATGTGGGTACACCTTCTAAATATGAGAAAAACAATAATAATAATAATAATAATAATAATAATGAGTAACAAAACTATCGAGTACAAGTGGAGATCCAAGAATTAAAACTAGACTAAAATTAATATCAACAGAAATGCCTCACCAAGGAAAAGGTGTTAGTGATGGTTACTCTGAGTTTTGTGAACTTGAATGAAATACAAAACAAAAAAAATCCCATTTTTCTCATTGTTCAAGAGTGATTGGATTAACAGTTGAACACTTCACTAAGGTTAAGGTGCAGTTTTTATACTATCCAGTTATGAATAGATGTATGCTTTTTCCATGAGTTTAATAGAAGGTAATTTGGAAAAGGTTGGTTGTGCATTCTTACTTTGTATAGGAATTTTTGTTGACAACAGAGAAATTTTTTTTAGTTATGATTAGGAATTATCACATGGTCAACTTGTTGAAGAAGAGCATGTGAAAATTTCTCGATTTCTTTAAGTTACTTTTTATTTAGAAGATTAATGTTGAAGTCTAAAAGGAAAATTATGATGACATATCTCTGAGGCTAAATTGTTTTTGTTATATTATGCCAAAGAAGTTTATTTTATTGACTTCAGTCAGCTTGTACCAAAACTAAATAAATTGAAATTGATTTTGATATCTCTTAGGACCCTGTAGTAGCCAATTTGGGGACCTTCATCATCTCAAAGTATGCACTTTTATTTCACTTTCACATTAGTGGGAATCACCTTCTCATACAATTTTGGAGGTATAAAATATGTTATTTCAGCGTTTTCTTATAAGTATGTGTGCAACTACGTTTCTCAAGTAGCCACAAGTGTACTTGGCTACATTGGAAATTTGCATACACTTGAAGAAGACAGTTCAAATCATTACTATGGGAGTGTTGTCCATAAATCATCTCAACAACTGGGCATTTAATTTATAGTTTCATAAGCTTCTATTTCAATATGTTAGTTTTTGAGTAACAAAAAATGATCCTGAAAAAAGAAGATTTTTGGAGATTTCATATTTGAGAGTTTCAGAGCTGATTGAAAATAGTTTCAAATTTTGACACCATAATATAGCAAGGTATTTGGCTTATAGTTTTTAGTGCCTTGAAAATCAAACATTGTCCCTAGTTGGAGATGATGTTGTAGAAAATTTTTGAAAAGTTTAAATATTGAAGGTTTTCTCAAGAAAAATTAATAAAGAAACAAAAATTAGAATTTAAGACCAAAGATATTAAGTCTATCTATGCACAATGATGCAAAGAACCATGATCTATATGGAATTATTTTAGTTCAGTGGAAAGTGAGGCACCATGGCTAGTTCCATAACTTGGGTGGTTGTGTTATGATGCATAACTTGAAAAAAATGAACGAAGTCAATGATCACTTAATAGTGACACATAAACCAGAGATTCTAGTAGTTATCTATTTTGGCAGGATTGTCGAAGTTCCAGATCAGCATATGATTCATATATCGAAGTCACCTAGTGAAAACATTGAGAATATCAAAAAGGTTAAAATAATATTTTTTCATCATATATAGGGTTGTCTACCCAGGCATTTCATCCAAAGGATACAATTGGTGCTAAAAGAAATGTAACTTGTATACTTTTGATGTGGAGAGTGGTTGAGTAGTGTACATTTACATAAAAAAAATGTAGAATGGTGCAGGGATCATATATATTTCTAGTGTTAAAGTCTCATGATGATGCAATTTCTTTATCATCATGGAATTGTCATGAAAGTGAATGTGAAATACATTTTTTTTATTTATACTCTGATTGTGCTTACTTACGCTTAGGTTCAAAATAAGGCATTTTTGTGGTAAACTCGAGACTAGCAAGAAACAATTTTTTCCATCTTTGGGAGGACCCCTTCTTTCGTGCTCATTCTCTAGAACCATCCCTCTTTTCTATTTCTTGTATAAATAATAGAATATTGTTTCTAAACTTATCAACTATGTTTACTAAGAAGTTTCTTAATGGTATCAAGCCACATTTTTCATTACTAGAGAATTGATAGTATCTATCAAATATTGGAGCTGCAATCCATTATAAAGAATGCATTCTTGTCTTGCCACCAAAAAGTCACAACATTCAATTTTACGATGTATACTATCATAGCCCAATTTAAGAGGTTATGGTTTCTATTAGGTCCCTATAATAATAGTGTAGTCCCCTTATTTTTATTGTTAATGCAGCCCCATGTTGTTTTTTTTTGCCTAATAGAAGCCCACTATTGTTATCATTGTGCCCTTACATTATTATTGTTATGTAGGCTTTTATTATATTGTTATCGCTTAAGCTCCTATATATAGAAAGGATACCTTGTCATTTGTATCATCCAAGAATTGCTCATTTATGTGATTTAATAGAGGTTTCCCACTTGAAGAGGTTATTTATCAAGTCATTGATTTATCTTTTCATCTATTTTGGGATTTGGTTACATAACATCTTGTATCAAAGCTTTGGGTTCTAGGGTTTTTCTTCTTCAAACATGTCATCTTGGAAAATTCACTAAATTTTTTTTCTACAGGGCTTCAGAAGCTGAAATTACAACCACATGGAGTTTAAATATTGGTGAACTTCATGCACAAATTTCATATATTGGTTTGCTATATTTTTTGAGATATGATCCAAGGAAATTAGGTATTTTGTTGGCTCCAATATTCCATCTCAAATAGGTGACGTAGGGAAAAGCTTCGTAAATTTCTCTCTTAGAATCAAATTTTAATTTCATAAAACATGATCAAAATTGAACAAACTATATTATCACCTTCATTTTTTAAGGTCAAATCAATGACACATGGAACTCCATATATGTTCCCTCTACTAAACCTATCCATAATCAGGTCATCATGGGAGATTAGGCATATCTTTGCCTTGAAGAAGCCAATTTCGGTTTGACTCGTGGAATTGGAAATACAACAAAGAGGGATAGCACAGGAATGAATATCAAATCTTGGAGAGAGAAAATTACAAAGATACATCAATTTCAATATTTAGCTCCAAAAAACAAAGAAAAAGGTGTCTATATTTTTTCTAATTTGCATAACTTTTGTTTAAGGAATCGGTTTGAAGTGATTCAAAGGGTATAGAGAAGCATATATATAGTAATTTAATTCCAATATGACTTGAAACAAAAAAAAATGTACACACCTAGTAAGAAGCCATAAATATATAATATCGAGCATGAAGAAGAGAAAGAAATGAAACATGATATATCAATGTTACAGGACCAAGTTCAATAGATTTCACTCTCTTAAAGAGAAACCAAAAATGAATTGGGAGTGATGATTGTTAAGATGGATGGTTTTGGAGAAAAAATTAAAAGGAGAAATGGATGGTTTAAAAGGGGAGATGGAAGATGTAAAAGTAGACATGGAAGCTTTGAAGGAAGGTTTGACAAAGTTGTTACAAGAAAAGCATCCTAGTAGAAACAAGGTAATCCATGGAAATCATGATGAGGATAAAAATAATATGAATTATGATTTTAGAGACTCCAATGTTGAGCCTAAGGCCCACCACATTTCAAATATAGATATGAGGAGGTTTGCTGGAAAGGATCTGGTAACATGGATACTACATATGGAGCAATATTTTGATCTCCATGATGTGTAACACACAAAAGATATGCATTACATCGTTATATTTAGAACCCAACCAATTTATATGGTAGCAATGGATTTTTTTCTCATAAACCACTTATGAATTGATCAATTTGTATGCAGTAAATGATAACACATTATGAGGATCCAAAGAGAAACACCTTCTTTAGTCAATTAATAAATCTCAAACAAAAGGGTTCAATAGGGGAAGCACATTGAGGAATTCTAGAAATTGAATATTAGGGTAACTGATATTCCTAAGGAGCATAGGATTGACATCTTCATAGGGACATTGAAGGATAATATCCAATATGAGGTTCACTTTTCAAAACCTAATTCATTAGAGAATGAATTTAGGGTGGCAAGAAAAGTGGAAAGTAAAATTATGGCAACAAGGAAATACACCACTAACAGCTATAAATATGGATTTGTTGCTACTCCTATCATTCCAAAACCTACAAGGTTGACACTGCAAAAACTGGAAGAGAAAGGAGAAAAAAATATTTTTTACAGCTGTGATAGAAAATATACTAAAGGTGATTAGTTTGTTGAGAATAAATTATTTCACATAGATTATGAAGAGGAGGAATAAAAGGAACAAGAAACATCAAAAGAGGAGGATATACACCAGAAACAAACCCAAGAGAAAGAAGAAATGAATACGACCATATCTTATAATGCATTGGAAGGAATCACCTCTCCTCAAACTCTCAAGATAGAAGGATATATCAAGAAGAAAAAGGTAATAGTGTTGATTGATTTGGGTAGTACCCATAATTTTATTCATTGTAAGATATCCAAGATATTGAATTGCTTCATTTATCGAGCACTAGAATGTAAAGTAATGGTTGCAAATGGAGGCACTATACATTTCTATGGAAAGTGTCGTAATATAAAGCCAACAATGGGAGAATATGTATTGAATAGTCCAATGATTTCCATTCCAATGGGTGGTTCTGAGGTTGTACTAGGAGTCCAATGGTCACAATCTTTAGGGACGATAACTTTTAATTTTCAAGAACATTTCTTCAAATTTATTTCATAAGGAAAGGAAATTGCATTAAGGGGTATCATAGGGACATCGGGAAATATAATCATCTCTAATGTCATGACACATCTTCAAAAGAAATAAGAATGAGGCATAATTGCACAATTATGCTAAATACAGATTAAAACATCAACATCATCTTTTTCTCCACGTCTCCAAAAGTCTTGGAAAATTAATCCAAGGTATTTGAGATTGCCAAAGGCCTCACACCTATTTGTTATCATGATCAAGCTATTCATTTGAACTCGAGAAGTGTTCCTCCAAACATCATGCCTTACAACCATCCCTATTCCCAAAAGAGTTAAATTGAAAATATGGTTGTACAAATGTTATAGGTTGGTATAATTCTACATATTCAAAGTTATTTTTTTTCCCCAGTAGTATTGATGCAGAAGAATGATGGATCATGGTGCATATGTCCAGATTATAGGGAGCTCAAAAAGATCACTATTTAAGATAAATTTCCCATTGTATTCTTTGTTTAATTTTTGGATGAATTACATGGAGAAATTTACTTCACGAAGTTGGATCTCCATTCAGCATATCATCAAATTAGAATGAATACTAAAGACATTATGAAAACAACATTCAAGACTCATGAGGGTCATTATGAATTTTTGGTTATGCCTTTTGGACTTACTAATGCACCTTACACATTTCAAGGTTTGATGAATTCCATTTTCATACCCTTCCTTAGAAAAATTGTGTTAGTTTTTTTTTATGATATACTAATCTACAACAAGTCTTGCAAGGATCATGTTCAACATGTTGACATGATTCTCAAACTATTGGAGGAGAAAAAATTATGTGAAAAACTTTCAAATGTTTCTTTGGAGTATAGGAGGTGGAATTATTTTGTGATATTGTATCTCATGAGGGTGTTAAGGTAGAACCTAACAAAATTCAAGCCATTAAGGAATGGAAAATCCCCACAACCATAAAGAATATTTGAGGATTTCTCAGGTCAATAGGATACTATCATATGTTTGTTAAGAATTATGGGAGAATAGTAGCACCTATAACAACATTACCAAAGAAATATGCAGTTTCTTGGACTCCGAAAGAAACTAAGGGCTTTGAACATCTTAAAGAGGTAATTCTTGAAGCATCGGTATTAGCTACGCAAAACTTCATAAAAACCTTTATTGTGGAGTATGAAGCCTCAGGAAATTGAATTTTTGTTGTTTTAATGCACGAAGGAATAAACATTTCTTTTGAAAGTTATCCAATCAAACGAAAGTATTTACACAAACATAATTATGAGAAGGAAATTTTGGCAATACTACATGCACTAAAGCAATGGAGATAGTATCTAATGGGAAGACGCTTCAAGGTAAAAATAGATCATGATAGTTTGTAATACTTTTTGGAACAAAGATTATATTTAGAAGAGCAGAAAAAATGGGTCACAAAGGTTTTGGGTTATGAATTTAATAATGTACAAAAAAGAGAAGCAAAACGTTGTTGCGGATGCACTCTCAAGAAAGGATGAGGATGTCAAAGCATTGCTTTGTGCCATTTCTATTATCCAACCTAATTGGAAAATAAAATCAAGGGATGAATGGGAGAATGAAAAGGATGTGTGGACACTCATTCAAAACTTCCAACAAGACCCCAATATTTTTGATACATTTAGCTGGAAAAATGTTTCATTATAGTACACAAGTCACTTATATCTTTGTAGGAATTCCTAACTCAAACAAAAGATTATTTTGGAATTGCAAACCTCCTCGTTAGAAGGGCACTTGGGATTTTTAAAAACTTATCACACAATCAAGAAGGATTTTTTTTTGGGGTGGCCTTAAATCTATTATTTAGAAATTTGTGGAAGAATGTTTGGATTTGCATAAAAATAAAGTTGCGACAATTAAGACCTTGATTTTTTACAACCTTTAGCCATTCCAAGTCATTATTGGGAGGATGTCTCATTGGATTTTGTTACAATTTTACCCAAGTCTATATAAAATAGTGTCATTATGGTGGTAGTTGATAGACATACAAGTGTGCACACTTTTGTGTGTTATCTCATCCTTTTAAAGCCTATACAGTTTCTACTGCATTTATGGAAACAATTCAAAAGATGCATGTAAACCCAAATATTATTCTAGGTGACATAGAACCAATTTTCACTAGAAATGTTTGGACAATTTTTTTTTCTTGTCTTGGTACTCAATTAGCTCATACCTCATCTTATCACCCTCAATCTAATGGGGAAATGAGATCATCAAAAAATGTTTGTAAGGATAGCTTCATTGTTTTTTATTTGATAAACAAATATGATGGGTCAAGTTGTTACCTATGGTTGAATGATGATGTAACACTTCCTTCCATGCTACAACAAAAATGACCCCATTTATGGCACTTTATGGATATCATCGATCTTCCATCATATCATCTTTAAGTGAACATTCTAAGTTTGAAACAGTGGAATATCACATTTAGAATCAGCAACAATTTCTCCAACACTTAAAGGATAACCTCACTCTCGCACAAAATTGAATGAAACATCAGTCATATCAACATCAAAATAAAATACATTTTGACATAGGTGAATGTGAAGTTTTACAGCTACAAAAATACAAAAAAATGTCCCTTAATCAAGATAAGAAGGATACTAAATTATCACCCAAACACTATTGTCCTTACAGGAAGTTGCAAAAGATTGGTACTATGGCATACAAATTGGAGCTCCTTGCATCTTCTTCAGTACACCCGTTTTCCATGTTTCACGCTTAAAGAAGGTTATTGGTGACAAGCTCCCAGTTCAAACAATATTCCCATAAATTGATGAAGATTGAAAAATCATATTGGAGCCTAAGGTGGTCACAGAAACACAAACCTAAAAAACTATGGAATCGAGCATTTTCAGAGTATCTCATTAAGTGGAAGAATTTACCTGCTGAATATTCCACATGGCAAGATGAGAATTTTATATAGAAGAATCCAGAACTATTCAGGAGTTGAGGGAAACACATTTTTTGAAGGAGAGGTGCATGTTAGGTGCATATAATAATAGTGTAGTATGCTTATTTATTTTTAAATAAGTTTTGTAGGAGTATATCTTCATCATGTCCAATATATCAGTCGGGTTGGGGCGAGGAATTGAATCAGTGACTTCACATCAATGATTTCCTTAACAGAGCACCTTATTACTATCTATCCAAGACCCCATGGAGGTAGTCCCCTTATTTTTATTCTTAATGTAGCCACCATATTAATATTTTTGTTCCCCATAGAAGCCCACTACTGTTACTTTTGTTCCCTTACATTATTATTGTTAAGTACGCTTTGATTATATTGTAACCCCTTAGACTCCTGTATATAAAAAGGAGGTATTCCCATATCTATATTTTCTTCTATTTTTCTGAGCTAGTTCGATAACAGTTTCTAATAGAAATTATATTCTTGCAAATGATATTTCAATTTTTGTAAGTTGTTTGAAATTTTCACTAGATAAATCTCTAATGGATCTATTAGAAATGAAAGTTCTAGATGGTCATGCTAGTTGTTATGCATATCTAGCCTTCATAGTCCAAAAAATGAAAGGGTGTGTCAATGGTCCACTTCATAGGAAATTTTAGCTTGAACATCTTATGGATTTTGTCTATGATCTGGGTGGGGAGGTACAGGTAGTCTTCACCTAGTTTTTTTTTTGTTATTGAGAAAATAAAACTATGGGATGGGAAAGATGGAGATATTTTAGAATAAGATGAGCTCTCACTGGATGAACTAATGCACATTCAGGATGATTAAAAATAAGAGTTCTAGGAGATTCCTATTTTAGGAAAAGAAGTACAGAATGTAATTTCAAAATTTTATGGAGTTCTATAGATCTATATAAAGCTTGTTGTACACATTTTTATTCACAATGAGAAATTGGTGAGACATCATTGGGAAGGTGCAGTGGGCCATCAAAGTAACTTGTGGGACCTTCTATTGTTAATTTATTTGACCATTGATCTAGTATAGTGAACTTTGTAGGGGTATCTCTACTTTTTCATTATACATAATGTATTAAGTAAATGTGAGTAACACTCATTAACAATGTAAAGCAAGGTGAATGAACAGTTCGTTGGGAGAGGGTACAAACACTCCAACCATATCATATATATATATATATATATATATATAATATATATATACATACATATATATATATATATATATATATATATATATATATATATATATATATACATATATACATACATATATATATATACATACATACATATATATATACACACACACACACACACACACATATATGCATATGTATATATATGTAATAGAAACTTGATTAGAATTCCTTCCCAATTTTATTCTTCTTTGCATATATGTGTTATTGTTGTGAATGCTAAAGCTTATTGAATATAAACAAACTCTACAAGATTTTTAAGAAGATCCTCATGGAAGATGAATGTTCATAAAACAATAGTGATATATTCAAGATGTTTTTTTTTTAGCTATGCATATTGTGAACCTTCAAGAAGAAAATGTGAATGAACTTGCATGAAGAAAATGAATAATATTAATTTTCAAATAAAGATATGTTCCAGAAAGATATTGCTTGAGAAGGAATCTTCTCAAAGAAATGCATATGGAAAAATTAATTATGATTTTTTTGAAAAATGTGGGCATTTATTGCATAAGTGCTACCATTAACTTGAAGAAATCTACTTCACGGTCCCATCCATTCTACATCAACATCACTTTAGCATGGAATTTCTAGCAATTATTAACAACAATAGTGGAAACGAACAAAGATCTCCACTATAGCGTTACACACAATTTCTTATCTTTAGAAGACGTTGCCGTTATGAAACCAGCTCAAGAAAAAGATAGAAAAGATAGATCAACACCTTAGAATTCAGCCTCTCTGAGGGGGCAACCACCTTTACATTACATAAATGAACAATTCTTGGATGATTCAAATGAAAAAACCTCCTTTCTGTATATAGGAGTCTAAGGAGTCACAATATAACCCATGCAACCTAACAATAATAATATAAAGCCACAAAAATAACAATAGAGGGATTCTATGGGGCATAGTAATAACAATATGGGGACAATAGGAGCACAACAATATTAATAAGGGATACAACTACAATAGTAATGGGGTAATCACTAGTATTATAGGGACCAAACATGCCCCTCTCCTTCAAAAAAGTGTTGTCCTCAATGCTTGAGTAGTTCTAGATGTTTCTATATAAAATTCTCATCCTCCCATGTGGAATCTTTAGCGGATAAGTTCTTCCACTTGATAAGATACTCCGAAATTGATCGATTTCGTAGCTTTTGAGTTCTTGTTTTTGTGACTGCTTCTGGTTCCAATACATTTTTTCCTTCCTCGTCAAGTTCTGGCAATATTGTTTGAACTGGGAGCTTGTCGCCTATAACCTTCTTTAAACATGAGACATGGAAAACTGGGTGCAATCGAGAAGCTGCAGGAAGCTCCAATTTGTATGCCATAGTACTAATCTTTTGCAACACCTTGTATCGACCATAATACTTTGGTGATAATTTATTATCCTTATTAGCTTGCTTGAGGGACATTTGCTTATATGGTTGTAGTTGTAGGAATACCCAATCACCTACATCAAAACTTCTTTACTTGCGATGTTGATCTGCCTGTTGTTTCATTCTATTTTGTGCCAACAAAAAGTTATCCTTTAAGCATTGGAGGACTTGTTGTTGATGTTCGATGTGATGTTCCACTCCCTGAACCTTAGAATTTTCTATTAAATATGATGTGATGGATGGTGTATGATATCCATAAAGTGCTATAAATGGGGTCACTTTTGTTGCTATATGGAATTAAGTGTTATACCACCATTCAGCTAGAGGCAACCATTTGACCCATTGTGTATGTTTATCAAATACAAAGCAGCGAAGATATCCTTCCAGAAATTTGTTTACTATCTCAGTTTGCCCATCAGATTGAGGATGATATGATGAGCTATGAGATAATTGAGTACCAAGACAAGAAAATAATCCTGTCCAAAAATTTCCAGTGAAAATGGGATCTCTATCACTTACAATAATCTTTGGTTTCCATGTAGCTTTTGAATTGTTTCCATAAATGCAGAAGCTATACTGGCTTTAAATGGATGTGATAATGCACAAAAGTGTGCATACTTGGTAAGTTTTTCAACTACCACCATGATGACACTCTTTCCCTCAGACTTGGCTAAACCTATGATAAAATCCATTGAAACCTCCTCCCAACATTGGCTTGGCATGGATAAAGGTTGTAATAGACCCAGTGTCTTAATTGTTTCAACTTTATTTTGTTGGAAAACCAAACATTCCGCCACAAAATTTTGAATATCTGATTTAAGGCCATCCCAAAAAAATTCCTTCTTAACCCTGTGGTAAGTTTTTAAAAATCCTGAGTGCCCTCCTAAGGGAGAACTGTGCAATTCCATAAGAATCATTTGTTTTAGCTGGGAATTCTTACAAAGGTATAAGCGATCTTTGTACCATAAGGAATCATTTTGCTAGCAAAATGTATGAGATGTACTGGAATCGTGTTGTAACTTTCGAATAAGTGCCCACACTTCTTCATCATTCTTCCATTCCTCCCTTGCTTCGTTTATCCAATTTGGTTGGATAATAGAAATGGTGCGCAACAATGCTTCCACATCCTCATCCTTTCTTGAGAGTGCATCTGCCACCAAATTTTGCTTCCCTTTTCTATAGATGATTTCAAAGTCATAACCCAACATCTTTGTGACCCACTTTTGTTGCTCTTCAGAGGATAATCTTTGTTCTAAAAAGTATTTAAGGCTATCATGATTTGTTTTTACCTTGAAGTGCCTTCCCATTAGGTAGGGTTGCCATTTCTTAAGTGAATGGAGTATTGCCAACATTTCCTTCTCATAAATAGATTTGTGTAAAAACGTTCCCTTGATTGGACGACCTTCAAAAGCAATGGGTCTTTCATCTTGCATTAAAATAGCACCAATTCCATTTCCTGAAGCATCACATTCCATAATAAAGGTTTTTGTGAAGTACGGTGTAGCTAAGACCGGTGCTTCGCACATTGCCTCTTCAAGATGTTCGAAGGCCTTTGTTGCTACTGGAGTCCATGAAAATGCATCTTTCTTCAATAAAGTTGTTAGAGGTGCTGCTATTCTCCCATAATTCTTAACAAAATTGCGATAATACCCTATCAACCCGAGAAATCCTCACAGATGCTTTATGGATGTGGGGATTTTCCATTCCTTAATGGCTTTAATTTTGCTAGGGTCTACCTTAACTCCTTCATGAGATACAATATGACCCAAATATTCCACCTCTTGTACTTCAAGGAAACATTTGGATCTTTTTCCATATAATTGTTTCTCCTCCAATAGTTGTAGCACCTTGTCAACATGTTCAATATGATCCTTCTAAGACTTGTTTTAGATTAGTATATCATCAGAAAATACTAACACAAATTTTCTAAGGAATGGTTTGAAAATGGAATTCATCAAACCTTGAAATGTTGAAGTTGCATTGGTAAGGCCAAAAGGCATGACCAAAAATTCATAATAACCCTCATGAGTTCTAAATGCTATTTTCAAAATGTCTTCAGTCTTCATTCTAATTTGATGATATCGTGAACGAAGATCCAACTTGGTGAAGTAAATTGATCCATGCAATTCATCTAGTAATTCAGCAATGACAGGAATGGGAAACTTATCTTTAATAGGTAGCTTGTTGAGCTCCCTATAATCTAGACACATGTGCCATGATCCATCCTTCTTCTGCACCAATACTACTGGAGCAGAGAAAGAACTTTGACTTAGTTGAATTATACCAGCCTCTAGCATTTCTGCAACCATACATGCAATTTCAGTCTTTTGGGCATAGGGATATCTGTATGGCCTGATGTTTGGAGAAACACTTCCTGGAATCAAATGAATAGCATGCCCATGATCACGAATAGGTGGGAGACCTTTGGGAGTCTCAAATACCTTGGAATGATTGTCCAAGACTTTTTGGAGATTTGGATAAATAGATGATTCCAATGTGGAAACATTTAGCAAACATAATTGTGTAATTACAACTTTTTATTCCTTTTTTAGAAGCTTTGTCATACCATTAGAGCTTATTATCTTTCTCAGTTTCCATGCAATACCCCTTAATTCAACTTCCTTTCCTTCCACAAAAATTTCATGAAAAGTTCTTGAAAATTAAAAGCTATTGTACCCAAGTATTGTAGCCATTGGACTCCTAATACAACATTAGCACCTCCCATTGGAATGCAAAGAATTGGGCTAGTCAATACATATTCTCCCATGGATAGCTTGATATTATGGCACTTTCCCAAGCATTTTATTGTTCCTCCATTTGCAACCATCACTTGGCACTTTGGTACTGGATATAAGAAGCAATTCAATTCTTTTGCTACCTTACAATGTATAAAATTGTGGGTACTTCCTGAATCAATCAACACTATTACCTTTTTCTTCTTGATTTGTCCTTCTATCTTGATGGTTTGAGGAGTGGTAATTCCCGCCAATGCATTACAAGATATGGTTGGATTCATTTCTTCTTTACCTAGGCTTTGTTCCTGTAATATATCCTCTTCTTTCGACCTTTCTTGCTCCTTTTCTTCTTTCTCTTCACAATCTATGTAGAATAACTTCTTCTCAGCACACTTATGACCTTTAGTGTATTTTGTATCACAACTGTAAGAAAGCCCTTTTGCTCTTTTTTCTTCTGATTTTTATGGTGTCAACCTTATAGGTTTTGGAAGACTAGGGGCAACAACACTTCCATATTTAGAGTTGTGAATGGTATGCTTCTTGGTTGCCATAATTTTGCTTTCCATTTTTCTTGCTAACCTGAATGCCTTCTCTAATGAATTAGGTTCCCAAAGGTGAACATCATATTATCCTTTAAATTCCCTATGAACACATCAATCCTGTGCTCCTCTAGAATATTTTTTGCCCTTATGTTCAATTTTTGAAACTCCTCAATGTGCTCCATTATTGAACCCTTTTGTTTGAGACTTATCAATTGGCTAAAAAAAGTGTTCCTTTTTGTATCCTCATAATGTGTTGTTAATTATTCCATAAAAGTTGCCCAAGTGATAATTATTTTACGAGAGCAAAGCCATTGATATCATATAAACTGATTTGGTTCCAAATATAAAGTTGCAATACGTACCTTTTGTGTGTTTTGCACATTATTGAGATAAAAAAATTGCTCCATCTGTAATATCCATGTTGCAGGATCCTTGCCATCAAAATTCCTCATATCGATTTTTGGAATATGGTGGGTCTTTGATCCCACATTAGAGTCTATGAAATCATGATTAACATTTCTTTTGTTTTCATCATGAGTTTCCTTTACTACCTTTTCACCATTAGTAAGTATTTCTTGTAGAAAATTTGTGAAACCTGTCTTCAAATCTGCCATGTCTCTCTTCAAATCTGTGTTCAAATCTGTCTTCAAATTGTCAATATTAGCTTCCACACCCTTTGTCTTAGATTCCATGCCATTTATCTTAGCTTCTGTTAGCTTTTGTGAGAGTGAAATTTGTTGCACTTGGTCTTGTAATGTTGATATATCATGTAGCATTTCTTCCTTTTCTTCATGATTCATGCTAGAGCTTTCAGGTTGCTTAATAGGTTTTTTCATTTTTTTTCCTCGGGACATTAGTTACAGAAAATAATTCTCTACTATGCCTTTTGAATTCATTCAAAATAATTTTTCAAACCAAGCTTAAGCAAAAATTTAAAAAAATCTACACACCTATTTTCACTTTGTAGGAGCTAGATATTGCCTCTGATGTATCTCTGTAATTTCAGATCATCTAGTTCTAAAGGTGTGACCTATAGTAGCCCTCCGTGTCGTCTTTCTAATGCCACTAGTCTAATCCCGATTGGATTCCTCAAGGAAGAGTTATGTCAAATCTCCCACAGTGACTTGATTATAGACTAGTTCGGTAGAATGAACTTGTACGACGTGCCACGTGTACCTGATTCCACCTTTGGCTCTCTAAAATATGAAAAATAAACTACAGTCCATCCTCCTTTAGTACCTTCTTATGAAATTTCAATCCAATGCACAGAGAGAAAGTTATGACGATTTTCACCAGGTCACCTGTTTGCAATGTAATTCAGGAGTCTCCAAAAAGGCCAACTTCCTCATATCATATCTTCGCAAATATAGGGTAAAAAGATCTGAAATTTGGACCCAAGATTCAGTGTGATTTCTTCTCAAACAGATTTTTTTTTTAGCTTTTGAAACATTGCAGAAAAAAGTTATAGTGAAAATGCCACGATGACCTGTTTGGAGCAGCGAAACCCTAGAATCCAAAGCTCTGATACCAAATGTTATGAAACCAGCTCAAGAAAAGGATAGAAAAGATAGAACAACGCCTTAGAATTCAGCCTCTTCAATGGGGAAACCTCCTTTACATTACATAAATGAACAATTCTTGGATGATTCAAATGACAAAACCTCCTTTCTATATATAGGAGTCTAAGGAGTCACAATATAACCCAGCCGACCTAACAATAATAATATAAAGCGACAAAAATAACAATAGAGGGATTCTATGGGGCACAATAATAACAATATGGGAACAAAAATATTAATAAGGGATACAACTACAATAGTAATGGGGTAATCACTAGTATTATAGGGACCCAACAATTGCATAATTCCCATGTTTGTGGTATCCATGTAATAGACATAGTCATAATGATCAACTCCAATAAATTTAATGTATGCTACTCAAGTTATAATTGGATTCTCCTTATTGGATAATGCATGTTCTTCAATTGGATAAAAATTAGAAACTTTTGGCTTATTGGGGCCTGACCCAGGTTCAGAAGTGTTTTAGCCAAACAAATTTCTCACTACCGGCCCTTTCGGCAACATTGCGCGGAGCGTGGACCGAAGTCTCTCCCGAGTTAGTATTGGAGGGTGCTGGAACTAGGTTTCCACACCCTAGGGATATCTTGATGAGGTCTATAAAGGTCGTGAACCAATCTTGCAAGCTCGCGCTGCTACGCGCGGCTATTTGGCCTTCGCGTAGTTATGTGAGGAGGCACTTTCTGTATTCCTCACCCTTAGTACGTTATTATTATAGATCTGACTTAATTCAATGGTGTTAATCAAATATTCAGTATTTATAACCAGTGTGTGCAAACATAAACCTTAAAGATATGCATAAAACCATAACATAAGAATGAACACACAGATCTGCGATCAGAGGCACAGTAATTCAGAACACTTATCTTTTATTAATCTTCTGTTCCAGTAAAATCCAATTCTACCTTGCACACTCAGCTACAGGGGCATGCGCACATAGCTGCCAACTCTACCAGGCCTCTGCGCACATAGTGGTAGAGCCTACTCTAACTACTACCAACTATGACTTGAACTTATAGACTCAAAGCAATCTCGCATTCATAAACCCATAAAACTTCAAATCCAAAAAAAGCTACCTTCTACACTTAGAGCCTTGCTCTATTTATACATTCCCATGGTCCATGGAGCATGGGTAGAATGACCCACTCTATATTAATTTACAATATTTTAGGTGGACAACCCTTTGACTTGACTTATTACAATTCGTGCTCCAAGCACTTCGCAAAACCTTTACACTCTAATTAACAAAAATTGTGGGATTTAAGCCCTAAAACCATTATGCAGGGGATCCGCTGCCCAACAGGCCCCCAACATAATCATCGTGACTTGTCCCGAGTCACTTGTTTGGTGTGGTGATATTCAGTCAGAGTCCAGCCAACAACATCTGCACTGCACTGACATCTGCCACACATTCTTTCATTGTCCGTTGTATTAATTGTGCACGATTTTCTGAGGCATTGTTGGAGGCACCTTCTTACCTTAATGCATATGTGTCCTATATCTAGGCTAGCTTCCCCTCAATCATAGCTGTGACCATGAACGCTTGCTTGAGCTATGGTTGGATGCGGGCTTTAAGCCCTGCTTCTTTCTCACGTGCGGCGTCCACCTTTCTTTCAGAGCCTGGGCCTCCCTCATCTTGGACAACCACTGATTGAGGGTGACTATTTTCGTGATCCCTCTGACATGTCATAAGCCTGCTACAACTCCTGTGCTTCTGTCTCTACCTATTGCAGCGTTGGGTCTTCTTGTAGTGATGTGAGCATAACAAGGGACTAATCCAACAATCCTGTGCAGTCCTGTACAACGCACTCTATCACTTCCCACCCTGCTTGAATTACATGGTGGTGCTACTCTCTGACTTCCCGGGGTGTAGAGGGATGTGCCTTCAGACTCATCTCCATGATTTGTAAGTTCAATTCCAATTGGACTTTCGCGGCCTCCTCTTGGGCCCTATGGACTCCTGTCGCCATGTAATGAATCTTTTTAGCTGTTGGGAGTTCCATTGACATAGCTAGCTCTAGTACACTACTACAGACCTCCTCCATGGTGTGTTCCAATCCTTGGTGGTGTGCAACCAAGTCATCACGTTGTAGACTAATCTGCTTTAGATATCACTTTTTCTCCATTAAGACTTGGAGGACGCAGACTTCCCGAGCACGGAGCTCAATGGCTACCCCATCCTGTAGCTGGTATAGGGTCTCTTTAGGAAGGGCATCCAGATTCAACCCCCAACCCCTCATGTCACCTTTGGCATTTGCTAGGATGACACCTGCTGGTAACACCAAAGTCTTCATTGTGCAAGTGCGCACCATCTGCTCAGTTGCGAAAGCACCTTCCGCAAGGTTTGGTGTCATCACTCCTAGGGGTCACATCTGTAATTCCCACAACTATGCTCTGAGCGCCCCCAACACATTTTCCTGCTTCGTCAGTAACTCTTCCAGAGCACCCTTAGTGATATCATGAACTGGTTGGATACTGGAAACAAGATCTCCCTCCAAGGTCTTCGATGTCTTTGTCTTTTTGTGTGAAGGCAGCTACCCCTGGATGCGTGGCCTCTTGAGTTGGGTCAATTTTGTGTTAATGTCCGTGCATTCCTATGTCTCCACTTCCCCTTGGATGTCTTGCTCCATGGACATTTCCTGATCTTCCAGGGTCTCTTCGGTGGGTGTGGTTGTGGTTTTTTCCGTTGCTATTGCTACTGCCTCAGTCGCTTCCTATTGCGTGTCCGCTTTCTATTCCTGGCGTATCCTTTCCACCAACTTCATGATCCAGAGATCAATTTCCTTCTTCCACTACTCTGAAAAATCTTTTCCAATTTGGCCAAGTCTGGGGCGCGCCACTCTGAACGGCATGCCGCCATTACCTCAAAGATTGCATCATCTGTTGTAATGAACGGAAGCTTTACCCATGTTCGGGTTGGATCCTTTCATGCCCTGATATACAGATTATGCATATCTGCCTTAAACTCAGTCGCACTTTGCAAACCATTGTATACTATTAAGGATAACCATGGCCTGTGGTCGATCCATGTTCGGACGCTTGCCTCCATGAATACCCAAAACACCTTGATCTCACGAATCCTTGTGGCATCCTTCATTGCCCAGAGCGAGTTATACCTCACAACTTTAGGTAGGTTCCTCTCAATGGTGGGAAACTAGCTGTCCTTTGGTAGCTCCCCTGTAACCAGCAGGATGGATAAGAGCAACTATGCATAGTGGAAGGTCTTACTCTACTCCCAGGCTTCCCTAAAATTCATCAAAAATTCATCACAGAGGAATTGCGCTCAGTTGAACTGAACCCCCTCTACACACTGCTTCCCTAGAGCAATGAAAAACACTAGCACCTCTTCTGTGTGGCATTTCATCATGAGCTTGCTGGCTAGTAACTGGGTGGTAACACACACCCTTCAGTCTTTAATACTTGTTATTACATACCGTCGTTTACGCTTCTGAAGATTATATTCTTCCTTCATAGCTTATGCAAGGCCCACTTCACTGCTCATTCTTGATATGGCTGCGGGATTGTTTCTTTTGGTAGGCAACTGGAAAATCTAGTGTATTAAGTCAGGCGTGATGGGAATCAACTCCTCTAGCAAGAGATACTCATCATGGACTAGACATAGTAGCTATCAAATAATAAAAATTGTGATGGGCACGCGGTGGCAGTGGGGTATCCACCTCACATGGAGTAATCCTACCTTCTCCACACCTTGTAACCACTTCTGCTACAGTAATTTCTCTATGGCCAATTGGGGGAAATTATCACTCTCTGTGAGGTCTTAGTATTTGAACTTGATATTACCTACATGTCCCAGCGGTGGACCATCAAATCTTATTTCATCTAGAAGAAGCAGGGTCTGGACCGCACTCTTCGTGGCCTCCAGGTCCTTTGGTATACTTGGGAAACATTTTCTGCCTCATCGTCATGTGCTTCAATTTTAGTGATCAAGACTTGTAAATCTTCCTCTTCTTCCTTGGTTTCAGTGGTGACAACTTTGCCCTTCTTTTCCATTGTCAACTTACTGAATCGTGGTGATACCCGAACTGGCCCCATTATCTGCTTGTCTTTCTAGGGTCGCCGTGTGCGTGGGGACATTGGAACCTCTAGTGCAATTGTCGCTTCTCCACGCTCCTTTTTGGTTAGATGGGTCTCTTCCACGAATCTCACTTTGGTTCTCATAGCTGACATTGTTTCTACCCTAGATTCGTCCGATCGCTTACTCATGGGTGGCAAGGTAGCTTGGTGCTCATTGCTCTGTATTGGCTCAAATCTAAAATATCAAAGTGTTGTTTTGAGGCTACCCCAAGGGATTTTATAGTAACGCTTGAATTTTAATTCAACCATTCCCTCCACTTCTAAGTCGCTAATATCTTCTTAGGGGTAGATCATCCCGAATCTAGCACTTAATTTCTGTCTTAATGGCCCGCCGCCCGCTCCTTTCTACCTTAAATTGGACCTCTTGTCATTAACAGTGACATCAATGGTAATCGCCTAGCCTACCCACGTAGTATCGTAGCCTATTATGTGTGACCATGATCCTGGTGACCTACTGGTCCTGCACGAAATCCCCTTTCCATAAAGCTCTCCTACAAACTTGTTTATAGTCCCGCACCTTCTTTCAAAAGCTTGGAGCACTGAGAGTATGAGTTCTACAAATATTCAAGTGGTCGCACCCTAGGTGTAAGGCTTCAACTTTCCTGCTAGCCCAGGCTACAGGCATCCTTCAAGTACCCTTGTGTTTAGTAGTGCATCACATTATTCTATGTATGGTACACTCCCCTGTTTAATAAGATGCAGTCGCAACCATGATAGCAGGGTCGAAACTCTTTCTAATGTAATAGTAGGCCTGGCTAGGGCTGCTCCCATCATGCTTAGTTTCTTGCAGCCCACTTGTACAGCTCTAGTTTCAATTTTTCTACGTTCTTCGTCTAATATCACGCTTTTCCTCCTCAGTCGTGCCCATTCTTCATCGATTTTGTGAAGTTTCAAGCTCCCTCAACGAATGGCTTCCTGTAACTTCCGAACTCTTTTACCCAGGTCCCCGTGTCCTGTCCAAACTGTGGGAGCTGTGGTTTGGGGATTCTTGGTTTCATCTCTTCTAGTCCATGATGGGGTCATCTCCATACTCATCTTCTTGCTTATGGTCCTAGAGGCCCATCGAACCACTCGTACGCACAGATCCAAATTGGTTCATTTTTTTTGGTAAACTCTATTCATGATTCCAAATGTCTTTTTGAATGTTCCGTCATGGACTGCTTGTGGGGGACATCACCTTCCCTGTTGCTGCGTCAGGTTCTGGTTTTTTATCCTTAGTTTGGGAATCGGTTGCACAACATACCTCTGCATCCCTTGATGCAAGTGGCTGCTCAAACCACTTCATCGTTGATGCCCAAATTTCTTTCGATGCTAGGTACTTCCAAACCGTACACACATTTGCCTTCTACATTTGTGCCAATTCCACCTAGTCTTCTGATGTGTACTCCATCATTGTGCAATTGTTGCACGCAGCGCCCCTTTCTATGCACCGTGTTGCTGTTGTTCCAGTATTGCATTTTGATAGTGGTCTAAGGATTCGTCCATGTTTGTTGTGCCATCATCTATTGGTAATTCCCTTTCTTCGGTCATCAAACATCATAGTGATCTAGCCATCATATTACAATTTAGCGTTGTTAATTCATGCAATCAGTTTTGTCATCGTTCTATTTCTTCATCTCAATCTGAAGTGCAGGAACTATCGTGCTCAAATGAAATTGTCCCTTCTACTATTAGATTCACCCAATCCTGGTCTTACGCCGTTATCTGGTAAATGCAGTCTAGTTCATCATCACTGTCCTAGTCGTGCACACGTTCAGTGTAGCGTGTTCCTTCAGCTCGATCTAACCGAACTACCACACATAGGGATTTTTTCTCGAAAATCATCTTTCTCTTCTTCAAGTTGATGAATCCATTCATATCTGTGGCCCAATATATTCCTAGAAACACGGGGTAAGTTTTACCATCATCCAAAATCTCTATTACCTCAAAATATTTTTGTGTGGTTGCGCCTTCGATATCCACTGTTACTCCTTGCAATCTCTGCATGGGCAAGATATTTTGTTGGTTCTCCATCCGTAATTAAATAGGAGACCACTGTAGTGTGGGACTACCCATGCATTCCCATGTATATGTAGGTAGCACATTCACATCCGAACCCAAGTCCATAATGACCTTATCCATCTCATATTCACCAATCTGCATCGTCAATCGCATTTCCCTCCCAGTGCGCAACACATGCTTTCCTAGTTTCTGGACCACGTGTCGTTCACCCGACCCTGCGCACCTAGTGATCAACTCTTGTCATCCCTTAACTGCCTTATTGTCACGTAGTAACTTCATGCATGTCTTTAAAAAGGTATTTAGCATAGAAGGATCCATTTCCGGCTCGATTTGATCCTTCCTACCTGACGTAGAGGCCTTCACGAAGCTCTTCTTAGTTTCCATAAATGTCTCCTTTGCACGTTCGAAGTCGAACTTAGGTTGCTTTGTAGGGACCTTGACAACCCATGTATTTTCCTTGGGTTGCTTCCCCTTATCTTCCCCTGTGGTTGCACTGCTTCTGAGAACCATGTTCACGTTGGGGTCTTCTTCGCGTGGTTTTGACCTCATCATTTGGATGATCTACATCAGAATAGGCTGAAGTACCCCTTTCTCATGCATCTGTGCAATCAATGCGGGACAATATACTGGTTCATGATCAAACTAATAATAGTACAGGAAACATGTTCTGGTCGGATTCATACAATCACGTGCGTAGTGCCCATGTCCTCGATAATTATAGTAGATCAATTATCCATGCCCTCGCCTGGGTCCCATTCCTCCTCGTCCTTGTCCCCGTCTCGAGAATCCACCGTGGTTTATTGCTACAGCTAGATCCTAACCTCACACCTCAGTCTGCATCCTGTAGGCAGGTGTTCGATCCATCAACAATTCATAACTCCGACAGTTTCTCTCACCGTGGTCTACTGATATACAAAAATTTCAAAACAGTTGCTAGGTGGTCTATGTAAACTTTTGCAACAGATGGTATTTGTCCATCATGTGCTTTCCTCCCACCTAACAAATCGTGCACCACAGCGCAGGTGCCGCACTTGGCCCTGCCTGTGGCTCTGGTCTTAACGGCATTCATCCCCCCTGCCAAATAGTTCGTGCACTTTTGGCCAGGGCGCCCTATCCTACTTGAAACTTTGCATATCCAAGCATAGGTTTTGTAGTTGCGCGTGGATCTGTTGGACTCGCAACCCAGGATCCTGTATCAGGGTTTCATGCAACCTCATTGATATTTCCAATGCTTCTGCCTGGGTTGAAAGCTTCCATTGTGACAACGTCGTCCTCAAGTGTGGTGTTAAAGACGCCACAAACCACAAGCAATGTTATGCATCCGTAAGTGTCATATTAGCCTCGCGGATGGTACTCTTCAGTCTCTGATCTAGATCCTCAGGGGTTTCACCTGGAAGCAACACAATCTCTTTAAACCCAATGATTGACTAAGTCTTTGACTTCGGCCGACTAAACTCTTTGTTCAGCGTAGTTTGGATTTCTGATATTCCTGCATTTGGGTGATCATTCGAGTGCTTGATATACCATGTCAGCATGCTCACCAATGTGGCCTTCTTGATGTTGTCATCCATAACCCCATGTGCTTCCCATACTGCTCTTACTACGAACCAAAATTGATCTAGATCCTCACTCCCTACTCCTTTGAATACGGGTAGCTTGATTGCACTCACCATGCTGAACTGCAGGTTGGGTGGAGGTGGGGTGGTTGAAGATGGAGGTGAAGAAGGTGAAGTGGGTGATGACATAAGTGGAGGTGACAACTGTGGAATGTGCTACCTTATCAAATTGAATGCACTCCTCAGAGAAGCCCGAGCACGTTCTTCCTCACCTTCCCATGAAATTGAAATTATGGGATTGCTTCCTAAGCCTTCGATACCTCAGTAGATTCTTCCACTCCACATTGATCCAAACATTAATCTAGTCACATAACCCGCATTTCACATAACAACATCTTAATCTAGGTATTCAGGGATTTGATGGACTTACCTCGTGGTCCCTTGAGAGAATGTCTTTCTACTTTGGTGTAGCTTACAGTCGTGTCTATCACAAATTTAGTGATAAACCCTCCTATTATCTGATCAATCCAATGGTCTACGACCCACGTGATCTTATATTCAGATGCCTTTAGCCTATGCATAAACTCTGGATTCCACATTATCAGTTGATTGAGCTTGCACCTTGCCTGGTTGTCAGCTATCCTTGCCATCCAATCATACAGCTATGACGAGAAGGTCACGAAGAAGATCTCATGGATTTCTGTGTATATGTAGCAATCCAGCCACCTCTTCTCAGATATCTATGGGGTTTTGTTTTCTTCTAATACGAACTCGTGAAGCTTCTAATCCAACCAATCTGGAAAGTTCTCAAACCAATCCTGCAAGCTTGCACTGCTCCACGTGACTGTCTGGCCTTAGTGTAGGTATGCGAGGAGGCATTCCTTACCCCTAGTATGTTATTATTATAGATCTAACTTAATTCAATGGTCTTAATCAAACATTCAATGTTTATAACCAGTGAACGCAAACATAAACCTTAAAGATATGAATAAAACCAAACATAAGAACGAATACACTGATCTGCGATCAAAGCCATAGTAATTCAAAACACTTATCTTTTATTAATCTTTTTTTACACTACAATCCAATTCCACCCTACACACTCAGCTGCAGGGGTCCGCACACACAGCTGCGGACTCTACTAGGCCTCTGCGCACACAGTTGCAGAGCCTACTCTAACTACTACCAACTATGACTTGGACTTACATACTGAGAACAATCTCGCATTCATAAACCCATAACACTTCAGATCCAACAAAAGCTACCTTCTACACTTAGAGCCTTGCTCTTTTTATACATTCCCATGGTCCGCAAACCATGGGTAGGCCGACCCACTCTATATTAATTCACAATATTTTAGGCAGACAACGCTTTGACTTGACTTATTACAATTCGCACTCCACACTACCTTTACACTACCATTACACTACCATTACACTAAATTGTGGGCTTTAAGCCCCAAAACCATTATGGAGGGGATCCGCTGCCCAACGAAAATGTCATCAAAGAATATTGTCAGAATATTTCATTAACAATAAAAATGGTGTAAAAAATATCAGATACTACTCCTAGTCAGTGGAATTGGGTCGACTTGAACTTCTTGGTAGAATCGACTAAAACTCTACCCTATAAAAACAATTGACTAGTCCATTAAATTTTGGACCTAGAATGCTAACAAACGAAAGTTCGGCATGCACAAATAAATTATGGTGGAATCAAAAAACATACTTGTCTAAGTTGGCTTGTTAATGTTCAAATTGACCAAAAAAATTATTGAACTTGCTAAACATGGCTTTAAAGTCATATTTTACTAGGGGAAAACCCAAATTCCACTCGACCTTTTATGCAATAGTCTCTATTTGAACTACATAATTATAAAGGTATTGATTGAAGCTACTTAGTCTCTGTATTTATATTTTAATGTCTTATATATGTCAATTTAATGTCTATTTTAGGAGAAGGTGTGTTCAATTATATTAAATTTGAGTTGACTAGTATGAAGGACTTGACTAGTAAAATCTTGGAGTGACAGGTTTAGATTCATCTAGTTTTGTCATTTCAATTCTCTTTCAAAAACTTCCAAGTCATTCTTTAATGGAGTTGTATTTATGTTTACTAAAACTCTAGTTCCACTAATATTAATTGCATTTTTTATTAAAAGTTATTAACATCCAAACCCACAATTACTCTATGTAGGCATGTTTACCTAAAGAGTCTTGCTGAATTAGCCTTCAACTATACCTACTGGAATATGTGGAAAATGTGGAAAATAACAAAATGGGCTTGTTCACTATAGGGGAATTGTAGATGAGGATTCAAGATACTTACTCGATTGTGGTAGTGGAATTTATGATGGAGGATGAAGGATGGTACAATGATTGGTATGGTGCATGGTATGTGGAATGTACGACAACAAATATCCTGTATTAAATTGAATGATTCCATCCAAAATGGCATGAATTGGGTGGTTAATAGAAGACTAGATTTTATTTTTTAACCCTGTATAAAAATTACCTGCAAACAAATTCTTAAAATAGAAAAATATACAATGGTGAGAACATCAAAAATGTATATAGAGAGAGACTTTCCCCTAGATCCAATAACTAGGACTACCATATTGTTTTTTAATTATATTCATTTTCAATATTACAATACATATATATACATTTTGAAGCATTCATAAATCCCAATCATTTAACCATGGATTAGAACATAATCATAGTTCCCTTGACTAGATCTACAAAATACCATATGAGAAAAAAAAATCATGCCCAAAATAATGTGCAAAACCCATGCAAAAGACCATGGGTATATACGCCCACCATCCTTGGGTCCACCCAACTATTATTGGGTTTGCACAATTTTTTTTTCCTAGGGTGTTGCACTGGACCCCGTGTAGGGGTGCTACTTCCCCCCTGTGAACCCCTTAAAGAGGGGGGTTATCACCCCCCTATGACTGCTCCCCCCCGCTGCACCCTGCACAATGCACAGTGCACAATGTTTGGATCTAGTTTTGAAAAGGATATAACAAACAACCAACATAGATGAGTGGCTTAAACTTGAGTGATTTGAACTCGGTTCTATGGTGATTGATGCTAATGAGAATGTTGAGGATAAGAGAGGAAGCTTGATGAAATCCATGTTAGCTTGATGAATCACCATTTGCAACACAAAGTTGATGAAATCCATGTTAAATATATGAGAAATTATTTTTGAAGGGTGGTGGCTTTAGGGAGCAAACTTGTTACCTTGACATTAGAACTAAAAATGTCTATCAATATGGTGGCTATTTATTAGTTACAAGGTTGTGGTAGATGATTCCATATGTCACATGTGGAAAATTTTAACAAACCAGTTACTGAATTGACTTCATCTCAAGACAAAGAGTAATGAACCTCGACTAAATAGAGCACTAGTTATCAAATATGATAAATGACAAAAGAATTATTTACCAACACTTGACATGAATGGTAATAGAGAAATATTTTATGGAGTTGATATAAATATATTATATGAATGAAAATTTTCTAATTGAATATTTTCTATAGTATAATCAAAATTGATTTATTGGAAAAATAAATATTTTTACATGTAAAATTCGTTTTCTAAATGACATCAGTTGATTTCTAGTCAACAATATAAGCCTTGTGCAAGAAAAATCAATTTTTATTGTGCTACTGAGTCATCGAGCATCATCCTTCATGTAATATTGAAATTGAATATTCCAATATTTTGCTAAAAATTTTTAATGAATCATATCCATGTTCATAGAAATAAAAAAACAAAAACAAAATAGAAGAGCATCTATTACAACCAGGAAAAAACTAGAATGAGAAGAATACATAATTTGGTAGCATTAGAATATAGGGAATATCTAGCAACAAAAGTGAATCAACAAGAGTGATTAAAGAAATTTTCAATAGAATTCGAACAAAAAACCATATGAGCAAAAAGGAAAAAGAGTTCGATAAATAACATGATGACAATAAAAAATTATATGGATTGAGCTACGCGAAATAATGTTGTACAATGAATGATGCATTGCGACAAAGATAAAAAACATGATAGTTGATGTGGTAGATGTTCACCTATTTTATATTTTGATGAAAAACTCCTATGAGGAACAGTCACACGTTTGACTCATATATAGAGAAAGTGGAAGGGATGCCCAATGGTTACCAGTTATTGTAACTATCCATATGGTTGAAAGACTATGAAGAATGTTAATATTTGAGATCTACATTATGTGGCCATTATATAGGTAGAAGTCATAATAAGCCTCATATACATGCAACTCTTGCGAATGAGATACCTATGCCAACCAATATGCATTGATTATGTACAATAAAGATACTCCTATAAAATTTAGTGGTCAAGGACTTTGTCATATCCTTGCTCAATATGCATGAGGCATTGAGTGTGGGGTCAATAAGAAAGTCCAAGTCTTTAATATATCAAGCTTGTCTCATGGAAATATTGGAAACCTCTTGTGGAAAACCAATGGTGTGTCATCTACATTTATATTGTCTACCTATCGAATGCATAACCTGCAAAATTAGACTTGAATGAGATATTACATCTCTTCAACTTGAGTTAGTTTTCCAAGAACTTTAGGATATCTTCTTGGATTCATATGATTATCAGCTAGAAATCTATGATCAGTTCGTTCTCGCATGTCATGCATTAGATATACAAGGATTTTGTTGTAAAAATGTTGAGATTTGATCCCAAAGTTTACAGTGGAACCTCACTACTAGAGGTATGAATATTGGTATAATAGAAAAAAAAGTACAATGATGTTATCACCAAAAAATATCACCTAGCCATTTCGAACTAGGCAGATCAAAATACACCTTGTAGGATTAATTTTACCACAGTAAAATCAATTTCACCATGAGAAATAATTTAGTAAACCATTTTTATTAAATTATTTTTTGATTAAAAATAAAAAACCGCATGAGAATAATTAGATAAATAATTATTTATTTAATTTTCTGTAGGAATAATTATTGTTTAAATAATTATTTCTTCTCAAATTTGACTAAATCCCCTAAGAATGATTAAACAAATCACTATTTATTTATTATTCCTTATTTCTATTATTGGAATGATTGTTAAATCACTATTTAATAATTGTTTTAATTTCACACCATTATTAATCCTCACGAAATAATTAATAAATCATTTTATTTGTTAATTATTTCTAAATAAAATATTTGACCATTTTAAATATCTTTCCCCTCTCCAAAAATTATAACAAAGTATTCCTTAAAGTTAGATTTTGATTTTGTCAATTTTGTTTTATTATTCTCTATTTGAGAGATTAACTTGATACTTTGTTACAAATAGGAGTTGTTTTTATTCATTTTTCACCATGATCGTTATCATTGTCACCAGTATCATCTCTTTTCTTTTGAGCTCCCATCTGAGTTCACCACATTGTTTTGGGTTTTTCACACATTGAAAGAGAATATAGATGAGTAAAGCACCAAGGACATCAAAGGACCCATCCTACGAAGGGGGATTTACAGTCCCTTTTACAGATCTTCTTCATCGATTGTCATCAATAAAAGAATTTATTCATTTTAAAGTCTTTCCATTTTGGTTATTGCATTGGATATTTATATTACTTTTTGCTATTTTGGATTGTATATAATTTTGTTGTAGGTTTTTCCACTTTTTTGTTACAGATCTGAATCATAAGAAGCCACAAATTGTTGTTAGGGTCACTTGTAACCGAGTGACTTAAGTGAAGTATTTTTGATACGCCTTCCAAAAATTTTCATGGTAACAAATGTTGACTCCACTGGTGTAATAACAACCTTTTTGGGTGACTCAAGTTTCTATAAATTTAAGGGTTTTCTACAACTATTTTTAGCCTGCCAGTTTCTATTTATAATATTATTTCCTTTTTTGTTAAATTTTGGGATTCTAGTAGTTTTATGGTTCTTTCCGTAGCTCATAGGTACAACTGAGTAAGAGATGACAAAATATGTGTTAGGTCTCCCGCCTAAGAGTCTTGTGAGAAAAACACACTTTTAAGACGCAAATATGCGTTCCATAGCACACTTTCTGGCCCGAGAACTGTAGTTTCCATTGTTACAGGCTAGTACCCATGTTTTGGAAAATTTCAAGAAATTTTCTAGAATTTTTAAAGATTTGTTGAGAGTGTTGTGTGTAGAATGGGAAGGGTTCTTCACCTTATTTTCAGTCTCCCCTAGGCATATATTCTCTTATTTTTCTCTTTGAGGAAGGAAAAGCCCCGCTAGGGTTTAGAATACACCTCCACATTATTAGGAAGAGGTTAGATGAGTGAGGAGTCAAGGGGTTCATCTTTTTTAGCCATTCATTTTCAAAGTCTGATACATTTTGTTTTTGTAAGTCAGCTTGTTATATTAAAAAAGAGGAAAATCTAGTACAAAAAGTCTGCACTTGAAGATAGAGGGCTGCCAGACTGCAGGCCTACCTTCAAAATTGACCAAAAGGGCTAACCATACTATCATAAGCACACCACGCAGGGTGGCATAGTCATAGAACTTAACAAAAGACAAACACCTAAACATCTACCTGAAAGAGGTAGCAGACAGACAACAGAAGCAAACAGACCAACTAACCAGCATGGCAGAAGGGAACCTAGAGGACCAGCCGAAAGACCAAAGAAACCAGCCACGGTAGAGACAGCCCCTTTACATCTTGAGCACCACATAATTCCTGGATATCTCCAGAGCTGGTTCAGACATTAAGATGCCTACCTGCGCAAGCTTGGGATGCTGGCCTTGATGATCTCCCGCCGGTTCATCCTTCTGATTCTCGACTTTCCTTGAATCTTGTCCAATATTATGCCTTAGGAGTTTGATCAGCATTGTTCCAGTGCACTAACCCTAAACTCCAGGCTCTCTAAGATTGCGGTGTGTTCCTTCGTCTTGGCCTCTGAGATGTGCTGGACTCTTTGCAATTGCTCTGCGTAATTGTCCTGCATGCTCAAGGCTTGAGCAAGTAGTGTTTTCATACGCCAGCTCTCTTCTTGAGTCCTGACGAACTGGGTGGCCCGCGTGGTAACAGTTCCAGGGTCCTAAAGCCAATCCACTTCCTTTTCTATGTCCTGTTCTGATAGCTTCTTTTCTTCCTCATGGACCATGGCTTCCAGGTCAATGATCTTATGCTTGTTCCTTTGCGAGGTGCGTGTTTCATACATTTCTCTAGCGACCTTGAGATCTTTGTTTGCAGAAGCGTTGCGACTTCCTTCCCCTGCCATTGTCGTGCCTACTCTCACGGTGTAATTCTGGGAGCTTTCTGCAGAATGGGTGGGCTCTGGTCTACTACACGATAAAACAATGCTTTTTCCCTTGCCTTTGGTAGATGTTAAATAGAGGTTGCCTGGGATGTTACCAGTTGAAGACCGCCTGTCTCTTTGCAACTTGCATGTCCTATCATAATAACTTCTGCGTGATGTCGAATTGTTTGTGTAGTGGCTCATATTCTTTCCCTTACGATCACCTTTTCTCTCCTGCTCCAGTTCCTGCCAAGTGTCCCCCTCCTTGATCTGGCCTCGGCGGCGCATATCCTTACTTATCATATCTGATCCTATATCCTCTTTCCTCTGCTCGCGCCATAATTGCGCCGAACTCATGTGTCCTTCTTTCCCCTACCAATCTTTAATGGTATCTGCAGTGCCAGCATGTCTCATCATAGTGTGACGTGGTTATGTTCTTCCTCCCACACATTCTCAATTGTCGTCATTGAGATCTTGCCTAGAGAGCTGGGTGCACTTTTCTTTTAATTCCGGGCAGTCTACATTCTGCCAATAGCTATCCCATGTGGTGTTTGGGTGCTCGATTCTATGGTTCACTAGGTGGTCCGCAACCATATTAGCTTTTCGTCACACCGCCTGAAAAATTAGACTTTTCATTTCTCCCAGCATTCCTACGATGTTGTCTGTAACCTTGGCAAGTCTCCAATGTTTCGTAACCTTCCTTGCTTTCGCTCCTCCGTAGAGCTTCCTTGCTGCTATTATTGCCAACTCTGAGTCTGCCTCA
The DNA here is from genome assembly GCA_031772625.1 of Pinus tabuliformis. Lineage (NCBI taxonomy): Eukaryota > Viridiplantae > Streptophyta > Pinopsida > Pinales > Pinaceae > Pinus > Pinus tabuliformis. The sequence continues at coordinate 365,374,510 of CM062819.1, forward strand.
ACCACCGCGGTGCCACCCTGAGTGTCTCTAATAATTCTGAGTCCTTGTTGCATGGTAGCAAACTCCATCTCGTTATTAGTCCCTTCCCCCAAGGCTTTACTGTAGATATGAAGAATTTCCCCTACATGGTTCCTTATGATGCCTCCGATGCCTGCCAAACCTGGATTGCCTCTGGAGGCTTTGTCGAAATTCAGCTTAAGAAAGCCTGCAGGAGGACGCTTCTAGCCAATTGACGTGGTACTTGGATTTTTCTGGCAATTCGTGGTGCCCATACTTCGGCCGTTAGCCAATTTGAAGGCTTTTAAAATGTGTAAGTGTCTAGCCGAAGCTTGGTTATCTATTTCTGCTCTGCGCTTAACCAGAATTAGTTGTCTTATATTTTGGGTTATAGTGTCGAGCGAATGCTCTATGTCTCTGTATTTGTTCTGAAAGATTCTTCTATTCCGTTCCTTCCATATGTTCCAGGTTACAAATCCCGACAAGGTTTTCCATATGCTGTTAATTCTTATATTATTTGAGTACCCGCTCTGCCAATTCATGATGGTATCCTGGATGGAGTCCCTGGTTCTATCTGTCTTTTGCATGATGTTTTCCGCTAATTTCCACAGGTGACAAGCCCAGTCATAGGTGTTGAAGAGATGCTTCATTGTTTCTTCAGCTGAATTGCACATGGGGCATCTAGATGGGCCATTAAACCCTTTTTTGCGAAGATTTTCCCAAGTGAGCTTCTTCCTTCACATCAGGAGCCATAGGAATGTTTTAATCTTAGGCCAAAATAGAGTATCCCAGACCTTATTACTCCATTGAATCACCTCCATTTTCTCTGTATTCTCGAGATTCTCCCTGGCTTCCTTGAGCGTAAAATTACCACTCCCTTTCATGCCCCATCTTAGCTGGTCCTTTTCTTCAGCTTTTCTTATCTTCCTTTTGTTTAGTTGGTCGAGCAAATTTCTTATATCGCTGTTTTCCTCATTTGAGCTTTCTGTATCGTTGATCAACCACTCTCTCCATTCCTGCTCCCTGTTGCTATGATTCCAGTATTGATGGACAGTGTATCTGCCCCTGTCCTAGTACTGTCTTTGAAGGCCTGCTAACTCAGGTCTTTCAAGCTTCGGGAGTTGCTTCCAAGTATCTTCCCAGAATAAGGCTGTTTCCCCATTTCTGATTTCCAAAAAGCTGTGATCCTGCACAATGTCGTGATTCCTTCTTACTAAATTCCATATAGCAGACCCTTCAGGAACCTCCTACAGTCTTATTAATTCCTGAATGTTGCACTCTGGGGTATATTTTTCCTTCCAGTGTCTGGCACATGGATGACTGGGTTCCTTCAACCATCTCCACCAGAGCTTGGCTCCACAGGTCATGTTGATAGTGGAGGGGTCCACAAGATTTAAGCCCCCTAATTCTTTTGATTTGCAAAGTTTGTTCCAGGCAACAAGTGCCCATTTCTTTTTTTCTGCATTACCATTCTAGACAAAGGATCTCTGGATTGCTCTAATCTACTGTAGGATTCCTTTAGGGGCAGGGAAAATAGAGAGCAGGTACTGTGGAATGGCCTGCAATACTGCTTTGGTGAGGACTAATCTTCTAGCGAAATTGAGGGCTCTGTGGGTCCAGTGCTGACATCTCTTCTTCATTTTGGCCAGGATTTTCTCCCAGTGTATCTTTTACCACGGTTTGTTCATCAGAGGGGCCCCCAGATACTTAGAGGGCAAGCATCCTCTTCGAAAGCATAGAATACTAGATAGATGCTTTTGAATGGCTAAATGAGAATTGAAGAAAAAAATAGTTGATTTTGAAAGATTGATTTCCATACCTGAAGCCTTACTAAAGAGATTCAGTATTTTCTTTAAAGCCATGGCTTCTTTCACAGTGGGCGTCCCATGTAGCATTGTGTCATCCACAAATTGTTGGTGCGTTGTCGCTGGTATGGAATGAAGGGGTTGTAGTCCTTTGATTTTTCCTTCATTCTTTGCTTTGTTGATGAGTCTGCTCAGATATTCCATAAGGATTACAAAAAAGAAAGGGGATAGAGGGTCTCCTTGCCTGATGCCTCAGGAGGGAGAGAAAGGGTGGGAGGGGGAGCCATTGACAATGATGGAAAACTTGGTGGATTTAATCAGGGTGAGAATCCATTTAGTCCACTGCTTATCAAAGCCAAAAGTGTTCAGAATGGCCTCGAGGTAGTTCCATTTGACCTTATCATAGGCTTTAGAAAGATCAAGTTGCATCAACATCCCTGCTATTTTCCTGGTCTGAAGAGTGTGAACCATTTCCTGGGCTAGTAGAATATTATCCAAAATCTGTCTTCCTTCAACATACCCCGACTGCTCTTCCGAAATGAGGCCAAGAAGAATGGGCTTCAATCTGTTGGCTATAACTTTAGATATAATTTTATATATAACATTACATAGGGCTATAGGTCTAAAATTCTCTGGGGAGTTGGCCTCTTCTACCTTGGGAATTAGAGCGAGGAAGGTAGAATTTAGCAATTTAAGGATAGAACAGGAGCGTCTGGAATCTTCTACTACTTCCCAAATTTTAGTCTTAACAAAGCTCCAACAGGCTTTATAAAAATTGATGGTGAAGCCATTAGGCCCAGGTGCCTTGTCATTCGGCATACTTCTAACCGCTTCTTCCACCTCCTCCAATGAGATTTCCCTAATTAGAGCTAGGTTTTGCTCATTGGTAATAATTTTAGGAATAGCCTGAGTTAGTTCCTCAATAGCTTCCATCCTATCTGCTTGCAGCTCCTGGGCTATATGATTGAAGTGCCTTGTGAGCAGTGTTGTTACTTCATGGTGACTTTGTAAAGTTTCACCTTTTTCATTGTTGAGACAGAGTATTTTATTGCCCCTCTGTAGTCTAGCGCAGACCTATGGAAGAACTTGGTGTTCTGTTCCCCCTCCTTTAGCCATTTTATCCTGGATTTTTGTTTCCATAAGGTCTCTTCCTGTTGATAGCATGCTTGCCACTATTGCAATAGGACTTTTTCCTATTCTGTTGAGTCCTCATTGTTGTGCCCACTAGCCCATTCTTTGTGAATCTGTTCTAACTTTCCCTATATGATGGTTTTCTCCTTAAAAATGTTCCCAAACTCTGTTGTATTCCATTCCTTTATTTTGTTTTTGATGTACCTTAATTTGCTTTGAATTTCAAACATTCTGGTTCCTCTGATGTCCATTGGTTCGTGCCACCATTTCTCCACTAGTTGAATGAAATTAGGGTGATTCAACCAGAACTTCTCAAATCTGAAAGGCTTGTTTCTGGGGGTTCCTTAGATGGCCGCTACCAAAGAGATTGGCCAATGATCTGATCCTCCACTAGGAAGGATGTCAGAATCCACTGTTATTCCTTCAAGTATAATGCTTTCAGAAATACGGAATCTATCCAAACGAGAGGCTATCTCCTTCTTGCCTCCTCTCCTATTGTTCCAAGTGAAAGTTCCACTTTTTGGCTGGATGTACACTAGTTTGGCAGAATCAATGAATTCAACAAAGAGCTCAGTGTCCTTATTGAGTTTTCTAATCCCTCCTTTCTTTTCCAAAAGAGAGGTTATCATATTAAAGTCTCCCCCCATGATTATTTTCGAGTTGGGATATCTGAGCTTTAGACTTAAAAGAGAGCGGAGAAAAGAGAATTTATCTTCTAGCTTTTGAGGTCCATAAACATTTGTGCATAAGTAAGTTTCAGAATTACCTATCAATTGAGTTTCCATGGCTATGAACAATATTGTAGCTTCTGTCGAGAGGATTTTTATCACTCGGGAGTCCCAAAGAGTTACTAAACCCCCTTCCCAACCTTGACTGGTGACTTCCATAAATTCTATGTATTTACCAAGCCTTTTGCTGATATTCACCATGTTGTTGTTAGCACACTTGGTTTCCTGTATGAACATGATATCCAGTTTCTCTTTTTGGAATTTTCTCTTTAGAAGTCTTTGCTTCGCTTGGCTATTAAGCCCTCTTGCATTCCATGATATAACTTTTATTTTTAACTAGATAGATTATTGGTAAGACGGGAAGGCATTCAGAGCCTTCATCTTGCCAGAGTTTAACATTAAAATACCCAGTTCCTGCAATACTTCACCGTTTGTCCTTCGGCCTCTCTTCCTTATTTGTTTCAAGCTGGTTGAATTGCATAAAAGGCTCTTTGAATGGCTGCCTGTTCCCTTTGCTATGCCTAACTTCCTATTTTGCTTATCCAGCTCCGCCTTCTGCCTTGAAATGAATAGATTATTGATCTTTCTAATCTCTTCTTCTGGAATATTTTATATTCCTTGACTTTTCCAGATTTCTGCCATGACTGGTAAGTTCACTCCTTCCTATTCTAGAATCTCATTTAGCTCCATCTCCTCACTACCACCATCACTGGTAAGCATTTCCGCATCTTCATCTGGCTCTACTATTGGCTCCTACATTTGGACTACTGTTCCGAGGGGATGTTCCTCCCCTTCTTTGGTTTCATGATCTATCCTTTCTTTGTTCCCTTCACTATTATTTGATTCCTTATTTTTTTCTTCTAAATCTATATCTGTCTCTAAGATCCCAAAGGCATTACTGGTGTTGCCTTGTGCTACCCCTGGTCTGTTTGTTCTTTTTTTGTTAGCCCTTTGTCTTGCTTTTGGCTTTATGAAGGCATCTCTGCTCTTTGCTGCTTCCTATGACTTAGGTTCTTCCCCTGTTTTGTTTAATGTCCAATCTCTTACTAAATGTCCATGTTCGTGACATTTTCTGCATTGGAAGGGGATTTGCTCATAGTCAATGGCTTGGAAATAGTCTTCATCCCTGTACTCCATCCACAATCCTTCATGTAAAGCTCTTGATACATCCATCTCCACACAAATTCTTGCGCAAGAAGTGTATTTTCTTTTCATCATTGCTTCTGAGGCTTTGATGAAGTTCCTAGTCGATCCCCTATTTGCTTTAGTGCCGCCAAGCCCCAGTAGTCTATTGGAAGTGAGAAAAGACGGATCCACACTGGGACCTGTGCGAATGTCTCTTTTTCTGGCATGAAGTTGGGTTTCCAGGACCTCATGTAGAGACCCGCTGAAGCGAAGAAGTAAGGACCCTCATCAAATACTCTATCCTTATCCTCTAAATTCGTAAAAACAACAGTCAAAAAACCTTTTGCTCCTAACTGGAATTTGACATCACCTTTGGGTTTCCATTGCTACCTGATTCACTGACATAACACTCTTTTAGTTGGCCACAGTCCCATGAACTTGCATATTATTGCATGTTCCATCATATGTTCTCTATAGGCTTGTATCTCCGGATTTGTGATCACCACTCTTAGGGTTTCTGCATTTTTTGGTTTGCATACTCCTCTTGTTGCTGTGTTATTGCTGGGGTTTGGTGCGACTTCTTTCTTCTCGTCATCTCTTGATTGATTCTCTTCCTCTCGTTCCCCTTCTTCCTCTATTTTTTTCTCTTTATGGGCTAAGTGTTTTTGCCCTGTATCTTCCTTCCTTTCGCTGTTCTCCTTTCCATTGCTTTCTTTTTCTTTCATTTTTGGGTTACTGTTTGCTTCTCTGTGCCCACTTTGTTTTTTCTCTTTTCTTGTTTTGTTGTCTTGCTTAAGCTTTCCATATCTTGTTATCTTTACTCCCTCCTGTGCTACTTGCTTTTGCATAACTATTTGTTTAAAGGATGGGGTCCCAATGGACCCCCTGTTTACCATTTGTCGGGTCAGTCCTTGTCATCTTCTGAGCAGGTCCACTATTCTAACCCTGTGTGTGTCCAAAACTAATTCTGGTTCTGCAGTTTTGAAGTGCTAAACCATAAACCTCGAACCAGCAGCCTCCCGATGGCATCCTAGAACCTTTTCTCCTTCAAATTCTCTATCATAATTTTTGAGATCTCCTTCAAAGTCTGATACATTACTTTTCAACACTTTTGGATAAGTTTCTTTTTCCTTTTCTCCCTTTAGATTTTGGTTTTTTCATTTTCCCCTTTAGGATCCCCTTGAGCATCCTAGGTTTTATAGCTTCACACCTATCCTTTACAGTATTTTTCACCTCTGATTTTTGTTGTTAATCGGCACCATTTACAACAAATTAGTGCCTCTATGTCACAGTCCCTTTGACATTAGGTATTTTAATAATTTTATGTGTCTTTGAGTAGCTTTTTTTCCTTCTCTTTCTTAGCTACTTGGTAACCTCTGTGGGTTGGGTTTTTTGTGCTTCATTTCCTATTAGTTTTTATTTCATTTTTAACATCGTTTATAGTATTTCAACACTTTATTTTCACCAGCACATGACATCATAAAACATTCTCAATTAGATCTTCCACTTGACACATTATTTTCACACACTCACACCCTAAGTGAACTTGAGCTTGGTTAACACCGCCAAGACAAGAATTGAAACACTACACCTTCATAATTAATCACACATATGTTAGGCCCACTTGAGAACCAAGGCCAAACAATATTTGAAGTGTAGGTGTATGTTATGAAACCAGCTCAAGAAAAGATAGAAAAGAAAGATCAACGCCTTAGAATTCAGCCTCTTCGAGGGGGCAACCTCCTTTACATTACATAAATGAACAATTCTTGGATGATACAAATGAAAAAACCTCCTTTCTATATATAGGAGTCTAAGGAGTCACAATATAATCCAGCCGACCTAACAATAATAATATAAAGCCACAAAAATAACAATAGAGGGATTCTATGGGGCACAGAAATAACAATATGGGGGTAATAAGGGCACAACAATATAAATAAGGGGTATAACTACAATAGTAATGGGGTAATCACTAGTATTATAGGGACCCAACATGCCCCTCTCCTTCAAAAAAGTGTTGTCCTCAACGCTTGAGCAGTTATGGATACTTCTGCATAAAATTCTCATCCTCCCATGTGGAATCTTCAGTGGATAAGTTCTTCCACTTGATAAGATACTCTGAAATTGATCGATTTCGTAGCTGTCGAGTTCTTGTTTCTGTCACTGCTTCCGGTTCCAATATAATTTTTCCTTCCTCGTCAAGTTCTGGTAATATTGTTTGAACTGGGAGCTTGTCACCTATAACCTTATTTAAACATGAAACATGGAAAGCTGGGTGCAATCGAGAAGCTGCAGGAAGCTCCAATTTGTATGCCATAGTACCAATCTTTTCCAACACCTTGTACGGACCATAATACTTTGGTGATAATTTATTATCCTTATTTGCTTGCTTTAGGGACATTTGCTTATATGGTTGTAGCCGTAGGAATACCCAATCACCTACATCAAAACTTCTTTCACTGCGATGTTGTTCTGCCTGTTGTTTCATTCTATTTTGTGCCAACACGAGATTATCCTTTAAGAGTTGGAGGACTTGTTGTTGATGTTCGATGTGATGTTCCACTACCTGAACCTTAGAATTTTCTCTTAAATATGATGTGATTGATGGTGGTTGGTACCCATAAAGTGCCATAAATGGGGTCATTTTTGTTGCTGTATGGAAGGAAGTGTTATACCACCATTCAGCCAGAGGCAACCATTTGACCCATTGTGTCTGTTTATCAGATACAAAGCAACGAAGATATCCTTCCAAACATTTGTTTACTATCTTAGTTTGCCCATCAGATTGAGGACGATAAGATGAGCTATGAGCTAACTGAGTACCAAGACAAGAAAATAATTTTGTCCAAAAATTTCCAGTGAAAATGGGATCTCTGTCACTTACAATAATCTTTGGGTTTCCATGTAGCTTTTGAACTGTTTCCATAAATGCAGTAGAAACTGTACTAGCTTTAAATGGATGTGATAATGCACAAAAGTGTGCATACTTGGTAAGTCTGTCAACTACCACCATGATGACACTCTTTCCCTCAGACTTGGGTAAACCTGTGATAAAATCCATTGAAACCTCCTCCCAACATTGGCTTGGAATGGATAAAGGTTGTAATAGACCCAGTGTCTTAATTGTTTCAACTTTATTTTGTTGGCAAACCAAACATTCCGCCACAAACTTTTGAATATCTGATTTAAGGCCATCCCAAAAAAATTCCTTCTTAACCCTGTGGTAAGTTTTTAAAAATCCTGAGTGCCCTCCTAAGGGAGAAGTGTGCAATTCCATAAGAATCCTTTGTTTTAGCTGGGAATTCTTACAGAGGTATAAGAGATCTTTGTACCATAACGAATCATTTTGCTAGCTAAATGTATCAGAAGTACTGGAATCTTGTTGTAGCTTTCGAATAAGTGCCCACACTTCTTCGTCATTCTTCCATTCCTCCTTTGCTTAGTTTATCCAATCTGATTGGATAATATAAATGGCACACAACAATGCTTCCATATCCTCATCCTTTCTTGAGAGTGCATCTGCGACCACATTTTGCTTCCCTTTTTTGTAGATGATTTCAAAGTCATAACCCAACATCTTTGTGATCCACTTTTGTTGCTCTACAGAGGATAATCTTTGTTCTAAAAAGTATTTAAGGCTATCATGATCCGTTTTTACCTTGAAGTGTCTTCCCATTAGGTAGGGTCGCCATTTCTTAAGTGCATGGAGTATTTCCAACATTTCCTTCTCATAAATAGCTTTGCTTAAAAACTTTCCCTTCATTGGACGACTTTCAAAAGCAATGGGTCTTTCATCTTGCATTAGAACAACACCAATTCCATTTCCTGAAGCATCACATTCCACAATAAAGGTTTTTGTGAAGTCCGGTGTAGCTAACACCAGTGCTTGGCACATTGCCTCTTTAAGATGTTCAAAGGCCTTTGTTTCTTCTGGAGTCCATGAAAATGAATCTTTCTTGAATAATGTTGTTAGAGGTGCTGCTATTCTCCCATAATTCTTAACGAACTTGTGATAATACCCTGTCAACCCAAGAAATCGTCGCAGATGCTTTATGGATGTGGGGATTTTCCATTCCTTAATGGCTTTAATTTTGCTAGGGTCTACCTTAACTCCTTCATGAGATACAATATGACCCAAATATTCCGCCTCCTGGACTCCAAAGAAACATTTGGATCTTTTTGCATATAATTGTTTCTCCTCCAATAGTTGTAGCACCTTTTCAACATGTTAAACATGATCCTTCCAAGACTTGTTGTAGATTAGTATATCATCAAAAAATACCAACACAAATTTTCTAAGGAATGGTTTGAAAATTGAATTCATCGAACCTTGAAATGTTGAAGGTGCATTGGTAAGGCCAAAAGGCATGACCAAAAATTCATAATGACCCTCATGAGTTCTAAATGCCATTTTCAGAATGTCTTCAATCTTCATTCTGATTTGATGATATCCCGAACGAAGATCCAACTTGGTGAAGTAAATTGATCCATGCAATTCATCCAGTAATTCATCAATGATAGGAATGAGGAACTTATCTTTAATAGTGAGCTTGTTGAGCTCCCTATAATCTGGACACATGCACCATGATCCATCCTTCTTGTGCACCAATACTACTGGAGCTGAGAAAGAACTTTGACTCGGTTGAATTATACCAGCCTCTAGCATTTCTGCAACCATACGTTCAATTTCACTTTTTTGGACATATGGATATCTGTACGGCCTGATGTTTGGAGGAACACTTCCTAGAATCAGATGAATAGCATGATCATGATCACGCATAGGTGGGAGACCTTTGGGAGTCTCAAATACCTTGGAATGATTGTCCAGGACTTTTTGGAGATCTGGAGAAATAGATGATTCCAATGTGGAAACATCTAGCGAACATAATTGTGCAATTACACCTCTTTGCTCCTTTTTTAGAAGCTTTGTCATGCCATTAGAGCTGATTATCTTTCCTAGATTCCCTGCAATACCCCTTAATTCAACTTCCTTTCCTTGCACAGAAAATTTCATGAAAAGTTCTTGAAAATTAAAAGCTATTGTACCCAAGGATTGTAGCCATTGGACTCCTGGTACAACATCAGCACCTCCCATTGGAATGGAAAGCATTGGGCTAGTCAATACATATTCTCCCATGGATAGCTTGATGTTATGGCACTTTCTGGAACAATTTATTGTTCCTCCATTTGCAATCATCACTTGACACTCTGGTGCTGGATATAGGAAGCAATTCAATTCTTTTGCTACCCTACAATGAATAAAATTGTGGGTGCTTCCTGAATCAATCAACACTATTACCTTTTTCTTCTTGATTTGTCATTCTATCTTGATGGTTTGAGGAGTGGTAATTCCCGCCAATGCATTACAAGAGATGGTCGGATTTATTTTTTCTTCATCTAGGCTTTGTTCCTGGAATATATACTCTTCTTTTGACCTTTCTTGCTCCTTTTCTTCTTCCTCTTCACAATCTATGTAGAATAATTTCTTCTCAGCACACTTATGACCTTTTGTGTATTTGCTATCACAATTGTAACAAAGCCCTTTTGCTCTTTTTTCTTCCAATTGTTGTGGTGTCAACCTTGTAGGTTGTGGAAGACTATGGGTAAAAACACTTCCGTCTTTATAGTTGTGAATGGTATGCTTCCTAGTTGCCATAATTTTGCTTTCCATTTTTCTTGCTAACCTAAATGCCTTCTCTAATGAATCAGGTGCCCAAAGGCGCACATCATGTTGGATGTTATCCTTTAAAGACCATATGAACACATCAATCCTATGCTCCTCTGGAATATCTTTTACCCTTATGTTCAGTTTTTGGAACTCCTCAATGTGCTCCATTATTGAACCCTTTTGTTTGAGACTTATCAATTGGCTAAAAAAAGTGTTGCTTTTTGTATCCTCATAATGTGCTATCAATTCTTCCGTAAAAATTGCCCAAGTGATAAATTATTTACGAGAACAAAGCCATTGATATCATACAAACTGATTTGGTTCCAAATATAAAGTTGCCATACATACCTTTTGTGTGTTTTGCACATTATTGAGATCGAAGAATTGCTCCATCTATAATATCCATGTGGCGGGATCCTTGCCATCAAACTTCCTCATATCGATTTTTGGAACATGGTGAGTCTTCGATCCAACATTAGAGTCTATGGAATCATGATTAACATTTCTTTTGTTCTCATCATGAGTTTCCTTTAGTACTCTTTCACCCTTAGTGACCATTTCTTGTAGCAACTTATTCATATTTATCTTCAATTCTTCCATCTTATCATCCATGCCATCAATTTTAGCGTCCATGCCATTCACCTTAGCTTCCATGCCATCCATCTTAGCTTCTACGCCTTTCTTTAAATAGCCCATCTTAGCTTCTACACCTTTCTTTAAACCATCCATCTTAGCTTCTACATCTTTCTTTAAACCATCCATCTTATATTCTGTTCATTTTTGTGCAAGGGACAGTTGTTGCACTTGGTCTTGTAATTTTGATATATCACGTTGCATTTCTTCCTCTTCTTCATGAGTCATGCTAGAGCTTTCAGGTTCCTTACTAGGTGTTTGCATTTTCTTTCCTCAGGGCATCACTTACCGATAATAATGCTCTACTATGCCCTTTGAATTCCTTCAAAATAAATTTTCAAACCAAGCTTAAGCAAAAATTTAAAAAAATCTACACACCTTTTTTCACTTTGTAGGAGCTTGATATTGCCTCTGATGTATCTCTATACTTTCCAATCATCTAGTTCTGAAATTGTGACCTGTAGTAGCCCTCTGTGTCCTCTTTCCAATGCCACCAGTCTGATCCAAATTGGATTCTCCAAGGAAGATTTATGCACAATCTCCCAAGATGACCTGATTATAGACCTTTCCAGAAGAGTGAACTTGTATGAAGTGCCACGTGTACAATTTTTGACCTTTGGTTCTGAAAAAGATATAAAAGAAACTACAGTCCGGCCTCCTTCTATACCTTCTTACGAAATTTCAATCTCATCCCCAGAGAGAAAGTTATGACGATTTTCCCTAGGTAACTTGTTTTGAATGTAATTCAGGAGTCTGCAAAAAGACCAACTTCCTCAGAGCATATCTCCGAAAATATCGCGCCAAAAGATCTGAAATTTGGACCCAAGGTTCAGCGCGATTTCTTCTCAAATGGGGTTTTTTTGAGACTTCTGAAACGTCACAGAAAAAAAAAATATAGCAAAAATGCCACAATGACCTGTTTGGAGCAGCGAAACCCTAGAATCCAAAGCTCTGATGCCAAATGTTATGAAACCATCTCAAGAAAAGATAGAAAAGAAAGATCAACGCCTTAGAATTCAGCCTCTTCGAGGGGTCAACCTCCTTTACATTACATAAATGAACAATTCTTGGATGATACAAATGAAAAAACCTCCTTTCTATATATAGGAGTCTAAGGAGTCACAATATAATCCAACCGACCTAACAATAATAATATAAAGCCACAAAAATAACAATAGAGGGATTCTATGGGGCACAGAAATAACAATATGGGGGTAATACGGGCACAACAATATAAATAAGGGGTATAACTACAATAGTAATGGGGTAATCACTAGTATTATAGGGACCCAACAGTGTAGGATAGGTGGGATAGGTTTCCAATAACAATACTCGATTGATTACATTGAGACATAGAATTTTCCATATTTGGGAGGTTAAAATCTATCGTCATCTCACAGTCAGACACTGGATTCATAGGGGGTTAGGGTAGATCATCATGTGAGTGGCTCTCCTCAGGGCTACACAACCTGTGGCAAGGAATCCTTTGCATTGGCTAATCACCAAGAAGCTCAATACTTGACCACCTCCATGGGGAAAAGGTAACCATAGTGACTGATCTTAGGAAAACACCTTATAGGACTAGTTGTGGAAAGTGGTTGGTTCTCTACCCTACCTTTCTCTGTACAAGTCTTCTTGTGAAGTGATGGGCCTCTAAGGTAGACATAAATTAAGGTCCATGCCTCTAATTTAAAACATAAATTAAGGCCTATGAACATCCTTCAGCACATTAAACCTCTCTTTTTGCATTAGATAATTTATTTTTCACTTTAATATATTCATTAGGAAGGTTTATGAATAATTCAATATTTGTGCCTAATATTATTTATTTTTTGTGGAATATTATGAGAATATTGGGCAGATTATGAAGAGTTGGAGGAGGATATAATCTAGGGAATTGTTCCCTACTACTGGAGGATCAATAATAAATAATAATTCAACAAGATATTATGGAATTATGGCACAAATTGTGGGACTCCAATGATTGAGAAAATCTAGGAATGTGTTCCACTAATCAAGGGAGCAAATCCACCAATCAAGGGAGCAAGTCCACTAATCAAGTGATTTGGTGGGGAAATCTTCCTTCATCCATGGGGAATGATTCTTAATCATATTTTATAAGTACAAACTCGAATTTCTCTCTAGGGAATGATTGAGAAAATCTAGGAATGTGTTCCTTGCCATTTATTGCAAATACCTAGTATTGGGGACTAGATCCACTAATCAAGGGATTTTGGTGGGGAAATCTTCCTCCATTCATGGGGAATGATTCCTAATGATTTTGCATAAGTAAAAGGTCTAAGTTTCCTCTAGGGTGAGATTTTGATTAGTGTTATTGTGGAGAGAGATTGTATTTTTGCATCTCCATTGTATTTTCTTGCAGGGATGTAATACTGTTGATGAAATTAATGAAGATTGGTGTCATGTTCAGCTTCTAAATATTTTTCTCCTCCATACGTCTATGATTTACATTTCTATTTGCCATACCAGGAACCTCATAGCCCTTTTGTATCATTTTATTTCCTTCTTTTCATTGCTTATTCACATGCATCTCTTGTTTTTATTCCTTTCTATTTTTGCATTTAGGATTATTAATTTCTTGTTGTAGGATTGAGTTAAATGGTTGATGTATCATCTTTTGTAGGATCAAAAGAATTATTTCATCCTTGTAAAATCTTTTGAAGTTCATAATAATCATGAGTTTCTTGTATTAGTCTTCTTATTCCCAAATCTAGATTGTTGGACCTCATTTTTAGTAAAGAACAGTAAATATCTGCTATTTTTTAGAGCATGCTAACGAGCTTCAATAAAATTGATTCCACTGGAATTAGCTCACAAAAGGATCCTATTTCATAAAAAAAATTACCCCATTTCATTTTCACTTGATTTGGTTAGGCATTATTTATATTTACTAGCTCACTAGTTCTCGAATTTCTAGATTTTTGACTAGTAATGTTTTTCTTTTTAAGGGTTAACGTATGTCTTTTTGAGTGATTCCACTTGGAATAGGGACCTAAGAAATCCTAGTTAATAAAAAAATTTGTCCCATCCAATTTTTATTTGGGTTTATTGGTTATTAAACCCTCACCAATTTCATCATTTCACAAGGAAACTTCTCCAAGCTTTCTGAGCAAATCCATCCATCTCTCGACTTTGGTTTTGAGTTCTAAGTGATCCTAGGAATTTTCCCACTCCATTCCACCCATCACACGCCTTTACTAGGCCTCCCATCACCTCCAAAACATCACATATTTCTCTCACTTGTATCCCATAGGTTCACTGTAATTCCTATAGGATCATCTTGTAGGTTTCTACTACATCTTGTAGGTTTTCCTGAAATGGCATATTTTAAGGCCGAATCGAGAGAAAACCTCTAGGAAGTCACCAAAAGCCTCCCAAGGGTATCCCACACCATCTAATCATCTCCTAACCCTTCCATCGAACCTCAAATATCCTTAATTCACCTGCCACATCACCAAAGGAAATTAGTTTGCATATTTGATTTTGCATGAAAAGAAAAAAAGACAAAAATAGATTTATTTCAGTCTCTTTACTTGCACATTAGTGATGTTTGATGCTTCTTACTTCCATGATTATATAGCAGCATTTGGTTCATGATAATTTATCATTATTTCATATCATAACTTCTAGGTAGTTAATTAGGAAATGTTGTGATTTAGCATTGAATTTTCGTCTCTTTCCTTGCACTTTCATTCTTGCAATAGGTTAAGGTTCCATTTCGAACATTTCATTTTCTGCAATTAGTTTAGGATTTCACTTCAAGACATGCACTCCATTACATCATGATTAGCAGAGGAAGGAAACAATGTATTCCGCACATATAGTGCAAACACCTCCTAAGTTTGTATGAACCCAGGGTTGATAATGAAAGTTGGTAGCCTTTGGAGTTGCAGCATTCTTGTTGCAATACCAAGGCTCATCACGAAGATGATATTTCGTCATGTAAGAATTTCTTTGGAAGGCCATATAAAATAGTAGATTTAGTATTGTTTGAGGATTTAGACTACCTATAGGCTAGAGGTCTTTTTCTTTGACATGACATGTTTTCTTGTATTAGAGTAACATCATTAATATAATTAGTTTACTCTTGGCACCACTACACTATGTATTGGCTTGTTTTCTATTTCTCTTTTATTCCTATCAACACCCTTTAGTCATTAGGGTAATTATTCTCTTCAAATCATTATTACCCGTAGCTTTGTTTCATGGATACTTCAAGGTCTTCACCCTCTTTTCTCGTAAGGACATATTACTCCTCTCCATCGAGTTATAGTACATCCTCCTAGTACTTCATCGAGTCGTCAATCTAATTATGATTTTACTCATTCTTCCTGTTCTTCCTTTGACTACTCAACCTTGTACTGCCACCACGTCAGGAACCAATGTGGGTGCAGGAAACCAGGGTGGTGACCTAGGTAGCAACTAACGGTATGGTCACTCATCCTCCATTGCTTCCATTTATGAATTTTTTGAGTCTCCCCAATTTCTGCTAGCTCATCAATGATTATCTTCTCCATGACCCCACTTGGCCAGCTATTCTTGGCAAACTCCATTTAGAAATCCTAAATTTTAAAGGTAATCATAGAGAAGATCCCACTAATCATGTTTTCTCATTCCACATGTGGTGCTCATCCAATTATATCAATGAAGACTCCATCCATCCTCTTATGTTCCAATGCACACTTACTGGAGTTGTTCCTGAGTGGTATGTCAATCAACCTAGAGCCACTCATTCCACTCTTGTGATCCTTGTGAACACGTTTCTTGCCTATTTCTAGTTACCTCACCATTATGACACTCGTACCAAAATATTGACTTATTTTCGTCAAACTTTCGCCACTCACCTATCCGACGATATTTAGGAAAGGCATAGAAGGAGGAGAATTTGTATAGCTCCTGAATTTGAAGACGGTGTCTCTATGGATTGTTTCCTTAGATCTATTTTTGCCCCCATTACTAAATATGTGACATCACACTCCCCCAAATATGAGGAAGATGCACTTCAGGTAGCCTTAAAATTTGATTTGATCTACACCTAGTCACGTTCAATTTATACTGTCATCCTTGATTTGCCTCTACTTGGTGCTGCTAATGCATCGAGGGAATCACATGTTGTGGATGGCATAGTTGGAATAATTTTACACCCTCAACCATATGCTCCACCTCTAATGAGTTATGGTCAACCTTAGGAAGGGACCAGTTCCTCTTACATTTAACCCTCCCCCAATATTAAACATGGAAACTCTTATCTAGGTCCCAACACGACATATTCATATCCCTAACTGCATCAACAGATGTGAGGGCTAGTTATGGCACCACTTGTTTATCCCAAAATTATTCCATCTCCTTATTATCTATATGTAGTGCCAAGCAATCTAGCCCATCTAGCACTAATGTCCCTATTGAAGAAAGTGTAACTACGTTCAGTCTTCATAATGACATGATCTTTGTAATTGATCTAATAAAAGGAAATAAATTATTTTTGTAATCTTGCTACATGGGTTTCATGAGAAAGAAGTTTCACTAGGTGAATGACTTTTTCTTGATGTATTTAGGATTTATTTATATGTCAAAGAGTCATTTCATGTGTATAGAAAATCTTCATGAGTTTATGTAAATATATACAAGTCTTCAAGGTTGTCTAACAACCCTCCATGACCAAGATCAATGCCTCAAAAGCAAGCCTATCAAAGTCTGCAAGGAAAAAAATAAGAACATGATCATGTCAGCTTCAAATAAATGAATTAAATATATAAATATATGTCATGTTGGCTTGAAGCAAAAGTCATGTCGGTTCATGATCATGTCAGATCATATATGGAATTCTTATCACTATAAATACCCATAAATGGTCAACGTAAAAGTGAGAAGACAAAATTTGTATGCCTCTATAATCTTCACATATTAGGGCAAGCCGCAATAGGGTTTTACTACAGCTTGTTTAGGTTTCAGGTGCAGTCACAACCTGAAAACAATGAGTAGTAAATAACCTTGTATGATGTCAGTAGAATGAGTTAATTTATAAACCCTTTCAGCATGCCTATGATCTGAAGGTGGAATCCTTGGATGGAGAGAGAAGAAAAGGATGTATGTGATATGGGAAAGTCATTGTCTCATTCTCTACATATCTATCTTGGATATATGAACCAAGACAAATTTTGAATGAGGACATAGTAGATGGACTATCCTTAGCCTACACATATAGTATTTTCTTGGCTTAGTAGAGATCACATTCGACTTAAGGATGATACCCCAGTAGTAGCATGATGAATTCTAGCGGTGAAGATCTATATTATCTTGACAGAATCATTAAATGAGAAACCCTTGACATACCTATGAAAAGATACATATAGTATCATTGGTTACCACAACATTTAGATTTAATATGATACAACCTTGATGAATTACAAAGAGCAGTGACAAGGATCACAGTGTAGATCAGTTATCTCATTATCTCATAGCAAAACAGTGATATCAGTGCAACAAGAGATGCATTAGTAAACAATCTCGCTGATACTATTGTGGAGGTGTCTATATTGTAGCAATGGCCTTGATGAAGAAAGAAACAGGGACGATCTTAGTTAAAGTACAACAGTAGTTCAACTATGATGACGTAGATGCAAGGAGTAGTGATGATAATGATCCTAGCAATGGAAAGGAAGAGGATTGATTTCTTGGTCTTGGAGAGGCAGGATGTGTCAAGGGTCATGGTCTTGGTATTCTTCAATGGAATCTCTATAAGAATAATTTTTGCATGGGTTTTCCTTTCCAAGAGGGAGAGGTTTTGGCCCTCGCAAAAAGCCAAACATTTGTATTCTTATCTATTTTTTTTTATAACAATTTGACGAAGTAATCACACATACTAATAATGAGTGGAACATTAAGCTAAGGTAAATTGTATAAACGATTCACAAATTGTTATCAAGTTAAATAATAATCACCTTAATATGTGTGCCCTATATTCTTCAACTGTCCCAAGCCCCCATGATGGCTTCCCATTTGCCACTATAACAACCTCCTCCACAAGGTCAAGTTTATGCTCAGTAGATTGGACACAATACCCCTAACCCAAAGAAAAGGAACAAGGGAAAGGTTAACTGGAGAAATAAAGCTCAAGGTAATCTAGGTAGCTAGGCTCCACCTTCCAATGCACCTTAGGGACCTGAGCTTAATCCTGCAACCCAATGATAGGTCAAACAACGAAGGAAAAACAAGGGTCTTTGTATGAACAACCATTGTGCCTATTGTGACTTCTATGGCCATTATACTCATGAGTAGCCCCTTTTACCTCAGATGGATCAAGTATGGGAAGCTCAAGAAAATTCTTCTTGGGGACCGTAGCCCATCACTCATCCTCCCCGTATTGCTTCATTTCAACTAGTAATTCTTACCAATCCTTTTCCTCACCAAGGATATATTTCTACCCAACCTACATAAGGTCAAGAAACTCCACCATCTAGTCACCATGATTATTAGATTCTTATGATGAATTCTGATGAGGTTGGAACCAAGCAAGTCAACATCCAGACATGATCGTTCCAATACGAAAAGCTACCTACTAAGTCAATTACTGAGTCCCAACCCCAAGTTTTCATTGATCCTTTGTCATCATCCATTATTTCCTTACATATCTCTTTGCCTAAGGTAGAGGTCATTCCCAAGATCCCCAAAGGTTCATTACGCCAAAATTTTGCTTCTACTAAAGCTGCCCATACATATCTTAAAGTAGATGACTTGACACAGTCTGTTGTAGCCATGTTAATGCTGGATGTTCTCCAAATGTGCCCATCCCAATGAAAATATCTACTCTCTTATTTGGGTGTGGTGGATCCCAAAGAAGACCAGATGATTGTATTTCATGTTGACAAGTCAGAAAATCCTCACTTACCTTCATCTGTTTCATTTCAAATACCAGTCTCCATTAGAAACACCATTTCTTAGAGGTGTATCATAGACGAACATGCTTCCACTTGTGCAATGGATAATATTGTTTGGAAGAGACTTAGTTCCACTGATATATCCCTGTCCACCATCACTCTCTATGCATGGGATAGTCATCCTTCACAACCCCTCAGCTTATACAGAAATTGTCTAATCATCGTTGCTGGAAAGATTGTATCTATTGACATTGAAGTCATTGATGCTCCCTTATATTATAACATCCTTTTGGGCCATAGTTATACATATGCTATCTCTATTCGCACATCTGTGGTTCATCGTAAGATGTGATTTCTCCACAATTGAAAGATTCTCATGTTAGGTCCCTATAATACTAGTGATTACCCCATTACTATTTTAGTTGTATCCCTTATTAATATTGTTGTGCCCCTATTGTCCCCATATTGTTATTACTGTGCCCCATAGAATCCCTCTATTGTTATTTTTGTGGCTTTATATTATTATTGTTAGGTCAGCTAGGTTATACTGTGACTCCTTAGACTCCTATATATAGAAAGGAGTTTTTTTCATTTGAATCATCCAAGAATTGTTCATTTTTGTAATGTAAAGGAGGTTTCCCCCTCAAAGAGGCTGAACTTCTAAGATGTTCAACTATCTTTTCTATCTTTTGTGAGCTGGTTTCATAACATTTGGTATCAGAGCTTTGGATTCTAGGGTTTCGCTACTCCAAATAGGTCATCATGGCATTTTCGCTATAAATTTTTTCTGTGATGTCTTAGAAGCTAAAAAAAAAACCATTTGATACAAATTCACACTGAATCTCAGATCCAAATTTCAGAGCTTTTAGCACTATATTCTCAGAGATATGATCTGAGGAAGTTGGTCATTTTGCAAACTCCTGAATTACATTCCAAACAGGTGACCTGGGGAAAATTGTCATAACTTTCTCTTTGAGCATCCAATTGAAATTTCATAAGAATGCACAGAAAGTGAATGGACTTTAGTTTCTTATATATATTTTTTTAGAAACGAAAGGTTGAAACAGTGACTCGTGACATGTCGTACAAGTTTGCTCTACTAAAATAGTCTATAATCAGGTCACTATGGGAGATTTGGCATAATTATTCCCTGGAGAATCCAATTTGGATTAGATTGGTGGTATTGGAAAGAGGACAAAGGGGGCTACCATAGGTCGCAATTTTATAATTGGATGATTTGAAATTACAGAGATACATTAGATTCAATATCAAGCTCCTACAAAGTGAAAAAAGGTGTGTAGTATTTTTATTATTTTTGCATAAGCTTGGTTTGAAAAATTAGTTTGAAGGAATTCCAAAGGCGTAGTAAAGCATTATTATCAGTAATTTATGCCTCGAGGAAAGAAAATTCAAACACCTAGTAAGCAACCAGAAAGCTCTAGCATGACTCATGAAGAAGAGGAAGAAATGCAACATGATATATCAAAATTATTAGACCAGGTGCAACAAGTGTCACTTGCACAAAAAGGAACATAATCTAAGATGGATGGTTTAGAGAAAGATGTAGAAGCTAAGATGGATGGTTTAAAGAAATGCATAGAAGCTAAGATGGGTTTGTTTAAGAAAGGTGTAGAAGCTATGATGAATGACGTGGAAGCTAAGATGGACGATTTGAAGATAGATTTGAAGACTGATTTGAAGACAGGCATGGAAGATTTGAAGATAGGCATGGAAGATTTGAAGACAGATTTAACAAAGTTTCTACAAAAAATGCTTACTAATGGTCAAAGGGTAGTAAAGGAAACTCATGATGAGAACAAAAGAAATGTTAATAATGATTTCATAGACTCTAATGTTGGATTGAAGACCCACCATATTCCAAAAATCGATATGAGAAAGTTTGATGGCAAGGATCCTACAACATGGATATTACAGATGGAGCAATTTTTCGATCTCAATAATGTGCAAAACACACAAAAGGTACGTATTGCAGCTTTATATTTGGAGAAAAATCGGTTTCTATGGTATCAATGGCTTTTCTCTCGTAAACAAATTATCACTTGGGCAATTTTTCTGGAAGAATTGATAGCACATTATGAGGATACAAAAAGAAACACTTTTTTTGGCCAATTGATAAGTCTCAAACAAAAGGGTTCAATAATGGAGAACATTGAAGAGTTCCAAAAATTGAACATAAGTGTAAAAAATATTCCAGAGGAGTATAGGATTGATGCGTTCATAGACACTTTAAAGGATAATATCCAACATGATGTTCACCTTTGGGAACCTGATTCATTAGAGAAGGCATTAGGTTAGCAAGAAAAATGGGAAGCAAAATTATGGCAACTAGGAAGCATACCACTCACAACTATAAAGATGGAAGTGTTGTTGCCCCTAGTCTTCCACAACCTATAAGGTTGATGCCACAACAATTGGAAGAAAAAAGAGCAAAAGGGCTTTGTTACAGTTGTGATAGCAAATACACTAAATGTCACAAGTGTGTTGAGAAGAAATTATTCTACATAGATTGTGAAGAGGAAGAAGAAAATGAGCAAGAAAGGAAAAAGAAGAGGATATACTCCAGGAACAAAGCCTAGATAAAGAAGAAATGAATACAACCATATCTTGTAATGCATTGGTTGGAATTACCATTCCTCAAACCATCAAGATAGAAGGACAAATCAAGAAGAAAAATGTAATAGTGTTGATTGATTCAGGAAGTACCCACAATTTTATTCATTTGAAGATAGCAAAAGAATTGAATTACTTCCTATATCCAACACCAAAGTGTCAAGTGATGATTGCAAATGGAGGAATGATAAACTGCTCTGGAGAGTGCCATAATATCAAGCTACCCATGGGAAAATATGTATTAACTAGCCTAATGCTTTCCATTCTAATGGGAGGTGTTGATGTTGTACTAGGAGTCTAATGGCTACAATCCTTGGGTACAATAGCTTTTAATTTTCAAGAAATTTTGATGAAATTTTCTGTGGAAGGAAAGGAAGTTGAATTAATTGATATTGCAGGGAAACCAAGAAAGATAATTAGCTCTAACGGTATGACAAAGCTTCTAAAAGAGCTACAAAGAAGTGTAAATGCACAATTATGTTCACTAGATGTTTCCACATCGGAATCATCTATTTCTCCAGATCTCCAAAAAGTCTTGGACAATAATTCCAAGGTATTTGAGACTCCCAAAGGTCTCCCACCTATTTGTGATCATGATCATGCTATTCATCTGATTCCAGAAAGTGTTCCTCCAAACATCAGGCCATATAGATATCCCTATGCCAAAAAGAGTGAAATTGAACGTATGGTTGCAGAAATGCTAGAGGCTGGTATAATTCAACCTAGTCAAAGTTCTTTCTTTGCTCCATCAGTATTGATGCATAAGAAGGATGGATCATGGCACATGTGTCTATATTATAGGGAGCTCAACAAGCTCACTATTAAATATAAGTTTCCCATTCCTGTCATTGATGAATTATTGGATGACTTGCATGGATCAATTTACTTCACCAAGTTGGATCTTCATTCAGGATATCATCAAATCAGAATGAAGACTGAAGACATTCTAAAAACAACATTTAGAACTCATGAGGGTCATTATGAATTTTTGGTCATGCCTTTTTGCCTTACCAATGCACCTTCTACATTTCAAGGTTTGATGAATTCCATTTTCAAACCCTGCATTAGAAAATTTGTGTTAGTATTTTTTGATGATATATTAATCTACAACAAGTCTTGGAAGGATCATGTTGAACATATTGACAGGGTGCTACAACTATTGGAGGAGAAACAATTATATGCAAAAGGATCCAAATGTTTCTTTGGAGTACAAGAGGTGAAATATCTGGGTCATATTGTATCTCATGAAGGAGTTAAGGTAGACCCTAGCAAAATTAAAGCCATTAAGGAATGGAAAATCCCCACATCCATAAAACATCTGCGAGGATTTCTCAGGTTGACAAAGTATTATCCCAGGTTTGTTAAGAATTATGGGAGAATATTAGCACCTCTAACAACATTATTGAAGAAGGATGCATTTTCATGGACTCCAGAAGCAACAAAGGCCTTCAAATATCTTAAAGAGGCAATGTGCCAAGCACCAGCCTTAGCTACACCGGACTTCACAAAAACCTTTATTGTGGAATGTAATGCTTCATGAAATGGAATTGGTGCTGTTTTAATGCAAGCTGAAAGACCCATTTCTTTTGAAAGTCGTCCAATCAAGGGAAAGTTTTACACAAAGCTATTTATGAGAAGGAAATGTTGGCAATACTACATGCTCTTAAAAAATGGCGATTCTACCTAATGGGAAGACACTTCAAGGTAAAAACAAATCATGATAGCCTTAAATACTTTTTAGAACAAAGATTATCCCCTGAACAACAACAAAAGTGGGTTACAAAGATGTTGGGTTATGACTTTGAAATCATCTACAAAAAAGGGAAGCAAAATGTGGTGGTAGATGCACTCTTAAGAAATGATGAGGATGTGGAAGCATTGTTGTGCGCCATTTCTATTATCCAACTAGATTGGATAAACAAAGCAAGGGAGGAATGGAAGAATGATGAAGAAGTGTGGGAACTTATTAAAAAGTTACAACACGATTCCAGTACATCTGATACATTTAGCTGGCAAAATGATTCATTATGGTACAAAGACCACTTATACCTCTATAAGAATTCTAGACTCAAACAAAAGATTCTTATGGAATTGCACACTTCTCCCTTATGAGGGCACTTAGGATTTTTAAAAACTTACCACAAGGTTAAGAAGGAATTTTTTTGGGATGGCCTTAAATTGAATATTCAAAATTTTGTGGCAGAATGTTTGGTTTTCCAACAAAATAAAGTGCAAACAATTAATACCCCGAGTCTATTACAACATTTATCCATTCCGAGCCAATGTTTGGAGGAGGTTTCAATGGATTTTATCATAGGTTTACCCAAGTCTGAGGGAAAGAGTGTCATCATGGTGGTAGTTGATAGACTTACCAAATATGCACACTCTTGTGCATTATCACATCCATTTAAAGCCAATATAGTTTATACTTCATTTATTGAAACAATTCAAAAGCTACATGGAAATCCAAAGATTATTGTAAGTGGCAGAGATCCCATTTTCACTAGAAATTTTTGGACAGAATTATTTTCCTGTCTTGGTACTCAGTTAGCTCATAGCTCATCTTATCACCATCAATATGATGGGAAAACTAAGATAGTAAACAAATGTTTGGAAGGATATCTTCATTGCTTTGCTTTGTATCTGATAGACAGACACAATGGGTCAAATGGTTGCCTCTGGTTGAATGGTGGTATAACACTTCCTTCCATGCAACAACAAAAATGACCCGATTTATGGCACTTTATGGATATCAGCCACCATCCATCACATCATATTTAAGAGAAAATTCTAAGGTTCAAGCAGTGGAACATCACATCGAACATCAACAACAAGTCCTCCAACTCTTAAAGGATAAACTCATGTTGGCACAGAATAGAATGAAACAACAGGCAGATCAACATCCCAGTGAAAGAAGTTTTGATGTAGGTGATTGGGTATTCCTACGACTAAAACCATATAAACAAATGTCCCTCAAGCAAGCTAACAAGGATAATAAATTATCACCAAAGTATTATGGTCCGTATAAGGTGTTTCAAAATATTGGTATGATGGCATACAAATTGGACTCCTTGCAGCTTCTCGAGTGCACCCAGTTTTCCATGTTTCATGTTTAAAGAAGGTTATAGGCAACAAACTCCTAGTTCAAACAATATTGCCAGAACTTTATGAGAAAGGAAAAATGATATTGGAACCGGAAGAAGTCACAGAAACAAGAACTCGACAGCTATGAAATTGATCAATTTCGAAGTATCTCATCAAGTGGAAGAACTTATCCACTGAAGATTCCACATGGGAGGATGAGAATTTTATACAGAAGCATCCAAAACTACTCAAGCATTGACGATAACACTTTTTTGAAGGAGAGGGGCATGTTAGGTCCCTATAATACTAGTAATTACCCCATTACTATTGTAGTTGTATCCCTTATTAATATTGTTATGCCCCAATTGTCCCCATATTGTTATTAATGTGCCCCATAGAATCCTTCTATTGTTATTTTTGTGGCTTTATATTATTATTGTTAGGTTGGATGGGTTATATTGTGACTCCTTAGACTCCTATATATAGAAAGGAGGTTTTTTCATTTGAATCATCCAATAATTATTCATTTGTGTAATGTAAAGGAGGTTTACCCCTCGAAGAGGCTGAATTCTGAGGCGTTCAACTATCTTTTCTATCTTTTTGTGAGCTGCTTTCATAACACCTCACCCTCAATCAGCTAATGTACTATGATCCTAAATCTCAGACTTCACCTTAGTCCAACATCTCTACTATGACTGATAATAATACTGTCTCATCCATCATGAATGTTTTTCCTGGAGTCTACAAAGATTCCACTGTGTTTAGTGTTTATCGCCCACCACCTACTCCTTCTAATCCTAGCACATCTAGTGTTTTCATGCTCTCTGCATCATGGGTAACCCACGCACAATATAGTATGCCTTCACAACAACTAGGACCTCCATAAATTGTTTTTCCCAACTCAACCCAGCCGTCTGGTACTACTCCTCAAGGGCCATTTCTTTCTGCTAGTATCTCTCCTAATCCTTTTCCACCCGGAACCATTCCACCATGTCTTAACCATCTCGAAGGAGTCCCTCCAAGCCATTATCGTTATGGTAAGATACCACTCTTATCTCCACCGTTGGGATTTTATTCTACACCTCTCATTACCACATCCAGTTTGCCTAACATTTCCTTGTTGATCCCAGTCTAGTACATTGATCCTCCTACAAACACTCCCACCAATCAATTCCAAACTTATATTTCTTTGAGCCCAATTAAAATTGTTTTTCCTACCCCTGCCTCTACTTCAATTCCACAACAATCGAAATAGGAACCTACTCCTATTGTAAAAGTATCTGGCCAGGGGGGGAAATCCTAGAAAAATGGAACCAAAGACATGACACCCCCAACAACTCCAACTCCTCCTAAGCTGCGAAAGCCTATTCCTCCATGTGCTTTGTCTAATTTTGTCAGTCATTCCACCATTAATTTTCCTAAACTCTCTCATGTCAAGAATGTGGTTTCGGATACCTTCCTTCATTCTAACATTCCTGAGGTCCATGTAACCTTATTTGAGTCAGCTAAGAAGAACATATCCTTACAAATGAATCACCCATGTCCTTTTTTTCATAATTATGTCCATTATTCTCACCAATGTCCCCATCTCAAAGGTCACTCATAGTGATTCCACCTCTCCTCTACCTATGAATTCTGGTCCCACACCTAATCCAGAATAAGATGTCTCTCAACCACTGACTGTGATCCCTCCCCTTCATGTCGAGATGACAAATAGTACCACTATCATTTTATACTTGTAGTCATCCATGAGATCTATGCATTGGAACTCTCTTGATGTCTCATATTCTGATTATGTTGAACCTTACTTGATGAACACCATGGTGTCAACATTTATAGATACTCCATATACTAATCATATATCTTCCCACCTCGACGATGCATATGTGAACCTTGTCTCTTAGTAAGATGCCTCACATATCTCTTCTTCATCTTGTGATCTCTCTTCCTCCCATCCCCACATCTTACCTTCTAATGAAGACATCATGGAAGCCATCACCACCTGTAATTATCCTTGGGATGATATCCATCATCATGCATACTTCCTTCCACAGCAAACTCATGACCAATATGTTGTGGAGTTGAACATTATCCTTATGTACCTACGAGCCCAAAAATTCACACCCCATCTCACTCATGATGATCAATGATGTATTCAACACCAAGCCCCTCATTATGTCCTCAACGATGTTGATATTTATCATCTTAGTGTTGACACTATCATTCATCATTGTCTCTCCCATTCATTCTCTTCTTGAGCATTTCAAATGGATCCATCATTCACACCTTATATCGGTTATGCCAATGATGTGAGTCACTTGACCAAGAATCTAGCCTCGGCAGCTTGGGCCATTTTCACCCCCTTGGATTTGTTACTCCACTCCAATAACATTTCCATTGGATCTGCCACCAATGACTAGGCCAAATATGACGTTGTGATAGGTTTGTTATTTGATGTCCTTGATCATCGCACTTCACCTTCATATTTATCTTTATTCCTTACTATTTGTCATGGAAGTAAAACAACATTTACGAAGTTCATAATCCTATCCTATTTAGAAAATTGCTACGAGTTAAGCTTTTGGCACGTGAATTTGAATCCATTACATCCAATCATGTTTCTAAAGCCAAAATCACTTTGTAGATACCATCTCAAATAACATTATAAATTGGAATTTATCACATGCATATGCATGAAGACATCCATAAACATATGGTGAACCATAATCATCACTTAAAGATGCATAATTATAAATATATATCGTAATACAGTGTTTTGACTCCACTACTCTAAATACATATGACATTCTCATTCGCTTGTTATCATAAAAAAGAAATGGGCAGCCACATGTCCCTATGCCTAATTAATATCATATGGAGGATCCCAAGCCGATGGCTCCATCCCACCAACCCATAGATCTCGTACTACAAAAACATATATAACAGTGTGTCGCATGATTCCTCACTACTCCGAGGGAAGACTCACTCACTCATTACTATACCTATCTTCTTGTTCATGACACTCAAACTCTACCACCCTGGTTAGTAGGACATCAAATATACATTGGAGATCCTCCGGTAGAGCATCACTCCCTAATGTCTATTTTGATGTGCCCCCACCGTGATTTATAGCCCCAAGCGTTGAGGCTTCTCCCACATATCCTGTCGGACTCACATGTGTTATATTTGCATACAACAAAGGTTGTAAATCATTAACACATACACATATTTATTAAAATTTAAATGCATCAAATATATAGCAACTTTCACTTACTATCTGGACGCATGGTCATCCCAGCAGAAGTGGTAAGTTAGGATCCCCTTAATAGTTCTGCCACTATACAGATAGTCAACTATGTACATTGGTATTTGATCACAATGATAAAAAAAAAATGTAGGCCGGAACACTTGTCTAACTCCCCCTCCTCTACCTCATTATAGTATTTTCCCCTAGCGATGCATCATGGGCTCTTGAAGGCCGCCCTCACAGATTTGTACATGAGGTCGAATAGTGGGGATATTCTCAAATAGGAGTGAGCATAGAATTCTCCCAAATGAACAATTATCATTGGTCCTCCATCTAGATAGCGTCAACTATCATTTTAGAAATGAAAACATCATCTTGACCCACCCATAAGAGGCACTTGTTAGCACACTCTCAACCAACATCAACTACCCCATAGTGACATGGTGGAAGGCATGACTACCCATGATCCTCAACACTATTGCGGTTGTAGCTCATGTCTTAAGGCTCTCTAGGTCATTAATCTGGATGGTCATTCCCTTTGCACGACTACCCAGTACACATTGGAAATCAACGAACTCACCTATATGCCTCCCATGATGTAGAACTAGATGTATATCCCCTACCACCCCAGGCAGAACAATCATATTATAAAATATATGTCTTGGATTGTGATCTCAATCCTATGACCTTGTACTATAAAGGCCCCCTGATATGGGTCCTAGTAACTCACAATCTTTGATATCAAGGGCTCACTAGCTCTCATCAAAGGGTTCTCTGTGAACTTTAGCACATCATACTGTGCCAGCATGCCTCTCACTTCTTGGTTCCCTTTAATCTCAACATAGAGAGGCTCCAAATAACGTTCTCACCATGACACCTTAAGCTATGTCATACCTGTAAAATACCAGTATTTTTTTTACTTCAAAGTAAAAGGGATACATGTCTAGTACTTAGCTTGAACTCACCATAGACCACCAATCCTACCCATTCTCTTAGTCCACAACATAGTTTTTTCCATCAAAATTGTTTTTCGTGCACTTGTGGGCCCTGTTTGTGCATTCCATAATGCAGAAAAGGACCCCAAAAGTGCGTTGCAACTGTAAGGATGAGTAGGGGTTCCTAATAGTGACCTGAAGCCCTAATCTAAAATTTTGTTCCATTGAAAATGATCGGGGGTAAGGTTAGGAAACCTACCTCGAACTTGTAGATCCTTATTCTAATAGTTGGTTTGTCCACTATTATTTCCACAAGATTTAGGGCCTTATCCTCCACTCCAAATTCTCCACAACTCACCATAAAAATGAATTGGATTTGGGGGTAAAAAGCCGTTTTATAGGAAAAACCCTATTTTTTTCGTCACCCATTGCGACCAAACCAGAGCTCCATTTGACAAACTGTCAACACTACTAGAAAGCTCTCACCAAGTTCTATAATGGGTCTCCCTTTATTTTTGGTAATTTTACACTTCATCAGGAAGCCATTTTTTCCATGAACTCTCACTTTACCACTTATTAAAATCAAATTTCTTCACTTGAGGCACCTGTACTCTGGTACCACTTTAACTTTACACTAGTTGACTTACATGTCGATTTTCGTGATAACTCATCATCATTTACTCTTGTTTTCATCGTCTCTATTTCTATCAAGATATGAGCTATAGATCTAATCCTTAGCAAATTTAGTTATCAATCCAGGATCATTAATTATTTGAAGGTATCATGAAAACTCTATATAGGCCATAGATTCCCTACCCATTATTTATAATTCATGAAATACAAGGCCCAACTAATACTTAAATCAAATAACAAAAAAGTAAATAATAATAACGATGACTTAGAGTAACAACAATTCAAAATTATAACAACATTATATAACAATAAAGCACAAACAACAAAACATTAATAGAATAATTAACACGTACCAATTCATAGAAATAACTCTAATAGTGCCTAATCAGGAGAGTGGGCCCAACTCTTTGATCAAGGTTGTGACCAAGAGCAAAGATCATATGAGACTACAAAATAATGGAATTTGCATTAATAAAAAAGGAATTACAATTGAATTATGTTGTGACACATCTCCCGCAAAAGTATATCATTTTGTTGTGATGAGCCTTACTTATACAATTAATTATGTCATGAATAGGATATAACAAACTCAGAAAAGGTGCTATTCATGCCTTCACATAAATATACAATAGTTTTTCAAGTGGAAACATAATGTCAAGATAGCAGTCAAGGTCGATTGTCAGCTTCTTGGTAGTTGAATAGTTCAAACAATCTCATGCTTAAATAGTGCTCCAAACTCACTAACAACATCATGCTGACTCATATCTTTCTGAGATCATTCATTTTGATTCTACAAGAAAACTCAATCAGCAAGCCATCTAAGTAACATTCCGCTAATACTACACTTCATTAATCAATGTTTCAAGAAGACATGTGGTGGGCTCAAGTATTGCAGCAATAATGCTGCAACTCCTGGGACTCCCTTCTTTACTCTTATCAACTCAGTAGTTCATAACAAACTTGGAAGCGACGATGCTGTATGCACAAGTACTAGCTCTTGTTGTGGCTGTCACTTGGTCAGCTGGCACAAGTCCGCTAGGAGCTTAAGCCAACTTCTATGAGCTCTTAGAAGAAGCTTTTTAATTGATGGATGAAAGCTAACTCAAACAAGGCTAATCTACTTGCAGAAAGAAACTGGAAAGCTGAAAGGAAACACAAACCCTGGCAACCCCTAATTTTACTAGCTAGCCCTACTGATGCAAGAAAGAGGATGCAAGCTATTGAAAGATATGCCATTTACTTCTAGGAAGGTAAAATGCATGTGTCTAAACTAATTCTACCGTAACATCTGGAAAAAAAACATCTTTTTTGTATTTTTGAATCAGTTGTCAGAATTATCATGCATGTGCTTTGACTATTTTGATTGTGCAGAGGTGGATTGGTGAGAGGAAATGCTTGCAGATGGTTGGGAAGGTTCAAAGAGGGCCTAAGGGGTCCCTAGTACCCTTCCAGAGAGTTTTACAAAGTTTGGCTATCAAGAAACCGCATTTGTGAGCTTCTACAAGAAGTCTGTAGGGGTTCTACAGGATGTTCTGTATTTTCTACATGATTTTCAAAAATGGGATTTTGGAGGGTGGATGGAGGGAGAAAGGTGGAGAAGTGAGTATGGAGGTAGGATAAGGGTGTGAGGGGGTCCAGGACTTGGTGGATGGAGCTAAGGAGAGATGAAGATGGCTGGATTTGTTCAAGGAGGAGTGAAGCAATGTTGCACAAAAATTAGGGTTATGTGAGCAAATGGCAAATGTGATGCAAGGATCCGCGTTAGGGGATGGAGCAGATGGGATTGATGGAGTATGGGCAGATAGAGAAGTGGTACGAGTTCTTTACAAGTTGTTTCTCCAACTGAACCAACGAAGACTTGGAAAATCAGAGACCTAGTTATGTTAACCTAATCTGATCTAGCTAACAGTAAAGAGAATGAATAGAAGTTTATTTGCAATGAAACCATGTGAAATAAATATGCAACAAAGCAATCAAGAATCTGAACATGTAACCAACTTCTGCAAATAAAAATCGAACACTAATGACTGCATGGCGAAGCAAAGACAGTGTTTTTGGTGGCAGCAAGGTCACCTTGATCCCAGCTCCTGATCCCACTAAGGGAGAGGTGAAATCAGAGGTGCTTGATGGCCTTTTTCTAAAGTTCTTCCCTATTAATAACCTATCAACTCAAACTGAACATCAAAAGCCTTTCTACTCATCAACAATGACCTAGGTAATCAACAAGATTTTAATCTACTTAATCAGAAATTATTTTGCAAAGACATAAAAAGAAAATAACAATACATAAAGGAAGCCTTGGCACTTGGGTTGGGCCAAACCCCAAGAGCTATAGGCTCCTATGAAAAACTCGGAACTGATGCCAAGTAAAGCTACTCTTCATATCTCAAAAATAATCATATCACAAGAAAGTTATACAACAGTAGCTACAAAAATGATCTGAGATAATGATAGCACTATAGTGAAAAACCCAACAGTTCCAAAAGTAAACTACAAAGGCTGAAGCCTTCCTATTTATGCCCTACAAGGGTCCTAGCAGCCCTCCTTAACTTAAGGGGCTTGGCTATTCAAACTACCAGTAAACAGTCACTCTTCACAAAGCTGCTCGACTGCCTTTAGGATTCATTTTTGTGGCCTGCTGAGCTCCGAGTTGAGGGTGGAGATTTCGAGGAAGGGCCATTTAATGTAAGAAACAACCTTTCCTATGAATCCTCACCCTTGCTTCCTCATGCTTGGCTATCACCTGGCTCATAATTGCTTGGCTTTGTTTCAAAATTTGTCCAAAAAACCTGAAATAACCATGTATTAGCCTCCTTGGTAAAGTGACCACTCTTATTCGTTCAAATAAGATAAACATACTAAGAAAACATGCATAATCTATGAAAAATGGTGGATTGATGAAGAATAGTAGGCAAAATGAGCCCAATAAGTTACCCATTTTTGGGGCTCATCAACATGCCAATGTAATATACCTTCATTGTTTTGAGATATAAATTTACCTCATAAAAGCTATGAAATGGGTAAAAGGGTATACGTAA
Organism: Pinus tabuliformis; assembly: GCA_031772625.1. Taxonomy (NCBI): domain Eukaryota; kingdom Viridiplantae; phylum Streptophyta; class Pinopsida; order Pinales; family Pinaceae; genus Pinus; species Pinus tabuliformis. The sequence goes on from CM062819.1 coordinate 365,407,066, forward strand.
AGGTGAGTGAAAATGGATAATTTTATCAACCAGCATCTCCCAAAATTGGCTTTTTTGCATTTTCTCAGGTAAACAGTTTCTTGCGCAAATCAGGGTTAGATCCACTTTGAATGGCATGAAGCTTAGTGAGATTGTCTTGTTTTTTAATATCAATCCCAGGGAGCTTAAACCCATCTGAGTGAAAAATATCCTTCCACCAGTCTTCATCCACAACATAATTTAGTTCATCCTGATCAAAAGGTATCCAGTTAATAGGAAATTGGAACCTTAACCCCAGCTAATGAACTCCACAATGTTGTATACAATCAATGTAGTGTGGAATTCTCCCCAATTTTCTAACAAAGTTGGGTGCCCTAAAGGGCTATTTTATCCATACTGTTGATGATGAAAGAATCCAACAATTATAACAAGCATCCTTAATTTCTTGCTAAAAAGTGAAAATTTGTCTTCTGTACATGTCGACACACCATAGTTGTGTCCTAAGCATCCAGCCTTTTCATCTCTCTAGTTTAAGAAACTGATGATGTTCACTAAAAATATCCCTCGATTGGGAATGCTCGATTCTTACCATCAATGGACGATTTTCTTGGTTTTCCTTGAACATATCGACAAACTTTTTCCATTTGACTTGATTAATCATAAATGATGTAAAATCACTTAATTGAATATCTCCTACAAATGTTTTTGGATTGAATGATTGATTGGTTCCCATGATATAATCATGTAGGTAGAATTCATATAGAAAATGTTAGTTAATATGATTGTGAATTCTCAAAATCCTCAGCAACTACATGGGATATTCTATGTTGTGACTTATGCCCTAGTAATTACTTTCCAGATAGAAAAACAAATAGTGTTTATGAAGAAAAATGGCATAACATTTAACGGGGGCCTACATGCCATTATATGTTTTGTTAAGCTGAAGATCTCATCCTTATCAACTTTTAGTAACTAGACCTGTCCCTACAACTCTTTGACCTCTTTCTATAGCTTTTCCTATTGTCATTATCCTTTTCAATCGAAGTAGTATAATCAATAGCAACCCTTGCTACATTCTCCTCAATCTCCTCTATTTCCTTCCGATGGGCCTCCATGGGAATTGGTCCACGATGGAAACTAAAAGTAGTGCCCTTCCATTTCTAGATCTCTACCACCAAAAGAAACTCCTGAGCTTCTTTAATATGGAGGAGTGTCTCATTTTGTGAACATGATGAGGTCATCTCCTTATCCTCTGTCTGAACTTCCACTGAAACTATCGCACTAGGTCCACCGGTTGCAGTTGCTCGATCGGGATTAATTTGTTTCCTTTTCCTTTCTCATTTTCACCACTACATCACCTGTTTCCTTAGTTTAGTAATTTCCATCTTTAACTGAATGCCTTATTTCAATAACAGTTGATATCGTATCTGAATGGGGGCTTTCCTTTTCACAAGTTCCTCTAAATTTCATGTTTCACCATGACTTCCTCCATTTTTCTTGGGGCTGGCACTGGTCCTTGTGGAGTAGCATCAAAAAACTCATCAAATGGTTCCTTTTTTACCACTAGGCTATCAAAGTATATATTGGTTCTACTACACTTCACTAATAAATATTTCAAGAAGACATGCCAATGTAATATACCTTCATTGTTCTGAGATATAAATAGACCTCATAAAAGCTACGCAATGGGTAAATGGGATAGGTAAAGGTGAGTGAAAATGGGTAATTTTATCAACCAACAGTCTCATCTGGGCCTTCCCTACATGGTAGCATCATCAAGTCAGTGTTGTTCAGAGCATCCACAATGAGCCACCCTTCTATCTATTGAGTCCCCTTGAGTCCATTTACAATGTTCCATACATCGTTTTGTTGCATCCACCCCATTATATTCATATTTTTCCTCCCTCTTGACTTCTCTATATTTTCGAAACCCCTGTTTGAGTCATTGATTATCCCCTCTAGAATTGAGTGAGTCGTTACCATGTTAACCATCCATATCAAGCTCTTGCGATGGAAGTTGTCGGGCTACCACTCATTTTGTTTCCTTCCATCATCATCCTTGGTGTCATTACATCAGTCACTCTACTATGATTCCTTGTTCCTTTGGTAAGGATTCCTTATTGCCTTAAGTCTGGTAGGACCTCTTATGTCAACCTTAACACATTTGCTGCAGAAATGTAGTGTAGAGGCTGTGGAGCGCCTGGAAGGTATGCTTTTGACAAGCAATCTAGTGGTTTTTCAATAACAATTGTAACCTTTTCTGCATTAGGAATTCAAAGAAGATAAAGGATTTTGATAAAATGTGAAAAAATAGACGAAGGAAGCTCAAGTGCTAATAATTGACGTTTTCTATGCAGAAAGACATGCGAGTAAGGAGTTCCCGCCCAAAAGCGAGAAGCAGAGGAAAAATATTTGCTGCTCCTCCAGTAGGGAACCAGATGCGGACACGATCAAGCAAAATCAGAATTGAATAGTCCAGGAAAAGAATACGGGATACCGGCTCAACGAACGCAAGAAGGGTTGAACGATTAGCAAATCCCTCAGGATCGAATCGCTGCTTTACTTATCTCTGATTATCTAGATATCTCCGTCATTTCTTTTATATAATGGCACAACATCATTAAGCAAAGGACGACTGTTTTGTAATTTTACAGTTCCAGAACAAACTTTAATCATTGCGTCTCACTGAGACCTGATTTTGTTATACTCTTGTGAATGCGATTAATATAAAAGACTTAGTGTTTATTCCATCTCTGTGTCTGGAGTAATCTAAGGCAGTGTACCATTGGCAGCTAAGGGCCCGGCTTCGAAGGACACTTGCTTTTGTATCATTATACGGTGATTTGTGTGTGGTTTGTTTATCTTTATTACTTAGCAGTCTGATGAATTCTTTATATGGTGCGCTATGCTCTGTTACGTTTAATGAATGAATGATTTCTCTATATAAAGACTCTGCACTGTATAATTCAATTTACACAGGGTTGAATTGTATCTTTATTCAACCATTTCTGTAACAGAGTACTGGTAGGAATGTTACTGTCATTAGATTTATGTTAAACAATATTTGTGGGATTTGAGAGTAGCGTCATTCTGTTTAGAAACATAGTCATATCATTCAATAATCTCAGATTTCTATATTAATGTAGAACATGTACATACAGGTGATGGTTGTTGTTTCATAAATCCTTACGGATTGCTGTTCCATTTGATTATTGCTGTTCCATTTTACTGTTGTTCCATTTATTGCTGTCCCATTTCCATTGTGCTGTTCCATGTTACTTTCCGCTGACTTATTTACCTGCCTTCGTTGTTTTGGTGTGAGAGAAGGCCTACGGCTATAGTGAGCCTCAGCAAGACGCTGCTTAGCTCCCAGACCTATAAGTCCATGCTCTAATTCCTCTTCTTTAATCAATTTCTAGAGGGAAGGGTTATCGATTCCGTACCCTTGACTGATCAACTGTTTTGTGTGATTCTATCTTTTGGTTTCGTTACAGCTTAACATCTGTTTTCCTTTGATCTTCTCAACCCACTTTACTACTAAGCATTACTCGGACAAATAGCCTCGGATTGAGATACTTCTTGCAATAAAAAAACATTCCCGGATTGACTTATTAATGTGGAATAATTAGCGGTGTGAGAGACCCTAGTTACAGCTCTACATTTTGGCGCCGTTGCCGGGGAAGGAGTATAGCCATTTGCCCTTTACAGAGTAGTGCACAAAAGCTGCTAGAGGGGAGTTGGATTTTAAAAACGGAAGGTAAGAACCTGCGTACGGAGCATGTAAAAGCCCTGCTCCACCATCCGCTCTCTTAGCAGAATTGCTGGTGGAATAGGATTTAGTAGTTTTTAGAGTGCATGACTAAGCAGAAAAGGCTAGAAAAAAATATCAAACCTCCAGTCAAACCTGAAAAAGCCAAAGGACCGGTGACCCTTGGCCGAACAACCTTCATAGACGAAATCTATAAGAAAACTGAATCTCAGCTGTCAGTAAGCCTCAGAAAGACTCATTCTAAGCAGCCTACTAGCTCCCTTCAGGCTACAGCATCACCATCTGGAGCCTACGCTGAGGTGCACAGTCGGACTGATGAACAGGACTTCCAAGAAATTGAAAATTCTATGTCAGAATGGCTGCAAGAAGGGAATTTAAGCAATCTTTGTGAAGGAGAAGGGGAAACAGGGGAAATAGAGGAACCAAGGTCTCCTTCTAGGATAATCCAATTGTTAAACAACCCAGACAGGGGGAGCGCGGCCAAAGTTAACCTTGAAGGCACCCCATTCCCTCAGACAGAAATCCTAGATAAGGGAAGTGTCATTAAAACAGTTCCTGCCAAGGCCGTCCCTTCTCAACCTAGGAATACCCTCCTAGAAATTCCGGAAGGATATTGGCACATATTTGATCCAATGGCACAGAATCAGCCAAATGCTCAAACTTCTACATTGCAATATCCTATAGTAGATTCTGCTGTGAATGCACCCATGAAAGCAATACCTCTTCAACACATCCCGGCGTTTCATGGACTTACAACAGAAGACCCCGATGCATTTTTATTTGAATTCGATGTGCTATGTAGAGGGTACGATTACACCACTGACCCCCAGAAATTAAAGCTGTTCCCCTCCACTTTAAAAGGAGTAGCTCTGAGATGGTTCATGGGTTTAGGTGGTGGAGTCATAAACAATTGGGAGCAAATGAAAGAATCCTTTCTTAAAAAATATCAGGATTATTGTAGGTCGAGAGAGCTAAAAGATGAAATTTTCCAAATGACAGCCAGACCAAATGAAACTTTGGAAGAATACGTAGAACGTTTCCAGTATAATTTACCGAGATCCCCCTATGCATCACTACCTCTGCCCGATAATGTGTTGAAAACTGCATTGATTAGGGGAATGAAAGAGCAGTGGATTGAAACATTGAATATCATGGGAAAAGGGGATATTTACCAAGAGAATTTTGCTGATATCATTAATTTATGCATTAGGAGTTCAAGAGGCAGCACAAGGATAAAATCAACAGAATATGATAGGTTTGTTAAAGACAACAAAATATCAACAGAAGGGGTAACACGTGTAGAACTAGGGAATTTATTAGAAAATTTTAAAACTGAAATTCTGGGGACATTAACTACTCAGCTTGATATTGTGCAGGCTAAACAAAAGCAAATGGAGGCGGAGCAAAATCTGGCAATTTTCTGCCCCCGATGCAGAAGAAAACACAGCCACAAGGAATGTCCGCTAGATACAGTTCAAACATGAGCTATCTGTACGAAAGACCACCTTACTGAGAGCCGCCCCTCACTTCCTAGATTGAAGGCAGTATACAAGGAAGCAGAAGAAGAATCAGAACTAGCATACTTTGTTAACCAACGTCGCCAATGGCAACCTAGGCAATCTGTTATGTTTTCTGACCCGACCTCTTCTTTTCAGCCTCCGCAGTATAATGCTCAGCAATATGGTATGTGGCAAAACCAATCTACACCCCAGTCTCGAATTGGTCGTCACAGCCGTTTCCTTCTCCAAACCCATGGATGAATCAGACAAGCCAATTCGGATGGCCAAATTTTCCTTACACCCCACCATATTGGCAGAATAACTCATACCCTCTGCAATGGATTCCCCCTACTTCACAAAGTTCGCCCTGGCAGACAAATTGGCCAAGATCGACATATCAGTCAACAGGAACTATTCCACTCCCTCAACCGACTCTGCCAGCCTTACAACAGAACCCCCAGTCTAATCTAAGGCCGCAACTCCCAGCCCACCCAATCCCAATCCTAATAATAGACCAGTCCAATCCCTCCAAATTATAGAAACATCAGAAACTGGACTTGACCTAAGGGAGTGCAATGACCTTCAGTTACGATCTGGACGTATCATAGAAATAGAGGGAGACAAAACAGTTCACAGTGAAGATCAGTTACCAATAGAACAACCACCACAACAAGAGGGTGTAAATAAAGAACAGACCCATCAACAAACAAATACATCCTCTCCTCCTTTCCCGGAACAATTAGTCATACCACGACCAGTACAACAACCAGACTTTGACATTCTGGGAGAGTTACAAAACCTGTACATAAAAATTCCATTCCTCCAAGCCATTCAAGATATTCCCATATATGCAAAAACTATAAAAGAACTGTGCATAAAAAAATCAAGGAGGAATACAACCACTAACCCAAGAGTCCAAGTAGTCGGCACTTTATCTGATTTATTATCGGGAAAAGAGGCACCTATCAAATACGAAGATCCCGGAAATCCAATTGTGACTGTCCAAATCTATGGCCAAACCCTGACTAACGCTTTAGTTGATCTAGGAGCTGCAATCAATATTTTGACAACCTCTACCTGCCAAAAACTTGGCATCACATCAGTAGAACCTACTTCTACTTTGTTGGAATTGGCAGATCGATCTGTAGTTTGACCAGAAGGCACTCTATACGATGTCATGGTTTCTGTAGACTCCTCGGAATATCCAACTGATTTCCTGATAATTAACCCAAAAACCCGACTGGATGGACATCCGCTAATATTAGGAAGACCTTGGCTTGCTACTGCCGATGCCTACATTGGTTGCCAGCAGGGAAACATGACTATAACTAAAGGACCAGATGTTAAAAATCTAGTTCTATATCCTCCAGCACAGCCAAGCCTGTCAATGATCAAAACCAATTAGTATCCTGTGTCATACCTTACTAACAATATCAGATCCCCATTGACTGTACAGAAGGCTTTAGATTTTAAAGATCAAATAGAAGATGATGCCATCAATAACTTCATTAGTCAAACTGAATCTAGATCTCACACACAGTGTTTTATGATAGAGGCAGCATTTGATAGTGAGCTAGAGGAAGACCCTTTGAAAGACGCACATGACCAAACAATACCAGTGACTGTTGTTGCCAATAGTAAAGTAGTGGAAATTGAACCTGGTAAGGCCCTAAATATCAACGCTAACCTTACACCAGACCAAGAAGCAAAACTTGTAAATCTGTTACGAAAATATCAAGGAGCATTTGCGTGGGATTACCCTGACATGAAAGGGATCGATCCCCAATTATGCACCCACCACATCTACATAGAAAAAGATGCAAAACCTGTTCGTCAGTGGCAAAGAAGACTGAACCCCCATCTAAAAGAGGTAGTAAAAGCCGAACTTCAGAAACTTCTAGATGTTAATTTTATTTATCCCATCTCCGACAGTAAGTGGGTCTCTCCCCTGGTGGTGGTACCCAAGAAAAATGGAAAATGGAGGATTTGCGTAGATTACAGGGAGTTAAATAAGGCCACGCAGAAGGATCACTTCCCTCTCCCATTTATAGATCAAGTATTGGACACTTTGGCAGGAAATAAATTCTTTTCTTTCCTGGACGGCTTCAGCGGATATAACCAAATCCAAATCGCCCCTGAAGACCAGGATAAAACTACCTTCACTTGCCCTTGGGGAACGTTTTCCTATCGAGTCTTGCCCTTCGGCCTATGTAATGCCCCTGCTACATTCCAACGGGCTGTCCTTAGTATCTTCGCAGATCTTATAAACGACGGACTTGAAGTGTATATGGACGACTTTACACCATATGGAGATGATTTTGACCCAGCTCTAGATACCCTGGAAAAAGTCCTACAACGTTGTATCGCTACCAGACTTTGTCTGAGTCACAAAAAGTGTTACATGATGATGACAGAAGGGCTCATTCTAGGGCACTATATCTCAGCAGCCAACATCCAGGTAGACTCGGCTAAAATCCAGATTCTTTTGCTTATTCCTACCCCCACTACTCAAACGGAGGTACGCAGTTTTCTTGGCTTTTCTGGGTATTACAGACGATTTATAGAACATTACTCACGTATTGCTGCACCTCTATATGCTTTAACTGGCAATGTTGATTTCTTGTGGACAGAAAAATGCGACCAGGCTTTTAAGGAATTGGAGAAGCTTCTATTAACAGCCCCAGTCCTTCTAGGACCCAACTGGAATTTGCCATTTCAAATCTCATCTGATGCCTCGGACACAGCAATTGGTGCAGTCCTAGGGCAAGAAGAGGATAAGAGACCATACGCTATCTACTATATCAGCAAAAATTTATCCTCTGCCGAACTCAATTATACTGTTACTAAAAAGGAATTCCTGGCTGTAATACATGCTGTTAACAAATTTAGACATTATATCACAGGCTATCCCGTTGTGTTATATACAGATCATTCCGCTATCAAATATTTGGCAAATAAACCTGTTACGAAAGCTAGAATAACGAGATGGTTGATCTTATTGCAGGAGTTCGACATTACAATTAAGGATCGACCTGGCAAGGAGAACCCTGTAGCTGATTTCCTCTCACGAATACCGAAAGCAATTGAAACAGCAACAGTGGAAGATCAATTTCCTGACGAGCACCTGTTTGCTGTTGCTGTTCGAACACCCTGGTATGCTGATGTCACCAATTACCTTGCAGTCGGTAAGCTACCAAAACACTTAACCCCTTAGGAATGCAAGCAGATTGTTCATAAGAGCACTCGGTTTTCATGGATTGGAGGCCATTTGTTCCATACAGGGGCAGACATGCAAATCAGAAGGTGTATTCGAGAAGACGAAATCTTCGACATTCTAAAAGCTTGCCACGATGGGCCATGCGAGGGACATTTCGCTGAAAAAAGAACAGCACATAAAGTATTGCAGACGGGATACTATTGGCCTACAATTTTCAAGGATGCGAAAAAATTTGCACAAGCCTGTGACAGCTGCCAACGAGCAGGAAAACCTGGCCAAGCCGATGAAATGCCTCTGAGACCACAATTGGTCATTGAGCCATTTGAACGATGGGCTCTGGACTTCGTTGGGCCCATCAATCCATCATCAAATCAGAGGACATACATTCTGGTGGCGACAGACTATGTTACTAAATGGGTCGAGGCCGAATCATTACCTAGGGCTACAGAAGACTCTGTGATACAATTCTTGTTCCATTTGTTTGTACGTTATGGACTTCCGAGGGAACTAATCACCGATGGTGGACCACAATTTGTTGGAAATAAATTAGCTGCAACACTTAACAATTACCATGTCCAACATAAGATCACTACCCCATACCATCCGCAGGCAAATGGGCAAGTAGAGAGTAGTAATAAGGTAATAGAATCAATTTTAACAAAGACCATTGCATCGCATAGGCGTGATTGGGCCACTCGACTACCTGAGGCACTGTGGGCCTACTGAACCACATGGAGAAGTACTACAGGCTATTCACCTTATCAATTAGTGTTTGGAAAGCAGCCAATTTTCCCCATAAAATTCGAAATCCGAACGCTACGAACGGCACAAGAAGTCGGCCTAGATCTGAGTGAGGCACAAATCAATCGATTACAGCAGATTAATGAATTGGACGAAATCAGGCTCTCTGCATTACAGAATATAGCATTAATTCAACAACAACGAGCTAAATGGCATGATGCACTTATCAAGAATAAAGTCTTTCATGAAGGAGACTGGGCTCTGTTATATGACTCTCGGTTTCAGGACTTCCCGAGGAAACTACAGACTCGATGGTTAGGACCATACGAAATCCAGAAGGTACATGACAATGGGACCCTTACCCTGATCACAATTGACGGTTCTGGATATGCATTCAAAGTAAATGGCCACCGAGTTCGCCTTTATCGAAAGCCACTCACTCGGGAATCCTTCTGTCAGCAGCTACGACAAGATACTGATATGGAAATCTTAGGAGAGGAAGCGAAATCTTCCTCACCTATAATTTAAGAAATTCATTTTTATAACTTGTACATAATATCTTGTATATATGTTTCTTGATTTTTTTGCTTGTATTCCAAGTGTTTTTGCTGTTCCTTTGAAAAGGAACAGCACTTGTGTTTTTGCTGTTCCTTTGCAAAAAGGAACAGCACTTGTGTTTTTTGCTGTTCCTTTGCGAAAAGGAACAGCACTTGTGTGTTTTTGCTGTTCCTTTGCGAAAACGAACAACACTTGTGTTTTTGCTGTTCCTTTGCAAAAAGGAACATCACTTGTGTTTTTTGCTGTTCCTTTGCGAAAAGGAACAACACTTGTGTGTTTTTGCTGTTCCTTTGCGAAAAGGAACAGCACTTGTGTTTTTGCTGTTCCTTTGCAAAAAGGAACAGCACTTGTGTTTTTGTTGTTCCTTTGCGAAAAGGAACAGCACTTGTGTGTTTTTGCTGTTCCTTTGCAAAAAGGAACAGGCAAAGGAACAGCACTTGTATTTTTTCTGTTCCTTTGCGAAAAGGAACAACACTTGTGTGTTTTTGCTGTTCCTTTGCGAAAAGGAACAGCACTTGCGTGTTTTTTGCTGTTCCTTTGCGAAAAGGAACAGCACTTGCGTGTTTTTTGCTGTTCCTTCGCAAAAAGGAACAACACTTGTGTTTTTGCTGTTCCTTTGCGAAAAGGAACAACACTTGTGTGTTTTTGCTGTTCCTTTCCGAAAAGGAACAGCACTTGTGTTTTTGCTGTTCCTTTGCGAAAAGGAATAGCACTTGTGTGTTTTTGTTGTTCCTTTGCGAAAAGGAACAACACTTGCGTGTTTTTTACTGTTCCTTTGCGAAAAGGAACAGCACTTGCGTGTTTTTTTGCTGTTCCTTTGCGAAAAGGAACAACACTTGTGTGTTTTTGCTATTCCTTTGTGAAAAGGAACAGCACTTGTGTGTTTTTGCTGTTCCTTTGAGAAAAGGAACAACACTTGCATGTTTTCACTGTTCCTTTGTGAAAAGGAACAGCACTCGTGTCTTTTGCTGTTCCTTTGCAAAAAGGAACAGCACTTGTGTGATTTTGATGTTCCTTTTCAGAAGGAACAACCCTTGTGTGTCTTTGCTGTTCCTTTGCGAAAAGGAACAGCACTTGAGTGTGTCTGCTGTTCCTTTTCAAAAGAAACAGCATTTGAGTATCTTCACTGTTCCTTTCTCAAAAGGGGACAGCATTTGCGATTTTTCGTTGTTCCTCTCAAAGAGATGGTATCCTACGAATGAATTATTCTCTCAGGAATGCCATCGACATGTTTTCGCCCTTATGGAAGATGCTTTGCCTCCATATTCTCTTCAATCTTGTAGATACAACAATGAACTTATGCGGTGAACATAAAACCATGATATACCGAAATCAGCACATCATAAATCGCTATCACTATGAAGCCAATATGTATAACAGGACAAGACGAGGAACGTGAACTTTTCATCTTTGCTGTCATTGTCATTTACCGGTACCCTGGTTGGTGATCTTTATCATGACGATTCCCCTAAAAATCTTTCTTGATCATTACTTAGGAATAAGAACGAATGATTTATATCTATCTGTTTGGATCATAAGACTTTTTCCTCCATTCCTCACTCTTAAGGAGTGCGGAACCACCCTTATGTGAAAATAAACAAGAGAAGGTGCTCTGCAAAAGAAAACAAAAACAAAATATGAAAATTGTCAAATGCAGGATAGGAGGTCTCATTAAGAGCCGGCCTACCATGATCATAAGGACGGAAGCGAAGTGGCATTCCCATAACGGCCACCACACCAGGGATATGGTCCGAAGGTAAATTAACAAGCAAACCTTGGAACAGGGGGTCTCATCGCGAGCCGGCCTGACCACGTTTCGCGCCTACCTTGTGAATGGCATTATGGCTATCTGGTTACCAAGCCAGCATAATGGCCTGCATTTTGACAAAGCACTCTTCAGAATATACACAAAGGATTATGGTTCCGGAGGGTGAAATAAACAACTCTGCCAAGGTTATGAACACCTGTTGGCAGCAGAGCTCTGTTAATGGCATAGAAGTCGTAATAATTACACCAACAGGTATGATATTAAATTTTTCTGTCTCTTATCCTTTGCAAAGATCATATGTCACACCCAATGTATATATCGCATGAATATTTTGTTGGAAATAATACTGAGAGGGGGGGGTGAATCAGTATTATCTAGCAATTTAATAAATCTTCCTTATTTGATCTTTGAATTATTTTAGCATGTCAGTACCATAAAATAATGAGCATGAAAAACAGATAGTCACACCAAAGAACACAAGATGTAAGGTGGAAACCCAATGTGGGTGAAAACCACCTGCTGCAATATGTCTCTATCTTCTTTCAATTTAGAAACTTCTTTTACAATGATTTTGTACTGGTGCAGTCCTTTACCAGTACGCAGGCTGCAACCTGCAGAGAGCTACAACTCTCTCTCTCTCTCGTTTTCCAGTCTACTCCTGGAAGGGAGCTACAACCCCCTACTTCTTTTCATAAAGCATTAGATAATCAACAAGTACATAACAGATATAGATCACTACAGATATCAGATCAGCAACAACAGAACTAACCCAGAACACCTTATCAATAGAGAAATTCAATCAACAGAACATCTTTAAAACAGAGACGCAGATTTTCTTTCTGTGGCCTGCGACCAGACGCCGTTAACCTTCTGCTACTCTGCGTCCACACGCAGATATCCCTCTGCTCCGCTGCATGCCCACGCACTGTTCCTTTGACTGCTCTGCGTTCTGTTGCTTCAGGGACGCACCCAAAGATACTATCGCGCCGCGTCTTTCGCTACAGAGACGCACCTGAAAACACTATCACGTCGCGTCTTTCGCTACAGAGACGCACCTGAAAACACTATCGCGCCGCGTCCTTCTGCTTCAGAGACGCACCTGAACCTTGATCGCCCTGCGTCCCCACGCAGGTCTCTCTCTACTGTGCTGCGTCTCGGCGCACTTGCCCTTTACAGTACCTGCGTCCCGACGCACTTTTCTTCCACTGAACCTGCGTCCCTTCAGATATAAATGATATGAAGACTTCAAGACTAACCCAAACAGTCAGATCTACAGATCTGATCATGCGCCATAGAGATCACAGTCCATTAGAAGATTCGCCCTCTTAGATCTGGACTAGATCTCACCAAATAAGATATTCAACCAAAGACAATGCTCAATCCAAATGAACTCCTTTGCTTTATATAGGCAAGCTCCTCCCCAAAACATGGAACAATACCACGAGCCGACACCATAGAAACACAAAACCGTTGGCTAGATACCACACAAGAAACCCCCACATGCTTTTTCTCTGCCTTGAAATGTGTGCACTGGGTGGACGCACCCCCTGAACGGCTGGCCAGCGTTGCTGGACGCGGACCCTGCATGGTGTACCTGCGGGTACGCACCTCCTGAACTGGTTTCCTGCGTCTTTCTTAATTTTCAACAAACAGAGAGCCTTGCCACTAGAGTTGCCATCAAGTACAACATCTGTAACATACAGTCATACCAGAAAACATAATGCCAACAATCTCCCCCTTTGGACTTGATGGCAACCTTACAAACTTCAGCTTCATTCTCCCCCTTTGACATCAAGGGCAAAGGGTATGCTCCCCCTAAGCTCATGCTCCTCCAGATCTGCAACAAATAATCAGAGATCCACCATGAAAGAGATAGAGACATATTGCAGCTATTTCCAAGATCTCCTTCTCCATAATGCCAACAATGCATTATGTGCTCCCCCTGAGCCTGTACCACCAATAAGAAGATGTTCAACAATAAGATGAAGCATCAACAACCCCCAGCTTTTGCCTGAGGTATTCAAACGTGTCCCTGGGCAATGGTTTGGTGAGAATATCAGCAACTTGTTCCTTGGAAGGAACATACTCCAACTTGACTTTCTGTTCAAGCACTTGTTCCCGGAGAAAATGATACTTGATTGGTATGTGCTTGGTTTTTGAATGCATAACAGGGTTCTTTGAGATGCTGATTGCACTTGTATTATCACATAAGATGGGGATTGGTGGTGTACAAGGGATTTGAAAATCCTGCAAAGTCTGCATCATCCAAAGAAGTTGGGTGCAACAAGATGCAGCAGCAACATATTCCGCTTCAGCTGTAGACAAGGCGATCGAACTCTGTTTCTTGCTGAACCAAGATACCAGTCTGGAACCCATAAAGAACGCACCACCACTTGTGCTTTTCCTGTCATCCACGCTTCCGGCCCAATCTGCATCTGTATAAGCATGAAGAGAAAGATCTGTATCTCTAGGATACCATAAGCCATAATTTTGAGTCCCTTGAAGATATTTGAAGATTCTCTTTACTGCCTGAAGATGAGTCTCCTTCGGATTTGCCTGAAATCTTCCAACTATTCCAACTGCATGCATGATGTCCGGTCGGGTACCTGTCAAATATAGTAAACTTCCAATCATAGATCTGTAGGTTGGTTGATGTACTGCTGCAGATTCATCATTTGCACTGAGACTACATCCTGTGACCATGGGTGTACATACTGGTTTTGCATCTTCCATGCCATATTTCTTCAAAATCTGTTTGAGATACTTGGTTTGAGATAAAAATATTCCTCCTTCCTTTTGTTGGATTTGCAAACCAAGGAAATATGTCAGTTCTCCTAGCAAGGACATTTCAAATTCTTTCTGCATGACCGAGGCAAAACTTTGACTCATAGCTTCTTCATTGCTGCCAAAAATAATGTCATCTACATACACAACAAGTATTAGCAATTTGTCATTTTCAACTTTTATATACAGATTGCTATCTGCTGAACCTTTTGAAAAACCTTGTTGATGAAGATATTTGTCCAACCGGTAGTACCAAGCCCTTGGAGCTTGTTTGAGACCATAGAGAGCCTTTTTCAATCGGCATACAAGATTTGGATCATTTCCAAGAATGAACCCATCTGGCTGTTCAATGTACACTTCTTCTTCCAAGTCTCCATTCAGAAAGGCTGATTTCACGTCCATTTGAAATACTTTGAAGTTTTGAAAACTTGAGAGAGCAAGGAACATTCGGATGGCCTCAAGTCTTGCAACAGGAGCAAAAGTTTCTTCAAAGTCTATTCCTTCTTGCTGCGCATACCCTTTACAAACAAGTCTGGCTTTGTTTCTAATTACTTCTCCATTTTCATTCAATTTATTTTTGAAGACCCATTTTGTTCCGATAACATTCTTATCCTTTGGTCTAGGAACCAGCTCCCAAGTGTTGTTCTTTTCGATTTGCTCAAGTTCTTCATCCATTGCTTTTACCCAACATTCATCTTTGCATGCTTCTTTCACATTTTGTGGTTCAGTAGAGGATAGTAATGCCAAATAGCTTGAGGCTTCTGCAACTGTTCTTCTTGTTTGTACACCTGCTTCTTTCTGCCCCACAATCTGAGATTCTGGATGATTCTTCTGAACATATCTGGATGGAGTTTTCTCTTCTATTCTTGTCTGCTCCTCTGGTTCTTCTTGAGGTTCTTCTTGAGGTCCTTCTTCTTCATCATTCTGTCTTTGAGGGTAGCCTTCATCTTCTTCGATATCTTCCCGATGTACTTGCCTAGGAATGTATCCCTTCTCATCAACCACCACATCAATGCTGTCAACAATTCTGCCAAGTCTTTTATTGTAGCACTTGTATGCTTTGCTATGTGGAGAGTAACCAAGAAGAATGCCTTCATCTGCTCTAGGTTCAAGTTTGCCAAGCTGCTCATCAGTATTCTTGATATAGCATTTGCTCCCAAAGATTTTGAAATGCTTTACCGAAGGAGTTTTACCACTCCAGAGCTCATGAGGAGTTTGAGTGCTGTTTACCCGGACATTTGTCTTGTTGAGAATAATAACCGCAGCATGTGCAGCTTCACCCCAGAAAGTTGCGGGAGTTCCTGATTCATCAAGCATAGCACGAGCCATTTGTTGGATTGTTCTGTTCATTCTTTCAACAACTCCATTTTGCTGAGGAGTTCTAGCTGTAGAGAATTCTCTCCTTATGCCATGTTCATCACAGAAATCGAAAAATTCATTTGAAGTAAATTCCCCACCTCTGTCGGATCTGAGGCACTTAATTTTGTGACCTGATTCATTTTCAACCAAGGCTTTGAAGGATTTGAATTTTTCGAAAGCTTCATCTTTGTGCTTCATAAGTCCTAACCAGACAAACCTGGAGAAATCGTCAATAAATAATATCAAGTATTCCTCTCCTCTAGGTGTTCTTTTCCTAAAAGGACCACATGTATCTGTATGTACTAGCTCAAGAGGCATGCTAGCTGATCCTTCCTTCTCTGGAAAGTTGGTCCTGGTTTGTTTTCCAAACTGACATGATCTGCATATGGTGTTGTCAGGAATTTTGATATCTGGAAGATCGCGAACTGCCTGATATTTGCATGCTTTCCTTATTTGTGAGAAGCTTAGATGTCCCAACCTTCGATGCCATAACCAGTGCTCTTCATCCTTGCTCAGATAGCATTGTTGTTGTCCTTCTTCAAATATGTACAGATTATTTGGAGTTCTTTTGCCTTTGAGTACTGTTTTACCTGTATCAAGATCACGAACAAGACATCCATTCGATCTGAAAATAACCTCGGTCCTTTGATCACACATCTGGCTGACACTTAGAAGATTATGCTTCAATCCATCAACATACAAAACATTTCCAGCCTTGACCTTTCCTTTTAACTGAGCAATGCCTTTTCCTTTTATAGTTGCAGGAGTATCGTTTCCAAAAGAGACTTTCTTTCCTTTTTCTAGAACAGAATAAGATTCAAGTTTTTCTTTATCACCTGTCATATGCTTCGAACATCCACTGTCAATGTACCATAGATTTTCCTGTCCCTCTGCATAAAATGCTATTCCACATCTTTCTGTTTGAGGTTCCTTTATTCTCCATGTTTTGGTGCTTGAGGCTTGCTCCTTTTTCTGCTGAAACCTGCTCCTGCATTCAGATTCTTCATGACCAAAGTTATTGCAAATAGAACATTCGACTTCATTTTCAAGAACCGAAAAGTTGTTATAGGTCCTTTTTGTCATCCCTGTCATACTTCTTTGTTTTTGAGCTTCCCTAGTCATGATTGTTTTATATGCAACACATTGAGCTGCTTTGTGACCAAAATTATGGCAAGAAAAGCATTGTCCATTGAAGAAGCTTCTGCGGTTATTGAATCTACCTGCCAACTGATTGTAATTTCTATTTTCATCTATTCTTGAACCAAACTGAGAAGATTTTACCTGTGGCTGGTTGTAGCTTTTGTTCACCCTTAAGATGGATTGCCCCTGATAGTTTCTGTTTGTATTTTGTCCCTGCTTTACCTGATTATCTTCATTGTTCTTCTGCTCATTTCTTCTTGCCGCATCAAGATAACTTTTTGAGGTGGATGCTTGAGAGGTTTCTCCATTATAACCCAAACCTGTCTTGTTTAGAGGAGACCGCTGCACATTGATAATCTCATCCAAAGTTTCAGATCCTTTGACAAACTTAAGATTAATAGCTTTTGTTTTCTCAATTTCTTTTCTGAGACCAACAATTTCACCTTCTAGATTTTCAAGATGTTTTTCTTTTTCATCAATTTGAAATTGTAGAGTATCAATGATCACATTCTTTTCTTCTATACATCTCTTGAGTCTAGTAATTTCATCATAGAGGTTATTCACATCTACAGCATCCTCATAATCATCATCTTCAAATGCCATTAACAACTTATATTTATTACCTTGTTCATCTTCATCACTGTTTGATAAACCATCACTATCTTCATGGGTGTAGTAGCTTTTCTTATTTGCACTTTGTTTCTTGTTCCATCTAGCAGGTTCCTTTCCTTTATCCTTATAAGGACATTTTGCAGCATAATGACCTACTCTTCCACAAGCAAAGCATTTGAAAGGTAGCTTACCTCTGAACCTTCCAGAACCCCTTTGAAGATTTCTGACAAAATTTGATTCTTCTTCCTCTTCTTCTGGAACATGGCTTGCTTCATAGTAATCTTCTTTGCCTGATGCCTTAAAAGCAGCTTCCCTTCTGTCTGATGGACCTCCCTTTCTCATTTCATAAGCAGTTAGAATTCCATGTAGCTGAGACATAGTGAGAACACGGAGATTTTCCTTTTCTTCTATTGCAGATACTTTAGATTCAAACTTGGGGGATAATGATCTTAGAATCTTTTGAACTACTATAGCCTCTTTTATTTCTTCACCCAAATTTTTCATACAATTAACAATCTCATCTACCCGAAGAAAATAATTAGCAACACTTTCATCATTATACATCTTGAGAGTCTCATATTGAATCCTGAGAGTTTGAAGTTTAGCTTGTTTTACCTGTTCATCTCCTTCATAGCTCGTGACCATTTTGTCCCATATCTCTTTTGCTGATTTGAAGTGCATTACCTTCATGAATTCTGTTTGGGATATACTTCCTAATCGAGTACTGACTGCTTTTGTGTTTGTTTCATACTTCTTTTTCTCAGCTGGATCTGTAGGAGTAGCTGAAGGAAAAGCATAGCCTGTTTCTACAATGTCCCAAACTTCTGTACCAAGAGATTGAAGATATGCAGTAACTCTTACCTTCCAATAATTGAAGTTTGTCCCATCAAAAATCGGTGGCCTGATTGATGCTTCTCTCTCGTAGTTTCTCATGATGAACGATCTACCTTCAAGCGATCAAGCTTCTCTGAAGGACCTGCTCTGATACCAATTGTTGGAAATAATACTGAGAGGGGGGGGTGAATCAGTATTATCTAGCAATTTAATAAATCTTCCTTATTTGATCTTTGAATTATTTTAGCATGTCAGTACCATAAAATAATGAGCATGAAAAACAGATAGTCACACCAAAGAACACAAGATGTAAGGTGGAAACCCAATGTGGGTGAAAACCACCTGCTGCAATATGTCTCTATCTTCTTTCAATTTAGAAACTTCTTTTACAATGATTTTGTACTGGTGCAGTCCTTTACCAGTACGCAGGCTGCAACCTGCAGAGAGCTACAACTCTCTCTCTCTCTCGTTTTCCAGTCTACTCCTGGAAGGGAGCTACAACCCCCTACTTCTTTTCATAAAGCATCAGATAATCAACAAGTACATAACAGATATAGATCACTACAGATATCAGATCAGCAACAACAGAACTAACCCAGAACACCTTATCAATAGAGAAATTCAATCAACAGAACATCTTTAAAACAGAGACGCAGATTTTCTTTCTGTGGCCCGCGACCAGACGCCGTTAACCTTCTGCTACTCTGCGTCCACACGCAGATATCCCTCTGCTCCGCTGCGTGCCCACGCACTGTTCCTTTGACTGCTCTGCGTTCTGTTGCTTCAGGGACGCACCCAAAGATACTATCGCGCCGCGTCTTTCGCTACAGAGACGCACCTGAAAACACTATCGCGCCGCGTCTTTCGCTACAGAGACGCACCTGAAAACACTATCGCGCCGCGTCCTTCTGCTTCAGAGACGCACCTGAACCTTGATCGCCCTGCGTCCCCACACAGGTCTCTCTCTACTGTGCTGCGTCTCGGCGCACTTGCCCTTTACAGTACCTGCGTCCCAGCGCACTTTTCTTCCACTGAACCTGCGTCCCTTCAGATATAAATGATATGAAGACTTCAAGACTAACCCAAACAGTCAGATCTACAGATCTGATCATGCGCCATAGAGATCACAGTCCATTAGAAGATTCGCCCTCTTAAATCTGGACTAGATCTCACCAAATAAGATATTCAACCAAAGACAATGCTCAATCCAAATGAACTCCTTTGCTTTATATAGGCAAGCTCCTCCCCAAAACATGGAACAATACCACGAGCCGACACCATAGAAACACAAAACCGTCGGCTAGATACCACACAAGAAACCCCCACATGCTTTTTCTCTGCCTTGAAATGTGTGCACTAGGTGGACGCACCCCCTGAACGGCTGGCCAGCGTCGCTGGACGCGGACCCTGCATGGTGTACCTGCGGGTACGCACCTCCTGAACTAGTTTCCTGCGTCTTTCTTAATTTTCAACAAACAGAGAGCCTTGCCACTAGAGTTGCCATCAAGTACAACATCTGTAACATACAGTCATACCAGAAAACATAATGCCAACATATTTATTACCACCAATCATGGCAACGGAACTGACGGTGACCACTGAAGACTTCATACGCTTGACAGACATCCCATCCCCTAGCTCCTCAATATATCACGCAGGCTCTTATGCAAAACGCGATCTACCTTTTTGCCTCGGTTTCGGCATTTCGTTGTTTTTCTAAAACATGGCATAATTTCATATGCTGTACTCTATGATTGGACCTCCGAACTGGCTGCTACTCCTCTCTTTGATGGCTCGGGACAGCCTATCAGATCGCGGGGGGGGGGGGGGGGGGGAAGGTAATCTCATTACTCCATGATTACGTGGCTGCACACCATTCGGGCGAGACAATGTACGAAGGAATGACATGGTTTAACGGTATGATGCTTCCATTCTACGGAAATTGCCATCCACGATTTTTTTTTTTTTTTTTTTAGTTGCATGCTCGGTGATCACCCTCTCTGCGTCACAAACACCGCAAGCAGTTGCTGTTCCATTTCTGAGTAGAATCATGGGCGGAAAGACGGTCCGAAGCGAACCTCACAAGCTGACAGTTTCCGCTGCAGCTCGCGAAATCCCGGAAAACGTAGGATGTGTTGGCATTATGAGACAAGTGTTGTCCTTGATGGCAAATCACACTGATGACAAATCATAGTGCAGAAGGATAGCAGCAAGGAATTGATGATCAGTCTACAAGTATGAAGAAAAATATATACACGCTGGTTCACTATATACCAAGTCGCGTATACAAGCAGGTTCACTATATACCAAGTCGCGTATATGCATGTTCGCTATATACCAAGTCGCGTGTACACACAGGTTGGCTTCAGTAAAAGCGCGTGTATGTGGAAAACTTATCTTTGGTCCACGGCGGTTATTCCTTGGAAGTTGTGCCTATGGTTTTGGACCTTGGTGTCTCGACGGACGTGTTGATCCCTAGTTTTGAAGTTGATGGTATTGGATTTCTATGGTTTTGGCCCTTGGTATTGAACAAGGCCTAAGGCTATATAAGGAGAAGGAAATCATTAGGCAAGTGTATCTAAAAAAGCTTGAATATCTGATGAAGTATTAGATCCAGTATGCAGGTTATTGGTTGATGATGTAATTGCTTGATCTGAGCTAAGGAGAGATCTCATCGGTTGATGGAGAACAAGATCTAAGGAGAGATCGGGATCAAATGGTTTGAAATGAACTATCTTTATATGGTTGATTATGCATATTTCTAGATCTGCATACTGACGCAATGTTATGTTTTGGGTATAACTGATATCTGGTACAGCTGCAAGTTATGAAAAGTTATTTTTAGATCTGTATGCAGGTTGTCTTCGGTAAAACCACGTGTATACGCGGGTTGCCTTCATTGAAGTAGCGTATATCTTTTGGAGCTTGATTTTTGGGTTGCAGCTGGGTCTGACTGTTATTGCAGAGTTCTGTAGTCTGCTCTGTGTTATGGTGACTGGGTTTGACAGGGTTTCAGTGGTTCAGTGATTTAGAGATTGTTGATGCGAGTATTGGTTGTTTTGTAATCTGCTATGAAAGTTGAATGAATTGTGGTCTTCAGATTGTAATGTTGTGCTTCAGGAATATCCAGTCTGAAAATGTATGAAAAGTGGTACCTGAAGGAAGGAAGATTGTAGGCCTACACCTACGTACTAGTATCTTAGCTAGTACAAGAGCAAAGGGGGTTGGAGCTCCCTTCCAAGGAAGTTTGGAGAATGAGAGAAGGTTGAAGCCTTCTGCAGGTTGTAGCCTGCGTACTGGTATAAGGCTGCACTAGTACGAAAGATTGTAAACTGAAGTTCTTATTAAAGAAAGATAGAGACGAATTGCAGCAGGTGGTTTTCACCCACATTGGGTTTCCACCTTATATCATGGTGTTCATGTGTGTGGTTTTTGTGTGATGATCTGTTCTGTTATACTGCATCTATTTACTCTTAATATGGTGAATAATGTCCTAATGCATTTAACTGAAGATAAACTAACTGGATTATAAGATTTATGGTTATACGCTGGTTTCTTTAGACACAGTCGCGTGTACACGCTGGTTCACTTAACTGAGGTAGCGTATATGTTTCTGAGCATTGAAAAAGTTTTATTGATCTGATAATACTGATTCACCTCCCCCTCTCAGTATTATTTCCAACAATTGGTATCAGAGCAGGTCCTTCAGAGAAGCTTGATTGCTTGAAGGTAGATCGTTCATCATGAGCAACTACGAGAGAGAAGCATCAATCAGGCCACCGGTTTTTGATGGGACAAACTTCAATTATTGGAAGGTAAGAGTTACTGCCTATCTTCAATCTCTTTGTACAGAAGTTTGGGACATCGTAGAGACAGGCTACACTTTTCCTTCAGCTACTCCTACAGATGCAGCCGAGAAAAAGAAATATGAAACAAATGCGAAAGCAGTCAATACTCTATTGGGATGTATATCTCAATCAGAATTCATGAAGGTAATGCACTATAAATCTGCAAAAGAAATATGGGACAAAATTGTCACGAGCTATGAAGGAGACGAACAGGTAAAGCGTGCTAAACTTCAAACTCTCAGGATTAAGTATGAGACTCTCAGAATGTATAATGATGAAAGTGTGGCTAACTATTTCCTTAGGGTAGATGAAATTGTTAATTGCATGAAAAACTTGGGTGAAGAAATAAAAGAGGCTATTGTGGTTGAAAAGGTTCTAAGATCTTTGTCCCCCAAGTTTGAATCTAAAGTGTCTGCCATAGAAGAAAAGGAAAATCTGCAAATTCTCACTATGTCTCAGCTTCACGGAATTCTAACCGCTTATGAAATGAGAAAGGGAGGTCCATCAAACAGAAGAGAAGCTACCTTCAAGGCTTCAGGCAAAGAAGATTATTATGAAGCAAGTCACGTGCCAGAAGATGAAGAAGAGGAATCAAATTTTGTCAGAAATCTTCAAAGGGGTTCTGGAAGGTTCAGAGGTAAGTTACCTTTTAAATGCTTTGCTTGTGGAAGAGTAGGTCATTATGCTGCCAGATGTCCTCACAAAGATAAGAATGACAAGGGAAAGGAACCTGTTAAATGGAACAAGAAACAAAATGAAAAGAAGAAAAACTATTACACTCATGAAGATAGTGATGGTCTTTCAAATAGTGATGAAGATGAACAAGGTAATAGATATAAATTTTTAATGGCTTTTGAAGATGATGACTATATGGATGCTATAGATGTAGAAGGTTTTTGTGAAGAAATGAAAGATCTCAAAGTTTGCTTAGAAGAGAAGAGTGCTATTATTGATTCTCTACAATGTCAACTAGCTGAAAAGGAAAAACATCTTGAAAAATTGGAATGTGAGATTGTTTGTCTTAGAAAGGAGATTGAGAAAACAAAAGCGATTAATCTTAAATTTGTTAAAGGATCTGAAACCTTGGATGAGAATATCAATGTGCAGCGATCTCCTCTGATCAAGACAGGTCTTGGATATAATGGAGAAACATCTCAAGCATCTACCTCTAAAAGCTATCCTGATGCAGCAAGGAGAAGCGAGCAAAGGCCAAAAAAAAGTCATCAGGTGAATCAGGGACAATTTACCTCAAGAACAAATAAAGACCATCAAGAAATTTGGGGACAAACTGCCTTAAGGACAAACAAAAGCTACAATCAGCCTCAGGTAAAATCTTCCCAATTTGCTCCAAGAATGAATGTGAATAGAAGCTACAATCGGTTGGATGATAGATCTGATTATCGCAGAAGTTTCTTTAATGGCCAATGCTTTTCTTGCCATAACTTCGGTCACAAAGCAGCTCAATGTGTTGCCTACAAGACAATCATGACTAGAGAAGCTCAAAAGCAAGGGAGAATGACTGGAACCATGAAAAGGACTTATAACAACTTTTTAGTTCTTGAAAATGAAGTTGAATGCTCTATTTGTAATAACTTTGGTCATGAAGACTTTGAATGCAGGAGCAGGTTCCGGAAGACAACTCAGAAGGAACAAACCTCAAATGTCAGAACATGGAGAATAAAGGAACCGCAACCAGAAAGATGTGGGATAGCCTTTTATGCAAAAGGTCAAGAAAGTCTATGGTACATTGACAGCGGATGTTCGAAGCATATGACAGGGGACAAAGAAAAGCTTGAGTCATATACCGCATTAGAAAAGGGGAAGAAAGTTTCTTTTGGAAACGATATCTCTGCAGCCATAAAAGGAAAAGGTGTTGCTCCATTGAAAGAGAAGGTCAAAGCTGGAAATGTTTTGTATGTTGATGGATTGAAGCATAATCTTCTGAGTGTCAGTCAGATGTGCGATCAAGGAACAGAGGTAATATTTAGATCAAGTGGATGTTGTGTTCGTGACCTTGATACAGGTAAAACAGTGATCAAAGGAAGAAGGACTCCAAATAATCTATACATATTTGAAGAAGGACCACAACAATGCTATTTGAGCAAGGATGATGAACATTGGCTATGGCATCGTAGGTTGGGGCATCTAAGCTTTTCACAAATAAGGAAAGCATGCAAATATCAGGCAGTTCGTGGTCTTCCAGATATCAAAATTCCAGACAACACTATATGCAAATCTTGTCAGTTTGGAAAGCAAACCAGAACTAACTTTCCAGAGAAGGAAGGATCAGCCAGCATACCTCTTGAGCTAGTCCATATAGATGTATGTGGTCCATTTAGGAAAAGGACACCTCGAGGAGAAGAATATTTGATATTATTCATTGACGATTTCTCCAGGTTTGTCTGGTTAGGGCTTATGAAGCACAAAGATGAAGCATTCGAAAAATTCAAATCCTTCAAAGCTTTGGTTGAAAATGAATCAGGACACAAAATTAAGTGCCTCAGATCTAACAGAGGTGGGGAGTTTACCTCAAACGAATTTTTAGATTTCTGTGAAGAACATGGGATAAGAAGAGAATTCTCTACAGCTAGAACTCCTCAGCAAAATGGGTGGAAAGAATGAACAGAACAATCCAACAAATGGCTCGTGCTATGCTTGATGAATCAGGTACTCCCGCAACTTTCTGGGGTGAGGCTGCACATGCTGCGGTTATTATTCTTAACAAAACAAATGTTCGAGTAAACAGCACTCAAACACCTCATGAGCTCTGGAGTGGTGAGACTCCTTCGGTGAAGCATTTCAAAATCTTTGGGAGCAAATGTTATATTAAGAATACTGATGAGCAACTTGGAAAACTTGAACCAAGAGCAGATGAAGGCATTCTTCTTGGTTATTCTCCACATAGCAAAGCATACAAGTGCTACAACAAAAGACTTGGCAGAGTTGTTGACAGCATTGATGTAGTGGTCGATGAGAAGGGATATATTCCTAGGCAAGTTCATCATGAAGACATTGAAGAAGATGAAGGCTACCCTCAAAGGCAGAATGATGAAGAAGAAGAACCTCAAGAAGAACCTCAAGAAGAAGAAGAACCTCAAGAAGAACCAGAGGAGCAGACAAGAATAGAAGAGAAGACTCCATCCAGATATGTTCAAAAGAATCATCCAGAATCTCAGATTGTGGGGCAGAAAGAAGCAGGAATACAAACAAGAAGAAGAATTGCAGAAGCTTCAAGCTATTTGGCATTACTCTCTTCCACTAAACCACAAAATGTGAAAGAGGCATACAAAGATGAATGTTGGGTCAAAGCAATGGATGAAGAACTTGAGCAGATCGAAAAGAACAATACTTGGGAATTGGTTCCTAGACCAAAAGATAAAAATGTCATAGGGACTAAATGGGTCTTCAAAAATAAATTGAATGAAAATGGAGAAGTAATTAGAAACAAGGCCAGACTTGTTTGTAAAGGGTATGCGCAGCAAGAAGGAATAGATTTTGAAGAGACCTTTGCTCCTGTTGCAAGACTTGAGGCCATCCGAATGTTCCTTGCTCTCTCAAGCTTTCAAAACTTCAAGGTATTCCAAATGGACGTGAAATCAGCCTTTCTGAATGGAGACTTAGAAGAAGAAGTATATATTGAGCAGCCAGATGGTTTCATTCTTGGGAATGATCCAAACCTTGTATGCAGATTGAAAAAGGCTCTCTATGGTCTCAAACAAGCTCCAAGGGCTTGGTACTATCGTTTGGACAAATATCTTCACAAACAAGGATTTTCAAAAGGATCAATAGATAGCAATCTCTATATGAAAGTTGAAAATAACAAATTGCTAATACTTGTTGTGTATGTAGATGATATTATCTTTAGTAGCAATGAAGAGGCTATGAGTCAGAACTTTGCCTTAGCTATGCAGAAAGAATTTGAAATGTCATTACTTGGAGAATTGACATACTTTCTTGGATTGCAAATCCAACAAAATGAAGGAGGTATTTTCTTGTCTCAAACCAAGTACCTCAAGCAGATCTTGAAGAAGTATGGCATGGAAGATTCAAAGCTAGTTTGTAACCCCATGGTTACAGGATGCAGCCTCAGTGCAAATGACGAATCAGCAGCAGTTCACCAACCCACTTATAGATCCATGATTGGGAGTTTGCTTTATTTGACAGGTACCGAACCAGATATTATGCATGCAGTAGGAATGGTTGCAAGATTTCAAGCCAACCCAAAGGAAACTCATCTTCAGGCAGTCAAAAGAATCTTCAAGTATCTTCAAGGGACCCAAAACTATGGCTTATGGTATCCTAGAGATACAGATCTCACTCTTCATGCTTACACAGATGCAGATTGGGCCGGAAGTGTGGATGATAGGAAAAGCACAAGTGGTGGTGCTTTCTTCATGGGTTCCAGATTAGTATCTTGGTTCAGCAAGAAACAGAGTTCGATTGCCTTATCTACAGCTGAAGCAGAATATGTGGCTGCGGCATCTTGTTGCACACAACTTCTTTGGATGATGCAGACCTTGTAGGATTTTCAAATCACTTGCACTCCACCAGTCTCTATCTTATGTGATAATACAAGTGCAATCAGCATTTCAAAGAATCCAGTCATGCACTCAAAGACCAAGCACATACCAATCAAGTACCATTTTCTTCGGGAACAAGTGCTTGAGCAGAAGGTCAAGCTGGAGTATGTTCCTTCTAAGGAACAAGTTGCTGATATTCTCACAAAACCACTGCCCAGGGAAACTTTTGAATATCTCAGACAAAAGCTGGGAGTAGTTGATGCTTCATCCTGTTGTTGAAGCTTGTCTGTTCTACAGAAAAGTTGGTATACGCAAGTTACGTAAAGGATATCCGCGTATATACGCCGATTTATGATGGGAAAGTCGTGTGTATGGTGTACGCGTGTTGCCGAAAGCATATCCACTTGCATACGTTGTTTTATGCAGGAGAAGTCGCGTATATGGAGTTCTGAATAGCAAGGGCTGACTCCGGTTGGAGAAGGTCTGAGATGGGTATGCCAGAATTCTTCAGGCACAGTTTCAGGGGGTGCAGCAGGCACGGTTCAGGGGGAGCAGCTTAAAGTCTCATAAAGCATTGTTGGCATTTAGATGCTTTTGGTTCTAGTACACAACTGTTGTTGGTTTCAGGAGAAGGAGCTCAGAAGGAAATCTTGGTTGCTGATCTAAAAGATGTGTATCAGATGCTGCTTGTGACTTTCATAAGTCTTGGTCTAGATTTGTTGTCTCTATGTCATGTATCTCTTCTGTGATATCTCTTTTATGGTGTCAAGGTCATGTAACGGCCTTTGTTGGTTTCCCCACTATGCCTGGGATGAATGATGTAATATAATTGGTTGGTTCTGATGTATCCCCTCTTGGTTGGGAGTATGGATGTATGTATTGAGTCTTTTGGTGATAGGAAGGTCCCTTATGGTGTATAAGTCTTGGTTCTTTTGAAGAACATCTTTTGCAGATCTTGCCTACAGTCAAAGGGAGCATGTTTCAGCACAGCCAAGCAAAGATATCAGCATGTACTCAGGGGGAGCACAACCCTTTGCCCTTGATGACAAAGGGGGAGAGTGATTTGATTTGGTGTTGTTGCCATCAAGTCCAAAGGGGGAGATTGTTGGCATTATGAGACAAGTGTTGTCCTTGATGGCAAATCACACTGATGACAAATCATAGTGCAGAAGGATAGCAGCAAGGAATTGATGATCAGTCTACAAGTATGAAGAAAAATATATACACGCTGGTTCACTATATACCAAGTCACGTATACAAGCAGGTTCACTATATACCAAGTCGCGTATACGCATGTTCGCTATATACCAAGTCGTGTGTACACGCAGGTTGGCTTCAGTAAAAGCGTGTGTATGTGGAAAACTTATCTTTGGTCCACGGCGGTTATTCCTTGGAAGTTGTGCCTATGGTTTTGGACCTTGGTGTCTCGACAGACGTGTTGATCCCTAGTTTTGAAGTTGATGGTATTGGATTTCTATGGTTTTGGCCCTTGGTATTGAACAAGGCCTAAGGCTATATAAGGAGAAGGAAATCATTAGGCAAGTGTATCTGAAAAAGCTTGAATATCTGATGAAGTATTAGATCCAGTATGCAGGTTATTGGTTGATGATGTAATTGCTTGATCTGAGCTAAGGAGAGATCTCATCGGTTGATGGAGAACAAGATCTAAGGAGAGATCGGGATCAAATGGTTTGAAATGAACTATCTTTATATGGTTGATTATGCGTATTTCTAGATCTGCATACTGACGCAATGTTATGTTCTGGGTATAACTGATATCTGGTACAGCTGCAAGTTATGAAAAGTTATTTTTAGATCTGTACGCAGGTTGTCTTCGGTAAAACCGCGTGTATACGCGGGTTGCCTTCATTGAAGTAGCGTATATCTTTTGGAGCTTGATTTTTGGGTTGCAGCTGGGTCTAACTGTTATTACAGAGTTCTATAGTCTGCTCTGTGTTCTGGTGACTGGGTTTGACAGGGTTTCAGTGGTTCAGTGATTCAGAGATTGTTGATGCGAGTATTGGTTGTTTTGTAATCTGCTATGAAAGTTGAATGAATTGTGGTCTTCAGATTGTAATGTTGTGCTTCAGGAATATCCAGTCTGAAAATGTATGAAAAGTGGTACCTGAAGGAAGGAAGATTGTAGGCCTGCACCTACGTACTAGTATCTTAGCTAGTACAAGAGCAAAGGGGGTTGCAGCTCCCTTCCAAGGAAGTTTGGAGAACGAGAGAAGGTTGAAGCCTTCTGCAGGTTGTAGCCTGCGTACTGGTATAAGGCTGCACCAGTACAAAATATTGTCAACTGAAGTTCTTATTAAAGAAAGATAGAGACGACTTGTAGCAGGTGGTTTTCACCCACATTGGGTTTCCACCTTATATCATGGTGTTCATGTGTGTGGTTTTTGTGTGATGATCTGTTCTGTTATACTGCATCTGTTTACTCTTAATATGGTGAATAATGTCCTAATGGATTTAACTGAAGATAAACTAACTGGATTATAAGATTTATGGTTATACGCTGGTTTCTTTAGACACAGTCGCGTGTACACGCTGGTTCACTTAACTGAAGTAGCGTATATGTTTCTGAGCATTGAAAAAGTTTTATTGATCTGATAATACTGATTCACCCCCCCCTCTCAATATTATTTCCAACAGGATGGTTGAATTACTTCAGCCGCCTGCAAGAATCAAATGAAGCCGTGGCATTGGAATTCCTGCAGAATTTGCAGGAAAATTACTCCATAGTAGGAGGAAAGCGGATAGCGGTTACAGAGGATATCATCGCAGAAGTTTCAGGATTACCAGCTGTTGGACCCATATGGACGCCGAGGAAGGAAAGATTACAAAAAGCTATGGAAATTTTTCAGGACGAAGGCCAAAGCCTGACAGTCAAAGGGAAAGGAGTTCTGTCGGCAACATTAGGGGAACCCTGGACCAAGCTAGCGAAGATAGTACAAAGTTATATCACCTGCGAAGGGAGAAAAGACGTGGTAAGACCTCGTCACCTGAAACTTTTAGCTGTTTTAAAAGGAAAATGTTCTGTAAATCTCCCTGCACTTTTAAATTCGCTACTACATGACGCGGCCCAAAGCCTGAAGAAGGCCCAGCACATAGATGCAGTCATTAGCCACCATGGGCTGATTCGGTTGATAGTGAGCCACAGTCTCACTCAACAGCAAAGCACTTGGGAGGAACTAATCGCAATAGTCGAAGGAGGATCGGCTGCACCACCCCCAAAACCTGAACAGTCCTCTAGTACGCCGGAACGATTAGAGAAACGCAAGAAGTCAGCAACAGAAAGACATGCCGCTTCAAAACGGAAACAACCTTCCGATACGCCAGAATGACCAGAGGAACCCAGAGAACCTGCTGGCACACCCAACCTACCTGAGAGACCAAGGAAGTCAGCTCTGCTGGCCCGGATACGAGGAAGGTTGGAAAGAATTCAGGAAACAACGGCCCAGCCAATTGAAATTGCGGACGAACCTCCAGAACCAGAAGGAGGACCTTCCGAAGGAAATGTGGAGCAATCAGGGCCCAGGACTGGCCAGCCAGAAGGGGAAGAAATGAGTATCGAATAGAGCAACCAAGAAGATGAGCACTCTGAGGAAGAAGGGGTTACCGAGCAGGGCAATCAAGAAGAAGAAATAGCACAGCCAGGGGGTAGCCCGTTGCAGGACCCTGTAGGTGAGGAGGAATTGGCAGCAGTTCTGGCCAATATGGGGGAATATGGCCAGCCCTCCAGCACAGCAGGCGTCCCTGACAGTCCCACAGAAGAAGAACTACCCGAGGAAGCACATGCAGAAAAGGCAGGAGAAGAAAACCCGCCTGGTTATGATAATGAAATTGAAGACAACAATCAGGGACAGTCTGTCCCCAGGACGCCGGAAGATATCCCAGATGAAGAAGGAGCGGGCTTAAGGGTCAAACCCTCTGCCGAGGCAAAGGAGATGAAGAAATTAAGAAAGAAACAGCAGAGGTTGTTGGGCACTATAGCCAGGCTCCGGCAGCAAATTCGAATTCTGAAAGCCGATTTGATAATACAAAGGACCTCAAGGAAAAGGAGGAGGGACACTACAGCAAAAACCCTGAGGACAAGAACCCGTTTTATTGGTCGAAACCCCATCAGGAGACCTACTGCCGAGGAACAGTCTGTTGTTCCAAATGTTGATGAGGAACAGGGTGCTGTTCCAAATAACATAGAGGAATAGACTGCTGTTCCATTTGACCCTGGAGAACAAACTGACATTCCAATTAAGGGAGAAGAGCAGCAAGATGTTCCAATGGCAGGGGGACCTCAGCAGCCTTTCATTCGTGTCAAGAAGGAGAAAGAGAATAAGGAGACCCAAATAGAGGCACCACCCTCAGGGGTTATTCGGGTTCTGAACTCTAAACAACGCAATAAAAAGTTGCAGGCAAAATTCCCGGCCTCTATGGCTCAATGGAACAAGGATCCAAAAACGAGAAACTTGCACAGGATGATGAAGCAAGCCCAACAAGAAGCTGAACAACTCAGAGAGCAAGCAATCCCCCGGGAGAAATATGAAGAATTACAACAGCAACTTCGGAGTATTAGTCAATCTGAAAGCCAAGCCTTTGAGGGGTGGCAAAAGGAACAAGAAAAGGTTGCTAAGGTAACTCGTTGATTAGATAGTGTTGTTAAGCAGATGGACACTGTGTGTTCCTTATATAATGACGTTTTGACTTGTAGGGCCCCTACTAAAAATTATGCTTTATTTTTGCTTGAAAGATATTTGAGATTGAAAATAAAAGCCATTAGGGCAGGAGCACCTATCCACATCAACACTGTTAATGACTTTATAGACTGTTGCAAGCATTATGGGGTTAAGGTTCAAAGGTTATTGTGCGAGTTTTACTTGCACAACCTTGTGCTAGACCAGGAAACTGATTTAAATCCTGGCCCTTTTGTTGGCGATATACAATTCCAAGCCTTCACTCATTTGGGGTTAATCAGATGAAATGGCTCAGAGCTTATAACACCTTTCAGAGACAAGAAAATAGCCTAGACTTGTGGATACGAGCTGAACCTAGAGACCCAGTGACGCTATGGAGAGAGCATAGGAGTCTTATGAGGATCCCAGGTGTCATTGAGATAATAGGACCCATGCACGAAGACTTGATCCGAAATGGTCTAGAATATTTCCTGACTATTAAAGATCTTGCCCTCGATGCTGCAAAATTTCGATACTCGACCTCTAGTCCAAGCATCCAGCTCAGGGAACCATTCAAATATGAGAATTTTGAGCTGGCTGCCAGCCGATTGAACCTTTATGGGGAACGGATTCTGCAAGCAGGGCCATCCTGGTTAGGGTATCGATTTCGCAGTCCAATCATTTGGCACCCTACACCCGGATATCAGGCCTTGTATGAGATGCTTGCAGATCAAATAGATCAGTTCTTTGATAATCTAGTTGCTCATCACGGTTGTCGGCCTCCTCACAAGATCGCTTCTCCGGCCTATTCTCTCACCACCTTGCATGTCAACTACAATGTTTTCATGAGGCCATGAAATAGGGTAAGCAGGGGGGTGTGTGGAGCACCTGGAAGATATGCTTTTGAAAAGCAATCTAGTGGTTTTTCAATAACAATTGTAACCTTTTCTGCATTAGGAATTCAAAGAAGATAAAGGATTTTGATAAAATGTGCAAAAATAGACGAAGGAAGCTCAAGTGCTAATAATTGATGTTTTCTATTCAGAAAGACATGCGAGTAAGGAGTTCCCGCCCAAAAGCGAGAAGCAGAGGAAAAATAACTGTTGTTCCTCCAGTAGGGAACTGGATGCGGACACGATCAAGCAAAATCGGAATTGAATAGTCCAGGAAAAGAATGTGGGATACCGGCTCAGCGAACGCAAGAAGGGTTGAACGATTAGCGAATCCCTCAGGATCTTCGATCCTGAGGGATCACTGCTTTACTTATCTCTGATTATGTAGATATCTCCGTCATTTCTTTTATATAATGGCACAGCATCATTAAGCAAAGGATGACTGTTTTGTAATTTTACAGTTCCAGAACAAACTTTAATCATTGCGTCTCACTGAGACCTGATTTTGTTATACTCTTGTGAATGCGATTAATATAAAAGACTTGGTGTTTATTCCGTCTCTGTGTCTGGAGTAATCTAAGGCAGTGTACCATTGGCAGCTAAGGGCCCGGCTCCGAAGGACACTTACTTTTGTATCATTATACGATGATTTGTGTGTGGTTTGTTTATCTTTATTACTTAGCAGTCTTATGAATTCTTTATATGATGCGCTATGCTCTGTTACGTTTAATGGATGAATGATTTCTCTATATAAAGACTCTGCACTGTATAATTGGATTTACACAGGGTCGAATTGTATCTTTATTCAACCATTTCTGTAACAGAGTACTGGTAGGAATGTTACTGTCATTGGATTTATGTTAAACAATATTTGTGGGATTTGAGAGTAGCGTCATTCTGTTTAGAAACATAGTCGTATCATTCAATAATCTCAGATTGCTATATTAATGTAGAACATGTACATACAGGTGATGGTTGTTGTTTCATAAATCCTTACGGATCGCTGTTCCATTTGATTATTGCTGTTCCATTTTACTGCTGTTCCATTTATTGCTGTCCCATTTCCATTTTGCTGTTCCATGTTACTTTCCGCTGACTTATTTACCTGCCTTTGTTGTTTTGGTGTGAGAGAAGGCCTACGGCTGTAGTGAGCCTCAGCAAGACGCTGCTTAGCTCCCAGACCTATAAGTCCATGCTCTAATTCCTCTTCTTTAAGCAGTTTCTAGAGGGAAGGGTTATCGATTCCGTACCCTTGACTGATCAACTGTTTTGTGTGATTCTATCTTTTGGTTTCGTTACAACTTAGCATCTGTTTTCCTTTGATCTTCTCAACCCACTGTACTACTAAGCATTACTCGGACAAATAGCCTCGGATTGAGCTACTTCTTGCAATAACAAAACGTTCTCGGATTGACTTATTAATGTGGAATAATTAGCGGTGTGAGAGACCCTAGTTACAGCTCTACAGAGGCCAGTGTACCTTGGTCACAATTTTCATCTTTGTTCAGTGCATCAGATCAAGAAAAGGGAATCATCATTTCCCTTTGACTTGGCTGTTTCTCACATGCTCAACGCCAACTCCTTATTCCACAATTGAGATTTGTACACTTGATTGTTCGGTGATCTAGAAAATTGTATAAACGATTCTTGGGTGTGTGTGATATTTTCCAGACCTCATGAGGGGGTGTCCCTTAAATTAGCGCCCCACATGCCTAAATGACCATAGATTTGGATCCAACCTCAAATGTAGTTTCACAGATGTGATGGGTTCAGTTTCCGCCACTTACAGCACCCACATCATGCATGTCTCCTTCAGATGATCCATTCAGATCTTCAGAGCCATTTCCTATTTAGTAGGGTTTGTTTGGCTATGACCCTCGCCACCATATCAGCTTGAGGGGAATTATGTGTCATGTAGTCAAATATTATTGTATTCAATCATGGCCTATATCATTCTAGGCTCATGATGTATATGAGATCCGTTGCATTATTTTTTGGCCCACCAATAGAAGCATGACATGTATCATGTATTTTGTAGCTTAGTCACACATTGTTGTGCCCACCATTATTCTTTGTATGTAGTTATCTCGACGGTGTGGGTATGCCTCCCCCACCTCATTTGAGATCATGTACCTCAAAATAAAGGG
The DNA here is from genome assembly GCA_031772625.1 of Pinus tabuliformis. Classification (NCBI taxonomy): domain Eukaryota; kingdom Viridiplantae; phylum Streptophyta; class Pinopsida; order Pinales; family Pinaceae; genus Pinus; species Pinus tabuliformis. Next base: position 365,441,407 of record CM062819.1, read on the forward strand.
AGACTTCTATTAGCATAGTAGGTCTTTCCCCTTCCATTTTTTTCCATCCTTACATTTCTTCAGCTCTCTCTCTCTCTATCACACACACACACACACACACACACTCCCCTTTGGTGTCTCGTAGAACTGTAACCTAAAATGTATTTCAATCATATGATTTTCTCCTACCACTCATACGTTGGGGGAAACTGTTATCACTAAAAAAGGATCATCTAGCCATTTCTAACTAGGTGGATCGATATATACGATGTAGGATTAAGTTTACCATAGTAAAATCTCTTTCACCATGAGAAATAATTTAGTAAACCATTTTTATTAAATTACTTTCTAATTAAAATTAAGAAAACCCATGACAAAAATTATATACATCATTATTTATTTAATTTTCTCTAGGAATATTTATTGTTTAAATAATTATTCCTTTTCATATTTGACAAAATCCCCTAGCAATAATTAAATAAATAACTATTTATTTATTATTCCTTATTTCTATTATTGGAATAATTGTTAAATCACTATTTAATAATTATTTTAATTTTACACAATTCCTATTCTTAACAAAGTAATTGATAAATCATTTTATTTATTAATTATTTCCAAATAAAGATACTTGACAATTGTAAATATCTTTTCCCTTTCCAAAAAAACGTAATAAAGTATTCCTTATGGTTAGATATTCATTTGGGAAATATTATTTTATTATTTTCCATTTTCGATATTAACTCAATAATTTTATAAATAGGATGGATTTTCATTCATTCTTCACCATGTTCATTATCATCATCAGCATTATCATTTCTTTTCTTTTCAGATCTCATTTGAGTTCTCTGCATTGTTTTTGGTTTTTCACACATTGAGAGAGAAGATCACTTACTGAAGCATCAAGGACATAAAAGGACCCATCCCACTGAAGTTGATTTTCAGACCCTTTTGTATATCTCCTTGACCAAGTGTCATGAATAAAAAAAATATTCGTTTTTAAGTCTTTCCATTTGGGTTATTGCATTTGATATCTCTATTGATGTTTGTTGTTTTGGGTCATATATGTTTTTATTGTAGGTTTTTCCAAATTTTTGTTACAAATTTGAATCATAAGTAGCCACAAATTGTTTCTTGGGTCACTTGTCACCTAGTGACTTATGTGCAGTGTTTTTGGTACACCTTCCAAGAAATTTCACACTAAAAAAATGATATTTTCATCCATTAGTAGGTGCATGGTGAGAAAAATAAAGTGACTTTTACATTAATTGACGCTATAAATCAATTTCAATTTTTACACAAAAATAATAGATCACTTGTTCACTAGTATGGTTAGGTCCTAACAAATTATATTATGACATAATTGAACCCTTTTCGTCCATTAGTTATCCATTATGACTTTAATTTCCCCTCACACTTCAAGCCTCTCTTTTACACTCACTCTACATCACATATATTGTTCCTCTAGTTCTCTACTTCTCTATTTTTAGTTATATTTTCTTATCACATATCACATAATTACGTTATCACTATAATATATGTTATTCGTCAATATGGATATTTATTATGGTTTTCCACTTAAGATGGGTTGACTTGTGAAAGTGAGCTCTCGTATTTAATGAATTCTTTAGGTAGGCAACCTAAATTGTTGGTCGATTTGACATGGGATAAAACTACTCACATACGGTGTGTGACGGGTTGATTCTAAATTGGGTCTGATATTTCTAAATTAGGTCAATTATTCATTGGTCCAAAACACATACAAACATCCTCTAGTGCTTTGGTCCATTAATTTATAAAATCACCTTTAATTTTGGCTTCTTCCTAACTTGGTTATTGTAGGGATCTTTCTCAAGTAGAAAATAAACACAATTATTTTAACAAAACAGAAGATAAATAAATACACAATTTATTCATACAAGTTATTCCATACACAAATTACTTTATCCACAAAACAAGTTATGCCTTCTAATTCACTAAGATACAAGAATAATAGGAAATGGGAATTTATCTTTCTTCATTAAATCATCCCTTTAATAATGAAAACCAATCACAAGAATACATAGTTATTTAAGATACATATATACATATCCAAAAAAAATACAATTATGAATCATTTTTTATTACAAATGATCAGAATAATATAGTACCACTTTCTCTAACAAAAGCAATACCATGCATCAAGGGAATGGAATCTCATTCTCATATCTGTTGATTTCCTACACTCCCTCAGTTTAGTCCTCATAAGTATGGATATTTGTGTTTCTCGATCAAATGTTGGTGACTCGTTGATTTACCTCCTTTCCTAGTTATTGAGAAGTGTACCCCCAAGTTGCAATGGGGATATATTGAAGAAGAAAATTACTAGCAAGTGGAGGAGAGAAATCCATCCAAAGATTTCCCACTTATGAACCTTGATTTCCACCAAACTGAATATAGAACTAAGTAGTGACTCTAATTACATTGTAGCATTAGTATACACATCAAATATTGGGGACAAAGAGATGATTTTTCTCATAACTTGCTCCTTTTTTTACACAAGGTTTCAGTGATGGAACTTTTCACTTCATGAAAAAGTAATTGTTTTCATTAATATAATAATTTGAATATTCACATATCCATGTGTTAGCATCCTATAAATGATATAATATTATTTACCTAATTTGTTTTTAAAAAATTTATTTTTCCTCACCTAGAGATGTTTCACTATTTTGTCTCCTTGTTATCACTAGATCCTAATTTATACTCCTTATTTTGAGTTCATTAAGTTAATAGGCAAGTCTCAAATTTTGTTCCCCAACTACTCCCTAGTTTTTCTCAAGCTCAAGTGTTAGGTGGATATATTTTTGTTATGCTCTTGTCACATTGAAGTTCTATCATGAGAGTAAATTTCCTTAATTTCATATAGAAGCCTTTTCCTAATGAGAATAAATTATCATTGGATTAATGTTTCGATTTTAACTCTATTTCCCCTTCTCCTTTTATTATTAGAACAACCTATATATTTAAGAGTTATTTAAATATACAATATATATTTAAGGTTTTCCACAAGTGAAGAGGGAAAGGTTACTTATTTGGTTCAAAGTTTAATAATACTACATATTTTCCCTTTCATGAAGGTTTTTTTCTAATTTAATTATTTGTATTCCAATACGCACTTATTACATGATGTGAATTAGTGGATATAATTATATGGTTATCAACCCTTAATTTTCTTCCAACCTTTTCTTCCTGATTCCAATGGTGCCAAGTTAATTGTTCCCTTTAAGAAATTCATTTTGAAGGTCCAAGGGTTCCATATTGCTTTCCCTTTAGGCATTTGTGACTATAAAGACAATAATGGACACGATGAGGGAGATCGCTTATCTCTTCTGATTCCATCTATGCTTAGACTAATGGTGTTGGGGATCAAGGAATCCATTATCATAACTACCCCCAAATAAATACTTGTGAGTTACTCAATTCAGGGTCTTCCCAAATAGTAGTGTAAGCTTTAAGGTGAAGGTATCTCAACAAATTTGATCCTCAGTCATTGCAGAAGTAAAAGCAGGTGGAATTAGGGATATTGTCCCACCCCTCCCATGAATTTTGATATATCCTATATGTCCCCATCACCCATGTGTGATTCGTTCATATAATAAATATTATACATTTTCCTACAACCACTATGATTCCATTTATATTCATAATTTTTTTTAATTAGAACTTTAAATTCTAGTGTCAATAGTATGAAATTAATCAAACAAAAGGTGGTTGACTCATAACATGCAAGTGCATGTGGGTGACTTCTAACCACACTCAATAATCATTAGTAATATTTTCTCATAATGTTGGTCTTTGATATAATTTCACATGATAAATTATCATTATCACATTATCGTCAACATAATCACTAAATGTATGTAAGAAGCTCTTACATAGAATAAGTGAACAAGGTAACATATAATGAATTCATGAACATACTTAAACAAAATAGTTAATTAGGCACATCACATTCATCATTATATCCTCTTGTAATAAATATAGTTTAATATTTTACCTAAGGTACTCAAGGAATAATGTATATGTCGTACATGTATATCAACTTTATGATAATATAAAATATACTCAACTAGACGGAGGCACTACATACACCCTCTCTTAGCTATAAACTATCATGAATTCCTCCAAATAAGTAAGTAGGTCAATACAAGCCAAGTGAGGTAAGCCTTATAACTAGTGGCAATTGGACAAAACCAAATCAGGGGTTTTTATAGGTGGGAATTTGTGTAAGGGGACAATGGTCAGACTATACCCACTTTTCTCACTCTAAATAAAAATTTAGAAGCTAAAACTAAAGATTGTGAATAATTTCCCAAGGAAAATGATCCAATTTAATAATCTAATCATATCCAAGATTCAAAAAATCCATAAGCTAGGTGTTAGACCCTCAAGCATAATTAAGTTTGTCAAACTATAGGTTCAGTGCATGTTCTCAAATATAGCACCAAGTTATATCACATATTCTTGCCTATATAAAATTATGTCATTGTGACCCATACATAATAGCAACAAGGGGAGACTACAATTTTAGGGGACAAGAACTACAAGATTCTCTACCTTAAATAAGACTTGAGATTGAGAATGTACTAATTTCTTGAAGATAGGCTCCACTAATAACTATCTACCAATTAATAAATGCAAATGTATATAATTGAATCATTACAACACTTTGTATTCATGGTTTCCAATCTAAACACCCCTACACTATGTCACTCTTTAGGAGACAACATTAGGTGGATTTTATCCCATACATGATATTGAGATATATTTATGATATCATTCCTAATAGGTTTGAGATTTCTTATAATTTATTTTTGTATTTTCTCCAATATTCAAAATGTTCTAAAAAGTTCGGCTACCAATATTTGTAATGTATAAAAATTGTAATTTATAACTTCTATGAGTAAATTTATTGATTTCAACACAAATAAATCTTGCAATATTGGATATAAGTACGAATCCTATCCTTATAAACCTCTATCCATATTCCAAAGAGTGGAATTTGAGGCATTCAATCTTCATGTCTATGTCATTTTTGATTAAATTTTTTTATTCAATGGTTTTAGAAAATTCCATCAGCCTTAATTAAGCCTCCTTAATCTTGAAGCCATGGAACTGATATCTTTTGGAGTCTTTGCGAACCTATTTCATTAATATTAGTTATCAACCCAGTAAAATTCACCCTAATTTGTGTAGTGATTGTTAATGCTTCGACTTTGTATTGTTTTTTGCCTCTTTGGCTCAGTTTACATAAATTTTAATACCGAGTCTTCTCAATCATTTGATTTTATTTCCTCATTTCCTCTTATAATTTATCCATTAATAATGCAAGTAAAGAAATCTTATATGACACGAGTCCTTTTATTTCTTTATAACATGAATTGGTCCCAATAACCTTGAAGATAACTTCACTCCCATTCCAAACCTTATGGAGTTCTTTTGGGGATTACTCCAAAACTTTTGGCCATGGAGTTCATGTCAATACATATAATCACCACATGTCCTTTGATCGTTGAGTGATAATACTATCCACATGCATAATGGTCATTCAATTACCCTCTGGTAAAACCTTAATTTAGTACAAAGATTTGGAAACATGTGGTTATATCAATGGCATTTCGCTCCATAATTATCTCCACCATTGGATTGTTTTCCCTACATAGATTGATCCACAATTCCCTAACCATATGTAACAAATCTCTTAAATACTATAAAATTAGAGTATAAGAAGTTTCTAGACCAAATATAAACATGAAACAAAATTCCTCAAGCAGGAGGAAACTATAAATAAAATTAAATTCTTAAAAGACAATGTGTTTAATTTTAGAAGCACAAGAAAAAACTGGAGGAATTAATATAAGAAATATGAAATTCCCTCCACTAACCAAAATATCATTAGCGAAATTGTGTATTATATCATCTACAATAATGATGATATTCACAATAAATGGTGGAATAATAAAAAATATAAAAAAAGGAAATAACGGAAACTGAGGTACAAAGCCAAGGGGCAATGTCTAAGATTTCTTGATTTCTGGAACACTTTCAAAGAAACTTAAGAAATTTATATGAAAACATATTTGAACATCCACAATAATTTAACCCCAAAGATTGTTTGAACAGTTGCAATTTTTGTCTATCTTGAATCCAAAGAGTTCGACCATAAAAATCAATCATATGGAAAGAGAGTCCATCAAAAATGTGAAAAAAGTTGACATGATGGGGATAGTTACGTTACAAAAAAACATAGTTTCAAATGAAAATGACATCCTAGGAACAATAAAATTACAAGAAAATAAAGATTTGAGTAAAAATACATTGTGAAGAAAAATAAATTATGTTAAATCATGAACTTACAAACATCATGAACCAAGCACTCTCAAGGTCAAGGAGGTGAGGAAAATGCAACTCAAGATCAAGGATAGAAGTAGGAATAGTTTTAATTCTTTACATGTGAATCACTCAAAATTTAAAACATTACGATGTTTAAGGATTTCCTTGTCATGGATTGAATCTATGAAATCAAGACAGAAAACTTTTATCTACATACATGAAATCGCTACATCCTCTTACTAGATCATATTATATGACTACTTTGATAAAATTTAACTTTTTTTCAAGAAAAATGTATGTATCACTTTCTCTAAAAGTGAAATTTGATGCCAACGTATGTAAATACATTTAAACCCAAAAAGGTCATTATTGGTATACACTACAATGATTAATAAGGTTTAGAAATCCAAATTCATTACATAAATATGGTGGAAAAGGAAGTTCCAAATTCATTATATTACACCTCATCTAGGGGATGAAAATCTATTGCTAAATCTATTATATTTGTTGGTATCTCAGATAAGCTCTGATAGACCATTCTCACCTGAAGAAGAAAAGTTATGTTGGAAATAATACTGTGAGGGGGTGAATCAGTGTTATCAGATAAATAACTTTATTTCTCAAAAAGATTTATATACACTACTTCAGTGAAGTGAACTAGCATGTACACACAACTCTGACTATAGAAACCAGCGTATATCCAGAAAACTTGTGATTTAGACAATTTATCATGTGTTGATCTTAAACCAGTATATCAGTAATTTATTAGACAGTGCAATAAAAGAATAATAAAGCATCACACATAAGAAACACGCATGAACACCAAAATTTAAGGTGGAAACCCAATGTGGGTGAAAACCACCTGTTGTTGTCGTCTATGTATTCTTTTAATAATAAGAAAATCTATTTACAATCTTATACTGGTGCAGACTCATACCAGTATGCAGGCACCCACCCGCAGAAGGCTACAACCTTCTCTTGTTTTCCAGCTTCTACTGGAAGGGAGCTGCAACCCCCTTAGCTCTTATACAAGCCAATTTGTTTACTATTACATAGGTGCTAACCTACAGAAGGCTACGACCTTCTTTCTTCCTCTAGGGACCACATTTCATGAATTTTCAAATTGGATACTCCTTGATCACAACACCACAATCTGAAGGCCACGTTTCGTCCAACTTTCATATTGGACCCATGGAAAACTTTTAAACTTAAACTACATCAACCAACATTCAGTTAATATGAAAAATTAGATCACTGACACCAGGACACTGTGCTGAGCCCAGAAACCTGCATCATCATTCAGAACCTACTGTAACCTCAAAAACCATGCATCAGAGTGTATACGCTACTTGGCTGAACCCAAACTGCGTGTATACACTACTTTCATTAATCAAACCTACGTATACCTTCAAAACTACTGGAAACATAAAATTTCGAATCAAGTCTATACCAACCAGCAATATACTGAATATCTACTATCAACTTACAGACCTTTACACAGGCAGTGACAAAGATCATTTCTTCTCACTTATACGATCAATCAATCAAATACGAGCCTCCTTATGCATTCAATTTTGCATTCAGATCTAAGAAGACTTCATTGACAGACAGCAGTAAAACAACAACAAAACAACAGTATTGATCTAATAGATCAATCATCCCTAAACATCAACCTTTTCTTTTTTCATACGCTACTTGGAAGAGCCAGAATAGCATGTATATGCACCTTCACTAATGCGAACCAATGTACAGATCTAAAAATACTTACTTCATAACTTCGCTGCACCTCTAGACTCCAGACATACCTAGATCATCACTTACAAAGGATAAAATGTGTGTTAGCAATCAGATCTAGCATATCCATTATTAGATCACATAATGATAAGTCATTATGATCTCGATCCATCATTAGATCTCATCCATCATCAAAAACTTAGGTGCATACTTAGTCCAAATCAAGCAAAGCATGAGAAACCCACAACATGCATGTTTGCTTTTGATCTAACACTTCATAAGATATTCATTACTTGTGCACATAGCCCTTTGATATTCTCCTCCTTATATACTTAGATCTTTTGTCAATACCTTGGACCAAAACCACTTAGGACCAATACCTTAGACCAAATACGTAGGGTCAATACCTTAGACCAAATATCTTGGACCAATACCTTGGACCAAAATACCTTAGACCAAATACCTCGAACCAAAACCTTGGTTTCCCAACATGTATGCACTTTTCCTCTTATGCAAGTGCGTGTATATGTATACTCTCTTTTTGTTATATGGACCTGCGTATACTTCTTAAACTGCTTTACATCAACATTTTCCTTTAACTTATTTATTCTGATCAGTAGACATTAGTTCCACCTTCCTGTTCTTCTGTACCATTGCCCCGTAACCTCTGAATATACTTGTTTTACTGTGAGTTTCCGTTAACCAACACTGAATTGACCTTTGAGTGACTTGCCATCAAGGACAACACTTGTATCATAATTCCAACAATCTCCCCCTTTGGACTTGATGGAAACCACGATGGTGTTGATTTTTGCAAGCTATAGAAATTGTTACAGATTGTTGGCATTATGGTACAGGTTTGGAGCTATTGCACAGGTGTTGTCCTTGATGGCAACTCACTCTGGTGATAGATCTCAGTTCAGGCTCTCAGAATGAAGGAAAAGATATATACGCAGGTTCACCTAGACGAAGGCATGTATACACGTGGAGTATATGTTACAAATGGGCGTATGCGTATACACACACTTTCACGCAAGGAAAAGCACATACATGTTGGAGAACATACTTTTGGTCCATGGTATTTAGTCCTTGCTAATTGAACCTATGGTTTTGGGCCATGGTATCTCGTCAAGAGTGTTGATCCCAAGTATTGGGTCCATGGTATTGTTTTGTTATGGTTTTGGACCATGCTATTGTGGAAGGCCTAAGACTATAAAAGAGGAAGGAGATCATTTAGCAAAGCATTATCTGAATTATTGAATATCTGAAAAAGTGTTAGATCTGAAATATTGATTGGGTTATGGTGAAAATCTGGATCTGAATGGAGGAGGAACCTTAGCGCAAAGAGAAGGATAAGTTCTATTGATGGGTCATGATCTTAAGGCTTGAATGATAGTTTCTTTGTATGATTTTGATCCGTTATATGTGGTGCATGCTTGATCTATAAATCTGGTAATCTAGGTTAATTAAGTTCTGAATATTTGAAATTATCCTTTATAGATTTGTACGCAGGTTCAGTGAAGCGAAGGAGTGTATACACGCTGGTTCTGTGAGTAAAAACAACGTATACGCAGGTTGGTCCAAACACAGAAGCGTATGCACGCAGGTTTCTGGTTACTGAAGTAGCGTACATCTCTTGAGTTGTGTTCTAGCTGCTTCTGTTTACTGCTGCAGTGTTCTAGGTTCAGAATTTAGTGTGTGGTTACTGTTACTGTGCTCTGGGTAGAACTGTCAGAGAAGTGTCTACATGATTCAGTTCTAATTGGTGAAAAGGAGATTCTTTGATTCTTGATGATTGATTGATGTTCATGGATCCAGTCTGAAAATTTAAGAAACGTGGTCCCTGGAAGAAAGTGAAGGTTGTAGCCTTCTATAGGCCAGCACCTACGTAATAGTATCTTGGCTAGTGCAAGAGCTAAGGGGGTTGTAGCTCCCTTCCAGGAGAAGTTGGAGAACGAGAGAGGGTTGTAGCCCTCTACAGGTAGAAGCCTGTGTACTGGTAAAGGACTGCACCAGTATAGAATCATTGTAAAAAGAAGTTTCTAATTAAAAGGAAGATAGAGACGAATTGCAGCAGGTGGTTTTCACCCACATTGGGTTTCCACCTTATATCTTGTGTTCTTGTGTGTGATTTTCTTCTGCTCTATTTCACTGTTTCTGGTTACTATTTATTTAATTTAGATACACAGATTAATAATCAACATCTGTAAGATAAAGTAAATTACAAGTTTGCGTGGTATACACGAGTTTCCTTATACGTAGTTGCATATATACACGATTTTAACTAACTGAAGTAGCGTATATGATCTAGATTTGAAAAAGGGAATAATTGACTTAATAATACTGATTCACCCCCCCTCTCAATATTATTTCCAACAATTGGTATCAGAGCAGGTCCTTCTGAAGAAGATTGATCGCTTGAAGGAAGATCCATCATCATGAGCAACTACGAGAGAGAAGCATCTATCAGGCCACCAATTTTTGATGGGACCAACTTCGTCTATTGGAAGGTAAGAGTTACAGCCTATCTTCAATCTCTTGGTATAGAAGTATGGGATATCACAGATACAGGGTACACTTTTCCATCCACAACTCCTACAGATTTGGCTGGTAAGAAGCAATATGAAACAAATGCAAAGGATGTCAATACTCTATTAGGATGTCTATCTCAATCAGAATTCATCAAGGTTATGCAGTATAAATCTGTCAAAGAAATATGGGACAAGATTGTTCTGAGCTATGAAGGAGATGAATAGGTAAAACAAGAAAAACTTCAAACCCTCAGAATTCAGTATGAAAATCTCAGAATTCACAATGATGAAAGTGTGGCTAACTATTTCCTTCGTGTAGATGAGATTGTTAATTGTATGAAAAACTTGGGTGAAGAAATAAAAGAGGCTGTTATAGTTGAAAAGGTTCTAAGATCTTTGTTCTCTAAGTTTGAATCTAAAGTTTCTGCAATAGAAGAAAAGGAGAATCTACGGAACCTTACCATGTCACAACTGCATGGAATTTTGACTGCTTACGAAATGAGGAAGGGAGGACCATCAGACAGGAGAGAAGCTACTTTCAAGGCTTCAGGCGAAGGAGATTACTATGAGTCAGAAGAAGAGGAAGAATCAAATTTTGTAAAAAACCTTCAATGAGGTGCTGGAAGATTCAAAGGTAAGTTACCTTTCAAATGCTTTGCTTGTGGAAGAGTCGGTCACCATGCTGCCAAATGTCCTCATAAAGATAAGCTTCACAAGGGTAAGGAACCTGTTAGATGGAACAAGAAACAGAATGTAAATAAGAAAAGCTATTACACTCATGAAGATAGTGATGGACTCTCAAATAGTGATGAAGATGAACAAGGTTGTAATTATAAACTTTTAATGGCTTTTTAAGATGATGATTCTGTGAACAATGTAAACTTTGAAACGGGAACTGATACTGTTACCCGTTTCGTAAAGATAGCAAAAAATGACCCGATTTTCAAAAGTGGCGATGCAGAATACACATGTTTTTTTTAGAACATAGTTTTTGGAACTTTAATTTTTTTCATGTGCATTAAGTTTTAGAATGGTAGTGATTTTCATGCTGATTTTAAAAAGTGAGTATTCTGCATCACACCCTTTTTTTAAAAGACCTATTTTTTGACTTTAAATTTTCTAGTGTGTAAAATGTAAATAATTATTTCGTAACCCTTTTTTTAAAAGACCTATTTTTTGACTTTAAATTTTCTAATGTATGAAATGTAAATAATTATTTCGTAAATTTAATAATTTTGGAAGTGATCTTCTTCTTCATATTTTCTGGTTTTTATTTTTTTTATTTTTATTTTTGTAGTGGGGCTTTTATTGATTTGCATATTTAAAGAAGAAGGTCGATATTTTACATTTTCGATATTCTACATATTTATACATCATTAATTAAATTTTCAATCCATATGAAATAATTGTCTCTAAAAAACAAATATAAAAATATATATAAAAAAGACAAAAACAAAAAATAAAAAATGTTAAAAAAAATTTATATCATAAACCATAAAAGAATTTGGAAAAAAAAAAAACAATTATAAATATATATATAAAATTAAGTAAGTAAATGTTGAGAAATATATATATATATATATATATATATATATATATATATATTAAAAAAACTAAAAAAAAATAGAAACAAACTAGTTTAAAAAAAAAATAGAAAAATAACGAAAAAAATTTAAAAAACTAGTGAAATTAATATTAAAAAAAAAAGCAAAAAATGTAAAAAAAATAAAATCTCACAAACCATAAAGAATTTAGAAAAAAGAAACAAAATTAAAATATATATATATATATATATATATATATATAATAAAAGTAGAAATAAGAAATTAAAAAAAACATTAGAAAAAACTAGGAAAAAAAAAAAAATAAAAATAAAAACAAACTAGTTTTAAAAAAATAGAAAATTAACGAAAAAAATAAAAAAACTAGTAAAATTAATATTAAAAAAACAAAAATTAAATTAAATTATAAAAAAAATAAACCAAAAAAATGGTTATTTTTTATTAAAAAAACAAAAATACAATTATCTTTTATTAAATATACCTATTTTATTTAAAACTAAATAAATATATATATATTTTTTTTAAACAATCTTGTCTTTTATTAAATAAAAATAAAAAATTTAAACAATTTTTATTATTATTATTTTTTAATTTAAAAATTCAAATTATTAAAACTACATTTTATATTTTAAAAAAAATAAAAAAAATTAAACCTACATTTTATGTTTAAAAAAAAAAAATTTAAATTTACATTTTTTTTAAAACCATCTTTTTTTAATTAAAAAAAAAATTATAATGTTTTTTAAACAATATGTTTTTTATGTGAAAATATAAATCATAAAAAAAATATTTTTTTAAAAACCAATTTTAATTTTTTAATTTAAAATTTAAAAAATTAATAATTTTTTTTTTAAATCCCGCCCACCCCAGCCCCCCTCGCCCACACCCCCCCACCCCTCCCTCCCCCGCCCCCTCCCCGGCCTCCTCCACCCGCGCAGGGCCACCCCCAGGCTGCTCTGTCCCACTCGACGGGCGGTGGGTCGATTCCGGGAATCGACCCGCCGCTCGTCGGGCGGGGCGGGGCGGCCCAGGCGTGGCGCTGCCGGTGGAGGAGGCCGGGGAGGAGGGCGGTGGGAGGGCGGTGTAGGTGGGGGGGGCCGGGGGGAGGGCGCGGTGGGCGGAGGGGGCGTGGGGAGGGAGGGGCACTTTAAAGTTAAAGTTAAGCTCTCCATGGTAAACAACGAAATGCATTACAAGGCACTGTAAAGTTAAAGTTGTTGGAAATTTAAAATGTTGTCCAAATTGTTTTAATCTCATGCGTTAACATGATTTTCAATTAAAAAAAACATTGCTTTCCAAGAGGAAGAAAGGTTGTTAGGCATATTCAACATTGTTGGCATATTTTATAGTATATAACAAAGCATATTCAATGTTGTGGCATATTCAACGACATGGCATATATTTCAAACCATGTGCCAATGGTGTTCCAATATTCAACGTTGTGCCAATATTCAATGGTGTACCAATATTGAATGTGTCAAATAATATGTGCCAACTCTGCACAACATATAAACACTGGTATAACCTCTGCCTCCAACGCAATTACAAACTCAATGTATAAACGTTGGTATAACCTCTATTTGCATGATCTCATTGCTTGTATGAATGTATTGGAGCACTGTTACATTGAACTATGACGCTGAAAATATAACCATTGTTTGCAGTGTTTTGTTCCATTGAAATATAACGCATTCCAATATAATTGTTTGAAGTATTGCATTGAAATATATATTGTATCCTTTCGTTCCATTGAAATTTAACACATTATGTTCAATTGAAATATAAGGCATTCCAATATAATGCATTGAAATATCACATTTCGTTCCATTGGTTGAAACAGAGGATATAACGCCAATAAATGAATGTACTGATCTTTCGTTTCATTATCTTTGTTACTGTCATATGCCTCTCTCTCCTGCCATATCTGCTCCTATAAAATTGCATAGTAAAAAGTTATATTTATGTTTTTTTAATTACCTTTTACTTCTGCCTCTATCTACTCTATCACTGTCACCTCATACCTGGAACTCATACTTCGCAGTAAATCCTTGTGAATCCTTTCTGTAAACTATATATGCACATATATGCACATAGAATTTATTTTATCCATTGTGTTCGGATGCGTGTGGATGTTTTCTTCTAAGGCTTTTGTCTTAGTGTTAGAAGCTTGCGCCAAAGGATCGTTATCAAGGCCATTCAAATTTTATTGGTCTATGTTTGTGCAAATTCAAATTTGTTATTGGAGAGTTGGTTTGGTCTTTGAATTTTCTTTTGCCATCTTTTCAAGAATTTTTCTCTTGTGGTTGATTTACACAATGTTCTTTAATTTTTTTATTTTTTTTATTGAAAAATACCTATATTTTTAAAATTTCGATATTTTTTTAGTTTTTTTTTTTTAATAATTTGAGCTTATTTTTGTTTTTTATTTATTTTTACATGTTTTTAATACTAATTTTACTAGTTTTTAATTTTATTTTTTTGTTAATTTTCTATTTTTGTTTAATATAGTTTCTTTTTTTTTTTTTTTTTTTTTTTTCTGCTAGTTTTTGTTAATGATTTTTTTAATCTTTATATTTTTACTTACTTAAATTTATATATATAAATTTTTTATTTTTTATTTTTTTTTTCCAAATTCTTTTATGATTAAACAATTTTTTTTTTTAATATTTTTTATTTTTATTTTGTCTCATATATATGTATTTTTACATTTATTTTTTAAGTAATCATCATTTTAATCTTAATTTCACTAATTTTTATTTTATATTTTTGGTTAATTTCCCTTCTTTTTTTTTTTTAAATCTAGTTTGTTTTTAATTTTATTTTTTTTTAGTTTTTTGTTAATAATTTTTTTTTTTTTTTTTTTCTATTGTTACCTATTTAATTTTATAGTTTTTTAAATGTGTTTTTTCTTTTTTTCCCAAATTTTTTTATGGTTTACATATTTGTTTTTTTCCCCAATTTTTTCTAGATATGTTTTTTTTACTATTTATTTGGTTATAATTTGTAATTTTTTTCTAGTTTTTTAATTCTTATTTTTTATAGGTTAATTTTGTTTTGTTGTTTTTTTTTTTTTACATTTTACATTTTTGTGATTGATTTTATTTTTGATGTTTGATTTTTTTTGTTTTGTGTTTTTAATTTTATGTTTTGTTTTTAGTATATATTTTTATTTATGTTTTGTTATTTTTATTTTTTATTTTTTTGTTTTGTGTTTTTTCATTGTTTTAATTTTAATTTTTATTTTTATTTTTATTTTTTGAAATTTTAATGTTTTTCGGGGTCATGATAAAATATTTTATGCTATTATTTTGAAATGTTGAAATTTCACCCTTGAAAAAAAAATTGTTATCCCAGCATCAACACTTTTCGTTTTGAGAGTGTTTTTTGCACAAAATTTACCATTGAGAAAAAAAAATGTGATTCGAACATCAACACTTCGTTTTGAGGTCGTTTTTTGGACAATTTTTGCACCAAAAATTGGTTTTCACCGTCATTTTTAAAACATGTTGAAAATTTAGCTTGGAAAAAAAAAGGTGTTATTCCAGCATCAACACTTTTCGTTTTTAGCACTGTTTTTGATGTTTTTTCGGGGTTTTTTTGCCAGAGTTCCCGTTTTGAGTTTATAGTTCCCGTTTCAAAGTTTTATTGTTTGTGGATGCTATAGATGAAAAAGGTCTTTATGAAGAGATTTCTAGACTCAAAATTTGTTTAGAAGAGAAAAATGTGATCATAGATACTCTTCAATTCCAACTTGCTGAAAAGGAAAAACATCATGAAAAGTTAGAATGTGAAATAATGGGACTTAGAAAAGAGATGGGGAAAACAATAGCTCTTAATCTTAGATTTGTTAAAGGATCTGACACTTTAGATGAGATTATCAAAGTGCAGCGTTCTCCACTAAGCAAGACAGGTCTAGGATATAATGAAGAAACAACTCAAGCAAAGAAACCATCTACCTCCAAAAGTTATCTTGATGCAACAAGGAGAAGTGAACAAAGACCCAATGGAAATCACTAGGTAAATCAGGGACAATCTACCTCAAGAATGAACAAAGACTACCAGGTAAATCGGGGCCAATCTAATTTAAGGACAAACAAAAGTTACAACCAACCACAGGTAAAACCTTCTCAATTTGCCTCAAGAATGGATGTCAATAGAAACTACAATCATTTCGCTAGTAGATTTGATAATCATAGGAGTTTCTTCAATGGCCAATGTTTCTCTTGTCCTAACTTTGGTCACAAAGCAGCTCAATGTGTTGCCTATAAGATAATCATGACTAGAGAAGATCAAAAATAGAGGAGTATGATTGGGATCATGAAAAGAACCTACAATAACTTTTCTACTCTTGAAAATGAGATAGAATGTTCTATTTGTAACAATTTCGGTCATGAAGATTCTGAATGCAGGAGCAGGTTTTGGCAGACAACTCAGAAGGAACAAGCCTCAAGTGACAAAACATGGAGAATGAAGGAACCACAACCAGAGAGATGTGGTATAGCTTTATATGCGGAAGGGTAGGAAAATCAATGGTACATCGATAGTGGATGTTCAAAACATATGATGGGTGATAAAGAAAAACTTTAGTCATATTGTGCCTTAAAGAAGGAGAAGAAGGTATCAGTTGGAAATGACACCCCTGCGTTCATAAAAGGTAAAGGTTCTGTTCAGTTGAAAGAAAGGGTCAAAGCTGGAAATGTTATGTATGTTGATGGCTTAAAGCATAATCTACTGAGTGTCAGTGAGATGTGTGATCAAGGAACTAGAGGTTATATTTCGATCAAATGGATGTAGTGTTCGTGATCTTGATACAGGAAAAGTAGTGATCAAAGGCATAAGAACTCCAAATAATTTATACATATTCAAAGAAGGACAACATCAATGTTATCTAAGCAAGAATGATGAACACTGGCTATGGCACAGAAGATTAGGGCATCTTAGCTTCTCACAGATAAGGAAAACATGCAAATACCAGGCAGTTCATGGTCTTCTAGACATCAGAATCCTAGACAATACAATATGCAAATCATGTCAGTTTGGTAAGCAAACCAGAACTAACTTCCTTAAGAAGGAAGGATAAGCCAACAAGCCACTTGAACTTGTCCATACTGATGTATGTGGTCCATCTAGGAAAAGGTCACCTCGAGGAGAAGAATACTTTATATTATTCATTGATGACTATTCCAGGATGTGTTGGATAGGACTTATGAAGCACAAAGACGAAGCCTTTGAAAAGTTAAAATCATTCAAAGCCTTGGTGGAGAACGAATCAGATCACAAAATCAAATGCCTCAAGTCAGATCGAGGAGGAGAATTTACCTCGAATGAATTTTTTTATTTTTGTGAAGAACATGGAATAAGAAGGGAATTCTCTACAGCTAAGACTCCTCAGCAAAATGGAGTAGTGGAAAGGATGAACAGAACGGTTCAACAAATGGCTCGTGCAATGCTTGATGAATCTGGAACTCCCTCAACCTTCTGGGGTGAAGCCGCATTTGCTGCAGTTGTTATTCTCAACAAGAAAAATGTCCGAGTGAACAGCACTCAAACTCCTCATGAGCTCTGGTATGATGAGACTCCTTCAGTAAAATATTTCAAAATTTTTGGAAGCAAATGCTATATTAAAAATAATGATGAAAATCTTGGCAAGTTTGAACCTAGAGCAGATGAAGGCATTCTCCTTGGCTGTTCTTCCCACAGCAAAGCATATAAGTGTTACAATAAAAGGCTTGGAAAAATTGTTGAAAGCATTGATGTAGTGGTTGATGAAGAAGGAAACATTCCCAGGCAAGTGAATTTCGAAGATTTCGAAGATGATGAAGACTATTCTTCAACTTCAAATCAGACGTATGATGAAGAAGAAGCTCAAGAGGCACCAGAAGAGCAGATAAGGATAGAAGATAAGACTCCATCCAGGTACATTCAAAAGAATCATCCAGAATCTCAAATTTTGGGGCAGAAAGAGGCAGGTATACAAACAAGAAGAACAATTGCAGAAGCCTCAAGCTATTTGGCATTGCTCTCCTCCACTGAACCATAAAATGTAAAAGAGGCATGCAAAGATGAATGTTGGGTCAAGGAAATGGATGAAGAACTTTAGCAAATTGAAAAGAATAACACTTGGGAGTTGGTTCCTAGACCCAAAGATAAGAATGTCGTAGGGACAAAATGGATATTCAAAAACAAGTTGAATGAAAATGGGGAAGTTATTAGAAACACGTCTAGCCTTGTTTGTAAAGGGTATGCTCAACAAGAAGGAATAGACTTTGAAGAAACTTTTGCTCCCGTTGCTAGACTTGAGGCCATCCGAATGTTACTTGCTCTCTCAGGCTTTCAGAAATTCAAATTATTTCAAATGGACATGAAATCAGCATTTCTGAATGGAGACTTAGAAGAAGAAGTGTATATTGAGCAACCAGCTGGATTCATCCTTGGAAATGATCCAAAACTTGTATGCAGACTTAAGAAGGCCCTCTATGGTCTTAAACAAGCTCCAAGGGCTTGGTATTACCGTCTGGACAAATATCTTCATCAACAAGGTTTCTCAAAAGGATCAGCAGATAGAAACCTTTATATAAAAAATGAAAATAAAAAATTGCTAATACTTGTTGTATATGTTGATGATATTATTTTTGGCAACAATGAAGAAACTATGAGTCAAAGCTTTGCCTTGGTGATGCAGAAAGAATTTGAAATGTCCTTTCTTGGAGAACTAACATATTTTCTTGGATTACAAATCCAACAAAATGAAGGCGATATCTTTTTATCTCAAACCAAGTACCTCAAGAAAATTTTGAAGAAGTATGGCATGGAAGATTCGAAACCAGTATGTACCCCCATGGTTACAGGATGCATCCTCAGTGCAAACGATGAATCAACAGCAGTGCATCAACCAACTTATAGATCCGTGATTGGAAGTCTTCTCTATTTAACAGGTACCTCACCAGACATCATGCATGGAGTAGGAATAGTTGGAAGATTTCAGGAAAATCCTAAGGAAAATCCTAAGGAAACTCATCTTCAGGCAGTAAAGAGAATTTTCAAGTATCTTCAAGGAACTCAAAACTATGGCCTGTGGTATCCGAGAGATACAGATCTCACTCTTCATGCTTATACAGATGCAGATTGGGCTGGAAGCGTGGATGACAGAAAAAGCACAAGTGGCGGTGCATTCTTTAAGGGTTCCAGATTAGTATCTTGGTTCAGCAAGAAACTGAGTTTGATTGCCTTATCTACAACTGAAGCAAAATATGTGGCTGCCGCATCTTGTTGCACTCAACTCCTTTGGATGATGCAAACTTTGCAGGATTTTCAAATCACTTGTACTCCACCTATCTCCATCATATGTGATAATACAAGTTCTATCAATATCTCAAAGAATCTTTTCATGCATTCAAAGACTAAGCACATACCGATCAAGTATCGTTTTCTTCAGGAACAAGTATTGGAACAAAAGGTCAAATTGGAGTATGTTCCCTCTAAGGAACAAGTTGCTTATATTATCACCAAACCACTGCCTAGGGAAACTTTTGAATACCTCAGGCAGAAGTTGGGAGTAGTTGATGCATCATCTTGCTGTTGAAACTTGTCTGTTTCAGAGAAAAATGGGTGTACGTGAGTTGCCTGAGGAGGATCCACGCCAGTTTATGGAGAGACATTCACGTATATGTCAGTTTGAAAGAAATCAGTGGGGACAATCTCTGGTTGAAGATAGTCTGATATGGGTCTAATGGAGACCATCTGGCATAGGTTCAGGGGGAGCGGATAATCTTCTGATAATGCATTGTTGGCATCACATTAGAAGCTCTTGGTTCAGGTTCACAACCGTTGATCTTAGGTGGAACAAATGCAGAAGTAGAACGGAAGGAAAACATGGTTGTTGATCTGAATAGTGATTGACAGATGCTGCTGATATCAGTTATTGATGAATTCAATAAGTCTTGCTCTAGATATTTCGTCTCTATGTCATGTATCTTATTTTTATGGTGTTAAGGTCATGTAACGGCCTATTTGGGTTTCCTCACTATGCCTGGGATGAATGATGTAATGTACTTGGTTGTCATATGTAAATTTTTGATGTATCCCCACTTGGTTGGGTGATGTATGTATGTATAAAGTATTTTGGTGGTAGGAAGGTCTTTTATGATGTATAAGTCATGATTCTTCGTGAAGAACATCTTTTTGCAGATTTTGCCTACAGTCAGGCGGAGCATGGTTAGCATAGCAGAGTAGAGATTTCAGCATGTACTCAGGGGGAGCACCACCCTTTGCCCTTGATGACAAAGGGGGAGAATGACTTTGAGGATCTTGGGGTTACCATCAAGTCCAAAGGGGATATTGTTGGCATTATGGCACAGGTTTGGAGCTATGGCACAGGTGTTGTCCTTGATGGCAACTCACTTTGGTGACAGATCTCAGTTTAGGCTCTTAGAATGAAGGAAAAGATATATACGCAGGTTCACCTAGACGAAGGCGCGTATACACGTGGGGTACACGTTACAAAGGCACATATGCATATATACGCACTTTCACACAAGGAAAAGCATGTACATGTTGGAGAACTTACTTTTGGTCTGTGGTATTTAGTCCTTGGTAATTGAACCTATGGTTTTGGGCCATGGTATCTCGCCAAGAGTGCTGATCCCAACTATTGGGTCCATGGTATTGTTTTGTTATGGTTTTGGACCGTGGTATTGTGGAAGGCCTAAGACTATAAAAGAGGAAGGAGATCATTTGGCAAAGCATGATCTGAATTATTGAATATCTAAAAAAGTGCTAGATCTGAAATATTGATTGGGTTATGGTGAAAATCTGGATCTGAATGGAGGAGGAACCTTAGCGCAAAGAGAAGGATAAGTTCTATTGATGGGTCATAATCTTAAGGCTTGAATAATAGTATCTTTGTATGATTTTGATCCGTTATATGTGGCACATGCTTGATCTATAAATCTGGTGATCTGGGTTAATTAAGGTCTAAATATCTGAAATTATCCTTTATAGATCTGTACACAGGTTCAGTGAAGTGAAGGCGCGTATACATGCTGGTTCTGTGAGTAAAAACAACGTATACGCAGGTTGGTCCTAACATAGAAGCGTATGCATGCAGGTTTCTGGTTACTAAAGTAGCGTACATCTCTTGAGTTGTGTTCTAGCTGCTTTTGTTTATTTTTGCAGTGTTCTGGGTTCATAATTTGGTGTGTGGTTACTGTTACTGTGCTCTGGGTACAACTGTCGGAGAAGTGTCTTCTTGATTCAGTTATAATTGGTGAAAAGGAGATTGTTTGATTCTAAATACATCCAGATCTTGCACAATCAAGGGATTGAGTATGCCAATGAGTTTGCTCACGTATTGGCCCACATTATAGCTTGTGCTCACGTCCAACAAAGTGTGAGTGACTATTTTGCAGGTGAAAAACGAGTTTGGTGAGCCATTCTCATCAGTTCTTGAGCAGGTATTGAGCTGTGGAGGCAGGCAAGCAGTGGGATAGATTCAGAGATCAAATCTGAGCTGTATTGTGTGTAACAGGTGGAGCTGGTACTGGATTGCTTGTGATAAGCATTGTACTTTCTAATGTTACATGATTCAATCAATATAATATACAGATAGTTGGGGTTTTTAGCGAGATGCTTTCCCCGGGATACATACTGTGTTTATGAGTTTGATTGATGCTTCTATGTGTGCATGTGAATGTTTCTGCTTCTGTAAATTGATGATCAACGTAGAGGAGATTATGTATTATACATGTTCCGCTTATAATTGTATGATCAGGATAATCTCCATTGAATATGTGTTAAATTATTCAAAAATTTCTACACTAAATAGATGAATATAATCATGCTCCCCTATGCACATGCTGAATTCTTTGATTAAACTCCCTCTTTGTGCATGTTCTTATATCGTTGTACATGTTGTCATGCAAAAATTGTCCATGCTCCCCCTAAGCACATGCAGAGTCTGCAAAAATATTTTCCAAAAGAATAGCGTGACTCTATAACTCAACTATGTGCGTTTGACCTTCCTATCACCAATGACTCATACATACATCAATCTCCCAATCAAGCGGGGAACAAATTACATCATTTGTCTAATAGGACTCATTCAAATGTATGAGAAGTCATATCACACCCTAAACGTTTACATGACTTAAGAAAAAAATGGTATACATATCTAAAGCCATAGCTGGACTCAGCAACCATCATGCCAAGAATGCCGAATGCATGTGAAGGATAATGCTCCCCATGAACCTGTGCTACCTGTGAATTGTTAACAAGTAATTAATCAAGGCATCTTTGTCAGTTAAATAAAAATTAATGAAAAAAACATATCGTTAGATTGTAATCATCAACATCAAACATAGAACCCATATCAGAGTCTAACACACTATTTTTCCTATAATAAAAGAAAACATATACACTTCTTCAGCCAGAGAAACTCACATGTATATGTGACTATAATTCATGAAACCTGTGTATAATAACCTTCCTCTAAAAAAATGGATTTAACAGAAGGATGATGCAGCAACTACTCCTAGCTTTCATCTGAGATATTCAAATGTTTCTTTGGGTAGTGGTTTAGTGACTATATCAGTAACCTATTCTTTAGAAGGGACTTACTCCAATTTGACCTTTTGTTCAAGCACTTATTCTTGTAGAAAATGGTACTTGATGGGTATGTGCTTGGTCTTGGAGTGCATGACTGGATTCTTTGGAATACTTATTGCACTTGTATTATAACATAGAATGGAGATGGGCAGAGTACATGTGATTTGAATGTCTTGCAAAGTTTACATTATCCAAAGTAGTTGTGTGCAACAAGATGAAACGGCCACATATTCTGCTTCATCTGTAGATAAAGCAACTAAACTTTGCTTCTTGCTGAACCAAGACACTAACCTGGAACACATATAGAATGCACCACCACTAGTGCTTTTTCTATCATCAACACTTCCTACCCAATCTGCATCTGTATATACATGAAGAGTAAGATCTACATCTCTAGGATATCATAGTCCAAAGTCCTAAGTTCCTTGAAGATATGTGAAAAATCTTTTGACTGCCTAAAGGTGTGATTCCTTTGGATTTGCTTGGAACCTTCCAACTATTCCTACTGCATGCATGATGTCAAGTTGGGTACTTGTTAGATAAAGAAGACTGCCAATCATGGATGTGTAAGTTGGTTGATGTACTATTGCTAATTCATAATTTTAGCTGAGACTG
Source organism: Pinus tabuliformis (assembly GCA_031772625.1). Lineage (NCBI taxonomy): Eukaryota > Viridiplantae > Streptophyta > Pinopsida > Pinales > Pinaceae > Pinus > Pinus tabuliformis. The sequence continues at coordinate 365,464,805 of CM062819.1, forward strand.
CATCATATTACCATTGGAGTACGTACAGGTTTAGAATCTTCCATTCTATACTTTTTCAAGATCTTCTTGAGATATTTGTTTTTTGAAAGAAAAAAACCATCTTTAGTTTTCTAAACTTGTAGACCAAGAAAATAGGTAAGTTCACCAAACAAGGACGTTCCAAATTCTTGTTGCATTACTGAAGAAAAATTCTGACCCATGGATTCTTCATTGCTACCAAAACTGATATCATCAACATAAACAATAATAATTAGTAATTTATCATTTTCAATCTTTTTATATAAATTGATATCTACAAAACCTTTTGTAAAACCTTGCTGTTGTAGATATTTGTCAAGGTGGTAATACCAAGCCCTTGGAGCCTGTTTCAGAGCATAGAGAGAATTTTTGTGTCTGCATACAAGTTTTGCGTCATTTCCAAGAATGAATCCTTCTTGATGTTCAATATAAACTTTTCTTCTAAATATCCATTAAGGAAGGCTGATTTTACATCCATTTGGTATACTTTGAATTTCCAAAAACTAGAAAGAGCAAGAAACATTATTATGGATTCAAGTTTGGCAACAGGTACAAAAGTTTCTTCAAAATCTATACCTTCTTTTTTAGCATACCCTTTAGAAATAATTCTGTCCTTGTTTCTAATGACTTGTCCATTTTCATTCAGCTTGTTCTTGAATATACATTTAGTTCCTATAATATTTTTATCATGAGGTCTAGGAACTAATTCCCAAGTATCAATTTTTTCAATTTGCTCAAGTTCTTTATCCATGGCCTTGACCCAACATTCATCTTTGCATTCTTCATTTACATTTTGAGGTTCGGTCGAGGATAGTAATGCTAGATAGCTTGAGGTCCCTGTAATAGTTCTTCTTGTCTATACACCAGACTCCCTTTCTCCTAAAATTTGACTTTTTGGATGATTTTTCTGAACATACCTGGACGGAGCCTTTTCTTCTATCATTATATCTTATTTTGGTGCTTCATTGGTTTCTTCTTCAATATAATTTTGATTTGATGTGGGAAAGTAATCCCCATATTCCTCATTGTAATAACCTTCGGTTGATTTTATCTGTTTTGGATTTCTAAATGCTTCATCAACTACAACATCAATGCTTTCAACAATTTTCCCAAGTATTTTATTATAACATTTATATCCTTTACTTCTAGAAGAATAACCAAGAAGAATCCCTTCATTTGCTCTGGGTTCAAAATTAGCAAGTTTTTCATCAGTCCTTTTGATAAAACATTTTCTTCCAAAAACTTTAAAGTATTTTATAGTAGGAGTCTTACCATACCAAAGTTCATGTGGAGTTTGAGTGCTATTTACCCCAACATTTGCTTTGTTGAGAATAGTCATGGCAGCAAATGTAGCTTCACCCCAGAAGGTTGCAAGAGTTCCAAATTCATCTAGCCTAGCTCGAGCCATTTCTTGAACCAATATGTTCATCCTCTATACCACACCATTTTGCTGAGGAGTTCTTGTGGTGGAGAATTGCCTTTTTATTCCATGTTTCTCACAAAATTCAAAGAATTCATCTGATACAAATTCCCCTCCTCGATCAGATCTGACACATTTTATTTTTCAATCTAATTCATTTTCAACCAAAGCTTTGAAGGCTTGGAACTATCCAAATGCTTCATCTTTATGATTTAGAAGACCTATCCAAAACATTATGGAAAAATCATAAATGAACAAAATAAAGTATTCTTCTCCATGAGGTGACTTTTTCCTTGTTGGTCAACATAAATCAGTATGGATAAGTTCAAGAGGCTTACTAGCTAACCCTTCTTTTTCTGTGAAGTGAACCCTAGTTTGATTACCGATTTGACATGGTTTGCATATTTTATTTTCTGGGATGTTGATATTTGGAATATCACGAACAACCTTGAGTCTGCATGTTTTTCTTATTTGAGAAAATCTTAGATGTCCCAATCTTCTATGCCACAACCATTTTTCATCATTTTTTCTTGTATAGCACTATTTTTTTCCTCCCTTGAGTATGTATAAGTTGATTGGAGTTCTTCTACCTTTGATCACGGTCTCTCATGTATCAAGCTCACGAAAAACACATCCATTTGATCAAAACACCACTTCATTTCCTTGATCACACATTTGACTGACACTCAATAGGTTATGCTTTAAACCATCTACATACATAACATTTATAGTTTTAACATTTTCTTTCAAGAAAACAGAACCTTTGCCTTCTATGACAGCTAGAGTGTCATTTCCAAATGAGACATTCTTTTCCTTTTCTAAGGCATTATATGAGTGAAATTTCTCTTTGTCACCTATCATATGTTTGGAGCATCGATTGTTGATGTACCATTGATTTTCTTGTCTTTCTGCATACAAGGCTACCACATCTTTCTTTTTGAGATTCTTTCCTTCTCCATATCTTGGGATTTAATGGTGTTTGCTCCTTCTCACGTGTTTGCCGAAATTTTCTCCTGCATTCAGATTATGCACGACCAAAGTTGTTACAAATTGAGCATTCTATTTCATTTTCAAGAGGAGAAAAGTTATTATAGGAACTTATCTTGATCCCTGTTACATTCCTTTGATTTCATACTTCTACAGTCATGATCGTTTTGTAAGCAACGCATTTAGCAGCTCTGTGCCCAAAATTATGACATGAAAAAAATTTCCCAGTAAAGAAGTTTCTGTGACTATCAAACCTATTTACCTGTTGATTGTAGTTTCTATTGATATTCATCTTTGGAGAAAATTAAGTATAATTTTCCTGGGGTTGGCTTCTATTGATATTAATCCTTGGAGAAAATTGAATATGATTTACCTGGTGATCAGACTTAGCCTTTTCTGATGATTGTCATACTGTTCATTGGTCTTTGTTGCATCTAGATAGCTCTTGGTGGAGGTTGACAGCCTCTAAGATTGAGATGATTCATCAATATATCCAAGACCTGTCTTCATCAGAGGAGAATGCTAAACTTTGATAATTTCATTTAAATTTTCTGATCCTTTATCAAATCCAAGATTGAGAGATTTTGTTTTCTCAAGATATTTTCTTAGACCTACAATTCCACATTCTAGTTTTTCATTGTGTTTTTCTTTTCAACAAGTTGGTATGTCAAAGTATCTATGATCATATTCTTTTCTTCTAAATAGCTTTTGAGTTTAGAGATTTCTTCATGAAAGTTTTCCTCTTCTAAAGCATCCCAAAAATCATCATTGTCATAAGCCATGAGAAGTCTATAATCATCAGTATTAAATAGACCATCACTATCCTCTTCTAAACTATCCCAAAAATCATCGCTATCAGAAGCCACAAAAAGTTTGTAATCTTGACCATTTTCAGCTTCATAACTATTAGATAAACCATTTCTATCTTCATGAATATAGTAACTCGTTCTACTCACAACTTGTTTCCTATTCCCTTTTGCATATTCCTTTCCTTTTTCATATTTATCTTTATGAGGAGATCGGGAAGCATAATGACCAACTCTACCATAAGAAAATCATTTGAAAGGTAGCTTACCTTTGAACCTTCCAGAACCTTGTTGAAGCTTCTTGACAAAATTTACCTCATCTTCTTCTTCTGAAATGTGTCCTAATTCATTGTGTTCTTCCTTTTATTTTCCTTTTGCTGAAGCTTTAAATGCGGCTTCTCTCATATCTCATGGACCTCCTTTTCTCATCTCAAAAGCAGTTAAGATTCCGTGAAGCTCTGTCATAGTGATATTCTACAGATCATGTTTTTCTTCTATGGAAGACACTTTTGATTCAAATTTAGCAGACAAGGATCACAAAATTTTCTCAACTAAGGTAACTTCCTTTATTTCTTCACCCAGATTCTTCATGAAACTAACAACCTCATCTATACGTAACTAGCTATACTCTCATCAATATGGATCTTAAGATTTTCATATTGTATATTGAGAGTTTTAAGCTTAGCACATTTTACCTGAGCATCTCCTTCATAGCTCTAAACGATTTTGTCCCATATACCTTTGGCTGATTTGAGCTGCATGACTTTGACAAACTTTGATTGTGACAAACTTCCCAATAAAGTACTGACAACTTTGGCATTGGTTTCATATTTCGTTTTACCTACCGTGTCTATAGGAATTCTTATTGGAAATTTATATCCTCCTTCCACAATTTCCCAGACATTTATTCGAAGAGATTGTAGATAGGCTGTGGTTCTTATTTTCCAATAAACAAAGTTACTCCCATCGAAGATTGGCGGTCTGATGGATCCCATGTTTTCGTGATTGTTCATCTGGATGGATCTTCCTTCAGGCGATAAAGATTCTTTTGAAGGACCTGCTCTAATACCAATTATTGGAAACAATACTGAGAGGGGGGTGAATTAGTATTATCAGATCAATAATTTTATTTCTCAAACAGATTTATATACGCTACTTCAATGAAGTGAACTAATGTGTACACGCAACTGTGATTAGATAAACCAGGGTATATCCAGAGAATTTGTGATTTAGAAAAATTATCATGTGTTGATCTTAAACCAGTACAACAGTAATTTTTTAGATAGTGTAGTAAAAGATGAATAAAGAATCACACATAATCAACACACGTGAACACCAAGATTTAGGGTGGAAACCAAATGTGGTTTAAAACCACCTGCTATTGTCGTCTCTGTCTTCTTTTAATAATAAGAAAATATGTTTTCAATCTTGTACTGGTGCAAACTAATACTAGTACGCAGGCACCCACCCGCAGATGGCTACAACCTTCTCTTGTTTCCCAGCTCCTACTGGAAGGGAGCTGCAACCCCCGAGCTCTTGTACAATCCAATTTGTTAACCAGTACATAGGCACCGACCTAAAAAAGGCTACGACCTCCTCTCTTCTTCCAGGGACCATGTTTCATGAATTTTCAGACTGGATACTCCTGTATCACAACACCACAATCTGAAGGCCACGTTTCATTCAATTTTCATATTGGACCCATCAAAAACTTTTAAACTTAAACTACGTCAACCAGCATTCACTTAATATGAACAATCAGATCACTGACACCAGAACATTGTGCTGAACCCAGAAACCTGCATCATCATTAAGAACCAGCTATAACCTCAAAAACCATGCATCAGATTGTATACGCTACTTGGCTAAACCCAAACTGTGTGTATATGCTACTTGCATTGATGAAACCTACGTATACCTTTAAAACTACTGCAAACATAAACTTTTCAATCAAGTATGTACCAACCAGTAATATACTCAATATCTATGGTCAACTTACAAAGCTTTATACAAGCAGCGACAGAGATCACTTCTTGTCAATTATACAATCAATTAATCAAATACCAGCCTCCTTATGCATTCAATTTTACATTCAAACCTAAGAAGACTTTTGTTAGAAAAATATATACTACAGAGCAATGGAACACATAAAATATTGCAAAAGTATAAACACAGAAAACACATAAAACAAGAGAGACACAGATATACATGGTTCACCCAGTTTCGGCTACATCCATGGAGAAACAGCCAGTCCTTCTTTTATTATATTATCCAGCAAACTGAAGAGATACAAGCTACAACAGATCCTTTGTAACACCCTCTTCACTCTCAATCTCCTCTGTCTTCATCACTCAGAATCCAGATGTCCATAGACACAATACAATTCCCTCATATATAGTGAGGGGTTGCTTTCTAGGCAAAAAACCATAAATTAAACATAACTTATACCATCAGATCATCCACCTAATGAACAACCCAGATTGACTAGAAATTATTAGACTTTTATAAGGCAATTTCACATCTATATTTAGCTTTGGGGACACTACCCCAGAACCCCTGCCGGGGAACTACTGGCCCCCGAACCCCCCAACCAGGGGAGATTTACCGCCCCAAACCGCCACGGGGGGAGCAAGTCCCCCTTGCACCCCCTCACATGGAGGGGCATACAGTTTTCTTGTGGTATACATCCGGATGAAACCTTTGAATACAAAAGATAATTAGGCTCCAGACCCAATAGTCTCCCACTTGGAGAGTTATTATAGCAACTCTACCACTGCTTCATTTCCTAAACAATGACTCCACTTTGGACCAGGTTGTTTCTCATCTTCTTCATCATACTTGAAGAACAATTGAAACTGAGCAGATCCTCAGTTTCTCCCTGGTTACAACTTTTGTTAACATATCTGTAGTATTATGGCTAGTGTGTATCTTTTCTAGCTTCAATCGTCCATCTTCCAATGCTAACCGTGAAATGGTACTTGAGCTGTGTATGTTTAGTCTTGGAATGAAATGCATATTTCTTTGCAAGATGTATGGTACTCTGGCTATCACTGTATAACCTGCCAAACTCCTGCTTCTTGCCCAATTCATCTAGAAACCGTTGTAACCAAATCATTTCTTTACTAGCCTCTGTAGCAGAAACATACTCTTCTTATGTTGTTGAAAGCGCAACAACACTTTGGATTTTTGAAACCCAACTAACAGTTGTTCCACCTACAGTAAACACATACCATGTTGTGCTCCTCTTGTTATCTCTATTACTGGCCATATTTGCGTCAACATATCTCTGTAGAGCAATGTTTGAACCACCAAACCATAATGCTTGATTTGTGGTACCTCTCAAATACTTGAGAATCCACTTCACTGCCATCCAATGTTCTTTTCCTGGATTGTTCATGTACCTGCTTACAAATCCCACTGCATGTACAATATCAGGCCTTGTGCAGACCATTGCATACATTAAGCTTCCAACTGCTGATGCATATGGAACTTTAGACATATGAGCCATTTCTTCCCTTGTCTTGGGACATGCCTCCTTAATTAATTTGAAGTGGCTAGGAAAAGGTATACTAACTGGTTTTGCATTTTGCATATTACACATTTTCAACACCTTTTCTATGTACTCACTTTGAGACAATGTTAATATGTGATTCTTCCTGTCTCTAGTTATTCTCATACCAAGGATTTGTTTTGCAACACCAAAATTCTTCATTGCAAATGAGTTTGCCAATTTCCTTTTGAGCACATTTATTTCCTGCATGTTAGAACCTACAACAAGCATATCATCTACATACAATAACAATATAATATAGCTGCCATCATTTTGCCTTTTGAGATAAACACAATGATCAGAGTGACATCTAGTATAACCTTGCTCATACGTAAACCTGTCAAATTTTAGATACCACTACCTTGGAGCCTATTTTAAGCCATACAAGCTCTTCTTCAACCTGCACACTAGTTTCTCCTTCCCTTTTACCTCATATTCTTGTGGCTGTTGCATATATATCCTTTCCTCCAAATCCCCATGGAGAAAGGTTGTCTTTACATCTAATTGCTCAGGATGCAAATCTTCAGCTGCTACTAGACATAAAATAGTTCCAATTGAAGTCATTTTAACAATAGGAGAAAATATTTCATCAAAATGAATACCTTTCTTTTTTGCAAACCCCTTCACCACAAGTCTAGCTTTGTACCCCTATCTTCCTCCATCTTATTTCTTCATCCTGTAAACCCATTTATTCTGCAATGCTGTTTTACCTACAAGCAACCCGACTAAGTCCCATGTCTGGTTATGTGCTAAGGATTACATCTCTTCTTTCATGTCTTGCTCCCACTTCTTCCTGGTTTCTACCTGCACTGCCTCTTCATAACATTCTGGTTCACCAGAATCAGTCGACAATACGTAATATAATGAAGGAGAGTATCGTTCATGGGGTCTACTTATCCTGGTAGATCTTCTAACATGACTTTCAAGTGTTTGAAGTTCTTATTGCTATTGTGGTTGTTGTTCTGGCTGTTGATCATTATGATTTTCATGCACCATCATTTTTCATGTGATATCGTCAAGCACTGCGTATTCTCTGTTTTCTTTTTCCTGTTTCTTTTCCTACAACTGATTCTTATACAATACCTTTTCATTGAATATTACATCTCTGCTCCTAATTATTTTGTGATTTTCATAATCATATAAGGGATAACCAAAATCATTAACACCATATGCAATAAAGGCACATTTCTTTGATTTTGCCTCAAGCTTTATTCTATTTTCTTTGTTAATGTGGAAAAAGGCTTCACAACCAAAAGTCTTCAAAAAGGAGTAGTTTACCCTTTTACCTATCCATGCCTCCTCTAGAATACCACCATCCAAGGATCTTTAAGGCCCCTTGTTTATTAGTGTTGGCATTTTGGCATAGATGTGGCGCTATGGTACAGGTGTTGTCCTTGATGGCAACTCACTTTGGTGACAGATCTCAGTTCAAGTGCTCAGAATGAAGGAAATCTTGTATACGCAGGTACACCTTGACAAAGATGCGTATACACGCGGTTTATACGTTCCGAAGTCACGTATGCGTATACATGCACTTTTATGCACATAAAAGCGCGTACATGATGGGAAACTTATTTTTGGTCCGTGGTTGTTAGTCCTTGGAATTTGAAACTTTGGTTGTGGACCATGGTATCTCGGCAGAAGAGTTGAACCCAGGTTTTCGGCCCTTGGTATTGGTTTATTATGGTTTTGGACCGTGGTATTGAGGAAGGCCTAAAACTATAAAAGAGGAAGTAAATCATGTGGCAAGGTATCATCTGAATTATTGAATATCTGATATTGTGATAGATCTGGAATACGGGTGATTAGGTTATGGTGCAGATCTAGATCTGAATGAAGGTGGAACCTGAGCGCAAGAAGGATAAGGACTATTGATGGATCTAAATCTCAAGGCTTGAACATTGGTATCTCTGTATAATTTTGATCCGTTATATGTGGCGCACTCTTGATCTATAAATCTGGGCTAACTAATGTCTGAATGCTTGAAAGAATAAATTATCCTTTATAGATCTGTACGCAGGTTTAGTGAATTGAAGGTGCGTATATACGCATTTTCTATGAATGAAAGACGCGTATACGCAGGTTGGTTGTGGTACAGAAGCGTATACTCGCAGGTTGATGAACAGAGAAGTAGCGTATATGTCTTGATTTATTTTCTAGCTGCTTCTGTTTTATTGCTGCAGTGTTCTGGGTTCAGAATTGGTGTTTGATTACAGTTACTGTGTTCTGGGATCAGTGGTCAGAGAAGTGCTTAGTTGTTTCAGCCCTCAATTGGTGAAAAGGAGTTTGGGTTATGCAGAAATTCTTGATGTTTGATTAATGTTATTTGTGGATCCAGTCTGAAAATTAATGAAACGAGGTCCCTGAAAGCAAAGAGAAGGTTGTAGCCTTCTGCAGGTAGGAGCCTGTGTACTAGTATCTCAAGCTAGTACAAGAACTAAGGGGGTTGGAGCTCCCTTCCAGGGAATCTGGAAAACGAGAGAGAGTTGTAGCTCTCTGCAGGGTGCAGCCTGTGTACTGGTAAAGTCTGCTCCAGTACAAGAAATTGTAAAGAGAAGTTTCTAATTAAAAGAAGATAGAGACGAATTGCAGCAGGGGGTTTTCACTCACATTGGGTTTCCTCCTTATATCTTGTGTTCTTGTGTGTGACTGTCTTCTGCTCTGTTTCACTGTTTCTGGTACTATTTATGTGCATCTGAATGACAGATTAATAACTAACATCTGAAAGATATTTCAAATTATAAGTCTGATTTATATACGCGGTTTTCTTTATCTGTAGTTGCGTATATACGCGGGTTGTATTAACTGAAGTAGCGTATATCATCTGGAATTTAAAAAGGAAATATTTGGCTTGATAATACTGATTCACCCCCCCTCTTAGTATTATTTCCAACAATTGGTATCAGAGCAGGTCCTTCAGAGAAGCTTGATTGCTTGAAGGAAGATCATTCATCATGAGCAACTATGAGAGGGAAGCATCAATCAGGCCTCCAATTTTTTATGGGACAAACTTCAATTATTGGAAGGTAAGAGTTACTGCCTATCTTCAATCTCTTGGTACAGAAGTATGGGATATCATAGATACAGGCTACACTTTTCCTTCAGCTACTCCTACAGATGCGGTCGAGAAGAAGAAATATGAAACAAATGCTAAAGCAGTCAATACTCTGCTAGGATGCTTATCTCAAACAGAATTTGTGAAGGTCATGCAATATAAATCTGCAAAAGAAATATGGGACAAGATTGTCTTGAGCTACGAAGGAGATGAACAGGTAAAGCGTGCTAAACTTCAAACCCTCAGAATTCAATATGAGAATCTCAGAATGTATAATGATGAAAGTGTGGCTAACCATTTCCTTCGGGTAGATGAGATTGTTAATTGCATGAAAAACTTGGGTGAAGAAATAAAAGAGGCTATTGTGGTTGAAAAGGTTCTAAGATCTTTGTCCCCCAAGTTTGAATCTAAAGTGTCTGCTATAGAAGAAAAGGAAAATCTACGAACACTTACTATGTCTCAGCTACACGGAATTCTAACTGCTTATGAAATGAGGAAAGGAGGTCCATCTGACAGGAGAGAAGCTGCCTTCAAGGCTTCAGGAAAAGGAGAGTACTATGAATCAGGACATGGGTCAGAAGAAGAATAAGAATCAAATTTTGTCAGAAATCTTCAACGGGGTGTTGGACGGTTCAGAGGTAAGTTTCCCTTCAAATGCTTTGCTTGTGGAAGAGTAGGTCACTATGCTGCCAAATGTCCTCATAAGGATAAGATCGACAAGGGAAAGGAACCTATTAGATGGAACAAGAAACAAAACGCAAATAAGAAGAGCTACTACACTCATGAAGATAGTGATGGTCTATCAAATAGTGATGAAGATGAACGAGGTAATGACTATAAACTGTTAATGGCATTTGAAGATGATGATTATATGGATGCTATAGATGTGGGTAGCCTTTATGAAGAAATTACTAGACTCAAGAGATGTATAGAAGAAAAGAATATGATCATTGATACTCTACAATTTCAAATTGATGAAAAGGAAAAACATCTTGAAAAATTAGAAGGTGAAATTGTTGGCCTTAGAAAAGAGATTGAGAAAACAAAGGCTATTAATCTCAAATTTGTCAAAGGATCTGAAACTCTAGATGAGATCATCAATGTATAGCGTTCTCCACTAAACAAGATAGGTTTAGGGTATAATGGAGAAACTTCTCAAGCATCCACCTCAAAGAGTTATCTTGATGCAGCAAGAAGAAATGAGCAAAAGCACAATGGAGATCACCAGGTAAAGCAGGGACGAATTACATCAAGAACAAACAAAGACTATCAGGTAAACCAGGGGCAATCCTTCTTAAGGGTGAACAAAAGCTACAACCAGCCACAAGTAAAATCTTCTCAATTTGCTTCAAGAATGGATGACAATAGAAATTACAATCATTTGGCTGGTAGATTTGATAACCGCAGAAGTTTCTTCAATGGAAAATGCTTCTCTTGCCATAACTTTGATCACAAAGCAGCTCAATGTGTCGCATATAAAACAATCATGACTAGAGAAGCTCAAAAGCAAAGAAGTATGACTGGGATTACAAAAAGGACCTATAACAACTTTTCGGCTCTTGAAAATGAAGTTGAATGTTCTATTTGCAATAACTCTGGTCATGAAGATTCTGAATGCAGAAGCAGGTTTCAGTAGACAAAGGAACAAGCCTCAAGCACCAAAACATGGAGAATAAAGGAACCACAAACAGAAAGATGTGGGATAGCATTTTATGTAGAGGGACAGGAAAATCTATGGTACATTGACAGTGGATGTTCGAAGCATATGACAAGTGATAAAGAAAAACTTGAGCCATATTCTGCTCTAGAAAAGGGAAAGAAAGTTTCTTTTGGAAATGATAGTCCTGCAACTATAAAAGGAAAAGGCATTGCTCAGTTAAAAGAAAAGGTCAAGGCTGGAAATGTTTTGTATGTTGATGGATTGAAACATAATCTTCTAAGTGTCAGCCAGATGTGTGATCAAGGAACCGAGGTGATATTTAGAACAAATGGATGTCTTGTTCGTGATCTTGATACAGGTAAAACGGTGATCAAATGTAAAAGAACTCCAAATAATCTATACATATTTGAAGAAGGACAATAGCAATTCTATCTAAGCAAGGATGATGAACACTAGTTATGGCATCGAAGGTTGGGGCATCTAAGATTTTCACAAATAAGGAAAGCATGTAGATATCAGGCAGTTCGCGATCTTCCAGATATCAAAATTCCAGACAACACCATATGCAAATCATGCCAGTTTGGAAAGCAAACCAGAACTAACTTTCCAGAAAAGGAAGGATTAGCTAGCATGCCTCTTGAGCTAGTTCATACAGATACATGTGGTCCATTCAGGAAAAGGACACCTAGAGGAGAAGAATACTTGATATTATTCATTGATGATTTCTCCAGGTTTGTCTGGTTAGGACTTATGAAGCACAAAGATGAAGCATTCGAAAAATTCAAATCCTTCAAAGCCTTGGTTTAAAATGAATCAGGATACAAAATTAAGTGCCTCAGATCCGACAGAGGTGGGGAGTTTACCTCAAATGAATTTTTCGATTTCTGTGAAGAACATGGGATAAGAAGAGAATTCTCTACAGCTAGAACTCCTCAGAAGAATGGAGTTGTGGAAAGAATGAACAGAACTGTCCAACAAATGGCTCGTGCTATGCTTGATGAGTCGGGAACTCCCGAAACTTTCTAGGGTGAAGCTGCACATGCTGCGATTGTTATTCTCAACAAAACAAATGTCTGGGTGAAGAGCACTCAAACCCCTCATGAGCTCTGGTGTGGTGAGACTCCTTCGGTAAAGCACTTCAAAATCTTTGGGAGCAAATGTTATATTAAGAATACTGATGAGCAACTTGGCAAACTTGAACCTAGAGCAGATGAAGGCATTCTTCTTGGTTATTCTCCACATAGCAAAGCATACAAGTGCTACAATAAAAGACTTGGCAGAATTGTTGACAGCATTGATGTAGTGGTTGATGAGAAGGGATGCATTCCTAGGCAAGTACATCATGAAGACATCGAAGAAGATGAAGGCTACCCTCAAAGACAGAATGATGAAGAAGAAGAACCTCAAGAAGAACCAGAGGAGCAGAAAAGAATAGAAGAGAAGACTCCATCCAGATATGTTCAGAAGAATCATCCAGAATCTCAGATTGTGGGGCAGAAAGAAGCAAGTGTACAAACAAGAATAACAGTTGCAGAAGCTTCAAGCTATTTGGCATTACTCTCCTCCACTGAACCACAAAATGTGAAAGAGGCATGCAAAGATGAATATTGGGTGAAAGCAATGGATGAAGAACTTGAGTAGATCGAAAAGAACAACACATGGGAGCTGGTTCCTAGACCAAAGGATAAGAATGTTATCGGAAAAAAATGGGTCTTCAAAAATAAATTGAATGAAAATGGAGAAGTAATTAGAAACAAGGCCAGACTTGTTTGTAAAGGGTATGTGCAGCAAGAAGGAATAGACTTTGAAGAAACCTTTGCTCCTGTTGCAAGACTTGAGGCCATCCGAATGTTCCTTGCTCTCTCAAGCTTTCAAAACTTCAAAGTATTTCAAATGGACGTGAAATCAGCCTTTCTGAATGGAGACTTGGAAGAAGAAGTATACATTGAGCAGCCAGATGGCTTTATCCTTGGAAATGATCCAAATCTTGTATGCAAACTTAAAAAGGCTCTCTATGGGCTTAAACAAGCTCCAAGGGCTTGGTACTATCGGTTGGACAAATACCTTCATCATCAAGGATTTTCAAAAGGATCAGCAGATAGCAATCTATATATAAAAATTGAAAATAACAAATTGCTAATACTTGTTGTGTATATAGATGATATTATCTTTGGGAGCAATGAAGAAGCTATGAGTCAAAGCTTTGCCTTGGTGATGCAGAAAGAATTTGAAATGTCATTACTTGGAGAATTGACATATTTTCTTGGATTGCAAATCCAACAAAATGAAGGTGGTATTTTCTTGTCTCAAACCAAGTACCTCAAGTAGATCTTGAAGAAGTATGGCATGGAAAATTCGAAACCAGTATGTACCCCCATGGTTACGGGATGCAGCCTTAGTGCAAATGATGAATCAGCAGCAGTGCATCAACCAACCTATAGATCCATGATTGGGAGCTTGCTTTATTTGACAGGTACACGACCAGATATTATGCATGTAGTGGGAATAGTTGGAAGGTTTAAAGCCAACCCAAAGGAAACTCATCTTCAGGCAGTCAAAAGAATCTTCGAATACCTTCAAGGAACTCAAAACTATGGCCTATGGTATCCTAGAGATACAGATCTCACTCTTCATGCTTACACAGATGCAGATTGGGCCGGAAGCGTGGATGACAGGAAGAGCACAAGTGGCGGTGCATTCTTTATGGGTTCCATATTAGTATCTTGGTTCAACAAGAAACAAAGTTCGATTGCTTTATCTACAGCTAAAGCGGAATATGTGGCTGTTGCATCCTGTTACACACAACTCCTTTGGATGATGCAAACCTTGCAGGACTTTCAAATCACTTGTAATCCACCTGTCTCTATCTTATGTGATAATACAAGTGAAATAAGCATTTCAAAGAACCCAGTCATGCATTCAAAAACCAAGCACATACCGATCAAGTATCACTTTCTCCGGGAACAAGTGTTGGAACAAAAGGTCAAATTGGAGTATGTTCCTTCTAAGGAACAAGTTGCTGATATACTCACCAAACCACCGCCCAGGGAAACTTTTGAATATCTCAGACAGAAGCTGGGAGTCGTTGATGCTTCATCCTACTATTGAAGCTTGTCTGTTCCAAGAAAATTTGGTGTACGTGAGTTGAATGAGGGGTATCCACGTACATACGCCGATTTATTCAGGTGCAGTCGCGTATATGGAGTTCTGAAGAAAATAAGCAAGGGTAGACTCTGGTTGGAGAGTGTCTGAGATGGGTCTGTCAGAGACCATCAGGCACAGATTTAGGGGGAGAAGATAATCTTCTAATAATGCATTGTTGGCATTACCTTAGAAGCTCTTAGGTCTAGTACTCAAGTTGTTTTTGACTCAGGTGGATCAGCTACAGAAAGAAGGTCAGAAGGTGAACATGATTGCTGATATGTACAGTGATTGTCAGATGCTGCTGATAGTAGTTATTGGTCATAAGTCTTGATATTTCGTCTCTATGTCATGTATATTTGCTTATCAAGGTCATGCAACGGCCTATTTTTGGTTTCCCCACTATGCTTGGGATGATTGTTGTGACCTGTTTTCATATGTAAATTTCTGATGTATCCCCACTTGGTTGGGTGATGGTTGTATGTATCGAGTCTTTTTGGATAGGAAGGTCTTTTATGATGTATACGCCATGGTTCTTCTTGAAGAACATCTTTTTGCAGATCCTGCCTACAGTCAGGGGGAGCATGTTCAGCACAGCAGAGCAGAGATATCAGCATGTACTCAGGGGGAGCACAGCCCTTTGCCCTTGATGACAAAGGGGGAGAATGACTTTGAGGATCTTGGGGTTGCCATCAAGTCCAAAGGGGGAGATTGTTGGCATTTTGGCACAGATGTGGCGCTATGGTACAGGTGTTGTCCTTGATGGCAACTCACTTTGGTGACAGATCTCAGTTCAAGTGCTCAGAATGAAGGAAATCTTGTATACGCAGGTACACCTTGACAAAGACGCGTATACACGTATACGTTCCGAAGTCGCATATGCGTATACATGCACTTTTATGCACATAAAAGTGCGTACATGATGGGAAACTTATTTTTGGTCCGTGGTTGTTAGTCCTTGGAATTTGAACCTTTGGTTGTGGACCATGGTATCTCGGCAGAAGAGTTGAACCCAGGTTTTTGGCCCTTAGTATTAGTTTATTATGGTTTTGGACCGTGGTATTGAGGAAGGCCTAAAACTATAAAAGAGGAAGTAGATCATGTGGCAAGGTATCATCTGAATTATTGAATATCTGATATTGTGATAGATCTGGAATACGGGTGATTGGGTTATGGTGCAGATCTAGATCTGAATGAAGGTGGAACCTGAGCGAAAGAAGGATAAGGACTATTGATGGATCTAAATCTCAAGGCTTGAACATTGGTATCTCTGTATAATTTTGATCTGTTATATGTGGCGCACTCTTGATCTATAAATCTGGGCTAACTAATGTCTGAATGCTTGAAAGAATAAACTATCCTTTATAGATCTGTATGCAGGTTCAGTGAATTGAAGGTGCGTATATACGTGTTTTCTCTGAATGAAAGACGCGTATACGCAGGTTGGTTGTGGTACAGAAGCATATACTCACAGGTTGATGAACAGAGAAATAGCGTATATGTCTTGATTTATTTTCTAGCTGCTTCTGTTTTATTGCTGCAGTGTTCTGGGTTCAGAATTGGTGTTTGATTACAGTTACCGTGTTCTGGGATCAGTGGTCAGAGAAGTGCTTAGTTGTTTCAACCCTCAATTGGTGAAAAGGAGTTTGGGTTATGCAGAAATTCTTGAAGTTTGATTAATGTTATTTGTGGATCCAGTCTGAAGATTAATGAAACGAGGCCCCTGAAAGCAAAGAGAAGGTTGTAGCCTTCTGCAGGTAGGAGCCTGTGTACTAGTATCTCAAGCTAGTACAAGAACTAAGCGGGTTGGAGCTCCCTTCTAGGGAACCTGGAAAACGAGAGAGAGTTGTAGCTCTCTGCAGGTTGCAGCCTGCGTACTGGTAAAGTCTGCTCCAGTACAAGAAATTGTAAAGAGAAGTTTCTAATTAAAAGAAGATAGAGACGAATTGCAGCAGGGGGTTTTCACTCACATTGGGTTTCCTCCTTATATCTTGTGTTCTTGTGTGTGACTGTCTTCTGCTCTGTTTCACTGTTTCTGGTACTGTTTATGTGCATCTGAATCACAGATTAATATCTGACATCTGAAAGATATTTCAAATTATAAGTCTGATTTATATACGCGGTTTTCTTTATCTGTAGTTGCGTATATACGCGGGTTGTATTAACTGAAGTAGCGTATATCATCTGGAATTTAAAAAGGAAATATTTGGCTTGATAATACTGATTCACCCCCCCTCTCAGTATTATTTTCAACAATTAGATAAACAGTAGTATCTACACCATCTGCCCAAAATTGTAAAGGCAATCCTGCATGCAATCTCATGCACCTTGCATGCTCCATGATTGTCCTGTTCATTCTTTCTGACACACCATTTTCTTGTGGTGTTTTAGAACTGTCTTCTCTCTGCAAATTCCATTCTCTGAACATTACGTATGAAACTATTTTCTACAATATTCACTTCCATTATCTGATTTGAGACAATTCAACCTTTTCCCTGACTCATTTTCAACCAAAGATTTCCATTGCTTGAAAGTATCAAATACATCAGATTTATTTTGAATACAATAAATCTAGGATTTTTTGGTTGCATC
Source organism: Pinus tabuliformis (assembly GCA_031772625.1). Taxonomy (NCBI): domain Eukaryota; kingdom Viridiplantae; phylum Streptophyta; class Pinopsida; order Pinales; family Pinaceae; genus Pinus; species Pinus tabuliformis. The sequence continues at coordinate 365,482,034 of CM062819.1, forward strand.
ATCAATAAAAGTAATATAATAACAAGAGCCACCAAGAGATGATACCTGAGCAGGTCCCCATATATCTATATGCACAAGCTCTAATTTTTTGCTCTTCTTTTCTTTCCCAACTCTAAGGAATATTACTCTCTTCTGTTTTCGTAAACATAATTCTCACAGAATTTTAAATCAACATGCTTCAAACCTAACAACAAATTTCTTGAGTGAAGAATCTGCATCCCTCACTCATGTGCCCAAGCCTATGATGCCACAATGTCGTATCTTCTCTTGTAGAGGTTAAAGCATTAACAGAATTAGAAATACCATTACATAAATACAATGTACCAACCTTTTCTCCTTTCACTATTACCAGGGATCCTTTAGTGACCTTCGAGGTTTTATCTGTGAAAGTACTTACGAAACCTTCACCTCCCGATTGCCCTGTTGAAATCAGATTTTTCTTTATATCTGGAATATGGCTTACCTCCTTCAATAGCCATTGATTTCCATTCTGTTGTTTTATGAAAATTGTACCCATTCCAACAATTTTACAGGGTTTATCATCACCGAATCGAACTTTTCCAAAATCTCCTTGAACATAATCATGAAAATGTTTCTTATCAGGTGTGGCATGGAATGAGGCCCCTGAATCTACCACCCAGGAATCAATAATATTTTCTAATGAAAGAATCAAAGCATCTTGCAACACATCACCTGTTACATTCGTTTCATGAATAGCTTCTTGCTGCATGTCTCCTTCTTTTCCCTTCCAAGACTTGCAGTATTTCTTCAGGTGTCCTTTCTTCCCACATTTCCAGCACACTATCCCTGATCTGGACTTGGATATGCCTTTTCTTGACTTACTGTGATATCCTGGGCTCCTTCCTCTTTCCATTTTTCTTCCCTTAGTCTCTACAATCAAAGCATTCCTTGATATCTCACCAGAGCTTTTCCGTTGCATTTCCTCGCTAAAGATTGCATTGACAACATCATCAAACTTTAAAGTACTAGATGCAGAGATAAAGTTACTAATGGCCATAACTAAACCATTCCAACTTTCTCACAATGAGCACAGAAATAACAGAGCCCTAACTTCATCATCAAAATTTACCCCAATAGAACTTAATTCACTTGTAACTATATTAAAATCATTTAAATGATCAGCAACAAATCCACCCTCTAACATATTAATATTAAATAAACGCTTCATAAGAAATACCTTATTTGACACCGAGGATTTTTCATATAGTTTGGCTAATGTTGACACTAAACCCTCTGTTGTCGTTTCCTTTGAAATATTAAATGCTACCGATGTCACTAGGCACAGTCGTATTGTTCCAAGTGCCTTTCTATTGAGAATATCCCATTATGTGTCTATCATACTCGTCAGCTTCTTTGCCTTTCCGCTCAATGGTAGGTATAGATCTCTCTGATACAGATAATCTTCCTTCTGCATCTTCCACAGCTGGTAGTTTTGGCCGTTGAATATTTTCGACCCTAAGCCTACCATCTTCCACCATTTCTCCCACACGAACCAGGAACCCTTCTCTCCTATGAGTTTATCAACCAAATAGACCTTCGTCTCTGATACCAGTTGTTAGAAAATTATATATTATGGAGCAATGGAACACATAAAACATTGCAGAAATAGAAACACAGAAAACACATAAAACAAGAGAGATGCAGATATATGTGGTTCACCCAGTTTGTGCTACATCCACGGAGAAACAACTAGTCCTTCCTTTTATATTATCCAGCAAACAGAAGAGATACAACCTACAATAGATCCGCTGTAACACCCTCTTCACTCTCAATCGCCTATCTCTTCCTCACTCAAAATCCAGATATACATAGATGCAATACAATTCCCTCATATATAGTGAGGGGTTGCCTTCTAAGGAAAAAGACCCCGAATTAAACATAACTTCTACCATCAGATCATCCACCTAATTAATGGCCTAGATTGAATAGAAATTACTAGAATTTTACAAGGTAATTTTACATCTATTTTTAGCTTCGGGGGTGCTGCCCCTGAACCCCCGCTAGGGGACCGCTAGCCCTCAAACCCCCGCTAGGGGACCACTGGCCCCCAGACCCCCATGGAGGGGAAAATTCCCCCCCTCACCCCCCCACGCGGAGGGGTGTACAGTCTTCTTGCGGTATACATTCGACTGAAGCCTTTGAATACAAAAGATAATTAGGCTCCACACCCAACAACTTCATTGATAAACAAAAGTAAAACAATAACAAAAAAATAGTATTGATTTGATAGATCATTCATCCTTGAACATCAAGCTTTCCTTTTTTTATATGCTTCTTGGAAGAGCCGAAACAATGTGTATATGCACCTTCACCGATGCGAACCAGCGTGCACATACTTACTTCATAAATTCATTGCACCTATGGACTCCAGACATACCCAGATCATCACTTAGAAAGGATAAAACATGTGTTAGCAATCAGATCTAGCCTATCCATTATTAGATCACATAATGATAAGTCGTTACGATCTTGATCCATCATTAGATCTCATCGATCATCAAACACTTAGGTGCATACTTAGTTCTGATCAAGCAAACCATAAAAAACCCATAACATGCATATTTTCTTTTGATCTAAAACTTCATAAGATATTCATTACTTTTGCACTTAGCCCTTTGATCTTGTCCTCCTTATATACTTAGATCCTTTGTCAATACCTTGGACCAAAACCACTTAGGACCAATACCTTGGACCAAATACCTAGGGTCAATACCTTGGACCAATTACCTCGAACCAAATATCTTAGACCAATACCTTGGACCAAAACCTTTGTTTTCCAACGTGTATGCATTTTTCCTCTTGTGGGAGTGCATGTATACGTATATGATCTTTTCGTTCTATGGACCAGTGTGTATACATTGTTTTGACTAAGTGGACCTATGTATACTTCTTAAACTATTTTACATCAACCTTTTTCTTTACCTTCTTTATTATGATCAATAGACCTTAGTTCCATCTTCCTCTTCTGTTGTACCATTGCCCTATAACCTCTGAATATACCTGTTGTACTGTGAGTTGCCTTTTACCAAAACTAAATTGACCTGTGAGTGAGCTGCCATCAAGGACAACACTTGTATCATAATGCCAACGAGTTAAAGTTAAGAGTGTAATACAAGCCATATTGGAAAAAATGGCCCATGTTGGACACATTTCTATAATCCTTATTTCGCAATCAAAACACCACAATGATGAGCAACTCTATAACAACTATGAATTCTGAATTAAATTAAATTAAATGAAAATTATGGAATCTCTATGTGCAAAAAAGACCCACGTTATTCCAAATTAATGAGATCTTTTTTTTATTATTTTTATACGACAAAAAAGAGAAAATTTCCACTCACCTACAAGGACACCTACTGCAGCCAAATTAGGTAGAAACCCTAGAAAAACATAATCAAATAAGGAAAAATATATGTATAAATATATGGGAAGAAGAAATGAAAGAAATTTTTATGATGGACCACAAAAAGTCATGTTCTAAAAACTAATTCTAAGAATCGTATCATTCATAATTTCCTTAACATATAGTAGGTGGAATTGCCAAACATTGCAATACTACGCATCTCTATCAAACTCCTAAGCATCAACAACCTTGAGAACAAAAATAAGTTGTAACACACATTAATAGGCCAAACATAACCTATAAGTTTAACATTTTTTTGTCTTGATTGAAATAAGTATAAGTAATTTCAAAATTACATTGACATTAGAAATATGGTATATGAAGCCTACTGATAGGTTTTAAATTCCTAAACTTTGGTGAACAATTCCACGTTATGAATGAATATATATTTAATGCACATAAATAAATATTTCAAAGTTATGTTCAAATCTCCTCCAAGATGAGAATGCTAGAGTGAGAGGGATGATTGGCCTTCATTCACATAGGTACATACTCTTCCTGTTGGCATTATGAGACAAGTGTTGTCCTTGATGGCAAACCACACTGATGACAAATCATAGTGCAGAAGGTCAGCAGCAACGAATTGATGATCAGACTATAAGAAGAAGAGAAAGTTTATACACGCAGGTTCATTAAGCCCAAGTAGCGTATACAAGCAGGTTCACTATATACCAAGTCGCGTATACGCAGGTTATCTATATTCCAAGTAGCGTGTACAAGCAGGTTGGCTTCATCAAAAGAGCGTGTATGTGGAAAACTTATCTTTGGTCCACGGCGGTTATTCCTTGGAAGTTGTGCCTATGGTTTTGGACCTTGGTGTATCGACGGACGTGCTGATCCCTAGTTTTGAAGTTGATGGTATTGGATCTCTATGGTTTTGGCCCTTGGTATTGAACAAGGCCTAAGGCTATATAAGGAGAAGGAAATCATTAGGCAAGTGCATCTGAAATGTCTTGAATATCTGATGAAGCATTAGATCCAGTATGCAGGGTTATGGGTTGATGATGCATTGCTTGATCTGAGCTAAGGAGAGATCTCACCGGTTGATGGAGAACAAGATCTAAGGAGAGATCGGGATCAAATGGTTTGAAATGAACTATCTTTAGGATGCCTATTCTAGATCTACATACTGACGCATGTATTGTTCTATAAGTGTTATGAGTATGACTGATGTCTGGTACAGCTGCAAGTTATGAGAAATTATTTTTAGATCTGTACGCGGGTTGTCTTTGGCAAAAGCGCGTATACACGCGGGTTTGATTCATCTAAGTAGCGTATACATTGTAAAGCTTGATATTTGAAGTTGCAGATGGATCTGATGGTTATTACAGAGTTCTATGTCTACTCTGTGTTCTGGTGACTGTTGTTAACAGGGTTTCAGTGATTCAGGGTTTGATGATTGTTTTGAGCTTCAATGATAGTTATGGGTCCAGTATGAAAATTGGATGAAAAGTGGCCTTACAGATTATGTGTTGTGCTTCAGTGTATCCAGTCTGAAAATTGATGAAACGTGGTACCTGGAGGTGAGAAGATTGTAGGCAAGCACCTACGTACTAGTATCTAAGCTAGTACAAAAGCTAAAGGAGATCTTTGGAGCATTGTAGCAGGTAGCAGCCTGCGTACTAGTAAATGGATCGGCTAGTACAAGAGCAAAGGGGGTTGTAGCTCCCGTACTGGTATAAGACTGCACCAGTACAAATATTGTAAAAGGATTTTCTTATTAAGAAGAAGATTGAGATGACTTGCAGCAGGTGGTTTTCACCCACATTGGGTTTCCACCTTATATCTTTGTGTTCATGTGTGTGGCTCTTGTGTGATGTTCTGTTCTGTTATTCTGCACCTGTTTACTGTTAATATGCTTAATAATGATCTGATGCATTTACTGAAGATTAAGCTAACTGAATTATAAGATCTCTGGATATATGCGAGTTTCATTAGACACAGTAGCGTGTACACGCGGGTTCACTTAATTGAAGTAGCGTATATGTTTCTGAGTATGAAATTGAAAAGTTTGATTGATCTGATAATACTGATTCACCCCCCTTCTCAGTATTATTTCCAACACTTCCCACCATGCATGTATATTAATATTATTGTAATACCTCCTACTATGGATCTGCAAATAATACCCATATTTATAAGTTGTAGATATCTTGTAGTATTCTTGCAATAGGATTCATTGTCTTCAAAATTCTCATGAACTTAAATCTTAAAAGGATGGAATAAATCCGTGAATATGTAAATTGTTACTACACTTACTTATACAATCTACCTTATCTATATAATAAAACCTTTCAATTTTCTTAACAAAAAATGGAACCATAGATTATAATGATCTCATTGATCATCTTTCCCAACTATATATTAAGTTAAAGTGTGGTTGTTTGATAAACAACCATGTGTCATACTTAAGTTCTTCATATGGTATCTTAATTCACCAATGTCTCTGGTTTACGTCAAAACTATGGAATGTAGGAGTGTGAAGAAACTTGAACCATGAATGATTGCTAAGGAATTATTGTTGAAAACTAGGACAATAATGAGAGGAGGGGTGAATTGGTATTGTAGGAAAATAACCAGTTAAAAGAAAAATTACTTATGTTATATCACTACGACACCATAGAGAATTTTTAGCAAATAAGTAATCATGGCAAGAAATAACGTCAGCAATTTACAATGGAACACAAAGAACAAATAAATTATTCAAGGATCCTCTTTTCTTCATTCACCAGGAAAGCTACATCCTCTTGTTACAATTCTTTGGCTACAACCAGCAGGAAGATATAACTTTCTAACTTATCACCTACAACTAAATGGAACTACAACCGCAAATACTTCCCACTGGAAAGAGGACCAACCCCTGATTTTGCAAGCAACAACTTTCTTTACACTCACTAGTTCATACTTAATCCATTTTCATACTAGAAAGAATGAATGCCTTCTTTGATTTCAAAGTAAAATAATTTCCCCTTGATTATCAATACCGTTAACAATATTTGATAAATGATAATGTTAGGGTCCTATAATTTGTAGGATCAATTGATGGTTATCTATTGATTTTATGCTATGAGATATTGTAAATAATTGTTTTATTCTACAAATTATTTTGGAAAATTTCAAAGTTAAAAAAAAAAAATATGCTATAAAAAAGAAAGAAAAAGAGACAGAAAAAGCAAAAATAAATAGCGGATATAAAATATATATATGTGTGTGTGTGTGTGTGTGTGTGTGTGTGAAAAACAGAAGAAAAGAATGAAAAATTTTAGAAAAATAAAAAAAAATGATGAGCCTCTACATCAACGTAATTGAAAGTCCACCTTATATTCCAAAAATGTCAAATTTATAAGGTTTTAAACCTTCGTTATTATCTTTTATTTGATTTTAATGTTTTGTGATACGTAATAAAATGACAAGATTTGTTTGTTGTATTTTACTAAAAGGCACGTTGGATTCAAAGTTCATGATTAACTATGCCTAGTATACAATGGAAGGATGATTTCGTCCACTCCCCCCCCACATTCCTGACAGTTAACATGAGGGGTGGTCCCAAAAAATGGTTTTCGCTAAAACCCCCTAGGATAACATGGCATCACCTAGGGAATTTTGGGGGGTCCCTCACGATGCTGTTTACTGCCTCCAACCCGTCGCTGCCTCCCAGAAATATTACCACTCCATCTCCCACGAAGGTCTCATCTCCTCTTCAATTTGTTTCTCCCCATATTTCATCTCCTCAACCACTCATCTCTTGCCACATATCCATTATCCCTTTCCACTATGTTGCTTCCATTAGTCCTACTACATCACCCCCCTCCACCTTAGATAGTCGTTCAACATTAAAAAATTGTTGCGGACTCCAAAATGAATATTATTTCATCAAATTTATGTTTTTTATCCATTTTAAAAATAAATCTCTTCGACTCCATAACTAGTAATTGTGCTAGTATCCAATTAATATAAACTATTATAAAACCCTCGGAGGCCAAAAAATCGTTTCTTTAGGCACGGTGATGATCTTGCAAGTCCAAAAATTAAGCTATCAACAATTGTCGACCTTCAACAACTTTCCCTCCGCATAGTTGACAAACCTCGGTAACCATGTTCTTCAAATTTCTTCTATCAAGCATTTTTTTATGATTTTTCTTTTGACTCCTTCATTTAATTTCCAAGGTGTCAACCCACAAATGAAAGTGAGGGTTAAAGATGCAAATCCCATCATTCCCCCAGTCCGTCCCTTTGACAAAGCCCCTCTGAATGGCACCCTGTATAAAATCATCAAGACCCAGTCTTAATTTGACATGTACAAAGTTCATAACTGGGAAAAACAAAAATTCATGGATAAAAGGGATGATATTAGTATTTGGGAATCCCTTCTTGTTGAGTGTGTCTTCCCCTAAACTCACTTTTTCCCTAAATTTTTTCTATCTAATGCCATCTCCAATATTTTCCAAGCCAAAAGGTTGAAAATTCTCATAATAATGAAGCCATTTTCCCCACTTGCCATGAAAGTATCTTCCAAGCCCTGCAAATTGTGTACCAGGCCTCCCATCACCCTTTCTCTACTGATGCCCTGATGGAATTATATAAAAAATTTACTTTACCTCAAAGAGAAAAATTTTGTTAATATTTCCTTCCAGCAAAATGTTGGACTACCCCAGACAAATCCCCTGTATCTAGTCTCAATCTTCCTAAAAATTTCCAAACAAGTAATTTCTATGTTAACCCAACCGCTTAGGTATCATAATGATCGGTGGGTAGATTATATAGTTCAAGGATTTTTATCAATTTTTTGTTGTTGGCAAACAACCATCAATTATTTTCAATTGCAGTCAATTTTTGTCCAATTCAATCCATGATTAGTTCGTAAATTTGAAAGAAGAATGTGTTTTTAAGTATCAGTAAATTTTGTTTTACCTTATGTTATTTTATTAGTCAGACAAGCTAATATTTCCTTTAGAGAAGAAAGATAATGAAGACAATCCTTGGCCAATGATTGACTGGACTTCTCTGGTCAGAAATAACTCAGAGGAGTACTCTTATACTAATTTTTGTGATAAATTTATGCATATGTCACTATGTATGCATAGCAATGATCTGATCGTAAGGATTTGAACAGAGATAAAAAATATTTTCACTTTCTAGAGAAATCTAATGTTGGAGACTAGTATTTATACAAAAATTACACTGATGTTAGGGTATATGGATCAGAGTTACCTCCTTACAAGTTGCCAATTTTTGTACTATCCAAAATATTCACATTAGAATACACTAGGAAAATGTTAAACATCGATGAGTTGCATTATGTATCCTACAAAATGATAGCATAATTCAAGTTGAAGGCTCAAATAGGTCCCTATACTATCAACACCAGAGCCGCAACAAAGAATGTGGAAGCTATTTTAAGAAAATGAAATTAAAGCCTATTTTTCTTGGTCTTAGGATCCTTTAGGCATCATTTAAAAACTAAGATTGGAGCATAAAAGTACTTCATATGCTCATACACCAAGGCCCAGAATTGAATAGTATGCTAACCACGAGGAATGGATAGAGGGTAATTTACAAGCTAAAGAACGACTAGTTGGTCAGCCATCCATGCAGATACCTATTCCTAAGGAGAAGGGGGCCAAAAGGGGGAGAGAGGACATGTCCCCTACTGATTCTGAAACACAAGGTGCATAACTTATTGTTTTTAAATGGAAAAGGGAGGAGCCAAGTACTACTCAAAGATCAGACCCTCAAGTTAATAATCTTTTTATTTCTATCGATGATTAATCTCCAGAAAAAAAAATAGATACACAACAACAAGCCACAATAGTTTTCTTAGGAACTCCTCTCATTCGTCTTCCTCAAAATGAAGAAAAAGTTTAGTCACCTACTACAGAAACAACATTCCAATCTCGAGTATCATCTAGTTCTCAAATTTCCACTCAGTAGAGCATATTTTTGAGCCACATGGATATATACTTGAAGAATGAAAATTTGAAAGCTTTAACCCACTCAGAATTTTTGAAGGAGACAGTTAAAACATGACACATATTTCTCTCTGCATTCGACTCCAAAAAATGACAGTTCCAAATGGCCTTCATGGAAATTTCAGTGCTAGCTCCGAGAAGTGTTGAAGACTACAAAGCCTCCATTTTCTCAATTAATACCAAAAAGGTACATAAAATCAATCAAATGAATTTACACAAGTAAACAGGGGAGTTGATATTTTCAACACTTACCAGTTCAGCCATGCTGCTTCCAAACTATAGTGATCTTTCAACAAGGTACATTCCCAGTTAAAGATTTAGGAGATGTCTCCATTTTATAAAGACAACATAATCAAATCTCTAGAATATTTGATGATAAAACATGGAAAAGACCCAGTTGATATCAAGGGAGAAGAAGAACTCATACGGAACAAAGACACATATAGTTAAGCATTAAGAAAGGAACTAAACCTACCATCCACAAAACATCCTCAAGTTAAAGAAGTTGCCAATATAGAAATGGAAATGGAAAAGGAAAAATTGTTTACCATAGTTTTTGAGAAGAATGCATATATACAAAAGATGTAGTAGGACATGGAAGTATTATTAAAACAAAAATAACTATGGAAAGCAACAGCAAGGACATCTACATCCGGCACAAGTACAACAACAAAAACTTTAGCAAAGGAAACATCTTTAGATTCTACAAAATATCTTACCATATATTTTTAAGAATTGTCATCAGTTCAAGATGAGAAAGATAAATTTTCGGCAACATTAACTCAAGTGGAGGAGAAAAAAAATTAAAATTGACAATGCATATTTGAAAGAAATGCAAAAAAACTACAAGAACATTCAGAAAATTCAGAAATATGAGGACTAGTCATTTGTCATTCATTTTTTTGTAGAGGCTAGAAACAAAATTTGGTAGAATATAAATGCCAATATAATATATATGTGGCCTTCAATTCAAATCAATTTTGAGAAAGAGAAACTCCTACAAAGAGTTAATACAACAATACAAAATAGTAAATTAGATTTAGAGCACAGACCAGAAGAGGCAGAAAATATTATGAAACCGTTAAACTCCAACAACAAGGATAAATTAGAAGACCTGAATATTCCAGACATGACACTAATAACAAGGGAGGTCAAGACGGTCTTAAAAAAATATAATTTGATGATACAACTAGAGAAAAAGTGTAAATACCTTGAGGTATATATGAGGAGGTTCAACAAAAGATTCACACTGCTATAGGAAAAGGGTTTACCTACTCTGAGGAATTCTAATGGAAAATTGATTCCATTAGAAAACTACCAGGAGCATTTGTGTAACATAGCTGCTAATGCTTCAAAGTTTGTAAAGGAAAAGTTAGTTATCTGTGGAGAAGCATTTATAGAAGGCATAGAGTTTGACTTGAATATTCAACATGAGATTCATCACCTCTTTTTCAACTAGCTAACTTTTGACATTTACACTGCAATGGATGAAAGGTTCATAAACATGGTGTAGAGTCCAAGGACTGTCTTACCTTGACACCCTTTTTTCCTATATTTCCTCTTCTTTTCCTATACTTATCACCTAAATAATGCAATAGACACAAGCTTTTGTTAAAGGTAAGAATTTACATGTATTCTTCTTCATATTTCTCTATATACCTTATTGTTTTGTTAAACTATGCATTTGGATACAGAATTGACCTGTTTTTGCAGCTGATCCAGATTTTCGTAGCCACCTCCATTGTTCACAGGGTTAAGAAACTCCAACTCAGTGAGGGAAGATACATATGGATAAGGAATAATCCCCTCATGGATTCCTTCCTATTCCCTCAAACCAATTCATGAAGAAGGTCTCATGATAACACGGTCAACCCCAAACTCAACTCCAAGATTATCACCGGCATAGAATTTGAGTTTTCACAAAATCTTTTCGATTTGCTTCTCCTAATATCAAATGAATCTTTTAGTGATATAGTTTGATTGAAATGAAGATATTTAGGCTTGAAATTATCATACTATTATGCCGAGAAGTATTATAAAAAGCTATGGTTGCTTTGTGTTTTGGGGTGTACACCGATTTATGTAATTTTTTAGAGCAGTTTGTTAAGAGTCGTTTGCAAGTAATAGACTTGGTTTTATGTTTTCTATATGATACGTTGATTGGAGATTATTGACTGGTTTTTGGAGGGCCCCTATGTCCAGTACAGGTTTTTAACGGATTTCTCTTAGATTTCTATTATTAATTAATTATGGATGCTCTGTTTTGTGTGTTGAAATGTAGTATGATGAATTCACCATTGAATAATTGTATGCATAAGAAATTTCCTTTGCTTTATACCTAGCTTAACTCTGTCATTTTATTTTCTTTTTATCTGGTATAGTGTGACCACTTTCATTTGCTTTTTATTTAGTGTAGTTCAACTATTTCATTTCATAGCATATCTGCTTTTCAGAATGTCTTGTTTGGATGAAGTTGAATAAGTAGAAGAGTGAGATTCTTTTCCTTAGCAATTAAATTTAGACATTATTAATTTAAAATTTGGTAGAATAGATCTCTCCTACACATAGTAAATTATATTTGGCTATAGCATAAAAGTTCAAGACAAAAATCCAAAATAGTCTAACACAAGTAAAGTCTAGAATCACTCTCATATCATCCATATACTGACTCAATAGAGAATAATTCCTAAGAAGACTAGCCAATGAATTTAGGGATCAATACATTAATATAATCAAAAATACCATCTCCACACTAATTCTAAATTTTAGACTCTAATAGGAACATAACGACATCAAATAACTTCTAGCACATATAGTGCACCTGTGCTTCATCAGTATACCTACCCTAGTAAATAATTTATGATTGAAAATTTACGGAAATTAAATTGGCCAAACACATGGTAAATGTTTCGATCTCAAGTGAAGAAAGGTGGGAATGCTTGCTATAGTTCATCAAGTGAAGTATAATTGAAGCCCTGAAATTAAGGTAGCATAGGTGTAGGAATTTACAGGGTAAGTTCCTTAGATAGAACACCAATGGACACTTCTCACAAATAGATCACAGATCAATACACTAGTATTATTGACGTGGTTAAAACCCTCAAAGAGGGAAATAGTCCACGGCCTGAGCCAACGTGGTCACTTTAGGAAATTTATTAACAAAAAAATAAAATTTATATAAGCTTCTCTCATGAATGGTCACCCTACAAATGACCCTCCATGCTCTTTAAATAGAGATCACGGACCAATTGGGTGTTAAGGCATAGATGAAGTGTCGGTAATATAGAGGAGAGAATGAACCGTCGGATCACTTCATGTCTAGAACATATGGTGACCAGAAGATTGTAGGTCACAGAAGTACATAGTAAAGAAACACACTTTACCTAACTCTACACTAGACCAAGTTATACTTAACTATTTCCTATGTGTCAAAATATGCTATCATCCCCTCTTAAGAACAACTTGGGATAGGATTGAAGGATGTACAAACATGACACAATAGGAGAAGGAAGGAGGCATTAAAGTCTATCTCCCCTTAGTGACAACTTCTTAAACTCAACCATAATCAAAGTTTAGTAAACTTCACGTCTGTGAGAGACTTCATAAAGATTTCTGCAACTTGATCATCGGTTGAACAATATTGCACTTAAATAGCATGGTCATGAATGATATTTCTAATGAAGTGCATGTGTAGTTCAATGTGTTTGCTGTGTTGATGTTGGATTGGATCTTTGCATAATTCAATGGAACTTTGATTATCACACCAAAGTGTAGTCGGATGTTTCTACTGAAAGCCAAACTCTAACGGGATCTGATGAAGCTACATGGCTTCCATACAATTGGGTTGTGTTATATTCTTTCCATGACTAGCCCACGTAGTTAATTGGGGGGTTAGAGGGAGGGTGGATCTCCCCGTTCGTTGTGCCGATTGCGTAGTGGTGGGGTCACAAGGGGTTTCAGCAGTGCAAGTAGCCCCCCTCTATGGGGTCTAGGACAACACCCTAGAAAATTTTGCTTTTGGACCCTATATTAGGTTGGGTGGACCTACCTATGGCTTTCTGCATGATTTTCAAACATGGTTTTGGACATGATGGTTTTCAGTCCATGGTTTTGGATGCGATGGTTTCTAGTCCATGGTATTAGATGCTTTGGCATGTATAAATATGTATTGTAACATTGAAAGGGACATAATGAAAAATCAAGCTGGTAGTCCAAATTTTTGGATCCAAAGGAAAATCTCTGTGTATATGTGTTTTATGTCTTATGCTCTTGCATTGTTTATTTTCTGTGTTTTCTAGAATTCATATGCAGGTAATTTTTGTATGGGGTTAAAACCTACATTTGGAATCAGAGGTGTTTTGGCTTCAAGGGGATGCCTTTGTTGCTAAGGGTTTTTGCTCAAGCCTGTGGTAGATCTTGTTCAGTAGGAGATCTGTGAGATCCATTTTGGTGGTGAAAGAAGATGGTGAGTAGTGGAAAGATAGAGATCGAGAAATTTAATGGTCAGACTTTTGATTTGTGGAAACTCAAGATGGACGATCTATTGGTGGATAAAGATCAGTGGACCATGGTAGATCTGGGTACTAAACCAATGAGAGTGTCTGATGAAGAATGGAAGAAGCTGGATGGAAGGAAAATAACAAAATACGATTGTGTGTCTCAGATTCAATATTGCTGAATGTATTAGGGTAAGCTATGGAAAAGGATTTGTGGGACAAGTTAGGGAATTTGTACCAATATAAGTCTCTGGTGAATAAATTGTTCCTGCGGAAAAAGTTATATAACCTGAGGATGAACGATGGAGGCTCAGTGATAGAGCATATGAACACATTTAATACTGTGGTAAGTCAGTTATTATCTGTTGATATTAAAATTTCATATTAAGATAAGTGCATTAGTTTGTTGTGTTCTCTACTAAATTCGCAGGATAGTTTGGTTATTGCAATAGATAGCAATACAACTGCCTTGCAGTTTGATGAAATAGTCTCATCCTTGTTGATGGAGGAGATGAGACGGAAAAATATGGAGAGCTAGAATGGTGATGCCTTGTTTGTATGCGGATATTCCTAGAACAGAAAAAAATAAGTCATTGAGTGGAAGATCTAAATCTAGAGGGAGATCTAAATCTCCATGAAAACCTATAAAGGTGGCTTTCTAGAAATGCAGAAATGAAAGGCACTACAAAAGGGACTGTAAATCTAAAGCTCCTAACAAAGGAAAGGTATCTGATGATGCTCCTTCTGCAGAGGCAAAAACCACCTCAAATGAAGGTGGGGATGTGTATTTGGTTTCTTCAAGTACACATGTAGATCATGAGGCATGGTTTATTGACTCGAGTGCATCCTCTCACTTCACTCCCCATAGAGAGTGGTTCTGCGAGTATGAGAAATATGATGGTGGTGATATATTCATGGGGGATGACAAGAAGGCTCTAATCATGTTAGTCATGGAAAAGTAAAGTTGAAGTTTCAAGGTCGAAGGTGTTAGTGCCTAAATCTACCTCAGGCTGAAGGAAGGCAGGTCTAGGGTAACATCAAACCATGCTTAACATGGTAGCTAACCCTACTAGGTCGGGAGAGGGATATCTCCTTGTCAATCTAAATTAAAATATTGGTAACTAAGGCTTGAGATGACTGAAATGAATGCCAATTTTAGGCTAGGTATGTTACATCAGAGGATTTTGTTTGATTTTGGTGGTTGGTTGCTGGATCAAATGGAGAAGGCAACTTTCGGTCCTGGAAATCAACTAATATTTGCAGGATGTTTTGTGGGGTGAGGTAGGTAGGTGTTTTCGCACTTGGAATTTAGTGTGATGGTAAGTCTAAGATCGGTGAGGAGTTGAGCAAGGCATTCAAAGTTCATGAGTCCTCTTCAAATAGCAAAAAACATTAAAAACTAAATGTGTTCCCGAGGCAGAGCATTGAATATCAAAGGATTCCACCTATCTATCTTGATTCATTTAGTTATGAAGAAAGAAATAGATGTTGGAACATATAACACATAAGAGAAACAAAATAAAAAAGGAAGAAACAATTCCAGGACACATTACCACAAGAGTCCCACAAAATGCTGCAAAACCATCGCTTGTTTCCTTGCCAAACTGTAGAAGTGATGTACAATGAAGCTCAAAGCATCCACAAGAGTCCAACCTTTAAAAATGATTAAGAAAGTACATAATATAGGCATCAAACCACCTATGCTAGCCATCAGGGGGTTGAATCCATGAGAGGAGAGGTGGTTTCCACCATATCTAAACTAAGAACACAAATATAGGTAGTGGAACAACTTGCCTCTAAAACCATGGAAACTGATTCATTCAACCCTAAACCACTTATAATTGATCTGTCTACCCCCTCAAGTCATTTTTCATCAAATTTACATCATATTACATCATTTAACATCACAAATTTTCTGAGGAGAAGAGAAAAAGTCAACTATTAGTCAAGTTGGACGAAATTCTAAGTTTTAGGCAAAATTGGCAAAAATTTGCCTGATGCGCAGTGCCATGAGCCTGATGCACAACACCATTTCATGATTGCTTTTGGAGGCCTTTCACTTGACCAAATTAGGCCCAAGATATATTTTTGGAAACCTCTGCCTGTCTAGTTTCTGGAACATTTTGAATTTTCTGATTTGTAGTTGATTTGCGCCTTCAAAAATCATTTCTCCCAAGACTGCTTTCTATGGGTCCAAAAAGTGGCAGGGAGGGCATTTTTTAGGTGTTTTTTCCCTTTAAGTGACCTAGATATCTTCCAAAATTTATGAAACTTTCTGGGTTTTCTTGTTTTTTGATG
The DNA here is from genome assembly GCA_031772625.1 of Pinus tabuliformis. Classification (NCBI taxonomy): domain Eukaryota; kingdom Viridiplantae; phylum Streptophyta; class Pinopsida; order Pinales; family Pinaceae; genus Pinus; species Pinus tabuliformis. The sequence goes on from CM062819.1 coordinate 365,498,224, forward strand.
AGGAATCCAAAATTATAAGCCATTTGGCAAAATAGTGAGCCAATTCAATGCACAACACCACCAGCTGAAATTTCCTGTGTTTTTATGTACAAAATTGCAAAATGACAAAAATTTCCCAAAATTTCTTCAAATTTAGCAAGAGGCAACCATATTAAGTGCTTTGCTGAGCTAATGAAGCTTCAGCCAAAATTTTGAGTTTATCATGCTCTTTCTTGGCCCTCAAGGCTCTCCTTAACCTAGCTTTTAACCTCTTTACCCTTGTTTTGTAAATCTTGTTCCGAGCTAGGTAGTGATAGGCCATATGGCGCAACATTTTCTTCACTTTGTTGGCTTTATCAAGCATATTCTTAAGTTGAATTTTCACCCTCTCCAACCATGATTCTCAATCAACCACAATTTCTTGCTCAAGGGAGGTCATCTTGATCTTTCTTTTCTTTGCCATTTGCCTATTTTCTCTAATCATTTACAGCTACATAATATCTTGCTTATCTTCTAGTTGCTTGTTTTCCTGCTCAAGATAGTTGATGATCCATTTGGTCCTCTCAAGGTTAAGTGATAAATCTTGTTTTTCAGCCTCCTTCTCTTTGATAATCATGTCCTTGAGTCTTGAGCTTTGAAAGCCCAGATATGTGACATCCTCCTCAATCAAAATAAAATCCCTGTCTTGCCCTTTAGTAGGGCCCTCCTCATGCATCTTTTTCTTTCCTTTGTCTCTACCCCCTACTTGTTTAGCTGGAGAAGAAGACAATGCCCCTTTGACCCCTATTGAAGATAGCATTTTCTTGTGGTCCAGTGAAGGAAATGAGACCCCTTCCACCCTTGGTGGAGATAATACTCACTTGCCAGCTACAAAGAGCATCCTATTGCCTCTTTCATGTGACAAACACAGGAATATGAACCTCCTCTATTTTATTTTCAGGTTGCCTTTTTTGCCTGGAAGGTTCACCTCCCTCTTAAGGATCTGAAAATATTTGAGGCCCCTTGAAGCACTCATGGGCAATGAAAGTTTCCCATGACACTCCCAACTGAGTGAGCTGATGCAAAACAAAAATTTTGATAACAGAAAAATGATAAATTTTATTGAGATGTTGTGGATATGGCTTTCCTTTTGGAATCACTGTCATCCTCTCTATGTTTTTGCATATGAAATAAGGGATTCTCATCATTCTAACCTTGGTGAAGTGCATAAGTAATTTGATATGGTAAGAATATAGTCTAGAGAACCTACCCTCACATTTAAAGTATTTGATGATAAGTTTCATGAGTGGAACATACCGGTCCTCCAAGAATTCGAAAGGAAACACCCTGCTAAGTTTACCATGGTACTTAGCCTTGATATAAGGTTCATAGTGTTGCTTACTAATATTTTTCCTTTTGTTCCACTTTTCCCCTACATCTGGAATTCTTGTGGCCTCTGCAATGATAGTTGGTGAAAGAGTGAATTTGACCCCAACAAGATGCACCATATTGTTTTCCAAGTTTATCACAAACTACCTTGCTAACTCATGGTGATATTTGACCCTCTCAACCATTTCAAAAAACTTAAAATAGGACTGATATCTGAAACATGTGGTGGTTAGAGTGCAAGAAAGGAATTCACTCATGTTAATAGGTTCCTCCCTAATGATTTTTCCACCTTTATGAGGCTTCCTGGATTGCACATTTCTTTCCCTTGAGCTATCACTAAGTGTGTCCTCTTCAAAACATGATTCACTGCTTCTTTCCATGCTTGTCTTAATGATGTAATGTGATGATGGTATGGTGAACAATGATAATGGGTGGGGACAAAGAAGATGAGTATGAAGAGATTTTTCAAATGTGAAGTGGAGTAGGGGAATGAAGGGAAAGATTTAGGAAACTAGGGTTTTGACTTATGAGGGACTTAGGGTTTAATGAAGGGAATTAGTTTCCTAGGGGAATAGGGAAATGGAAAATGGATTTATGGGTAGTTTTAGGGCAACGAAGTTTGGGAAAAGGAAAAAATGATGTTGGTTTTGTAATGAAGTGAAAATTTTGGAGTGAGGTGAAAATGTATGAAGGCAAGCTATGGTTTTGATTTTAAGAAGCAAAACTCATGAAAAAACATGAAGAAGACTAATTTCAGCTCAAGATTGATGAACACTTACTTGTAGGAGTGAAATGCAGCATTTGAGAGAATTTGGAATGAGTTTGAGTGATTTTGGAACCTCCCTGGCCAATGCACAGTGCACTGGGCCCAATGCACAGCGCCTGCATGATGTGCAGTGCCTGTGTAATTTAACACTGGAAAAAATTGTCTCATGCGCAGCGCTAGGCAAACTTGTTGCAAATTTCGGGTTTTCTTCCTCCTTTGCTCAATTTCCCTTCCAAACGCGATTTTGGCTCTCTATTTGACTTTTTTCACAATGAAATGAGTAGCTAGAATGAATTTGCTTTATATATGATGAACTTTAATTTTTCTCCATTGCAAGCCCACTTTTTCTCAAAAACTCTATTTTTCATTTGATGTTTGACTTTTTCTTGACAATTAGATGGACCGATGCCTTGGTGCTTTTGTTTTTACAGTGGCAGGAGTTGGCAAGGTGGCCAAGAATAGCTACTGAGCTTATCACATATAGTAACACTTAAATTACATGAAATTTTTTACAAAAAATGGAAAAACTTTGTTTTCACCTCAAAACCGAGTTTTGAGGTAAAAAAGATTTATTAAGCATATCAGAAGTAGATTTATCATTTTATGAACTTATTTATCCTCCTCATATGCCTGCTGACCTTTTTATTCAATTTTGGATGACAATGATGACAAACCCTAGACCTAGTGAAACTAAACCCGAGAACTGAATCAAATGAACTGAAATGACTATAAATGACTGAAAAGAGGTTTTGAACGAGCCAGCAGGTATATGACATGAGGGAAACTGAAATGAAACCACTACCATTAGTTGACCCATGACTTAATGGAATGCAGCTGATCAAATGAGACACCTAATATGCATGCAAAAGAGCAATTTGATCACTGATGGAAGTGTGAAGACACTGACACTAACATTGGCTCCAATGGGGATGGTAGCTCCTTGGAGGTGCCAAGAACCATAGATATTTGTAAAAGCAGACAAGTGCCTTCATCCATTGGGCAATGGAGTCAAAAACTTCAGAACACCAAAAAACAAAAACACCTTGACTCAAGACTCATAGCTAAATCGACTTAATGGAGACTAACCCAAACAACTGACACTCAAAAGCTGAAACTAGATAGTCAACAGCTGAAGCTAGACATTCATCAACTGAAACTCTCTCGAAACTGATGAAAACCAAAAATGACTCAAGACTTACTTAACTAAAACAAGTACTTACAAAGATTTGAGGGCTTCAAATCATGATGACAACCACCTGCCTACTGATGAAATATGTACAATCATGTGAACTGGGCCTTCCAATGTAACCAATCCAGCAGATGGCTACATATTGAAATTCTGCTCTCACTTTCCCCGAGAAGGTAGAATGATGTACATGTAGGCAACTCACAATAACAACTGAAACCAAGGCTTATGATAACGAACCAAGCAACATTCATCCTCTCTAATGCTTGCAAAAGAATGCCAAAGGGATTGTGAAAATCCTGAAGCACTAGCTTGTCTTGAGATCTAGCAAAAAAAATACAAGTACTCCATTCAAATCTGAAAGAATAGTTGGTTGTTGATTGATAGGAAGGCATAGAGCAGTGTAATCTTATGCTATCTGAGTGATAACTACAAATTCCTCGACCATGAAAAACTCCGACTCGAATTCTGGCATATTTTCTCTCTCAAGCTCAATTTCATAGTCTAAGCCTTTCTTAAACAAAAAACATTCTTCAAGATTATCAAACATGATAACCTTACCATTTTCATGAAGGAAAAAAATATTTGCTTCTTGATATATAAATCTAATTTCAAGACTGTTATCATTTTCAAAAGTGGAAGAAGCTTCATTAACACCTTCTTGACTAAGTGAACACTGCAAACCTGCGATAGCTTGGGCTGTAACCTGACCTTTAAGGAGTTTATCTATCTCATCTTCAGACAGGGGAGATACTACTTTTTGTTTTATTTTGCTCAAGCAATTATTGTCTTCTTGAAATAACATGAAAAACATGAAAAACCTGGATGACAATCCTCAATTCCCTGGTCTTTTGAAATTTGAAAACATTGTTGACCATATTCATATGACATGGCAATCAAATTTTCATCGCACTCAACAATCATTCGAGGGAAAAGTTCAGATGGTTCTTGAAACTCAAAACTAACACTTCTATCATTTACCACTAAGTTACCCAAAGAAGTTTTTTCACTTGCATGAACAAAGATCTCATCTTCTTTTTCATAAAAGGACTAGATTACCTCCTCATGAAGACTTTGTTCTAATGAAATGAGAACACTTGGATCAATAAATTTGTCTTCTTCTTTCCAGACGATCTCAACAACAGAGCTCTCCTTCTTGGGATTTAGAACAAGGTACTCTTCATCATCATGATCTGAATCTAGATCTCAATTCGCCAACTTGATTTTATCACAATCTGAAATTGAAACTTGATTTCCCTGCATACTATCATCTGCTGTGAGCAGATCTGAAATAAGACCTCTTTCATCATTTTCCATTGTACTAAGATCTTGATCCTGCTACAAATTTTCCCAAGCATCTTGATAAGTATCCACTAAGATCTCTTTGTGCTGCTGAAATGGATTTTCATATAGGGCTTCCATGATCTCACCATCCATGAAGTCATCATCTTCATAAATTCTCTCAAGATTTTCAATAAAAATATAAACATGTTTGCAACAATTCTGAACTAATAGTAAGGATGGATAAAATTCTTTATACCTTTCAAAGAACATGGTATGAAAATACTTTAAACAGTAAATACAAGCGGGCAACAAAATTTCATACCAAGATCGGGCTTCACCTTTTGAATATCTTCACCAAGTAGTCTTCAGGAAAATCAACCTTCAACTTGCGAATATGCATGTGAAATCTAACTAGATGTAAAGCAACATCATTCTTATCATCATCTTTAAACATAGGCAAATTCTTTTGCCAATCTACCTTAGGAATTTTATTTGGGAAACCTGGAATGTGTTCTCGGCTCATGGGAGCATACCTTCAAGCAAAATAATCCATTTCGATTACAATAAATTCTTTATGTTACTGGTTCTTGAAGAATATAGTTGCCATAAAAATTCTAAACCTTGGGATTCTTCGACATTGGAGTCGCCAGGTGAATGATTTCAGCCTCCCGGTGGTTGATCATTGTCCACCATAAAAAATCAGATCTAAACTTGATACATTTTGCTAAGGAACATAAAACTACATTCCCCAGTATGGTTGCCACTATGTTAGTGCCTAAATCTACCTCAGGCTGAAGGAAGGTAGGTCTAGGGTAACATCAAACCACGCTTAACCTGGTAGCTAATCCTACCAGGTTGGGAGAGGGCTCTCTCCTTATCAATCTCAATTAGAATATTGTCAAGTAGGTCTTGAGATGAGTGAAATTAATGCTAATTTTAGGCTAGGTATGGTAGATCAAAGGATTTTGTTTGATTTTGGTGGCTGGTTGCTGGATCAAATGGAGAAGGCAACTTTGGGTCCAGGAAATCAACTCAGATTTGCAGGATGTTCTATAGGGCGAGGTAGGTAGGTGTTTTGGCACTTGGAATTTAGTGTGATGGTAAGTCTAAGAAAAATGAGGAGTTAAGGAGGGCATGAAAAGTTCATGAGTCCTCTTCAAATAGTAGAAAACATTAAAAAATAAATGTGTTCCCAAAGTAGAGCACTGAATATCAATGGATTCCTCCTATCTATCTTGATTCATTTAGTTATGAATAAATATATAGATGTTGGAACATATAACACATAAGAGAAAGTAAATAAGAAAGGAAGAAATAATGCCAAGACACATTACCACAAGAATCCCACAAAATGCTGCAAAACCCTAGTTTATTTCCATGCCAAACTGTAGAAGTGATATACAATGAAGCTCAAAGCATCCACAAGAGTCCAACCTTTACAAATGACTAAGAAAGTACATAATATAGGCATCAAACAACCTATGCTAGCCATCAGGGGTTGAATCCATGAGAAGAGGGCTAGTTTCAACCATATCTAAACTAAGAACAAGAATATAGGCGGTGGAACAACTTGCCTCTAAAACCATGGAAACTGATTCATTCAACCTCAAACTACTTCTAACTGATGTATCTACCCCCTCAAGTCATTTTTCATCAAACTTAAATCATATTACATCATTTACCATCATAAATTTACCAAGGAGAAGAGAAAAAGTCAACTGGTAGTCAAACTGGGTGAAATTCTAAGTTTTACGCAAAATTGGCAAAAATTTGCGTAATGCGTAGCGCCTTGAGCTTGATGCGCAGTGCCATTTCATTACTACTTTTGGAGGATTTTCACTTCACCAAATCAGGCCCAAGATAGCTTGTTGGAAATCTCTACCTGTCTAGCTTCTGGAACACTTCGAACTTTTTTATTTGGGGTTGATTTTCCCCCAAAAAACTCATTTCTCCCAAGACTGCTTCCTGTGGGTCCAAAAAGAGGCAAAGAGGGCATTTTTTAGGTGTTTTTTTCCCTTTAGGTGACCAGATCTCTTCCAAAATTTATGAAAGTTTCTAGGTTTTCTTTTTTTTTGATGAGGAATCGAAAACTATAAGCCATTTGGAAAAATAGTGAGCCAACTCAATGCATAGCGTCGGTGGTGTTGCACATCATTTGAAATTTCCTCTATTTTTATGTACAAAATTGCAAAATGACAAACATTTCCCAAAAATTCTTCAAATTTAGAAAGAGGAAACCATATTAAGTGCTTTGCTGAGCTAATGAAGCTTCAGCCAAAATTTTGAGTTTATCATGCTCTTTCTTGGCCCTCAAGGCTCTCTTTAACCTAGCTTTTAGCCTCTTTACCCTTATTTTGCAAATATTATTCCGGGCTAGGTAGTGATAGGCCATATGGTCCATCATTTTCTTCTCTTTGTTGGCTTTATCAAGAATCTTCTCAAGGTGAATGTTCATTCTCTCCAACCATGATTCTCAATCCAAGGTGAATGTGCACCCTTTCCAACCATGATTCTCAGTCAGCCTCAATTTCTTGCTCAAGGGAGGACATTTTGATCTTTCTTTTCTTTGCAATTTGCCTATTTTCTCTAATCATTTGCAGCTCCATAATAGCTTTCTTATCTTCCAGTTGCTTGTTTTCCTACTCAAGATAGTTGATGATCCATTTGGTCCTCTCAAGGTTAAGTGATAAGGTTTGTATTTCAGCCTCCTTCTCTTTGATAATCATGTCCTTAAGTCTTGAACTTTGAAAGTCCAGATCAGTGACATCCTCCTCAATCAAAATAAAATCCCTATCTTACCCTTTAGTAGGGCCCTCCTCATACATATTTTTCTTTCCTTTGTCTCTACCCTGTACCTGTTTAGCTAGAGAAGAATGCAAAGCCCCTTTCACCCCTAGTGAAGATAGCATTTTCCTATGGTCCAGTGAAGAAAACAAGACCCTTTCCACCCTTGGTGGAGATAATACTCACTTGCTAGGTGCGAAGAGCATCCTAGTGCCTGTTTCGTAAGTGACAAACACAGGAACATGAACCTCTGTTTTATTTTCAGGTTCCTTTTGTTGCTTGAAAGGTTCACCTCCAACTTGAGGGTCTGAAAATATTTGAGGCCCCTTGAAGCACTCATGGGCAGTGAAAGTTTCCCATGACACTCCCACCTGAGTGAGCTGATGCAAAACAACAATTCTGATAACAGAAAAATGATAAATACTATTGAGCTGCTATGGATATGGTTTTCTTTTTGCAATCACTGTCATCCTCTCTATGTTTTTCAATATGATATAAGGGATGCTCATCATTTTAACCCTAGTGAAGTGCATAAGCAATTTGATGTGGTAGGCATACAGTTTGGAGAACCTACCCTCACATGTAAAGTATTTGATGATAAGTTTCATGAGTGGAACATACCAGTCCTCGAAGAATTTGAGAGGAAACACCTTGCTAAGTTTACCATGGTACTTGGCCTTGATATAAGGTTCATAATGCTACTTACTAATATTTTTCCTTTTGTTCCACTTTTCCCCTACATCTGTAATTCTTGTGGCCTCTACAATGATAGTTGGTGAAAGACTGAAGTTGACCTTAGCAAGATGCACCATAGTTTTTTCCAAGTTTATCACAAACTGCCTTGCTAACTCATGGTGATATTTGACCGTCTCAACCATTTCACAAAACTCACTGATATCTAAAACATGTGGTGGCTAGAGGGAAATAAAGGAGTTCACTCATGCTAATATGTTCCTCCCTAATGATTTTCCCACCTTTGTGAGGCTCCCTGGATTGCACATTTCCTTCCCTTGAGCTATCACTAAGTGTGTCCTCTTCAAAAATTCATTCATTGCTTCTTTCCATGCTTGTATTAATGGTGTAATGTGATGATGGTATGGTGAACAATGATAATAGATGGGGACAAAGAAGATGAGTATGAAGAGATTTTGCAAATGTGAGGTGGAGTAAGGGAATGAAGGGAAAGATTTAGGAAACTAGGGTTTTGACTTATGAGGGACATAGGGTTTAATGAATGGAATTAGCATCTTAGGGGAATAGGGAAAGGGAAAATGGAATTAATGGGTAGTTTTAAGGCAATGAAGTTTGGGAAAAGGGACAAAGGATGTCGGTTTTGTACTGAAATGAAAATTTTGCAATGAGGTGAAAATATATGAAGGCAAGCTAGGGTTTTGATTTTAAGAGGCAAAACTCATCAAGAAAACATGAAGAAGACTAATTTCAGCTCAATATTAATGAACACTTACTTGTAGTAGTGAAATGCAACGCTCGAGAGAATTTGGAATGAGTTTGAACGATTTTGGAACCTCCCTGGCTAATGCGTAGCACGATGGGCCCAATGCATAGCGCCTGTGTAATTTAGCACTAGTAAAAATTGTCTGATGTGTAGCGCCAGTCTGATGCATAGTTCCAACCCTCTGATGCACAACACCAGGCAAACTTGCTGCAAATTTTAGGTTTTCTTCCTCCTTTGCTCAATTTCCCTTCGAAACGCGATTTTGGCTCTCTATTTGACTTTTTGCACAATGAAATGAGTAGCTAGCATGAATTTGCTTTATATATGACGCACTTTAATTTTTCTCTATTGCAAACCCACTTTTATAAAGTTTTAGTCACTTTTTCACAAAAACTCTGTTTTTCATTTGAAGTTTGACTTTTTCTTGACAATTAGATGGACTGATGCCTTGGTCCTTTTTTTTTGCAGTGGCAGGAGTTGGCAAGGTGGCCAGGAATAGTTGTTGAGCTTATTACATATAGTAACACTTAAATTACATGAAACTTTTTACAAAAAATGGAAAAACTTTGTTTTCACCTCAAAACAAAGTTTTGAGGTAAAAGAAATTATTAAGTATATCAGAAGTAAAGTTATGATTTTATGAACTTATTTATCCTCCTCATGTGTGTGCTGACCTTTTTATTTAATTTTGGATGACCATGATGACAAACCCTATACCTAGTGAAACTAAACCCTAAAACTGAATGAAATGAACTAAAATCACTATAAGTGACTGAAAAGAGGTTTTGAACGAGCCAGTAGGTATATGACATGAGGGAAACTGAAATGAAACCACTACCATCAGTTGATCCATGACCTAGTGGAATGCAGCTGATCGAATGAGACACCTAATATGCGTGCAAAAGAGTAATTTGGTCACTGATGGAAGTGTGAAGACACTGACACTAACAGAAGTGTTAGAACACTTCTGGGTGTTCTGCATATTCCTGCATTGGCCAGAAATCTAATTTCCGTAAGTAAGTTGTATGATGCAGGTGTAAAAATAGTGTTCGAGAAGGATACCTGCAAGATGGTTCGGGGAGCACTGGTATTGATTCGGGGAGTTCATATTGGAACTTTGTCCAAGCTGCAAGGTCGCACTTTTGTTGATGGGTGCAACAGCTCTGTGGTTCCTAAAGGTGGAGCAGAAAATATATTGGTCTATGTAGAGAAGACCATGCTATGGCATCAAAGGCTTGGACATATTGGAGAGAAGGTCCTTCGAATACTTCATGGTAAAGGTATGGTAAAAGGTATGAGTAATAACCCTCTGGATTTTGATTTCTATGAAAATTATGTATATGGGAAGCAGAATCAGGTGAGTTTCTCCTCTGGTGGTAAGAGGGCGAAACAGATATTAGAACTTGTGCATAGTGATGTGTTTGGACCTGTGAAGGTTGCATCACTGGGTAAGCCTGTGTACTATGTATCATTTATAGATGACTTCTCAAGGAATACGTGGATATATTTCCTTAAAAATAATCTAAAGTATTTGACAGGTTTAAAGAATTTAAGGCTCTGGTAGAAAACTAGACAAAGAATAACATAAAGGTGTTGAGGATAGACAAGAGTCGAGAGTTTTGCAGTAAGGAATTTGAAGAATTCTGTAAGAAGTGTGGTATAGCATGATAGAAGACTACTCCATACACACCTAAGCGAAACGGAGTTGCAGAAATAATGAACAATATGTTGATGGAAAGGGCAAGAAGCATGCTTAGTGGTGTCGCGTTAGGATAAGAATTCTGGGTAGAGGCGGTGGAGACAACATGTTACCTAGTCAATAGATCACCTTCATCAATGTTGGAGGACAAGACTCGACAAGAGGTATGGACTGGTAAGAAACCCTCTCTTTCAGATATGAGGGTATTTGGATGCGATGTATATGTACATGTTCCAAAGGAGAAATGAACCAAGTTGGATAGTAAATCTGAAAACTGCATCTTTATTGGGTATAAGGATGGTTTAAAGGGCTATAAGCTTTTGAACCCAGTAACAAGGAAGGTTGTGTACAAATAAGATGTGGTGTTCAAATAGGCAAAAGATGTTATTAAACATGAAGTCCAACCAAGAACCCTGTGAAGATAGTGTTTGAGCTTAAGGAGGAAGAATCAGACTCTACAGCAAAGGAGGAATCAGAGAATGAAGAGCCACAAACTCTCAGCATGAGAAGATTAGTTCGAGAAAGATGGCAACCAAAAAGGTATAGTCCATCTGCTTTCTTTTCAAATTTTCCTTTATTTGTTACTGATGATGATCCTAGAATTGTGAAGGAAGCAGTAGATTCAGAGGATGGAAAACTCTGGAAAGATGCCATGGTTGATGAAATGGCATCTTTGCATAAAAATGAGGCTTGGGATCTGGTGGAGTTTCTGGCTGGAAGGAAACCCATTGGCAGCAAATGGGTGTTCAAAAAGAAGACAAATGCAAAAGTAAAGGTGGAGAAATACAAAGCTCGATTGGTAGCAAAAGTTTATTCCCAGGTGGTGGGAATTGATTTTGGTGATATTTTTTCTGTTGTTGCTAAAGTAGCTTCTATTAGATTATTTTTATCTATTTCTACTGCTTTTTATTTTGAGGTAGAACAGATGGATGTGAAGATAACATTTCTTCAAAGGGATCTGGAAGAGGAGATCTACATGAAGAAACCTGAAGGTTTTCCGGTGAAGGGTAAGAAAGAAATGGCATGCAAGTTAAATAAGTCTCTGTATGGGTGAAAACAATCACAAAGGATGTGGTATCAGCAATTTTATACATTTATATGGGGACTTGGCTTCACCAAAATCAAAGCAGATCATTGTGTTTATTTTAAATTAATTGGTGACTGTGTTATTTATCTGGTCTTGTATGTGGATGATATGTTGCTGGTTGGAAATGACAAAGAAATTATCGAAGATTTGAAGACCCAATTGTCCTCCAAATTCAACATGAAAGATCTTGGTGCTGCAAACTATATTTTGGGCATGGAAATTAAAAGAGACAGGGCAAAGAGGAATCTTTGGTTAAACCAGAGGAAGTATGTTGAGACAATATTGCAGAGGTTTAATATGAAGGATAGTAAACCGGTGAAGGTTCATATTCTTGTAGGTGTGAGGTTATCTACTAAACAGTGTCTGGGGACACACGAAGAGGAAGAGGTGATGTCCCATGTTCCATATGCAAGTGTAGTCGGTAGCCTAATGTATGCAATGGTCTATACTAGAACATACATTACACATGTAGTGGGAGTGTTGAGCAGGTTTATGTCAAAACCAGGGAAGCAGCACTATACAACAGTGAAGAAAGTTTCCAGTTTGCGTGGCACTAGTGATTATGGTTTTTGCTATCAAGGAAGACCAGGATTGGACAAAGTGTTGGATATTGATGGATTTGTTGATGCAGACTAGGCTAGAGATTTGGATCAGAGAAGATCTACAAGTGGGTATGTGTTTAACCTGTTTTGAGGTGTAGTTAGTTGGATGAGTAAGAAACAATTTGTAGTGGCACTATCAAATATCGAGGCAGAATACATGGCAGCCACTCATGCAAGAAAGAAAGTAGTTTGGTTGCAAAGATTGTGTTCAAGTATGGTGTTAGTACAAGGAGCTATAAATATAGACTGTGACAGCCAAACTGCAATTTTCGTGGAAAATAACCCTGCATATCATTTAAAGACAAAGCACATTGGTGTTCAGTATCACTTTGTGAGGGATATGGTAGAAGGCAAAGGTGTTGCTAGTAAAGGTGGACACTTTGAAGAATACTGCAGATGCATTGACAAAATCTATAAGCTCTGAGAATTTCTCTTGGTGTAGAGAAACAATGGGTGTTGCAGGGCTAGATAAATGACTAAGCACTCCTGTGGCCCCCTGTGGAAAGAAAACAACAAGTGGGAGAATGTTTGGTTGTGTTATATTGTTTCCATGACTAGCCCACGTAGTTAACCAGGGGGTTAGAGGGGGGACGAAGCATCCGCCCCCCCCTTCGCTAGGCCAATTGAGTGGTGGGGAGGGGTCACAAGGGGTTTGAGGGGTGCAGGTAGCCCCCTTCTATGGGTTCTAGAGCATTTCCCAAGAAAATTTTGTTTTTGGACCCTATATTAGGTTGGGTGGACCTACCTATGGTTTTGTGCATGATTTTCACACATGGTTTTGGATGCGATGGTTTTCAGTCGATGGTTTTGGACACGATGATTTTCGGTCCATGGTATTGGATGCTTCGACATGTATAAATATGTACTGTAACATTGAAAGTAACATAATGAAAAATCAAGCTGGTAGTCTCGGTTTTGGGATCCATGGGAAAATGTATATGTATATGCGTTTTATGTGTTATGCTCTCACATCTTTATTTTCTATGTTCTTTAGAATTCATATGTAGGTAATCTCTGTACGAGGTTGAAGCCTACACTTACTAGCTTCTACGGTGCCACGATACTCTTCTTCTACTAAAGAAAGAGAAATCTAACTTTGTTTCTTGCAATCCCATCTAATAGGTCCAGAACCAAGAGTGAACACATAACCTGCAGAAGACTTGAAATCATCAGGGTCACCAGCCCAATAGAAATTAGTGAAACCAACCAATAGAGGAGATGCTTCTGCACTATAATGAATCCCAAACTAAATTGTACCTTGAACATAAGGCAGTATTATTTTAGCTTCTTTCCAATGACTTTCATGTGGGTGTTCCATAAACTGGGCAATAAGGCCAACAACAGAGGAAAGGTCAGGTTGGGTATGGGTCAGATACAAAAGTTTTCCTACAAGCTGATAGAATAAGGTAGCATCAACTTCAGAGGAAGTACAAGTGACTGAAAGTTTGGATCTAGACTAAAAGGGAGAAGGGGATGGCTTATAGTCTTCTATGTGAAAGTGGCATAGAACATCACAAGAATACCTGGACTAGGAAAAGGAAATACCTTCCTTGGATTGCAAGAGTTGAAGACCAAGAAAATAATACAAGTTCCCTTAGTCTGTCAATTCAAACTAACTTTTAAGGCTAGACTTCACATGGTCTTGTTAGATACCTATACCAATAGGTTTCATATTTCATGATTGGCAAAGAAAGTTCCAAATATGCTTTGCTTTGGTGATACAAAGATCCCATATTTCCAAGAGAATGCAATATGTGTACATAGCTTGATGTTGACTGAATTTTTGATGGGTGGTCCAACAACCTAATCTAGATCATGCCATATTTCAATTTCTTGTCATAAGAATAGAGAAAGAAGCCTGTCCAAACTGCTTAATATTGGCAGGCAAGTAGTTAGGTAGAGAATTAAGGTTCTCAACTGTTTAATCTGGGGCCTTGGAGGTAATAAGGTTAGCTGTAGATAGAAAAGCAAAGAAAAAAGCAAAAAGAAAAGAAAAGAACAATTCAGGGTTTGCTAGTCCAAGTGCACCCTCTATGAAGAAACAAAAAATGCTAGGCATTAGAGTGGGTAGGCAGATGGGGTTGCAGAAGCATGATTTCTTCTATGTCACTGGCCCAAGCAAAGGAAAAACATGATGCCAGTGCAGGTCTCTTATCCAGCAGTTTTGCAGTAATACAATGAAGCATGTCTAACTCCCTGATTATCCCCCATTACATTCATTGCTAACATCCCAACACGGCCTATGTTCATGAAAGGAAGTCAAAGTCTTTTGTTGGTTCTTGTTTCTTTAAAAGCCACATTTCTTGTGTAAAAATTCTTTTCATTTTGATCTACTTCCTAAACTAAGTTGATTTCATATGAAACTTAGTGTTTTTTCCCCCTCATCCACCTTTTCCACTCATATTAACTCCTAATTTCTTACTACTTAATTCCCTATATTTCCCTTTCCCTATTACTATAACACCATGGTGTATAAAACCCCAGCAATATGTATATTCCCTTCCCCTTGGCACTATAGCCATATGTACAAAGTAAGGGATTAAATTGACCTCTGGTCAGTTTAATAACCTAAGCCCTACCCCTTTTTTCCCTCCACAACCCTCTGAAATGATTTACCCACTTCATTTTGCAAAACAGCCTTGTAAAAAACCCAAAAGACCCCTTTTTAACCCGTAACACTGTTAAAAAACCCAAAAGACCCCTTTTCTAATGTCCCGCCGGGCGCATATGTTAACAAATAATAATATTTTATCATCCCCGCCCTTCCGTATCGTCCAGCCAACTCTGCCTCCCGCCAGCCGTCGGATCTGGGCTTTCCCATCCGACGGCCCTCATCAATTTCGGAGCGGCCCCGATGTACTGCCATTAGCTTCCGAAATTTGACGTCCGCTGACGTACACACAGGGGCACGCATCGCCATATTACCGGATCGGGTAGCCCTCTGACATTCCCGCTTCCGTATGAAGGGCGGTCCGATATCATACCGCTTACCGCTTACGGTTTTTTGCTGTCCTGTCATGCCAATGTCATGCCACCTCACCGCCGCATCAGCGCCCCCGCCCGCCATCGCTCCGAGCTGTCACGCTACCTATGCAGTCCCCGTGGACCACTCATAGGCCACCACGTCACCCGATGACATCATGCTGACGTCACCCGACCCTGACCCCACCTGATGACGTCATGCTGACGTCATCCAAATTTTCGCGCCAACACCAAAAAGTCCATATTTGGCTGAATTTTGCCATTTTTGCGCATATTTTCCATGTTTTTCTGCTCTGCCTCCTGCATGTATTTTCACGTCCTTTGCTGCCGCACCTTACCGACACCATTCAAAGCTGCTGCTGCCTAGAATTCGACTGCAACCAAGCTCAAATACCGCCATTAAGCCAGGTATTTGTCAATTCCCCAGCTGCGCGCTCTGTTTCGTCTTGCATCGTTAAGAAACCATTAAAATTGACCATTTTCTCTGGAGAAATAGGCCTGCTACCCCTTAAAACAAATTCCATCAGTTTTTAACCGGCCAATTGTGCCCAATTACACCCCTGTTGCTCTAAACTGGGCTGTAATTCAGCAAATTACTTCACCTACCGCGCAGGACGGTATTTCTCCCAAAAATAGTCGAAATTCAACCCAAATTCACTTGTAAAACATGGATACACCAGTAGCACCTGTTGCCCTGAATATTGCTCCATTGAATGCCCCTCAGAGAGAGTTGGAGTGGAAACCATTAGCAGATAAAGATTACCAAATATCAGAGGAAATGCTAATGAAGAGCAAGTATCACATTCACTTGCTAAATGAATTGAAAACTAAGCATAATAGTGGACTTGATATATTGGGCATTTGGGACTCTTTCCTCCCCATCTTCAAGCTCCCTCAGGTCAATGTGTTTCCTGACTTAATCCATCTGTGTGTTGCCTGCTATGACCCCACTCAGAGGGCTGTGCTTGACCCTTCAGGCTCAGTTGTTTTTTATGTCACCCCTGCAGCCATTAGAGAAATGCTAAACTTCAAAACTGCTAAGAAATTAGTTCCTTTATCAATGATGGATCTGATAAAACAAGGAGTCAAGCTGACAGATGTTCAAATCACCAAGATAAATCAATTGTTCATTGATTCAACCTCTGAGACCATGAAGTACCCTCCCATCCATCATGTATACCTGAATCAATTGGGCACAGACCTTGCAGACATGATTAGTCCCATATTGGGCTATAATTCAATAGAAATTGTTGATGAAACTGTGCTGCTGATAATGGCCATGTTTTCCCCTGGTAAGCCCCCAATCTGTTATGACTATGCCACTTACATCTCTGATAAAATACATGAGCAATTGATAGACTTGGAAAGAGAAAGGGTGTTCAGATACACCTCCTATATCTATCTTTTAATCCTATACTATCAGCATGAGAAATTTCCTTTTTCTGTGAAAAGAATGGATGCACAAAGCAATCCAAGGTCAGTGGTCTATTGGTCCTCTGTTTTCCACTGTAGTTCTTGTTCCCCTTACACTTATTGTGAGTTTATAGACCTCTTCATCCACCTAGCCATGTCTCTGCTTCTGAGCTCACCTCCTCCAAGACTAACTAATGAGATGCAGAGAATTCTTCTGTTGTCCAAGATATACAGCATTGGGGATTGGTATTTTTACCAAAACCACACAGTTATCAGAATATATGGGTGTGAGTTGGCCCCATACAGATTGCCTAGATATGTGCTTATGAGATTGTTTGCCCTTGAGTATTTCAGGCAATTTGGGAATGATGATGTACTCCATTTTTCAAGCAAGGGCAAGAAAGCACAGCTTAAAGTCATAAACCAATTAGGCCCCTTCATCTACAATAAAAGGGAGGAAGTTTGGCAAGAGGCAGATAGCATGCTAAATGACCTTGGCTTACAGACCAGCTTCCTTTGGGTACCATACGACCCCACTCATTTCATAAGCTTAAGAAGGGTCAGATATAGGCTGGCCAGTTATGATCACATAAGGTTGCCTCACATAGAAAAATATGCAAATCAACTAGAATGGAAGGAAGGCACCTTAGAAGAGGCTACTACACAAGAAGAACTAGCTCAAAGAGGAATAAGAAATCTCCAAAAGTTGGCTGACCTAGAGCTTTGTTCACAGGTATCTTCTCTTCCAGGCACTCAAGTGGGAGCAGCTGCTTCATCATCCACAGCTCCACAAAAGGCAGTCCAAGCCCCAATTACAGTTGAGACTTCAGCTAAGGATACAGGCATGGAAACAGAACAGCAAAAGGCCCCTGAAGAGCAGCGATCAGCCCAAGAAAAAGAGCCAGAAGACCAAGAAGAACAGCCTGAAAATCATCTTGAACAGCAGGAAGAAATGGCAAAGGCTCCTGGTCCTAATGATGAGCAAATACATGAAAAGGAGGCCCCAGTACAGAATGTTACAGTGGAGACTTTGGTGCTCCAAACCCCTATCAAAGAAGAGAGGGGTAAGAAGAGAGATAGAGAGGAACAGACTCCCCTTAGTACCGCAACATCACAGCAAGGGGAAAAGAGACAAAGGATCAATCCTTTTTCAGAGGAGGAGATGCCTTTTGGTCAAACACAGATGGGTCCCCCCAGCACAGAGGTATCAGCTAGCTCATTACAGCAAGAGCAGCAAAGAATACTTGGAGGAGAAGTCAGCTCCTCAGAGCAACAAAGAAAGGGTGAGTCTAGCATAAAGAAACAATTCATAGACATCAAGACCAAAAATGAACCGGTGAGGTTACAGCTGTACAATCTCTTGTTGAAAATGGCTCCCACAAACCAGCAGAGGTTGATGTCTGCATATGATGTGCAAGAGGGAAAAATGATAATGAGCCATTTCATGCCCACAGCGCTGCAGCCACAGTCTGCAGTTGATTATATAAGAACAAACTTGGAAATCTTGTCCAAGGACATCCACCCAATGGACCAAATTGAATTGCATAAGCAGACGGGTGAGATGGTGTATGCTACCCTAGCAGACAAAACATTGATAAATTATAGATTGCAGAATTCTTTGAATAATACCACTGCACAATTGGAGTTAGAAAAGGCATCCTCCCAGGCTAAAGACAACAGGATAAGGTCTTTAGAGGATATAATCATAGAGCTTGGGCATGATCCAAAGGACCCTAAAGCTATAAAGGAGCTACTAAAGATAAAGGATTCAGACATTGCAGCCTTAAAAAAGACGATAAAGATCCCAGCAACCCTTCACCCTCAAACAGAAGAGGTTGCCCAGCGAAGGCAGGACCAAGATGTAGCAGCCATGCTGGTATCACTCCATAAACAACTTGCCCAGACAGAGGGAAAATTGGTAGAAACAGAGGCTGCACTGCAGGCAGCCCTACAACAGAAAGAAGGAGGCCAAACATCTCAGCCCCCTCAGCAAGTAATCGACCTTGAGGAACCCCCTCAAATTGTCACTCCTCCTACAGTGCAGACAGTTGAGACAGCTCCATCAACATCAGCACCAGCACCAACATCAGAGCAGGCTCCAAGCCTTGATATGCAGAAGTTGATGAATGAAATTAAAGTCCTAGAAGCCCAGATGGCAGAGCTGAATGAAGCTAAGGAGAAATTGGTCACACTTAATGAGAAACATGATAAATCCAAGCAACAGGTGGCAGAAAAGACAAGGGAAGTAAGGACCTTGGAAAGAAAAATCAAAGAGCTAGAGAAAGAGATGAACATGGGCAAAGCAATAACAGAACTCAAGAAAATCATATGGTTAAAGATTGGTCAATCAATCACAGACCAATGGCAATATATAGAGACCATCCATGAGCAAATGGATTTGCTGGGCAAGGCTTATGCAGAAAGTCAAAAAGCCAGAGCTTCTCTAGGAAGTATGCCAGATATAGCTACTAGAATGATCAATGTGTTGAACAACAAAACTGGCATATAGTTAGCAAACATGGGTATCAGAGATAGAACTGATACAATTTTGCTTATCAAAAGGATACTCACCCTCAGAAATTATGTACAGGCACTAGAAAGAAAATGTCAGGGTATTCAAGCAGAGGTAAATGCTTTTGGTGCCAAGATCACAGCATTATATGACAGGGGACTCCCCATTTTACTAAACAACGCAGGAAGGCTATCTTCTCATGAGCAATATGCAAAAAGAGTCAACAACTACATCACTGATCAGTTGACTACCTCATCTAGCACTTCGGAAGGAACTGGGCCGCCCACAGGACAAGAGCTGTATGATAAACTAGAAAATCTGTTTTATATAGAACATGAAATCAATCATCTGTTTGAAGTCCCCCCTAATTACTACAAATATACAGATGCAGATGAGACACTCCTCAAGATGCGAAGGCATCAGATGCCCACTGATCAATGGTGGACAGATATGATAAGGACTTTGCTGTGATTTGACAAAATAATCTAATCAAATGCGTTTTACCGCAAGCAGAGAATCAATAGAGAAGTCACAGATCAGCAGCCACAGGTCAAAGATTACAGGTCAGCATCCCAAAGGCATCAGAGCCACAACGTGTCATCTACAGCAGCCATTGTCAGCAAAAGTCATCCAAGAATTAACGCAGCCGGCCCCTGGGCCCAAAAGTCATCATCAACTGACAAACATCAAACAATTGTTATGTGCCTTTACTACAGGCTTTCAATTTTGTAATAACTTCACTGTACAAAGTTGGTAGAGATAGTTATTGCTCAATAACTATCATTCTAGATATTTTACTTGATATTTTTGTATAAAATCTCCCCCACGCAGTTCATTTGGGGGTTGTTGTTTACTTTTGTTGTTCAAGAAAGAGAACTCGGCTGTAATCTCTGGAGAAATAATACAGAAAGGCTTTGGGGTTTGCAGAAGTTGGTCTTACTGATGCTTGCTGTCTTGGAACTACTGAATGTTGCAGGATTCTAGTGCTGTGTCTTGATATAATAAGTTTTCTCTATCTCTTTTCATGTTTATTATCAGTTTAACTCATATCTTTCACATGTTAATCTAACCTTAGGAGGAAAGAAAAAGAATAGCTCAGGATTTGTCCATGGAGACACCCTGATTTCAATCCGTCCTTGCTATAAATGTTTTCTATAGGCTCAGCTGTTTAATTGGAATTCTTAACTGCTCCAATAAACCATGAATCTTTCACAGTTTCTATTTATTAATTCATGTATGCTACTAAGTGGAAATTGCTATTCAATTTGTTATCACACTGTCTGTAATTCCATCTCCCACTGTTTCACTCAATAATCAGAAATTTATATTAAGAATATTCATCTAGCCTTGCAGTAAAACTTTCTCCATTACAGGCATAGGACTGTCCCAACTCTCTGACTCCATATGCCCAATGGACTAACATCTCCAAAACATTTCATGCCCTTCCCACAACAACAGTTCACAACCAAAACCTCAAATACAATTTGACCTCATAACTAGCCTAAAATCCTCACAAAACAAAGTTAAATCTTAAAGAGAGAGCCCTCTCTGATTACAGGTAGGCTAGGACGTGTAATCCAAAGCTTGGTTAGTGGTTACCCCGGCCGTATTCCCTTGGGAGTCATAGGGAACAACCTGGGTGTTAACATAATTGGCCACTCCACTGGGGACAGCGTATTTTCAGCTGCTATCTATTCTTAGATAGTGGTTCCAAAAGCTTAAACAGTCCCTTTAAAACAGTTCTAAAAACAGCCTCAAAAAATACCAAAAACAAGTTCAGAAGCTGGCTCCTAAGAAAAGAACTAGGCACACCAGGTCAAATCCTGACCCAAATCCACCACCTGTTTTTGATAATCCAAATCTCATCCCTAAAACTCTTAGGAACCAGAAGGAACCAGAACAATCTCCTGAAACTAGCCCTGAGGCAGGTCAGCAGAGTTTTATTCCAACCCCCGCTAAGCCATCTATTCACCTCCATATAAGTCATTCTTCACCCTCTTCATCATCCACTTCACAGAGCATATTGTCCACACCCAACACACAGACTGCTGTTGTTATCCCTGTTGTCCCACTTATTCTCCCAAATATGGCTAACCGTTATGCTCCACTTCAGTTACCTGGTAATCCTGCGGCTATGCCTCAGGACTACCAAAGCAAGGTTACTTATTTTGATGGGACCGGTACATACACTGCTTTACAGCATACTAGGAAAATGCAAGATTACTTTGAGAACTATGAGATAGATGATGATGATGTAAGGATGAAAATTTTTGTCCAAAGTTTGACAGGTGAAGTAAGAACCTGGTTCAGGGCCCTGACCCCAAATTCAATAGTTGATTCGGGTGCCCTTTATCAGTCCTTCTTAAACCGATGGGAAAAGAAAAAGGACCCTCTGCACATTCTATCTGAATATGACACCATAAGAAGAGGCCCACAAGAAACTGTCCTGGACTATTGCACTAGATTCAATACTATCTATAATGCCATACCTCAAAACCTTAGACCTCCACCTGATTTAGCGTTGATTAAATTCCCTGATGGCTTTGATGCTGATATGGCATAT
The DNA here is from genome assembly GCA_031772625.1 of Pinus tabuliformis. NCBI lineage: Eukaryota > Viridiplantae > Streptophyta > Pinopsida > Pinales > Pinaceae > Pinus > Pinus tabuliformis. Next base: position 365,519,905 of record CM062819.1, read on the forward strand.
CAACTGAGAGAAAGAGCCCCTGCAACTCTAGCAGACATGCAAAACATAGCTGTTAGTGTAGAGGCAAATCTAATTGCCAAAAGAAACCGGGCCAGAACTGAAAGGAGGACTACTTTCAAAGAAGAACCTTCATCATTTGAGCAAAAGCTAGATGCAATCATCAAAGGGATGGATAGACTGGGAGACAGGGTAGAAACCATAGAAAGAAAATCATCATGGGAAGTTCAAACAAGCAATAATAGAAACCCAAACTTCAGAAAGAATCAAAATCCTAATGTTGGTATGACTGATCCTGACCAGCATGTTAGACCTCCTTTCCAAGAAAATTATGCTGAGACATCTACTTCTAATGAGCAAACAGATGACACCCACATCAATTTGATGGGTTTGAACAATGAACATCAAGTTTTCCTGACTCAAGAAGATCAGGAAGAAGATGAAGTAAAGCAATTTCAAACCAAATCAGGTGAGTCTTTTGACTTTAAGCAAGGATATGACACAGCGGTTTTTGAAGTTCATAAACAGTACAAACTAAGAAGTAGAACCATAAATGTGTCACACCCTGAAAAAGTAAAAGATGACCAGCAATCTAAGCCAGCTACCATTTCAGAATCCAAAGACAAATCTGATCCTATCACCAATGAAGTCACAGTGGGGGATATCACTGAAACATACGCCTCAAATCAACAGCCATCAGTTGCACTTCCTTTACATACCAATTTAAGCAACCCTCCTCAAAAGATGGGTAAAAAGGACAAACCCCAAAATCAGACACAGAACCAAGAGGACCCCTCCAAAAGGTCAAATGACAAAGAAAAAATGGTCAACCAAAATGCTAAAATTCAAACTGAAAAACCTTTTGACTTTGAGTCTGAAATTGGCAAATTGAAAATAGCCATACACCTTGCTGAATTAGCCAAACATGACATTTACAAACAACAAATTAAAAAGTCCCTTCAATTGACAAGCAATAAAGATGATGTTAATGTGTTGGATGATACCCCAGAATTACTTTTTGGTCCTGAGGTTGATGGAAAAACAACAGGTAATGGAATTTTACCTTTCTATGTCAGCCTGCATATCCATGACAAGATACTACACAATGCCATGTTTGATTCTGGGGCATCCCATAACCTTATGCCTAAATCAGTGATGGAGAGACTCAACCTAGACATTACAAGACCATATAAGGACCTATTTTCATTTGACTCCAGCCAAGTTAAGTGTTTAGGTCTGATAAAGGATTTATGTGTTTCCTTGGTTCAATATCCAAATAAAACAATTTTAATGGATGTGGTGGTTGCTGATATCCCACCAAAATATGGAATGTTATTATCAAGATCATGGGGTGCTAAACTTCAAGGCTCCCTTCAATTAGACATGTCCTATGCCACCATCTCTATCTTTGGGCAACCAAAGAGACTATACAGAGAAACACTTATGAAATACATGGTCAGCAGTGAAGAAAAACCTCAAAACTTTCCCATATATGCTGTCCATTCTGACATAGACTCCTATATTCTCTTCAATGATAATACAGGTCCTACAAATGATGATGAAACTAAGACACTCATACAAGATCAGTATATAAATGAACAAACTGCTGCTCTAGAAATAATGGTTGAGCAATCAATACACAAAACTGTCCAAGAAGAAAAACCAAGTGTAAGCCAAGATCTCAAGTTGTTGATGCCAAGTCCCATAATAGTTGACAATTCTTCCCTTAACCGAGAAGTCCTCTGGTTTCTTGAATTTGATGGATCAGTCAACAAATTAGGGGCAGGAGCAGGGGTTTGGATACATAACAAACAAAACAGTCATGCAGAGGGCCGAGCCTATAGGTTAAACTTCAGGTGCACCAATAATATGGCAGAATATGAAGCTCTTTTACTAGGCCTCAAACTAGTAAAATCCTTACAAGCCACAAAAGTTTCAATCCTAGGAGACTCAGACCTAATTATCCAACAAGTAAAGGGAAATTTTGTCACCAATGACAAAAGACTGAGATCTTATAGGTCTGCTGCTGCTGAAATACTAAATTCCTTCACTAAATTTCAAATTACCAAAATTTCTAGAACCCATAATCTTCATGCTCATAGTTTGGCCACATTTGCAAGAACTTGTAAAATACCTTTTGAACCCAAGCATTGCTTTACAGCTGAGATAAAACACAGACCTTCTGTCCCAAACAATGTCAAGGATTGGCAAGTGTTTGAGGATGATACACAAATAAATAATTTCTTGACTTTGCAGCAAGAATTTTCAGGACTAAACATTGATACAGAGGCTGCAAGTGACTCACAAACACTAGGTGAACAGCACCAAACAAATATTTCACCCAAAACAGCAAACCAAATGATACATCCAACAATTTTTAACAAAGAAAACATACAAGAAATTAAACAAATCAGTTGTGAGGAAATAGTTGGTGCTGAAGCTGAAGTTATACAATTGAAAGACAATTTTCTTCCAACAGGCCTCACTCCTTTGGAAGACATTTTTGACTCAAATGATATTCTTAGGAAGCCAAAAATGCAGCCCCTCAATGCTGCCTTAGAAGAATGTAACATTGGAACTGCTGAACAAACCAAAATAATAAAATTGTCTGCTTCCTTACCCCCTAACCAAAAGCCCAAATATGTTGACCTTTTCAAAGAATTCCAAGATGTCTTTGCATGGAGCTATGAGGATTTGAAATCGTATGACACCTCTGTCATTCAACATACTATCCCCCTCAAGCCAAATCAAAAACCCTTTAAACAAAAATTGAGGAGAATAAACCCTATGCTTCTCCCATTAATGGAGCAAGAGGTACAAAAAATGTTTAAAGCTGGCATCATAGCACCAATCAGGTTTTCTGATTGGATTTCAAATTTGGTCCCTACAAGAAAGAAAACTGGTGAAATAAGGCTTTGTGTTGATCTAAGGAACTTGAATCAGGTGTCCCTAAAAGATAATTACCCCTTACCCAAGATGGATCACATCTTGCAAAGAGTAGTGGGGGCCTCAAGAATTTCTTTACTTGATGGATTCTCAGGTTTCAACCAGATCCTAGTTCACCCTGATGATCAGGACAAAACAGCATTCACAACCCCATGGGGAACCTTCAAATATGTCAAAATGCCTTTTGGGTTGAAAAATGCAGGAGCTACCTTTCAAAGAGCAATGGATATTGCTTTTGCCAAAGAGATTCATGATTTCCTTGTGGTTTACTTAGATGACCTTACACCATTTTCAAAATCTGACCCAGAACATTTGAAACATCTAAGGCAAATATTCATAACTTGTAGGAAATACGGAATTTCCTTAAATCCTAAGAAATCCCTGTTTGGTTTGGAAGAAGGCAAGTTATTGGGTCATATTATTTCAAAGCATGGTATTAGAATTGATCCAGACAGAATACAGGCCATCCTACAAATGCCTCATCCAAGAAATGTAAAAGAACTGCAAGCCTTCTTGGGTAAGATCAACTTCCTAAGGAGATTTATCCCAAACTTGGCAGAATTGACCAGATTACTTAATAACATGCTTAAAAAGGATTCTAAGGTAAAGTGGACTTTGGAAGCAAATCAAGTGTTTGAAGGAATCAAACTAGCCCTCACCCAAACCCCAGTCCTGACAAACCCTCAATTTGATAGAGACTTCATTATATTTTCCTTTGCTTCCCAACACACAATTGCTGTTGTCTTGTTACAAAAAGATGATCAAGGGAATGAAAAACCTATTTCTTTCTTTAGCAGAGCACTAAGAGATGCACCTCTCAAATACCAGATCATGGAAAAACAAGCTTATGCTTTAGTCAAAGCCATCAAAGATTTCAGAATTTACATCCTATACTCTCATGTCATTGCCTATGTACCAAATGCTATTGTTAAGGATATTTTGACTCAAGAAAATTTAGAGGGTAGAAGAGGAAAATGGATTGCAAACATCTTAGAATTTGACATTGAGATAAGACCTACAAAACTGATAAAGGGCCAAGGTTTGGCCAAATTAATGTCTGAAACAAATTTCCAAGCCCTAGACATAAATCAAATGGACAATGAACCGGAGCTGGCGACTCCAAAGATCAATGTAGCCTTTGAACAATCCTCTTGGTATTCTGATATATGTTATGTGTTGCAAAACCTGTGTGCTCCCCCAGGATTGTCCAGAACTAAATGTAGGTTCCTAAAAATGAAAGCTTCAAGATTTTGTGTCATGGATGGCAATTTGCTTTGGAAAAACTATGAGGGTATATTGTTAAACTGCTTAATTGAGAATGAGACTAACAATGTCATGAAAGAATTTCATGCAGGTGATTGTGGTGGACACTTGTATTGGAAGTCCACTGTGGATAAGATACTGAGGGCTGGTTACTATTGGCCCACTTTGTTCTCTGATGTTAAAAATTTCACTACCTCATGCCATAAGTGTCAAATGTTTGAGGGAAAGAGAAAGTTACTGCCACTTCCTTTGAGGCCTATTGCAACAGAGAGACCTTTTCAACAATGGGGCTTGGATTTCATTGGGGAAATTCATCCCTCATCTTCAGGACAACATAGATGGATCCTCACAGCCACAGACTACTTTACCAAATGGATTGAGGCCATCCCATGTAGACAGGCAAATGATTCAACTATCATTCAGTTTTTGGAGAATAACATATTGTCTAGATTTGGTTGCCCCAACAAGATAATAATAGACAATGCTGCTGCTTTTAGATCCAAGAAGATGGTGAGCTTCTGCCACAAATTTCATATTACTTTGGGCCATTCTACTGCATACTACCCTCAAGGAAATGGCCTAGTTGAATCATCAAACAAAAGCCTTGTAAACATCATAAAGAAGGTGTTGGAAGAAAATAAGAAGAATTGGCATAAGAAGCTTGTGAATGCCTTATGGGCAGATAGACTAACAACCAAGAGATCCATTGGGGTCAGACCATATGAGTTAGTCTATGGATTAGAAGCCAAATTTCCCTCATCACTAGGGGTCCCTGTTATGAAACTACTTCAAGAAAGTCAAGTTGAGCCCAACGACATGCAAAGAAGGATCAATCAAATAATATGTTTGCAGCAAACTAGAGATCAAGTGTATGGCAGAGTTCAAGTTTTACAAGAAAAGTTAAAGAAAGCTTTTGATAGAAGAACTAAGGTTGAATATTTCAACATTGGTGACAAAGTCCTCAAGTGGGATTCAAGAAGGGAAGATAAAGGAAAACATGGAAAGTTTGATTCTCTTTGGAGAGGACCATTTGTTATCCAAGCAAGTGCAAGGAAACAACACTTACTTCCTAAAAAATCTGGAAGAAACCGACTTGGATGAAGGTCCTGTGAATGGCAGGATGTTGAAGCACTATTTTAACTACTTCCCATGCATTTAGTTTGACTCTCCCTTGTACATTATAGGGTGTATATATTACTTTCTGTTAACATGTATAAAGTGCAGCTTTCCAAGTTTTGTAAGTTATCGGCAAAAGGCAAATAATTTCACAGATCTACCAAGATGGGAAGGGCACAATTTTGAGATTTCAAGGAGGAAAACTCCAAGTTTTGGTAAAAGAAGTCAAGAGCCGAGGCATTCTGACCTGTTGTTCTTGGTCTTTCAAATGGAAAAACCATCCCCACGTGGAGCCACTATTAGATACCTATACCAATAGGTTTCATATTTCTTGATTGGCAAAGAAAGTTCCAAATATGCTCTGCTTTGGTGATACAAAGATCCCATATTTCCAAGAGAATGCAATATGTGTACATATCTTGATGTTGACTGAATTTTTGATGGGTGGTCCAACAGCCTAATCTGGATCATGCCATATTTCAATTTCTTGTCATAAGAATAGAGAAAGAAGCCTGTACAAACTGCTTAATCTTGGCAGGCAAGTAGTTAGGTAGAGAATTAAGGTTCTCAACTGTTTAATCTGGGGCCTTGGAGGTAATAAGGTTAGCTGTAGATAGAAAAGCAAAGAAAAAAGCAAAAAGAAAAGAAAAGAACAATTCAGGGTTTGCTAGTCCAAGTGCACCCTCTATGAAGAAACAAAAAATGCTAGGCATTAGAGTGGGTAGGTAGATGGGGTTGCAGAAGCATGATTTCTTCTATGTCACTGGCCCAAGCAAAGGAAAAACATGATGCCAGTGCAGGTCTCTTATCCAGCAGTTTTGCAGTAATACAATGAAGAATGTCTAACTCCCTGATTATCCCCCATTACATTCATTGGTAACATCCCAACACGGCCTATGTTCATGAAAGGAAGTCAAAGTCTTTTGTTGGTTCTTGTTTCTTTAAAAGCCACATTTCTTGTGTAAAAATTCTTTTCATTTTGATCTACTTCCTAAACTAAGTTGATTTCATATGAAACTTAGTGTTTCTTCCCCCTCATCCACCTTTTCCACTCATATTAACTCCTAATTTCTTACTACTTAATTCCCTATATTTCCCTTTCCCTATTACTATAACACCATGGTGTATAAAACCCTAGCAATATGTATATTCCCTTCCCCTTGGCACTATAGCCATATGTACAAAGTAAGGGATTAAATTGACCTCTGATCAGTTTAATAACCTAAGCCCTACCCCTTTTTTCCCTCCACAACCCTCTGAAATGATTTACCCACTTCATTTTGCAAAACAGCCTTGTAAAAAACCCAAAAGACCCCTTTTTAACCCGTAACACTACTAAAAAACCCAAAAGAACCCTTTTCTAATGTCCCGTCGGGTGCATATGTTAACAAATAATAATATTTTATCATCCCTGCCCTTCCGTATTGTCCAGCCAACTCTACCTCCCGCCAACCGTCGGATCTGGGCTTTCCCATACGACGGCCCTCATCAATTTCGGAGCGGCCCCGATGTACTGTCGTTAGCTTCCGAAATTTGACGTCCGCTGACGTACACACGGGGGCACGCGTTGCCATATTACCGGATCGGGCGGCCCTCTGACATTCCCACTTCCGTATGAAGGGCAGTCCGATATCATACCGCTTACCGCTTCCAGTTTTCTGTTGTCCTGTCATGCCAATGTCACGCCACCTCACCGCCGCATCAGCACCCCCGCCTGCCATCGCTCCGAGCTGTCACGACACCTATGCAATCCCCGTGGACCACTCACAGGCCGCCACATCACCCGATGACGTCATGCTGATGTCACCCGACCCTGACCCCACCTGATGACGTCATGCTGACATCATCCAAATTTTCGCGCCAACGCCAAAAAGTCCATATTTGGCCGAATTTTGCCATTTTTGCGCATATTTTCCGTGTTTTTCTGCTCTGCCTCCTGCATGTATTTTCACGTCCTTTGCTGCCGCACCTTACCGACACCATTCGGAGCTACTGCCGCCTAGAATTCGACTGCAACCAAGCTCAAATACCGCCATTAAACCAGGTATTTGTCAATTCCCCAGCTGCGTGCTCTGTTTCGTCCTGCATCGTTAAGAAACCATTAAAATTGACCATTTTCTCTGGAGAAATAGGCCTTCTACCCCTTAAAACCAATTCCATCAGTCTTTAATCGGCCAATTGTGCCCAATTACACCCCTGTTGCTCTGAACTGGGATGTAATTCAGCAAATTACTTCACCTACCGCGCAGGACGGTATTTCTCCCAAAAATAGTCGAAATTCAACCCAAATTCACTTGTAAAACATGGATACACCAGTAGCACCTGTTGCCCTGAATATTGCTCCATTGAATGCCCCTCAGAGAGAGTTGGAGTGGAAACCATTAGCAGATAAAGATTACCAAATATCAGAGGAAATGCTAATGAAGAGCAAGTATCACATTCACTTGCTAAATGAATTGAAAACTAAGCATAATAGTGGACTTGATATATTGGGCATTTGGGACTCTTTCCTCCCCATCTTCAAGCTCCCTCAGGTCAATGTGTTTCCTGACTTAATCCATCTGTGTGCTGCCTGCTATGACCCCACTCAGAGGGTTGTGCTTGACCCTTCAGGCTCAGTTGTTTTTTATGTCACCCCTGTAGCCATTAGAGAAATGCTAAACTTCAAAACTGCTAAGAAATTAGTTCCTTTATCAATGATGGATCTGATAAAACAAGGAGTCAAGCTGACAAATGCTCAAATCACCAAGATAAATCAATTGTTCGTTGATTCAACCTCTGAGACCATGAAGTACCCTCCCATCCATCATGTATACCTGAATCAATTGGGCACAGACCTTGCAGACATGATTAGTCCCATATTGGGCTATAATTCAATAGAAATTGTTGATGAAACTGTGCTGGTGATAATGGCCATGTTTTCCCCTAGTAAGCCCCCAATCTGTTATGACTATTCCACTTACATCTCCGATAAAATACATGAGCAATTGATAGACTTGGAAAGAGAAAGGGTGTTCAGATACACCTCCTATATCTATCATTTAATCCTATACTATCAGCATGAGAAATTTCCTTTTTCTGTGAAAAGAATGGATGCACAAGGCAATCCAAGGTCAGTGGTCTATTGGTCCTCTGTTTTCCACTGTAGTTGTTGTTCCCCTTACACTTATTGTGAGTTTATAGACCTCTTCATCCACCCAGCCATGTCTCTGCTTCTGAGCTCACCTCCTCCAAGACTAACTGATGAGATGCAGAGAATTCTTCTGTTGTCCAAGATATACAGCATTGGGGATTGGTATTTTTACCAAAACCACACAGTTATCAGAATATATGGGTGTGAGTTGGCCCCATACAGATTGCCTAGATATGTGCCTATGAGATTGTTTGCCCTTGAGTATTTCAGGCAATTTGGGAATGCTGATGTACTCCATTTTTCAAGCAAGGGCAAGAAAGCACAGCTTAAAGTCAGAAACCAATTAGGCCCCTTCATCTACAATAAAAGGGAGGAAGCTTGGCAAGAGGCAGATAGCATGCTAAATGACCTTGGCTTACAGACCAGCTTCCTTTGGGTACCATACGACCCCACTCATTTCATAAGCTTAAGAAGGGTCAGATATAGGCTGGCCAGTTATGATCACATAAGGTTGCCTCACATAGAAAAATATGCAAATCAACTAGAATGGAAGGAAGGCACCTTAGAAGAGGCTACTACACAAGAAGAATTAGCTCAAAGAGGAATAAGAAATCTCCAAAAGTTGGCTGACCTAGAGCTTTGTTCACAGGTATCTTCTCTTCCAGGCACTCAAGTGGGAGCAGCTGCTTCATCATCCACAGCTCCACAAAAGGCAGTCCAAGCCCCAATTACAGCAGAGACTTCAGCTAAGGATACAGGCATGGAAACAGAACAGCAAAAGGCCCCTGAAGAGCAGCGATCAGCCCAAGAAAAAGAGCCAGAAGACCAAGAAGAACAGCCTGAAAATCATCCTGAACAGCAGGAAGAAATGGCAGAGGCTCCTGGTCCTAATGATGAGCAAATGCATGAAAAGGAGGCCCCAGTACAGAATGTTACAGTGGAGACTTCGGTGCTCCAAACCCCTATCAATGAAGAGAGGGGTAAGAAGAGAGATAGAGAGGAACAGACTCCCCTCAGTACCGCAACATCACAGCAAGGGGAAAAGAGACAAAGGATCAATCCTTTTTCAGAGGAGGAGATGCCTTTTGGTCAAACACAGATGGGTCCCCCCAGCACAGAGGTATCAGCTAGCTCATTACAGCAAGAGTAGCAAAGAATACTTGGAGGAGAAGTCAGCTCCTCAGAGCAACAAAGAAAGGGTGAGTCTAGCATAAAGAAACAATTCATAGACATCAAGACCAAAAATGAACCGATGAGGTTACAGCTGTACAATCTCTTGTTGAAAATGGCTCCCACAAACCAACAGAAGTTGATGTCTGCATATGATGTGCAAGAGGGCAAAATGATAATGAGCCATTTCATGCCCACAGTGCTGCAGCCACAGTCTGCAGCTGATTATATAAGAACAAACTTGGAAATCTTGTCAAAGGACATCCACCCAATGGACCAAATTGAATTGCATAAGCAGACGAGTGAGATGGTGTATGCTACCCTAGCAGACAAAACATTGATAAATTATAGATTGCAGAATTCTTTGAATAATACCACTGCACAAATGGAGTTAGAAAAGGCATCCTCCCAGGCTAAAGACAACAGGATAAGGTCTTTAGAGGATATAATCATAGAGCTTGGGCATGATCCAAAGGACCCTAAAGCTATAAAGGAGCTGCTAAAGATAAAGGATTCAGACATTGCAGCCTTAAAAAAGACGATAAAGATCCCAGCAACCCTTCACCCTCAAACAGAAGAGGTTGCCCAGCGAAGGCAGGACCAAGATGTAGCAGCCATGCTGGTATCACTCCATAAACAACTTGCCCAGACAGAGGGAAAATTGGTAGAAACATAGGCTGCACTGCAGGCAGCCCTACAACAGAAAGAAGGAGGCCAAACATCTCAGCCCCCTCAGCAAGTAATCGACCTTGAGGAACCCCCTCAAATTGTCACTCCTCCTACAGTGCAGACAGTTGAGACAGCTCCATCAACATCAGCACCAGCACCAACGTCAGAGCAGGCTCCAAGCCTTGATATGCAGAAGTTGATGAATGAAATTAAAGTCCTAGAAGCCCAGATGGCAGAGCTGAATGATGCTAAGGAGAAATTGGTCACACTTAATGAGAAACATGATAAATCCAAGCAACAGGTGGCAGAAAAGACAAGGGAAGTAAGGACCTTGGAAAGAAAAATCAAAGAGCTAGAGAAAGAGATGAACATGGGCAAATCAATAACAGAACTCAAGAAAATCATATGGTTAAAGATTGGTCAATCAATCACAGACCAATGGAAATATATAGAGACCATCCATGAGCAAATGGATTTGCTGGGCAAGGCTTATGCAGAAAGTCAAAAATCCAGAGCTTCTCTAGGAAGTATGCTAGATATAGCTACTAGAATGATCAATGTGTTGAACAAAAAAACTGGCATATAGTTAGAAAACATGGGTATCAGAGATAGAATTGATACAATTTTGCTTATCAAAAGGGTACTCACCCTCAGAAATTATGTACAGGCACTAGAAAGAAAATGTCAGGATATTCAAGCAGAGGTAAATGCTTTTGGTGCCAAGATCACAGCATTATATGACAGGGGACTCCCCATTTTACTAAACAGCGCAGGAAGGCTATCTTCTCATGAGAAATATGCAAAAAGAGTCAACAACTACATCACTGATCAGTTGACTACCTCATCTAGCACTTCGGAAGGAACTGGGCCGCCCACAGGACAAGAGCTATATGATAAACTAGAAAATCTGTTTTATATAGAACATGAAATCAATCATCTGTTTGAAGTCCCCCCTAATTACTACAAATATACAGATGCAGATGAGATACTCCTCAAGATGCGAAGGCATCAGATGTCCACTGATCAATGGTGGACAGATACGATAAGGACTTTGCCGTGATTTGAAAAAATAATCTAATCAAATGCGTTTTACCGCAAGCAGAGAATCAATAGAGAAGTCACAGATTAGCAGCCACAGGTCAAAGATTACAAGTCAGCATCCCAAAGGCATCAGAGCTAGAACGTGTCATCTACAGTAGCCATTGTCAGCAGAAGCCGTCCAAGAATTAACGCAGCCGGCCCCTGGGCCCAAAAGTCATCATCAACTAGCAAACAACAAACAACTGTTATGTGCCTTTACTACAGGCTTTAAATTTTGTAATAACTTCACTGTACAAAGTTGGTAGAGATAGTTATTGCTCAATAACTATCATTCTAGATATTTTACTTGATATTTTTGTATAAAATCTCCCCCACGCAGTTCATTTGGGGGTTGTTGTTTACTTCTGTTGTTCAAGAAAGAGAACTCGGCTGTAATCTCTGGAGAAATAATACAGAAAGGCTTTGGGGTTTGCAGAAGTTGGTCTTACTGATGCTTGCTGTCTTGGAACTACTGAATGCTGTAGGATTCTAGTGCTGTGTCTTGATATAATAAGTTTTCTCTATCTCTTTTCATGTTTATTATCAGTTTAACTCATATCTTTCACATGTTAATCTAACCTTAGGAGGAAAGAAAAAGAATAGCTCAGGATTTGTCCATGGAGACACCTTTATTTCAATCTATCCTTGCTATAAATGTTTTCTATAGGCCCAGCTGTTTAATTGGAATTCTTAACTGCTCCAATAAACCCTGAATCTTTCACAGTTTCTATTTAGTAATTCATGTATGCTACTAAGTGGAAATTGCTGTTCAATTTGTTATCACACTGTCTGTAATTCCATCTCCCACTGTTTCACTCAATAATCAGAATTTATATTAAGAATAGTCATCTAGCCTTGCAGTAAAACTTTCTCCATTACAGGCACAGGACTGTCCCAACTCTCTGACTCCATATGCCCAATGGACTAACATCTCCCAAACATTTCATGCCCTTCCCACAACAACAGTTCGCAACCAAAACCTCAAATACAATCTGACCTCATAACTAGCCTAAAATCCTCACAAAACAAAGTTAAATCTTAAAGAGAGAGCCCTCTCTAATTACAGGTAGGCTAGGACCTGTAATCCAAAGCTTGGTTAGTGGTTACCCCGGCCGTATTCCCTTGGGAGTCATAGGGAACAACCTGGGTGTTAACAGGTTTATAAGGTTGGGATCACTACCAGTAAGGATAAGATCATCAACATAAAGAACAAGAATGATAAGTGACTTACCCACTTTCTTGGCCTAGACAGTGTTTTCATAATGACACCTAAAAAAGCTAGTATCTAAAAGAAAGCTATTCATTTTGGCATACCAAGCCCCAGGGGCTTGCTTGAGACCATAAAGGGATTTCTTGAGCCTCTATACAAGGCTGGTGTCTGTTTGTATAAATCTAGGAGGTTGTTCCATATATATTTCTTCATGCAAGTCCCCATGCAAGAAGGTAGATTTAACATCCATCTGATGGAATTCCCATTTGAAAGAGCCATGAAGGGAAAAAACAAGGCAGATATAGTTCATTTTGGCAACATGGGAGAAGGTTTTATTATAGTCAATGCCTTCAACTTGTAAAAAAACCTTAGCAACAAGAGGAGCTTTATGTTTATCAACTTTTCCATCTGGTCCAAACTCGGTTTTGTAAACCCATTTGCATCTAACAAGTTTTTGTCCGTTTGGAAGAGGAACAAGATCCCATGTATCATTTGCCAATAATGAATGATATTATTCATTCATAACTATGTCACAATCTAGATGACCTAAATCTTCTGCAAAGGTGTTAGGATCATAATTCCCTGAAGCTTGAGTGAGTAAAGAACAGGCTCTATCGAACTGAGAATGTGTACATCATTGATCTGTAGGATCACTTGCAAGATCACATGTTGCATCTCGAGTAGCACAGTCCCATTTTGGAAGTTGAGGAGCAGAAGGAGGATCCTTATAAGGTGGGGGAGGATTTTCATCCTCGCTGCCATCATCTGAAGAAGAAATATTTTTAGAAGTAGAAGGGATAGAGAGAGGTGGCACATCCACCGAATTAGGCTCAGAGGCTGATATATTTTTAGTAAACTTTACATCTCTTCTAATGATAAAATTTTTGGACTTAAGTGGAATAAGTCTATATCCTTTGACATCTTCAAAATATCCTACAAAAATAAACTTTTCACTCTTAGGTTCTAAAGTTTTATGTTTCTCATCTTAAATATGGGCCCATGCTCCACTTCCAAAACACAAAAGTGACTTACATCTGGTTTAATTGAGCTCCATGCTTCTTCTAGAGTGATATTATTTAAAAACTTAGTAGGAGTGTGATTTACTATGTAATTTTCATAATTAATTGATTTTGCCCAAAAATTAAGACTAATTCCTTTAGGTTGAAGCGTACAATTAGCCATTTCCTTTAAGGTGTGATTCTTCCTTTTAGCTACACCATTTTTTTGTGGAGTATATGGAATAGTATGTTGCATTTGGATTCCATGCTCAGTGCAAAAGTTGATGAATTTCTTGTTAACATATTCTTTTTCATTATCAGATCTTAGCTTAAGAATTTTATGTCTAGATTGCTTCTCAACAAACACCTTAAAGGCCAAGAACATGTTAAACACTTCACTCTTGAGTTTTAAAAGGTATACCCAAGTGCATCTAGAGAAATCATCAACGAAAGTTAAGAAATACTTGTAGCTAGAGAATGAAACAACTGGAAGTGGACCACATAAATCACTATGCATAGGCTGTAAAGGGAATGAGGTGTGGCAAGAGGCACATTTTTCAAAACTATCCCGATGATGTTTTCGAAGTACACATCTGGAACAAACACCACCTCTACAAGATACCATAGGAAGACCTATAGCCATATTTTCTTTACATAGATTTGGAATGGAGCGATAGTTTAAGTGACCAAATCGCTCATGCCAAAGTTTGCCCACTTTATCATTATGAGAAACAAATACTAAGGGAAGAGTTGCTAACCCAAAGTTGTTAAACTTATACAACCTTGTAGAATCATCAACAATGCTAGTAGCTAAAATCTATCTAGGATCTCTTAGGTCCTTAATTACCACATCGTGAGGTGAAAATTCAACAGTCAAGCATGTTAATGTGTCTCATTATATGGCAAAAGCAAAAAAGTACTCAAATGAAAAAAGATAAAAAAAAAATAATATAAAAATATCAATTAAATGAGTTGAGTTTCATACTTGTTAATTATAAAAAATAAATGCTAAATTTGTAACAAAGCTAACTCACAACAAATTATGGTAAAAGCTATAGTGAACCTATTTATTGGGTTTAGAAAATATAAATAATGTTATAAAAAGTAAATACTAAATTTGCAAATAAGTCAACTGACAGTAAATATTGGTAAAAGCTATGGTTAATCACTCACAAAATATAAATAACTTTATGTAAAGTTAAATGAAATTCTAAAACTCTTTAAAAATATATATAAAAATAGTAGAATTTCTAAACAAATAATTTTCTATATTATATTTTGAATAATATAAAATATGTTATTATAATCATAATTAAAAATTTTATTATAAAAAATATAAAATATATTTTAAAAATTTTCAAAAAATAATTTTAACATTTTGTTATATGTTATTTTCAAATTTCTATTAAAAAAATTGATTTTATAAACTTGAAAGGGTAGTTTCTTGGGTCGCAGTTTTATATATACGAAAATATGATCATTTTTACTAGTATTTTAATAATAATTAAAAAATATTCTTATTTTTTATTTTTAAATTTGTTTAGCAATCTTTAGAATGTTTACAACACATCTCTTAAAGAAATTGGAATTAAAAAACATAAATCAATAGAGAAATGGGGGGTCGCGGTTTTGTCACTACTTAAAAATTTATGTAAAATATTAATGATACCTTTTAAAGAAAATGAATAAATTGGATAAAAATTATATATTAAATTTTAGAAAAAATATGACATGAAATTGAATTTAAATTGACATGTTTTGTCTTCTTTTACCACCACCTAGTTTTTCATGATTTTGTAATTTTAAGAGTAAACATTCCAACTCCATTTATTTTTATAAAACTTCTTTGCCACAAAAAGGGAAAAAGTGATACACATTAACATGCACCTTCACATGAATGAGTTATATGATATACAGATAGAAGGTTGCAAGATAAGGTTGGAACACATAATACATCATCAAATTTACCGTTGTCTAGATTAACAATTCCAATCCCTACAACACTAAGAGATCTATCATCACCAACATACATATTTTTGGTGTTACAATCATTTAAAGAAGAAAACATGGCTTTGTTTTTGGCCATGTGATAGGAAGCTCCAAAATCAATGAGCCACTCATGAGAATGAGAAGAAGAAGATACATTTAGTGCATAAACTAATCAAGATGCTTGACAACTAGATGAAAAAAGTGCAATTGATAAAGATGAAGTTGAAGTTGAAGAGTGCTCCAAATGGATGTTATGCTTCTTCATTGTTCCTTCCAAGGCTTCCATATTCTTAAACCATTTGGATTCTAGGTGGCCATCTCGATTACAAAATTTGAAATGTCTATCATTATTCATCCCTTTGTTTTTATTTTCCTTATCATTTTGTAGAATTGATTTTTCATTTTGAGACTAAAATTTCATAGCACCCTTGTTTGGTTTAGGACCATTATTTTTAGGATACTGCTTCTTATGATTTTTTGAATTTGGTTGTTGTTTCACGACTAAGGCTTTCTTAGAAGAGTTTCCAAGATTAAGAAGACCAAGATGTAAGAGTTTCTCTTGTTCTCTTATTAAAGAATCACAAGAGGCATCAAAGGAGGGGGACTTGTAGTCTTGTCCTTGAGAAATAAATGCTTCCTTAGTAGAATGGAAGGTGGAAACAAACACAAAGTAGGCTAGTCCCAACATAGTAAGAATGGAATAGATAAGGCTACCATCTTCTTTCTTAACCTTAACACATTCCAAGAGAAGTTTAAGGGTCTTGAACTTGGACAAAAAATATTCAATGGCAGAAAAATTATTGGGGTCCAATGTAAGCAACTCATTTATGAGTTGATGGGCTCTAATTTCATTTTTAATTCAAGAAATTTTAGTGAGATGTTTCATTGCTTCATTAAGCGTATCAGGTTCTGCAATATGCAATCTAAGGTTTGGAGAAA
Source organism: Pinus tabuliformis (assembly GCA_031772625.1). Lineage (NCBI taxonomy): Eukaryota > Viridiplantae > Streptophyta > Pinopsida > Pinales > Pinaceae > Pinus > Pinus tabuliformis. Next base: position 365,536,415 of record CM062819.1, read on the forward strand.
TAGACATCCCTATCATACCACATGCTTGATCTTTTCTATTTTCCCATTTGTATGCCTTATCTTCATCTTTAGGTTTAGTTTCTTGGCCTGAGGCTATTTTCTAAAGACCTTTACTTCTAAGTAAATCCACAATGTAGGACCATCATTAGAAGTAGTTGGTGGTGTCAAGAATAACTTGGCATGGAATTTTCATTTTAATAGAAACTGAAGCTGTATATATTGCAACTAAGTGTTCCAATGCAAATATATCAAAAAATTAGGCCGATTAATAAAAAACAACTCTAAAAACGTCTTCTTGATGAAGAAGTTATGGCTTTTTGAAGATGTCAACGAAGTGCGTGAATGTGTGGAAGTGGATGATAATGTTATATTTAAAAAAAAGCAGCCCCCCCCACTTTCCAAACTTTTTCTAATTAGGTCACTTTAAAAAAATAATTATGTGACCCACTTTTATAAATAAGTGAAAGTCACTTTTACAATGGTGCTTCATGAGCTACCCACTAAATTGTAACTTAAATAAAAGATAAAGAGACTTTAGAATTATAAGTGACTCACATTTATAATGGATGAGATAAATTTTACATAAAGTAACTTTAAAACATAAGTTACATGTGCTTTTTGGAAAAGTAACTCAATAAAAAGAAAGACTTGAACTCAAGACCTCTATTCTCGTAAAGTAACTATGGACTGAGTGAGCCAATTTCAAAGGTTAGTAATTTTTTGAAAAGAAGAATTTTTTTTTTTTTTAAGTCATTAAAGCTTTGGGGTGTGTGCTTGCATGAAAAAACTCGTTTTACCTACAAAAAGTAAAACCACACAACCCAACACAGACATAAAAAAAAAACCAAACCTTATGGCTTGAAGTTAGCTTTCGCCAGAAACTAAATACTTTCCTCAATGTTTCTAAATTTTTTAGATCACACAAAGGTGTGGCGGAAAAGAGAATATGAATGAGAAAAATCCTTCATTTTTGTTTCTAATTTTCCTAGATCGCACAGAGTCGCAGGGAAAAGAGCATATACAAAAATGAAGGGTATATATCCGGTAATAAAAAGAACAGAGAGCTAAATAAACCAAAAGAAACTGGGATATGAATAACTAAAACTACAAATAAAGACTGTTGTTGGCTTGATGGGTCTTGACCCAGTTTCAGAGTTAATTTTTCCAAACAAATCCCTACACTACTTGCCCTTTCAGGATCAATCCGTGAAGTATGGACTGAAGTCTCACCCGAAACAGTATGGGGGGATGTAGGAACCATGTTTCCACACCCAGAGATGGTTATGATGTCATTTTATGCCCCAAATATACTTTCGCACAGATCGATAATCCTTTTAGGGCTTATTAATATACTTCTCTTAATCACCCTTAGACCTTTGCGAATGTATATGACTGTCTTTCGTAGACCCTAATCAGGTGAGTCTACAAATTACGCGCTTCTACAATCAATCCTAAGTCTATTATTACCCAAATCAACTTAAGTATCTAATAACTTTAACATGCATTAAGATATTCTTTGCTTAAACAGATATTATGACTTGCGTTCTTATAAAAATGTAAAACATACAAATTCGCGCATCAGCACAACATTAATTCATAAACCCATTACTCATCATAAAATAATAATATCTATTCATAATAGAAGTAAAACGGACAAAACACATATATTTCGCTAACAATCTCTTTATTAATTCTTTAGATATTCTTGCAGACACAAACTACCCTGCACACACAGCTGTAGGGGTCCGCTCACTCAGCTGCAGACTCTACTCTAGGCCTCCTTACACACAACTATAGAGCCTCCCTTCTAAACTAAGACTCTTATCTCTTCACTTATAAAGACCCATTACATTCATTCTTTGCTCATCAACTATTGCCATAGGCTCACTAAGACTCTCCTTTTTATACAATCCCATGGTCGACGGACCACAGGTAGATCTCATAAACCAACGTAACTTATCTAAACTAAGGGAGGGAAACCCTTCTATCTTTAGACATCTCCGCGCTCCTCAACCAAAAAATATGGAGACTTTACATTTCTCTACACAGAATTTGGGCCTTCTGCCCCAAAACTTGGGTGTTTAACACAAAATTAACCCCTAGGGGACTTGTTCCCAGCAGGTCTGCGATACAAACATGGTCATTCACCCTTGAGTCATTCTGTTGGTGCAAATATCTTGTCACGCAAACCTCCCAGTTCGACCTTCACATATGCTACCTCAACGGCATGCCTACTTCAGCTCCTCAACCAATTGTTGTATTGCTAGCCCTACACTAGCAGTTTGTAGTTCCTGTTGAGTCTCCTGTCGATTGGCCAAATTACCTTCAATGGTAGTCGTGATTTCATAGGCCTCATCTAACCAAGGCTTCAAACGAGCCTTCAGCACGACTTCCTTTTGTTGTGTTGTGTCTACCTATTCCTCCAGTGCCTTAAATTCCTATAGATTTGCGAGCCTTTACATGATGACTATAGTTTGTGCTATTGCCTTAACCTCATCATAGCGCTGCTACGGCTCCCATGCTTCTATCTCCAGCCTTTGTACATTGGGGTCCTCTTATAGGCTGGTAAGCACCTCTAGCAACAGCTCAAAATGTTTCGTGCAGTCTGTCACAGCACTTGATACTGCATTTGCCACAGCAGTCTCACGCTGCTCCCTGTCTTTTGGAAGAGTCAAAGGCTAGGCTATTATAGACATATTTGGGCACATCAACACCAAAATTATATGTCGATGTATTAGGGCTCATCAACCCCTAAAAGAGTTGTTTCATATCGTAAAGGAACATAGTCATATGAATAAATCATTCCCCAAATGTTCCATCTGAGAAACCATCCAGAAATTGCCTAAATTGAAACATATTGGTTGCTTCATTGGAAAAGTACGATGCATACTAAGTGGTACATTACTAGGGTGTGTTGCATACTGTTTAGGCCTTCTATGCAGTGCGATGGGAAAGGATGGACAAATGTCCGGGATAGTTTGTTAGTTGCTTGCTCATGGAATATTCTAGAAACCTCTCTTGTGCCACTTGCCTCTATAAATTTGCCCAGGGATGAACAAGGGAACTAGGAAACCATCTCCAATCCCTTGTCTTGTGGAAACAATTGTAACAAGTGGAATGACACTAATCAAACCCCATGGATGACTCACACCCTTGAAAACATCTATAAATGGATCCCTCATCTAAGAGATTTGAAGGCTGGAATGTTGTGAATTGCAGGTAAGTGCTAATAGTTTGTAATTGAGGAGAGAGCATTGTATTCTTGTGGGTGTGATCTTGCTATTTCATGAGGTGAAGAAGGATTGAAGCTGGGAGGATGGAACTGGATCAGAAAACTAGGTTGTAATTCTCCTTTCTATTAATAGATCTCTTCATGTTTTCTCCCATATGATTGTGCAATTTTGAATGCCATCATTTTGTTCATTATATATATGATTTTGTAATGTTTATGTTGTAATAGATCATGATGCTTTGACAGTTCTTTGTTGTTGTACTTGTGCAGGTACTCTCCAAGCGTGTTAAGTACGGGGAGGAGTTGCAGGATCTGCCAAAGGAGAGAGAGATCAAGCAAGGGATTAAGCAGAAGTTCCACATTGGTTCCATTATCATTCTCTTAACTGTTACACATAGGAAAAATCATTGAATTGCTTTAAACTGTTGTTGCTAGGGTAGCTGCCAAAACTAGAGGGTTAGTCGTTCGATAAGACACTAATTTTCCCAGAAACAAATTGGCGACTCCACTAGGGAGAGACCAGATGTTTGTTGGTTGTTATTATTTATTTTATGTTCAATTTGATAAACTATAGACAGAGACTGAAGCCAGCCAGGTAGCTTTCGAACTGCTCTTGCTTTGCAATTGCATAGTAGATGAATGCTACTTCAGTCAATCTCTGGTTTAGTTTATGAATTAAACATTTGACTTGCAAGCACATCTAGATGCCCTTTTGGTAGCTTAGTAACCTCTCAAGACATTCCATCATACTTTTCTCATCATTGTTCATCAAAACCCAGCTTATTTCATTGAAAACTGCTCCACATTTGAGCCAAAAACCTTTTCAGTTGTGCTCCCTGGACCATCGCACTGTGTTCCATTGTGTTCCAGTATGCATAGCACCTCCTAAGTATAGAAAGTGTGATGCATATCAATTTCTGTGAAGCCTAGGTGCGATGATTGAATGAACTCAGGATTTAAGACCTATGTGGTTTAATACTTTTGACTTTGTTACCTGAGAATCCACAGTAAGAACCATTTTCTGCCAACGTTTCAAATCCCAATCAGGATCCATCATCAGGACAACTTGAATGCTTGATAGAAGAAGAGCTTAATGGAGAGATTAAATATTAATTAGGAGTGTAAATTGAGATGAATGTCGGCTCTCTTTTTGAATAAAAATTTTCTTTTGATTAATAATAGAAGAGAGATGTCGGCTCTTTTTTGAATAATAATTTTGATTAATTAATGATGAGCTAATTAATTGCTATAAATTATTATTTTGATGATCATTATCATAACTAAAATTAATATTAATTTTAAATTTTTATTTTATATAAGAAAAAAAGAAATATTAATATTAATTGTTAATATTATTATTAATAACTATTATTATTACTAATATAATAATTAATAATAATAATTAGTATTAATAATATTCATATTGATCATAATAAATATTAATAATATTAGTGTAATGTATTAATATTAAAATTATTCAAATTTGTTTAAAATGAACTGGTATTCATAATAATAATTATTATATTAAAATTGATATTATAATATTAAGAATCAATATAAATAGTTAATAATTAATAATTAATATTAGTAATAATAATTAATAATTAATATCAAGATCTAATAATTAGTATTAATAATTAAAATAGTAAATGTTCAATTTTATAATTAGTTTAACTATTTAATAGATTTTACTTAATTTTTAATAATCATGATTTATAATAATAGTTGATGATAATAGTAATAGCTATTATCATAATTACTATTGTAAATGATTAATTATGAGCTAATTATTATTATTATTATAGTTAGATTAATATAGCGGGGTTACTAACTTACTAAGATTAGAAAGAGGGGTGGGGCAATAGGTAATATTTCCACAGAATGCTAGCCCTGAGAAGTATTAGTGACCTTAATTTCTCTGATTAGGGGAAGCCAATTTCCACTAATCTCCATACCATTGTCTCTATTGAGATTATGCAGGTGTTTGATAATCTCAAGATCTTCTCTAATCTTTTGCCTATGATGTTGTTCTTCCCTAGCGATAATTGAGGTGGTTTCCAGGAAGACATGGTGTTTAGTTTTTGAGGAGTGCTCTACCAAGGCCGAAGTATGAGACCTTTCATTCTTAATATCAGCACCATGTTCCTTGAGTCTAGTCTACAGGGAGCGACCTATTTCACCAATGTAGCTTTTACCACATGAGCAATCTACTTTATAGACTCCCTTAAGTTGATGTCTATCAACATTATCTTTTACTGATCTCATACCTTGCCTAATGGTTCCAGGTGCTGAGAATTGCGTGTTTATGTTTTTCTTCCTCAGGATTTTAGAAATCTTATCTGTAACTCCATGAATGTAAGGTAGAAATACCCTACCACATTGTGGTTGGTCTTGAGCCTTAGGTTCATGAGATAACATATTTTTCTCAACTTTCTCTATGGCTCTTTTAATCTCGTTTTCTTTGTAGCCTATACTCTTAAAGATTGAGACCAAATGCTTCTTTTCTTCATTAAGATGCTCAGCATCAGAGATTCGAAGGGCCCTGATAGCAAGATTGTTTAGAACACCAAATTTCTGGGCTGGGTGATGGTGGGAATGACAACAGTTTAGACAACATTTATCAAAGCGGTAATCATGACGCGGTGGATAGAATTAATCATAGAAGAAATGTGCAGAACGCAGGTGGATTTGGAAACATGGTAGACAAAAATTGCATCAATGTGCTAACACAGAATCAAGACTATTATATACAAGATCTGGTGGGTAGCATTAAGTATAACGTAGTTGACATTGGAAACCTTTTAAATAATTACATCAATGAACCAAATCAAGACCTAACCAGCGATGCAGTTGGCAGTGGAAATCTTTTAAATAATTACATCAACTTAACCAGCGGTAAAATTCAAGACTCGGTGGGAATCAATCAAAGTAATGAGCAGAACCCTACTATGGACAGGAATTACATCAACCAACTTGAGCAGAATCAAAACATTAATGAAAGAAATACGCAGAAAGGCATTGGCAATCTTTTATACAGTAATTACATCAAGGAACTAGCACAGAATCTAGACCTAATTAACGCTAATATACATGACTCGGTGGGCAGCAACCAAAGAAGTAATACAAAGAGTGTTGTTGTAGACAAGGATGACATTAATATTCGTATGCTGAATCAAAGCTTAGTCAACTATAATATAAGGAACCTGGTGGGCTGCATTAATAGTTATGCGGTGATGGGTAAATCGCATAACACCGATGGGGGCGATAACAGTGGCAACATCAAAAATTTAGACAACAATAAGGTTGGCAACAACAATATTGGCTGCAGCGATCGATGTTTAGACAAAGGTTATCCGTATATTCATTTGGACAAATGTAATGCGCATAACTCTGATGAAAACAAAATTAACAACTATCAGGGTTTAGAGAACAATGGAAGGAATTCAGTTAACACTTTCGAATTAAAAAGGAAAGTGGTTAATCTGGCTTCCCAAGAATTAGATCCTAAAATCATTAATGTCCTTAGCAGAGGTCTAGGATTTGCAGTTGCTCCAAAAAGACTTCCTATTGAGAATATGATATGGAGCATAGAGGAGGGGATTAATAACCTTTATTTGGAAGATAAGGAAACATCAAGACAAGAGTTCTCCCTCGTTATGAGAAAGGCCAAAACTTCCAAAAGTAATTTGAGTAAAGAAGAACAAAGAGCCTTCAAATCCTTGTGCAACAATGATAAAATTGTAGTTCTTAAGGTTGATAAGGGAGGAGCAGTAGTGATATTGGATAAGGAAGACTATGTATGCAAAATGAATGAACACCTCAGATGTGGTAGTTATAAGAAGCTAAGCAATAATCCCATCCCCAAGATTATGAAGGAGGTGAAAAAGACAATTTCAGAGTCCAACCTTGAGGAGAAATTAAAGAAGAAATCAATCCCCTCTTGTGAAACTATCCCAAGAATTTATGGGTTACCCAAGATCCATAAAGAGGGAGTTTCTCATTTTCCCCTTAATTTTGAGTTGATCAAGTAATCCGAAATCGTGGAAGAAAGTCAATCAAAACCCCGTTGTTCGCCGAGATTAGTGAGTCAACTATTTTTGCCTCTGGAAGCAAAGCCAATCTAGAAAAAGTTGTCTCATTTAACTGAGTCTAGTTCATCTGGTTTATTTGAAACTTTTGTTTCGACATCGTCAGAGACTCCAATTACTCTGATTATTTTTGGTACATCTGCCTTCAAAGAGGAAGTTCCGCAGATACAAGAGGACATTAGAACTGATCCTATTGTAATGGTAAACACATCTGTACCTGAAACAACTCCATCTAGAGTTGATCCAGAACCCATCTTAGTTAAAACTGAGGCTACATTTGAACCAGTAGTTGTTCAACATCCTCCCTTTGAGACTGAAGCTCATTTACCTAAACATCTAGACTTTGAGTTTCAGTATTCAAAAGGTGTCACCCCTCCAGTATTTGTCACTACAGAAGCTATACCTTTGACTCCAGAAATATTTTATAGACCTAACGGTCTACCTCTTCCACCGGGTCTGATTGCTATAGAGGGGATAGTAGAGGATCCCCCATCTAGTACCTAGTGTCATTTTGGAACTGGGATTCATTTGTATCCTTCTACTCCTAAGTTTGGTTCTTTTAATCCTACTTCATTGTAAGTTACCATCGAATAGCTTGGAGATCTTTTGGATAATCTAACTGTGTCTAAGCAACCGTCAACATCTAGGAATGTGTCATCTGATGCAGCTATGGTGGAATCTCCTGTTGTTATTCCTACAATGTTTTCCGGTACACCTAAGTCATATTTATACAGTACACCATCCACTCCAGCTGGTTATCAATCACTAGCTGGAGTCCACTCAGGGGCTGCTTCGACGCCATGGTCTGCTTCTATTTATTCATCTAGACTCCCATCTTGTTTTTCTTATGTTGAAACTCAACCATTTGATCTTGCATATCAGTATCAATATTGGCAATCTAATCATCAAAGAGCGATATATTATTTAAACATTGGATTGCCACCATATGGAGAGCAGTATGCCTATTCACCATTTCCTCCCTTTTCTAGGAGACAACCATATGAAATTTCTCAACAATATTTAGGTCAAAATGGAATTACATCTAGTGGTTGGATACCAATACTGCTAGAACAACCAAGGGTTGTATATCCAACACAACCAATCCAATGTGTGTTGAATTTTACCACTACAGCTCTCGTTACGGCTGTGTTGCAAACATAAGCACAGCCTATTGTGTCTCAACCTCAACCTACTCCTTCTTCCTCGCAACCTCATGTTTCGAGGCAGAAGACTCAAGTCTCTTAGGTTTTGATACAACAGCCACTTGTCTCTACGGCTCAACCACAACCTCAGGTTAGTTCTCCTTTATCTGGAACAGCTCAGGCACAAACAAGTATTGTCAATCTGTAATGTGGTCAATCTTTTGGTACTTGGCAACAACAAATTGTCCAACTACCATGGCTGGCGCAATATCAATGACAGAAATTCCAGCAAACCCAACCTCAGTTTGGGCTTGGTTCACAAGCTCAGACTGGATTTGGTCAATATTAAGCCTACTAGGGATCTTGGCAACAAGGCTTTGTAGGTTATAGACAGTCGAGTTTCCAAACCAGTTATCAACAACCACCCTATATTGGTTATGTCCAACAACCTTATCAAGGTTACTAGCAACAGATGCCTTATGCTGGTATGCAAAGACCTATTGCTCAGGCGATTCCATCTTATCCTGGGTATGCTCCACCCAACCTAAATCAACAGTTTCCTTTTGTAGCAACTCTAGAACTACTAGATTTGAACTAGCTCATGAATGATCCAATTGCATACGCCCCTTGGTGGCCGGTGATTCTACATAAACTCCCCTCTAATATTCCTAAGTTCAATGGAAATCCAGGTGAAGATCCTTCAAATCACATAATGAATTTTCATTTATGGTGCTCATCCAACACTCTGAATGATGATTCGATTAGACTTCACCTTTTTCAGAGAATGCTTACTGGTCCAGCAATGAAATGGTATATTGAATTGCCTAGAGCTTCATTTTATAACTTCACCACCCTTGCCAGTACCTTTCTAACCTACTTTCAGTTACCCATCAGGTATGCAACTGGAACATAACTTCTTACTAGCTTTAAACGGACCATGTCAACTCACATATCTGATCATATTCATGAGTGGTGGCACCATCGTCGAATGGTAAAGATGTATGTTCCTGATCATTTTTTAGCTCGGTGGTTTATTAAGTCCTTATTGCCATCTATCACTAAGGACGGGGCAAAAGCAAGAGTTGTCACCAAAGAGAAATTCATTGCTCATGCCTGATATTTATATTTGATCTATACACAATCTGGCACACTCTACAACAAAATTCTTGACGCTACTAGATCAACTTTTCATGTTCCACCTCCTCCTAAATCAAGTAGAGACACTCATAATGGTGACGATGTGATCAGTTCCTTAAGGATGAAAAATGCAAGAGGTCCATCTAGTCAAGCTCTTGTTGTTTCTAGTCAAAATGAAAATGACAATTCTCTTGCCTTGGAGATTAATGCCGTGTCATCTGACAAAGGCAAAAATCTAAAGCAACCAAGGGGCAAGAAGAAAGGGAAAAATAATAAGAATAAATAGGAGAATTCCAGTCTTGAAAATTCATTTGAATACCCTACTGCGGCAAGAAAACCTCCTCGTTATCTATGTTTGATATGTAGTGAGGAGCATTTTACGAGAGATTGCCCACATCAATCTAAGGTTTCAAAACTTTTGAAAGCTTCGAATACCTCAGCAGTGTTGACTGATCTGTTTCCAAACACAGAAACTCATACAGTTGCTACCAATAATGCTTCCACATCCAAAGTGCTTATGCTATCCATCGCAAACAAGTAAAATGATGTTTTGGTATTGACAAGGAGTAAAGATTATGGGAATCCATTGTAGTCGAACAACCAGGCTACTGATCAAACTAGTGGTTTGACAACAACTTCGATAGAACTTGTTCCACCAATTATTCCTAAATTAACTATTAAGCCACCAAAGGGAGTCATACATAAATTGACATTTAATCCTTGTGCTCGAGCTCCTCAAAATTATAATATAGTGGAGGATCTGTCTCAATCGCCATCCACTATGTCGACAGTTGAGGTATTACAAAATTGTCCCTCTCAAAAGTAGCCTTTGTTATCAGCAATAGCTGGGATCGATCCAATGAATTCCAATCTGGTGGTATTTGATCATAATGGATATACACCACAGTTACCGGCCCAACTCGCTTTCCTTATACAGATAAAAGCCCCAAAAAAAATGTTCATCGAACTATCATTGATGAGGGGGAATCTACCTGTATTATGTCAATGAGTTGTTGGAAAACTCTTGGTTCACCACTCTTTTCACGATCACCAACAACACTTAAAGTGTTCGATGGAAGAATGAATACTCCATATGGGATTTTAAGTAGCTTGCAAGTTGAACTGGGGGCCAAAGCAGTAGATATTGAAGTCGAGGTCATTGATGGACTCCTTGATTACAATATTTTACTAGGAAGGCCCTAGGTTTATGCTATGGCTGCCATTGTGTCTACATATTTTCGAATGATTACATTTCCCTTCAAAGGTGGAATCACAGTCGTTGACCAAGTAGCCTTTTTTGTTAATAATTCACAAGCTATTGGAAGCATTCCATTGATCCATGGAAGTTCACAATCACTTCAAAATGTTGGAGTAGGTCTTTTAAAATATCCTTCCTTGATGGGTACTTTTGCCCTCCCGTCTCCATCTGGTTTCGCGGAAGTGGCCACAGTAGAAACCTACCACATGATCCCTTCTACATCATCTGAGTTTAAGAATAATTTCGACTATTTTGAAAGTGATTATCATCGCGAGGTGTTGCCACCAAGCCCCATCGAATCTTTATAGCAATAAATCTTTTGGGCTTGTCGACGAACCCGAATCCACACTCAATGAGTGTTTGGGTAGATAGGTCTTTAGAATATGATACCTCTTTTGATCGTTGGTATTGTATACATTCTATAGACAAAGGAATCATCCAATCAATGATGATAGGAGAGACGCCGTGGGAAGATTATCATCATCATTCCCACCTCTCAGATGACAATGAAGATTATTCAAATGACCTCAATCACCCTTCAATTATTGATTTTTTATTAAATTTTGTAAATACAGTAGATTCCAAGAGAAATCTGTCCAACATTGAAGAAACTATCTCCATTAATATTTTGACCAAACCTAATATTGTAGAGAATATTCACGCCGGCAAATATTTTTCTCCATCAAAACTAGATTGCTACTGTGCTCTTTTTCACGAATTCAGAGATGCCTTTGCATGGTCATATGAATAAATGCCAGGCATTGACTCAAGAATTGTTGAACATGAGATCAAGATGTATCCTGATGTCAAACCAGTATGGCAACAACTTTGACCTGTTCATCTAAGGAAAGTCGTTGCCATCAAAGGAAAGGTTGAAATTTTTTTTTTTTCTGGTTTCATTTACCCTGTACCTCTCACTGATTGGGTATCGAATATTGTTCCTGTGATGAAAAAACAAGGAATGATAAGAGTGTGCGTCGATTATAGGGATGTCAATCAAGCATGTCCAAGGGACAACTATCCTACACCGTTTATTGACCAAATTATCGATGAATGTTCCAGAAGTGAAATATTTTCATTCATGGATGGATTTTCGAGCTACAATCAAATCAATATCTTCCCACAGGACCAGTCAAAAACTTCATTTATATGTCTGTGGGCCACATTCGCATATTGTAAGTTACCTTTTGGTTTGAAGAATGCAGGGGCAACATTTCAAAGGGCAATGAATTATGCTTTCCATGACATCAAACACATTGTTCAACCATATCTCGACGATCTGCCTGCTCATTGGTGAAAACAGACTGATCATTCGCAACATTGGAGAGCCATATTTCTACGTTGCTGACACTACAAGATATGACTCAATCTGCACAAATGTCTATTTTGTGTTGGTTCTGGTTGGCTACTTGGTTTTGTACTTCCAAAGGATGGAATTCGACTCCATCCATTAAAGGTTTAGGCAATTCTTGACATGACTCCACCTTCAAATTTGCTTCAGATCCAGTGAATCCAAGGGAAGGCTAACTTTATGAGGAGGTTCATTCCAAATTATGCTGAACTTGCCAAAGTTTATACATGTATTTTGAAGAAAGGGGTACCCTTCCATTGGGATCAGGTTGCGTGTTTGGTCAATTTAGTGTGTTCTAAATTGCTGATTAAAATGTCAATCCAGGATTCGTAAACCGACGAAGTGAAGTGTACTATATGTACAAGATAACCATTTTCTTAGTCTTTTGTCGTTTTTGAGTTTTTTAGTTTGTTTCTGGATTTATCTTTTATGGATTCCCTAGTGTCTGATGGTGAAAATGAAAGTTAAGTATGGATGGTAATGGTGATTTCTACAGTGATTTTTCAAACTTAAAAGTGTTCAAAAAGAAATCTCTAAAATAACTGTAATGAAATCAATTCTTAAGAGGAAGTAAATGTATCAAACAGTGAACTAATGACAATGGCCCAGTATCCTTACTGCTGTATGAAAAAGAAAGTAAAAACTGAACTTAAAGCAACTCAAAGACTGCAAGAAAAGCAACTAATTCACACTACTTCAACTCTTCTGATCCTTTACCCTTCAACTCAATCTGCCTTATGGGAAGCAATCATGAACAAGTTAAGCAGTATGATATCTAAATTGCAGGAAATTAAATTGCATAAAGGAAACTAATCACAGTACTTCAACTCTTATGATCCTTTACCCTTCAACTCAATCTGCCTTATGGGAAGCAATCATGTACAAGTTAAGCAATATGATATCTAAATTGCAAGAAAGCAAACTAAATCACACTACAATAAGTAATATTCTGATTCCTTACTAATAGAGTCACTTGACTATAGAAAGAAACCATAAACAAATGAGTAGTATGATGTCTAAGTAGCAGAAAAATAAATAAGCAAAACACAATTTGAAAAATGACAGTGCTGGAATTAAACTTCAGAAAATGAAAATTAGCAACAACGAAAAAATGATCTCATATGTCAGTAGTTATCTAAAAATATGAAAATTTTCCCAGGATGCCTAAGAAAACCTGTAGAAAAGCACTGATCAGCTGATAGCTATAAGAAAACATAAATGAAAATGTAAACAGCAGTGAATTAAAAACATCAAAACAACATGTTATATACAAGCTAATAATTATGAAAGCAGAAACATAATAAAATCAAATGAGAACTATACACAGCTTTAGTGCACAGGGACCCTCTGCCACCTCATCCAGTCAACGAATAGTCACAAAAACGAGCTCAGGAAAGTAGTCTTCTCATGTATTAAAGCAACAACAAAACACGTAAAAACAGAGTACAGTGGGGTGATAACAACAGTCAAAATTACATCTCCAAAGCTTCTTTCCACAGCGTTTATCAACGCGTTATTTATAATGAAAAGTGTTGTAACTAACTCCTAAATCCTATGCAGTTAACTGCGTTGCCAGAGACACTTATATCTCCTCAGCCCGAGATCTAGCGTAATGGTAATCATGTCCATTAAATCCTCGGAGTGGTAGCTGCTGGATTTAGGTTACGGGGTTGATCTCTAGGTGTGCTGATATCTTCGTGAGCTGAGGACTGTGCTACGTAAACCTTCACGTGCTCCAAATAGAGACGTGCCATCGCTAAATTCCTTGGTTGGCTTTGCCTTTGACCCTTGTTGACCGTGACCGTTTATGGATGATTTGGCTGATCTGAAGGGACACATTCCATGTACACGTCACCTGTAGCTTGCCCATGTGGCTTGTTTCTTCATAGGACACCTGTAGCATAGCCTTTAACAAAATGGCTGCGGAAACCTGTGTTGGGTACGGAAACTGACAAGTTTCCGCAGTTGCCTGAAAAAAAATATAAACTAAACAACAGTCATAAGCATAGTTAGAAAACCATGTCAGAAGCTCTTTTTAGACTATAATGCAATGATCTAACGGCTTGGTGGATGAAGTAAGTGGAAAAATAAGGCTGAGAGGGTGTATAGGAAGGTGCAGGTTTGAGGCTCAACATACCCCCACTGTGAAGGTGTTGCATGTCCTCATGCAACCAAAATTTAGTCATTTCCCTCTAATCCATATGTTCTGAGGCTTCTGCTAGGACATATAGCCATCTTTTCTTCTTCTTTGGTGTTAACATCATCCTGGGTTTCCTGACTAGACATTTGAACTTGAGATTAATCAATACTCTGATTAACTTTTTGCACTCTTTCTTCAGTTTCTTGTTTTTCTTTTGCCATAGTCCTAAATGAATCATAGTGTTATCATGGATAATTTTATCTACTTTACTCTGCTCTTTGACTGCTTCATTTTCCTGCTTGATATGCCTACTTAGGACTTCTAATTCAAATACCTCCTGTTTCAAGGACTGAACTTGTGCATCTAGTGGCAGAGTGGTATTCGAACCTATAGCTAATTTTTCTAAGGATTCCAAGTAGTTATATAACTCTTGCTAATTGGGATCTACCTCAGGTGTCTTTCTCGAACTAAGCTCAAAATCTGGTGGAGGAGGAGGACTGCTCTCTATTTCTGGCCGAAAAGGGCTTTCATCATGTGGAGGACATGATTCAATGCTTGGCTGAGCTGGAGATTTCTCAAGTGTCTCTTCACCTAAATCGATAAAGTGAGGCTATTTTTCTTGGGTTTTACTCCCCTTTCATCTTAGCCTAGTGCTCCTCCTTAAGTATGGACTAGTACTCTTTTCTTGTGTACTCTGTTTTCCTTTTTGTTTTTTCTTTGCTATAACAGCTTGTTCTTGAAGATGTACTAATCTCTCTGACAGTGTTTGATGATCCTCCTCTATGGATTGCTCAGGAGAGGGGTAAACTTCTTGAATGGTCCTTTTTCCTTTCCCTTTTTTCTATTTCTTGTCTTTAATTCTATTCTCTTTTCCTTCTTGAGTTTCTGTAGTAGGGGAGTCTTGGATTGTGGTATCCTTTTCTTTCCTCCTACTTTTTCTTGGAATCTTTGGTGGACTACTTCTAGAGGCCTCAGATGGCTCTTGGAAGTAGTTTCTTATCAAGAATTTCTCCCAAGTATCTTTAGTTTTCTTCAGCTGGTCCTCAATAAGAATTTTTATGAGTCCATGATGATATAGATGAGGTTCAATGTTGCCTATGTGTTTTTGAACTGTAATACTCATCTTTTTCAAACTCAATAGTAGAAAATGAGGCAAATTAAGAGTGTGACCCTCTAAGAAATTCATCATCAGTCTAGCATGATACATATACATAGAACCAAAACGTCCTTCACACGTGATAAATTTTTGGATAACTAACAACAGACTAGAGCATTCCTCTTTTAGTGCATGAATAGGGATGCCTCTTGTAAACACGGTGGTATCCATACCTTGGTTTTGTAGCATAATTCTCCATATCTGATTGTCCACACTTTTATTTTTGAACCACCTCTCACCTTCCTGAGGTAGGCCTGTGGTAGTTGCTACTGTGGTTTCAGCCACCGTGAGCTTCAAGTCTCCAATCTCCACTGTTTGACCATCAAAAGACCGTGCAAAAGCTTTGGTCACCTCCTTGTTATGGCCTTTAAACTTTTCGATAAATCGTAACCATCTGGCTTTCTTCAACAATTCTTTAGTTTGAGGATAACCTTCCAAGTATTTCGGTCCTTCTGGATCTGCTCTCAGTAATTTTCCCATCCTTTGTTTTGAATTTCAACTGAGAGCTCTTCTGTGTGTGAGGGTTCAGAGAAAAAAATGGCTCGGTTATAGGGTTTAGGATAGGCTGTAGTGGCTGTAATCGGGGTTTAGAATAAACTGTAGTGGCTGCAATCGGGGTTTAGGATAACTGTAGTGGCTGCAATCGAAAATGGAGAACAAGGAATAGAAATACCTGAATTACAGGAGGAATAGACGGTGAGCAGCAGTAAACGAGTTCATAAAATAAAATGCGGATGCATGTGAAGAGTATGGTATTAATGGAGTAGTAAACGAATGGAGTAACGTCAAGATTCTTTTGAATCGGATGACTGTGTATGAAATGTTACACGTCTCAATGGACGCTGCAAAAAATGCGGCTAAGAAGAACCGTAACAAAATAGGTCACGTCTAATTAGTACGGGTAATAAATGAAAGTGCAGTCAATCTTGAGTTTAAACTCAAAATAATCATGAGACCATTGGAGAAATGAATGCAAGGTGTGTGGAGTGATATTGTGGAATAGGAGTGGTTTAATGGAGCCATCGTATCAAATCATTGCACATAGTAGAACTTTTTATGGTTTGATAACTATGCGTAATTATGACTTGAATTGTTATTTGATAAAAAAATTTGCTCATACCTTTGGAAACTTTGTCATTTTTGCTCAAGGCTTCTAACCAATTGCTCTTCCTTGATGTCTTGGAGATGCCCCATGTCTTTAGCTCAATTACACTTGCATTTCATGATTATTGCACTAACAGTTGACTGTAAATTTGAAAAACAGAGTGATGGTGGCTGCGGAAATCGTTTCTGGCTGCGGAAACTGTTTCTGGCTGCGGAAACGTCTTCCAGCTGCGGAAACTGAGACAACACCCACTTAGCTAAACAAATGTGGTTAGAAAAGAACTAACTGAGTGGAAATAGTTCTGAAAGGAACTTTTATTGATGAAATGAGAATGAAATGAGTGGAATGGAATGAAAATGAAGCGGAGTGAAGTGAAGAGAAAATGTGAATGAGATGGAGGTGAAGTGAAATGGCAAACGAGGTGGAGTGAAGATGGAAAGAGAAGGAGAGGAGATTATTTTTTTTTAGAAAATATAGAGTGTCAAGTGTCCTTGATTTTCACTCCATATTTTCTGTATAAGACTGCCAATCTATGATTGGTTTTCAGGCTTATACAATTATTATTATTATTATTTTTTAACTGAAGGAATAAAAGGCTAGGCTGGTGGGGAAGAAGGATTCTTCTCCACCAGCCTTATTGCAGAATTCTCTTGGAACATCTTGACAAATTCTTCTTTTGAGAGTGGCTTATGATAAATTTTCAATCGGTGACCATTCACAAGAAAAGAAATCTGAAATTCATCAATGGTCTTGACTCTTACTGCTCCATTGTTAAAGACTTTGTCAATCTCATATGGCCCAAGCCAATGAGTCTGAAATTTTCCTTTGAAGTATTTAAACTTGGAATCAAACAGTAACGCCCAATCTCCCTCTTGAAACTTTCTCTCTTTCATGTATCTGTCATGCTACTTAGCTCTTTGATGTTGAACTAGATCAGTCCTTAAAATTGCTTCTTGTCTAATCTCATCTAGCTCATTCAGCTGCTCGATTCTGTGCTTTTGGGCTTCTGATAGATTCATCGCCAACTGGACTGCCATCTTGAAAGTCTTGACTTGAAACTCAATGGGGAGCAGGACCTCTTTCCCATAAACAAGTTCATAGGGAGAATGTCCTGTTGTATTCTTCCATGTAGTTCTCTAGGCCCATAAGGCTTCAGGAAGCCTTTCTGCCCAATCTCTTCTATGTAAATGAATAGTTTTGGTGATGATGTTCTCAAGAACTTTGTTTGTAGACTCCACTTGGCCATTTGCTTGCGGATGGTAAGGAGTAGATTTTCTGTGCTTGATTTTGTATTCTTCCATCAGCTTCTCCATCAAGTTAGATGTAAATTGACTTCCCTGATCTGTCACAATTTCTCTTGGGACACCAAAATGAGTAAAAATATCCTCAAAAAGAAATTGAACAACTGAATTTTCAGTGGCAAAAGGCAATGCTTTGGCTTCTACCCATTTAGTGACATAATCAGCTCATACCAATATATACTTCTTTTGTCTAGATGGTGGATTAATAGGTCCAATGAAATCTAAAGCCCATTTTTCAAAGGGTTCGATGAGTACCTGTGGTTGTAATGGCATTTCATTTGAAAGAGTCGGTCTCCCAACTCTTTGGCAGTTGTCACACCTTCTGACATATTGTTTTGCATCTTTGAAAAGGGAAGGCCAATAATATCCTAAAAAAAGGATTTTATAGGCCATCCTTTTGTCAGCAAAGTGTCCACCGCATGGTTCATCATGACATGCCTTGAGGATGTCAGGAATTTCATCTTCCTGAACACATCTTCTGATCACACAATCTAGCCCTGTTTTAAACAATTCATTGGAAATCCATGAATAATTCGAACTCTCCTGAATAATTCTTCTCTTTTCATTAGGAAATAAATGTGGAGGTAGCTTCCCTGTAACCAAATAGTTAGCAATATCTGCATACCAAGGAGTCTTAGTAGTTACTGCAAATAAATACTCATCTGGGAACTTATCCTCTACAGGAGAATCTTCATTAGTATTTTGGATTCTAGACAAGAAATCAGCTACTGTATTTTGTTTCCCTGGTCTATTCAACACAGTAATATTGAATTCCGGTAAAAGTAAGAGCCATCTTGTAACTCTGCCATTAGTAACAGGTTTATTCATGAGATATCTAATTGCAGAATGATCAGTATGGACAAAAGTTTCATAGCCAGTTATATAGTGTCTAAACTTATTGATTGCATGAACAACAGCTAAGAACTCTTTCTCAGTCACAATATAGTTTAACTCAGTAGGAGTCAAATTTTTACTGGTGTAGTAAATGGCATAAGGAACTAAATCCTTTTGTCCCAACAGAGCTCCTAGAGCTGTATCTGAAGCATCTTTGGAAATATGGAAAGGAAGTTTCCAATTCGGCCCTCTCAAAATGGGTGCTTTAGATATTCTTCTTTTCAAAGTTTCAAATGCAGATTGACAATCAGGATCCCATTTGAATTCACAGTCTTTTGTAAGTAATTTGAAGAGTGGAGATGCTATTTTGGTGAAGTTTTCAATAAATCTTCTATAGTATCCAGTAAATCCAAGAAAACTTCTAACATATTTTTGACAATTTGGAATAGGCAACTTGGAGATGACTTCAACTTTTGATCTATCAACTTTAATCCCATCCCCTGAAATATGATGTCCTAAAACAATCCCTTCAATAAACATCATAAAGCATTTTTCATGACTTAATGATAGGTTTGTTTCTTTACATCTTATAAGGACTTTTTCCAAATTCTCTAAGGCCTCTTCAAACGAATTACCATAAACTGTAAAATCATCCATATAAACCTCTACACAATCATGGATTAGATCGGAAAAGATTCCTAGTACTGCCCTTTGAAATGTTGCGGGTGCATTAAATAATCCAAAAGGAAGTACTCGGTAAGCAAAAGTTCCCCATGGACAGGTAAATGTGGTCTTGTCCTGATCTTCAGGTGCTACCTGAATCTGATTGTAACCACTAAAACCATCCAAAAATGAAAAATACTTTTTTCCTGCTAAAGTATCTAATACCTTATCGATAAAGGGTAAAGGAAAGTGATCCTTCAAAGTTGCTTTGTTCAATTCCCTGTAATCAATGCATACCCTCCATTTACCATTCTTTTTAGGTACTATAACCAAAGGAGAAACCCATCAGCTATCTGAAATTGGATAAATGAAGTTTACATTAAGTAACTTTTGGAGCTCTTCTTTCACTATCTCCCTAAGGTTTGGATTCATCCTTCTCTGAGATTGTATGATTGGTCTATTGTTTTCCTCAATGTAGATGTGATGAATGCAAGTCTTAGGGTCAATACCTTTCATATCAGTATATTCCCATGCAAATGCAGTAGAATGTTTTTGCAAGATTTTGGTTAGTTCTTCCTATTGTGATCTTTCCAAATTTTTGTTGATATTCAGTGTTTTTCCTGGAAAGATCTCAATGGCGGAACTACCAAACTATTCCATAGAGAAAAGAGACATTTGTCTAGGTGATAAATGCTCAATGTCGGAATCTAACTGAAATTGTGTGTGGTCATATTTTGAAGATGTTTCAAAGTTTTCTAATGTGTTCAGAATTTGACTATCTTCACTAACTTCAGAAATGGTAAAGACAGGTTGTATAGTATCTTCATCATCAATCCACTCATTATCTCCTATTTCTGTAATTGCTTTTGCTGGAGGATACAGATTGAATTTCTTTGTCGAATTACCATTAGAAATATACATATCCCTAGACCTACAACTGATGAAAGCATCGGCTGTGGCTAGCCAAGGTCTTCCTAAGATGAGAGGGTGTCCTCCTAAATTACTCTTGGGGGTTAAAATCATAAAATCTACTGGATACTCCCAAGAGTCTAAGGAGACTGAAATGTCTTATAATACACCATCTGGTTTAATAATTGATCGATCTGCAAGTTGCAGTAACGTAGGTGTAAAGAGAAGATTAGGAAGTTTCAGTTGTTCCATAGTCTGTCTACTCATAATGTTGATAGCAGCCCCTAAATCAATCAAAGTATTTGGAATTTCTACCCCATTGATATGTGTTTTGACAATTGGACTACCGGGATCTACATACTTCTGCATAGTAATTTTTCCCATCATGATGTCTGCAATTTTCCCTACCAGGTGGATTCTTCTTGTGTCTCTAGGTTTCCTTCCTGGTCTTTTAAGACTCAACTCCTTTATTGTTTTTGCTAGAATAGGAATCTCTCTAATGGCTTGTAACAAGGGAATCTTGATACAAACATTCTTCAATTCATCTAGAAAATCATAGTTAGGAAACAAGATTTGTTTTTCCACCCCTTTGTCAATTTGTAATGTTTAAGGAAAAGGAGGTGTGGATGAAGATGCAGGTTGCTCAACTATAGGAGTTGTGGGGGTTATCTCTTTTTCTTTTTCTTTTTGAGTGTTTGGGTTTTGAAGAGATGCTTCAGAACCCTTATTGGCTTCAAGAGATTCTTGCTCATAAATGCTTTGATTTTGGGCATCTATAGAAGGTTTATCTAGAACTCTACCAGATCTGAGTTGTACATCATTGAGAGGAACAATCATATAGGCAGGAAATTGTTTACCTTTTACCATGTAAGTGTTGTGGGGAAAAATGCCTATGCAGGACGATCCTATCCACCTAAGGTGTGACAGTACCTTAGCAACAAACGAATACAGCTACTTCGGTTTCTTCCTTTATGAAATATGAAAGAGAGGAGATTGGTAGACTTACCGTTATCTTCCGGTTGTCCCTCGATCTAGATCCTCTCCTCTTTGGGTGTCCACAGCTACTCGCCTCCTTACGAGATCACAAGGGAACAGCTACCTGTGACAAGAGAACAGCTACTTGCAATGAGAGAAGGACACAACACAAAGGCAAATATACATATTCATAAATGATTCAGGATTAGAAGTAAATCAAATACACTAATGCAAATCATACAAAATACACCAGCATATAGGAAAGAACCAAGAAGCTTTATTGATTGATAAACAAGGTTCAGGAAGAGATACAACCCATAGGGTTCCAACCCAGCATCTCCTTCCCGACAGAATGGAATTCCTTCTTCAGCCCCTCTCAAAGCATAAACACCCAATGATCTAACCACAATCCAACAGCAATTCTTTGCAATCACAATATTCCAGCCTCCCTTGACCTCATGGAGAGAGATCTATATAAAGGAGTTTTGGAGAGAGGATGAGTCAGCTTGAGGCTGGTATGAAACTGACTACTGTCCTCTCCCACTTTAGTTCTTGAGTCCACTTGGAGGTTCTTGCTTCCACTTGGAGATTTGGAACCTCTTACTCATCACTAGTCGAATTCCCTTACCCAAGTGTCATTTTGGAAGCTTCCTGGGCATTGACACCTTGAGAAATGAGTCTGCCACTTGTCTAGTTATGCTCAGCACAGGTAGCCTTCTTTGCAGTTGACATTCAGCTCAGGTAGACAGTGGAGCAGTTGACATTCAGCGCAGATGCTCAGTGGAGCAGTTGACATGATCCAGAATTGGCCTGTTTTTGAGTGTTTTCAGGTGGAGAACTTTTGTGAATTGCTGTGGTTTGCTGGCCTTGTTCCTCTAGGGGTAGGAACAACATGTTTAGGGACTTTGGATCCCTTAATTATTGACATTTCATGCTCAGTGATGCAAGGCACAAAAATGTCTATAACAGTTGCCCCCTAAAGTATGAGGTTGTTTATCGGGTGAAATGCTTTATCCAGGGGAGTCCGAAGTTCATCCATTTGCTGGGAGGAGACCTGTAATAAGATTCAATACAATACATTATGATTCATTCAGTTTTCATGATCTAGCTGAGGCGGGCATTCCCATGCTCAGCTTTATAAATACATTTTGGTACATAGAACAGACGATCGTCTGATGGTAGACTGATAATTCTGGCGAAACTATCATCCTTTGAGTAGGATGATCATCTGTTGCAATGATGTACATGTCAAATGTCTTTATTTTTCCTGAATATATATCGCAACCCGGATGGATGAAACTAGATCCGGGGTCTTCAAACTCGTTCGATCTTCACTCTAAGTACAAGTCGATCCATGTGAGAATTGCGCTGAAGTCGAACATGGAAAGACATCGCTTGATTAGCGGTCAATGATGTAAACCGTTAACAAGCGCGAGAGGAATCACCGATAATGATGATGACCCTCAAGGTACTGCAATACAATTTACATGGTGTGAATAAAGGACTTGGCATCGAACACCACGCAAAATATTCCGGTCGAAGGTCATTGATGTATACCTATCGCCGGAAGTGAGAAACTTGCCATTGAGGCATGCAAGCTTCAAAGTACTGAGGGGGTTGTTCGTAGATCAACTTCTTGGATAATGAGCTGATGTCGACAAGAAGCGATCCGTCAAAGGAGGGCCTTAATGAATCCCACATCAGTGACACGGAACGGAGCTAATGATTTTAATGGAGGTGAAAACGATCTGTAACATATGATTCAGGGTGGCGGTCATGAAACGGATGAAGGATAATGTATGGCAGTGGATGGGACCTGGTTGACTCTTTCTGAACGACTTCTCTTGAACATCTGGGGACACTGATGCGATGGATTGGTAGCATTACCCCAAATATGGATGGTGTGGCAAAGACCATGGTGATGTGACCGGTGAATGAAACAACCCAACCCGATGTGGTACGGAGGAAAAGTGTCATGTTCAAGAGCGACCTGCTACCATCAAAAGACTTCTTGATTTTTTCCCAATTTTTCCCCAGTCATTGCTGACCAGTACCTCTTTATTTTTGTCAAGCTTGAGGAGGATAACATATGCTTGTTCTATAACCTGCCCTTCGGGCAAGCCCATTGCTATGTTTTAACGAGCCTAGCGATAGTGAAACTCGTTCTCGTCTAAAGACAAGTTTGTCGCTATTTAGTGATTTTAACGAGTCTAACGACAAAGAAAACTCGGCCCTTTTCATTTTTAGAGAGTCTGAAAAGGTACATAAAGTTGACTACAAAATTCCTTTTTCGTCATCTAATCCCTTAAGTCCGAAAAAGTATAAAACAATACAGAAGGGATGAGTTTTCGATAGTTTTAACGAGCCGAACAAAACAAGCGCTCGATCTTTTTGTGCAATAATCCCTCAGGTCCAAAAAGATTAAAATCTAGAGGAGGGATAGCTCTTCCGGTCGTTTAACGAGCTGGAAGGCCAAAACTCGGCAATCTTTTCATATTTTACGAGTCAGTTGAAAAGAGCTTAAAGAAGACTCGTCTTTTGAGGAACGAGTGATGAACAGGGTTAGCAGCTGATTCCAGGTACAGGTTGGAATTTTCCAATCACGGCAGTGTCACAAGGATGGCTAGGTGGAATCACTCTTCGCAGCTGTTCCTCAAAATGGGTAAACAATCATATGGAGGTAAACGATCGGCCAAATGAACGGTGGAGGTGACGGTGCACAAACACGACCAAGGCTTTTATGGTTGATCAAGTTACATACTTCAATGGTTATTTACCGGGATGGGTTCATTTTTTAACGAGCTTGAATGCGCCAAAACACTGCTCAATCTTATGTTTATTTTTTAACGAGCATGAACTATGTGCTAAAACTGCTCGGATCTCGCTTTTCTATATTTTAACGAGCATAAATTCCGCGGTAAAACTGCTCGATATACCAGTCATATGATAAGAGTGTCTCATTGGAGATCGCTATTTTTTATTGGAGCTTCATCTCACCACGCTTTGCTCCGCATCCTTTCTTTATGCAAGTTCAGAAACAGCTAACCTAAAAAACAGGTAAATAACCGCTCTTTGCTTGCACTCCAAAAGGTTTGCATGCCCCCAGGTATAAGATACAATTTCAAGGTTTCCTCTCCTTCTTCTCACCTCTGCTTTTCTTTGGGTGTTCACAGCTACTTGTCGTCTTGCTAATTCAGTTTCAGCAGGTCTATACGAGGTCACAAGAGAGCAGCTACTTGTCTTCTTGTTAGTCCAACTTTCAATAGATTTTTGCAAGATCGCAAGAGAACAACTACTTGCGACAAGAGAGCAGCTACTTGCAACAAGAGAAGAACACTACTCAAAGACAAAACATCTGTTTTACTGAGGGAGGCCTACCTCTTTCAGGTTACCCAGGGATTGTTTCATTCGCGGCTACGAATAAAACACTTCCCCGGCAATGTCTACCGAAATAGACAAAGGTGGGCGAAAAGCAGATTATTTCACTCACATAACTTTGACAAAAGAATCTTATTCTAGAACAACCCTCTTTCCTAGATGGATGGGGTACGGACTAGTCATATTCTCTCGCGGAAACCATATCTAATACCCAAAGTTCTCTGCCGAAGCAGACCAGGACGCATGCCCCCTGGGTTCCAGTCATATCCTCCCGGATTACTCGCGCTCATCAGGAGGACGGACTATGGGTTGAGACCCTTCTTTCGTGAATAGACCATTTAGGGATGGTATATGACTATTTGCGATGTGTGATCCGGGAAACGAAAGTTGGTCCACGAGCTTGATCATTCTTCCTTCATGCGGAAAACACATTACTCTAAAGAGTGAGGAGACTATTGCTCCCATGCAATATATATAGTCTCGTCCAAGGAGTAGGTTATAATCCAAGGGTCCTTGAACGACCATCACGTTCATTTGGACGGTCTTCCCTTTCAATGTTATTGGCACATTGGGGAGGATCCCTAAAGGGCGACTGGTTCCCTTATCAAAGCCTGATAGATTTCTCATTTCAGGCAAAAGCGCAGGCGAACCAAGCGCTTTCCAAGCAATAGAGGAAAGGATACTCACAGATGCCCCTTCATCAATAACTGTACCAGCCATTACCATTCTGTATATTTGTACAATGATTCTGAATGGTATGCTAGCAGGCAAGCGGGGTCTGCCTAGTCGGTTCCAGTCAAAGGACACAACCAGGTTGCTTGGTGGTGGGACCGAGTAAACGGTCGGATAGCGCTTTGATGAACTTCCTTCCTACGATAAAGGAATGGCGGCATTGCCCCCTTGATCATCAGAGTCAGTGCTGATGAAGAGAATTTGGACGGTGTCGTCTTTATTCTCCTCTGTGATGGTGTCATTCGAAGATAGAGCCTCTGAAGGCAAAATCGGGTCAACTGCCGTTTCAACCTGTAGACTTTCGTCAGGTATGGATTCAGACGGTTCATATTCAATGACAGGTGCTTCGGCTGACCATCTTGGCGGGTCAACCGGATTCTCAACTAGCGAGGGACTTGGCAAGAGTTTTTGATATCCAGGAGGAAGATTCGCTCGTAATATCGGGCGATCTTCCAGAACTCTTTTCGCCTCATCTAAGAAGGGACAACGGTGGATGGCGTGATCGCCTTCACATAGTCTGCAGGGAAATATAGCTTTCCCGCTCTGTCCTGGAGCTTCACTCCCACTAGTCGATGGTGAACAATCGACATGGCTATCAGAGGTCGATGCTACTGAATTGTGCAAACGGGGGGGCCAGTCTCTTAGTATCCGGGGGATACATGGACAATCTCTATGGAAGTGGTCTCCCCTGCATATGACACATGGTTATTTAGGCCTTACGAGTGCTGTGTGTGGATTTTTGTTAGATGACGCTTGTTTGCCCCCAGTCGCCTTAGGCTCCTTCTGCTTCTTTTCTTTCTTCTTCTTCTCCTTCTTCTCCTTAGGAACCCGGTTCTTTGACCGACCAGTTCCGTCAAGCGAAGAGGAAGGAGGAGAGGAAGATGAAGTAGAAGGCTGGTGGGCAACTCTTGTCTGATCTAACTGTTGACTCGACTGTTCAGGAATGGTGGTATTCTGAACGACATTGGTTGAAAAGAGCCATGCTGGTAGGCCAATTGTCAGTCCTGGAAGCGACAATGTGGCCATGTGGGGCGCACCAACATCTCCCCAAGAGGAGAAAGGACTAGGATTTCCATGAAGGGGAACTCCTTGTTTGGTGTGCTCCATCTTTTCAACCTAAAGATCAACGCGGGAATAAGGGTGATTGTTCCGTTTAAAATAAATTGTTAACGACGCTTTAGACACAACTTGAGTCGAGAAAAAGCTAAAGATGACTCTAGTCTCCTTCGATGTTTTAACGAGCCCGAAGTGACAAATGCTCGGATGGACTTTTTCTGTTATAGAGTCTGAAAAAGGCCAAAAGAAACTGCTCTGGAGATCTAGGCAAAGGGTGTGCCAAACATTTCGCAAAACCACAGAATACTTTTTACAGTACGGGTGGTCGATCTTCGTGAATGCTGTGTTCACTGCATTGCGATCAGTAGGGCGGCCGACACGGCTTCCTAAGGATAAAGGATATATGCCTATAGGGGTCTCCCAATATATACGTGACGGTACGTGGGAGCACAATCCGTACTAGTGCTATCGTCCCTCAGGAGGAATCACCCACCTTCTACGAGATCGACAGTCACTAGGCTTAACAACGCCGGAACACGTCTCTACCTAGACCTCTATGTTGCGCATTATGTTGCAAAGCGTTGTTAGGTTCATTCAATATATTTTAAGTTGATCTTCTTAAAGTTTGTCTTTCAGGATCACCACGAGATGTATTTGTACAAATTCCTAAATGCAGTCTAAGATGATAAGCAAGCTTTATAATCTTTCAACTTTGAAAATCCTAGCTACTAAGGGAAAAGAGAGCGACTATCTTTTCTCAAAGAGTAATCAGCACACTCTAATGCACTCTTCATAAATCACACATGCAAACTTATCAAAATGAAAATGCACAATGCAGGTGTTTGTTTTCACTTTCTTAGTATAAATGCCTACAAAGAAAGCTTTTTGTACAACTTTGAATTTGCTTTTAAATGACTGAAAATAAACAAGTTTACTTTTTCCAAAATCAGCAAGGGTAGAAGAGATTACAATCACTTTGCGATTTTTCGAAAGAAATACTTGTTTCGACACTTAAAAGTGACAAATTCAAACCAATAAGCAAAAGCAAATGATAATCAAACTGCAAACAGCCAATGAACTCTCTCCTAAGATCACAATCAATCAATCATTCAGATCTGAATCAAGGCTACAAGATGACTATTTCGCTCATGCAAAGGAAAACT
The DNA here is from genome assembly GCA_031772625.1 of Pinus tabuliformis. Taxonomy (NCBI): domain Eukaryota; kingdom Viridiplantae; phylum Streptophyta; class Pinopsida; order Pinales; family Pinaceae; genus Pinus; species Pinus tabuliformis. The sequence continues at coordinate 365,564,035 of CM062819.1, forward strand.
GTAAATGACGCCACAAACACATAAAAACACTTACAGTCTTTTTGTACAAAAATGAGGCAGAATTCAAGCAAAGAAAAGGGGTATCAGAGGTCGTACCTATGCTGGTTAAAGGCAGCAAAAATAGAGATCAAAACAGGGCAAAAAGACAGCAAGGAACCCCAGCTGCACAAAGGTACACTAGTTCAGCGCAGGTGTAACATTGTCAGTTTGACATTCAGCGCAGGTAGCCTTCACGGGACCTGCGTTGAAATGCAAACTGCCTTCACAGTGTCTGCGCTGAAAGGAGAAACTCTCGTTTCTCTTGGTTTCCGGGTCATAAAATGCTCAAAAATCAATTGTTTCAGGCCAAATCAGAAACACAAGCAAGGTATAAACAGAGGGATGCTTTGAGAGGGTACTAAAGACTATCACAAAGGATCATCAAGTCATTTGTGTGTCCATTGTTGAGATCATAGACAAAACCCCAGTGAAGGATCAAAGCAGTAACATTCTACTTTGCAAAGCATTTCGATTGTTGCTGTTGAGTCTATGAGGTAAACAATGATGCAAACACAAACAAAATGACTAAAACAAAGTTCTTCCCCAGCGGAGTTGCCAATTTGTTGTGGGGAAAAATGCCTATGCAGGACGATCCTATCCACCTAAGGTGTGACAGTACCTTAGCAACAAACGAATACAGCTACTTCGGTTTCTTCCTTTATGAAATATGAAAGAGAGGAGATTGGTAGACTTACCGTTATCTTCCGGTTGTCCCTCGATCTAGATCCTCTCCTCTTTGGGTGTCCACAGCTACTCGCCTCCTTACGAGATCACAAGGGAACAGCTACCTGTGACAAGAGAATAGCTACTTGCAACGAGAGAAGGACACAACACAAAGGCAAATATACATATTCATAAATGATTCAGGATTAGAAGTAAATCAAATACACTAATACAAATCATACAAAATACACCAGCATATAGGAAAGAACCAAGAAGCTTTATTGATTGATAAACAAGGTTCAGGAAGAGATACAACCCATAGGGTTCCAACCCAGCATCTCCTTCCCGGCAGAATGGAATTCCTCCTTCAGCCCCTTTCAAAGCATAAACACCCAATGATCTAACCACAATCCAACAACAATTCTTTGCAATCACAATATTCCAGCCTCCCTTGACCTCATGGAGAGAGATCTATATAAAGGAGTTTTGGAGAGAGGATGAGTCAGCTTGAGGCTGGTATGAAACTGACTAGTGTCCTCTCCCACTTCAGTTCTTGAGTCCACTTGGAGGTTCTTGCTTCCACTTGGAGATTCGGAACCTCTTACTCATCACCAGTCGAATTCCCTGACCCAAGTGTCATTTTGGAAGCTTCCTGGGCATTGACACCTTGAGAAATGAGTCTGCCACTTGTCCAGTTATGCTCAGCGCAGGTAGCCTTCTTTGCAGTTGATATTCAGTGCAGGTAGATAGTGGAGCAGTTGACATTCAGCGCAGATGCTCAGTGGAGCAGTTGACATGATCCAGAATTGGCCTGTTTTTGAGTGTTTTCAGGTGGAGAACTTTTGTGAATTGCTGTGGTTTGCTGGCCTTGTTCCTCTAGGGGTAGGAACAACATGTTTAGGGACTTTGGATCCCTTAATTATTGACATTTCATGCTCAGTGATGCAAGGCACAAAAATGTCTATAACAGTAAGCATTTTGAGGGTTTTTATTATTGGGGTTTGGCAATGGCTGGGAAGGAAGTTGATTTGACTTCTGTTGGAACGGAAGTAAGAGTTGAGAATTTGGATTCTGTTGAGAAGGTTTTTGCTGTTGTGGAAATGGCAATGATAATTGTGGATTTTGATTTGGAAGTTGTGGAGCTTGTTGGTTTTGAAAAGATGGAGGATATTGATAAAATTGAGCAAATCTCCCATAAGGATTTTGCATGCCTTGTACCCATGATTGAAAAGAATTTTGAGGTTGGGACTAAGTTTGTTTCCAAGGATTCCAATTTGGTGGGGTTTGAAAGTTCATAGAGTTATTAAACACTTGGTTTTGTTGCCCCTGCCAAGGTTTCCTTGCAACAAAAAAGAGAGACTCAATTGTATTTGGATCTTCTTGAAAGACAACTTTGAGCCCAGGAATTGAAGGACAATCCTTGGTCTCATGATTCTCTAAACAAATCACACATTTTCTACAACTTTTGCATCCAAGGGACATTCCCTTTGAGCATGTTTCTTTCTGCATTTTGGGCAAAATATGGCCAAAGCCTCAGCTTCTGCTTTCTGCTTGTTATGTATCTTAAGAGTGTCTAGTTGCTCACTAAGACTCCCCAAGATATCTTTTTTGAATTCATCAAGCATATTGCCAATCTCAGCCCTACTTACTGATCCAGTTGTAGATTTATTTTCTCTGATGAGAGAAGGATCTCTAGGCCCTTTTCCAGTTTTAGATTTTCCCCTTGAGAGATGGACACATAGCTCTGCTATATCATGAAGTGGAAGTTGAGATATGTCTCCTTTTCCCATCATGTTCAAAATATCTATCCATTCATCTCTAATGGCTTTTAATAGAAGGGCTTTCAAGGTTTCCTCATCTAAGTTACTCATTTTTGCTCTTTTCAGATTGTATTGGAATCTTTCAAGTAAATCCTCCAAGTTTTCATCTTCTCTTTGTACCATTTTAAATACTTCATCCTTGTGGTTGGTAGGCATACAATAATCCATGTATCTATCCAGAAATGTTTGTTTCATATCATTACAAGTCCTAATGGATTGAGTGAGTAATCCCATGAACCATTTCAAAGCATCTCCTTTCAATGTTGAAGGAAAGAGTTTGATTTTTTGAGTCTTCCAAATAATCAAAGGTTCGACACACCACCTCAAACTCAAATAGAAATGTTTCAGGATCTTCATTTCTTAACCCATGAAAGTATGGGAGGACAGATGGTGAAATATATTTCATTGTTGCTTGAGAATCCTCATCGACTATAGGAAATCTAAATGAGTTATCTCCATCCCTATTTCCCCCATTGTTACCTCTACCTCCTCCATTATTTCCTCCTCCCCCTCCTCTACCTCTACCTCTACCAAATCTGTTAACTCCCTCTTCTGTCATGGTAGTTTTCTCAGAGATTTCAGATTCCTCTGGTTCCTCTACTAATGGCGAACGAGGAGGAATTTCTCCCTCCTCTTCCTCAGATGATTCTACTTCTTCAATTACAATGTGTCTCCCTGTAGAAGAAAATAAAGGATCTTTTCCTAATTTAGATTCGATGGATGGTGAGGAAGAGTCTCCTAGCTCAACTACTGTCTCTTGAATTACAGGAATCCTAGGGCTAGGAGTGTAGGTTGGAGATGATGGAGGTGTCTCTTGTCTATTCCTTGAGGTAGAAGGAGTTGTGAAAATCGAACTCTTGGCTCTAGCTAAAAACCGTCCCCTAGAATCTCTTGCTCTATGCATGTCATTTTTTATTTTTCTTCAAGTCGGGCTAATAATTCTCTTTCTGATCCTCCAGGTCACTCTAGGTGCAAGAAGAGAGCATACTCAAGAAACTATTAAACCAATAACTTTCTCTTTTCTGATCCTCTAGATCACACTAAGTGCAAGAGGAGAGCATACTTTGAGAGGTTATTAATTTTCCTTCCTTGAATTTTTTGTTTTTTAAGAAATTGGCTACCTAGTTTCACTTCCCCGACAACGGCACCAAAATGTTTGGTCAATTTAGTGTGTTCTAAATTGCTGATTAAAATGTCAATCCGGGATTCATAAAATGACGAAGTGAAGTGTACTATATGTACAAGATAACCATTTTCTTAGTCTTTTGTCTTTTTTGAGTTTTTTAGTTTGTTTTGGGATTTATCTTTTATGGATTCCCTAGTGTGTGATAGCGAAAATGAAAGTTAAGTATGGATGGTAATGGTGATTTCTACAGTGATTTTTCAAACTTAAAAGTGTTAAAAAAGAAAGCTCTGAAATAACTGTAATGAAATCAATTCCTAAGAGGAAGTAAATGTATCAAACAGTGAACTAATGACAATGGCCCAGTATCCTTACTGTTGTATGAAAAAGAAAGTAAAAACTGAACTTAAAGCAACTCAAAGACTAAAAGCAAAGCAACTAATTCACACTACTTCAACTCTTCTGATCCTTTACCCTTCAACTCAATCTGCCTTATGGGAAGCAATCATGAACAAGTTAAGCAATATGATATCTAAATTGCAGGAAATTAAATTGCATAAAGGAAACTAATCACCCTGCTTCAACTCTTCTGATCCTTTACCCTTCAACTCAATCTGCCTTATGGGAAGCAATCATGAACAAGTTAAGCAATATGATATCTAAATTGCAAGAAAGCAAACTAAATCACACTACAATAAGTAATATTCTGATTCCTTCCTAATAGAGTCACTTGACTATAGAAAGAAACCATAAACAAATGAGTATTATGATGTCCAAGTAGCAGAAAAATAAATAAGCAAAACACAATTTGAAAAATGACAGTGCTGGAATTAAACTTCAGAAAATGAAAATTAGCAGGAAGGACAAGATGATCTCATATGTCAGTAGTTATCTAAAAATATGAAAATTTGCCCAGGCTACCTAAGAAAACCTGTAGAAAAGCACTGATCAGCTGACAGCTATAAGAAAACATAAATGAAAATGTAAACAACAGTGAATTATAAACATCAAAACAACATGTTATATACAAGCTAATAATTATGATAGCAGAAACATAATAAAATCAAATGAGAACTATACAGAGCTTTAGTGCGCAGGGGCCCTCTGCCACCTCAGCCAGTCAACGAATAGTCACAAAAACGAGCTCAGGAAAGTAGTCTTCTCATGTATTAAAGCAACAGCAAAACACGTAAAAACAGAGTACAGTGGGGTGATAACAACAGTAAAAATTACATCTCCAAAACTTCTTTCCACGGCGTTTATCAATGCGTTATTTATAATGAAAAGTGCTGTAACTAACTCCTAAATACTATGCTGTTAGCTGCGTTGCCAGAGAAATGTAGATCTCCTCAGCCCGAGATCTAGCGTAATGGTCATCATGTGCATTAAATCCTCGGAGTGGTAGCTGCTGGATTCAGGTTACGGGGTTGATCTCCAAGTGTGCCGATATCTCCATGAGCTGAGGACTATGCCACGTAAACCTTCACGTGGTCAAAACAGAGATGTGCCACCGCTAAATTCCTTGGTTGGCTTTGCCTTTGACCTTTGTTGACCGTGACCGTTTATGGATGATTTCGCTTATCTGAAGGGACACGTTCCATGTACACATCACCTGTAGCTTGCCCATGTTGCTCGTTTCTTCATAGCACACCTGTAGCATAGCCTTTAACGAAATGGCTGCGGAAACCTGTGCTGGCTGCGGAAACTGACAAGTTAGTTTCCGCAGCTACCTAAACAAAAATCTAAACCAAACAACAGCCATAAGCATAGTTAGAAAACCATGTCAGAAGCTCTTTTTAGACTATAATGCAATGATTTAACAGCTTGGTGGATGAAGTAAGTGGAAAAAGAAGGCTGAGAGGGTGTATAGGAAGGTACAGGTTTGAGGCTCAACATTGCACAAGCTTCCTTTGATGCTCTCAAAGATTCCCTAATAAAGGCATAATTAATGTATGCCCCTGACTATCAAAAAGACTTCTACCAGTGTCTTGCCACTGCAGATACAACCATCGGTATGGTTTTAGTGCAAGAAGATGACATAATTGAACACCCTATATATTATTTAAGTCATAATCTTAATGATACAGAAAGTAAGTACTCTTATGTTGAAAAGTTGGCTTTAGCAGCCATTCAAGCAGTACAGAGATTTCAACATTATCTACTCCTTCGCAAAACTACCATTGTGTCAGATTGCAACCCTATGACATACATTCTGTCACGTCAATTGCTGGGGGGGAAATATTCCAAATGGATAGTCATCTTGCAAGATTTTGATCTGGAATCCATCAAATCTAAATCAAAGAAGTCTTTCATCTTCGCAAAGTTACTTTGCGACCTTCCCTCGTCCTCCAATGATTTAACATCAGAAGCATCAATCATGGATGAGACTCTATTTTTGATATCATCAAGTGATCCGTGGTACGAGATATACTGATCTATCTCTAGACTTAAACTCTTAGGCCTAACACCTCTCACTCTGAATAGCGATGTACTCGATATCAAGCCAAAGATTATCTGATCATTGGTGATACCCTTTATCATCGTGGTGATGATACGATTTTAAGAAGGTGCTTCACGCATGAGGAGGCCAAAATGTTTTGAATGATTGTCATTCAGGTGCTTGTGGGGGGCATCTATCTAGTAATGCTACTACACAAAAGATCTTACAAGCTGGTTACTTCTAGCCTACCATATTCAAATATTGCTTACGTGCAGTCAGAAGTTGCCATGCCTGTCAGATTTTTGATCGCAAAACCAGATTACCACCTGCACCACTGCATCCAGTCATTGTTGTTGGCCCATTCACTAAATGGGGCATTGATTTCATGACATGTAACCCCACCTCGGCTGGGGGGCATGGTTATATTATAGTCATTGTCGACTACTTTACAATATGGGTCGAGGCGATGCCTACATTGAACAACAGTGGCGAAATGGCTGCACTATTTTTTTTCGATTATGTAGTTTCTAGATTCGGTGTTCCACAGGCTATAGTCACAAATCATAGGTAACATTTTCGCAATCACATGATGATCGAATTAACTACCAAGTTAGGACTGTCCAATGATAGTTCTACTCCATATTATCCGCAGGCTAATGGACAAGTTGAGGCAATCAACAAAGTCCTTAAGTGCATGCTACAAAGAATGATTGGAGTCCATAAATGGAATTCGCATTTAATCCTGTACTCAGCTCTGTGGGCATATATGACTTCAATGAGAAATGTGACTCGATTTATGCCCTTTTAGTTGGTGTATGGTCTAGAAGTAGTCTTACCAATTCAGTGCAAAATCTCATCCCTCAAGCTTGCAATTGACCTGCTTCTTTAAACTTTTGAAGAAGAAGGTCGTTTCTTGGAATTAATCCATCTGGATGAAACCTGTCGCAATGCCACATTAGCTAACAAAGCACATAAGAAACACATCAAGGCATAATATGACAACAATGTTAAGCGTCATGTCTTCTCAGAAGGTGACCTAGTCTAGCTTTACGATTAGGAATCTGACAAATTACGAGAAGGTAAATTTGAACCATTATGGATGGGCCCTTACATTGTTAAATGTGTATTGACAAAAGGAGCCTACGAGCTAGTCGATTATGATGGGATTCCACTGTTGCAGCCCCAAAACAGGTTGTATCTTAAACGCTACTATGCTTGATTAAGTGTAGTAAACTCATTGTACATATGCTTTTATTGAAATTTTGAGTGTTTTCTTTTAATGTTGTCATTTTGGTTAGGTGATCCACTTCACATTTGTTGTAGATGTCAGAATTTTCAGAACCATTTGTTGGGTATGTTGACGAAGCTAGTCATTGTACACAGAACCTATCTTCTGCAGCCTGGGCCATCTTCGCTCCAAGTGGGGAGTTAGTGAGTTTCAGGGGGATATGTATATGTTGTGGGGAAAAATGCCTATGTAGGACGATCCTATCCACCTAAGGTGTGACAGCACCTTAGCAACAAACAGATACAGCTATTATGATTTCTTCCTTTATGAAATGTGAAAGAGGGGAGATCGGTAGACTTACTGTTGTCTTCCAGTTGTCCCTCGATCTAAATCCTCTTCTCTTTGGGTGTCCACAGCTACTTGCCTCCCCGCTTGCTCAAGAGAACAACTACTTGATTCCCGCGAGATCACAAGAGAACAACTACCTGTGACAAGAGAACAGCTACTTGCGACAAGAGAAGAACACCAAACAAAGGCAAATATTCTTATTCATAAATGATTCAGGATTAGAAATAAATCAAATATACTAATGCAAATCATACAAAATACACTAGCATATAGGAAAGAACCAAGATAGCTTTATTGATTGATAACAAGGTTCAGGAAGAGATACAACCCATAGGGCTCCAACCCAGCATCTCCTTCCCAGCAGAATGGAATTCCTTCTTCAGCTCCCTTCAAAGCATTAAGCACCCAATGATCCAACCTCAAACCAACAACAATTCTTTGCAATAACAAAATTCCAGCCTCCTTTGACCTCATGGAGAGAGATCTATATATAGGAGTTTTGGAGAGAGGATGAGTTAGCTTGAGGCTGGTATGAAACTGACTAGTGTCCTCTCTCACTTCAGTTCTTGAGTCCACTTGGAGGTTCTTGCTTCCACTTGGAGATTTGGAACCTCTTACTCATCACCAGTCGAATTCCTTGATGCAAGTGTCATTTTGGAAGCTTCCTGAGCATTGACACCTTGAGAAATGAGCCTGCCACTTGTCCAGTTACGCTTAGTGCAGGTAGCCTTTGTTGCAGTTGACATTCAATGCAGGTAGACAGTGGAGCAGTTGACATTCAGTGCAGATGCTCAGTGGAGCAGTTGACATGATCCAGAATTGCCTTGTTTTTGAGTGTTTTCAGGTGGATAACTTTTGTGAATTGCTGTGGTTTTCTGGCCTTGTTCCTATAGGGGTAGGAACAACATGTTTAGGGACTTTGGATCCCTTGATTATTGACATTTCATGCTCAGTGATGCAAGGCACAAAAATGTCTATAACAGTTGCCCCCTAAAGTATGAGGCCGTTTATCGGGTGAAATGCTTTATCCAGGAGGGTCCGAAGTTCATCCATTTGCTGGGAGGAGACCTGTAATAAGATACAATACAATACATTATGATTCATACTGCTTTCATGATCCGGCTGAGGTGGGAATTCCCATGCTCAGCTTTATAAATTCATTTTTTGTACATAGCACAGACAATCGTCTGATGGTAGACTGATAATTTTGACGAAATTATCATCCTTTGTGTAGGATGATCATCTGCTGCAATGATGTACATGACAAATGTCTTTATCTTTCCTGAATATATATCGCAGCCCGGATGGATGAAACTAGATCCGGGGTCTTCAAACTTGTTCGATCTTCACTCTAAGTACAAGTCGATCCATGTGAGAATTGCGCTGAAGTCGAACATGGAAAGACATCGCTTGATTACCGGTCAATGATGTAAACCGTTAACAAGCGCGAGAGGAATCACCGATAATGATAATGACCCTCAAGGTACTGTAGTACAATTCACGTGGTGTGAATACAGGACTTGGCGTTGAACACCACGCAAAATCTTCTGGTCAAAGGTCATTGATGTATACCTGTCGCCGGAAGTGAGAAACTTGCCATTGAGGCATGCAAGCTTCAAAGTACTAAGGGGGTGTTCCTAGATCAACTTCTTGGATAATGAGCTGATGTCGACAAGAAGCGATCCGTCAAAGGAGGGCCTTAATGAATCCCACATCAGTGACACAGAACGAAGCTAATGACTTTAATGGAGATGAAAACGATCTGTGACATATGATTCAGGGTGGCGGTCATGAATGGATGAAGGATAATGTATGGCAGTGGATGGGACCTGGTTGACTCTTTCTGAACGACTTCTCTTGAACATATGGCGACACTGATGCGATGGATCGGTAGCATTACCCCAGATATGGATGGTATGGAGAGACCATGGTGATGTGACCGGTGAATGAAACAACCCAACCCGATTGTGGTACGGAGGAAAAGTGTCATGTTCAAGAGCGACTTGCTACCATCAAAGTTTTCTTTAGCTTTCTCCCAATTTTTCCCCAGTCATTGCTGACCAGTACCTCTTTATTTCTGTCAAGCTTGAGGAGGATAACATATGCTTGTTCTATAACCTGCCCTTTCGGCAAGCCCATCGCTACGTTTTAACGAGCCTAGCGATAGTGAAACTCGTTCTCGTCTAAAGACAAGTTTGTCGCTATTTAGTGATTTTAACGAGTCTAATGACAAAGACAAGTCGGTCCCTTTTCATTTTTAGAGAGTCTGAAAAGGTACGTAAAGTTAACTCCAAAATTCCTTTTTCGTCATCTAATCCCTTAAGTCCGAAAAAGTATAAAACAATACAGAAGGGATGAGTTTTCGATCATTTTAACGAGCCGAACAAAACAAGCGCTCGATCTTTTTGTGCAATAATCCCTCAGGTCCAAAAAGATTAAAATCTAGAGGAGGGATAGCACTTCCGGTCCTTTAACGAGCTGGAAGGCCAAGACTCGGCAATCTTTTCATATTTTACGAGTCAGTTGAAAAGAGCTTAAAGAAGACTCGTCTTTTGAGGAATGAGTGATAAACAGGGATAGCAGCAGATTCCAGGTACAGGTTGGAATTTTCCAATCACGGCAACGTCACAAGGATGGCTAGGTGAAATCACTCTTTGCAGCTGTTCCTCAAAATGGGTAAACAATCATATGGAGGTGAACGATCGGCAAAATGAAAAGTGGAGGTGGCAGGTGCAAACACGACCAAGGCTTTTATGGCTGATAAATTTACGATCATAGTGGTTATTTACCGGGATAGGTTCATTTTTTATTTAAAAATGAGCTTAAACACTGGAGGAAACATTGCTCACTGCTTTTATTTATTTTTTAACGAGCATGAAGACCACGTTAAAACTGCTCGGACTTATGTTTATTTTTTTAACGAGCATGAACTATGTGCTAAAACTGCTCGGATCTTGCGTTTATTTTTTAACGAGCATGAACTTTGTGCTGAAACTGCTCGATCTTATGTTTATTTTTTAACGAGCATGAACTATGCGCTAAAACTGCTCAATGATAAGATTGCATGCCCCCAGCATAACAACGCAAATCGAGGTGCATGCCCCCCAAGCTTCATTGCATTCAACTTGGTGGTTGGAATGAAGGTTTACCTTCGAGATTTGGAAAGGGGATTGTTTCATTTTTTAATGAGGTTGACTCAGTAAAAGAACTATCCTCATGACCCCTTGTTTCATTTTTTAACGAGGTTGACACGAGATTTAAACCATCCTCGGTACCTACTGTATTTACAGTATTTCTATTAGGGCGATGATCCATGCTGAAAAAATGTTTAGGAATCTTCTGAATCTATTAGATATAGAAGATTTCATATTGTAGGTTTCCACCGTGGCCACCTCCGCCATATTACTTGCAGGCGGTAGGGCAAAAGTACCCATTAAGGCAGGGTCTTTTAGGAGACCTACTCCAATATTTTGAAGCGAATGATTGCTTCCATGGATCATTGGAATGATTCCCGTAACTTGCGAACTGTTATGGAGGAAGTTCTGTTGGTCGACGACCGTAATTCCTCCTTGAAAAGGGAATGCGATCTTCCTAAAATAAGTCGACACTACAGCCGCCATGGCATATATCCATGGTCTTCCCAGTAGGATGTTGTAGTCAAGATTCCCATCGATGACTTCAACATCTATTTCCACTGTTTTTCCCCCTAGTTCAACCTTCAAGTTATTTAGGATGCCATACAGGGTGTACGTCCTTCCGTCGAATGCTTTTAGTGTCATCGAAGATCGCGACAAGGTTGGAGATCCTAGAGTTTTCCAGCAACTCATCGACATGATACATGTAGATGCCCCCTCATCAATAATTGTTCGGTGAACAGTTTTGTTGAGGGCTTTCACTTGAATAAGGAAAGCTAGTTGAGCTGGTAACTGAGGATCGTATCCTTTGTGGTCGAAGGATATAAGATTGGAATCCTTAGGATCAACCCCACCAATAGCCGATAACAATGCCTGCCTTCAAGAGTACTTCTAGAGTCGACATAGCGGATGGCGATTGGGCCAAATCTTCCACTATATTATAATGCTGCGCCGCTCTGGCACGAGGATTAAATGTCGACATGTGTACTACCCCCTTTGGCGGTTTTATTGTTAATTCAGGAATGATGGGTGGTACAACTTCTGTCGAAGTTGTTGTCGAACTACTCGGTTGATCTTTACCTTTGTCGTTCGACAGTGGCGGATTCCCGTAATCTTTGTTCCTTGTCGAAATTAAAGCATCATTCTGTTGCTTGGAGATCGACAACATTAGCACTTGCGACGGGGAAGCATTTCCACTATCAACCAGATTTTGACCTAGATTGGGAAACGGATCAGTTAACACAGCTGAAGTTTTCAGACACTTAAAGAATCTTTTAATCTCAGCTTTGTACGGACATTCTTTTGTCCGATGATCCTCATCACATATTTGACATGGATAATTCAGTTTCCCTTTCCCAGGAGGGTTTGAAGAAGTTTTTTGAGGGGATGACTCACCCTGTTTCTTCTTCTTCCCTTTGTTTTGCTTCTTCTTGCTCCCTGGTTGATTGGTTTCTTTGCCTTTATCTCCTAATATGGCATTTACTTCCGAAGCAATAATTTCTTGATTTGCATTTTGATTCGAAGTCTTACAGGCTTTCTTAGACGAATCCTTTGTCGACTTCGCGTTTGCGGTGCCAATCACACCATCGCCGGCATGAGAGTCACTATTTGATTTAGGAGGAGGAGGAATTGAAAATTCCGGTCTAGGGGCATCGGGTATCTTGTCGTAGAGCGTGCCAGACTGAGTATATACTAAGTCTAGATATTGTGCATGAGCAATAACCTGCTCCTCTGTTACGACTCCCCCCTTGGCCACATCTTCCGTTATGGCAGGAAGTAACGACTTTATAAACCATTCAGCTAATAGCTGATCGGGAACGTAAGTCTTCACCATTCTGCGACGACGATGCCACTCATGTATATGATCGGATATATGTGTGGCCGTTGTCTGCTTGAAGTTGGTTAAGATTTCTGTTCCAGTTTCATACCTTATCAGTAATTGAAAATGGGTTAAGAAAGTCGTGGCTAGGGAACTGAAATTGTCTAAAGAGGCTCTAGGTAATTCAATATACCATTTAGCCGCTGGACCTGTCAATGTCCTCTGAAAAAGGCGAAACCTTATCGAATCATCGTTCAGGGTGTTTGATGAACACCACAGATGAAATTTCATCACGTGATTCGATGGATCTTCGCCTGGATTTCCATTAAATTTAGGAATGTCCGATGGAAGTTTGTGAGGAATCGCTAGCCACCAAGGGGCGTAAGCAATTGGATCGTTTGTTAATCGGTGTAAATCCGGTAATTCTAAAGTTGCCACGAATGGTAACTGTTGATTCAGGTTAGGTGAGGCATAGCCAGGATACAATGGAATCGCCTGAACAGTTGGTCTTTGCATACCAGCATAATGTAATTGATGTTGGTATGACTGATACGGTTGGTGGACTTGACCACTGTAAAGCGGCTGGTTTTGACCGTTTTGAATATACGGTTGTCCACTGTTCGCAAAGATCTGCTGCTCAGAACCTTGGTACACTTGCTGGAATTGTGGTTGTTGGTATTGCACCAGCCATGGTTGTGAAGCCATGCTCTGTTGTGCTATACTAACCGACGGACCAAGATGTGGGGTAATTGTACCCGTTTGGACCTCTGTCGCCCCTCCAGTTGGCGATTGTGGTTGTGCCACAGGGTCAAGGGGCTGTTGCATTACAACCTGAGAAATCTGAGGTTGACACACAACAGGCATCATTTGAACTTGTGACACTGTTACAATAGCTGGCGTTGTTGGGATGTTTGACACAGGTACACATTGTTGCATAGAATACACAACTCTTGGCTGTTGGGGTAGCATAGGTACCCAACCACTTGTCGTAACTCCAGTATAACCTGAATACTGTTGAGAACTGCCGTATGGATATCCTCCCGAAGGGGATAATGAAAGGGCATACTGCCCCCCATATGGTAGCAATCTGGAACTCAAGGGCATTGTTTGCCCTTGGGGACTAGATGGCCCAAATTAACCTCCATAGGGATCAATTTTTCGAGTCTCAATATAAGAATTACCGGGTATTATCCCGGAGGAACAAACTGGAACAAACCACACTGTCAAAATAGTCCCTGGATGGACTCCTTCTAGAGGTTGAGAGCTAGTTGGGACAGATGGTACACCAGCAAACATCGTCGGAGTGACGGCAGGGAGTTCTGCTATCGCTATGTCATTTGCCACAGTCCTAGATGTCGACGGTTGTTCAGACATTTTGAGTCTATCCAATAGATTGCCTAGCGATTCTACAGGAACTTCCACTGGTGATGGACTAACTTTTGATGTAGAAGGAAAAAGAGTGACCCCTACTCCAAAATGGGTTGGAGTAGTTGCTTGCGGATCCTCTACAATTTCCTCTATCGCAATCAAACCAGGTGGAAGAGGAAGACCGTCCGGTCCGTAAAAAATTTCTGGTACCGAAGAAGGGGTTGTTTCGACAACGACAGTTGTTTGAGGAACAAGACCCTCTGGACCGGTTACAGATGGAACTGGTTCAGTAACGCAAGTACTTGTTCTCAGACTAGGATCAGTGCTACTGTCCCTCTGCGGCTGTTGAACTTCTTCAATAGAGGCAGGGTTTCCAGAAATGTTTGGAGTAACCGGAATCTCAGATGTTGTCGGAACACTTGTTCTAACTTTGATAGGAGATTTCGAACCGGTTAAGCGAGTTCGTTTTGTCTGTACCATTTTCGATTCCGGAGACAAAGATAGTTGACTCGCAAGCCTCAGCAAACGACGGGGTTTCAATTGACTTTCTTCCACGATTGCGGATTACTCGATCAACTAAAATACAAAAGGGGAAAGTGTGTTTCCGAACTGAATGAATTTTATTAGACGCTTTAGACACAACTTGCTTTTTCACTTTTAAAGAGTCGAGAAAAAGCTAAAGATGACTCTAGTCTCCTTCGATGTTTTAACGAGCCCGAAGTGACAAATGCTCGGATGGACTTTTTCTGTTATAGAGTCTGAAAAATGCCAAAAGAAACTGCTCTGGAGATCTAGGCAGAGGGTGTGCCAAACTTTTCGCAAAACCACAAAATACTTTTTACGGTACGGGTGGTCGATCTTCGTGAATGCTGTGTTCACTACATTGCGATCAGTAGGGCGGCCGACACGGCTTCCTAAGGATAAAAGATATATGCCTATAGGGGTCTCCCAATATATACGCGACGGTACGTGGGAGCACAATCCGTACTAGTGCTATCGTCCCTCAGGAGGAATCACCCACCTTCTACGAGATCGACAGTCACTAGGCTTAACGACGCCGGAACACGTCTCTAGCCTAGACCTCTATGTTGTGCGTTATGTTACAAAGCGTTGTTAGGTTCATTTAGTTTATTTTAGGTTGATCTTTTTTAAAGTTTGCCTTTCAAGGTTCACCACGAGATGTATGATACAAATTCCTAAATGCAGTCTAAAGATGATAAGCAAGCTTTATATCTTTTCAACTTTGAAAATCCTAGCTACTAAGGGAAAAGGAACTATCTTTTCTCAAAGAGCAATCAGCACACTCTAATGCACTTCTCCTAATTCCCAACATGCAAACTTATCAAATGCAAATGCACAATGCAGGTGTTTGTTTTCCACTTTCTTAGTATAAATGCCTACAAAGAAAGCTTTTTGCACAATTTTGAACTTGCTTTTAAAATGATCAATACAAACAAGTTCACTTTTTTCGAGAACAACAAGGGTAGAAGAGATTACAATCACTTTGCGGTTTTCGAGATAAAGACTTGTTTTCACATTTAAAAGAAACAAATTCAAACCAATAAGCAAAAGTAAATCTATAATCAATCTGCAAACAGCCAATGAACTCTCTTCCAAGATCACAATCAATCAGATCTGAATCAAAGGCTACAGGATGACCACTTTACTCATGCAAAGGAAAACTGTAAATGACGTAAAAACACATAAAAAACACTCACAGTCTTTTGTACAAAAGGAGGCGGAATCTAAGCAAAGAAAAGGAGTTATCAGACTGGTACCTATGCTGGTTAAAGGCTGCAAAAAACAGAGATCAAAACAGGGCAACAGAGGACAGAGAACCCCAGCTGCACAAGGCTAAACTGGTTCAGCGCAACCTCAACACTGAGGACTTGACATTCAGCGTAGGTAGCCCTCATGGGACCTATGTTGAAATGAAGACTGCCTTCACAGCAGTTGCGCTGAAAGAGAAACTCTCATTTCCCTTGGTTTCTAGGTCATAAAATGCTCAAAAATCAACTGTTTCAGGCCAAATCAGAAACACAAGCAAGGTATAAATAGAGGGATGCTTTGAGAGGGTACTAAAGACTATCACAAAGGATCATCAAATCATTTGTGGATCTAGTTTATATCATAGACAAGTCCAGCAACTGGATCAAAACAACAACTTTCTACTTTGCATCCGGGAAAGATGCAGTTTAATAGTTGCTGTCAAGTCTATAAAGTAAACAAATGACGGAAACACAAATGAAATGAATAAACAAGTTCTTCCCCAGCGGAGTCGCCAATTTGTTGTGGGGAAAAATGCCTATGCAGGATGATCCTATCCACCTAAGGTGTGACAGCGCCTTAGCAACAAACAGATACAGCTATTATGATTTCTTCCTTTATGAAATGTGAAAGAGGGGAGATCGGTAGACTTACCGTTGACAAGATCACAAGAGAACATCTACCTGTGATAAGAGAACAGCTACTTGCGACAAGAGAAGAACACCAAACAAAGGCAAATATTCTTATTCATAAATGATTCAGGATTAGAAATAAATCAAATATACTAATGCAAATCATACAAAATACACCAGCATATAGGAAAGAACCAAGATAGCTTTATTGATTGATAACAAGGTTCAGGAAGAGATACAACCCATAGGGCTCCAATCCAGCATCTCCTTTCTAGCAAAACGGAATTCCTTCTTCAGCTCCCTTCAAAGCATTAAGCACCCAATGATCCAACCTCAAACCAACAGCAATTCTTTGCAATAACAAAATTCCAGCCTCCTTTGACCTCATGGAGAGAGATCTATATATAGGAGTTTTGGAGAGAGGATGAGTCAGCTTGAGGCTGGTATGAAACTGACTAGTGTCCTCTCTCACTTCAGTTCTTGAGTCCACTTGGAGGTTCTTGCTTCCACTTGGAGATTTGGAACCTCTTACTCATCACCAGTCGAATTCCTTGATGCAAGTGTCATTTTGGAAGCTTCCTGAGCATTGACACCTTGAGAAATGAGCCTGCCACTTGTCCAATTACGCTCAGCGCAGGTAGCCTTTGTTGCAGTTGACATTCAACGTAGGTAGACAGTGGAGCAGTTGACATTCAGTGCAGATGCTCAGTGGAGCAGTTGACATGATCCAGAATTGCCTTGTTTTTGAGTGTTTTCAGGTGGAGAACTTTTGTGAATTGTTGTGGTTTGCTGGCCTTGTTCCTCTAGGGGTAGGAACAACATGTTTAGGGACTTTGGATCCCTTGATTATTGACATTTCATGCTCAGTGATGCAAGGAACAAAAATGTCTATAACAGTATAGGTCGATCGATGAACAACATCGTTGAGTATAGCACGTTTATTGAACTTCTCTCTGATACAATTTCACATGGCATACACCGGCTCATTGTTAGGCTAGATTCACAACTCATCATTCTACAACTTACTAGCATTTATTCTATTCGGAACCTAGTTATTCATCGCATGTTCCTAAGAGTTAGGATTTTGGAAATACATTTTGATTTCATTCAATATCAACACATTTCTAGAACCTTAAACACATTGATTGATTCATTAGCAAACTATGTGTTAAATAGACATTTGCAACATATGTAAAGAAAGAATTTCACATCAACATTTGCATTAGGATTTCATCACTTAGCCAAAATAAAACTCCAAAAGTCAAAGTAGATACTTGTTTATAGGTTTTCATATAATGTTTTGTGTCCAAGGCAAAATTGGTCATCTAACCCAGTAACTCAAAAGTGTATGTAGAAAAACATCCTAGACTAGTGATGCTGGTGATAACATGTCACCGCCTGTGCTATCATGCACAGGAGCCTAGTCCAATGACTCAGTACACCAGTAGTATGGTGTTGTAACCTCAAAGGTAACACATCGGTCCTAACATCCTGAATGCTGAGAGTGAGGCCCTCGATCTGATCCTGCAGCACTGCCAGGGTCTCTAATATATCTAGATCCCGAAGAACAACCCTTCCTACAACCTCCCCTGCTAGAGCGTCGTCTGCTTCCTGTGGGTGTACCACTGGTCACACTGATCCAATATCTTCACACACATATGATTTTTTGTAGTCTTGGTAGCATCTAAAACACAAAACAATATAAAACTGGAAAACAAAAATGTGGTCAAATCATTTTACCTATAGCACTCCACTGCTCACCAACTGGTAAAGCCAAATCTGGATCACCTCAGAAATCCATCCCAGTATATGGATAATTTGCAAACACCATCTCCTGGTAGTTGAACCACGCAAAAAAGGCATATGAAAAGGAGATCTATGACTAGCCAGCATGTCTAGCCATAAGGTTCACCCATCTCTGCATCTGTGGTTCCCTCGGTGTAGGCAATCCTAGTGAAATGTTTTGAGGTTGCATCAGTGGAATTCTTTCCAAAGAAAAAGCAGTCAATATGGATCCATCACCAAAGTTATTGGTTCTTCCATTCTTTACTTTGGACATTTGTTCTTTTATCATAGGAAGTATTACTTCACACCAATTGAACACCTTCGGTTCCAAGCATTCCAAGGCATACTGCATGTAGGATCTGTTTGCAAAATGTAAAGCTGCACTTCCAGCCAATCTAGCAAAGGTAAATAAAATGGTCCTCAGCGGTCGATCAGTAACATCTCGGATATAAATATTACCATCTCTACTGGGTTGATATCTGTCGCTATCGAACTAACGAATGCAAACTTTCACAAATTTTCCCCCACGAGCAAATCCTAATAGTGAAAGTGGTGCACCATGCCTTGACAAACCCATCAGGAAATAAATATCCTCGACCATGAAAGGAATAGATTTACCTCTGATTTGGAATACATGGTCAATAGGATCCCAAGCATGGAGAAGATACTGCAACAAACTAATCTGTTGTCTCATGCTGGATATGCAGAAAAACTTCAGTAAACCGTAGTTTCTTACTGCACCCACTATGCCCTAGTCATGTAAAGAAACCATATCCTACTCTTCATGTTCTTGTTCTCACCACGTGATGACCATCTTGATCCAACAAATATCTGAAACACAAACAATAGATGAGTTAGGATCCAATTTTGAGCAAAAATAGGTAAAAATTTGATGAAAAACATTGTATAAAGTTGCCTTTCTGCGCCCATCGCACCCTGCCTTTGAGCAAGGTGAGATGCATACTGAATGGCCTGTTGGCAGCTCAGTATGCATCGCACCTTTCAATACTAGCTAGGTGCGATGATTGAGGAATGAAATCTTTAAACCCTAGGGGCCCAGAAAAGTGAAAAAACTTGCCCATAATTGAGAAAAGAAGAAATGAAAATGAAGAGCTTAAGGATAGCTCCTACCTAGTCTTGATGGCATGGAGAATGATCCATAGGATCTTCCAAAATCGACTGGTGAAATTTGAGGGGGAAAATCACTTCAGAGCTCCAAAATCCCAAATTTGAAATGAAATGATGAAAATGAAATGTTAAAACTACTTTTTATGTTTACTTTTCATGTACTTCAAAGTGAAATGTTGGTTTTAGTTCATTTTTCGTCCATATATATGTATTTCTAATCAATTTGATGGAGTTTTGAGTAGGTTGAACAACTGATGAAAGAATCTGATGTGCTAAACAGTGAATTGAACATCTTTGACCACCAAGCAAACTTTTTGTCTTCTTTTCGAGCTTTGATTCAAAAATGAAAAGAAAACTATAGAGTCCTCTTTAAACCCTTTTCAGACTCGTTAAACATGAAAATATTGTCAAGCGCTTGTCCTTTCCAGCTTATTAAAGTATTGGAAATGTCATCCCTCCTGTATTATTTTATCCTTTTTCAGACTTGAGGGATTACTTTACGAAAAAGAACTTATGGAGTTTTCTTTTCATCCATTTTCAAACTCTCTAAACATGAAAAGGACCAAGTTATCCTTATCATTAAACTCATTAAAACAATAGCGACAAACTTTCCTATCTAGATGAGACCGAGTTTCACTGTCGCTAGACTCGTTAAAACATCAAATAGTGACATGTTTGCCCAAAGGACGAATTATAGAACAAGCATATGTTATCCTCCTCAACCTTGACAAATATAAAGAGGTAGTGGTCAGCAATAACTGGGGAAAAAGGGGAAAAAAATTGAAGAATTTATGGTAGCAAGTCACTCTTGAACATGACACTTTCACTTCATCTCCATGATTGAGTTGGGTTGGGTTATTCCGTTCACCAGTCATCATACCATTGGTCTTTCATACCATCTATCTTTTGGCGTTAATGCTACCAATTCATCTCAGTGTCACCGACATGTTCAAGATAAATCATTCAGTTGAGAAATCGCCATCCAGTTAATTTCTCATACACTGCAATACCTCCAACCTTCATTTTTTCATGATCGCCATTCCTGAACCTTGTGTCGTCAGTTCATTTTAACCTCTAGAAATCATTTGCTTCTTTTAATGTCGTAGATGTGGGATACATCAAAGCCCTCCTACGACGAGTCACTTCTTGTCGACATCAGCTCATTATCCAAGAAGTTGAATTAGAAACAACCCTTTCAGTGCTTTGAAGCTTGCATACATCAATGGCAAGTTTTTCACTTTCGGTGATAGGTTGACATCAATGGCCTTCGACCGAAAGATTTTGCATGGTGTTCAACATCGGATGATGTATTCACACCACATGAATTGTACTGTAGTACCTTGAGGATCATTATCATTATCGATGATCCCTCTCCCATCTATTAACATCTCACATCATTGGCTAGTAATCAGGCGATGTCTTTCCATGTTCGACTTCTGAACATCTCTTCACATGGATTGACTTGTACATTAAGCGAAGATTGAACGAGTTTGAAGATCCCAGATTTAGTTTCATCCATATGTTCTGTGATATATTCAGGGATATAAAAACATCAAATGTACAAAGGCTCTATACAGATGGTCATCATAATCATGGATTGCAGCTCTACATCTATAGAATCACAAGTTTGTATTTGTAGATGACTGTTTGATCTATGTACATGAAATGAAATTTATAAAGCTGAGCATGGGAATGCCACCCTCAGCTAGATCATGAAAATCATATTATGATGATGTATTGCATTGTAAATTGATGCAGCTCACCTTCAAATTCAAAACATCGGATCCTCGTGATAAAGCATTTCACCTAACATGAATTTTTACAACCTCATGCTTTAGGGGGCAACTATTATACACATATTTGGGCACATCAACCCTAAACTTAGATGTCGATGTATTAAGGCTCATCAACCACTAAAATAGTTGTTTCATACCATAAAGGAACATAGTCATCTGAATACATCATTCCCCAAAATTTCCATCTGAGAAACCATCTATAAATTGCGTAAATTGAACCATACTGGCTATTCCATTGGCAAAGTGCGAACATACTGACTAGTATACTACCATGGTGTGATGCATACTACTTAGGCCTTCTATAGGGTGCGATGGGAAAGGATGGACAAATTTCCAGGACAGTTTGTTAGTTGGTTGCTCATGGAATCTTCCAGAAACTTCTCCTGTGCCACTTGCCTCTCTGAATTCACCTAGGGATGAACAAGAGAACTAGGAAACCATCTCAAATCCCTTGTCTTGTGGAACAAATCGTAACAAGTGGAATGACACTAATCAAACCCAATGGATGACTCACACCCTTCCAAACATCTATAAATGGATCCCTCATCTAAGAGATTTGAAAGCTGGAATGTTGTGAATTGCAAGTAAGTGTTGATAGTTTGTAATTGAGGAGAGAGCATTGTATTCTTGTTGGAGTGATCTTTCTATTTCATGAGGTGAAGAAGGATTGAAGCTAGGAGGATAGCACTAGATCAGACAACTAGGTTGTAATTCTCCTTTCTATTAATGAAGCTCTTCAAGTTTTCTCCCATATGATTGTGCAATTGTGAATGCTAACATTTTGTTCATTATATATCTGATTCTGTAATGTTTATGTTGTAATAGGTCACGATGCTTTGATGGTTCTTTTTTGCTATACTTATGTAGGTACTCTCCAAGTGTGTTAAGTATGGGGAGGAGTTGTAGGATCTGCCAAAGGAGAGAAAGATCAAGCAAGGGATTAAGTGGAAGTTCCAGGTTGGTTCCATTATCCTTCCCTTATCTGTTACACATAGGAAAAATCATTGAATTTCTTTAAACTATTGTTTCTAGGGTAGCTGCCAAACATAGAGGGTTAGTCGTTTGACAAGACATTAATTTTCCTAGAAACATAGGCCTTCAACTGTAACTCTGCAATCTTGAGATTCAGCTCAAGCTGAACATTGGCCAACTTTCTGCGTGCATCACACACTCTCGCAACGAGTTTTCTAACCAGCACATCAACTGGCTCAACCTCAGGGATGTCTAGCTCTGGAAGAGTCCTGCATTCTTCATCTACAACCTTAGTGAGGCATTCGTTGTTATTTTTCAGGTTGGTCACAAGGTTGAGAGCAGAGTCATGTTGTACCATCATCTGAGCATTATTCACCTTTTGCTCACTGCTCACCTACAAAGCGTGTTGATCGTGGGCCCGAAGCTCGACGATCACACCATCTTGCAAAATATAAAGCACTTCACTAGGAAGCACTGTCAAATTGAGGCCCACACCCTTGAGGGTGCTAACAGTGGATCTATCATCGTCATTCACCATTATTAATGCTCCATCTTCAATTCTCCATCTGGCAGTATTATGGATTGGGGGTCCCTAACACATAGCATGTCTATGGCTTCAGAGGTGCCAATGGCCACACTAGTGGGTGCCATGCTAGTTTTCATCTATGAAGCATGGATCCATAGCTTGCACAGACCCCTCTGAATACCACCCAACATCTACTGCTGCTACTACTCAAACTACTGCAACAGTTCTACAGTGGCATCCCGCACCGTATCCCTTATGTCATTTAGATCCCCATCTGTTAGGGTGATCAGATCCAAAGACATCTTGCTCGCCTTGGAGTTATTCTGCGATCCTATATTTTCTAGACCCCTGGTGCGTTTGATGTGAAATAGAGTCATTTTCAGGTTCCATCCTCCCTGTTCTATCTATTAATCCATTTCTTTCTTTGTCTCTGGTGAGGGTGATTTATCTTTTCAGAGTCATCCTCCTCTACTCCTGCCTCATGCATCACAGTGTGCTCTGCCTTAGCCTTAGCATCGGCCTCATTTTTCTATTTCATGGCCAACTGCTCCATCTTCAACTTGGCCTCCTCCTCCTTCCACTGCGCGGTGGTTTTTCTAGATCCCGAAGTCAAGTTCGAGGTAGTGTGCCATTCTGCCTACCAACTATCAATGACTACTTGAATTGTGTCATCTGTCGCCAGGTAGGGTAAGTCGTGCCACTTCTGCTCAGGTTCCTTCCACAGTCTTATTGATATATGCTGGAAATTAGCCTTGAATTCCGCATATTCCTTCAATTTGTCAAAGTTGGTAGGAAACAACCATGGCTTGTGGTTGATGGCCATGTGCACATTCATCTCCATTATGGTCCAAAATATTTTTCTGTCCTTTACCCTTGGTGGATGCTTGGTCGCCCACAACGAAGCATACTTCGTGGCCTCTAGGGTCCGACATGACAAAAGGAAACTAACTATCTTTGGGTAGCTCCCATGCTACTAGTACTATGGACGGCAAGAGCCATGCATAGTGAAACAACTTGCAGAGGTCCTGCGCATCATGGTAGTTTGTGAGGAACTCACTGCAGAGGTAGCATGCCCAATTAAATTGAACTCCCTCCACCCATTGGGCTGCTAAATCTACAACTAGTGCTGGCACTTTGTCTGCATGACACTTCTGCATAACCTTTCATGCCAATAGTTGTGCGGCTACCTTAACGACTAGGTCACAAATGCTCGAGATGGCATAACCGTGCGGCTTCTTCACTAACTTGAACTTTTCCTTCATGGCCTCCACTAGGACATGTTCAGCAGTATTTCCACCAAACGCCATGGCTAGATTTTCCCCCATGTATAATAGCCTCATGATCCTATGGATCAATCTATCAATGATGGGTATTTTATCGGCTAGCCACAAGCACCCATCGTGCATAAAGCATAGTAACTATTTGATTACCACCATTGTGATGGGTGCATGGCTATAATGTGGCACCCATAGAAGGTTGAGAAGTCCTTCCTTGTTTACACCTCTTATCCATTTCCGTGGCTCCAATGTTGTTACTCCAGTGGTTTTATGGAACATGCGGTGCATGATTTGATCTGTTGTGAGACAAGGAAACTGTTCCATGTCCTCTAAATCCTAGTCTTCTAATTTCAAAAGGAGAACATGCCCCAAGCACGGTCCTTCAAACACAGTTTCGCTTAGTAAGAGGGGTGTATGTAGGGTGAGCTTACTCTCGCCAATGTGTTTGGGCGCCTTGGTCTTTCCCTTACGCGAAGGAACATATTCAGGCAGCTTAGTGATGGGGTTAGACCCCACAATTTCAACAACCTCCATATCCATCAGAACATCCTCGTCATCCATTGGGATATCCTCAAACTCCTCTTCTTCCAGTTCTAGGTTAATTGTCTTGCCCTTTTCCTGTGCAGTGGGCTTAACCTTCTCGGGGTGTTTCCTAGGAGATGGGTGTAGCAGTTGTGATGGCGTGGCATGCTTTCCCTTCTTGATCTTGGGACCCTCCGTGGTTGAGGTAGGCCTTGTCCTAGGAACCTATGGAGATTTGGGTACCTCTACTGTTATTTCTATGGGCGCTTCCTCTGGGACAGCTCCTTCTGCTACCATAGCCACCTCTGTGACAACTTCCTCAACTATCATTGCTTCCACACTCATTTCTTCAATGGTCGTTGACATAATGCTTTGTAATAACTCCTGATTCACTAGTGGCAATGTCTCAAACATAGAATTCACTAGCAAAAGCCCATAGGTCTCACGGTTCATGTGCGCTTGAGAGCTCAACAACTCAATTCTTGAAATACCAAGTGCTTTTCGTTGGGCAGCCACCTGTAATTTATAAGCACTTTCAAATTCAAATCCCACCATTACCCCCAAAATCGGTTCATTAATGCCAAATTAGTGGTAGATTTTTAAAGATCTGATCCATAAAGTCCAACTTAAATGCCACCCTCCCCTCGCTCTATTCGACCATTTTTTCATCGGCAAATCATGAACAGTCACTTTAACAGTTACTTTTTGGCTTCTTTTCGTGCTTTCTTCCTTAGTAGCCCACCCCCTACACACTTCCATGGCCATTGTGACATATCTTCATTCCGCATGGTTCCTTGATCGCGCAACTTTCCAACCCGGACATTGTAGTTTATAGTCCCGTGATTCCTTTCAACTTCTTGGAGTGCTAAGACTATGCTTCCCTCATATAGTCACCTAGCTGGATCACCAATGTATGACTTCAATCAAATTCCATTCACCTTCCCTAGGAAGGGTTCTCCATTCAATTTGACCAACTGAACTGCTCCACCATTAGTAATCTCCTTGATGAGATAAGGTCCTAGCTAGTGCATCCTAAATTTACCTGGAAATTTATCAAATTTACTATCATATAACAAGACTAGATCATTTACCTTGAAGGTGTGCAGTTTGATGTGCCAAACATGCCATGCCTTTTGGCGCTCCTTTTGAACATGTTGATGAAATGAAGCTAGAAATCAATCCTCCTCAACTTCTACTAGCTGTGCAAGCCTCTCTTCCAAGGCTCTGCAGTCAACTATTCTCGTGAGTGCCACTACGCATAGAATAGGTAAAATGTATTCCGTTGGCATCACATCTTCTATGCCATACATGAGTGTGAAAGGTGTTTTCCTAGTCAACTTCTTGCAAGTCACTATGTATGGCCATAGCACCGCTAGTATGCGCACATCCCAGTTACTTCTCTGAGCATTGCAGACCTTCATTAGTGCATTGTCTAGTATCTTATTGAATGCTTCCACCATTGCATTGGCTTGCGAGTGATAAGGAGTTCTCTTCTGATGATACACCTGAAATTATTTTGTCAACGCGCTGATTGTTTCATTGCAAAAAATCATACTTTGATCGCTCATTAAGATCTTTGGAAAACCAAATCTTGTCAATACATATTGAAAAAGAAACTTCGTTTTTGTCGCGCATGTACGTTCCTTCACAGGTTTTGCCTCTGCCCACCTAGTCAAGTACTCAATCACGATGAATTGCACCCACAAAGTTGATCACCCATTTCTCGAATGGTTGTAATGTCACCAGCTCCATCAAGGGCAGTTAATCCCTCGGCAATTTCCTTCCAGTCCTTTGAGATGTGTCACAGGACCTACAATTTGCTTTGGAATCTTTATGCAGAGTTGGCCACCACAACCCATCACGCAGAACCTTTTGCGCTGTCGCTTTTCCTACATAATGTTCTCTTGCAGCCCCTCCATGAGCGTCCAGGGATGCTTCTTCGCTAAAATTCAAACACATAATGTTGCAATATTTCATATGACCCCATTTTGTACAAGTGTCCTACAATGACGAAGAAGTCTATTGCGTGCACTACTAACTCCTTCTTTTGCTGGCTTGTATACCCTTCTAGAGTAGTACCTGTTGTTAGGAAATGTATGATATCTGTTACACAAAATATTGTCAGCATGACATTCTGCAGTCAGTGTGAGTCTATCACCGCTCATACTTTCCTCCTATGCAAGTCTTAAAACTCAGCTCTTCATGTCAAGCCTTGAAAAATGAGAGAAAGTCCTTCAAAATCTCTAAAACTCTGCTTCCACACTTTCTCTTAGCATTAATTGAGGTCCTACACCCCCTAGTCATGTCCCCTGTAGACCTGCCCGCTCTGTTTCTGTGTAAAGGGTGCCGAGCCCCGTAAAAGTCAAAAAGGCGCAAGTACATTCTTAAAAACTCACTTTGGGTTATTTTTGGAAGCTTCTAGAGGGAATATCGAGGTGGCAAGTTCACTCCTTTGATGTTCATTCATCCCATAACTAAAGGAGCTAACCCCTTGATTTGAGGAGCTTATCTCTTTGAAGGAGGACTCTATCCCTTCATAGGTGGACCTGTAACTTCCTCCCTCTGCACTATAAAATGAGGCATTGGGCTGGTTACTGAAGAGGTTGAAAGCTGAATATTTTTTAGGGTAAATGTTGTTGGAATTTAGCCATCCTAATTGAGCTTGAGAGGGGAGATTACATACCTTTTGATCTCATTGGGAAGAGTGTGAAGTTTGTCAAAGTAGAGGAGATTCTTGCTTGGACCCTGGGAGGAGCTTCTACAACATCAAGGCACCAAGGTTGTAATGTTCTTCTTTGTTTAAAGTTAATACAATCAAGTTTATTTTTCTCAATAAGCTGTCTCTTATGGTTTATTTCATGGATTCCTTGATCACCATGATGAATATGATTATTATATTGGAAATGTAGGTGTTATTTGATGTGTGTTTGTTTGTGTTTGCAGGTTCTTTAAAGGAAACTTGTTCGGATGGTCGAAGTGTGGCTGCCACAAACTAGTGTTGGACTTAAGGTAGGGTCTAAAACACCTCTTGGTTTTTATTTATAAATCAAAATATTTGGAGAAAGGTAGATTTGCTTGTTCTTCTTGTCGCTAGATATCAGTTGATACTAGGGAGATCGGTCTTGACCGCAAGAATGATTTATCCGGCCGACAAAATGGCGACCATACTAGGGACTTGAATTCTGGTTTTCTGCCTTTAATTTTACTTTGACTTGAGAAACTTTTTCTCTGTTTCTGGTTTTTGCTTGATGTGTGTGGGATTGGGTAGTTTTTTAGATTATGAATTGTTTTTTGTTTTTCACGCTTTTGAAAGGGGACCGCACATTCTGTTTGTAACACAGTGTGGACATCCCCGCACTGTTGCTTTACTATACAGAGCGGTACCACATCTGGTTATACTGGAGGCCTACGGACACTGTCAAATTTTTTAAAAACCTAAAATATTTTCATCCAAATAAACTTAGGATTTGTTTATGTTTTTTAGCCTCTGCCTAGATCTGCATGTGTCTTGTTAGAAACTTCTTGTAGGTGAGTTCCATTGGCATTTTGGTTTTAGGTGATTTTCTAGAAGTTTTGCATGCTTGGCTTGATTTTCGTTTGGCATTTGTACTAACTCAGAGTTTAGAAGCCTAACAAACCTCAGATTACCCTGGTTTTTGCTGGATTTCTTAATGAGTCTGACCGATTTGTGAAATATGCCCTTGGTGAGAAGTAGATCTCGTTTTCTCTTGAAAAGCTTTGAAAGAACTTGTTTGAAAGTTTTGAATTTCATTTTTAAAAAGAAAACATAGCTAGGTGTTTTTGATTTATTTTTTATTCTGAGCGAATTAGTCGTTAGTTTCTTGAATAACTAAGTAAAACGTCCTCAAAAAGAAATTTTTTAAACTTTTTCTTCAATTAGGTTTTTAGAATTTGTAGATCCCAAGATTAGATTTTTCATACTTTTGAGTGTCTTCTAGAAATTTTAGAAGCTCTTTTGAAAGAATTTGTTTTTGTATTTTTTGAGTGTGGAAAAAGCAAAAAGATTTTTTCATGAGCATAATTAGTAGTCTCGTTTTGAGTTTCTTGGAAAAGACAAAAGAGTTTTTCTTTTCATTTATATGTTAAGGAAAGATTTGTTTTTCAAGCAATTGCATTCTCAATTGTTTCTTTAGCTATAAATTCATTGAAGAAAAAGGATATTTTATCATCTTAGGTGCATTTTTAGTGTTTTGGAGTCGATTCTTCACACCATAAAGTTTCATCTCCATACCTTTTGACCTAAGGAACAACCAATAAAAATAACGCTTAAAGTAAAATTTATCTAGCAATCTTTTTATTTCTAGGGCTCTTTATCACTAACATAGCTTAGGCTAGTATCTTCGAGTAGGGAGTAATTAACTCTCCAAGATAGTTAAAACAAACAAGTAGCTATATCTTGTGGTAGGAGATAAATTCCAATTGTTACATCTATGCTCTGGGAAGCTCCTCTTAAAGGAGTCAAGCACAAGATCATATCTAAACCAGTGGGGTAATCAATCCTTCCTCATTGGAAACGATAGAAGATATACACGTATTAAAAATAAGAAACCTCGGATTGACCATTGTCGAGGAGCCTGAGGTCACTTCTTGGTAAACCTTAGATTATGTCAAGGAGCCTTCAAGGGGATTATGCTTTGTTACTCTGCCCTTGTGTGTGTATCAGATCACAGACTGTTCCCCCAGGTATATTTGTTTCTCTTGGTAACCATAGTGACCATAATCTATAGGATTCTTTCCTAAGGTGCCGGTGGAGGGAAGATCCCACTGTACCTGGAGCAGACGTCGACTAGACTCACTTGGACTCTCTAGGGGATTCTCTTCACTCGAGATGGTTTAGTGAATAAACTTGTGCCAGTCTGTTTCATTAAGTAGGTTGTCGGGGTAATTGTTCCAACCACCCTTTCTATATTGAATTCTGCGATGTTGGATTTCATCACCAACTAGTGTTTTCGGTACGGAAAGTTACTATTTGTGTGTGGTTTGAACTCCTAGATTTTTAGGCGTGTGATTCAAATTGTTTGGTTCTTTAGAGACTTTAGGTGGTTTTATTGAGATTTTTCTTTGTTTGCGTGTGAAGTAAATAAAATATTTAATTGTGGCTGAATTACCAAGACAATCCCATAGACTTCGGGGGCAACTTCCTGAGTATTCACCAAGCTAGCTTGAAGGACTACACGCTCCTGTAACTCCTAGTGATAGTAGAGTTAGGTCACTAGAAGAAAGAGAATCTTCTTTAGTTGTGCATCCTGATTATCAAGTTCAAGCAACAGAGTATATTTTTGAACCAATTTCATTTTCCGAAGTCACTGGTAGTTTTTCTTCTACTAGTGAATTAGTTGAACAACCTGAAATTTCTGAGCCTGAAACTAAACCTGTTGCTACTCCATCGTCAGGATTTGCTTCTCCAACTTCCAGTGGTCTTCGTTCATCCAGGGTAGGAAGAATAATTACCCAAAATATTCCTTCTGGACACATTGCTATTGAATAACTTGTTAATCCGAAAGAAGGTATAAATATCCCTGAAAATCAACCAACTTTAGAACTTAGGGAGCGTGAATCAATCTTTTACAGTCCACCTAGGAGGGATGCTTGGTATCTTTCATTGACCAACTTTTTATAAAATCTGGGTCTTAGTTCTTCACCACCTTGAGTTTCTTTTCATCCAACACCTAGAGGTTATTATCCTCCTTTGAATATGTCGAGACAGTCATTAATGCTTTCCCATTAACCATAAACATTTTTGTATGGTGGTCCTTCTATTCCTTCGGGGTATCAGTCACTCACTGGTTTTTTCAAGAGAATCTCCTCAACCCATTGAACATGGGTTATCAACTGGTAATAACAGAACTAAACCATCGAGTGTAGAAGACATTCTTATGATGTCAGGTACCATTCCAAATCCACAACCTCAAGGTAGTCAGTTACCGCCTGGGGTGCAACCTCAAAGTACTCAATTATCACCTAGGGGGCAACCTCAAGGTACCCAGTTACTGCCTGGGGGGCAACCTCAAGGACAGTACATACCTTCGGGACAGTACATTCCTCAAGGTCAACCCCAGACTCAATACATACCTCAAGGTCAACTCCAATACCAATATGTACCTCAAGGTCAACCCCAGTTTTAGTACGTGCCTCAAGGTTATCAACATCAAGGTCAGTACCCAACCCAAGGTTTCCAACCACCTTTTGGTCAATCATTTGTCCAAGGAGCTGGAAATGTACCTTTGAATTATCAACCCTACCCTCAACCCGGTTATGGTCCTCAATATGCTCAACCTTCTATGGGTCCATACCCCAGAATGAACATGGTGTGGGATCCATCTCAATCTCAACAGATCCTGCAACCTAATGTGCAGTTGTCATCTTAATCTAGATAACCTTTGGTTTCTAGTTAACCTAGCAACCCGTCTAGCCTACTATTCAAACTTCTGCACCTGGTGTAGTTCATTAGTCTAGGCCTAGTTCGCCTCGAACTCTGCCTCAAATGACTACTACAACTACTGCAGCATCTGTTCAATCTACCCCACCTACTTCTAGAGTATCGACAGCTCCGGTTTCTACTATTCCTGCATCAACTCCTCAAGCATACTTACTTCAGTCTAGACCTATAATTCAGACTTCAGTTCAAATGCCTTTAGGACAACCTGTCCAAGTACGGTTGTCACAATTCAACCTCAATTTACTTATCAACCGTACAAGGGACAGTGCCAATTTGGTCCTACTGTGCAGAACGCAGTCTATCAGTATCAACCATACCTTGGATATACTTATCAGGAACCTCAACAACCCCAGTACGGTCCAGTTAATCCTGGATTTCTGGGAGGATATAATATCCCAAATGCAATTCCAATTCCAAGTTATCCTGGATATCCTCCTCCTGGGGCTGCTCTTATGACCCAGGGTTTTCGAGACCCTAACCATTAGTTACTGTTCATTGTAACTTTGGACTTACCTAATTTGTCACGCTTTATGAACGATCTGATTAATTATCTTCCATTTTGGCCGCCAATGCCGAATAAGTTGCCCAGTGATATCCCAAAGTTTGAAGGTAAATCAGGAGAGGATCCGTCAAACCATGTGATGACTTATCACCTCTGTTGTGCATCTAACTCCATTATAGATGATTCAATTCATTTACGTCCTTTTCAACACACTCAGATTGGCCTTGTGGCCAAGTGGTACATTGAGTTACCACGAGCCTCTTTTTATAACTTTAGTCAGCTAGCTACTTCATTATTAACTCATTTTCAGTTGCCTGTTAGATATGACAATGGCACGAAATTATTAACTTCATTAAAACAATCAACATCCATGTATATTTCAGATCATATTCATGAATGGAGACATCAACGGAGTTTAGTGAAAGTTTTTATTCCGGATCAAATCTTAGAAGAATGGTTTGTTAAATCATTATTACCTAAAATCACTAATGATGTAGCTAAGGCAGGAGTTGTTACTAAAGAGAAAGTAATTGCTGAATCTCAGTACCTTGACCTCATTTATACGTAGTCGGGTACTTTATATGAAAAAACCCCCAACCTTTCAAAACAAAATCAAATAACTGCAGCTCCTTCAGGATCTCATGCTGCTGATGGTATGATTGGTTCAGTTAACACCAAAAGTAAGAAGAAAGCTTCAAATAATTCTACTCCTATCATAACTTTACTAGATTCCCCGACAGGAGACTCTTCCGCTGAAATTCCCACCGATATTCATGTCGTAGAATCATCTACGGCCAAATCAAAATCCGGAGGTAAAAAGAAGGGGAAGAAGAAAAATAAACAAAATTCAAAAGAGAAATCAGATAAATCTGAATCTACTGATGAGAAACATAAACCTCGCTATCCTTGTCTCATTTGTCATGAAGAGAATTTTACAAGAGACTGCCCTCATCGCGGTGAGGTTGCAGAAAATTGTCAAAGTTTCTCAAACACTTGTTGTCTTGAAGGATCCTTTTCCTAGTCAAAATAGTAAGATGATCGATTCTTCCTCAAATGCCTCAGAAGAACCCATAATGATGATGTCCCATGTTAAGATTGCGACACGATCATAAGATTATGGAAGTAAAAGTCTCGTTGGAGGTAAGCAAGCAGAATCTTGTAATTCAAACCCATCAACTTCAACTCCTGGTTCTGATCCACTACAGATCAAGAAACCTAACCCAGACTTAGTAATCAAATCACCTGCTAAAGGTATACTTTGAAAGTTAGCTTTCAATCCGCATGCGAGAGCTTCTCAGAACTATAACATTGTTGAAGACTTAGCTATTTCCCCTTCAGAAATGTCGGCTTTGGAGGTTCTGCAATCATGTCCAGCACAGTGTAAATTGCTATTGTCGGCTATAGGAGCTGTTGATATTCAAGACTCAAACCTTATAATCTTATATTTAGAAAATAGTACACGTCACTTACCTCATCAAATGGCTTTCCAGATTCCAGTGTTAGTCAAAAACAAACCTTGGTTTAGGACTGTAATTGATTAGGGAGCTTCTACATGTATTATGTCAATTCGTTGTTGGAGATCGCTTATTTCTCCTATACTCAATCAATCCCCGATGATTCTAAAGGATTTTGATGGCCGTGGGTTCAATCCTTTTAGCATTCTACAGGATTTACCTATAGGGGTTGAAGGCAAAACTATTAATCTAGATGTGGAAGTCGTTGATGCCCCTCTTGATTACAACCTTCTCTTGGGTCGTAGTTAGTCTTAAGCTATGACTGTTGTTGTTTCATTGGTGTTTTGGCTTATAAATTTTCCTCATAATGGAAAGATCGTAACTATAGACCAGCTAACTTACTTTTCATCTGACCCAACCTCTTCTGAAAGTATCCAGCATGTCGACAAAACAACTATCCCTTATAAGGATGTTGGGGTAGGATTGGTTAAAGATTTTGGTTTACTAGGAACTTTTTCCTTTCCTCCTCCTAACATATCACCTTCTACTGCAACCATTCATATGATTTCATTAGACATTATTTTTTATGATGATCCTTGGATCGTACCTTCCGAATCTGGGGTGGATTCATTTGGTGATGCGATGCCTTTAAGTCCCTATGAAATTGCGTATCAGGTTGTACAGTCATTTTCCGACTCTTCTTCAACCGAAATTGATCTAATGAATGTAATCCATGGAGAATCACTTTCAATATCAACCTCAGATTCAAAAACTTTTTCCAAGATTGTTCATACTGATGAGCAGATTCGTGAAATTTTGTCTATTGATGATTTACCATGGGAAGATCTTCATCATAGATCTTCGTTCTTACCTAAGATTTATCATTTTGAAAATGATTTTTCATCTATTTTTACTACTGATTATGTCAAAGAACCACATAATCCATTGCAAAATCCTAATTCTGAGTTAAGTTTGGGAAATATTTCTCGAACGGTTCCTATTGACATTTCAGTTAAACCTGGAATTGTTGAAAACATTCATATAGGTGCCTCTTGTATGGAAAATGAACTCCAAACTTATAAGGCCCTATTTCAAGAATTATGTGACGTGTTTGCATGGTCTTATGAAGAAATGCCAGGAATTGATCCAGCAATTGTTGTTCATGAAATAAAAAATTACCCAGATGCTAAACCCGTCTGGCAATGTTTGCGTCAGATCCACCCACGAAAAGCTGCTGATATTAAAGTAGAAGTTGAGAAATTACTTAAAGCAGGTTTCATTTATCCAATTCCCTTAACGGACTGGGTATCAAATATTGTTCCTGTTAAGAAAAAGCAAGGAATGATAAGAATATGTATCGATTATAGGGATATTAATCGAGCTTGTCCCAAAGACAATTACCCAACTCCCTATATCGATCAAATCATTGATGATTGTGACGGCAGTGAAATGTTCTCCTTTATGGATGGTTATTCTGATTATAATCAAATCAACATTCTACCTGCTCATCAACCAAAAACAGCTTTTATTTGTCCATGGGGGACATTTTCTTATTGCAAATTACCTTTTGGGTTGAAAAACATCGGAGCAACTTTTCAAAGAGATATGTCTTACGTGTTTCATGACATCAAGCACATTGTGCAACCTTATCTCGATGATTTACCTACCCATTCATTACGTAGAGCCAATCATCTCACTCATTTACGAACGATCTTTATGAGATGTAGGCATTATCGAATTAGGCTGAATCCACACAAATGCGTTTTCTGTATAGAAATGGGTCATTTACTAGCATTTGTTGTTTCAAAAGCCGGCATTCGTGTCGATCCCTTGAAGTTTGAAGCCATTGTCAAATTGCCTCCTCCTTTGACTCTTCGCCAACTCCAAAGTTTGCAAGGGAAAGAAAACGTTTTACATCGATTCATTCCTAACTACACCGAGATAACAAAGGGTTTTACCAGGTTGTTGAAACAAAATACTCCATTCTTTTGGGACGAGATAGCTGACAAATCTTTTGATGCACTTAAACATGTGTTGACCCATGCACCGTTATTGCATCCTCCCAACTATAACCAGGATTACTTCTTATATCTTGTTGCTTCTCATTCCACAATCGGGATGGTGTTAGTTCAGGAAGATGAATTCGGTAGTGAACATGTGATTTACTATCTTAGTCAAAATTTGAATCTAACTGAGTTAAAATATTCACATGTGGAGAAATTAGCCTTTTCAGCTGTTCAAGCTGTCCAAAGATTTCATCATTACATCTTACTACGCAAAGCTACCGTAATTTCTGACTGTAACCCTATGATCTATATTTTGACCAAACAATTGCTAGGGGGCAAGTATTCCAAATGGATTGTTATCCTGCAGGAATTTGACTTGGAGTTTGAAAAATCCACGTCAAAGAAATCTTTAGCTTTTGCGGAGCTGATGTGTGACTTCCCACGTGCTGATACTGAAACTGTGGCAGAAGAGCCCATTGTGGACGAATCCTTGTTTCTTATCAGCACTCTTGATCCATGCTATGGAGATATCATAGTTTATCTCCAAACCCAATATTTTCAGCCTGAAATTTCATGATCTTAGCGATGGAAAATACGTTTCCAATCCAAACAATACAAAATCATTGGAGATACACTCTATCATCGTGGGGCGGACTCTATTTTCCAATGTTTTTTAACTCATGAAGAAGCTGAAAAGGTTCTAAATGACTATCACTCTAGAGCATGTGGTAGTCATATGTTTGGGTATGCCACAGCCCAAAAGATATTGTGCGCTGGCTATATCTAGTTGTCTTTGTTTAAAGATTGTATTTACACAGTCCGAAAATGCCACAATTGTCAAATTTTTGATCGAAAGATGCGTGCTCCACCTGCTTCTCTCCACCCTATAATTGTCATCGGTCCTTTTGCAAAGTTGGCTATCGACTTTATTACATGTAACCCTCACTCGGCTGGGGAGCATGTGTATATCATCCTTGTGGTAGATTATTTTACCAAGTGGGCCGAGGGGATGCCTACATTTTCGGCAGACGGCAAAACTGCTGCGATTTTCATTTTCAATCATATAAATACTACATTCGATGTTCCACAAGCATTATCACTGATCATGGGCATCATTTTCGAAACATCATGATGACTAAACTAACAGATCAACTTGGCCTACGTCACGATAGTTCTAATCCATATTACCCACAGGCTAATGGTCTGGTTGAAACCATCAACAAAGTTCTAGTCATTATGATCTGACAAATCATTGGTATTCATAGGTTGAATTGGCATAACATGTTATTTTCAGCACTTTAGGCGTATCGAACCTCAGTAAAAACATCAACTGGTTTCACTCCTTTCCAAATCATTTACAGTTTGGAGGCTGTGTTATCCATTGAATGTGAAATCCCATCATTGCAAATAGCCATAGAATTACTCCCAGCCACTTTTGAAGAGGAGAAACATTTTTTGTACTTGTCTCAGGTAGACGAGAATCGATGTGATGTTGCACTAGCAATCGAAACTCATGCCAAACAAATTAAAGCTCAGTACGATCGAACTGTTACACCTTGTAATTTTTCAGAAGGAGACCTAGTCTTACTATACGATCAAGTAAATGATAAGCTAGGGGATGGAAAATCCATACCTATGTGGCATGGTCCTTATGTTGTTAAGCAAAAGCTGGCAAAAGGGGCCTATGAATTGGTAGATTTTGACAGTGTCTCTTTAGGTAAGCCCATAAATGGTCTTTATCTGAAGAGATATTATGCTTAAATCTAGGTGTGGAGATTTTAGTTAGATTAGTTTTCTTTCTAGCTGGTTTGTTTTAGATTAGAAAAGTGTGCTTAGTTTAGAGAGTGTTTTTGTCATTATTCCTGCTTATCTTGATTTTACTCTTGATATTGCAGATGTCGACGTCTCTTCAAACATACATTGGTTTCACTGATGGTGCTTGTCGTAATACATGGAACATTTCTTCCGTAGCTTGGGTTATCTCTTCACCCTCTGATGAGTTGGTATATATGCATGGGGTAAGCCTCGGTCAAACAATGAACAACATTGCAGAGCATAGTGTAGTGATTGAGTTATTATTTGAATCCATTTCATTTGGAATTCAGAGTTCGATTATGAGGTTAGATTCTGAACTCATTGTATTGCAGCTTAATAGAGTTTATGCCATTAGAAATCCAGTGTTATTAAGATTAGTTTTATGAGTTCATCTCTTGGAACATGAATTTGACTATATTGAATATCAACATATTCCAAGATATTTAAATACATTAGCAGATGCAATTTCTTTGTGAATGTTAAGTAGACATTTGCAATAATCAAACAGTAAATTTAAAAACATTCCATAACATGTTTTACAAGATAGCCAGTAATAGTGATATGGCATAGCATAGAAGTGTGTCAAATATACATCGTCTTCGATCATAGGTTGAAAAACACCTTATGATTGGCAAAAATGATAGTACAAAAAGAAAAAATGTCATATGAGTCTACAAAAGGCGATCATCCTATCCCTGGTGATGATCACGATAAGAAACCACTGCTCAGGCCACCCGACAAAGGAACCTCCTAAAAGGTCCTGGGACCCCAATCACACAGCGCTATAACCTAAAAGGAATGTCATCTATGCTAGTCTCTAGAATATCTATTGTCAAATGCTCTAGTTGGTTTTCCAAATTGGCCAAGGTCTCTGTAGATTCATCCCATGGGGTTGGTGCTACTGCAGCTGGGTGTCTCCTCTCATAGGTTCGGAGAGTGGCTGGTCGTCGTGGACCTACATCTGCATTTGAAACTTTTTAATATCAATTTTGGATGATTTAAAAAAAAAATAAAAAAAAATTAGAAAATATTGAGAATGATTTTTCCTTATTCATCCCATTGCTCTCTTGGTGGAAGAGCCATGTCTGGGTCACCACGATAATCCATCCCAGCATAAGGAAAATCCTGAATCGTGAGAACTTGGTTCTCCAACCAATGAAAATACTCAGGAGGAAATCGAACAACCTCTGAACCCTCCTCAGGATGTCGGGCCATAACTGCAACCCAACGCATCAGCTTGGGCTCTCGAGGAAGTCCATCTCCAATGGAAAGATGCTGTGGGACCAACATTGGGACCCTCTCTAGACCAAAGCTCACAACTAAGAAACCATATCCAAAGATTTTTAGTTGTCCGTTCTTTTCTCTAGTCAGTTGGCCTTTTACATTAGCCAACACAACTTCACACCAGTTGAAGATGGTGCCTCGATAACAGTCTACTGCCATTCGCATTTAGGATCTAGTGGCTACATGCAGTGTTGCGCTTCCATAGATTCTGGTGACAGTAAATGAAATCACTTTAAGTTTAGGATGGGAGATAGTTTTAATATCAATCCCTTTGTCGTTTGTTTGGTCATTACAAAACTCTAGCCAGAGACTATCGACAGACTGGCCACCTGGCCTAGTCCCGAATAGAGTCAAATGTTCACCTCTCTTGGTCAAACCAGTCAAGAAGTAAATGTCGTTTGGCTCCATTTCGAGCTGGTGGCCACCAATAATGAAACACTAGTCCTGTATATTTCATCTGTCCACCAGCCACTTCAAAAAGTCTACTTGGGCCCTCATGCCAGGTATGGTCTAGAATTTAAATAGCCCGCATGCCTTCAATGCATCTATTGAAGGTTGGTGATTAATTGCGCCATGGTACACATCTTTTTTCTCCTGTTCTAGCCAACTGAGCATGGTGTGTATCCTACATTGAAAGAAGAGGTGGATTAGAACATTTTAATTCAAAGTTTTTGGGCGGAAATTGAAAAAATTGAAGTTGTAAAACCTATGTCGCAGGGTCCGCACTCTCCAGTTAGGGACAGTGCATAGGTCCGCACTCTACCCAAGCAGTAGGGGTGAGCCCCTAGCTCTTTCCTATGTGGAAAAATATCGGGGTCTGTAGGTTTTGGATGCTGCGCCTGCGGACCCCCGCGAGCGGTCTTTTAAACTAAATTTTTCCTAAAAATCAAAATAGAAGCCTAAAAAAAAAATTCAAACAATTGAAATGCAAGATTAAAGTGATGTGGATTACCTGGAGGTGACGTTTTTCGATTCCAATGGACAGATTTTCTGCAATCTTCATAGGAAGTTTCTTACCCAAAAGCTCTCTTTTCTCACTCTGATGTCAAATGGTAAAAATGAATTTACGAAAGCCCTCTTTATAAGCTTTTTTGAATAAATGAATTTTTAATTTGTTTATTTTTCACTTTAAAAAGGTAACTTTTTGATGCATTTTTATTTATTTTAAACAGGTATGGGTAATGTTTGTGTTTTTGTGCAGAATATCAGATTTTTCAGGCAAAATTGATCATTTTCAACAAAAAACATTTGAGTCCTCTTTCAGCTCTTTTCTGACTCGTAAAATATGAAAAGATTGCCGAGTTTTTCTTTTTAAGCTCGTTAGAATGGAATTAAAAAGATGGTCCACTTAGAGCTCTGTTCTGACCCTATAAATATGAGAAGATTGTTTGGCTTTTGTCGTTTCAAGTTCGATATTGGTTATAAAACAACGTGTCCTTGATTGCTTTTTTACTTTTTCGGATCAGAGACACTAATTATGAAAAGTACTCCTTGATCGTAATGGTCAAGCGATTCTGTCAAGTATTATTTTATACTTTTTCAGGCTTGGGAGACACAAATTTACGAAAAAGGACAACCATGGAGTTTTCTTAAGTTTTTCTTCTCTCTCCCTAAAATTGATAAATGTCGAGTTTCTCCTATACTCGACTCGTTAAAATTTAACAGTAAAGGAGTTGTTGAATTTAAAACGGGAATGGACCACTCCTTCTTACGGTTCAAATTTTAAACTAAGTTGGACTCATCCAAAGGATGAGCTTATAACCAAGCAAATGTTATCCTCCTCAAGCTTGTCAAAAATAAAGACGTACTTGCCAAAAATGGTGGGGGAAAAGAGAGAAAAATTAACATGTTTGTTATACTTTGTGTCTCAGAAAAACATCCAACCACTCTTGAACACGACACTTTTTGTTCTCCTGGGTTGGGAAATCATTTGCCTAACAGTTAATCAAACCATATTGAAATTCTTCAGACAGTTTTTGGGTATTAGCTTTGGGTCAACTGTCACTAAACCATCCGCAGTGTCATTGTGTGTTCAAGAGGTCAGTGCAAATAAACCATTCATCTGCAAAATATATGTCATCCATCTTGACCATCCCTGAGTTAGTCCTTGCAAATATATTTCTTCAAACTTGATCTATGATTTCGTGTTGTGGGCTTGCCTATGATGGATCGCTTTCTATCGACTTCAGCTCATTATCTAGAAAGATGATCTAGAAATCGTTAGTACCTTGGAATCTGCATGCCTCAATGGAAAGTTTCTCGCCTTTGACAACAGGTTGCATCATTGACCTTCGATCAAAGGATTCCATGACATGTTTGGCATCAACTCATCTATTCACATTTCATGGATTGTACTGAGTACTTTGAGAGCCATTGACATTACTAGTGGTTTCTCTCACACTTGTTAACAGTTTACATCATTGACTGGTAATCAAGTGGTTTCTACCATGTTCGACTTCGACACATTCATTCACATGGATAGAATCAT
This sequence comes from Pinus tabuliformis, assembly GCA_031772625.1. Taxonomy (NCBI): domain Eukaryota; kingdom Viridiplantae; phylum Streptophyta; class Pinopsida; order Pinales; family Pinaceae; genus Pinus; species Pinus tabuliformis. The sequence goes on from CM062819.1 coordinate 365,604,431, forward strand.
ACTATTTCGGGAAGTAGAAATCAAGACCCTGGATCTAGTTTCCACCATCCAGGCTACGAGGAATTTTGTTATTCATTATACATTGGACTATTCATAAACAGATGATTGTTCCCATACTGTGTCTACATATGTCTATACTTATGATGTATTATGCAATCATTCCTATATCATAGTAGTTTAGTTAGTTTTCTAGTTAGTTTTGATCTGAGTATGGGAATGCCTACCTCAGCGATGATATGATCACATATATATATTTTGTATTGAATGTTTTTACAGGTTCCAACCAAGCTCTCCATAGGATGATCCTCGAAATGATAAATTACTTCACTCTTCTTAGATGACAACTATTGTCCTCATCTATTACAAACTTTGCACTTTAGGGGGAAATCCGTTACACAAAATATTGTCACCATGACAATCTGCAGTCAGTGTGAGTCTATCACCACTCATACTTTCCTCCTATGCAAGTCTTAAAACTCAGCTCTTCATGTCAAGCCTTGAAAAATGAGAGAAAGTCCTTGAAAATCTCTAAAACTCTCATTCCGCACTTTCTCTTAGCATTACCTGCGGTCCTGCACCCCCTGCTCATGTCCCCAGGGGACCTGCCCACTCTGTTTCTATGTAAAGGGTGCATACCCTTGTAAAAGTAAAAAAGGCACAATTACATTCTTAAAAACTCACTTTGTGTTATTTCTGGAAGCTTCTAGAGGGAATCTTGAGGTGGCAAGTTCACACCTTTGATGTTCATGCATCCCATAACTAAAGGAGATAACCCCTTGATGTGAGGAGCTTATCCCTTTGAAGGAGGACTCTATCCCTTCATAGGTGGACCTGTAACTTCCTCCCTCTACACTATAAAATGAGGCACTGGGCTGGTTACTGAAGAGGTTGAAAGCTGAATATTTTTGAGGGTAAATGCTGTTGGAATTTAGACTTCCTAATTGAGCTTGAGAGGAGAGATTACATACCTTTTGATCTCATTGGGAAGAGTGTGAAGCTTGTCAAAGTAGAGGAGATTCTTGCTTGGACCCTGGGAGGAGCTTGTACAACATCAAGGCACCAAGGTTGTAAAGTTCTTCTTTGTTTAAAGTTAATACAATAAAGTTTATTTTTCTCAATAAGCTGTCTCTGATGGTTTATTTCATCGATTCCTTGATCACCATGATGAATATGATTTATTATATTGGCTATGCAGGTGTTATTTGATGTGTGCTTGTTTGTGTTTGCAGGTTCTTTAAAGGAAACTTGTTCAGATGGTCGAAGCATGGCTGCCACAAACTAGCGTTGGACTTATGGTAGGGTCTAAAACACCTCTTTGTTTTTATTTATAAATCACAATATTTTGAGAAAGGTAGATTTGCTTGTTCTGCTTGTCGCTAGATATCAGTTGATACTAGGGAGATCGGTCTTGTCCACAAGAATGATTTATCCGACCAGAAATATCTTCATAGTGACTGTCCATGACGCGTACTACAAAGAGTTGTGCATCAAGTAACCCCTCTTCCAAATTAGTATGTTCCTCTCTTGTTTCAATGCATGATAGATGATTAGGTCCCGCATTCAGTCATCCTGGCTTCACAATAACTTCAAACTCATACTCCTGGAGGAACAACAACCATCTGTAGGTCTTGCCCCCCAACAAAGGCTTATTTATAAGGTATTTTAACATAGAATGATCTATTTACATCTTAAAATGTCCACCCAACAAATAGTGCCTGATCTTTTGGAGCACATATACCATGGATAGTTCTTCGCACTCTGTAGTGGAATAGTTCTTCTCAGTCTTGGACAACTTCCTGCTCGTGAATGCTATAGGATGGACTAATTCCCCCTCGCCTAGTGTGTTAGCATGACCCCTAGCATAATATAGTGTTGACCTAGGTTGTCGTTGATGTCAATATGGCAATATTCTTGATACTAGATGATGATATGACGCCAAGGGGCCGTAGAGTAGATCCATGAAGAAACGAGAGCAAGGCCATCATGAAAGCCAAGCCATGAGTAAGAGTCTGTTAACGGAGGAGTTAACAAAGGATGCATATCAAAGCTATCACTTATGCTTAAGAGTATTGCAGAATATTAGAGCAAGAGAGGCATATTAGAAAAGACAAAAGCTATCAAGGTATGAAGGTATCAGAGAAGGTCATTGGAAGACATTGCAAAGCCAAAGGAAGACATTGGAGCAAGAGGAGCCACATCGAAGGACCATCGCATGTAATACATGCACAAGAAGAACCGAGAGGAAGAATTCATCAAAACAGGATTAACGAACCAGAGGAGTATTGTAGAATATAAAAGCATAGCATATCGGAGGAGCATAGAGGAAGAGCAGAAGAGTATAAAGAGCAGAGAACATAAAGGAAACAACAGAGCAGTATACACTATCAGAGGTGGAGTATATATATATATATCGTAGAAATCATATCTAGCGGTTCTATTATGTCCCATTGCCTGAAACCTCTGACTGCGATATACATGTGCAGACCTAACAATATATATGTCCAGGTATATAAACTATTGAAATCTAGCTAAGTGGTTTGAAGCGACGTTTTTCAGTGTATTTCATATATTCCGACTATAAGGCTTGCCACATTAAAATATGCAATTGCAATATATATATATATATATATATATATATATATATATATATATATATATATATATATATATATATATATATATATATATATGATACGTATGTCGATCCGCTGCGACATTATAAAATTCCCTATTGATATATCGCATCTGCGGTAAGCATAATATATAAAGGGTTGTCACCCCTGAAGGCGCCGATTGCAATATATACAAACGGACCTGAAGGGTATATGAACTGTGGCTGAATATATTATCATGTCCAGTAGGGGAATTGGCCATCGGCCATCAGCGATGTTATGGGCTCAATTTATAAAAGGCTTCCGGAAGCTGCGACTGCTGATTGTGATAACGTTCAGGAGGAGCAGACCCGATGAAGTTATAGATGTGGGCGTAATACATTTTAAGTTCGGCCTTAAGAATTCAATCAAGTTTTTCCATGTATTCCTGTGTATTTCAATAAATTTATTGCCCAGGATTCTTAAGACCAAATGCATAAATAAATGCTTCCGATAGTTCAGTGGGCCTGAACGATTGCAATTGCGATTATGACATGGCATGTGGGGACTCCCTGTTGGTACAGTCTCTCTGTAAATAATGAAGTCTAATGTATGAACATTATTAAAGGAAAAAAGGGGACCTCTCTAATATATTTTAATAAGCATCATTTCTATTGTAATTTGGCCCCTCTTCCTCTTGAACATGTCCTGTGAAGCATTAGTTAAATAGAATAGGAAGAGGAAGCTAAAGAAACCAAAGGATCAGGAAACCGAAGAAGCAAGCAAGCACAGAGGAAACTACAACAACCAAGGAGGGTAGCTAAAGGATCAGGCGAGTGTTGACGAAGCTGAAGAGCCAGCGGAAAGAGGAAACCAATGGTTAGAGGCATCAAGAATATATAAAAATAGAGAACAAGGAAATAAAATGGTTGTTATTAGAAATCTAGATGAAATAGAGGTAGCCGTAGGTCCAGCAGAACAGAAAAGGGACGAAGTCAAATAGGACAGGAGACACTAGAAGGATGACCATCTCTGTTGATCGTGTTACCCAGTGAAAGACTCAGACCTGTGATGAATTAATCATGTACACAATGTAGTCTAAAGAAAAATTTAGTGATGTAATAAATAAAGTTTTATCTAACATTGTTTGAAGGGAGAAGTAGCCAGTAGAGAAGCAGTCATGATGAAGCATTTATTGCGACAGTTGGAACATATGATTGAATAAAAAGTTGGTTCTTGTGCAGAGCTTAGTGCAGCTAATAGTAGACTCACTAAAGATGTGTGGAGACATTATCAGAGATCATGATGGCTATTGCAGACTCTATGTGGATAGTATGAGGAGTTGTAAACACTCCTTCATAAGAAGATTAGTTTCCATTGATGTTGTAGCATGGAGACTACAGTGAAGCTGTAAAAAAACGAAACTTAGTAAAGAAGAGTTCTAAGTGCAAAAAATTACTATCAAATATGCCTTGAAAAGATTGGGTCAGAGCCCTTGGGGTTGATGCCTTAGAAGTTGGAAGGATTGGTGTCCTTAGAGTTTGTGCTCCTATATCCAAGGTTGGTGCCTTGACAAATCAGATCCAGATAGTTTGCAGTAGAGGGTTGGAGCCCTTGAGGTTGGTGCCTCAGAACTGGAAGGATTGGTGTCCTGGGAGTTGGTGCTCTTGAGTCCAAGATTGGTGCTTGGAAATAGATTGGAATAATTTATATTTTATATCTATTTTATTGCAAAGATTATATTAATAAAAACATTTATTCTTGTTGTCCATCTTGTGTTCTGAATATAAATATTTTAATTGGTAAAAATAACAATTGAAAAGAAATATTGATTCACCACCCCTCTCAGTATTTCCAACAATTGGTATCACAACCATTACCTTGATTCAAATCCTAACAGCTTTAATTTTGATCTTTAGGACATAAATGGTGAAGTCAAGGAAGAAAGTCTCCAATCCTCCTAAGGATGTGTCTCCCTCTACCACTAAAATAGAAGAAAATCAATTCAAGGAGGCTCCATGGTTTAATGGGAACTTTAATACATGGGAAGCAAAATGAGGAATTTCTTACAGAATCAAGGAATTGAAATCTTGAAATCAGTGATTGTTGATATCAGGGTGTATGGAGAATGCAAGGAGTACAATGCAAAATCAATGAAGGCAATCTTGATTGGGCTGCCTGATTCTATAAAGAACAATCTAGGAAAACATTCATTAGGAAAGGATATATTGATCCGGATCTTGAGAGGAGGCCCCCAAGATCTGAAGGATTGAAATGGATCTTGGGGTAGAGACCCCCAAGATCTGAAAACTTTAATGGATCTTGGGGGAAAGGACCCCAAGATCTAAAAACTTGAATTTCCAAAAGAAAAATAGAAAGAGGAGAATGCCCAATAAACAAAAACCACAAAGAAACTTTTTATTAAAACCGATAATAATTGTAAAGGCTACACTTTGGCAGACAATCTGTCCTTTTACAAAATGTGACTTGTTACTTATAGTATTTTTTAGTTACAATACCACGGGTCAATTCCATGGGTGAATGAATACCATGGGTGGATTTTACAATACCACGGGCGGATGCCATTTACAATACCATGGGTAAATTCCATGGGTCAATGAATAATATGGGTGGATGAGTACCATGGGTTGATGCCATTTTCCATTCGGATCATTCCTCCCGCCTTAAGAAGCAATGGTCCCCATTGCGTAAAGTTCGCTCCTGCAAAGCCTTTGTGGAATATGAAGAGCCACTGAAGATAAGGGTTTTATGTGGTTAACCCATAACCATAATGAACGAAGATCCGAGGATAGAGATACCTTGTAATGCTTGTGACCAACTGTGATTCTGACAGTGTGCAGCCTAGAAAATGGACTTCGATAAAGTGTGGGTTTGTGGATGACCCATAACCATGAAAAACGAAGATCCGAGGATAGAGATACCCTGTAATGCTTGGGACCAACTGTGATACTAACAGTGTGCGGCCTAGCAAATGGACTTCGATGAAGTGTGGGTTTGTGGATGACCCATAATCGTGATGTTGGTTGCTGATGAAGTAGCAGGTGCCTACATAGCCTAGGGTGGGAGGGCATGTCTCCAAATAACCCAAGCCGAATGCTGCTATGTTGAAACTGATGAATGTGAAGTAGGTGCTTACTAAAGTGGGATGGGAGGGCACGTCTCCAATGGTAACCCACTCTGAATGCTGCTTCAGAATTAAAATGGCCATAACTCAGTCAATATAACTCAAAATATTTCTTATAACCTATTTTTGGAAGCAAAAAGATCATTTTGCATCTTCCGATGAGTTGGAAATCCTTATTTGGACACTCTGAGATCTCAGATTCGTGCTGCAAGAGTTCCGCCGTCACAAAAATTCTGTTAAAATAGCTGATTTTAAATCAGCGATATCTCCCACATACGAACTCCGATTCGACCCACTTTTTTTTTGAAATTGGGTGATTTTTCAAGAGGAATCCAGATCTGGTATTTGTTTTTGTAAATTTTGTACCAAATGTTTCAGATCTAATCTGCAAAGTCGCCGCCCAAAAAAATTCCTGCAAAAAAATGAGAAAAGAAAAATTCTTCCTGCTTGACCCAAAAAAGTGCTCTGTGGAGGTTGTAGCACATGCCTGAAGTCCGAATCATATATGTAAAAAAATTCATTAAATTCACTCAAACGGAGCATTGACCATGACCATCGATCAAGAAGATGATGGAAATCAAGAAGGAAATCCAGAACCCATCATAGAAGTTGAAAATGAGAATGATGACATCAAGGCTTTAGAAAAAGATTTTGTGGAAGATCTCCTCACTCAACTTATGGCTGCCACGGAATAGATTAACAATTTGAAAAAGGAAAATGAGGAACTTAAGAAGATAGCACTAGTTGGTGACCAAGATCAAACAAAGGAGAAAGTTGACCTTGTCAAGCTTCAAGTACAAGAAAGGGATGAAGATCTTGCCAAACTTAAGAAGGAATTTCATCAAAGAAAAAGAAAGCATCATGAAGAATTCATATCCATGACAAATCAATTGGATAAAGCAAAGAAACGAGAAGATACATTGTCAAGTCAACTTGAACAAAGGCATAAGAACATGAACAAACTTGAAGAAGAGATTGGTTAGTACAAGGTAGAGGTCTCCTCTCTCAAATATCAACTACAAGAAGCAAGGAAACAAGCACAAGGAGCTGAGAAGACAATGGAAGCATTGGAAATCATAGAAGGACAGGTTGATGACACAGGAAAGGAAAGAAACACCATGATATTTCAACTAAAAGCAAAGGATGAAGAAATCTACAAATTAAAATCTAACATCAAACTTCTCAAGGCCGAAACATAAAAATCTATAAGGATCAAGGAAGAAATGGAGAGTCGTCTAGTAAAGGAAAATGAAGAAATTTTCAAAATGAATCCATATATCATCTCCCTTAAAATCGAAGCAGATGAAGTTGCTTGTATTAAGGAAGAAACTGAGAAACAACTTGCTAAGAATAACAATGAGTGTGAAATATTGGAAGAAGAGATTGTCTTCCTCAGAAAAAAGGTTGAATGGATGAACAAAATCTTGAAGAGCTCTCAAGCCTTGGATGACATTCTTAGCTATCAAAGATGTCCATTTGATAAGTCAGGTCTTGGGTATGTAGGTGAATCCTCAAACAAGAATAATAATGCTTCAAACAAAAGGGATGTGAAGAAGCTAGAAAGAAATGGTGATGCTCCCAGTTCCAACAAAGGGAAGGAGAAAAATCAAGGTAACAATGGAAGAAATTCTACTCCAAGAATAAATGTAGATGATGTCAAAGATGTGAGAAGCAATGGTTATCATCAAAGGATCACAATGCAGAAAGGCTTTAGAAGTACATCAAGGAAATCACCATCTCCTAGGTAGCAAAGTTTATTTCTTGGTTATTGTTATTTTTATGCAAACTTTGGTCACATGGAAAAAGATTGTAAAGCATATCATAAAGATAGATGTTATGGTGCCCAACCATCTCATAAAGATAGATATTATGGTCCCCAACAATCTCCAAGGAACAATTTTGCAGGAATAAATCATGATTCTTATTCATGAACAATGTAGAATGCTTCAAGTGTCATAACATTGGTCATATGGCACGTGATTGTAACCATGCAAAAGAAGAAATATACACAAGTATGGAGAAGGAAGCAAATACAATCCGAAAGGCTCTTGATATCTCCAGCCAACAAAAAATGTTGTTGACCTGACCTTCGACAATCTGAGCATTTGATGGGAAGACTCCGCCAAAAGAGATTATGCATAGAGTTAGGGGTAGCCTGTGATTCTTGATCATTATTGCAGAAGCTATTAGTGAAAGGGTCCTTATAAAATCCTTCTTGAGCTATATTAACAATCATTCATTGATAAAGATCAGTTCTCAGGAGTAGTCCATTGAAGAACTTGATCTCTTAACTATTCTTTGGACTGGTGTTGAAGATGTTTAGTAGAACTTGGAACAACAAATAATGTCATCTAATACTAAAGAAATAGGGCAAACAACTATGGTGTTGTTATCATAGAAGTTTATGTCTTGACTCAGGTATTTAATGTGAGAACAGGTAAATTATGGACACAAATAGAGGCAACCTTCAAACAAACAGATACATCTGGAATGGAGTTTGAAGTAAGAGCAGTTGGTAGCATATAACAAAACTGAAGCATTGCAAGAAGATGCAAATCAACAAAATGAATTTAAAAGATAGTCACAGATTGGATATCTAAATCTGCTAGTGGAAATAACTTGCAAAGATATGTACAATAACACAAGGAAAATATGGCTCATAGAAAGGAGAATGTTGCACAGTCAAATATAACTTATGCTGATATTGGTCACAAAGAAAATATAGCAATAGTGAGGCACAACCTCTCACCATTTCATCCAAATGCAATGATGTTGAATACTGGATGACAGTGACTTAAGGAGAAGCGCAAAGACACAAAGGAACTTGGATACGAAGAAAGATAGCAAGAAAGACAATTTCAGTGGCATTTTCTCTTGATTCGGACTATGAATGTCTCTCAATCTGACTGTGGAGAAACTAGAATATGGATTGAAGCATAAAAACCTAGACTTGGACACTTGGTGTGTGGCTATTTGCAATCTGGTTGAAAGCATTGAAGTAGAGCATCCTTAAGCATTGTAGAAGCCATAATAAAGTAGTTCTGAGACATGAAGAGGGGATAATGTGCTAATTGATGATAAAGCATCAATCCTTCTATCTTGAGTAAAAAGAAGAGCACTATGACAGGGGGAGTAACGGACCCATGAAAATTTACCATTCATAAAGAACAGAAGCAGTTCGATAGGTGGAGTCCCAAAGCATTCCTTTTCCATTGATGTCAAAGGGGTAGAGAAGAAGAATATTGCCATTAATAAAGAAGGGGGAGATCGTCGACCTAGATTGTCATTGATGTTAATATGGAAATATTCTAGATACTAGATGATGATATGAAGCCAAGGGGAAGCAGAACAGATCCATGAAGAAACAAGAGCAAAGCCATCAGGAAAGCCAAGCCATGAGTAAGAGTATATTAATAGAGGAGTTAACAAAGGAGGCATATCAAAGCTATCACAAATGCTTAAGATTATTGCAGAATATCAGAGCAGGAGAGGCATATTGGAAAAGACAGAAGCCATGAAGGTATGAAGGTATCAGAGAAGGTCATTGAAAGACATTGCAAAGCCAAAGGAAGACAATGGAGCAAGAGGAGCCACATCAGAGAAGCATTGCATGTAATACATGCCCAAGAAGAACCGAGAGGAAGAATTCATCAAAAGAGGAGTTAACGCATCAGATGAGTATTGCAGAATATCAAAGCAGAGCATATCGGAGGAGCATAAACAGAGCTATTAGAGAAGCATAAACATAGCTATCAGAGCTACAGAAGGAGCCATATCGAGAGCATTGTGAGTAATATATTGCAAAGAAGAACTATCGGAATCCAAAGGAAGACCGATCAGAGGAGCATAAAGGAAGAGAGGAGGAAATAAATGAAATAGTGAAGCAATATACACTATTGGGGGCAGAGTGTGTGTATATATATATATCGGAGAAATCATATTGGGGGGTTCTATTATCTTTCACTACCCAAAACCCTCGACTGCGATATACATGTGCGGACCCGACTATATATATGTTCGGGTGTGTAAACAATTGAAGTCTAGCTAAGTGCTTCAAAGTGGGGTTTTTCAGTATATTTCATATATTCCGGCTCTAAGGCTTGCCACATTAAAATATATGATTGCAATATATATATAATATAATTTTGATACGTATGCGGACCCACTGCGACATTATAAAATGCCTTATTGATATATCACATCCATGGTAATCACAATATAGGAACGATTGTCAACCCCGAAAGCACTGATTGTGATAAAGTGCAAGGACCTGCTACAACATTGTAAAATGACTTAATACTATATCGCATCTGCCATATCGCAAGTTCTTAAGGCATTGCTGCATTGAAAGCACCGATTGCGATATATACACATGGACCTGAAGGGTGTATCAACTGCGTCTTAATATAATATCCTGTCCAGCAGGGGAATCAACCATTGGCCATTAGTGATGTTATGGGCTCAACTTATAGAAAAATTCCAGAAGCCAAGACTACTGATTGAAATAATTTTGTGGAGGAGAAGGCCTGATGAAGTTATAGATGTGGGCGTAATGCATTTGAAGTCTGGCCTTAAGCGTTCGATCAAGTTTTTCCATGTATTCTTGTGTATTTCAATAAATGTATTGCCTTGGGTTCTTAAGGCCAAATGTGTAAATAAACGCTTCTGATAGTTCAGTGGGCCTAAACTATTGTGATTGTGATTATGACGTGGCATTTGGGGCCTCCCTATTGGTACAGTCTCTCTGTAAATAATGAAGTCTAATGTATGAATGTTATTAAAGGAAAAGGAGGGACCTCTCTAATATATTTTAATAAGGATCCTTTCTATTGTAATTCTGGCCATCTTCCTATTGAACGTGTCCTTGTGAAGTATTGTTTAAATTGAATAGGCAGAGGAAGCTAAAGTGACCAAAGAATCGAGAAATCGAAGAAGAAAGCAAGCGCAGAGGAAACTACAGTGATTGAGGGGGGTAGTCGAAGGATCAAGCAAGCGTTGAGGAAGCCAAAGAGCCAGTGGAAATAGGAAACCAACAGTCAGAGGCATCAAGAATATATAAAAACAAAGAACAAGGGAAGAAAAAGGTTGTTCTTAAAAAACTTGAAGAAATAGAGGTAGCCGTAGGTCCAGCAGAACAGAAAAGGGCCAAAGGTCCAATGGGACAGGAGGCATTCGAAGGACGAGCATCTCTGTTGATCGTGTTACCCTGTAAAAGACTCAGACCTTTGATGAATTAATCAGGTGCACAATGCAATCTGAAGAACAATTTTGTGATGTAATAAATAAAGTTTTATCTTACATTCTTTGAAGGGAGAAGTAGCTAGTAGAGAAGCAATCATGTTGAAGCATTTACTGTGACAATTAGAATAGATCCTTGAACAGAAAGTTGGTTCTTGTGCAGAGCTTAGTGCAGCTAATAATAGACTCAGTAAAGTTGCGTGGAGACATTATCAGAGATCATGATGGCTATTGTAGAATTTGTGTGGGCAGTATGGAGAGTTGTAAAGACTCCTTCATAAGAAGACTAGTTTCCATTGATGTTGTAGCATGGAGACTACAGTGAAGCAATAAACAAACAAAACTGAGTAAAGAAGAGTTCTGAGAGCAGAACATTACTATCAAAAATGCCTTGACAAGATTGGACCAGAGCCCTTCGGTTTGATGCCTTAGAAGTTGGAAATATTGGTGTCCTTGGAGTTTGTGTTCCTATATCGAGGGTTGGTGCCTTGAAAAATCAGATCCAAGCAGTTTGCAGCAGAGGGTTGGAGCCCTTGAGGTTGGTGCCTTGACAAAACAAAGTTGGTGCTCTGGAGGTTGAAGCCTCACAAAAGTCCAAGTTGGTGCATGGAAACAGATTGGAATCATTTATATATTGTATCTATTTTATTGCAAAGATTACATTAATGAAAACATTTATTCTTGTTGTCCATCTTTTGTTTTAAATATAAATGTTTTAACTGGTAAAAATAAGAATTGAAAAGAAATATTGATTCACCCCCCCTCTCAATATTTCAAACATATAGGAGGCGTCCACATCCACATGAAATTCCTTCTTCTAGTTCAAGAAGACTAGGATTGGCGCGGTGACCATTTTCTCTTTTAGCACGTCCAAGCTCTTCTGACATTCATCACTCCAACAGAATGTAGTATCCATTTTCAACAATTTCTCCATGGGTGCGGTGATCTAGGCATAGCTCTTGTTGAACTTCCTATAGCATCCTGTATGCCCCAGGGTTTCACACAAATGTTTCACATTCCTTGGCTTCTTCAAGTTTTTTATCACCACAACCTTCACGAGGTCTACCATCAATCCCTATCTGCATACCACATGACCCAGTAGGATCCTAAAAGGGACATAAAACAGACACTTATTCAGATTGAGCATGATCTGTTATCTCCGACATGTATCTAACATCAACTGCAGACTTGCCACATGATGCTTTACCATCCCAAACACTATCCGATCATCAAAGTATACCTCCAGAAACATATGAACGAAGTTTTGAATGCCACAATGACTACACGCGAAAATATTTATGGTGCATTATTTAGCCCAAAAGGCATTACAATGTACTAAAAACATCCCCACAAAGTTACAAAGGTTGTCTTTCTTCTATCCTCAGGTGTGATTTTGATGTGAAGGTACCCAAAGAACCCACCAGTGAAAGAATATGCTTCTTAGCTACCTACATTATCCAGGACCTCGTTAGTGAACGGGGTCGAGAAGGGATCATGCACGCAAGCATCATTCAGCTTTTGGAGATCCATGCATATCCTTATTTCTTCTTTCTGTTTCTTTTCCCGAACCATATCCAACTTACCCAATCGGATTCTTCCACTGGTTCAATATTTCCTACCATGAGCATGTTATCTAACTCAGCACGAACCCTTACCTTATTCTTAGGATTAAGGTGGTAAGGTCTTTGTTTTATGGGATTCACATCCGATTTCAGGGTGATCTTCATGATACCTAGGTCTCCTATTATCCCTTTTAAATCAGAAAACTTGGTGGGGAACAAATCCTGATATTCATGGAGGAGCTCATCGACCTTGTCTATTGTCGCATCATCCCAATAGTCCTAGTCTTTGCAAATTTTGGTTCCGCCTTTGTGCCAATATTGACCTGTATGGTTTTTAGCATCGCGATTATGCCAATATCCTCTATCAGTAGACCTTCAACCTCGTAGTGAACTTTAGCATCTGTAATATTAATTTTTCGGGGATCCTCGTCTTCTTCTTCAGCTGTCATGTTATAGCATTCTAGTGTGTGGCTCAGCTGCACAGTCCAATCAAGTTGGATTAGGTCCAAAGGATCTTGCGATATCCTAAATATCATTGCTTTAACCTCCTATAGTTCCACGTCAATATAGTCAAACCCATCCTCAAAGTTGAATGTCGTTAAAAATCCTTGGCGCAAGATGTCCCGCTCTTTAGTGCCATGGCAGAGTTTAGTTTACAGGTACCAATTCATTGGTATGATGCCTATGGTATGAAAAAATAGATGCATCCATTTAGGATGAGGCTCTACTCCATAAGCCTTAGTCCATTTGGCCAAGTGATCATGCGGGTCGTCCCTTCCATCATACTTATCTATCATCCACACTTTTGGCTACCCAAAATGTATTCTCATCATCCTCCTATAGTTGCACTAATCGATGAAAATATCCCTGTGCTTACCCCACCATCTTGTAGGCATAGCATGCAGTACCTAGTCCAAGGCCTGGAAGCGATGTTTCTCTAGCACTTATCTTTCAAATGCATCCAAAAAGAAATCAACATCAGTTAGCCCATCATAATGAGGTAGATCCTTGACTTCAAATGACATATAGTGCAATGACTTGGTCATCATATTATGACACAACGTAGATACTTCATGCAGCTAGTTTTGCATGTGCTCCAATTCTTCATCCGAATTTGACGTGTAGAAACTTTTGCGGTCCCATGCAATACATCTATCCATTGTCGGATGCACCCAATCGTGGTCTCATGCCATTACCTTGTAAATCTGGTCTAGATCGTGATTGCTTTCATAATCTCAAGCTAGTGTTTTATAGCACGGTCCCTCTATGGGATCCAGTGGCACTGCTATGCGGAGCGACTTCTTTTAAAATATCATATTCCGCTTCTTCAAGTTGATTACCCCATTCATTTTAGTGGCCTAATCAATTCCAAGGAGTGCAGGGTAGGGATTACTATCATCCATAATCTTTATTACCTCAAATTCCTCCAGTGCACTTGCACCCTCGATGTCAACTATAACCCCTTGGAGCCTATCCATTGGGATAATTTTCTGTTGCTTCATCATATTTAACTCTATCAGAAACCACTAGAATGTAGGTATCCCCATTCTTTCCCAAGTTTATTTTGGAAAAACATTCATGTCAGACCCTAAATCCAAGATAACTTGTTCCATCTCATATTCCCCTATCTCCACAGTGAGTCTCATTTCCCGCCCGGTCCTTGCCTTGTGCTTGCCAAGCTTTTGGACCACGCGAGGTTCACTAGTAGCGCCATCCTTACTAGCACACTGATTGATCAACTCCTGCAAGCCCTTCACAGCCTTACTGTCATGGAACATCTTCATGAAGGTCTCCAAGAATGTGGTAATCATGGATGGGTCCATTTCCTCAGCTGGTTTCACCTAACTTCTCGAGGTAGAGGCCTTAGAGAATATTTTTTTTCTTCCATAAATGTTTCTTTTGCGTGCTCTAGGTTAAACCAAGTCTCCTTTTCTGGTGTTTTGTGGACCCATTCAGCTTCTGCAGGCTACTTGCCTTTATCCTCCCCCGCCATAGTTTCACTTTGCAGCATAATGTTTACCTTAGGGTATTCCTTGCGAGGCTTAACCCTCATCATCTAGAGGTTCTACATTAGCTGTAGAGGCCGCAAACCCTTTTTCTGAATCTTAGCCAATAATATTGGGAAGTCTTCGGTCGCATGGTCAAACTGAGTACAGTAGTGGCATGAAAATTGCATCGGATTCATACAGTCCCTCGCATAGTGTCCCAAGCCTCTGCAGTTGTAAAAAATCAGTTGTCCTATGCCTCCCCCAGACCCTCATTTGTCACGGCCTCGACCACCCCATTGATCCTCACCTCGTGTTCCCACAATGCCCTTGTCTAGAGGCCGCGTTTCTATCTGCACCCTGTATGCAGGTGTCATCTTGATCATCAATTCGTAACTTTGACAATTTCACTCATCATGGCCTACTGATTGACAAAAATTGCAAAAGAGTTGTTTCGTTGTCTGCACTAATTTCTGTAGCAAATGGCAATTGTCGACCATATGTTTCCCAGTGCATGGTATATAGCACACCATAGTGCAAACCCTACACTTGGCCTTGCTATGGCCTCTGGTCGTAGAGGCATTGGTCCTCCTGCTGCAACATAGTTTGCGAAGACTAGGCAATGATCCTTGTCATGCCCCTGACCCTTGCATTTTATGCACCAAACTTCCTTGCACACCTCTAGCCAAGTTGTTATGTCCTACTTCACACCTTGCATTTCAAGACAAAGGTTTTGCATCTGAGCATGAATCTACTGAACCCCCAGATTATCATCATGCATTGGTGTCTCATGCAGCCTCATCACGATTTCTAGAGCTTCTACTTGGGTCCCAATATTCTGTTGTGATAGCACAACCCTTAGGTGGGGTAGGAGTAAGGCCATAAACCATTCACAATGTTACCCATTAGTTGGGTTTATGTTGGCTTCACAGATCACACACTTCATTCTTTCATCCAAATCTCAGGGCCTCTCCCCCAGCTTCATCATGATCTCCTTGAATCCTAGAATCGAATGTGCTTGAGACTTAGGTCTAGTTAATTCTCTATTCAGTGTAGCCTGGATATCCGCCAACGTAGATGTTTGTTTATCAATATTGTACTTAATGTACAATGTTAGTGTGAAATCCTACAGAGCACTAACCACTGTGGCTTTCTTCATTTGGTCATCCGTGATACCGTGGGCTTCCCATACAACCTTTGCAATGAATCAGAACTGGTCCAAATCTTCGTTCCCTATGCCCTTTAATATAGGTAGTTTTATGGAGTTCACCATATTGAAAATATGAGGTGGCGGTGGTGTGGGTGATGGGGTGAGCGGTGGAGGCGAGGATGGAGGCAGTGTAGGTATTCACGAGAACCCTTGTCATATAGGGGAGAAGTCTATGGTGCTCCTTCATTGTTAATCAAAGGACGTTTGATCAACGGGCTATACTCAGGACCTTTTCTTCCTCCGCCCTTGAAAGGATTTCTACCTTGCATAGCTGCAATCATCAAGGTAACCACATAATCCGTTGTTCACACAAGAGCATATTAATACAAGTACTTGGTGATTCTAAATACTTACCTCACGGTTCTTTATTGAAGTGGCACTCTGCTTTGGTGTAACTAGTAGAGGTATCGAAT
Organism: Pinus tabuliformis; assembly: GCA_031772625.1. Classification (NCBI taxonomy): domain Eukaryota; kingdom Viridiplantae; phylum Streptophyta; class Pinopsida; order Pinales; family Pinaceae; genus Pinus; species Pinus tabuliformis. The sequence goes on from CM062819.1 coordinate 365,620,575, forward strand.
GCAAACTCTGTCACAAATCCTCCTATGATGCGATCCAACCAATGGTTGACATCACACGTGATCTTGTATTCAAAAGCTTCCAATCTCCTTATTAGCTTCAGTGTCCAAAGAATAAGATTTTCAATCCTCCACCTTCCTTGGTCATCTTTGAACTTCACGATCCACTCATATAACTCAACCGGGAAGGAACAAAGGAAGACTTCATGTATTCCTATGTACAAATATCTGTCCAACCACTATTCTTTCATCAATCGCAGATTCTTGTTTTCTTGCACCACGAATTCATGGATCATTCTATCTAACTAGGTTTCGATTTCTTTCTTAGTTGGATTCCAATGATATGACATCACACATCTCATTATGCAGATCCCGATCCTGGAAGCAGAACCATTTGTTGGCTTGATGGGTCTTGACCCAGGTTTAGAGTGAAGTTCGCTAAACAAATCCCTACACTACTAGCCCTTTCGACATCAATCCGTGAAGTTCAGACTGAAGTCTCACCCAAAGCAGTATGGGGGGATGTTGGAACCAAGTTTCCACACCCAGAGATGGTTATGATGTTGTTTTATGACCTAACTCTAATTTCACGTAGATCAATAAGCCTTTTAGGGATTACCGATATACTTCTCTTATTCACCCTTAGACCTATGCGAAAGTCTATAACTGTCTTTCGCAGCACCTAATCAGGTGAGTCTACAACTTATGTGCCTCTGCAATCCATCCTAAGTTTGTTATTACCCAGATCAGCTTAAGTATCCAATAACTTTAACATGCATTAAGATATTCTTCACATAATTAGATATTATGACTTGCGTTGGTATAACAATATAAGACATATAAATTCTCACATCAACACAACATTAAGTCATAAACCCATTATTCATCATAACATAATAATATCTATTGATGACAGAAGTAAAAGGGACAAAAGACAGATATTTTTGGAACAATCTCTTTATTAATCCTTCAGATCTTCTCACAAACTCAAACTACTGTGCACACATAGCTGCAGGGGTCCGCGCACTCAGCTGCAGACTCTACTGTAGGCTTATGTGCACACAGCTACAGAGCCTCCCTTCTACTCTAAGACTCTTCACTCTTGACTTCTAAAGACCCACTACATTCATTCTTCGGTCATCTACCGCTACATTAGACTTTCTAAGGATATCCTTTTTATATAATCGCATGGTCTGCGGACCCTAGGTAGATCTCCAAAAATTACACAACTGATCTAAACTAAGGGTGGGAAACCCTTATACCTTTAGACATATTTTCACTTTGCTACCACAAAATGTGGAGACTTTACATTTCTTTACTAAAAATTCGGACCTTCTTCCCCAAAACTTGGGTGTTTAACCCAAAATTAACCCCTAGGGGACCAGTTCCTGAAAACTGTATACCTTTAGATATTAGAAATGACATAGATAGGGCTATCATAAACCTTTTCACATTAAATGAAAGGGGTTCATCACTAGAACAGATTCTCCTAACATAATAGACTAGTCCTCTTGGCTCGAAAGTGGTCAGAAACTGTAGATCTACGAAACAACAGTTGGATGTAGTTGTACCGGCTTTCAATTCATATCACCAATAGATGCGAACCTAAAATAGCTCTAATACCATGTAGGAATTTATAGGGTAAGTGTTATAGACATTTTTGTGCCTTACAGCCTCGAGCATGAAATGTCCATAATCTAAGGGATCCAAAGTCCCTAAACATGTTGTTCCTACCCCTAGAGGAACAAGGCCAACAAACCACAACAATTCACAGAAGTTCTCCACCTGAAAACACTCAAAAACAAGCCAATTCTGGATCATGTCAACTGCTCCACTGAGCATCTGCGCTGAATGTAAACTGCTCCACTGTCTACCTGCGTTGAATGTCAACTGCAACAAAGGCTACCTGCGCTGAGCGTAACTAGACAAGTGGCAGGCTCATTTCTCAATGTGTCAATGCTTAGGAAGCTTCCAAAATGACACTTGCATCAAGGAATTCGACTGGTGATGAGTAAGAGGTTCCAAATCTCCAAGTGGAAGCAAGAACCTCCAAGTGGACTCAAGAACTGAGAGAGGGAGAGGACACTAGTCAGATCTCAAGCTGACTCATCCTCTCTCCAAAACATCTATATATGGATCTCTCCTCCATGAGATCGGAAGGCTGGAATTTTGTTATTGCAAAGAATTGTTGTTGGTTTGAGACTGGAATCATTGGGTGCTTAATGCTTTGAAGGGAGGTGAAGATAGGAATTCCATTCTGCTGGGAAGGAGATGCTGGATTGGAGCCCTCTGGGTTGTATCTCTTCCTGAACCTTGTTATTTATCAATAAAGTTATCTTGGTTTTCTCCTATATACTGATGTATCTTTGATGTATGATTGCATTAGTGTATTTGATTTATTTCTAATCCTGAATCATTTATGAATATGAATATCTGCCTTTGTGTTGTGTTTTTCTCTTGTCGCAAGTAGCTGTTCTCTTGTGATCTTGCAGGAAGGCAAGTAGCTGTTCTATTGTGGTTTTGCGAGGAGGCAAGTAGCTGTGAACATCCAAAGGAGAAGAGGATCTAGATCGAGGGACGAACGGAAGACACCAGTAAGTCCATTGATCTCTCTTCTTTCCCATTTCATAAAGGAAGAAACCAGAATAGCTGTCTCTGTTTGTTGCTAAGGCAATGTCACACCTTAGGTGGATAGGATCGTCCTACATAGGCATTTTTCCCCACAACAAATTGGCGACTCCACTGGGGAGATTTGTTTTAGTCATTTTGTTTGTGTTTACATCATTGTTTACCTCATAGACTTAACAGCAACAATCGAACTGCTTCTGCAAAGTAGACTGTTGCTGCCTTGATCCTTCACTGGATTTTGTCTATGATCTGAACAATGGACTCACAAATGACTTGATGATCCTTTGTGATAGATCTTAGTACCCTCTCAAAGCATCCCTCTGATTATACCTTGCTTGTGTTTCTGATTTGGCCTGAAACAGTTGATTTTTGAGCGTTTTGTGACCCAGAACCCAAGGGAAACGAGAGTTTCTCCTTCAGCGCAACTGCTGTGACGGAAGTCCGCATTTCAACGTAGGTCCCATGAAGGCTACCTGCGTTGAATGTCAAACCCACAGTGTTGGACTTGCGCTGAACCAGTTTAGCCTTGTGCAGCTGGGGTTCTCTGCTGTCTGTTGCCCTGTTTTGATCTCTATTTTTTGCAGCCTTTAACCAGCATAGGTACCAGTCTGATAACTCCTTTTCTTTGCTTGGATTCCACCTCCTTTTGTACAAAAATATTGTGAGTGTTTCTATGTGTTTTTATGTCATTTACAGTTTTCCTTTGCATGAGTGAAATAATCATCCTGTAGCCCTTGATTCAGATCTGATTGACTGTGATCGTAGGAGAGAGTTCATTGGCTGTTTACAGTTGATTATACATTTGCTTTTGCTTATTGGTTTGAGTTTGTCTCTTTTAAGTGTCGAAACAAGTATTCATTTCGAAATTCACAAAGTGATTGTAATCTCTTCTACCCTTGTTGATTTCGAAAAAGTAAACTTGTTTATATCTGTCATTTAAAAGAAAATTCAAAGTTGTACAAAAAGCTTTCTTTGTAGGCATCAATACTAAGAAAGCGGAAAACAAACACCTGCATTGTGCATTTGCATTTTGATAAGTTTGCATGCTTGATTTAGGAAGAGTGCATTAGAGTGTGCTGATTGCTCTTTGAGAAAAGATGGTGTCTTTCTTTTCCCTTAGTAGCTAGGATTTTCAAAGTTGAAAAGATATAAAGCTTGCTTATCATCTTTAGACTGCATTTAGGAATTTGTATCATACATCTCGTGGTGAACCTTGAAAGGCAAGCTTCTAAAAAGATCAACTTAAAATAAACTGAATGAACCTAACAACGCTTTGCAACATAACGCACAACATAGAGGTCTAGGCTAGAGACGTGTTCCGGCGTCGTTAAGCCTAGTGACTGTCGATCTCATAGAAGGTGGGTGATTCCTCCTGAGGGACGATAGCACTAGTACGGATTGTGCTCCCACGTACCGTCGCGTATATATTGGGAGACCCCTATAGGCATATATCCTTTATCCTTAGGAAGCTGTGTTGGCCGCCCTACTGATCGCAATGCAGTGAACACAGCATTCACGAAGATCGACCGCCCGTACCCTAAAAAGTATTCTGCGGTTTTGCGAAAAGTTTGGCACACCCTCTGCCTAGATCTCCAGAGCAGTTTCTTTTGGCCTTCTTTAGACTCTATAACAGAAAAAGTCCATCCGAGCATTTGTCACTTCAGGCTTGTTAAAACATCAAAGGAGACTAGAGTCATCTTTAGCTTTTTCTCGACTATTTAAAAGTGAAAAAGAAAGTTGTGTCTAAAGCGTCATTAACAATTTATTTTAAACGGAACAATCACCCATTATTCCCACGTTGATCTTTAGGTTTATAAGATGGAGCACACCAACCAAGGAATTCCCCTTGGTGGAAATCCTAGTCCCTTCTCCTCTTGGGGAGATGTTGGTGCGCCCCACATGGCCACATTGTCGCTTCCAGGATTGACAATTGGCCTACCAGTCTGGCTCTTTTCAACCAATGTCATTCAGAATACCACAATTCCTGAACAGTCGAGTCAACAGTTAGACCAGACAAGAGTTACCCACCAGCCTTCAACTTCATCTTCCTCTCCTCCTTCCTCTTCGCTTGACGGAACCGGTAAATCAAAAAACCGGGTTCCTAAGGAGAAGAAGGAGAAGAAGAAGAAAGAGAAGAAGAAGAGGGAGCCAAAGGCATCTGGGGGCAAACAAGTGTCGTCTAACAAGAATCCACACACAGCACTCGTAAGGCCTAAATCTCCATGCGTCATATGCAAGGGAGACCACTTCCACCGAGATTGTCCTTGTATCCCTCGGATACTAAGAGACTGGTCCCCCCGTTTGCACAATTCGGTAGCATCGACCTCTGATAACCATGTCGACTACTCACCGTCAACTAGTGGGAGTGAAGCCCCAGGATAGAGTGGGAAAGCTAAATTTCTCTGCAGACTGTGTGAAGGCGATCACGCCATCCACCGTTGTCCCTTCTTAGACGAGGCAAAAAGAGTCCTGGAAGATCGCCCGATTTTACGAGCGCATCTTGCTCCTGGATATCAAAAACTCTTGCCAAGTCCCTCGCTAGTTGAGAACCCGGCTGACCCGCCCAGGTGGTCAGCCGAAGCACCTGTCATTGAAGATGAACCGTCTGAATCCATACCTGATGAAAGTCTAAAGGTTGAAACGGCAGTTGACCCAATTTTGCCTTCAGAGGCTCTGTCTTCGAATGACATCATCACAGAGGAGAATAAAGATGACACCGTCCAAATTCTCTTCATCAGCACTGACTCTGATGATCAAGGGGGCAATGCCACCATTCCTTTATCGCAGGAAGGAAGTTCATCAGAGCGCTATCCAGCTGTATACTCGGTCCCACCACCAAGCAACCTGGTTGTGTCCTTTGAGTGGAACCAACTAGGCAGACCCCGCTTGCCAGCTAGCATACCATTTAGAATTATTGTCCAAATATACAGAATGGTAATGGCTGGTACAGTTATTGATGAAGGGGCATATGTGAGTATCCTTTCCTCTATTGCTTGGAAAGCGCTTGGTTCGCCTGCGCTTTTGCCTGAAATGAGAAATCTATCAGGCTTTGACAAGGGAACCAGTCGCCCTTTAGGGATCCTCCCCAATGTGCCCATAACATTGAAAGGGAAGACCGTTCAAATGAACGTGATGGTCGTTCAAGGACCCTTGGATTATAACCTACTCCTTGGACGAGACTACATATATTGCATGGGAGCCATCGTCCCGTCACTCTTTAGAGTAATGTGTTTTCCGCATGAAGGAAGAATGGTCAAGCTCGTCGACCAACTTTCATTCCCCGGATCACGCATCGCAAGTAGTCATGAACCATCCCTAAATGGTCTATTCACGCACGAAGTGTCTCAACCCACGGTCCGTCCTCCTGATGAGCGCAAGTAATCCGGGAAGATATGACTGGAACCCAGGGGGCATGCGTCCTGGTCTGCTTCGGCAGAGAACTTTGGGTATAGGTAGGTTTCCACGGGAGAATATGACTAGTCCGTACCCCATCCGTCTAGGAAGAGGGTTGTTCTAGAAAAAGATTTTTTGTCAAAGTTATGTGAGGTGGCGGGATTACGTCACTCACCTCTGTCTGTTTCGGTAGACATTGCTGAGGAAGTGTTTTGTTTGAAAGATTAACGAGACAATCTTTGGGTAACCTGAAAGAGGTAGGCCTCTCTCGGCAAAACAAATGTTTTGGCGGCAGTAAAGTAGAGGTAACCTTGAAATCATACTTTATGCCTGGGGGCATGCAAACCTTTTGGAGTGCAAGCAAGGGGCGACTATTTATTTTTTTAAATTTTTAGGTCCTCCCTTTAAACCTGTAGGTCTAACCCTTTAAACTCGTAGGATTAGTCGTTTCCGAACTTGCATAAAGAAAGGATGCGGAGCAAAGCGTAGTGAGATGAAGCTCCATAAAAAATAGTGATCTCCAATGAGACACTCTTATCATATGACTGGTATAAACGAGCAGTTTTAGCATAAAGTTCATGCTCGTTAAAAAATAAACGCAAGATCCGAGCAGTTTTAACGCGGAATTCAGGCTCATTAAAAAATAAACATAAGCTCGAGCAGTGTTTTGGCGCATTCAAGCTCGTTAAAAAAATGAACCCATCCCGGTAAATAACCATTGTGTATGTAACCTTATCTGCCATAAAAGCCTTGGTCGTGTTTGCACCATCACCTCCACTTTTCATTTGGCCGATCGTTCACCTCCATCTAATTGTTTACCCATTTTGAGGAACAGCTGCGAAGAGTGATTTCACCTAGCCATCCTTGTGACACTGCCGTGATTGGAGAATTCCAACCTGTACCTGGAATCAGCTGATAACCCTGTTTATCACTCGTTCCTCAAAAGACGAGTCTTCTTTAAGCTCTTTTCAACTGACTCGTAAAATATGAAAAGATTGTCGAGTTTTGGCCTTCCAGCTCGTTAAAGCGACCGAAAGAGCTATCCCTCCTCTAGATTTTAATCTTTTTGGACCTGAGGGATTATTGCACAAAAAGATCGAGCGCTTGTTTTGTTCGGCTCGTTAAAACTATCGAAAACTCATCCCTTCCGTATTGTTTTACACTTTTTCAGACTTAAGGGATTAGATGACGAAAAAGGAATTTTGGAGTTAACTTTACGTACCTTTTCAGACTCTCTAAAAATGAAAAGGGACCGAGTTGTCTTTGTCGTTAGACTCGTTAAAATCACTAAATAGCGACAAACTTGTCATTAGACGAGAACGAGTTTCACTATCGCTAGGCTCGTTAAAACATAGTGATGGGCTTGCCCGAAGGGCAGGTTATAGAACAAGCATATGTTATCCTCCTCAAGCTTGACAAAAATAAAGAGGTACTAGTCAGCAATGACTGGGGAAAAATTGGGAGAAAACTAAAGAGAACTTTGATGGTAGCAGGTCGCTCTTGAACATGACACTTTTCCTCCGTACCACAATCGGGTTGGGTTGTTTCATTCACCGGTCACATCACCATGGTCTCGCCATACCATCCATATTTGGGGTAATGCTACCGATCCATCGCATCAGTGTCGCCATATGTTCAAGAGAAGTCGTTCAGAAAGAGTCAACCGGGTCCCATCCACTTCCATACATTATCCTTCATCCATTCATGACTGCCACCCTGAATCATATGTCACAGATCATTTTCACCTCCATCAAAATCATTAGCTCCGTTTCGTGTCACTGATGTGGGATTCATTAAGGCCCTCCTTTGATGGATCGCTTCTTGTCGACATCAACTCATTATCAAAGAAGTTGATCTAGGAACACCCCCTCAGTACTTTGAAGCTTGCATGCCTCAATGGCAGGTTTCTCACTTCCGGCAACAGGTATACATCAATGACCTTCGACTAGAAGATTTTGTGTGGTGTTCGACGCCAAGTCCTTTATTCACACCACGTGAATTGTACTGCAGTACCTTGAGGCTCATTATCATTATCGATGATTCCTCTTGCGCTTGTTAACGGTTTACATCATTGACCGGTAATCAAGCGATGTCTCTCCATGTTCGACCTCAGCGCAATTCTCACATGGATCGACTTGTACTTAGAGTGAATATCGAATGAGTTTGAAGACCCCGGATCTAGTTTCATCCGTCCGGGGTGCGATATATATTCAAGAAAGATAAAGACATTTGTCATGTACATCATTGCAGCAGATGATCATCCTACTCAAAGGATGATAATTTCGCCAAAATTATCAGTCTACCATCAGACAATTGTCTGTGTTATGTACAAAAATGAATTTATAAAGTTGAGCATGGGAATGCCTGCCTCAGCTAGATCATGAAAGCCGTATGAATCATAATGTATTGTATTGTATCCTATTACAGGTCTCCTCCCAGCAAATGGATGAACTTCGGACCCTCCTGGATAAAGCATTTCACCCGATAAACGGCCTCATACTTTAGGGGGCAATTGTTATAGACATTTTTGTGCCTTACAGCCTCGAGCATGAAATGTCCATAATCTAAGGGATCCAAAGTCCCTAAACATGTTGTTCCTACCCCTAGAGGAACAAGGCCAACAAACCACAGTAATTCACAGAAGTTCTCCACCTGAAAACACTCAAAAACAAGCCAATTCTGGATCATGTCAACTGCTCCACTGAGCATCTGCGCTGAATGTCAACTGCTCCACTGTCTACCTGCGTTGAATGTCAACTGCAACAAAGGCTACCTGCGCTGAGCATAACTGGACAAGTGGCAGGCTCATTTCTCAATGTGTCAATGCTCAGGAAGCTTCCAAAATGACACTTGCATCAAGGAATTCGACTGGTGATGAGTAAGAGGTTCCAAATCTCCAAGTGGAAGCAAGAACCTCCAAGTGGACTCAAGAACTGAGAGAGGGAGAGGACACTAGTCAGATCTCAAGCTGACTCATCCTCTCTCCAAAACATCTATATATGGATCTCTCCTCCATGAGATCGGAAGGCTGGAATTTTGTTATTGCAAAGAATTACTGTTGGTTTGAGACTGGAATCATTGGGTGCTTAATGCTTTGAAGGGAGGTGAAGAGAGGAATTCCATTCTGCTGGGAAGGAGATGCTGGATTGGAGCCCTCTGGGTTGTATCTCTTCCTGAACCTTGTTATTTATCAATAAAGCTATCTTGGTTTTCTCTTATATACTGATGTATCTTTGATGTATGATTGCATTAGTGTATTTGATTTATTTCTAATCCTGAATCATTTATGAATATGAATATCTGCCTTTGTGTTGTGTTTTTCTCTTGTCGCAAGTAGTTGTTCTCTTGTGATCTTGCAGGAAGGCAAGTAGCTGTTCTCTTGTGGTTTTGCGAGGAAGCAAGTAGCTGTGAACATCCAAAGGAGAAGAGGATATAGATCGAGGGACAAACGGAAGACACTGGTAAGACCATTGATCTCTCTTCTTTCCCATTTCATAAAGGAAGAAACCAGAATAGCTGTCTCTATTTGTTGCTAAGGCACTGTCACACCTTAGGTGGATAGGATCGTCCTGCATAGGCATTTTTCCCCACAACAGTAAGATCCTTATATAGGATAGCAAAGGACACCACTCACAAATATATCATAGATCAATCCACTAGTATTGTTGACACGGTTAAAACCCTCAAAGAGGGAAACAGTTCACGAACTCACCCAACGCGACCACTTCAGGCAATTTATTTATAAAAGAAAGAAATTTTACATAAGCTTCTCTCATCAATGGTCACCTTAAAAATGACCCTCCATGCTCTTTAAATAGAGATCATGGACCAATGCGGGGTTAAACCATAGATCAAATGTCAGTAATACCGAGGAGAGAATGAACCGTCCAATCACTTCATGTCTAGAACATATCATGACCGTCGGATTATAACTTACAAAAGTACATAGTAAAGAAACACACTTTACCTAACTCTACACTAGACCAAGTTATACTTAAGTATTTCCTATGTTTGTAAATATCCTAACAAGAGGAACAATATTTGCAGCAAAATAGCCACAGTCAACACTAGATTCCTTCAAAGCCTCAACAACGCAACAAATTTTACGAGAAATTTCCATACTTTTCTTCTTCTATTTTCTGAAATATTTGTGTCTAATAGATACGATCTTGTAAATAAATTTTATTTTGATGTCTGATCTAAGATGTAATCAATTTCCATAAATATTTAGAAATAGGACTTAGAAAAGGTTGGAACTTTTATGAAGAGAGAAGACATTTTGATGTAATTTGTGCATGTATTCAAGTGATCATTTTCATTAATACAAAGAGTTTGTTCCAGGATTCCCATTTCAAGCAATTGGTCATTTTCTTTTTCATGAAAAATTGTTATTTTCTCAGTTTTTCATATGTTTTTTTGTCTCTATTGTTTCAAGAAGATAAACAATCGAATTTGTATAAGTACACTTTGCTCTAACTTGTAAACAATATTGATGTTTTCAATGGTGATTTTAAGTATAGAATTCATCGTAGCATGCCCTATATTTAATTTAATCTAAATCATATTTCACCCTATTCACTCCACCAAATACTTTTCAAGATCCAAAACCTTTTGTATCCTTCGCTATCATTTTTGTATTTGATCACCCAAAGAGTCATGACTCCATTCCCAATGGACTTTCCCTACAATTTTCAACCAAATATTAAAAAAGACAACCTCAGAACTCAATAACTAGCCTAATACCTTAAGAAAGAATTAAATTAAATAAAGAGATCCCTCTCTAAAGATGGAAGGGCTAGATCTCATTTTTGCAAGTGGTTTTGTGGTTTCCTCTGGATTTCTCTCCACGACCTTGGGAAATTACGAATGATAACATTTTGGTGACCATAGTGGGGAAAACATGATACAGAATACATTATTTCCCTGGTAAATACTCCTTTTAGAGCTTAAAGCTATTTCTAGTGTTTGACTGTGAAATAAATGTTACTAAGGCTATTTTTCCACCCAAATTGTGTACATACATCGATCAGTAAATAATATATTGAAGATATGGCTCGCAAAAAGATCTACACTAGATCTAACGCAGATCCTAACCCACCTAAAATTGTAGATAATCCTGAGAAACTTATTAGGAAAAGGATTTTTACTGAGAGACAAGCAAACAATAACCCATTTTCGAGAGTTAATTTTCTCCCTAAGAGTTTCATAACTATAGAAGATATTGAATTTGAATTCCCTTTTGAGCACAGTCTTTTCCAAAGTAAGTCAAAAAGTTTTGTCCCTCAGATAGATTTTGATGAAAATGTTTTGAAACCTTATATATCAACAGATCAACCTATCATTCTAGATCCTGATGAAGATGTTATAAAACAATTTAACAAGCTTGATGTTTTGGTGACTGAATTAAATCAGGTTGTCAAGAAAAGTTTTCCTGATCAATCAACTATTTATTCTTCCTCTACCTCATCACCAACCCCTTTCATGGTTTCTCCTATTACTACTACCCCTCTAGTAATATCTCCCACTACCACTATCATTATTTCATCTACCATCTCTACTACTATTACACCAACTCAACAAAGTATAATCCCACCTTCATCGTAACCCTCAATATCCACATCAATTATAGTTTCATCTTCTTCTCATTTCCATTTACTAGTCATGACAGCTTGTTATGCCCCCCTTTTCTTGCCTAGACAACTTAATTTCCATTCCATAGGATTATCAAAGTCGAATACCTCAATTTGATGGCACAGAGCCAATCATAGCTCAAAAACATATAGACTTAATGAATGATTATTCATATTTGCAATAATTTGATGAAGGTGATGTGAAAATGAGACTCTTTGCACAAATTTTGACAGAAGAAATTAAGAAATGGTTCAAGGAATTTACAACATGTAGTATAACAGATCTCCCACAATTTCCTTGAAGTTTTCTCACAAGGTGAAAAGTAAAGAAGAACCCTCTTCAAATCTTGGTTGAAGATGAGAGTATAAAGAGAGATGTTAGTGAAACAGTTCAATATTGTTGCACAAGATTTAATAATATTTATAATTCCATTTCAGCAATGATACAACATCCACCAAGGCTAGATCTTGTTAACACCCAGGTTGTTCCCTTTGACTCCTGAGGGAATACGGCCGGGGTAACCACTAACCATGCTTTGGATTACAGGTCCTAGCCTACCCGCAATCAGAGAGGGCTATCTCTTTTAGATTTAACTTTGTTTTCGAAAATTTTAGGCTAGCTATGAGGTAAGAGTTTTGTTTGAATCTTGGTTATTAGCTATCGCTCACAGAAGGGCATGCAATATTTAAAGAGACTTCAGCCCATTGGGCATATGGAGTCTAGAAATGAAAAGTACTTGGTACCTGTGATAAAGAGAGATTCACTGTAGGGCCAGATAGGTATTCATGATACAAACTTTGATTTTTTTGGAAAAGAAACAGTATAAAATTATACCAAGAAAGGCAAGGAGAAAATTCTTTCAGGATCAAATCCTACTCAGAAGCAAGATAGAATTACTGAATAGGGTTTTATCATGAACTTAGAGCAAACAGGAGCATCTAAGAATTCCATATTTACCACTAATCTTGAAGAAAACATATTTAGCAGGAAAGGTTGAGTTTAGGGTGTCAGTATTGGACAAATCCTAAAACTATTCTTTTTCTTTTCTACTAAGATTAACCAACATACATCACAGATGGATTATGCAAGAAAGAAACACGAACACAGTTAGAAAACACTTATTGTATCATGACATATCATGAGAGTCCTGCAGCAGTCAATAATTCCATCACAACACGTCCAAACAGAGTCGAATTTCTGGAAACCAGCAGCTCTTTTGCATTATATCTCTCAGAGAATATACAGCTGAGTCCTCTTGAACAAAAACCAACAACCCCCAATAAGTTACACGGGGGATCATATATACAAAATTATCTCATCAAATATCCCCAAAATGAGTTATTGCATAATAACTATTTCTACCAACTTTCTAAGATATTTGTTACAAAATTTATTGCTACTCTAAATAGATACATAACAGCTGTGTGCTGTTGTCAGAGGTCTTTGACTTTTTGGGCTTACTGGGCCGGCCGATCTCCTTTGCGCCGATTTCGACTATCCTTGCCTTTATGCTGCCATGTCAAGGTACTGTTGTATTGGAAAACTCATCTGTATTGCCCAAGCTGTGCATAATCATTGTCCACCTCATTCAGCTGCCTTTACTGTTGCTTCCGAATACCTTTTAGACCAAAATTAAATTGATCAAAGCAAAGTCTCGATCATATTTCTCCACCAATCTTCAGTGGGCATCTGATGTCTCTGCATTTTGATTAAGGTCTCATCAGCTTCTGTATACTTATAGTAATTAGGGGGCACTTCAAAAAGGTGTTTAATTTCATTTTCAATGAAGAACAAATTCTCTAATTTATCATAAAGCTCCTGCCCTGATGGTGGCCCCGCTCCCTCTGGACTACTTGCTGAAGCTGTTATCTGATTAGTTCCATAATTGTTGACCCTTTTGGCATACTGTTCATGGGACAATAGTTTTCATGCACTAGTCACCAAGCTGGGAAGCCCTCTGCCATGTAATGCTGTGATTTTTGCTACAAAAGCATTTACTTCTGCCTGAATATCCTGGCATTTCCTCTCTAATGTTTGCACATAATTTCTGAGGGTAAGCACACTTTTAATTAATAGAATAGTATCAGCTCTGTCTCTGATACCCATTGTTGCCAATTGAAGGCCAGTCCGGTTATTCAGGACATTGATCATCTTGTTAGCAATCTTAGGCATGCTTCCTAGAGAGGCCCTGGCCCTTTGATTTTCAGCACGAGATTTGTTTAGTAGATTCATTTGGTCATGAATTGTCTCAATATATTGCCATTGATTTGTGATTGACTGGCCTATCTTAGCCCATAGGATCTTTTTTACCTTAGTTATAACCTTGCTCATGGTCAGCTCCTGTTCAAGCTCTTTGATCCTTTTTTCTAATGCCCTCACCTCCCTGGTCCGCTCTGCCACCTGCTGCTTAGATTTGTCATATTTTTCCTCCAGCTGGGCTAGTTTCCCTTTGGCATCCTTCAGCTCAATCATCTGTGTTTCTAGAGCTTGTAGCTCCTTCATCATATCTTGCATGCTAAGGCCCGGCACTTGCTCTGCTGCTGCTTCTTTTTCCGTGGCTTGAGGTTCAAAAGTTGAGGCACCTGCTTCTGCTGTCTGTACAAGGGGAGGAATTATAATTTGAGGAGGCTCCTCAAGATTTATCACTGGTTGAGATGGCTGAGGCATCTACTCTCCCTCTTTTTGTTTCAGGGCTGCCTCTAATGCACCCTCTGTTTTTACCAACCTTTTGTGTAAGGCCAACAGCATGGCCACAACATCCTGATCTTTTCTCTGCTGAGCAACATCTTCAGTTTGAGGGTGAAGGGTTGGGGGAAGTTTGACCAGCTTTCTCAAAGCTGAGATATCCTCATCTTTCTTCTTCATTAGTGCCTGCACAGCTTTGGGATCACTTGGGTCATGCCCAAGCTCTATGATGATTTCCTCCAAGGACTTAATTCGGTTGTCCTTGGCCTGAGAGGAAGCTTTCTCCAGTTCTAGTTGGGCAGTAGTATTATGGAGAGAATTATGTAGCTCGTGTGCTAGAAGTGTTTTGTCTGCCAAAGTGGAATAGACCATCTCACCCGTTTGCTTGTGCAGCTCTATTTGATCCATAGGGTGGATGTCTTTTGCAAACACTTCTAGATTAGTTCTGATATAATCTGCAGCTGACTGTGGCTGCAGCATGGTGGGCATGAAATGGCTCAGGGTCATTTTCCCCTCTGCAATGTCATAGGCTGACATGAGCCTTTGTTGATTGGTGGGCGCCATCTTGAGCAAATGATTGTACAGCTGAAATCTGACTGGATCATTCCTAGCCTTTATGTCCATAAATTGATTTTTGATACCTGATTCTGCCCTTCTTTGCTGGCCTGAGGAGCTAACTTCTCCTCCAAGTAGTCTCTCTTGTTCCTGCTGGAAGGAACTGGCTGATGCTTCTGTGCTAGGGGGCCCCATACCCATGGATGGCCCAATAGGCATCTCTTCCTCAGAAAAAGGATTGAGCCTTTGCCTCTTCTCCCCTTGTTGGCTTGTTGAGGTAGTAAGGGGAGTGTCTTCCTGTCTGTCCCTTTTCCTACTTCTTTCTTCATTAACTGGAGTTTGGAGCACTGAGGTCTCCACTGTTGTTTCCTGTCTTGGAGGTATACTTTCTTGAGGGTGTTGTTCAGTAGGCGCAGGTGCCTCAGCCATTTCTTCTTGTTGTTCTACCTGCTATTCAACCTGCTCTTTTGTTGTAGGGGGTGGCTCCTCCTGCTCTATTTCCTTCCCTTTGCCTGTGTCAGCTGCTTGAATAATGGTCTGAGCAGCTCGCTGGGGGGCTGTAGAAGAAGAAGCAGTTGCTCCAAAGTGAATAGGTGGTAGAGAAGAAACCTGTCCACAATATTCTAAGTCAGCTAGCTTTTCAATATTTTTTGCTGCTTTTTGTGTCATCTCCTCTTTAGAGCCTGCCTCCTCTAGGGTGCCCTCTTTCCACTCTAATTGATTGGCATATTTTTCAATATGTGGTATTCTGAGGTGATCATAACTGGCCAATCTATATTTGACCCTTCTAAGACTAATAAAGTTATTTGGGTCGTAGGGTGACCAAAGGAAGCTGGTTTGCAACTTAAAGCTCTTCAGGATTTTGTCTGCTTCTTCCCATGCTTCTTCCCTTTTATTAAAAATAAATGGGCCTAGCTGGTTCTTGATTTTGAGCTGTGCCTTTTTGTTTTTGCTGTGGAAATGGATCATGTCTGCATTTCCAAGCTGTTTGAAATATTCCAAGGCAAAAAGCCTCATAGGGACATATCTTGGTAGCCTATATGGGGCTAACTCACAACCATATACTCCGATCACTGTATGGTGTTGGTAGAAGTACCAATCCCCAATGCTGTAAATCTTTGAGAGCTGGAGGATTCTCTGCATCTCATCTGTCAGCCTGGGAGGAGGGGAACTTAGCAGCAAAGACATGGCTGGATGGATGAATAGGTCAATGAATTCACAATAAGTGTATGGTGAGTGGGATACATGATGGAAGATGGAAGACCAAAACACCACATACCTTTGATTTCCCTCTGCATCAAATTTCTTTAGGGGAACAGGAAAGATGTCAGGCTAATTGAACAGTAGCAAATGGTAAATGTAAGAAGTGTATTTAAATACTCTCTCCCTCTCCAGATTCATGAATTGATCATGAATCTTATTGGAAACAAATGTGGCATAATCATACTGAGCAGAAGGATGCTTTCCAGGGGAGAACATAGAGAGCATAACCAGAGTGGTCTCATCTACATACTCAGTTGTATTGTAGCCCAAGATATTAATTATCATATTGATAAGAATCTTGCCTAGTTCATTGAGATGTTCATGCAGGAAAGGAGGGGACCTTACAGGTTGGGAGTCTGACTGAATGAACAATTGAGTGATTTTTGTAATTTGAGCACTGGATAACTTGCCAGCTTGGTCTATCAGGTGCTGTATTGATAGAGGACTCAATGACTTTGCAGACTGGAAGTGCAGCATCTGATTTATAGCCTCAGGGGTGATGTAGAATAGGACTGAACCTGAGGGATTGAGGACAACTCTCTGATTTGGGTCATAATTTGAGCAGCATTGGTGGATTAAGTCTGGAAAGGCATTGACTTGTGGAAGATAGAAAATAGGCAGATAAGAGTCCCAAATCCCTAAAATATCAGTTCCATTGAGGTGCTTTCCTTTTAGCTCATTAATTAAGGGAATGTGGTATTTGCTTGAGCTCTCTATCACTTCTTCCATCTGGTAATCCCTGTCAGCCAAGGGCAGCCCTTCCAATTCTCTGTGTGGGACATTTAGGGGTGAAACGTTTAGAACTATTGGGGTCTCCATGTTTCTTACGTTTTTCAGCAGAATTCCACTAGAATTATGGGCAAATGCAACACTTGCGCAGCGGATTCAGATGAAAAAAAGGATTTGCAGTGGAAAATAGGGTATCCCTGGTGTAAATGAGGTGTAATTGGTTGTCAAGACGAAATTAACCACTTGCAGAGTGTGGGAGCTTGAAGTTCAGGAAAAACGGCAGTTTGGTGTTTTTTTACAGTGGAAGAACCAAAGGAACCAGGTTGCAGAAGGAGATGGTAAATACCTGGTTGCAGCGCGCTGAGAGAAGGCTTGTCCAAGTGGAATTCTGGGTAGCAACGGCTTTGGAATCAATTTCTGAAGGTTGGTGGCGGAAACGTCGTAAAACTCATGCAGGAGGCACTGTGGTCTTTTTGCAAATAACGCGAAAAAATGACTTTTTTGGGCAAAATAGGGAAAATTTGGCCTTTGGCGCCTTTTGTCGGATGACGTCAGCATGACATCATAGGTGGCGTCGGGTATGGAATGATGATGTGGCGGCCGGTGAGCGGCTCTACGTGGACAGATGACATGGCAAACAGCTCGGAGCAATGGCGGATCGGGCGCTAATGTGATGCTGAGGCAGCAATGACGTGGGGGTGACGTGGGAGTGACGTATGGCGGAAATAGGAGGGTGGTAAGTGGTAATATCGGACCGCTCATGGTACGGGTATGGTTTTGGCAGGAGGCCGCCCGACGCAATCAAGGAGCAACACGCGTCCGAGGCCTGACGTCACCCTTCTCACAATTTCGGGCACTAACGTTCAGGCATCGGGGGTGGTCCGATATTGCAAAGGGCCATCGGATCGGAGGGCCCGGATCCGAAGGTCAATGGGGCGCAGAGGTGATGGGTCGATACGGTGGAGCGCAGAGAATAAAAAATAATATTTCTAGAAAGGCGCGCCAGGGTAAAACTTTGGTCATCGGCGGATTTTGGGTTTTGCAATGTTTTTAGGACAAATGGATTTGTTGGTATTTATTTGTAAAATGCGCCTTAGGGCTGTTAAATCAATCAGATATTGATTTAATCCCAAAATAGGTCTTTAGCGCTCTTTTGTCTTTTGCGCTTAGTTCCTTTGCTCCAGCCCTTTTAGGACTTTAAGGCTATATTGCCTAGGGGGGGGGGAATATACATTTTTTGGGGTTTTCAATATAAAAGTGATATATTAATAGGGAAAAGGGGAATATAGGGAGTTAAATAATAAGGTTAGTAGTTAATATCGACGGGAGATATGGAAGTGAAGAGATGAACACTAAGTTCAGGGAGCAAACTTAGTTTTGAAAGCAGATGATAATGAAGAATGATTATGTACAAGAAATGTGGCTCTGCTATATAACAAGGTGATACTGGGATGTTAGAAAGAAATTTGATAGGGAATGATTGGGAGGTTAGACATGCTTCACTCTGCTGTCACAAAAATGCTGAATAGGAGGATCTGCTCTGACCACCATGTGTTTCCTTTGTCTAGGCCAGCGATATAAGAGAAATCATGCTTCTGCAACCCCATCTACCTACCCATCTTATTGCCTAGCATTTTTTTATTATTTCCGGGAGGGTGCACTTAAACTAGCAAACCCTCAATTGCTCCTTTTCTTTTCTTTTTGCATTTTCTTTTGATTTTCTATCTAAGACTAGCCTTCTTACTTCCAAGGCCCCAGATTAAGCAGTTGGGAACCTTTATTCTCTACCTAACTACTAATCTGCCAAGATTGAACAGTTTGGACAGATTTTCTTTCTCTATTCTACAACAAAAAATTGAAATACGGCATGATCCAGATTAGACTGTTGGATCACCGATCCAGAAGTAGGACAGCATCAAACTATGCACAGAGGTGCTCCTCCACAGAAATATGAGATCTTTGCATCATCAAAGTAGAACATATTTGGAACTTCCCCTGCCAATCATAAAAAATGAAACCTATTGGTATAGGTAGCTAACAGATCTGATCAAATTTATAAATGGTTTTGAAGCAGATATGTCTTATCAACAAAGGGGAGAAATCCTTCTACCCTAGAGGAAATGTAAATAAATGTTGTTAGTGTAGAAGATAATTTATTGGCAAAGAGAGAAAGGTTAAAGGCTAAGAGAAGAGTCACAACCAAAGAAACACCTTCTTCTTCTTCATCAGATGTAAAGTTAGACACCTTAGTTAAAACCATGGAAATAATGATGGAAAGGATAAGTTTAACTGATAGGGATCCACCAAGAGAAGCTAAATGGGCACCTCAAATCAATAATCCTATTTTTATGAAGAATTCACCAGATATTAAACGGAGAGAGAAAAGAGGCCCAACTTATCAATAGCAACTTAAACCTCCATTCCAAGAAATTTATGCAGATGAAGAGGCGAGATAGCTGAGGACCTTGAAGAAAATTAGAAAAATCTATTTGGGGAAGGACAATGTATCAATATTTCCTTAGCTAAGGAAGAAAATGATCTATTCTTGTTTTCACAACCAGAACTCATTAATGCAGAGTCAAATGATTATAAAAAAGGATACCAAAGTGCAATCATGGAGTTACACAAATAGTACAATTCGAGAATTAAGAAGACTGCTGCAAATCCTCCCAAGAAGTGTTAGAGTGACGGCCCTTCCACCAGCAAGGTAAAGGATGATTCTCAAAGGGATACTTCTAAAAAATAGGATGTAAGTATCAAGGATGTTGATAAACCTCAAACATCTTTTGGTATTGAAAATGAATTAGCTAAGGTAAAAATTTATATTCCTCTAACATAATTAACTAACAAGAATGCATATAGATCTCAAGTCATGAAGGCACTAAAGATAAGGGAGGGAACATACACAATCAACTTAACTGATGACCAAATTAAATTATTGTTTCTACCTGAAGTTAAATGAAAGTCTCGAGATGGTACTGTGCCACCCTTCTATGTTAGTTTGAACAACAATGAATACATTCAACACAATGCCATGCTTGATTATGGTGCCTTTCACAATCTTATGCCTAGAGACATTATGGGAAAGATAGGATTATATATAAAAAGACCCTACAAATATTTATATTCTTTTGATTCTAGCAAAGTAAGATGCTTAGGTATAATCAAGGATTTATGTGTGACTCTTTCTCAAATCCCATCAAATATTTTGGAAATGGACATTGTAGTGGTAGAGATACCTCTAAAATACAAAATGTCGCTATCAAGATAATGGGAAGAAAAATTACAGGGTACCTTGCAAATGGGCATGAGATATGCTACAAGTCCTATTTTTGGTCAACATAGAAGGTTCTACAGGGAAAAATTAATGAAGTATATGGTAAGAAACAAAGACAAACCAAATAATTATCCCCTATATTCTATGCATTCAGATATGGATTCCTTCATCCTATATAATGACATATGTGGAGAAGAGGAAGTGTCGGACTTGAAAATTGAATTGAGTAAAACACAAGAGATGAAATTAGATGCCGAGAAGGAAGATGAAGAGGGTGAAGCCCTATGGAACATGGATTTGGTTGGGGCAGTGAACAAGGAACAACAAGGGGCAAGTTTTTGGATCTTAATTTCATAAATAGATATAGAAATGGGATATTCTTGCAAGCTCAACTTCCAATGCACAAATAATAGAGCTTAGTATGAAGCACTAATTTTAGGACTTCAACTTTCGAAAAATTTGGGAGCTAAAATAATTTATGTACATGGTGCTTCTAAGCTCATCATTATTCAAATCAAAGATGAGTACTCGACTACACACCCTAGACTATGGGCCTACATAAATTTTCTCTTAGAGTTTCTACAGTGTTTCACAGAGTATCAGATATCTCTAACTCCTAGGGGTAAAAATATCTTATATGATGCATTGGCTATTTTATGCAACACTTGTAAGATGTCTTTTAATCCTAATGGAAAATTTTAAGTAGAAGCAAAGCATAGACCAATTGTTACGAATAAAATTAGATATTAGCAAGTTTTTGGTAACGATAAGAAAGTAAAACAAAATTGCATTTAAAAGAAGAATTTGAAAATGTACATATTGATTCGGATAAAAATGTTGATAATGATATGAATGAAATAGTGTTGAATGAGATTGATGAAAATCCAGAAGAGCTTGAATTCGTACAATTGAAAGAAAATGTGCTTCCAAGGGGTTTGGTACCATTAGAAGAGCTCTTTCATTTTAATGATGTGGCTAAAAATCCAAAGATAGAACCAATAGGACTTGAAGTTGAAGATTGTAATATAGTTACTGAAGAAAATCCTATGATTATAAAGTTGTCCAAGTCCCTAACTCCCAATGGAAAATAGAAGTATATTGACCTACTAAAAGAATATTCTAATGTGTTTGCTTATTTCTATGAAGACCTAAAGGAATATCATACCAGTATTATTCAACATACCATTCCCATCAGAGAGGACCAAAACTTTCAAGAAGAAATTATGGAGGAAAAATCTAGTTTTGTTACCCTTGATAGAAAAAGAGGTTAATAAACATTTTGATGCCAAAATCACTGTGCCTTTAAGATTTTAAAAATGGGTGTCAAACCTAGTTCCAATAAGGAAAAATATAGGAGAAATATAACTATGTGTATATTTGAGGAATCTGAAAAAAGCGTCACTTAAAGAAAACTACCGTCTAACTAGAATGGATCATATTTTATGTAAAGTAGTTGTCTCTAACAATTTTTTTCTTGATGGCTTTTCAGGATATAACCAAATTATGGTGCATCCTGATGATCAATATAAAACAACTTTCACAACACCTTGTCGAACCTTTATGTATGTAAAGATGTGTTTTGGCCTTATGAATCCAAGGGACACTTTCCATAGAGCAATGGATATTGCTTTCCTAGATGAGAAGGATAAATTTATTGTGATTTATTTGGATGACATTACTGTATTTTCCAAAATAGATGAAGATCACTTGCTTCACTTAAGGATATTTTTTGAGAAATGCAAGGAATATGGTATGTCTTTGAACCCCAAAAAGACTATTTTTGGTATAGAGGAAGGGAAACTGTTTGGTCATATTATTTCTAAAGATGGTACCATAATAGACCCCAATAGAGTTGAAGCCATAATGAATATTGATCCTCCCAGGAACAACAAATAAGTTTAGTCTTTCATTGCCAGGATATATTTCCTGAGAAGATTCATCCCAAAGCTAGCCGATATTTTAATAGAAATCACCAACATGTTGAAGAAGGATGATGAGATAAAATGGAATAGCAAAGATAAAACATCTTTCAATGAAGTGAAAGTAGCCTTGACATGTGCTCCTATTTTAATTAGTCCTGACTTTACTAATATTTTATAATTTTTCTTTTGCATCAGAACACACTATTGTAGTAGTTTTGTTGCAGGAAAACAAGGAGGGACATGGAAAACCAATGTCACTTTTCAACTAAGCTCAAAGAGATGCCTCCATGAAGTACAATATCATGGAAAAGCAAGCTTTTTCCTTAGTAAAGGCACTAAAGGACTTCAAAGTCTATATTCTAGATTCCCACATAATTGATTTCATTCCAAGTGCAGTGGTGAAATATATCCTCACTCAGACTGATCCAGATGGGAAATGAGGAAAATGGATTGCAGTGATTTTAGAATATGAAATTGGGATAAAGCCTACTAAACTCACTAAAGGTCAAGGACTAGCCAAACTAATCACCAAAATTAAATTTCCATGCACTAGACATAAATTTTGTAGCTTCTCTAGATTAAAAACAAGATATGGTGACTCCAAATGTATCAGAAAGTTTTCTTACTCCCCCCTAGTATGTAGATATTGTGTATGTGATGCAAAATTTACAAGCTCCTACTTGTTTGACCAAAACTAAGGCTAGATTTATTAAACCAAACATTGTAAAGTTTTTAATTTTAAATCAAGCTCTATATTGAAAATATGTTGGACACATTTTACTGAATTTTTTATTGAAGGATGAAGCAAATAAAGTCATGGAGGAATTTCATCAAGGTGACTGTGGAGAAAATTTATACTAGAAGGCCACTACCAACAAAATCCTGAGAGCTATTTTTTAATGGCCTACCTTCATTGCAGATGTTCATAAAAATGTTTGAACTTGTCATCAATGTCAATTTTTTTATGACAAGATAGAAATCCTACCTCTACCCCTCAAACCTATCTCAATGGAGGTGCCTTTCCGATAGTGAGGTTTGGATTTTATTGGAGAAATCCACCCAAGCTCTTCATATAAACATAAGTGGATCTTAAAAACAACAAACTACTTCACCAAATGGATAGAAGAGATCCCAATCAGAAAAGCTACATATTATGTCATCATTCAGTTCTTAAAAGGTAATATTCTTTCCAAATTTGGATTTCCACCTAAAATGATTACAGACAATGTTGATGGTTTCAAATCAATGAAAATGGTTGATTTCTGCAACAAGTATCACATTAATTTAGGACATTTTATGGTCTGTTATCCCCAAGGAAATGGGTTAGCTAAATCTTCTCATAAGATTTTAGTCAACATTATAAAGAAGTTGTTGCAGGAAACTAAGAAATTATAGCACAAGAAATTGGTTAATTCTCTACGGGCTGATAGGATAAGCACAAATAAATCAATTGGAATGTCACCTTTCCTATTGGGTTATGGAGTAGATGCATTTTTTCCTATTTCCCTAGGAATTCTAATGCTGAAATTGTTGCAGGAAGATGAAGCAAAACCAAATGATGCTCAAATAATAATCAATCAGATAGTATATTTACAATAGACTAGAGAAGATGTTTATCCTAGTACATAGGTCATTGAAGACAAAATCAAGAAAATTCATGACAAGGGGATTAAAGCAAATGATTTTCAACTAGATGATGTTGTTTTTAAGTGGGATGTACGGAATGAAGACAAAGGGAAACATGGGAAGTTTGACAGTTTGTGGAAAGGCCCTTACAAGATTACAATTGTCTGAGGGACGCATGCATTTTTGGCCAAATATCTCACTAGAGAAACAATTCCTGGAGGGCCTGTCAATGGCAGACTAGTCAAGAACTATTTCACTGAAGGATAGATAAGTTTTCATACATGTCATTATGAATATCATTTTATCATTTTGCTGCAAGTGAGGATGGCTGAAATTAGGAATTGAAGCCCGTACAGAAGGCCCTAAGCCTATGATGAGTTTATGATAGTATTTATAATAATAATATTCAATCAATTCAGTTACGTAATATGAATAGAGGACCATTTCCCAATGGACAAAGGCTATAGATCTACATAGTTCTTGACATCTCATAGCGAGGATGGCATCCCCATTCGAGCCACTATTAGGGTCCTATAATTTATAAGATCAATTGATTATTATCTCTTGATTTTCTACTATGAGATATTGTAAATAATTACTTTATTCTACAAATTATTTTGAAAAAGTTCAAAGTAAAAAAAAAATATGATATAAAAAAGAAAGAAAAAGACACAGAGAAAGAAAAAATGGATAGGGGATAATATAAATATATATATATATATATATATATATATATATATATATATATATATATATATATATATATATATATATATATATGGAAAACAAAAGAAAATGATGAAAAAAAATAGAAAAAAAAATGATGAGCCCCTACAGTGAGCTAATTAAAATGTTCTCGTATATGCCAAACATATCAAATTTATAAGGTTTTAAGCCTTTCTTATTATATTTTATTTCAATTTTATGTTTTTTGTTATGTAATAAAATGACAAGATTTATTTTTCATATGTGAGTAAAAGGCACATTGGAGTCAACAATCACGATTAACTCTGCCCAGATCTATGACGGAGGGATGATTTCACCCCCCCACACTCCCAAAATTTAACACGAGGGGGTCCCGAAAAGTGTTTACAGTCGAAATACCCTAGGTTAACGTGGCATTACCTGGGGAATTTATGGGGGTGTCCTCCGGATACAGTTTACCACCTCCGCCCATGGAATACCACCATTCCATCTCCAACCAAAGGCCCGTCAACTCTGCCATTTGTCTCCTGCCATCTATCATCTCCTCCACCACATATTCATTAACCCCCACCACTTTGATGCCACCATTTGTCTGATTGCATCACCCCCCTCCACATCAAATAGTCATTCAATGTTCACAAATTTCCACTAACTCCATAATGAACATTATTTCATTAAGTTCCCACTGTTTATCCCTTTTAACAATAAATATCTGCCGCTCCATAAGCGGTAATTGTGTCATTATATAACCGATATAAACTATTATAAAAACCCTTATATGCCATAAATTGATTTCTTTCAGCACAACATTTATCATGCATGTCCAAAAATCAAGTTGTCAACAATTTTCAACCTTCTACAACAACTTTCCCTCCACACATCAACAAATTCCACCTAGGTAATCGTGTTCTTGAAATTTGTTTCTATCAAGCATATTTCCATGATTTTTCTTCCGCCTCCTACATTACATTTCTAATATGTCAGCCCACAAAGGAAAGGGAGGGGTTACAAAGACAAATCCCATCATTCCCCTAGTCTCTGATTTTAACAAATCTCCTTTGATTGACACCTTGTATAAAACCATCGAGACCCACTCTAAATTTTACTTGTATGAACTTGATAACTAGGAGAAACAAAAAGTCACGGATAAAAGTGATAATCATAGTATTTGGGAATTTCTTCTCCCTTAGATTGTATTCCCCCAAACTCACATTTTCTTTTAATTGTCTGTCTGGTGCCATCTTCGATATTTTCCAAGCCAAAAGGCTGTCATTTCTCATAATAATGAAGTAATTTTCTCCATTTCCCCTTAAAGTATCTGCTAGGCCCTGCAAATTGAATATCATGCCTCCCACCATCCTTTCTCAACTGTTGTTTTGATGGAATTATATAAAAAATTGACTTTCCCTGAAGAATCACAAGTTTTTTAATATTTCCTTCAAGAAAATATTGAATTACCTTGGACAAACCCTCCATATCCAGTCATAATCTTCCCAGAAATTTCCAAATAGGTAATTTCTATGGTAAGTCGACAGCTTCGGTATCTTAATGATCAGAGGGTAGATGAGATAGTTATAAGATTTTGATCAATTTTTGCAGTTGGGAAACAACCATTGATTCTTTTGAACTATAGTCAGTTTATGTTCAATTCAATCCATGATTAGTTTGTAAATTCCAAAGAAGAATGTGTTTTTAAATATTAGTCAGTTTTGGTTTACCTTATGTTATTTTATCAGTCAGACAAGTTCAAATTTCCTTTACAAAAGATAGATAATGAAGGAAATCCTTGCTAAGTGATTCACTGAACTTCTCTGGTTAGATATAAATCAAAGTAGTATTCTTATACTGATTTTTTTGATAAAATTCTACATAGTTCACTATGTTTCCTTAGGAGTGATCTGATCCCAAGGATATCACCAGAGATAAAGAATATATTGCACTTGTCAGAGCAATATAAAGTTGGAGACTGGTATTTATATCAGAA
This sequence comes from Pinus tabuliformis, assembly GCA_031772625.1. Classification (NCBI taxonomy): domain Eukaryota; kingdom Viridiplantae; phylum Streptophyta; class Pinopsida; order Pinales; family Pinaceae; genus Pinus; species Pinus tabuliformis. The sequence continues at coordinate 365,646,970 of CM062819.1, forward strand.
TTACATTGAAATTGGGTTATATGGATCAGAGTTACCATGTTACAGATTGTCAGTGTTTGTACCAGTCACAATGTTTGCATTAGAATACACTAGAAAAGTTTTAAACATGGATGAGCTACATTTTGTCTGCTACAAAATGGAACGACAATTACAGCAAAAGGCTCATATAGGTCCCTATATAATCAACACTAGATCCATAGCAAAGGTGGTGGATCTATTTTGAGTCAAATGAAATTCAAGCCTATTTTTCTTGGTCTTATGATCCTCTAGGAAACATTTTAAAACTAAGATTGGAGTAGAAAATTACTTCCTCTTCTCATACACTAAGCCCCAAAATTGAAGAGCATGCTAACAAGGAGGAATGGAGAGAAGGGACTTTACAAGAAGTTGAAGAATGACTGGTTAGTCATTCATCCATACAAACACCTCCTAAGGAGAAGGAGGCCAAAAGCATGAGAGAGGGCATGCTCCCTACTAATTTTGAAACACAAGGTACATAGTTTATGCTTTCTAAAAGGGAAAAGAAGGACCCAAGCACTATTAAAGAATTAGATCCTCAAATTGATCCTCCTTTGATTACTATCCAAGATGAATCTCTAGAAGAAAGAGATACACAACAGTAGGCCATAGTAGTTTTGTTAAGAAATCTTGTCACTCCTCTTCGTCAAATAGAAGAAACAATTCAGTCACTTGCTGCAGAGACAACAATACAGTCTCAACTATCATCTAGCTCTCAAATTTCCACCTAGCAGATAATATTCTCAAGGTACATGGAGATAAATTTGAAGAACAAAGCTTTGAAATCTTCAACCTACTCAAAATTTTGGAAGAATACAACCTAAAAACAACACAAATTTCTCTCTACATTCAAATGAGAAAAAGGACAATTCCAAATGGCCTTCATAGAACCTTTAGTGGCACCTCCTAGGAGTGTTGAAGACTACAAAGCCCCCATTTTTTGAATCGATACCAAGAGGATACATCAAATCAATCAAATCGATTTACACAAGAAAATAGGGGAGCTGATGTTTTCAACACTTACCAGTTCGGCCATGGCTACTTCCTAACTATAGTCATATTTGACCAATGTGCATTCACAGATGAAGATTTAGAACATGTCCTCATTTGCTAAACACAACATAATAAAATCTCTAGAAGATCTAATAATAGAACTTGGGCATGACCCTGTTGCTATCAAGGCAGTAGAAGAACTCATAAAAAACAAAGGGGCAAATATTCAAGCATTAAGAAAGAAACTAAAGCTACCATCCATAGAACATCCTAAAGCTAAATAAGGTTTCAATATAGAAATGGAAAAGGAAAAATTATTTCCATAGTTGTTAAGCAGAAAGAGCGGATACAAAAGATGGAGTAGGGCATGGAAGCACCATTAAAAAAAAAAAGAGTGGGAAATAGCAGCAAGGACATCTACATCAGGCACAGTTATAGCAGCAGAAACTTCAGCAAAGGAAACATATTCACATTATGCAAAGGAGATTACCAGAGCTTTGGAAGAATTGTCATAAGTTCAAGATGAAAAAGAGAAATTTTTGACAACATTAACTTGGATGGAGGAGATTAAAAAGAAACCTGACAATGCATATTTGAAAGAAATGTAGAAAAACTAAAATCTCATTTAGAAAATTCAGAAATATGAGAACTAGTCTTTTCTCATTCAGATGTTGGCAGAGGGCAAAAACAACATTTTGAAGAATATAAATGCTAATATAGTAGATATGTCGCCTTCAATTAAAATCACTTTTGAGTAGGAGGAACTCATATAAAGACTCAAGCCAGCAATACATAACACTAAAGCAGATTTGGAGAATAGACAAGAAGAGGCACAAAAGATTATCAAATTGTTAAACTCCAAAGCTAAGGATGAACTAAAATACCTGAATATTTCAGAGAGGACAACAACGACAATAGAGGTTAAGATTGTCTTAAAAAAAGTTGTTTATATGACATAGGTCAAGAAGTTCAACATAAAATTCATGCTGCTACAAGAAAAGGGTTTAGCTACTATGAGGAATTCTAATGGAAAATTGATTCCATTAGAAAACTACTAGGAGCGGATGTGTAACATAGTTTCTAATGCTTCAAAGATTGTAAAGGCCAAGGGAGTTATTAGTGGAGAAGAATTTATAGAAGGCCTATTGTTTGACTTGAATATTCAACATGAGATTCATCATCTTTTTGTCAACAAGGCAACTATTGACATTTACTCCTTAGTGGATGACATGTTTGGAAACATGGTAAACTTTTCCATAAGTGAACATGGAAAATTTTAGGGGCGAATGAATGTTGGCCCTTGGGCGAAATTAAAGGGTTTTAATTTTTTAGTCGGTGAATATTTTGTATGATAGTAATTTTTACAAGTCGCCTCAAATAGCCCACCTTATTTGAAGGGAGAGGGTAGAAAAGGTAAATTTGGCCCTTGAAATTAGGAGTTACAACCTTCCATTCACCCTAATTTTCAAGAATAGGTTTTATTTAAGTGAATCCTATGTGCCAAATACCATATTTATAAAAGAGGTATGGTAAATTAATAAAAATATAAGTCAATGAGAGGTATGGTAAATAAATAAAACGTTTTTTATATTTATTCCATAAGTCACCTTATATACATGCAAGGGTGTAAACAAATAAAAATATAAATAAAGTGGAGGTATGGTAAATAAATAAAACCTCTTTTTATATTTAGTCCATAACCCTCTTTCTATTTATGAAGGCTCAAAAAAGAGGTTTTATTTAAGTGAATCCTATGGGCCAAATACCATATTTGTAAAAGAGGTATGGTAAAATAATAAAAATATAAATAAACGAGATGTATGGTAAACAAATAAACATTTTTTTATATTTACTCCATAAGTCACCTTATATTTATGAACACTCAAAAAATGTGTTATATTTAGGTGAAACCTATGGGCAAAATACTATGGGAAAAATACCATGGGCTAGATTATTATTAATACCATGCAAAAAAACATTATTAACCCTAATATTAGTATTAATAAAAATAAAAATGGCACATGGTATTGACCCATGGTATTCATGTGGAAGGTAGCCTATTTAAATGGGGGAATTAAACCATCATAGATCCATCTTTACTCTGGATCTACTAAGCCCCAGAGAGGTATCAAATATGATCTGGTTGATCAAGAGTAAAAATGGATGTTGTAATTTAATGTATGTTAAACATGTTAACTTGGCTAAAATAAAAAATAAAATAAAAATCAATTATTAATTTTATTAATTTTTATAAATTACTAATAGTATTTTTTAAGCTCTAGGTTTATGATAACCCATGATATTGACCCATGGTAATACCATGGTATTGATGTGAGCATAGTCTATTTAAACGGGAAATTCTATCATCTTAGATCCATCTTAATTCTGGGTCTACCAAGTGCTCAGAGGGATAAATAGATTTCATGCCCCTAAGATTGGTAGATGTGGAGTTAACATGGATATAGGTTGGTTTTTATTATAATGAAGATATTAAATAGACTTAGGAAATTATATTGTAAAAACATCTTAAGGTGAATGGTTAAAGCTACATTTAGTCACTCCACAAAATTTACTAAAAAATACCAATATCTCCATTAATATTGGTTTTTAACGTTTTCTGATTTAACAAAAAAAATTCGAAACAATGAAACCTTATCACTCTTTTCTGATTTAACTTAAAAAATTCGAAACAATGAAACCTTATCACTCTTTCCGCATCACCCTGGCAGAAGATTTCTCACCATTTTTCAAACATTATCAGTATGATATCTTCATGAAAAACTTTAGGTACAGATGTTGGATTAGTTGTTTGAAAAATAATTTAGTTTGTACAACCTTTCATCTTCTGTGCTATTCTTAGTTTGTCCTAATGATCTGTAGGGGTTATTAAATTTTATTATTTAATTGAAGATTTCTAATTAAAATAATAATAAATCTACATTTATATATTCATATATTAATTGGAAGGATTCTCACAATGGTCATTTCTTTCAATTAGATCCCCTTGAAGCCCTTGGGATACCTAATACTTTCTTATATAAAAAAGTTGGGGCTTGCTACTTGTTGGTGTGTTGAGGTAAACAAATTTGATGTGTTTCTTTTTTTATCTCACAGTTGGAGTCTATGGAATAAGAAACAAATTTGATAACTTGAAAAAAGTGGTAGCTTGACAAAAGTTGTAGAGAAAAGATTAATCTCTCCTACCTTTACAAAAATCATTGTCAATATCAACACCTACAAGAACTTTGTTGTGGAATATTATCAAAACTAATAGAAGGATATGAAAGAGTGTATTGTAAGAACCTTGACAAACATGGCCACTGAAACTTGGAACATTGTTTGTAGGAAGAGAAAATTATGTTTCCTTTTCCAAACATGTATGTTAGTATATCACAGTTTAATGAGTATGTTTTCTTATTATCATATATTGTTTCATACTTTAACAAAACATTCGCCAAGACTTCACAATGCTTTATTATTCAGTAAAAGATTTGCCAAGATCTTACAAGATTTTATATAATTCAATGAAAGATTCTCCATCACTATACAAGATAAAATAATCTGGTGAGAGATTCGCCAGAAAAATTATATATACATATTATATTATTGATAAAATCACCTCCCATTTTTCCTATGTATCATGGGGATTAGCCCATTTATTATACATATAAATTTAGGGTGGTTCTTAAAATTTTCCCTGCAAGTGAAGAAAGGTGGGATTGGTTGCTAGAGTTGATTGAGTGAGGTATAACTTAAGCCCTGAAATTTAGGCAGTAGGGGAACAACATTTGCAGCAAAATAGCCATAGTTAGCAAAAAATTCCTTCAAAGCCTCAACAACGCGGGAGATTTTACCAACAATTTCCCCATTTTTCTTCATCTATTTTATGAAATATTTTTGTCTCTAACAAATATTATCTTGTGAATATATTTTATTTTGAAATCTGATTTGAAATGTAATATATTTCTATAAATATTTAGAAATATGAGTTAGAAAAGGTTGGAATGTGTATGAAGGAACCAGACATTTTGATGTAAGTTGTACATGTACTAAAGTGATAAATTTAAATAACAGAGAGAGTTTTTTCTAGGATTTATGTGCCAAGAAATTTTTGATGTTCCTTCTCACATGAAATTGTTATTTTGCTAGTTTTCCATATGTTTTTTTGTCTCTATTATTTCAAGAAGATAAAAGGATGAATTTGTTTAAGTACAGATTTCTCTACCTTGTAAACAATATTAATGTTTTCAATATGAGTTTAAGTATAGATTTCATCTTACCATGCTCTATATTTAATTTAATATAAATCATATTTCACTCTATTCACTCCATTGAATTCTTTTAAACATCCAAATGATTGCCTAACCTACCCTGTTAGAGTTTCTCTGTCACTTTTGTATTTGATCACCCAAATACTCATGAATCCATGCCCAATGGGATTTCCCAATAGTTTTTAATGAAATATTTGAAAATCCAACCTCATAACCCAATAGTTAAACTAATACCTGAAGACAAAAATTAAATCAGATAGGGTGATCCCTCTATGAAGCTGGAAGGGCTAGATTACAACTTTGCAAGTGGTTTTATGGTTCCCTCCAGGTTTCTCTCCACAACTATGGGAAATTATGAATTCATAAAAGATAACACCAACAACACCTCACTCATAAAATTATGTTCTCAAAACTCTGTCTTCAATCACACAAGCAATTTTCTTTCTCAAACTTGTTTATAAATATTTGTGCTTTATTATTTTTGGCATCTTCACTTTTCTTGTATAACTGCATGAATTCTTGAATTTTCTTTCGCCATATTTAGTTCATTATTCTAAGTATTCTCTTCATGTTATCTTAAGTCCTTTTTCAAATATCATCCTTATAAATCAATTTTTTCTTTTTACAAACGTAGCCGAGGTTATCCACAGTTAACAACATTTCAAAACTTGGAAAAAACTACCTCCACCATAATTCTATTGAAATTGTCTCTTAATGGGTAGTTCTACCAAGAACAACCTACAAAAATATCTATTGTCCCATCCACACTGCTATCAGGATCATCCTAACAAAAATATTTTCGATCTCATATTTAGATGTAATGCCTCAAGGCCTTTTAACATGCCACTACCACTAAAAACTACGTTACCCCTAACTAGAGTATCCTTGGGCCTTTTTCTTTTATAATGTGAATGCTACTGAAATTCAACTATTTTAGTCCTTAGCCCCTTTTCCTTAAGTGTTGAATGTTTTCCTAATTTGACTAGGTCATGTGACCAACAACTAAGAACTTAGGTGCTAATCCCTTTAGGATCATGTATGGGGCTTATTTCCCTATGTTAATGCTCAACACTCCTAATTCTCAGATTACATAAGATACGGCCAAATGCCAACTCCAATACCTAAAGCTGCCTATCCTGACACTTTTTCAAAATGCCATTATAAAAATGTTATAGGATCTAGTTTTTTCGGGCATGGCCCATTGTGCTTTTGGTGTGCATTGTTCATATATATGCTCTATCCAAAGAGTAGAGACCAAGTGCCCTAGTTCCTAAAAATTTTTGGAAATTCTAATTCTTTAAATGTTATGGGATTTCAAGCTTCTGGGCATTTGGGATTTTTACCATGTTTTTCCACTCTAATATTCGTTACGAGGTTCCAGGGATTTGGGCTTCTAGGTTCCTAGGGCTCTAGGCTTCCATTGTGCCACTATATTTCCACCATGTTACGATCTTCCTGAACTTCCAAGGTTCTGAGCTTCTAGGGTTCTGGGATTTTGGATTTTGTAGGCCCAATTATGAATGCCTCTATAGTTTGATCCGTGAGGCCATTTCCAATATTTCTTATACCATTGGAAATATCTTTTAGAGCACTTTACAACTGAGTGGGTTTGATGTAGCCTTGCAGTTGGTCTACTTCCTGAAAAATGTCTTCAAAATATCTACATCATTTTTTCATCTTGACCCTTCTTCCTATACCTAGAACGTGCTCCATGGGACATCCTTTTGATAGTTGTGCCACATTTTTTCGTTTGACATCAATGAAAAACTATTTAAAACATTCATCCGCTTTGATATTTATGGAAACAAAAACATCAAACAAAACATCCTTTAGGAGATATGATTATATCTTTTGAGTATTTCTCCCCCTTACATGTATTTGTCTTATTCTTTTCTGCTTCTTCTACTGCTGCTCATGCTACACCTTAAGACATGACTGGATTAGTAACACATCTCCTTATACTCCTTTATCTGAACATTATTATCTCTCCCCTTATTTATATTTTTTATTACCATTATCACTCCCCCTTCAAAATCAATGGAAACGACACCAAAATCTTGCCCCTATCACCATGCTTCTCCTAGAAATAATAATTATATGGCGTGTTGGTCATATGGACCTGATAGCTTCACCTTCATATGTTGTAAATACAACAACTTCCTTTGTTCCGCTTAAAGGAAGAGCTAATGTAGGGAGGCAAGAGAAACAAATCCCAATCCTTGCCTAAAATACTCAAACTTTTCTCCAGGGAGTGGCTTGGTAAATATATCAATGACTTATTTTTTTATAGTAACATATGCCAACTTCATAACCCGATTTACAACTCTCTCTCAAGAAGTGGTACTTGATTGGAATATTCTTTATCTTAGAGTGAAAAACTAGATTCTTGGACATGTTTACTTCACTTTTGTTGTCTCAAATAATGGGAATTAGTTGATCATAAAACACTTGTACATCTTGCAATATTTTCTTCATCCACAAAAGTTGACTGCGACGTGAAACTATTGTGATATATGTTTCTTTAGCTATAGATAAGGAAATGGAAGGTTGTTTTTTTCTTAGCCATGATACAAGACATTCTCTAAGAATGAAAGCACCACCACTAATTCCCCTTCAATCATCTACATCACCTACCAGATCAAGATTAGTATAAATAGTGAATGAAAAACATTTTCATCTGGGTACCACATACCATAGTCCTTTGTTTCTCTGAGATATCTAAGAATATTATTTTCTTCTAATACGTGGCTTTGTCTAGGGGCTTCTTGAAATATTACAACTATAGCGACGACTTGCATGATGTTTGGTCTTGATGTTGTCAAATATAATACACTTCTAATGATGGATCTATATAAATCTAGTCCACTATTGGAGTGTTCACTAAAGAGAATTATTCCATGCCCAATTTCTTTAGAAATTCTTTAAGATAAATTATTTGAGAGATAAAACTTCCTTTGGGTGGATATGCAATTTGAAATCCAAAGAAGTAAGAAATATCTGCAAGCATTGACATCTCAGCTGGAAATTCATTGGTCAACAAATCTAAATCGCTCGCAAAGATGATATAATGAACCGATATAACCACCATAAGCAGATTTCTATCTTTTGATTTGACTTATAATTTTGTTAGCTACACCTATTTTGAATCCACACTTGATTAGGTAGCTATCTAGCTTGGATTACCAAGCTCTAGAGGCTTTCTTGAGACCATACAAATCCTTCTTAATTCTGCAAACATAATATGGTTTTTCTATTAGGTGAAAACCTTTTGGCTGATCTATGTATACTTCCTCGTATAGTTATCCATTGAGAAAAATAGATTTCACATCCATTTGATAGAGTTTGAATTTCTTAAAGCAAACAAATTCCAAAAACATCTTATTTCTTTCAATATAGAAATATGAGAAAATGGTTCATAAAAATCCAAGCCTTCCATTTGGGCATAAACTTTTCATACCAACCTAGCCTTGTTTCTTACCACTTCTCCATGGTCAATTAATTTATTCCTAAAACTAAATTTGTGCCAATGACATTCTCATTATCTGGCCTTTGAACAAGTTTCCAAGCCAATTTTTTTTCTATATTTGATCCAATTCCTCATTCATTTCCTTTAGGCAATGTTTACCTTGACTGGATTGAAAAAAATATTTTGGTTCCTCCATGGACAACAGGGAAACATGTGCCTATGCAGGGAATCAAGTAGTTTGCTTCTCACTGCACTACAAGATTTAATTCACCAATGATCTGATTAGTTAGGTGGAGGTTTTTTAAATAACTTGGGGGATCTTTAGCTTGACGACTAGAGGGTTCTTCATTGTTTTCTTCTGCAAGTGACTCATCAAACTCGTCACTAATGCTCACTAGCTCATCAACTCTAGTTTTTCTAGGATGTTTCTCTTCTTGATCAGTGTTCTCGTCCTCCCTAACATCGATACAACCAATGATGGTTTTTGTGAATTTATTGTAGCATATGTATCTTTTGTGATTGTAAATGACTTCTTCTACTCTGGAATCAAACTTGACTAGTTTTTCATCATTGTCCTTGATGTAGCATCTGCTACAAAAAACTATGAAGTGTTTGACTATCGCAGGTCTGTCATACCAAAACTCATAGGTATTTTTATCACTATTTGGTCTAAAATTTGATTTGTTGAGGATAACTACTATTTTATGAATAAATTATACCCAAAATCTTTTTTGAACATTCCTTTTGGTCATCATTTGTATGGAAAACTATTCTACTAATTTGTTTCCTCTTTCTACTACACAATTTTGTTGGGGTGTCTCTACTATTGTAAAATGGCTCTTGATACCATTCTTTTTAAATAATTCATCAAATTATTTTGAGGTGAACTCACATCCATTGGCATCTCTTATGATTTTTATTTTGTTTCCAGTTTCATTATCATCCATAGATTCCAAGTCTTTAAATTTCTCAAAAGCATCAGATTTCTCTCTGAGGAAGGAAAATCGCATCATCCTACTGAAATCGACAATTATTAACATAAAGTATAATTTTCCTATGGGTGATTACATTCTGGATGGTCCACATAAATCCATGTGTACCGGCTGTAATGGTTTTCATTATGAGTTTTCCTTCACCTGTAATGGAACTCGAGCTTCCTTTCCCAGTTGGAAAGATTTATAAGTTGTCTTCTCTATTTTTGAAAGCCTGGGAATGTCCTTGAAAGCATTCTTTTTACTCAAATTTACTCTCTAATCAAAGTTCATATTTCGAAGCCTTTTTGGCCATAACTAACTATCATTTGTCTTTGATAATCAACACCTTTATGTCCTATCTTTGACCACATAGACATTATTGTTTGTTCTTACAACTTAAGCAACAATCTCACCACTACTTATGGACTTGCTTTGAAAATATTTGTCTTTAAAAATAACGTCATATCCTTGATAAAACATCTGAGATAGACTAAGCGGGTTATGGTTCATCCCATCAACATATAAAAATAATTGGCTTTAACTTTTCCATTTGATGGAATAACCACTCATTTCAAAATTATTTTATAGAAGAATTATTCTCAAAAGTTGAATTGCCTTTGTCAAATCATTTCCATGTTAAAATTGTGCTTCTTTCTCTTAACATGTGCCTGGAACCTCCACTATCCACATACCAATTACTCCCACCTTTCTAAGAAAATAAAGCAATATCACATTGCTCTGATTTTTCCTTTTCTTTCCAGAATTTGGGCTTTTGTTCAATTTGTCCAATTACTGGTGCTAACTTATTTTTGTTGGTTATGTGTTATATTCTTTTCATGATTTGTTCCACCATGTTGTTTATTTTGAATTTTATGTCGATGATATGTATTTTATTGGAAATGGAAAAGGAATTATGAAGGATTTGAAGCCACAATTTTTCTCCAAATTCAACATGAAGGATCTTTGTGCTGCAAACTATATTTATGGTATGGAAATTAAATGAGGTCAAGCAAAGAATAAGTTCTGGTTAAATCAAAGGAGGTATGTCGGAAAAATATTGTAGAGATTTAATATACATGATTGTAAACCAGTGAAGGTTCTTATTCTTGTAGGTGTAAAGTTATATGTTGAAGAGTGTCCGAAGACACAAGAAGAGGAAGAGGACATGTCTTGTGTTCCATATGTGAGCGCAGTTGGTAGCCTGTTGTATGCAACGGTATGTACTAGACCAAACATTATACATGCAATGGGAGTATTGAGCAGGTTTACGTCAAAACCAGGGAAGGAGCATTAGCCATCAGTGAAGCAGGTTTTCAATTATTAGCATGGCACTATTGATTATGGTTTGTGATCCCAAGGAAGACTAAGAAATGAAATATTTTTGGACATCCATGAATTTGTTGATGCAAACTACATTGGAGATCTAGATCTAAGAAGATCTAAATGTGGGTATGTGTTTAACCTATCTGGAGGATCAACGAGTTGGATGATTAAGAGGAAGTTTGTAGTGGAACATTCAACTACAAAGGATGAATACACAGAAGCCACTCATGCAATCGAGGAAGTAGTTTTCTTGTAGAGATTCTATTCAAGTATGGGGTTGGTGCAGAGATCTATAAGGATAGATTATGACATCCAAAGTGCAATTTTCTTGGCTCTTATCATTCAAAGACAAAGCACATTGATGTTCAGTATCACTACGTGAGGGATATGGTCGAGGAAAAAAGGTGTTGTTGGTAAAAGTGGTCACTTTTAAGAATGGTGGAGAAGCATTGATGAAGTCTATGGGAAATGAGAAGTTTTCTTGGTGTAGAGAAAGAATGGGTGTTGCAGGGATGGACCAATGAATAAGCTCTCATGTGACCCCCCATGTGGAAAGAAAACAATAAGTGGGAGAATGTTGGGTATGTGTTATATCCTTTCCACGACTAGTTCCACACATTGTATGTTGTGTTGGGTGTAGTGGTGGGGTCACACGGGGTTTTGTAGGGGGGTGCCAGCCCCCCTGCACCAGGTCCAAGGTAGTGTCGCAAGATTTTTTTTCATGTGGACCCAATGATGGGGGAAAACCCACAGATGGTGGGCGCACCTACGCATGGTTTTGCGCATGTGTTATCGGGAAATCTAGTGTCCACTCAGAGCTGGTAGTCCCACTGAGACTGGTAGCTATCTTAGCAACAAACAAACTAAAACTACTTTCGCTTTCCTTTATGAGAAGTAGATAAGAGGGGAACAAAAGGACACCAACCTCAGTCTTGCACTTAGTTCCTTGCTTGGTTCCTCTCCCTTCTGATGGATCCTTGCTACTTTGTGTTCGTCTACCCAACTTCAAAGAGCACTTGTGGAATCAAAGCAACATAATACTATCGAAGAACAGAGATCTACAATCATAAACAATATACGACCAGATATATATTGACCACACAAATGCATATATCATTAAACATACAAGAATGTGGAGGAAAACTTGAATAGCTTTATTAATATCAAGAATAGCAAAGAGGATTACAACCAATTGTTCTGACCCAACGTCATCCTCCCAGCATGAAAGCCCTTCTTCACCTCGTGAAAAGCTTAGATCACCCAACTCTATGATATTCCACCAAGAAACCAACAACACTTCCTTACAAGATACAAAATTATAGCCTCTGGATCTCTCGGATGAGGGATCCATATATAGATGGTTGCAGGGGGGTGAGTCAGCTTCTGGGATTTTGATTAGTATCCTCTCTTTGATAGTTCTTGATTCCACTTGGAGATTGATGATCTCGTACTCATCCCTTGGCGAATTCAGAGAGGCAAGTGTCACACGAGAAGTTTCTTGAAGATTCCATGACGATCCACCTTGCAAACTGTCTCTGCCATTTGTCTACTCTCGCCCATTACACCCTATAGAAGGGCTTTCCAGTATGCATCACACCCTTTTCACTGAGGAACTAAGATGCATCGCACCCTCTACACTAGGCAGTCTGTATGGTACAGCTTTGACCAGTTCTGAGCAGTTTTCTGTGGAGAACTTATGGGAGATGATGTAATCAGCTGACCTTGTTCCTTTAGGGTGTGAAGCAACACCTTTAGGGACATAGGATCCCTTGGTTTATGGACATGTATGATTGTGGTTGCAGTTCCCAAAAGTGTCTATAACAGTTGCCCCCTAAAGCATGAGGTCGTCAATATTTTGATGTTGGGTGAAATGCTTTATCATGAGGATCCGAAGTTTTTTCGAGCTGGAAGGTGATGAGCCCCGAATTGTGTAACTTATTGGGCTCATTTTACCTAATTTTCCTTGTTCAATCCTCCATTTTTCATATATTATGCATGTTTTTTTAGTATGTTTATGTTATTTGAACGAATAAGGGTGGTCAATCTACCAAGGAGGCTAATACGTGGTTATTTCAGGTTTTTTGGACAAATTTTGGAGCAAAACCAAGCAATTATGGGCCAGGTGAAAGCCAAGCTTGAGGTGAGGATTCATAGGGAGGTTGTCTCTAGCATTAAATGGCCCTTCCTTGAAATCTCCACCCTCAACTCCGAGATCAACAGGCCACCAAAATGACTTCTAAAGGCAGCCGAGCAACTTTGGGAAAAGTGACTATTTACTAGCAGTTGGAACAACCAAGTCCCTTGAATTTAGGAGGGCTGCTAGGCCCCACGTAGTGTATAAATCGGAAGGCCTCAGACTTCGTCGTTTACTCTTGGAACTGTTGGTATTTTCACAATAGTGTTGTCCTTCTCTCAGCTTGTTTTCTTGTAGCTACTGCTGTATAACTTTCTTGTGATGATTATTTTTGAGTAATGAGAAGAAGCTTTACTTAGCATCAGATCTGAGACCTCTATAGGAGCCTATAGCTCTTGGGGTTGGGCCCAACCCAAGTGTTAAGGCCTCCTTTATGTATTGTTATTTGTTCTTTATGTATTTGCAAAATCATTTCTGTTAAGTAGATTAAATCTTGTTGATTAACTAAGTCACTGTTGATGATTAGAAAGACTTTTGATGTTCAGATTGAGTTGATAGGTTATTAATAGGAAAATCTTCAGAAAAGGGCCATCAAACACCTTTGATTCCACCTCTCATTCATTGGGATCAGGCGCTGGGATCAAGGTGACCATGCTGCCCACAAAAACACTGACTTTGCTCTGCCATGCAATCATTAGTGTTTGATTTTCATTTGCAGAAGTTGGTTACATGTTCAGATTCTTGAATTCTTCATTGCATAGTTAATATACATGGTTTCCTTGTAAATAAAACTTCTGTTCATTCTCTTTACTGTTAGCTAGATCAGATTAGGTCAACATAACTAGGTCTAAGATTTTACAAGTCTCTGTTGATTCAGTTGGAAAAACAACTTGCAGAGCACCTATACCACTTCTCTATCTGCCCATACTTCATCAATCCCATCTGATCCATCCCCTAACTCGGATTCTTGCCTCACATTTGCCATTTCCTCACATAACCCTAATTTTTGTGCAACATTGCTTCAGTACTCCTTGAACAAATCCAGCCATCTACATATTTCCTCAACTCCACCCACCAAGTCTTGGACCACCTCAAACCCTTATCCTACTTCCATACTCACTCCTTCACCTTTCCCTCTCCATCCATCCTCCAAAATCCCATTTCTGAACAACCTGTAGAAAATTACAGACATCCTGTAGAAAATTACAGACATCCTGTAGAACCCCTACAGACGTCTTGTAGAAGCTCAAGAATGAGGTTTATTGATAGAGAAACTATATGAAACTCTTTGGAAGGGTGTTAGGGACCCCTTAGGCCCTCTTTGAACATTCTTGACTTCCTCCAATTATTTCCTCTCGCCAATCCACCTCTGCACAGTCAAAAACAGTCAAATCACATGCATGATAATTCTAGCAACTAATTCAAAAATACAAAAGGATGTTTTTTTCAAGATGTTACTATAGAATTAGCTTAGATACATGTATTTACCCTCCTAGAAGTCAATGGAATCTCTTTTAGTACCTTGCATCCTCTTCCTTGCATCAGTAGGGTTAGCTGTTAAAATTAGGGTTTGCTAGGGTTTATGTTTCCTTTCAGCATTCCAGTTTCTTTCTGCAAGTAGAACAACCTTCTTTGAGTTAGATTTCATCCATCAACTAAAAAGCCTCTTCTCAGAGCTCATAGAAGTTGGCTTAAGCCCCTAGGGGACTTGTGCCAGCTGACCAAGTGATAGCTGTGGCAAGAGCTAGTACTTGTGCATACAGCACCGTCGCTTCCAAGTTTGTTACGAACTACAGGGTTGATAAAAGTAAAGAAGGGAGTCCCAGGAGTTGCAGCATTATTGCTGCAATACGGGACCACCTCAAACCCTTATCCTACTTCCATACTCACTCCTTCACCTTTCCCTCTCCATCCATCCTCCAAAATCCCATTTCTGAACAACTTGTAGAAAATTACAGACATCCTGTAGAACCCCTGCAAACTTCTTGTAGAAGCTCACGAATGAGGTTTCTTCATAGCCAAACTCTGTGAAACTCTCTGGAAGGGTGTTAGGGACCCCTTAGGCCCTCTCCGAACCTTCTTCACCTCCTCCAAGCATTTCCTCTTGCCAATCCACCTCTATATAGTCAAAAAGCAGTCAAATCGCATGCATGATAATTCTGGCAACTAATTCAAAAATACAAAAAGATGTTTTTTTCAAGATGTTACTGTAGAAGTAGCTTAGATACATGAATTTAACTTCCTAGAAGTCAATGGCATCTCTTTCAGTAGCTTTCATCCTCTTCCTTGCATCAGTAGGGCTAGCTAGTAAAATTAGGGTTTGCTAGGTTTTAAGTTTCCTTTCAGCATTCCAGTTTCTTTCTGCAAGTAGAACAGCCTTCTTTGAGTTAGATTTCATCCATAAATTAAAAAGCTTCTTCTCAGAGCTCATAGAAGTTGGCTTAAGCCCCTAGCAGACTTGTGTCAGCTGACCAAGTGACAGCTGCAGCAAGAGCTAGTACTTGTGCATACAGCACCATCGCTTCCAAGTTTTTTACGAACTACCGGGTTGATAAAAGTAAAGAAGGGATTCCGAGGAGTTGCAACATTATTGCTGCAATACTGGAGCTCACCGAAAGGTGACCTGTAATAAGATACAATACAATACATTATCTTCATAATATTTTTCATGATCTAGCTGAGGCGGGCATTCCCATGCTCAGCTTTATAAATTCATTTTTATGTACATAAGACAGACAACTTTTTGTGTGGTAGACTGATGATTCTGATAGAGTCATCATCATTTGATTCAAATGTTCATCTACACAACAACAATGTACATTTGATGTTTTTATTTTCTTGAATATATTGCAGCCCGGATGGATGAAACTAGATCCGGGGTCTTCAAAATCGTCCAATCTTCACTCGGAGTACAATTTGATCCATGTGAAAGATGTTCTAGAGTTGAACATGGAAATACATCGCCTGATTACCAGCCAATGATGTAAGTTGTTAACAGGCGCAAGAGGAATCACCGATCATGATGATGACCCTCAAGGTACTATAGTACAATTTACGTGGTGTGAAAAGGGACTTGGTGTCGAACACCACGCAAAATCTCTCTGTCGAAGGCCATTGATGTAAACCTGTCACCGAAAGTGAGAAACTTGCCATTGAAGCATGCAAGCTTCAAAGTACTGAAAGGGTTGTTCCTAAGTCAACTTCTTGGATAATGAGCTGATGTCGACAAGAAGCGACCCGTCGTAGGAGGGCCTTAATGAATCCCACATCTATGACACAGAATGGAGTAAATGATTTCGGAGATGAAAACTATCTGATGATATAGGGTTCAGGGTGGTGGTCATGAAAGAATGGAGCGTGAATGTATTGCAGCGGATGAGACACAGGTGAATTCTCTGAGTGACTTCTCTTGAACATACCGGTGACACTGACATGGATTGGTAGCGTTAACCCCAAATATGGATGGTGTGATGGACCAATGGTGATCTGATCGGTGAACGGAATAACCCAACCTGACTCAGATGTGGAGTGAAAGTGTCATGTTCAAGAGCGACTTGCTACCAATAAAGTTTCTTCAATTTTTTCTTCCCAATTTTTCCCCCGTCATTGCTGACCAGTACCTCTTTATTTTTGTCAAGCTTGAGGAGGATAACATATGCTCGTTCTATAATTTTTCCTTTGGGAAAACCCGTCGCTATGTTTTAACGAGCCTAGCGATAGTGAAACTTGTTCTTGTCTATATGGACAAGTTTGTCGCTATTTAGTTTTAACGAGTTTAACGACAAAGATAACTCGGTCCTTTTCAATTTTAGAGAGTCTAAAAGGGACATAAAGGAACTCCAATAATCCTTTTTCATCATATAATCCCTTAAGTACGAAAAAGTATAAAATAATATGAAAGGGATGAATTTTCGGTAATTTTAACGAGCCAAACAAAACAAGCACTTGATCTTTTTGTGTAATAATCCCTCAGGTCAAAAATGATTAAAATATAGAGGAGGGATAGCACTTCCGGTAGCTTTAACAAGCTGGAGAGGCCAATTGCTCGACAATCTTTTCATATTTTACGAGTCAGGTGAAAAGAGCTTAAAGGAGACTCGTCTTTTGAGGAACGAGTGATAATTTCAGGCAGCAACTGATTCCAGTTAAGGTTTGGAATTTTCAAATTGCGGCAGTGTCACAAGGATGGCTAACAGGATCACTCTTCGTAGTTGTTTCTCAAAAGGGGTAAACAATCAAATGGAGGTGAATGATTGGCTAAAACAGAGTGGAGGTGATGGTAAGAACACGACTAGGGCTCAAAAGCTAATGATAATACATTAACAATGGCTATTTACCGGGAATTAGTTCATTTTTTAATGAGCTTAAACTTTGGGGGAATGTTTGCTCAGTGCTAAGGTTTAATTTTTAACGAGCTTGAACTTTGCAAAAAAACTTCTCGTGATAATGGCCATTGATTATTTGATTTCACCGCTAACCACTTTGTTCCTTCAAAGGTTATACTGTCTGTTCAATTGCTTCATCAAAACGATTAGAAATGAACAATATATGATTGAAAAATGAGTTAAAACACTAATATTTTACTCGAATTACATGAAAAGTAATTTAAAAGTGGTTTTTTACCCCTCATTTTACCATTTCATTTGAACTTTGGTTTGTTGGAGCTCTGGAGGTGCTTTTCCCTCTTGATTTTTACCAGCTGATTCTGGGAGATTCTGTGGATGATTCTCGGCGCCATCTGGACCAGGTAGGAGCTAAACCTAAGCTCTTCAGTCACATTCCTTCCTTTTTGAATTCTGAGCATGTTTCCCTATTTTTGAGCCCTTGGGCTTTGAAAAATTTTCCCTGGCTCCATCGCACCCTTTATATATCGAAAGGTGCAATGCATACTAGCTTGGCCATTGACCATTCAGTATGCATCTCACCCAGTACATTGCTGGGGTGTGATGGGCGTGAGAAGGGAAACTTTGCACTGTTTTCTCGTGGAATTTTTTCCTGTTTTTTTCCAAATCAGGACCCTGACTCTTCACTTTCTTGTTTTGTAGAGATTCATCGGGGAAAAATGGTTGTTACATGGTGAGAACACGAGCATGAAGAAGAGGACATGGTTGCTTTACATGATCGGGTTATGGTAATTGCACTGCGGAACTGTGGCCTGTTCAAGTTTTTCTGCATCTCTAGCATGAGGCAAAAAATCAACTTGTTGCAATATCTTCTCGATGCATGGGATCCTACCAACCAGGTGTTTCAGATCCGAGGGAAATCTATCCCCTTGACTATCGTGGACATCTATTTTTTGACCAGTTTATCGAGGCGTGGTGCTCCTCTTTCATTATCAGGTTCCGCCCATGGGGGTGAATCTGTAAGAGATTATATTCATCGGTATTGCAGAGAGGGATCTCAGCTGAGTATGGATGGCAAGATCAACATCTGAGATGTCAATGACCGGTCTTTGAGGACCATCTTGTTCACTTTTGCTAGACTAGCTAGTTGTGCGGCTCTTCACTTGGCTAACAAGTCCTATATGCAGTACACCCTAGAATGCCTTGAACCAAAGGTATTTAACTGGTGTGACATAGTACTCCCTATGATGAAAGAACAACTGACCAAGGTAAAAAGTGGAAAATCTAAGAACTTCGGCCATGGTTCTATTTTGACCGCTTTCGCCTTGGAAAAGATCCCACTAATGCAGCCGCACTACATTTCACTTGGCTTACCTCCACCGACTGAGCCACGAATGCAAAGTTGGGTCGACCTCATGGCCCGACATGCTGGTCAGTCCCAGGTTTCCTTTTCTGATACCTTCTTCGAGTGGTTCAACTGTTAGGAGATGGTTTTTTCCGAGTATCCATATGCTAGTATGGATTTGCGGGGTGATCCGGATTTGGTGTTGCCGGTTGGTGAGAAGTGGGGTCCTATCAGTAAATTATCTAACCATATATCTGTTTATCATTTCTTTTTATAATGTTCTTGTGCTTTTTTCTATTAGGACTAATCAAAACTCATGTGCTCATGTGGATATTGGACCAATTCGGCTAGCAGTATGTCTGAGAGTACCAGCTGCCGCTCCAGCAGGAGAGGTTGTGGGGAGGGCTATCCTTCGCGACCTTGATGTGGCCGAGACTCTTTCAGCATTGCAAGATCAGGTCGAGGGCCTCACTCTTGGTATTCCAGATGTGATGACTGACGAGCTGCCTTTGAGGTTGCAGCAACATACAACTGGCGTGTCGAGTCGATGGACTAGGATTTTACGCATGATTGCATAGGCGGTGACTTGTTATCACCAGCATCATTAGACTAGGGTGCCCCCTAGCATTTTGAGTTTTGGGTCATTTGACCAATTTTTTCTTGGTTACAGAACATTATGTATAAACCATAAACAGTTATATATATATTTTTTATTTTTGAAGCTTTATTTTGGTTGAGTTACGTGATCTTGATGCAAATATTGATGAAATGCTTATTTTATAAATATTGCAAATGTCTATCTAACACATAATCTACTAATGAGTTTGTTAATGTGTTTAAGTTTCTGGAAATATGCTGATATTGAATAGAATCAAACATCCTTTCCAAAATATTAACCCTTAGGAACATGCGATAGATAGCTAAGATACCAGTGAGTTGTAGGATGACGAGTTGTGAGTCTAGCCTGACGACGAGTCGACATATGCCACGCGTAATGGAATCAGAGAGGAGCTCTATCAACGCGTTGTATTTAGTAATATTGTTCGTTGACTGACCAATACATACCCCTCTGAAACTCACTAACTCACCGCTTGGATCAAAGATGGCCCAGGCCGTAGAAGATAGGTTCCGCAAACTACAACTCGTTCCGTCAGCATATCGAACAAATGATCCCAATAGGTCTGACATCTGCAACAAATGTAAAAGTAGATCACTTAACCAAAACAATTACCATTAGTGAAAACAAAATGTAACAACAGCATAGGGGTTACTATCTTGAGTAAAGCATAGTAACGCTTAAGGTACAACCCGTTGTAGGGTTGTGCCAGTGTAATCCCATCATAATCCACTAGCTCATAGGCTCCTTTTGCTAACACGTGCTTAACAATATAGGGGCCCATCCATAAAGACTTGAATTTACCTGCTCCCAATTTATCAGATTCCTGGTCGTAAAGTAAGACCAAGTCACCTTCTGAGAAGACACGGGGTTTGACATTCTTGTCGAACTATTCCTTGAATCATTTCTTATAGGCTTCATCAGCCAAAGCGGCATCACGATGGGTTTCATCCAATTGGATTAGTTCTAAGAAATGAACCTCCTCTTCTGAGGTTCCGGGGAGAAGGTCGACCGCGAGTTTAAGGGACGAGATTTCACATTGAACTCGTAAGATTGCTTCTAGGCCATACACCAGTTGAAAGCGTGTAAACTCGATTTCACTCCTCACCAATGTTCGCTATGCCCACAAGGGTGAGTACAGGATCATGTGCCAACTCCTTTTGTTGACTCCAATCATCCTTTGCAGCATTTGCTTCAGGACCTTGTTGATTTCCTCAACCTGTCTGTTGGCCTGTGGATAATATGGAGTAGAGATGTCGTGGGACAGACCTAAGTTGGCAGCCAATTCAACCATCATGTGATTATGAAATGCGATCCCTGATCTGTGACTATGGCCAGTGGAACACCGAATTTGGAGACTACATGATTGAAAAAGAAGAGGGTAGCCATTTCGCCACTGTTGTTTAATGTAGGCATCACCTCAGCCCATTTGGTAAAACAGTCTACTGCGACTATGATATACACATGCCCCCCCACTGAGGTGGGGTTACATGTCATGAAATATATGCCACATTTGGAAAATGGCCCAACAGAAACTACTGGTTGCAGAGGTGTGGGTAGTATTCTGGTTTTTTCATCAAATATTTGACATGCATGGCAACTTATGATTGCGATTATGCAATATTTAAACATTTTTGGCTAGAAGTATCCTACTCATAAAATTTTTGCACCATAGCATAACCAGATTGATGCCCACCACACGTGGCTGAATGGCAATCATTCAGGACTTTTTTGGCCTCCTCGTGGGTGAGGCACCTCCTCAGAATTGTATCGACACCACAATGGCAAAGTGTATCACTGACGATCATGTAGTCTTTTGCTTGGTATTGATTGCATCGTTGTTCCGAGCGGGAGGTATTAGACCTATATGTTTGTGATTGGAGATAGATTATCATGTCTCCATACCACTGATTGCTTGAAGATATCAGAAACAAATATTCGTCCACGATTTCTTCTTCTGATGTTGCATCGTTGGACGACGATGGGAGATCGCATAGTAACTCCACGAAAACCAGGGATTTCTTCAATTTGGATTTTATAAACTCCAAATCAAACTCTTGAAGAATTGTTATCCATTTTGGATATTTTCCCTCCAGCAACTGTCGCGATAATATATAAGTCATGGGGTTGCAATCTGACAAAATGGTGGTTTTTCGAAAGAGGACATAATGTTGAAATCTCTGTATCGCTTGAACAGTTGCAAGAGCTAGCTTTTCAACATAGGAGTACTTTATTTCTGTACCATTTAATTTTCTACTCAAATAATATATAGGATGTTCAATTCCATTGTCTTCTTGAACAAAAACCATTGCGATGGTCGTATCCGCTGTAGCGAGATACAGGTTAAAGTCTTTTTGATAATCAGGATCATACATTAATGATGCTTTTATTAGGGATTCCTTTAAGGCATCAAAGGGAGCTTGCGTGACCTGATCCTAGACGAAGGGTACTTCTTTTTTCAACAGATGAGTGTAACGTTTAGCAAGTTTGGCATAATTTGGAATGAACCTCCTCAGAAAGTTTGCTTTCCCTTGGAGTTTCTGAATCTGAAGTAGATTTGAAGGTGGAGGCAAATCAATGATTGCCTAAACCTTACATGGGTCGAGACGAATCCCGTCCTTTGAGACCATAAAGCGATGTAAACGACTAGAACTAACACAAAACATACATTTGTGTGGATTGAGTCGTATCTTGTAGTGTCGACAGCGTAGAAATATCTCCGTCAAATGCTATGGATGATCAATCCTCTTTCGCGAATGAGCCAAAAGATCATCGATATATGGTTGAACGATGTTTTCAATGTCATGGAAGGCATAATTCATTGCCCTCTGAAATGTTTCCCCTACGTTGTTTAAACAAAAGGGTAGCTTACGATACGCAAATGTGCCCCACGGAAAAATAAATGCAGTCTTTGACTGGTCCTATGGGCAGATATTTATTTGATTATACCCAGAAAATCCATCCATAAATGAAAAGATTTCGCATCTGGCGCATTCATCAATTATTTGTTCAATGAAAGGTGTAGGTTAGTTGTCTTTTAGACAAGCTTGATTTACATCCCTATAATCGAAGCACACTCTAATCGTTCCTTGTTTTTTCATTACAGGAACAATATTTGATACCCAATCGGTTATAGGAACCGGGTAAATAAAACTAGCATGGAGAAGTTTTTCAACTTCTGCCTTGATGGTAGTGGCTTTCTTGGGGTGCACCTGCCATAGCCGTTGTCATACCGGTTTGACATCTGGATACATCTTAATTTTGTGTTCAACTCTGCTTGATTCAATTCCTGGAATTTCATCATATGACCAAGAAAAGACATCTATGAACTCACGAAAAAGAGCGTGATATATTTCCAATTCTGAAGGAGAACAAGATTTACCGACATGCATATTCTCTACAACATCTGTTTTGGTCGAGATATTTATGGCGATAGTCTCTTCAATATTGGACAAGTTTCGCTCAGAATCCACTGTGTTTACAGTATTTGATAGAAAGTCAAAAACTGAGGGATGATGAAGGTCAGTAGGAGTATCTTCATTGTGATCCGAAAGATGGGAACGATGGTGGTAATCTTCCCATAGCGCCCCGTCAGTCATCATCGACTGAAAAATTCCTTCCTCTGCAGCGTGTATTTGCGACCAAGGATCTGAAGGGGTACCATATTCCTTAGACCTATCTATCCAAATGCTTGATGAGCATTGATTTGGGTTTGCCTCCCATGCCAAAAACATTGATTGCTACAATATTTCTATTGGGCTTGGAGGCAATACCTGCAGATGATCCATGTTAATATCATTTTTTGAGATCTTTTGAATAGAAGAGATCATATTGCAGGTTCCTACCATTGCCACTTCTGCCAGATTGATTGGAGGTGGTAGGGAAAAAGTCCCCATTAATATAGGGTATTTTAGAAGCCCTATTCCGATAGTTTGAAGCGAATGAGGGCTTCCATGGATCATCAGAATGCTTCCCGTAACTTGTGAACTATTGAGGAGAAATGTTTGTTGGTCGATGATTGTAATTCCTCCTTGAAAGGGAAATGCAATCTTCCTGAAGTAGGTCGACACAACGATAGAAATAGCATATACCCAGGGCCTTCCCAGTAGGATGTTGTAATCGAGGTCTTCATCAATTACTTCAACATCTATTTCTACTGTTTTTCCCCCCAGTTCAACTTGCAAGTTACTTAAAATCCCATATGGGGTGTATGTTCATCCATAAAATGCTTTTAATGTCGTCGAAGATCGCAACAAGGGTGGAGATCCTAAATTTTTCCAGCAACTCATCGACATAATACATGTAGATGCCCCCTCATCAATAATTGTTCGATGAACAGTTTTGTTGAGGGCTTTCACTTGAATTAGGAAAGCTAGTTGCGCTGGTAACTGAGGGTCATATCCTTTGTGATTAAAGGACACAAGATTGGAATCCGTTGGGTCAATCCCACTTATCGCCGATAATAAAGCCTATTTTTGGGAGGGGCAATTTTGCAGTACCTCAAGTGTCGACATAGCGGATGGTGATTAAGCCAGATCCTCCACTATATTATAATGATGTGTTGCTCTGGCATGAGGATTAAATGTTAATTTGTGTACTACTTCCTTTCGCGGCATTATCGTTAGTTTATGAATGATTGGTGGCACAACTTCGATCGAAGTTGTTGTCGAACTACTAGGTTGACCATTTCCCTTGTTGTTTGACAGCTGTGGATTCCCATAATCTTTATTCCTTGTTGATATCAAAGCATCATTTTGCTGCTTTGAAACCGAAAACATTATCACTTGGGATGGGGAAGCATTGTCACTAGCAATGAGATTTGTTCCTGGATTTGGAAACGGATCAGTCAATACTGCCAAGGTTTTTGAATTCTTGAATAATTTTTTAAGCTCGGCTTTATATGGACATTCTCTTGTCCAATTATCCTCATCACATATAAGGCATGGATGATTTGGTTTCCTATCTCCAGAAGGGTTTGCAGAAGATTTTTCAGGGGACGACTCCTCCTCTTTCTTCTTTTTCCCTTTCTTTTTCTTCTTGCCTCCTGGTTGCTTGATTTCTTTGCCTTTCTCATTCGATACAGTGTTTACTTCCGAGGTGAGAATTTCTTCATTTACATTTTGACCTGAAACTGTACAGGCCTTCTTTGACTTAGCCTTTACAGTTTTTTTGCTGGTCGTTCCTATCACACCGTCCTCGGCATGAGAGTCTTTGTTTGATTTAGGAGAGGGGGGAATGGAAAATTCCAGTCTAGGAGCATTAGGGATTTTATCGTAGAGCATTCCAGACTAAATATAGATCAAATCTAAATATTGCGCATGAGCAATGACTTGCTCTTCAGTGACGACTCCTCCTTTTGCCACATCTTCCGTAATATAAGGTAACAATGAATTAATAAACCATTCAACCAACATATGATCAGGAACATATGTTATTACCATTCTACAATGACGTCGCCACTCATGAATATGATCGGATATGTGAGTGGCCATCAATTTCTTGAAATTCGTAAGAAGCTTTGTTCCTATTTTGTATCTTATGGGTAGCTGAAAATGGGTTTAAAAGGTTGTGGATAGGGTACTGAAATTATCAAACGAATCTCTAGGCAATTCAATATACCATTTTTCTTCCAGACCAGTTAACATTCGCTAAAAAAGGTGAAGCCTAATCGAATCATCATTTAGAGTGTTAGATGAACACCACAGATGAAAGGTCATCACATGATTCGATGGGTCTTCACTCAGATTTCCATTAAATTTAGGAATATCTGATGGAAGTTTATGAGGAATTGCTGGCCACCAAGGGGCATAAGCGATTGGATCATTTGTTAGCCGATTTAGATCTGGTAACTCTAAAGTTTCCACGAATGGCAACTATTGATTCAGGTTCAATGAAGCATACCCAGGATAAGATGGGATTGCCTGAGCAGTGGGTCTTTGCATACTAGCATAGTGCATTTTATGCTGATAACTTTGGTAAGGTTGATGGGCCTAACCATTATGAAATGGTTGATGTTGACCATTTTGAATATATGGCTGCCCATTACTCGCAAAGCTTTGGTGCTTAGATCCTTGGTAAACTTGTTGGAATTGTGGTTGTTGATATTGCACCAGCCATGGTTGTGAGACCATGTGTTGTTGTCCCATACTGGCTGTTTGACCAAGACGAGGGGTAATGGTACCCATTTGAGCCTGGGTCACTCCAGGTAATGAGCCACTAATTGATGATTGTGGCGGCGTTGTAGAGACAAGGGGCTATTGGATTGCGACCTGAGAAAATTGAGGTTGGCATACAACAGGTAACACTTGTACTTGTGACACTATCACAATAACTGGTGTAGTGGGGATATTTGACATAGGCAAACTTTTTTGCATTGACTATACAACTCCTGGTTGTTGAGGCAGTATTGGCATCCAACCACTGGATGTAATTCCGGCATAACCTGAATTCTGTTGCGAACTCTCATATGTTTGACCTCCCGGAGGAGATAATGAAAGGGCGTATTATCCCCCATATGGCGGTAATCCAGTGCTTAAGGGAATGATTTTCCTTTGAGGACTAGACTGCCAAAATTGACACTGTGAAGGATCAATTTGCTGAGACTCAACATAAGAGATTCTAAATATTATTCTGGATGAACAAACAGGAATAGACCATACTGTCAAAACAGTCCCTGGATGGATTCCATCCAACGATTGAGAGCTAGTTGTGACAAACGGTATGCCGGTGAACATTGTTGGACTAGTAGCAGGAAGTTCTGCCACTGCTATGTCAGATGACACATTTCTAGATGTCGACAGTTGTTCAGACATATCTAGTCTATCCAAAAAATTTCCTAGCGATTCTACCGGAACTTCTGATAATGGTATACTAATTTCCGACGAAGAAGGATATAGGGTGATCCCAAATCCAAAATGCGATGGAGTACTAGATGGGGATCGTCCACAATCTCTTCTATAGTAATAAATCCAAGTGGAAGAGGTAGACCGTCAGGTCCGTAAAATATTTTCGGTTCCAAAGAAGGTATAGATTCTGCAGTGACAGATGTTTTGGGAATAACACCTTCCAAATCAACTGTATATGGAGCCAGTTCAAGTATAGAAGTGTTTATCCTCATACTATCATCAGTTCTACTATCCTCTAGTGGCTGTGGAACGTCTTCTGTAAAGGCAGGGGTACCATAAATGTTTGGAGTAACCGGAGTCTCCAAGGATGTCGGAACACTTGTTCCAACCAGTCTAGGGGACTTTCAACTGGTTAAACAAGTTCGCTTTGTCTGGAATAGTTTTGATTCTAGAGACAAAGACGGTTGACTCGTAAGTCTCCATGAACGATGGTATTTTAATTGACTTTCCTCCACAATTGTGGATTACTCGATCAACTAAAGATGAAGGGGAAAATGTTTCGGAATTAAATGAATTTTAGATGCTTTGACACAACTTGTTTTTTCAATTTTTAAGAGTCGAGGAAAAACAAAAGATGACTCTAGTCGCCTTCGATTTTCAATGAGCCTAAAGTGACAAGTGCTCAGATGGACCTTTTCCTTTAAGGATTTTGGAAAGGAACGAAAGAGACTATTCTGGAAATCTAGATAGAGGGATTACCAAACTAATCGCAAAACTGCAAAATACTTTTTACGGTATGACAGTCAATCTTCTTGAATGTTGTGTTCAGTGCATTGCGATCAATAGGGTGATAGACACAGCTTCCTATGCATAAAGGATATAGCCTATTGTGGTCTCCCAGTATATACTCGATAGTACGTGGGAGCACAAGTTCGAACTGGCACTTGTCGTGTCAAAGAGGAGGAATCACCCAACCAATAATGAAAGCGATAGTTACCAGGCTTTACGATGCCAAAATATGTCTCTAGCCTAGACTTCTAGATGTTGTGCGTTAGGTTACAAAGCGTTCATTGAATTTATTTTACAGTTGATATTTCTTATGAAATTTGCCTTTCAGGTTCACCGCGTGATGCAGATATACAATTCCTAAAATGCAATTGAAGATGATAAACAATCGTTTAATCTTCTTTTTGTAATGAAAATCCTAGCTACTAAAGAAAGAGAGATGATATTCTTTCAACATAGAGTAGAGAGCGCACACTAGATGCACTATCCTAAATTAAACCAACAAGCAGTCTAAATGAAAATGCACATGCATGTATTTTTTTTCAGCTTTCTTAATGTCTGAATGACAAGAAGAATGCTAAGTACAAATCTGAATTATCTTTTCAAGGCAACAGTACTAACAAATTTCTCCTCAAAAATGGAAGGAAGATAATGACGGCACTTCATGATTTTGAATCGAAAACTACTTTCAACACTTGAAAAACTACTAATTCAAATCAAATACAAGAGTAACTATATAATCGACCACCAAGAACAATGAGATTCTTTTCTATGGCTGAAAAAGACACTTACAACACTTTCAAATCAAGAAACGACAGTTCGATTATGCTACTACTTTGTAAAAGAGAACTAAAAATGGCGCACAATACATAAAAATGTTCATAGTTCCTTGCACAATTGAGGTGGAATGATGGAAAGAAAGGGGGTTTCCACAGTAGTATACTGATCACACACAGCAAAACTCCTAAATAGAGCTGAAAAGAGTGAAGAAAAATGAAAACTTGGAGGCAAAATTAGCCTTTTCTAATCATCACACCTGTAACACAGGGAATCTAGTATGCATCCCACCTACTGCACACGGGAGGTGCGATGAAAACAAACTTGCTTGAAGAGAGGGTGCGATGGTACCAGGACGAGACTTTACTTGGCTCTTGGTCACAGTTTACAGCTCAGTTCAAGGATGTAGGCCGAGCAAGTGATGTTCAGTAAATATAAATCATAGGGGTTGATCTAATGAGGTTATTAGACCCACCACTAGGGAAATTAGAAGGTTTGAAAATCGATTGTTTAGTTTATAAACAAAACCTATACATAGACTGAAGCAACATTGATCTACTTTGCACTTGCATAGCAAATGCAGTTCAAAGGCTAGCTGGCTTAACTTCAGTTTCCATCTATAAGTTTATAAAACAAACAAATATAGACAAGTAAACAATCTATTCGCTCCCAATGGAATCGCCATTTTGTTATCGAGAAATCTAGTGTCCACTCGGAGCTACTAGTCCCACTAAGAGTGGTAGCTATCTTAGAAACAAGCAAACTAAAACTACTTTCGCTTTCCTTTATGAGAAGTAGCTAAGAGGGGAACAAAAGGACACCAACCTCAGTCTTGCACTTAGTTCCTTGCTTGGTACCTCTCCCTTTTGACAGATCCTTGCTTCTTTGCCTTCATCTACCCAACTTCAATGAGCACCTGTGGAATCAAAGCAGCATAATACTATCGAAGAACAGAGATCTACAATCATAAACAATATATGACCAGATATATATTGACCACACAAATGCATATATCATCAAACGTACAAGAATGTGGAGGAAAAATTGAATAGCTTTATTAATATCAAGAATAGCAAAGAGGATTACAACTAATTTTTCTAACACAACGTCATCCTCCCAGCATGAAAGCCCTTCTTCACCTCATGAAAAGCTTAGATCACCCAACACTATGATATTCCACCAAGAAACCAACAACACTTCCTTACAAGATACAAAATTCCATCCTCTAGATCTCTGGGATGAGGGATCCATATATAGATGATTACAGGGGAGTGAGTCAGCTTTTGGAATCTTGATTAGTGTCATCTCTCTGATAGTCCTTGATTCCACTTGGAGATTGAAGATCTCTTACTCATCCTTTGGCGAATTCATAGAGGCAAGTGTCACAGGAGAAGTTTCTAGAAGATTCCATGATGATCCACCTTACAAACTGTCTCTGCCATTTTTCTACTCTCGCCCATCACACCCTACAGAAGGGCTTTCTAGTATGCATTGTACCCTTTTCACTGAGCAGCTGAGATGCATCACACCCTCTGCACTGGGTAGTCTGTATGGTCCAGCTTTGACCAGTTCTGAGCAGTTTTCTATGGAGAACTTCTGGGAGATGATGTAATTAGCTGACCTGGTTCCTTTAGGGTGTGAAGCAACACTTTTAGGGACATAGGAGCCCTTGGTTTAGGGACATGTATGACTTGGGTTGCAGTGCCGAAAAATGTCTATAACAGCATGGGGTTTGCATATTGTTTTCGGCATGACTGTTTTCTGCCCATGGTACTTTGTAAATATGACAAATGGAACAATGGTTATGTTCTAATCCAAGGTTAGGGGATTGGGTTTTATTAATGTTTCGAAATGTACATATATGTATTGTAACATTGAAAGGGATATAATGAAAAATCAATCTAGTAGTCTCAATTTTGTGATCTAGGGGAAAATGTTGGTGTATATTTGTTTTATGTTCTCACCATTGTTCTTTTTTTTATTTGAAGAATCTATTTGTAGGTAACTTCTGTACAGGGTAAAAACCTACACTTTTCTTCAAGCCTACAATTGACTTTTATATGTAAAAAAAAATCACATTGAAAACATTACACCTAACAATTCATGGGACAAAAAGAATTATTTTACCTAGGTCTGATTTTTCTTTGGTGAGTTACTCTCTTAGACCTAAGCTTATTGTACAGTAGATTGACTTTGTAGATTGCTACTTTGTGGTAGCAGCTAGTACATGTGAAACAATACCCTGGTAAAATATCATTCTTACACTTAGAAGATTGTTTTCTGCATGGGACTAAATGTTGGGCACTTCAATATTCTTGGCCATCGTTCTTCTTTTGCGGCTGCTGATTTTTATGGACTTGATTCATGGGCTATATTTCTCCATTTTGTTGTTTTGTAGACCCTTCTTCTTTTGGAATAGAATTAGTCTCCTTTCTCCCTTTTAATTCAGTTGTTTCACTGTACTCAACTTCAAATCCAAGACCTCTATGGCCTTAGGAGACTTCTTGTGCTTGTAATAAATCATTTAAATGTTCAGTTCCCTTTCCAAATTTTTGATCGACACTTAGTTATGTTTTAGCCTTGTCTAGTTCCTTTCTCATCAATATGATTTATTGTTCTATCTTCTCACATGCTTGAACCTTTTCATTCAACCGTTGGTCAACGATTCTTGAATCCTCTTACCTTCTTTAATTTACATGCATAATGGATCCAAAAACTCAACCTTTTATTTTGTCAAAGACTCCTTCGGGAATCTATTTTTCATCCTCAACATTTCTATTTCATCAAGAGAATTTATTGGTTCTCATTCAAGATCTACTTCCCCTTCTTCATCATCAGAGTTAAGAACCTTGACTTATACATTTTCTGTGTCCATCAACATAAATTATTTTGGCCTCTCATCATCTATATCCTCATATAAGGATTGCTTGGGTTCACTTTCTGAGGAGCTCTCTTCCTGAACATAAAATCCTCTCTTCTTAATCCTCTTTCTATCCTTTTCAACCTTCTCGAATTTTTCTTAGGATTGTAATCCTTCTTCTTATTTTAAGGACACTTCAATGCATAATGACTAACTTTTCCACAACTAAAACATTTAAAGGATACCTAACCTTCATAATTTCCTAATCCTTACTTAAGATTCTTCACAATGTTGGCTTCTTATTTATTTGATTCACAACCTAAGTCATCATACTCATCCTTCCACTTATTTCCTGCTTTGAAAGTTGATTTGTTGGCTACAATTTTTCCTTTAGAAATCCTCATATCATAGATAGTGAGTATTTGAAGAAGATTATCGAAAGTGATATTTCTTAGATTGGTCATTTATTCAATGGATGACACCTTTAGTTTAAATATCTCAGGGAAAGATCTTAACACTTTTTGAACAACCATAGCTCCATCTAGTTTCTCATCAAGCCCTCTTATGGTGTTCACAACTTCATCAACTCTCAAAAAATACTTTGAAATATCTTCATTGTTATTCTTTCTTAAAGATTCAATGTGAATCTTGCAACCTTTGAGTTTATCTTTATTTATCATTTTTTCTCCCTCATAGAAACTTCTCATCTTATTTGAGATAGCTTTGGAAGATGTGCAATCCATTACCTTGACAAAATTCGATTCAAGTAGACCAACAAGAAGAGAATTCATTGCTTTAGAATTGTACATGAATTCCAAGTCTTCATGTTTGGTAGTCACTCTTCGAGACCTTTGATATAATTCTTCCAAAACATCCCACACATCATCTCTAAGTGATTGAGTGTAGATCTTCATCCTCACTATCCCACACACATAGTTTGTTCAATTCAAAATGGGTTCCCTGCTGGTAAATCCTCCTTCTTGATTTTCCATTGTCCCTAATCTTTCTTCTAGATGTTAAACTCATTTTAAGTAACTTGGCTTTCATACCAATTGTTGAGAACTAGAAAAATAATGAGAGGTGGGGTGAATCAGTATTGTAGGAATTTCACCAATTTAAAAAAGCTTTCTTTTACTTGTGTTAGATCACTAGGATACTATATAGTATTTTCAACAAATAAATAATATTAACAATAAGTAACCTCAAAAATTCATAATGTAACACAAAGAAAAAATGAATTCTTTAAGACAACTATTTTATTGTTTCACCAGGAAAGCTATAACTTCTTGTTACAATTCTCTAGCTACAACCAACAAAAACATATAAATATGTGATTTATTAGCTACAACTAAATGGAGCTACAGCCCCAAATATTTTCCAGCACCCATTGGAAGGACCACCAACCCCTGATTTTTCAAGCTACAAAATGCTTGACACTCACTCATTCATGTTTCATCCATTTTCATACGAGAAACAATGAATGCCTTCTATCATTTCAAGGTAGAATAATTTCCCCTTGATCACTGATACCTTCAATATCTTTGATTAGTAATAACACAAGCAACACCTCATTCACAAAATTATGTTATCAAAACTATGTCTTCAATCACCCACACAACTTGCTTACTCAAACCTGCTTATACTGTTTTTTCCTTCACTATTTTTGGCCTCTTTATTTTCTTATATAGCTGCACAAATTCTTGTTTCTTCCTTTTCCTTGTTAAGTTCAGTCTTCTAAATCTACTCTTCATGTTATCTTAAGTTCCTCTACAAATCTCAGCCTTTTTTTTGAGCTTTTCTACTATTTTTATTCAATTTTGGACTTGTATAGATTTAGCTGAGGTTAGTTACAATTAGCAACCTTGCAAAACTTAGTAAAAACTACCAAAATGGCTTTCTTCATTGTAAGTCCACTGAAACTATCTCTAAGTACGTAATGTTTCCAAGAAAAAACTCCAAAAATAGCTACTACCCATCGAGGTTGTTATCAGGATCATCCAACCAAAAAATAGCTTACATCTCATCTTTCAATGTCAAGCCTCAAGGCCCTTTAACATGTCACTACCACTAAAAATACCCTTACTTCTAAATAGAGATTCCCTGGGCATTTTTATTTTATAACAAGAATGATGTTTAAATCCACCTATTTTATTCATTAGCCCCTTTTTATTATGTGTTGAAGGCTTTCCTTGTGTGACCGAGTCCTATGATAAACAACTGAGCTCTTAGGTGCTAATCCCTTCAAGCTCCTACCGGGGACATATTCCTTGTGTAAATAATTTGCACCCTTAGTTCTCTAGAATACAAAAGAAACAACTAAATAACAAGTTCAACGTGCAAATCTCCCTATCCCAACACTTTTTCAAAATGTCATTATAAGAAATTATGGGATCTTTGGTTTTCAAGCATGGCCTAATGTGCTTCTATTGTGCATTATTCATATATATTCTCTCTCTACAGAGTACATCCTGAGTGCCCTTGTCCCTGACACTTTTCATAAATTCCAATTCTTAAAAAATTATGGGATTCGCGGCTTGTTGACCTTCCGAGCCTCTGGGCTTGCAAGTCTACTTCACCACTCTAATATTTTTTATCAGGTTCTAGGGATCTAGGTTTTTGGGTTTCTAGGGTTCTGGGCTTCTACTGCATTACTCTATTTCCACCATGTTATCAGCTTTTGAGACTTTCAGGGTTCTGGGGTTTAGGGCTTCCAGGATTTTGACTTTTATAGGCGTAACTTTGATTGCCTCAATATTTTGATCTAGGAGGCCATTTGTATACTTATTTATATTGTTGGAAATCTCCTTAAGATAAATTTTAAGATGACTAGCTCTAATGTAGTATTTGAGCTCATTTGTTTACTAAAAAATGGCTTCAAACTCTTTTCTTTGTTCTACATCTTGACCCTTCTTCTTGTTCCTAGAACCTACTTCGTGAGACATATTTATGACACCTATTCCACCTGTTATTTTCTATTGACATTAATGGAAACGTATTTCTAATAATTAGAAGCATGCAAATGGAATATCCCATGACATCATATTCTTGTTAATAAAACAAATGGATATATATCCCTATATCTTGAATAGGAGCTTCTGATAGTTGTATACTTTAAAATAATTTTAAAATAGTATAACAAATCTCTGAGTTGACCAAATGAACATTATTCATACATGAAAAAAATATTGGGGCTTGAAATCATTCAATGGATCATATGGTTGAAGCTAAATATTATTAGTACAAAGCAAAAGAAGAGCAAAGCATGAACCCCAAATGATAACCTATGATGTACTGGAAAAATTTAGTTGCAACATCTAAAAGAAGGCCTCCTAGGTTTTGTTGGTAAGCATGGATGTAAATGTGAGGAGCTCAAAATCACATTTTCAATTTGGCAAGACGAAAAGAATTGTAATTTGATAATCTATATACAGAGTTCCTAAGGTCCAAAAATGAGAGAATACTTTGGAAATGATATTAACCATAGTCATCAGAATCATTATAAGAAAAACCATTGAATAAATTTTGTTCTTCAATTTGAGTACAATCCATGCTAACCCTTGCAAGGAAATACAATCTCAGCTTTAATATTTTCCTTTTGAAAACCTTTCTTCTCGATATTTACGAGACTTTTTATAATCCTAATTGTAACACTTTGTATGTTCCTATCAGAGGCTTCAAGTAATTTCTTTTCATTCTTTCATATATTTCAATGGATTTTTATACACTCGTTTGCACAAACATAAGCATTGATTAGAGTAGTATAAGTGACTACATTCTGCTCACCATGTATGCTATCAAAAAAATTATGTGCTGCATCACCTGATCTAGCACACCCAAATTTCTTATTTAGTACTAAAAGAATATAATTTCTAGGATTAACACCATTTTGTATCATCTCATGAACAATTCCTATAACCTTTTCATGTAATTAATTTCATATTACAATTCCAAACAGACTAGTATACACAATTAGAACAAACTATTGTGACAACTTTGTCCCATTTTGATATGTTGTTAATGCAACTCTAAGTTTTGAGTTTTTACAAGAAAATTAAATAATAAGTATCAAAATATTAACATCTAAATTGAGACATTTTACTCATGCCTCCTCAAGTAAACTCTATACTCTTGCGAACTTCCTTCGATGTAAACGAATCCAAATAATATTTGAATGAATATGAATATTTTTTTATAGGAAATGTAGCAATTCTTTGGGGATAGTTTGCAATACCTTTCCTTGTTAAATTGATGGGAAGTATGAGGTGTATCTTGAGAAGTATCCCATCACTTTAACCTATCTTATGGAAAGCTTCCAGTGCTTCAAAAATTATATATGGATGAAGCAAATAACAAAAATATTTATGCACTTCAATACTACCTCAATACTTCAACCATTATATTAGTTTTACCTTCTTGGAACATTTATGATTAGGTAAATTAAACATAGAATTACTTGATTTCACGTTAATCTCTCTCATTTTTTCAAATATTCCAAAAGACCCCTCAAACTTACATGTGAACTAGTAGCAACTTGTTTACAATAGACCTTGTAAAATTCAAACGCCACCATATTGAAAAGATTTGACAAATTGTCAATGGGCTATACAATAACCATCTCAATGTAACAAATATAAATTAACATCCTTCAAACTATCATAGTTGTAATAAGTATAACATAAATGGAATTTTAGCAAGGAGATATATTTAGGGAAGAGCAAACTAGAGAGGATGGGGATGAAATAATGTAATGTTGGTGTTTTTCGCTTTCTTTAAGAAGGGTTGTCTACTCCTACAGAAAAAATTTGTAATTCCCTCAAATAGCACTTCATCCATTAGGTAAGAAGAATAAACACTATTATGAGCACTTAAAAGGCTGGCATCGAAGGGGAGAAGACTAGCATTTGGAGACAAAGGCCCCAACTAAGAAAGAAAAGATCACTCATCTACGCTAGAATGAAAACACATTTTCTAAAATGTTCCTATATATCTTGTAAATTTGTATCATTTGTGGAACGATGGACTCATCTCATTTTCAAAGATTTGATTGCCTTTTATTGTTATTTCTCATGTCGTTATAATAACTCATTGAGGGTTAATACAGATTGACAACCTCATGGAGGGACAAATTTAGTCATTCTTGGATATAACCCTTTATTAAAGTAGTAGTAATGTCCATTTTCATAGGTTGGTTGAATACCTCTTCCTCAATTTCTTGAACCTCATCCTAAAATTGCACAACTAAGACAAACTAGTCATCATTAACATTAACAAAAATAAACAACCACTTCTTTATCTCTTCCTTAGCAAAATGAATTATAATATCAAAAAATTCTCTCATTCATTTTTTTAAACTATTTAACAAAAATTTTAATATTTCCTTCAAAATTAAAATAGAGTCTCTTTTCATGTGAGAATCATGAAAATTATTAACAATTTTAATTGCCTTGAAAGTGGTGTTACTCATTCTATCATTAATCTTGCTACATTCAAAATTAGGTTTGTTTATTATATTAACTTTTGAGGAAAATCCAACCTCAATCTCCTTCATTAATGTAGGCCCTAGGAGACTTTGTCATGATCTTATTAGTTCATTGAGTGAACCAACCTTCTGAATAATAGTAGATAATTCATTATCTATGAAATTCTTGTCATGCTCGAGGTCATTTTTGACCCAGACAACAAAGGAGGCAATTCTCCACGCTAGATATGTCAAGTGGGAATATACTTCCGCACATGATCAAGAATTTTCAATATTTTACTTATATTTCTTATAACATAAGATTTTACTCCATTTATGAGGGGGCTTTCTTTATTAAGTCTATCGGGTTTACTAAGGGTGGATATTGTCTATGCTAGTGCCTATATAGTGAGAGGAATCATGAACAAAGGAATGAGATTTAGAAATTCTTCTAGCTCTTTTATTATTTACTCTTTCCTATTTGCTATTCCATGACATAGTGAACTAGTTCTTCTATAGTATTTTGATGCAACCTCCTAAGCTTGGTGGATCCATCCTTAGAAACACCAATGTCCATTAGAGCTTGGCCTATTACTCTTCTTTTTCGAACTTTCACCCTTTCCATTTTTAACCTTTTATTACTTCTTCTATAGCTTGTATTTTGTAAGGTGATAAGGTAATCGTTGAAAGTGTTGGTGTGCTCAATTATATCTTCATTCATCATTTGATTTTTATCTAGATTAGTAGTATTCCAATTTGTTTGTGGAATGCTATAAAATTCAACTTCGATAATATCTTGTGTGCTTCGTGTGTCCTTCAAACCATTGACTTTGTTTGACTAGGTGACATGTTACCATTATTAAGTGAATTTAGAAGGGATTCCTCATATCTACTAGCAGGAAACCTATCATTACTCTTTCTTCCACTCGAAGTGGCTTTTTCTGCCTTTGAGTAGAGGAAAATCTCTACCGAATCTAGGGCATGGAGGTTGGAGGTTACTCTATGGGATTTTTTTCCTCTTTTCTTGTATCTTCCTCCCATGTCGGTACTAGTTTATTTACGAGCTTCTTTAATATGTGTTGGCAACTCTTTGTCTCTTAATGGGCTGGTCTGGCTCCCTTCACTCTCCCCTGAAACTCTTGTAAATAAATTATAGTTTCTAACTATAGTCAAGTGTCTAGAAAATATATTTTCTGGATCAAAACCTTAAACAATCTTAGCTTCAGTTAAGATAAAATAATTTAAATATTGGGAAAACATTGCAAGGTGGGTCACATAGTTTATAGTTACTTCTCTAACATTAAGTGGGAAAGAAATATTTTTCTTCTATTCAAATAAAATTAACCATGGGTGGTATTTTCTACATACTTCAACAACAAAATACTTATCTATAAAAAAATTGTGTAGTAGAAGTGTCTTCTCTTGAAATCCCTCCAAAACATAGCATTAATCTGTCTTTCCTCATGGACACCTTTTTCACACATGAAAACTTGGGCTTGCCCTCATATCCTAGTGGGCTCTCAACCAATCATGATGTTATTGACATCCTTCACAAACAAATCCTAGACTTGGAAAAAATCAAAATGAGGTTAATGCTTCCATAGTATTGGGTATTGTTGTGCTATACAATTGTCCCCATTTCAAAAAAATTCATATAAAACATTAATAAGAAATGGGTCCCCTTTAATAAATAAACCAACAAAACATTTGAAAATGAATAGTTTTTTTTGTTTTTAGGATAAGTAAAATAAGAATCACAACTTGAAAATATATTTAACCCATGAAAGTCCCCTTGATAAGGCCCAATCCAATTTAAAATTATAACATAAATCTTATCATAAAGGAATATGTTGCAGCATGCACATCCTTTGTTTCAATGGTAGAATTAAGAGATTCCATTGACTTTCGCTGATGCAATAATGCTATCGGAAATTACATATCGCTACTTATCAAGGAACCATTCTAATTGTTCATATAAAATCCTTCGATGCGATAAGCTGATCACAATTGGCCATCATTGAAAGCACAAAATGCATATCAAATGCCCATTTGAAATCCTCTGATGCAATTTAATTATTGGAAAGTGTGCTTTTCAATAAAGGTGAAATATAATCGTTAATGAATGTTTAGGAGTCTAAATTATAAATCAATTATAAACAAAAAACAAACAATTTATTGATTTATTAAAGTTATCCCACTCACCATTTATCGCGATCGGAACTATACAAACGAAACATTTAAGCATAAAAATTATACCTTCCGATTTACGATATGCGATTATCGCTAATCGCTGATCAGGAAGTTATGGTATTCATTTTAAAGGAATGTTATTAGATTTGCGATGAGACATATCATTACAGCATTTTAGTGTCATGTTGGAAGCTACAAGAAATCACTAAGAGAGTAGTTATGGTTGAGTTCTTCAAGGATTTCATCTGTGGTAGTGTAATATATCAAAATTCGTATCACCCATTACGCTTAATTGCTGTTAATCTTGTATATTGTGTATTAGCTTTCAATAAAGTTTTCCTCTGTTACGTTTTTCTGTTTCATTTTGTAGAGAAAGTTTGAATTCATCAATCCAACAAAAAAGACGAAGAAATCGAAGAAAGTGAAGGTCCCTGTCATAACCAAAGATGAACCTATAAAGAAGGTACTGATAGCTAATAGTACCTACCTCAGTCTTGGCAAGGCTTCATGGGAGAGCATATATAATTCATTGGAAGCCAAGGATCCAGCTGAAATTGAAGAAGAAAGAGGAACAACTAACTCCAGTAATAAAAGAGGAAGTACTCATAAGGATCTAGCCAGCTTCTTCCTCCACAGAATAGTGGCCCATGACAAAGTATTACCCTACAAAAGTTTGGTTAGATGGGTAATTGAGAGTATCAACATAACAGACAAAGCTTTCTTTACTATTGATGGAAGAACTTTCAGGTCATTCAGGGTGGAAGATATCAAAAATATGTACCATTTTCCAAAACCACAGAAGCATTACAACAAGGCATTATCAGAAGCTTTCACCAAGTATAATGATGTGGAGTCCAACCCTATCAAGCAGTGGAGGAATTTTTCAAACAAACATAAGCATGAATCTTCGGGTATGTACTTCTTAGACTCCTTAGCATCTCCTTATTGCTATGTTGGCACCATGATATTTAGACTCTTTGGAGTCTCTGATTCAACTAGGTTTTCTATAGAAATGGTTCCCTTGATGGAAGCATCAATTGACTCTTATATCATGGATTGGGAAACCATTTTATCTAATAAAATGGCCAACCAAATCCTTGATTATAGAAAAAACAGGTTTGTTACTACCCAGATAATTCCCCTATTCTATCTGAGTGCCTACATTATGGATACCATCTGTTTCAATTATGATTAACCCATTTTAGGCTAGAAATGGAATCCACAAGACCCAACTCCCATTCATATCTATCATAAGTATTTGTGGAAGGCCTATTATAGAAGTCATCTTTATAAAATCTTCCATGGTTTTGTCTTACCCGTTCATTATACCATATTCAATAAACCTGCTCCGTGGTTGTCTGATGAAGCCATTGTCGACCTAAAATCAATTGGTACTTGGTTCAGTGAAGAAAAGTTCACCTACATCAGACTTTTTGGAAGCACTACCAATCCACATGTCCTCCCCTTATACATTCCTGATAAGATATTGGCTAGAGAAATAGCTTATCAGATAACAGAAACAGGGATGTCCAGGAACCTTAAGGAGTTCAAAAATAAAATGTGGCCTTCATTCTGCCTCCGATGTGGTACTTACACACTGCATGACTTCAAACATGCAGAGAAAGAAACAGAGAAAATAAAAATGTTAAAGTTAGCAGTCATTCCAAATAGGTAGTATGATCCAAAAGCAGTGGCCTACAGCTTCACCTCTCATTTGAAACTTGTCAAGTTTGAACATGAGAAGGATGATTATGATGATTTGTTCACTTCAGTTGAGTTTTCTTCTCAAGTAAAACATCTAGCAAAAATTAGATTAGGAGTAGAGGGATTAGAGAGATTTATGAAGTTTAGAACACGGAGGTTGCAAACATTACCTCTGGACTTGTTAAATACTACCTCTATGGTGTAACATGAAGGCCATAGTGAAGAAAAGACTACTTAGAAGACTCCTAAAAAGGAGAAGACTCCCTAAAGGGAGAAGAGCCCTAAAAGGGAGAAAAGTCCCAAGGAGGAGCGAACAAATGAAGGAACCAGTGAGCTCCTTGATACCAATGTAAATATTGATTCCATCTTATTCAAGGAATGGGATCAGTTCGATCAAATGATCAAGAACCAGAATGACTCCCAAAAGCTCACTACACCAAAATCGCCGACAACACAAGAGCCTAGAGTTATTAATGTTCTAATTGAATGGGCAATTGGTACACCCAACCTTCAGCAGGATATTGAGATAATTCCTGAAAATCCTATAGAGGAGATTGTACTAAAAATAGAAGAAATACCACCCCTAGATGTATTATACGATCCAAAGCATAGGGTTGTGGTTAAAAGACAAAGGAAAATGAGGAAAATTGATCAAGGACCTCTTTCAACTCCTCATGCCTAAATGATGAATGTGGTATGGAAAGACTCCAAAATTAATCCTTCTTAGGATTTAACCAAATTATCTAGTTATGTATGGGCTTATACAGTGGCAACAATTGACAAAGCCTCAAAATTCAGCCATCTAATAAGCAAAAAGGATCAGAGGATCACACAAATCGAAGGGCAATTGGTGGAAGAACAACAAAGGATTAGTCAGCTTGAACAACAACTAGCAGAGCAGAGCCAATAAAATGAACAACTAAAAGAACAGTTGAATCTAGAGAAGTAGAAGATTGATCAGCAGGATCTCTAGAAACAATAGAAGTTGTCTCAAGAACTAAGCAGCCTTCAAATAACAATTCAGTAGGAAAAGAAGACTAAAGAAGATAAAATTGCACAACTGCAATTACAGATAGAAAAGTTCAATGGTTATCCATAGGTTAGTGAATTTACGAAAGAAGCCTTGGACGTAACCAAAGCCTTATCTCGGTAGATAAACATCCTTCTCCATAATATATCATTGGCTGACCCATTGTGTGATATCTCTACATCGCTGATTGAAGAGGCAATTGACACTAGACTAGAATTTGAAAAATCATATCATAAGATAACAAATTTTCTATGTTGGCAAAATTTAGAAGAAGGCATGGCTTCCAATTTTCTAAAAATACAAGAATTGCACAAGAAAATCTTGTTTTCAGAATGGGAGTCATAGTTAATATAATCTGAAAGAGTGACTTCTAAAGCCAGGGCTACAATGAACGGTATAATTGAGTTAGGAAATGACAGATTATATATGGCTAACTTGATCTCCGATTGCTCTGCAGGAATACTCCTGAAAAAAAATAAATAGAAGAAAAATGGAGACATGATATGGCAAACAGAGAAGAACAAATCAAAAAAGTGCAAAGCTGGACATGGGATGCATTCTCATTTTTCCTAGTCAAGCCCCAAAATCAGTAGATGGCCATGAAATGCCTTTCTGACATAGTCAATCTCATGATTCCTAAACTCTTTGATGCTACGTATACAACCCAACTACATTCCAGGATGAGTCACCCTCCAGAGATTCAGCCAAGGCTCTCAATTTGTCAGTTGCAGTGCAAGATAAGAAATAGATTCAACAAATCAGTTGAAAGGTTATCACGTTGTTGTTTTCATGAATCAAATCCTGGATTTTCATGTATGCAGTTTTAATAGCTCATAGCGATTTTCATTGATAGTTAGTTTTTATTTTTGGATTATTTAAACCCTTTCATATATTTTAACAAAGGGTCCTCAATTTGTATAATATTTGACTTAAGAAGTTGCACTTTTGTACTTCTAAATATTGTTTTATCAATAGTGGATCAAGGTTCTACATTTTTGTGAAAGAAGATTTTTCAAGATCTACATTTTTGTGTTTCTTGGAATTTTTATCAAATAAGAAAGTGGAATCAGAGTGTTATTCACATCAGAAGGATTCAAATGCATGGGGTATTCCTATCACTGTTTTTTGTATTATTTCCTTACGTGAAGAACCATTTCTTTAAAAGTTGATATTGTTGATATGTATGTATGCTTTATTCAAATAATTCTTTATCATATCATTTCTGAATATTTAGAATTATCACCTTTTGAAGATATATGTCAGCGATATATATATTGTTATGAATGAGATATGCTTTTATTATCACTTTGTTTAAATTTTTAAACGAAGTAATATTTATATGAGTGCATATTTCTAGTGATGAATAAGCCATCTATATGATTATTTGTCTATTAGAAATAATCAGAAATCACATTGTTTAATAGGATACCGGGGTTATATAATTACATTTGTATATTTTGAGTTATAAGTTGAAACAACTATCCATCTCCATTATACAAAACAATCATCCATTAAACCATTTGTTAAGGGAAACTGGTCCCATAATATCCAGTCAGAGCCACCACACCAAACGGAAAAGGAGCTACACTCAGGTCCACACTGGGTGGTTATCCCCGATGTTGATGCAACAATTTTATAGGCATCAACATTTTTGGTGCTGGAAGGAGTGCTTGAGCTGTGAATGGCAAGTAAATCCAAATCCATAGGCCATTCTAAGAGTAAAACCGCCTCACCATCTCCTTCGAATTCTAAATCTCATGTATTTAAGTAAGAAGTTGAAAAGGAAAACAAAACACCCACTACTGAAAACTTGACCATACTTGACAATTCTTCCCTTCAACCCCCTAAAGTTCAGTCTTTAATTCATAAACTTCAAGGGTTTTCAAGATCTCAAGAACAGTCTAAGTTATCCCAAGGCATTGTGACTTCGCAATATATCCCTTCTCAGCCTCTTACAACATTGCAGAGTGAAAATCTTAGTATCCCACCAACAGAATTTCCTTTGCCAAGTGAAAAAAGAGTTAGGAAGACACCATTAGAGTTTGATAGTGAGACTCTTTCCTCATGATCATTGCAAAGTTATTCATCCATTCCCCAACTCAACATCATAGTCGAAAAG
Source organism: Pinus tabuliformis (assembly GCA_031772625.1). NCBI lineage: Eukaryota > Viridiplantae > Streptophyta > Pinopsida > Pinales > Pinaceae > Pinus > Pinus tabuliformis. The sequence continues at coordinate 365,690,222 of CM062819.1, forward strand.
GGTACATGTACTCTGACATCGTCTACCCAATCACTTTCAACTACCTCCTCACCATCTTCTGCTGTTAGTTCGACAATGGAACATAATCAACCACAACCAAGGCCATGGAAAAATCCATGAGTAGTCACAATGCCTACACCCTTGAGTCAATTACCAGCCCATCTTGAAAAGTGGTTGCCAAAGTTTAATCCCAACATTGGCATACTAGCAGAAGAACAAATAAACAACTTTATGTTGTCAATAAAATTAATGGGGTAATAGAAGAAGATGATGTTGTTAGGATTTTTCCGTACACCCTACAAGGAGCAGTTGGATCATGGTAGTTTCCATTACCACCAGGATCCATTAATAGTTTTAATGCTTTCCAAGAGCAGTTTTTAACTAAATTCAAAGATGATAGGTCCACAGCAACATTAATTAATGATCTCGCCAATATTAAAACTGAGTCAAAAGAACCCATTAAAGATTTCAACTCACTATTTAATAAACTGTTGAATAAAATTCCTGCAACATCCAAGCCTAGTAAAGAAGTCTGAAGTGAATGGTATATCTCTACTTTACTTTCAAACATAGCCATATTTTTTGATAGGGCTGCCAAGCCTACATTAGCATAAAATATAAAGGAAGTAATCATCCTTCAAAAATATATTATTGCTTTAGAAAAGAAAGTCACTCTTGAAAAAATAAAGTCCAAAAAAGTTACTTTTAAAGATGATTCAAAGAAGAAAGCAGATAAAGACCCATATGATATGGAAGGCTTGCAAAAAGTTTTGAAGACCATGTCGAATGAAATTTTAGAGATAAAAAAATAGGTAGCTAAAACCTCTACTAAAAAACCATTTAGGAACTTCAAAAGAATTGAACCAAAACCATCTAATGCCATATCTAATGTAGAATCAGATCCGGATGACGATGAGGATGAAGACATAGTTTTGTCATCGGAGGAAAGGGAATAAGGTGATATAGTTGAATGTCATGGTATGTGGGACTTCATTTTGCCTAACTTTGATAATGAAAGTGAACAGGAAGCTCTCCCAGTAATTACCAGAAGTAAAAATGTAGTAGATCTTGTTCAAAAAAATTAAAAGAAGAAAAATGCAAGCCCTGTCACTAAAGACAAAGCTCCCATGAAGAAAACTCTAAATGTGCCTACTCAAAATCAACCATCATCTTCCAATCCACCCTCATCATCTAAGACATTAGTAATCTCTGACCCTATGGATTACAACATTGTTGAAGACATGAAGAAGAGTAGAGAAAATATTTCTTTATTTGAGCTTAGCAAGCTCAAACATCAACAGAAATTGTTGCTCAAATAGTTAAATACAATGCCTTCTTCTCCTTTTCCAAATGTTGTATTATCCAAGGAGGCTAAATGATCAGGTAAGCCACCATCAGATAAAGTAGATACTATTGATGTTGTTTTGATCAGAGATAGATCAAATTCTCACACTCCTCCTTTTCTCTTAACCTATGAGATCTACAATAAAAATCTGTATAACTGCCTAATTGTTGTGGGGAAAAGTATCCGATGCGGATGACCCTATCCCTACTCTAAAGGTGATAGTCTTTAGCAACAACTGAAAGTAAAGTTTTGATGATTCCCTTTATGAAAGTACAGAGAGAATGGAGAAAGATTAACCAACCTGGTGTCTTTCACTTAGTCGATCCTTGTCCTCTCTCTTTGTCTCTTGTTCCCAGCTCCTTGCTCTCTTTGCCGGTCCAGCCACACACAGATCCTGCACAAACAAGAGAGCAAACTACAAGATACATGTACTCATAACTGAAGCATGGATTAGGATGAATCAAATATACATGTAAATACAATACATCAATGCAATACAAGTATATAGGAGAACATGCAAAACTTTATTGATAGAAGTAACAGGGTTCTGAGAAGGTTACAACCAATAATGGCTCCAATCCAGCAGCATCTCCCCAGCAGCAAGAACTCTCCTCTTCACCTCTAGTAAAACAATCACCCAATAGCTCTAACTGTAAACCAACAGCACCTCCTTGCTTTACACAAAATTCCAGCCTCCTTAGACCTCATAGAAGAGCTCTATATATAGGAGAGAAGAAGAGAGGATGAGTCAGCTTGAGGCTGGCATAGAGCTGACTAGTGTCCTCTCCCTCTTCAGTTAATCTTCAGTTCTTAAGTCCACTTGGAGATCCTTGCTTACACATGGTGATCAAGTACCTCTTACTCATCACAGGGCGAATCTCATGAACCAAGTGTCAGTTTGGAAGCTTCCTGGGCAGTTGACACCTTGCAGAATGACTGTGCCACTTGGCCAATCTCGCCCAGCGCAGGTAGCCTTCATTAGATTTGACTTCCAGCGCAGGTACAAAGAGGAGCAGTTGCATTCCAGCGCAGATGCTCAGTGGAGCAGCTGACATGATCCAAAATTAGCCTGTTTTGAAGTGTTTTCAGGTGGAGAACTGATTGGAAGTGTTGTTGTTTGATGACCTTGTTCTTTTAGGGGTAAGAACAACATGTTTAGGGACTGAGGATCCTTGTAATTATTGACATTTCATGCTCCATGTCACGAGGCACAAAAATGTCTATAACAGTTGCCCCCTAAAGTATGAGGCCGTTTATCGGGTGAAATGCTTTATCTAGAGGGTCCGAAGTTCATTCCAGTGCTGAGGATGCGCCCTGTAATACAATACAATACAATACATTATTTTTCATTCTATTTTCATGATCTAGCTGAGGCGGGCATTCCCATGCTCAGCTTTTATAAATACATTTTGGTACATATGACAGACGATCGTCTGAAGGTAGACTGATAATTTTCTGCTGAAATTATCATCCTTTGAAATAGGATGATCATCTGTTGCAATGATGTACATGACAAATGCTTTTATATTTGCTGAATATATATCGCAGCCCGGATGGATGAAACTAGATCCGGGGTCTTCAAACTCGTTTGATCTTCACTCTAAGTACAAGTCGATCCATGTGAGAATTGCGCTGAAGTCGAACATGGAAAGACATCGCTTGATTACCGGTCAATAATGAAAACCGTTAACAAGCGCGAGAGGAATCACCAATAATGACGATGACCCTCAAGGTACTGCAGTACAATTCACGTGGCGTGAATAAAGGACTTGGCGTCGAACGCCACGCAAAATCTTCTGGTTGAAGGTCATTGATGTATACCTGTCGCCGGAAGTGAGAAACTTGCCATTGAGGCATGCAAGCTTCAAAGTACTGATGGGGGTGTTCCTAGATCAACTTCTTGGATAATGAGCTGAAGTCGACAAGAAGCGATCCATCAAAGGAGGGCCTTAATGAATCCCACATCAATGACACGGAACGGAGCTAATGACTTTAGTGGAGGTGAAAACAAACTGTGACATATGATTCAGGGTGGCGATCATGAATGGATGAAGGATAATGTATGGCAGTGGATGGGACACGGTTGACACTTTCAGAATGACCCCTCTTGAACATATAACGACACTGATGCGATGGATTGGTAGCATTACCCCAAATGTGGATGGTTTGGCGAGGACCATGGTGATGAGACCGGTGAATGAGACAACCCAACCCGATGTGGTACGGAGGAAAAGTGTCATGTCCAAGAGTGACTTGCTACCATTAAACTTTGATGTTCTCCCAATTTTTCCCCAGTCATTTCTGACCAGTACCTCTTTATTTTTGTCAAGCTTGAGGAGGATAACATATGCTTGTTCTATAACCTGCCCTTCGGGCAAGCCCATCGCTATGATTTAACGAGTCTAGCGATAGGGAAACTCGTTCTCGTCTAAAGACAAGTTTGTCGCTATTTAATCATTTTAACGAGTCTAACGACAAGGAAAACTCGGTCCTTTTCATTTTTAGAGAGTCTGAAAAGGTACAGAAAGTCCGAAAAAGTATAAAACAATACAGAAGGGATGGCTGTTCGGTACTTTTACGAGCCGAACAAGACAAGCGCTCGATTTTTTTGTGCAATAATCCCTCAGGTCCAAAAAGATTAAAATCTAGAGGAGGGATAGCTTTCGGTCGTTTAACGAGCTAGAAGGCCAAAAAACTCGGCAAACTTTTCATATTTTACGAGTCAGTGAAAAGAGCTGAAAGAAGACTCGTCTTTTGAGGAACGAGTGATAAACAGGGATAGCATCAGATTCCAGGTACAGGTTGGAATTTTCCAATCACGGCAGTGTTACGAGGATGGCTAGGTGGAATCACTCTTCGCAGCTGTTTCTCAAAAGAGGTAAACACACAAATGGAAGTGAATAATCGGCCAAATGAACGGTGGAGGTGATGGATGACAACACGATCAAGGTTCTTATGGCTAATGAATTTACGATCTCAAAAGGTTATTTACCGGTTCATTTTTTCCATGAGCTTGAACTCTGGGGGGAACTTTTGCTCACACTTTTCTATTTTTTAACGAGCATAGATTCAGTCGTAAAACTGCTCGAATTTTGCGTTTATTTTTTAACGAGCATGAACTATATGCTAAAACTGCTCGATATACCAGTCATAAAAAGAACGCCTCCCGTAAGGACCAATTTTTATAGAGCTTATGCCTTACCACAGCTATGCTCACTTTGGCAAATTTTACTTCTGCCCCACAGGCTTCTTTCATGCAAGTTTGGAAACGGCTAATCTTAAAACCAGATAAATAACCGCCCCTAGCTCGCACTCCAGAAGGTTTGCATGCCCCCAGGTATAGGATAGAATTTCGAGGCTGCCCCTCCTCTCCCCTACCTCTGCTTTTCTTTGGGTGTTCACAGTTACTTGTCATCTTGCCAATCTAATGCTAACGATACTTGTCTTCTCGTTATTCTAAGGGGTCTTGCCCACTTTTAATAAACAGCTATTTGTGACAATAGAAGAACACCACTCAAAGATAAAACATTGGTATTATTGAGGGAGGCTTGCCTCTTTCTTATTATTCCAAAGACGGTTCGATTTGCTGCCGCAAATCAATCTCTTTCTTCGGCGGTGTCTATCATTGGGTTGTCCAAAGATGGTTACCCTCTGTCACAACAATACGGTCTCCTTCTTCGTAGACTGCCCCTGCTTATCCTTCAAAACATATGTTTCGATGGGCGAGGCTTGAACTCAAAGATGGTTACTACTTGTTGCAATAAGGGAATTCCTACTTGGGCATTGCCCACTTTTTAGACAAAGGTGAATGACTCTTTGGTCAAACACATAACTTTAACAAAATATTATTATTCTAGAACAACCCCACTTCCTTCGGACGGGGTACAGACTAGTCATATTCTTCTGCGGAAATTCTTTCTTATACCCGGGGTTTCTTCTGCCCGAAGCAGACCAGGGTGCATGCCCCCTGGGTCCTAGTCTTTCTTTCTGAATCACTCGCGCTCATCGGGAAGGAGGACCGGGGGTGGAGGCGAATCTTGAGTGAACAGACCATTTAGGAATGGTATTTGACTATTTGCGATGCGAGATCCCGGAAACGAAAGTTGGTCTACGAGCTTGACCACCCTTCCTTCGTGTGGAAAACACATTACTCTAAAGAGTGAGGAGACTATCGCTCCCATGCAATAAATATAGTCGCGTCCAAGGAGTATATTATAATCCAAGGGTCCTTGAACTACCAACACGTTCATCTTGACGGTCTTCCCTTTCAATGTAACAGGTACATCGGGGAGGATCCCTAATGGTCGACTGGTTCCCTTATCAAAACCTGAGAGATTTCTCAACTCAGGTAAAAGCGCTGGGGAACCCAGTGCTTTCCAAGCAACAGAGGAAAGGATACTCACAGACGCCCCTTCATCAATGATAGTACCAGCCATAATCATTCTATAGATCTGGACAATGATTCTGAATGGTATGCTGGCTGGTAACCGGGGTCTGCCTAGTTGATTCCAATCAAAGGATACAACCAGGTTGCTTGGTGGTGGGACCGAATATACGGCCGGATATGACTCTGATGATGTTCCTTCCTGCGATAAAGGAATGGGCGCATTGCCCTGATGCTCATCGGAGTCGATGCTGATGAAAAGAACCTGGATGGTGTCATCTTTATTCTCTTCAGTGAGGGTGTCGCATGAAGACGACTCTTCGGCGACGGTGTCATTTGAAGACGGGTCTTCAATGACGGAGTCATTGGACGATAGAACCTCTGAAGGAAGAACCGGGTCAACTGCCGTTTCAACCTTTAGACTTTCGTCTGGTCTGGATTCAGTAGGTTCATTCTCAATGACCGACACTTCAGCTGACCACTTGAGCGGGCCAGCTGGATTTTCAACTATCAAGGGATTAGGCACGAGTTTTTGGTATCCAGGAGGAAGTCGTAACGGTGATACCGGACGATCTTCCAAAACTCTCTTTGCCTCATCTAAGAATGGACATTTGTGGATGGCATGATTGCCTTCACACAATAGACAGGGTGATCTTGGTCCCCTTCTTCGTCCTTCACTCTCGTTAGTTGACGGATTGCAATCAACATGACAACCAGAGGTTGATGCTACCGGATTGTGCAACCTTGGGGACCAGTCCCTTAGTATCCGGGGAATACAAGGACAATCACGATGGAAGTGGGTCCCTTTGCAAATGACACATGGCGATTTAGGCCCGGTCGGTGCAGTGTGTGGGTTTTTGTCAGCTTTCTTCTGCTTGCCCCCAGTCGCCTTCGCTAGAGGCTCCTTCTGCTTCTTTTCGCTTTTCTTCTTTTCCTTCTTCTCCTTGGGAGGCTGACTTTTGCCGGCTCTACCTTGTGAAGATGAAGGGTCAGAGGAAGTATCATAAGAAGTGGAAGGCTGGTGGGTAGTTCTAGATTGTTCTGACTGTTGATTCGACTGCTCAGGATTAGTGGCGATCTGGACTACATTAGTTGAAAAGAGCCATACAGGGAGGCCGATTGTCAATCCTGGAAGTGACAATGTAGCCATATGAGGCGCACCAACATCTCCCCAAGAGGAGAAGGGATTTGGACTTCCGCCAAGGTTACTTCCTTGGTTGGTGGGCTCCATACTTTTCAACTGAAAGATCAACGTGGGAATAACAGGTGATTATGTTCCGCTTAAAATAAATTTTATTAACGACGCTTTTAGACACAAACTTGCTTTTTCATGTTTTAAGAGTCGAGAAAAAGATAAAGATGACTCTAGTCGCCTTTGATGTATTAACGAGCCCGAAGTGACAAATGCTCGGTTGGACTTTTTCAGTTATAGAGTTTGAAAAAGGCCAAAAGAAACTGCTCTGGAGATCTAGGCAGAGGGTGTGCCAAACCTTTCGCGAAACCACAGAATACGTTTTACGGTACGGGTGGTCGATCTTCGTGAATGCTGTGTTCACTGCATCGTGATCAGTAGGGCGGCCGACACGGTTTCCTAAGGATAAAGGATAAAAGCCTATAGGGGTCTCCCAATATACGCGACGGTACGCGGGAGCTCAAGTCCGTGTTAGTGCCACCGACTCTCAGGAGGAATCACCCACCTTCGTAGAGATCGACAGTCACTATGTTTAACGATGCCGGAACACGTCTCTACCTAGACCTCTAGATGTTTGCGTTAAATTCCAAAGCGTTGTTATGTAAATTGAGTTTATTTTAATGTTGATCTTTCTTAACAGTTTGCCTTTCAGGTTCGCCACGAGATGTATATATACAACTTCCTATATGCAATCTAAGAATGAGAAGCAAATCTTTTCAATCTTTCAACTTTGAAAACCTTAATCTACTTGAGGGAAAAGAAAGACACAACTTTTTCCACAGATCAAAGAACACACACTAAAATGCACATCTTCCTAAATCGTCAAGCATACAGTCAAATGCAAAATGCACAATGCATGTATTTCTTTTCGTTATCCTTAATGTTGATGCTAGACAGAAAGGAAACTGTTGTATAATTTTGAATCTAATTTCAAGAAGAAATAAACAAGCTTGTCCACAATCAAAAAGACACCTTATGATAGACTTGTTTAAAACACAGGAAATGTATAGATTCAAACCATGAAATGAAAAGCAAACAAACTCAAACAGCCATGAACAGTAATAAAACTAGCTCATAAGATCACAAAGACACTTTTACAGTTCAGGATCTAAGAGGTCACAGCTATACTGGTTTGCTTTTCACAATGGGAAACTGTAACTGAAGCAAGAAATACTGAAAGAACAATCACAGTTTCATCACACAACTGAGGTGGAATAATGTCAAGGAAAGTTGGTTTACAGCAAGTACAATGACAAGCAATCAGCAGCAAAATAACAGTGAAAACAGTGCTCAGACACAGTGGGAAACCTCAGGAAGACAATGGCTAACTGGACCAGCGCAGGTTCTAGTCTGCCAGTTTGACTCTCAGCGCAGTTCCCGAAGGGAGTACCTGCGCTGTAATGCAGACTGCCTGTGGACAGCCTGCACTGACTCACGAGAGTTTCGTCTACAAAGAATTCCGGGTCATAAAAAGCTCAAAAATGCACTGTTTTTGCTGAAATAAAAAGCTATAGGTCAAGTACAGGCTAAGGGATGATCAAGAGGATGAAGATCTATCACAAAGAGTAAAGAGTCTTTTGTAGATAGGCTCTTCAAATCTTGAATTTGCTCAACAAATGAGCAAGAGTAGCAGTCCCTCTACTTCGCTTTTGATATAGTCAAAAGCTTTTCGATTTGGTACTCTTTTCTTCAAGAAATGAATAGCAAAATACTACAAACACCAACAAGATACTAGGCTCCCCAGCGGAGTCGCCAGTTTGTTGTGGGGAAAAGTATCCGATGCGGATGACCCTATCCCTACTCTAAAGGTGATAGTCTTTAGCAACAACTGAAAGTAAAGTTTTGATGATTCCCTTTATGAAAGTACAGAGAGAATGGAGAAAGATTAACCAACCTGGTGTCTTTCACTTAGTCGATCCTTGTCCTCTCTCTTTGTCTCTTGTTCCCAGCTCCTTGCTCTCTTTGCCGGTCCAGCCACACACAGATCCTGCACAAACAAGAGAGCAAACTACAAGATACATGTACTCATAACTGAAGCATGGATTAGGATGAATCAAATATACATGTAAATACAATACATCAATGCAATACAAGTATATAGGAGAACATGAAAAACTTTATTGATAGAAGTAACAGGGTTCTGAGAAGGTTACAACCAATAATGGCTCCAATCCAGCAGCACCTCCCCAGCAGCAAGAACTCTCCTCTTCACCTCTAGTAAAACAATCACCCAATAGCTCTAACTGTAAACCAACAGCACCTCCTTGCTTTACACAAAATTCCAGCCTCCTTAGACCTCATAGAAGAGCTCTATATATAGGAGAGAAGAAGAGAGGATGAGTCAGCTTGAGGCTGGCATAGAGCTGACTAGTGTCCTCTCCCTCTTCAGTTAATCTTCAGTTCTTAAGTCCACTTGGAGATCCTTGCTTACACATGATGATCAAGTACCTCTTACTCATCACAGGGCGAATCTCATGAACCAAGTGTCAGTTTGGAAGCTTCCTGGGCAGTTGACACCTTGCAGAATGACTGTGCCACTTGGCCAATCTCGCCCAGCGCAGGTAGCCTTCATTAGATTTGACTTCCAGCGCAGGTACAAGGAGGAGCAGTTGCATTCCAGCGCAGATGCTCAGTGGAGCAGCTGACATGATCCAAAATTAGCCTGTTTTGAAGTGTTTTCAGGTGGAGAACTGATTGGAAGTGCTGTTGTTCGATGACCTTGTTCTTTTAGGGGTAAGAACAACATGTTTAGGGACTGAGGATCCCTGTAATTATTGACATTTCATGCTCCATGTCACGAGGCACAAAAATGTCTATAACACTAATAGATTCAGGGGCTTCATCAAACATAATGCCAACCTCAGTTTGATCAAAATTAAACATTGAGCCCTAGAAATCTGCAATCCATATTGCTCAGTTAGATCGAACTAAGGTTCAAATTTTAGGAGAAATTAATTCAGTCACCATTAGTTTATCAATTGATCCCAGAGTAGTTTAGAGAATTGATATATTGATTGCTGACATCCCTGAGTATTATGGTTTAATTCTACATAGGGATTGGTCTGAGAAACTCCGTAGTTACATTTCTATTGATTGGTCTCACATGTGGCTTCCCTATAGAGGGAAACCAAATCAAATTAAAATCAATCGGGAGAACCACATGAACCATACTGTAATGTAGTTTGAACAGGAAATGCTATTAGGATATTCCGACACATAGGAAATAGTTAAGTACAACTTGGTCTAGTGTAGAGTTAGGTATAGAGTTAGGTAAAATGTGTTTCTTTACCGTTGTACATTTTGTAACTTACAATCCGACGGTCACGATATGTAGTGATCCGACGGTTCATTCTCTCCTCGGTATTACCGACACTTGATCCGTGGCTTGACACCCGATTGGTCCATGAATTCTATTTAAAGCGCATGGAGGGTCATTTGTAGGGTAATCCGTGCATGAGAGAAGCTTATGTAAATTTTCATTCTTTGATTAATAAATTGCCTGAAGTGGCCGCGTTGGCTCAGGCTGTGGACTGTTTCCCTCTTTGAGGGTTTTAACCACGTTAAAAATACTGGTGTATTGATCTGTGCTCTGGTTGTGAGCAGTGTCCTTTTGGTGTTCTTTCTGAGGAACTTACCCTGTAAATTCCTACATGTTATCGGAGCTATTTGAGGGCCACGTCCGTTGGTGATCCAAATCTGAAGCTGGTAGAACTGCATCCGACTGCTGTTTCCTAGATCTGCTGTTTCTGACTGCTTTCGAGCCGAGAGGACTGCTCTGTTGTGTTCAGAGCATCTGTTCCAGTGAGGAACCCCTTTCGTTTCACGCGAAAAGGTTTCTGGTAGCCCTAGCTGCGTCTCTTTTAAGATCTGGAGGTATACCGTGTTTATTTGCAGTTTACTGTTATTTTCTCTCTGCTTATTTCAGTTTCGGTTTATTTAGCTTTTTTTTAACCGGATCTATACCTTTCATTTTTGCGTATGCTCTTTGCCCTGCGACTCTGTGCGATCTGGGCAAATCAGAAACAGAAAGGAAGGATTTTTCTCATGCGTATGCTCTTTTCCCTGCACCTTAGTGTGATCTCGGAAAATCAGAAACATTGAGAAAAATATTTAGTTTTTCGGCTAAAGCTAACTTTGAGCCGCAAGGTTCAATTTTTGAAAATATTTAGTTTTTTGGGTAAAGCTAACTTCGAGCTGCAAGGTTCGTTTTCTTTGCATGTCCGTGTTGGGTTTTGTGTTTTGTGTTTTGTAGGGAAAAAGAGCTTTCTCAAGGCAAGCACGCAACCCAAGGCCCCCCCCCCCCCTCTCTCTATCTCTCTCTCTAATTTTTTGTATAGATCAATTGGTTCAAAGCTATTTTAAGAGAGTAGAGGTCTTGGGTTCAAGTCTCCATTTTGTGGGGGCGGACTTTTTCATTTCCGCACATTCCCACACTTTGCCGGCAACTTCAACAACGTTTTTTCAGAAAGCCATAACTTCTTCATCCGGAAGCCTTTTTCAGAGCCGTTTTTTTTAAACCAGCCTAATTTTTCGAGATCTATCCATTGGAACACTTACTTTTAGCATCTTCAGCTTCAGTTTCTGTTGAAATGGAAAGTCAATACCAAGTTACCCTTGACAGCACCAACTACTTCCAATGGTTGTCCTACATGGAGGATTTACTTAGAAGTAAAGGTCTCTACCGAATAGCCACAGGCCAAGAAAAGAAACTGAAAGATGAAGACAAGGCTGCTAAATTGGAAAATAGACAAGATCAAGCACGTGGTTTGATAGGGATGTCTATTTCTCCTGATCTTAGATTCCATATTGCAGAACTTGAAACTCCTCATGAAGCAATGGAACAAATCAATAAAGTTTTTGGGATTAAAAATGAAATTAGAGCCCATCAACTTGAAAGTGAGTTGCTTACATTGGACCCTAATAATTTTTCTTGCATTGAATATTTCTTGTCTAAGTTCAAGACCCTTAGATATCTTTTGGAAGGTGTTAAGGTTAAGAAAGAAGATAGTAACCTTATTTATTCCATCCTTACTAAGTTGGGACCAGCCTACTCTGTATTTGTTTCCACCTTCCATTCTATAAGAGAAGCCTTCATTTCTCAAGGAAAAGACTACAAGCCCCCTTCCTTTGACTCTTTTTGTGATTCTTTAATAAGAGAACAAGAAAAACTCTTACACCTTGGTCTTCTTAATCTTGAAAACTCTTCCAAGAAAGCGTTAGCTGCCCAGCAGCAACCAAATTCAAAGAATCCTAAGAAGTCATATCCTAAAAAGAATGGTCCTAAACCAAACAGGGGTCCTAAGCAATTTCAGCCCCAAAATGAAAAATCATTTCAGCAAAATGATAAGACCAATAAAAACAAATGGAAGAAGACTGATAGACATTGCAATTTTTGTAATCAAGATGGCCACTTAGAATCAAAATGCTTTAAAAAGATGGAAGCCTTGGAAGCAGCAATGAAGAAGCATAACATTGATTTGGGGAAATCTTCAACTTCAACTTCATCTTCAGGAATGGCACTTTCTGCATGTCATTGTCAATCATCTCGGTCTGGTTATGCATTAAATGTATCTTCTTCTTCTCATTCTCATGAGTGGCTCATTGATTCTGGAGCTTCTTATCACATGGCCAAAAACAAAGCCATGTTTTCTTCTTTAAATGATTGTAACACCAAAAATATATATGTTGGTGATGATAGATCTCTTAATGTTGTAGGGACTGGAACTGTTCATCTAGACAATGGTCAGTTTAATGATGTATTATGTGTGCCAACCTTATCCTGCAACCTTCTATCTGTATATTAGATAACTCATTCAGGTGAAGGTAAAATCGTTGAATTTTCACCTCATGATGTTGTAATCAAGGACTTAAAAGATCCTAAATAGATTTTGGCTACTGGCATTGCTGATGATTCTACAAGGTTGTATAAGTTTCACAACTTTGGGTCATCAAATCTTCCCTCAGTATTTGTTGCTCATAACGATGAAGTGAGCAAACTTTGGCATGAGCGATTTGGTCACTTAAACTATCGCTCCCTTCAGCATCTATGTAAAGAAAATATGGTGACAGGTCTTCCTATGGTATCTTGCAGAGATGGTGTTTGTTCCAGATGCGTACTCGGAAAACATCATCGGGACAGTTTTTAAAAACGTGCCTCTTGGCACGCCTCATCCCCTTTACAGCTTGTGCATAGTGATTTATGTGGTTCACTTCTAGTTGTGTCATTCTCTGGTTGCAAGTATTTCTTAACTTTCATTGATGATTTCTCTAGACGCACTTGGGTATACTTCTTAAAACTCAAGAGTGAAGTATTTAACACTTTTTTGGCCTTCAAGGCCTTTGTTGAAAAACAATCTGGACATCAAATTCTTAAGTTAAGATCTGATAATGGTGGAGAATATGTTAAAAACACATTCATCAACTATTGCACTGAGAATGGAATTCAAATGCAACATATTGTTCCATATACTCCACAACAAAATGGTGTAGCTGAAAGGAAGAATCGCACCTTAATGGAAATGGCTAATTGTATGCTACAATCTAAAGGACTTGGTCTTAGTTTTTGGGCAGAAGCAATTAACTGTGAAAATTACATAATAAATCGCACTCCTACTAAGGCTTTAAAGAATATCACTCCAGAAGAAGCATGGAGCTCAATCAAACCAGATGTAAGTCACTTTCGTGTTTTTGGAAGTGAAGCGTGGACCCATATTCCAGATGAAAAGCATAAAGCTTTAGAACCTAAGAGTGAAAAATGTACTTTTGTTGGATATTCTGAAGATGTGAAAGGCTATAGACTTATTCCATTTAAGTCCAAAAATGTTATCATTAGAAGAGATGTAAAATTTGATGAAAATATATCGGCCTGCGAGCCTAGTCCGGCGGATGTGCCACCTCTCCCTATCTCTTCTACCTTTGAAAACATTTCTTCTTCAGATGATGAATGTGAGGATGAAAATCCTCCCCCACCGTCTCAGGATCCTCCTTCAGCTCCTGAGCTTCCAAAATGGGTTCGTGCTACTCGAGATGCAGCAGGTGATCTTGCCGGTGATCCTACAGATCAGCGACGCACACGTTCTTAGTTCGAGAGAGCCTCTTCTTTACTGGCTCAAGCTCCAGTAAACTATGATCCTGACACCTTTGCAGAAGCTTCAGGCCATCCAGGTTGGGAAGCAGCTATGAATGAAGAATATCATTCATTATTGGCAAATGATACATGGGATCTTGTTCCTTTACCAAAGGGACGAAAACTTGTTCGATGCAAATGGGTTTACAGAACCAAGTATGGACCAGATGGGAAAATTGATAAACATAAAGCTCGTCTTGTTGCTAAGGGATTTTCACAGGTTGAAGGCATTGACTACACCGAAACCTTCTCCCCTATTGCCAAAATGAACTCTATCCGCCTTGTTCTTTCCCTTGTTGCCTCTTTCAAATGGGAAGTCCATCAGATGGATGTTAAATCTGCCTTCTTGCATGGGGACTTGCATGAAGAAATCTATATGGAACAACCCATTGGCTTCATACAAACAGACTCCAGCCTTGTTTGTCGACTTAAGAAATCCCTTTATGGTCTCAAGCAAGCTCCTCGGGCTTGGTATGCAAAAATGGATAGCTTTCTTTTAGAATCTGGCTTTTCTAGGTGTCATTCTGAAAATACTGTCTACACCAAGAAAGTGGGCAACTCTCTTATCATCCTTGTTCTTTATGTTGATGATCTTATCCTTACTGGTAGTGATCCCAACCTTATAAACCATGTGAAGTCTAGCCTCAAAAGGAAATTTGAAATGACAGACTTAGGACACTTACACTATTTTCTCTGCCTTCAAGTCTTCCAATCCAAGGAGGGTATTTCCCTTTCCCAGTCCAAGTATGCTTGTGATATTCTACGTCATTTTCACATGGAAGACTGTAAGCCAGCCCCTTCTCCCTTTCAGTCTGGAGTCAAACTTTCAGTCACTTGTACTTCTCCTAAAGTTGATGCTACCTTATACCATCAACTTGTAGGAAAACTCTTGTATTTAACCCATACTCGTCCTGACCTTTCCTTTGTTGTTGGCCTTGTTGCTCGGTTTATGCAAAACCCACGTGAAAGTCATTGGAAAGCAGCTAAAAGAATACTTCGTTATGTTCGAGGTACAGTTCAGTTTGGGATTCATTATAGTGCCGAAGCAGCTCCTCTATTGGTTGGTTTCACTGATTCTGATTGGGCTGGTGACCCTGATGATCGGATGTCTACTGTCGGTTATGTCTTCACTCTTGGTTCAGGACCTATTACATGGGCTTGCAAGAAACAGGGTGCCATTTCTCTTTCATCAGCAGAAGCAGAGTATCGTGGTGCCGTAGAAGCTAGTAAGGAAACCTTGTGGCTTCGTCAGATCCTATCAGAGTTTGGCTTTCAGCAGCAGCATCCGACTACACTTTGGTGTGATAATCAAAGTGCCATTCAGCTATGCAAAGATCTAGTCCAACATCAGCGCAGCAAACACATTGAACTGCACATGCACTTCATAAGAAAGCTCATTCACGACCATGTTCTTGAAGTGCAATATTGTTCAACAGATGATCAAGTTCCAGACATCTTCACAAAGGTTCTCACAGAGGCGAAGTTCACTAAACTTCGATTTATGGTTGGAGTTCAGGAAGTTGTCACTAAGGGGTGATAGGCTCTAGTGCCTCCTTCCTTCTCCTATTGTGTCATATTTGTAAATCCTTCAATCCTATCCCAAGTTGTTCTTAAGGGGGGATGTTAGGATATTCCGACACATAGGAAATAGTTAAGTACAACTTGGTCTAGTGTAGAGTTAGGTATAGAGTTAGGTAAAGTGTGTTTCTTTACCGTTGTACATTTTGTAACTTACAATCCGACGGTCACGATATGTACTGATCCGACGGTTCATTCTCTCCTCGGTATTACCGACACTTGATCCGTGGCTTGACACCCGATTGGTCCATGAATTCTATTTAAAGCGCATGGAGGGTCATTTGTAGGGTAATCCGTGCATGAGAGAAGCTTATGTAAATTTTCATTCTTTGATTAATAAATTGCCTGAAGTGGCCGCGTTGGCTCAGGCCGTGGACTGTTTCCCTCTTTGAGGGTTTTAACCACGTTAAAAATACTGGTGTATTGATCTGTGATCTGGTTGTGAGCAGTGTCCTTTTGGTGTTCTTTCTGAGGAACTTACCCTGTAAATTCCTACATGTTATCGGAGCTATTTGAGGGCCACGTCCATTGGTGATCCAAATCTGAAGCCGGTAGAACTGCATCGGACTGCTGTTTCCTAGATCTACTGTTTCTGACTGCTTTCGGGCCGAGAGGACTGCTCTGTTGTGCTCAGAGCATCTGTTCCAGTGAGGAACCCCTTTCGTTTCATGCGAAAAGGTTTCTGGTAGCCCTAGCTGCGTCTTTTTTAAGATCTGGAGGTATACCGTGTTTATTTGCAGTTTACTGTTATTTTCTCTCTGCTTATTTCAGTTTCGGTTTATTTAGCTTTTTTTTAACCGGATCTATACCTTTCATTTTTGCGTATGCTCTTTGCCCTGCGACTCTGTGCGATCTGGGCAAATTAGAAACAGAAAGGAAGGATTTTTCTCATGCGTATGCTCTTTTCCCTGCACCTTAGTGTGAGCTCGGAAAATCAGAAACATTGAGAAAAATATTTAGTTTTTCGGCTAAAGCTAACTTTGAGCCGCAAGGTTCAATTTTTGAAAATATTTAGTTTTTTGGGTGAAGCTAACTTCGAGCTGCAAGGTTCGTTTTCTTTGCATGTCCGTGTTGGGTTTTGTGTTTTGTGTTTTGTAGGGAAAAAGAGCTTTCTCAAGGCAAGCACGCAACCCAAGCCCCCCCCCCCCCCCCCTCTCTCTATCTCTCTCTCTAATTTTTTGTATAGATCAATTGGTTCAAAGCTATTTTAAGAGAGTAGAGGTCTTGGGTTCAAGTCTCCATTTTGTGGGGGCGGACTTTTTCATTTCCGCACATTCCCACACTTTGCCGGCAACTTCAACAACTTTTTTTCAAAAAGCCATAACTTCTTCATCCGGAAGCCTTTTTCAGAGCCATTTTTTTTAAACCAGCCTAATTTTTCGAGATCTATCCATTGGAACACTTACTTTTAGCATCTTAAGCTTCAGTTTCTGTTGAAATGGAAAGTCAATACCAAGTTACCCTTGACAGCACCAACTACTTCCAATGGTTGTCCTACATGGAGGATTTACTTAGAAGTAAAGGTCTCTACCGAATAGCCACAGGCCAAGAAAAGAAACTGAAAGATGAAGACAAGGCTGCTAAATGGGAAAATAGACAAGATCAAGCACGTGGTTTGATAGGGATGTCTATTTCTCCTGATCTTAGATTCCATATTGCAGAACTTGAAACTCCTCATGAAGCAATGGAACAAATCAATAAAGTTTTTGGGATTAAAAATGAAATTAGAGCCCATCAACTTGAAAATGAGTTGCTTACATTGGACCCTAATAATTTTTCTTGCATTGAATATTTCTTGTCTAAGTTCAAGACCCTTAGATATCTTTTGGAAGGTGTTAAGGTTAAGAAAGAAGATAGTAACCTTATTTATTCCATCCTTACTAAGTTGGGACCAGCCTACTCTGTATTTGTTTCCACCTTCCATTCTACAAGAGAAGCCTTCATTTCTCAAGGAAAAGACTACAAGCCCCCTTCCTTTGACTCTTTTTGTGATTCTTTAATAAGAGAACAAGAAAAACTCTTACACCTTGGTCTTCTTAATCTTGAAAACTCTTCCAAGAAAGCGTTAGCTGCCCAGCAGCAACCAAATTCAAAGAATCCTAAGAAGTCATATCCTAAAAAGAATGGTCCTAAACCAAACAGGGGTCCTAAGCAATTTCAGCCCCAAAATGAAAAATCATTTCAGCAAAATGATAAGACCAATAAAAACAAATGGAAGAAGATTGATAGACATTGCAATTTTTGTAATCAAGATGGCCACTTAGAATCAAAATGCTTTAAAAAGATGGAAGCCTTGGAAGCAGCAATGAAGAAGCATAACATTCATTTGGGGAAATCTTCAACTTCAACTTCATCTTCAGGAATGGCACTTTCTGCATGTCATTGTCAATCATCTCGGTCTGGTTATGCATTAAATGTATCTTCTTCTTCTCATTCTCATGAGTGGCTCATTGATTCTGGAGCTTCTTATCACATGGCCAAAAACAAAGCCATGTTTTCTTCTTTAAATGATTGTAACACCAAAAATATATATGTTGGTGATGATAGATCTCTTAATGTTGTAGGGACTGGAACTGTTCATCTAGACAATGATCAGTTTAATGATGTATTATGTGTGCCAACCTTATCCTGCAACCTTCTATCTGTATATCAGATAACTCATTCAGGTGAAGGTAAAATCGTTGAATTTTCACCTCATGATGTTGTAATCAAGGACTTAAAAGATCCTAAACAGATTTTGGCTACTGGCATTGCTGATGATTCTACAAGGTTGTATAAGTTTCACAACTTTGGGTCATCAAATCTTCCCTCAGTATTTGTTGCTCATAACGATGAAGTGAGCAAACTTTGGCATGAGTGATTTGGTCACTTAAACTATCGCTCCGTTCAGCATCTATGTAAAGAAAATATGGTGACAGGTCTTCCTATGGTATCTTGCAGAGATGGTGTTTGTTCCAGATGCGTACTCGGAAAACATCATCGGGACAGTTTTGAAAAACGTGCCTCTTGGCACGCCTCAGCCCCTTTACAGCTTGTCCATAGTGATTTATGTGGTCCACTTCTAGTTGTGTCATTCTCTGGTTGCAAGTATTTCTTAACTTTCATTGATGATTTCTCCAGACGCACTTGGGTATACTTCTTAAAACTCAAGAGTGAAGTATTTAACACTTTTTTGGCCTTCAAGGCCTTTGTTGAAAAACAATCTGGACATCAAATTCTTAAGTTAAGATCTGATAATGGCGGAGAATATGTTAAAAACACATTCATCAACTATTGCACTGAGAATGGAATTCAAATGCAACATACTGTTCCATATACTCCACAACAAAATGGTGTAGCTGAAAGGAAGAATCGCACCTTAATGGAAATGGCTAATTGTATGCTACAATCTAAAGGACTTGGTCTTAGTTTTTGGACAGAAGCAATTAACTGTGAAAATTACATAATAAATCGCACTCCTACTAAGGCTTTAAAGAATATCACTCCAGAAGAAGCATGGAACTCAATCAAACCATATGTAAGTCACTTTCGTGTTTTTGGAAGTGAAGCGTGGACCCATATTCCAGATGAAAAGCATAAAGCTTTAGAACCTAAGAGTGAAAAATGTACTTTTGTTGGATATTCTGAAGATGTGAAAGGCTATAGACTTACTCCATTTAAGTCCAAAAATGTTATCATTAGAAGAGATGTAAAATTTGATGAAAATATATCGGCCTGCGAGCCTAGTCCGGCGGATGTGCCACCTCTCCCTATCTCTTCTACCTTTGAAAACATTTCTTCTTCAGATGATGAATGTGAGGATGAAAATCCTCCCCCACCGTCTCAGGATCCTCCTTCAGCTCCTGAGCTTCCAAAATGGGTTCGTGCTACTCGAGATGCAGCAGGTGATCTTGCCGATGATCCTACAGATCAGCGACGCACACGTTCTTAGTTCGAGAGAGCCTCTTCTTTACTGGCTCAAGCTCCAGTAAACTATGATCCTGACACCTTTGCAGAAGCTTCAGGCCATCTATATTGGGAAGCAGCTATGAATGAAGAATATCATTCATTATTGGCAAATGATACATGGGATCTTGTTCCTTTACCAAAGGGACGAAAACTTGTTCGATGCAAATGGGTTTACAGAACCAAGTATGGACCAGATGGGAAAATCGATAAACATAAAGCTCGTCTTGTTGCTAAGGGATTTTCACAGGTTGAAGGCATTGACTACACCGAAACCTTCTCCCCTATTGCCAAAATGAACTCTATCCGCCTTGTTCTTTCCCTTGTTGCCTCTTTCAAATGGGAAGTCCATCAGATGGATGTTAAATCTACCTTCTTGCATGGGGACTTGCATGAAGAAATCTATATGGAACAACCCATTGGCTTCATACAAACAGACTCCAGCCTTGTTTGTCGACTTAAGAAATCCCTTTATGGTCTCAAGCAAGCTCCTCGGGCTTGGTAAGCCAAAATGGATAGCTTTCTTTTAGAATCTGGCTTTTCTAGGTGTCATTCTGACAATACTGTCTACACCAAGAAAGTGGGCAACTCTCTTATCATCCTTGTTCTTTATGTTGATGATCTTATCCTTACTGGTAGTGATCCCAACCTTATAAACCATGTGAAGTCTAGCCTCAAAAGGAAATTTGAAATGACAGACTTAGGACACTTACACTATTTTCTCTGTCTTCAAGTCTTCCAATCCAAGGAGGGTATTTCCCTTTCCCAGTCCAAGTATGCTTGTGATATTCTACGTCATTTTCACATGGAAGACTGTAAGCCAGCCCCTTCTCCCTTTCAGTCTGGAGTCAAACTTTCAGTCACTTGTACTTCTCCTAAAGTTGATGCTACCTTATACCATCAACTTGTAGGAAAACTCTTGTATTTAACCCATACTCGTCCTGACCTTTCCTTTGCTGTTGGCCTTGTTGCTCGGTTTATGCAAAACCCACGTGAAAGTCATTGGAAAGCAGCTAAAAGAATACTTCGTTATGTTCGAGGTACAGTTCAGTTTGGGATTCATTATAGTGCCGAAGCAGCTCCTCTATTGGTTGGTTTCACTGATTCTGATTGGGCTGGTGACCCTGATGATCGGAAGTCTACTGCCGGTTATGTCTTCACTCTTGGTTCAGGACCTATTACATGGGCTTGCAAGAAACAGGGTGCCATTTCTCTTTCATCAGCAGAAGCAGAGTATCGTGGTGCCGTAGAAGCTAGTAAGGAAACCTTGTGGCTTCGTCAGATCCTATCAGAGTTTGGCTTTCAGCAGCAGCATCCGACTACACTTTGGTGTGATAATCAAAGTGCCATTCAGCTATGCAAAGATCTAGTCCAACATCAGCGCAACAAACACATTGAACTGCACATGCACTTCATAAGAAAGCTCATTCACGACCATGTTCTTGAAGTGCAATATTGTTCAACAGATGATCAAGTTGCAGACATCTTCACAAAGGCTCTCACAGAGGCGAAGTTCACTAAACTTCGATTTATGGTTGGAGTTCAGGAAGTTGTCACTAAGGGGTGATAGGCTCTAGTGCCTCCTTCCTTCTCCTATTGTGTCATATTTGTAAATCCTTCAATCCTATCCCAAGTTGTTCTTAAGGGGGGATGTTAGGATATTCCGACACATAGGAAATAGTTAAGTACAACTTGGTCTAGTGTAGAGTTAGGTATAGAGTTAGGTAAAGTGTGTTTCTTTACCGTTGTACATTTTGTAACTTACAATCCGACGGTCACGATATGTACTGATCCGACGGTTCATTCTCTCCTCGGTATTACCGACACTTGATCCGTGGCTTGACACCCGATTGGTCCATGAATTCTATTTAAAGCACATGGAGGGTCATTTGTAGGGTAATCCATGCATGAGAGAAGCTTATGTAAATTTTCATTCTTTGATTAATAAATTGCCTGAAGTGGCCGCGTTGGCTCAGGCCGTGGACTGTTTCCCTCTTTGAGGGTTTTAACCACGTCAAAAATACTGGTGTATTGATCTGTGATCTGGTTGTGAGCGGTGTCCTTTTGGTGTTCTTTCTGAGGAACTTACCCTGTAAATTCCTACAAGTCCAACCTATAGCTTTCAATAACAACATTCTCAGAAATTACTCAGCCGAATCATTCTTTGGTAATTTTAACGGTCAATCATCACCTTTCCCTGTTAATAGTTTCACATCACAAATTGAAAATTTCTCTCACACAGATACCTCAAGGTGTGTTAGTATTATGGAGGAACTTGTAAATAAATATTTAGATAAGCCTTTATTTTGGTCTTTATATTTTGATGGATCAAAATCCAATGACAGTGCAAGAGGAGGATCATGTATTTCAGTTAGTCCAGAAGGGGAAAAACTATGCTATGATGGAGACTAGAATTTGAGTGTACCAATAGCACTGCAGAATATGAGGCATTAATTCAAGGGCTCTATAAAGCAGTAGGCCCGAAGATTCAGTATCAGAAAATATTTGGTGATTTTGAAATTGTCATCAAACAGGTAAGGAACACTATCCATTTCCTTTCAGGACATCTCAAACATTATCAATTCCTTGTTCAAGACCTCATAACTCATTTTCTAGAATTTGACATTTCTCCTCTTCCTAGATCTCATAATGCGGCAGCTGATTTATTGACTAATGTTGCTTCTAACCTCCTTCCATCTGAGGGTTATAGTCCCAATAGGCTTTCCATTAAATTGATTTTTTGACCATCTGTTCCAGACAATGTCACCAATTGGTGAGTATTTAATCATGATGAAGACATTTTAAAATTTTTAACCTCCGAAAAATCTTATGGTGATCAGATTGTTGATGAAATTGATCATGATCTTTAGTTAAAACAAAGACCAAATGATAATTCTATTCCTAAATCTGTGGTCAAGCCAGAAGATCTATATGATATCAAGGATAGGTTCAAAAAGGTCACTAATGCAAAACTCCAAAGTTCTACTTTAAGGTTTGAATTAGTAAATCTTGGCACTGAGGCCAAACCACAAAATGTTAATCTGCGACATGGACTCACATCAGAAGAAAGATTTGTTTTACCAAATTATTAAACAAATACAAAAAAAATTAAAATTGTTTGGAATTATGAAGATCTGAGAACATATGATACTTCTATTATTCAACACACTATTCCAATGATTTCTAAGGAGAAACCTGTACAACAAAAATTGAGGAAAATTCACCCAAATCTGGAGAGTCAAATCAAAATAGAGTTGAATAAACTCTTGAAATCTAAGATAATTTTCCTAGTCAGACATTCTAAATGGGTTTCAAACTTGGTACCTATAAGAAAAAAGAATGGTGATATTAGGATCTTCATAGATTTTAGAAATCTCAATAAAGCATGCCAAAAGGATAATTTTCCATTACCAACAATCAAACAGATACTTCAATTAGTAGTTGGTTCAGAGTTAATGTATTTTCTGGATGTTTTTTCAGGGTACAATCAAATACTAGCACACCCAGATGACATACTAAAACCTACATTCAGAACTAAATGGGGAACATATGCTTATAAGAAAATGCCTTTTGGTTTGATTAATGTTGGAGCTACTTTCAAACGAGAAATGGATATAGCCTTCAAAGGTTTTATTAATAGGTCAGTTGTTGTCCACCTAGATGACATAATTGTCTTTTCCAAGAAAAGGGCCAATCATTTACATGATTTGAAACAGATCTTTCAACGATGTAAAAGGTATGGGATTTCTCTAAATCCCAAGAAATCATTCTTTGCTCTTAATGAAGGAAAACTGTTAGGATTTATTGTATCAAAAGATGGCATATATATTTATCCTCAAAGGATTAAAGAGATTTTTGACATTCCTTTGCCACATAAAAAGAAATTGATGCAATCATTATTTGGGATAGATAAATTTTATGAAAAGATTTGTTCCTATTTTTTCTCATATAGTCTTGCCTTTACAAAATATGATTAAGAAAAATTCAATTTTCAAATGGGGACATAATGAAAAAGAGGCTTTCGAAATTATAAAACAAGCAATCATTAATGCTCCTCCATTGAATACTCCAAATTTTTCTAGTCATTTTATTTTGTACACTTTAGCCACCGAAATATCTTACGTTGTTGTTTTAACACAAATCAATGTTCAACGAGCGAAAGCACCCATGTCCTTCTTTAGTTCCAATTTACAAGGTGCTGAACTTAACTATTCCAAAGTAGAAAAGCAAGCTTTCATTATGTTTAAATCTATCAAACACTTTAGGCCATTCCTCCTAATAACACACACAAAAGTAATAGTCCCATTCTATACAGTGAGACAATTTCTAGTCCAAAGAGAAGTAGGAGAGAAGAGAGCCAACTGGGTTATAGTTTTACAAGAGTATGATATTGATATTAAACCAGCGAAAATTGTAAGAGGACAAGGTTTTTGCAGGTTATTAGCAGGAGCTTCTAATATTC
The DNA here is from genome assembly GCA_031772625.1 of Pinus tabuliformis. NCBI lineage: Eukaryota > Viridiplantae > Streptophyta > Pinopsida > Pinales > Pinaceae > Pinus > Pinus tabuliformis. Next base: position 365,714,254 of record CM062819.1, read on the forward strand.
CATAACATGAAGATTCAGATAATTCTCTTCAAGTGAACAAGATAAGTATCATGAATTCTAAATCTCAGTATGCCGATCTGATCTTTCACTTGAAAAACAGATATGCTCCTCCTGATTTCAGTTACAAAAACAAACATTCCTTAAAATTAAAAGAAAAACACTTCAAAATCATTGATGATGTGTTATTTAGAAGAAATTATGATTCAATTTTATTAAGATGCCTTGAAAAAATTGAAGCACACAAGGTTTTGCAGGAATTACATGATGGTCTAGCAGGTGGACACTTTTGAGGTAATACTACAACCCATAAGATAATACATGTTGGATATTATTGGCCCACTTTGTTTAAATATGCCCATGACTATGCAACAAAATGCAAGATATGCGAAACAGCTAGTGGAAGACAAAGGAAACCAACCTTTCATTCACAACTAGTAAACATTGAGTAGCCATTTGAATAATGGGGGCTTGATATCATAGGAGAGATTGTTCCACATTCTTCCAAGCAACACAGATACATCCTTATAGCCACGGATTACTTCACAAAGTGAGTAGAAGCAATTCCTTTGAAGGTAGCCAATTCTAATGTAATCATTGAATTCATTGATCAGTTCATCATTACCAAGTTTGGTTTACCTAATGCCCTTATTTTTGACAATGCATCTTATTTTTCTGAAAGTACTATACTTGAATTTGATCTTAAGAGAGATTTTAAATTAAAGTATTGTGCAAACTACTACGCTCAAGTTAATGGTTTGGCAGAATCAACTAATAAGAATCTCATTAAAATTATTAAAAGAACTATTGATCAGAATCAAAAGAATTGGCATAAATCTTTGATATTTGCATTATAGGAAAATTGCATAACTCAGAAGGCCTTAATAGGTACTTCTCCATTCAGCTTAGTGTATGGGAAAGAAGCTATAATACCAACAAACTTAGCATGCCCGTCTCTAGCCCTAGTACAATTTATTGAAGAAAATCCTTCTTTCTCTATTCAATTAAGATTTGATCAAAATCATCAAATTAGAGGAGGAAAGAGAAAAGGGCAAAATCACTCATGCTAAAAGTCAACAAGTCATTAAATCTTCTTTTGATGCAAGTTCTACCGGCCCAAAATTTTTACAAATTGGTGATCTTGTTTTGAAATGGGACAAAGCACATGAAGACAAAGGTAAACATACAAAATTCCAAAAGATGTGGCTTGGACCATTCCAAATCATTGAGAAAATACGCTCATGAACATTCATATTGCAAGATTTATTAGGAAAGAGAGATTCTCTTCGTGTCAATGGGCTTATCTTAAAGAAATTACATTCTTAAAGAGGTAACCCCTTCTTACTTGTAAATATTCTTTACGTAGGTTTCTTTATTTTATTTTTATATTTTTAGATAATAATGTTGTAAATAGTCTTCCATTGACCTTTTACTATTGGAAAGCTCTTTAAGAAAATATTGTAAATACTTGCTTTCAATATATGGAAACCTTTAAGGAAAAGATTACAATTTTACAAAGATAGATAAAATATGAAACTCTGAGAGCCTCTTTTAAATTTGTAAAATCTTCAAAAACCTTGAAAATACTGTAAATCATTTTAAGTTTTGAAAATATGAGAGAGGTTATTTATAAAAAGTAAATGCTTTTCCAAACTTAGCATCTACAACTCTAAAACTGTCATCCATAAACTCTTAAGGAGAAATTCATTCACCCCATCCACTAAGTTTACGATTTTTCAGAGTGTAATTCTAAAATATGTCTGATATAAAAGATAAGGGGTCTCATCACAAGCCTGCTTACCATGATCATAGGGAACTAATTAAACTGGCATTAACAACATTGCATATCCAAGCAGGGTAATGGCTTATAATCATAAGACAAGGGGTCTTGTTAGCTCTGCTACAAACTTCAGTAGTTGGAGGGCCAAAGTTCAGAACAGCAGTGTGTTTATGATCAGAAAGGAAAGCCCTTGGGAGAACACAAATACACTATCGGGAGTCAAAAAAACACTCCAAAACAGTCAAAAGGCCTAGCAGTTCAAATGAGCAACAGTCGTTCCATTTGGCCAATCAACTATCCAGATCAAATGGCCAGTCGCAATCGGCAGAGGCAGATCAACGAATATCGCATCGGTGCTTCACCAAGGGTCATGGCACAAGACTTCACCGATGAGCGATCGCCGATGGGTTGGACCCGACGGCCATACAATGCTGCACTTTATATTATTTCGGGTCCACGGCGATCGCCGATATTGCATCGGAACTTTCAAAGGGGCAGGGCTTTAACATAAGTTATGGTGCGAGCTGATGGGCCGGACCCGATATATGCACAACACTCCATTTCATATTTTTTCAAGTCCGCGCCCATAGTGATTTCAATGTATTTTGTGTATTTTCTTTGTATAAAGAAAATAAAAAGGGAATCTTGTGGCAAGCGCCGATCGCTGATGGGGTTTCAGATCCGAAAGGGTTCTAAAGGCCAAAAATATATATTTCAAATCTGCCAAAGCCATTTTTCGTTGTTTTGCGGCAGTATTGCATGTATTACTAAAATATAAAAGAAATAGAGGATTGGCCTATTAAGACTTGCATTGCGACCTGAAAGGGGGACCCGATAAATGATTGAACCATGCCTGAACCTTTTCAAAGCCAAAATTGAAGCAATGATGGGCGGGAATGAATCGTTTGGGTAGCGTTTTCACTAATTATAAGCAAACCATCATGATTGAGCCATTTTATTGTTTAGCGACTGCATTTAATCAACAGTATGGCCGAGGAGGAAGCAGGACACCCATTATCAATGCAGAGCATTCAATGGTTATGGTTCCTTTGGTATTTCACGCCACCTACCCAAGCAGGACCGCAGAGCACCAGAGAGGGTCAAATCCATTTAAACACAGCCAGATTTGTATCAGAGGCCCATTTCTAAATGTAAATGCGGTTGGTGACCATTTATGGGCTCCTCCACGCATGGGTAGTAGAGATATTTTATAATGTAACACCATATATACCCAGAACGAAGATGTAATCGATTAATGAGTGTTAGATGAAGAGAACCCTATTGTAAGGTTCAACTTCTGGAGACTGTAACTACTTTGTAACCTGCAACATCTGATCTTCATTTCCAGCTAATACAAGCTTCTTTTGTTGTTTATTGCTCACTTTCCACTTCTCTTTCTTGTTCCAGGCTGTGCCTGTTTGCATTTGTTCTATTGCTGTGAATGTTTAGCATCAGAGGGGCTATCATCCCACCTCTTTGTTAGGATTTAGCATGTATCATAGAACATGTGTGCAGGTTTCTATTGTTTAATGCATAGAGAGCTGTCATCCTGTCTGTGCATTAGAAACTAGATTTATAGACCTCTTAACTGGTTGCAGCCGGCCATCACAGGGTCCTGTGCATCTGCTGGTGTGGTCAGTCTTCTCCATTATCACCTTATCCTCAAACTGTGAGTAATAGGTGGTTAAAAGCCTTGTAGTCTAGGGGTGTTCACCCATGTCTGAGGTCAATCATAGTAGAAGTGGTTATCTGGCTTGAATATGCAGCATTTGTTCCATTCATCCACCATTTATCCAATTATATTTAGTTGAATTTGTAATGTTCCCGAGCATCACCGATATGCAACCTAGGTGAGTTTCTTGGGGTGATAACATTAAATGGTGCCGTTGCCGGGGAGAAGAGAATCGAAGCTCAGCTTCCCTCGGAGATGACACAGCGTCAAGCTTTGATGACAGACAAGGTTTGAGCACAGATTTTGGTTGTAATCATCTGTCTAGCGACTCCACTAGAAGAAGGCCATCCTTTGGCGACTCCACATTGAAGCTCTAGCGCAGCTGCTGAAACATGCACGAAGATATCTTCAGAATATCTGCTGAATCATTGCCTAATCCTGAGAAGATCGTTAAGCAGAAAAACTTTGCGGAAGGGAGCATCAGGATCAGGTAAGCCTTAAAGAATTTTTATGTGTCTCTGTTAGTGAAGTTCACCTTTGGAGATTCATATAGCTCCCATTTATTCATTTCCCTTTTGGATCTCTATCCATAAAAGCATTCTATGTCATCCATCATTCTCCTCGGTCTCTGCTACCCTTAATCTTGCCTACACCTTTAAATGCCATGCCTGCAGGAGATTATCAAGAATTTATGCCAAAGTTTACTGGTGCAGAAGGAGTATCAACTGACGAGCACCTTGAGTCATTTTATTTTTATGCTGATAACTTGGATATCAATGAAGAGGATGTTTGGATGAGGGTTTTTGTTCAAAGCCTAGATGGGGAGGCTAGAAAATGGTTTAGAGATTTACCCCCTAGGTCCATTGCAGACATTGATGCTTTAGATGATGTATTTTTAAAGCATTGGGGAAATAATAAAGATCTTCTCTTCTATCATGATGAATTTGGGAACTTGCAGAGAGAAGATGGTGACGTGTTGTCTGATTTCAATATCAGATTCAATCATTTGTACAACAGAATGCCAGCAGAAATAAAACCCACCCCTACTTCTTCCATGATTACATACTCTAATGCCTTCGATTCTAGGTTCTGCCTACTATTAAGAGAACGAAGATGTACTTCTTTGACTGATATGCAAGCTGCAGCCTTTGAAGTAGAAGCAAATATTATGGCTGCAGAAAGACATGAAGGTGATGATGAATGTAGAAGTCAGGGAGGTGAATCCTCATCATCCTCAGAGCCCGAGATTGATAAATTAGCTAGGATGATCAAGCTTTTGACCTCTGAAGTTTCCAAATTAAAGGCTGAGCAATGTTCTAAGGAAGCAGGAGCTCCTTGTTCCATTTCTCTTCCAGCTCCAAATCTATATAAAGGAGCACAGGAGCAATTTCAAATTTTGCAAAGAAACAGAGATGCAAACGAGGATCAAAGGGTAAAGACCCTTTGTTAGGATATAGTCATGAAAGAAGATCTGTTTGAAGAAGAGGAGGAGATCCATTGTTTGGGAGGTGCTCCTTTCCTAACCAGAGCTGCATATGAAGAAGCAATAGCTAGAGGAACTGCTCGTAAGTTTGTTGTAGCTACAGAACAACAAGCTGATCAGCAGCAACAGATGGCAACAGGTCCCTTCCTCCATGAATCTGAGCCCAAAGCTAGTTCATCTTCACATGGCTATGCAGATCTACAAATTTTCCAGCCTACTTTTGTCCCCAGCCCAGTGATTAAAGAGGGAGAGGAAAACTCCCCATCATCTTTTGTCCCTATGTCTGCTCATCAGGAAAGCCCTCATTGCTGCCCCTTGAACACTAAGGCAGAATATAATTCTATGCTCAAGGCTGAAACTGGTAATCTCGGCCTTGATATTCCGATGCCTGCCTAGAAGGCCTCCACAAAGATTGAAACGGCAACTTATCATATGACAGAGGAAGAAAATGCACAGTCATGGGACTCCTCCTTGGATGAGGGTTGTTTAAAGAAAGATTCAGAAGCAGAAAATGGATCTGTGTCCCCTGCACAAGAATACAATGGTGCATCTTTCATATTAGTCGCGCAGACTACAAAAGGCATAGACAAGTACACAGCAGCCATGATTATCCAGCAGGTGTACAAAGGCTCCTGTGAAGAGCATCCAAGGATGAGAACATACAGAAAGGGAGTGAAATTTGATCCCTACCTACCTGTCAAGCTCAAATGTCCTAAACTCTTTGAGGTAGAGGATCAAATCAATCCAGTCCTGCTGATCTATGATGAACTGAGCTGAGAGTAGGAGAAATAGTTTTGGTTGCCCTACAAATGGGAAAATTTTGAAGTTTAAGTTTTCGGGCTTTTATGTTTGTAATTATGTTCTTTTACAGTTTTATGTTGTATGCTTAGTTGACTCCATGCCCAATGGACACTAGGCAAGTGCTTTTGTAGCTGGTTTTGTATGAAGGCATTGGTTTGCAGGTTCTTGAGACCTCACAGGGAGGATCTCATCCCCAGAAGGAGCTAGTGTTAGCTCTGCTAAAAACTTTAGCAGTTGGAGGGCCAAAGTTCAGAATGGATGTGTGTTTATGATCAGAAAGGAAGGCCCTTGGGAGAACACAAATACACTATCGGGAGGCAAAAAAACACTCCAAAACAGTCAAAAATCAAAAGCGCAGGCCTAGCAATTCAAATGAGCGACAGCTGTTCCATTTGGTCGATCAACAGTCCAGATCGAACGGCGGGTCGCAATCGGCGAAGGCAGATCAGCGAATATTGCATCAGCGCTTCACCAAGGGTCAGGGCACAAGACTTCGCCGTTGAGCGATCGCCGATGGGCCGGACCCGATGGCCATATAATGCTGCACTTTATATTATTTCAGGTCTGCGGTGATCACCGATATCGCATCGGCACTTTCAAAGGGGCAATGCTTTAACATAAGTTATGGTGCGGGCTGACGGGACGGACCCGATATATGCACAACAGTGCATTTCATATTTTTTCAAGTCCGTGCCCATAGCGTTTTCAATGTATTTTGTGTATTTTCTTTGTATCAAGAAAATACAAAGGGAAGCTTGTGGCAAGCGCCGATCGCCGATGGGGTTTCGGATTCGAAAGGGTTCTAAAGGCCAAAAATATATATTTCAAATCCGCCAAAGCCATTTTTCATGGTTTTGTGGCAGTATTGCGTGTATTTCTCAAATATAAAAGAAACAGAGGATTGGCTTGTTAAGACATGCATTGCGACCTGAAAGGCAGACCCGATAAATGATTGAACCATGCCTGAACCTTTTCAAAGCCAAAATTGAAGCAATGATGGGTGGGAATGAATAGTTTGGGCAGCATTTTCACTGATTATAAGCAAACCATCATGATTGAGCCATTTTATTGTTCAACGACTGCATTTAATCAACAGTATGACCGAGGAGGAAGCAGGACATCGATTATCAATGCAAAGCATTCAATGGTTATGGTTCCTTTGGTATTTCATGCCACCTGCCCAAGCAGGACCGCAGAGCACCAGAGAGGGCCAAATCCATTTAAACACAGCCAGATTTGTATCAGAGGCCCATTTCTAGATGTAAATGTGGTTAGTGACCATTTATGGGCTCCTCCACGCATGGGTAGTAGAGGTATTTTGTAATGTAACACCCTATATACCCAGAACAGAGATGTAATCGATTGATGAGTGTTAGATGAAGAGAACCTTGTTGTAAGGTTCAACTTTTGGAGACTGTAACTACTTTGTAACCTGCAGCGTCTGGTCTTCATTTCCAGCTAATACAAGCTTCTTTTGTTGTTTATTGCTCACTTTCCACTTCTCTTTCCTGTTCCAGGTTGTGCCTGTTTGCATTTGTTCTATTGCTGTGAATGTTTAGCATCAGAGGGGCTGTCATCCCACCTCTATGTTAGGATTTAGCATGTATCATAGAACATGTGTGCAGGTTTCTGTTGTTTAATGCATCGAGAGCTGTCATCCTGTCTATGCATTAGAAACTAGATTTACAGACCTCTTAACTGGTTGCGGCCAGCCATCACAGGGTCCTGTGCATCTGCTGGTGTGGTCAGTCTTCTCCATTATCACCTTATCCTCAAACTGTGAGTAATAGGTGGTTAAAAGCCTTGTAGTATGGGGGTGTTCACCCATGTCTGGGGTCAATCATAGTAGAAGTGGTTATCTGGCTTGAATATGCAGCATTTGTTCCATTCATCCACCATTTATCCAACTATATTTGGTTGAATTTGTAATGTTCCCGAGCATCACCGATATGCAACCTAGGTGAGTTTCTTGGGGTTATAACAGGTCTCATCATGAGCTCGCTTGTTCACTTCAATTACAACCAGTGAATGGCATTGTCATCAGTTGGCCCCCAAACTAGGAAAATGGCTTTTTATGTTAAAAATTTGAAAGAAAAAAATCAAAATATATGTAAACATATCTTTCTGAATTTACCTTTCGAAACTTATACTCTTAGATGGATGGGACAATGAATGATTAATGGTCAAAAGTTAACCTTGTTGAGACTATAAACGTTTGCTGGCAGCAGAGGCACTACCTGTGACGAAAGAGTAAAATTAAAAGCTATGTTGGAGAAGCCCCCTACTTTATCTATATCAACCAATCAAAGCTTGAGTAAACCCAAATTGTTTTTATTTTTTAAGTATTAAAAAGGAAATTACAATTTTCTTTTATTTTATTTAGAGTTAATTTTTATTTAACTATTCTTAGACGTTTTCTTTGTCCTTAATTGTTTCCAAACTAAGAAAGTTATAGGTATTGCATTATTTTTCAGAGATAACTGTTTCTCCCAGTGAATCACCAATTGTTGTGCTATACAACAACCCTCCCCATTTCAAAAATTTTCATATAAAATTTTAATAAGAAATGGGCCCCCTTTAATAAATAAAACAATAAAACATTTGAAAATTAATAGTTTTTTTCATTTAGGATAAATCAAATAAGAATCACAATTTGAAAATCTATTTAACCCATGAAAGTCCCCTTGATAAGGTCCGATCCAATTTAAAATTATAACATAAACCTTATCATAAAGGAATATGTCACAACATGCACATCCTTTATTTCAATGGTAGACTTAAGAGATTCCATTGACTTTTGCTGATGCGATAACACTATCGGAAATCGCATATTGCTACTTATCAAGGAACCATTCTAATTGTTCATACAAATCCTCCGATGCGATAAGCCAATCACAATCAACCATTGCTGAAAGCGCAAAATGCATATTAAATGGCCATTTGAAATCCTCCGATGTCATTTCATTATTGGAAAGCGTGCTTTTAAATAAAGGTGAAATATAATTGTTAGCAAATGTTTACAAGTCTAAATTATAAATCGATTATAAATAAAAATCAAACGATTTATTGATTTATTAAAGTTATCTCGCTCACCATTTATTGCGATCAGAACTATACAAGGGAAACATTTAAGCATAACAATTGTACATCCTGATCTGCAATGTGTGATTATTGCTGATCATTGATCGAGAAGTTACGATATTCATTTTAAAGGATTGTTATTAGATTTGCAATGCGACATATCATTACGGCATTTAAGTGTTACATTGGAAGTTAAGGGAAATAACTAAGAGAGCAATTATGGTTGAGTACTTCAAGGATTTCATCCATGGTAGTGTAATATATCAAAATTTGTATCACCCATTGCACTTAATTGTTGTTAATCTTGTATACTGTGTATTAGCTTTGAATAAATTTTTCCTCTGTTATGTTCTTCTATTTTGTTTTGTAAAGCAAGTTTTAATTCATCAATCCAACAAGAATGATGAAGAAATCAAAGAAAGTAAAGGTCCCCGTCATAACCAAAGATGAACTTGTAAGCAAGGTACTGATAGCTGATACTACCTGCCTTAATGTTGGCAAGGATTCATGGGAGAGCATATATAATTTACTGGAAGCTGAGGATCCAGCCGAAATTGAAGAAGGAAGAGGAACAACTAACTCTAGTAATAAAACAAAAAGTACTCTTAAGGATTTGGCCAGCTCCTTCCTCCACAGAATAGTGGCCCACGCCAAAGTATTACCCTACAATGACTTGGTTAGATGGGTAATTGAGAGTATCAGCATAATAAATGGAGCTTTATTTACTGCTGATGGAAGGATGTTTGGGTCATTTAGGGCAGAAGATATAAGAAAGATGTATCATTTGCCAAAACCACAAAATTATTACAACAAGGAATTTTTAGAAGCTTTCACCAAGGATAACAATGTGGAGTCCAACCCTATCAAGAAGTGGAGGCATTTCTCAAACAACCACAAGCATGAATCTTCAGGTATGTATTCCGTAGAACCCTTTGCATCTGCTTATTGCTATGCTGGCACCATGATATGTAGACTCTTTGGAGTCTATAATTTAGCTAGGTTTTCTATATAAATGATGCCCTTGATGGAAGCAGAAATTGACTCTTATATCATGGATTGTGTAACCATTTTATCTGATAAAATGGCCAACCAAATCCTTTATTATAGAAGAAACAGGTTTGTTACTACCCGAATAATTCCCCCATTCTATATTAGTGCCTACATTAAGGATACCATCTGTTTCAGTTGTGGTTACCCCATTTTAGGCTGGAAATGGACTCCACAAGACCCAACTCCCATTCATATCTACCATAAGTATTTGTGGAAGCCTATTATAGAAATCATATTTATAGAATCTGCCATGGTTTTGTCTTACTCGTTCATTATGCTATATTCAACCAACCTGATCCTCAGTTGTGTAATGAATCCAGTGTTGACCTAACATCAATTGGTAGTTAGTTTGGTGAAGAAAAGTTCACCTACATCAGACTTTTTTGCAGCACTATAGATCCACATGTCCTCCCCTTATACATTCCTGATAAGATATTGGCCAGAGAAATAGCTTATCAGATAACAGAAAGAGGGATTTCCAGGAACCTTAAGGAGTTCAAAAAGCAAATGTGGCCATCATTCCCCCTCCGATGTGGTACTTACACACTGCATGACTTCAAACATGTAGAGAAAGAAACAAAGGAAATAAAAATGTTAAAATTAGCAGTCGTTCCAAAGAGGCAGTATGATCCAAAAGCAGTGGCCTACAACTTCACCTCTCATGTGAAACTTACCAAGTTTAAGCATGAGAAGGATGATTATGATGATTTGTTCAGTTTAGCTAAGTTGTTTTCTCAGGTAAAACATCTAGAAAAATTCAAATTGGGAGTAGAGGGATTAGAGAGATTTATGAAGTTCGGACCACAGAGGTTGCAAACATTACCTCTAGACTTGTTAAATACTACCTCTATGGTGCAACATGAAGGCCAACATGAAGAAAAGACTACTGAGAATACTCCTAAAAAGGAGAAGACTCCTGAAAGGGAGAAGAGCCCTGAAAGGGAGAAAAGTCTTGAGAAGGAGCGAACAAATGAATGAACTAGTGAGTTCCTTGATACCGATGTAAATAGTGATTCTAGCTTACTCAAGGAATGGGATCAGTTCAATCAAATTGTCAAGAACTAGAATGACTCACAAAATCTCACTGCACCAAAATCACCTGCAGCACAAGAGCTTAGAGGTATTAATGTTCCAATTGAAGGGGAGATCGACACACCCAACATTCAGTAGGATATTGACATAGTTCCTGAAAATCCTACAGAGGAGATTCTACTAAAAATAGAAGAAATACCACCCCTAGATGTATTCCACAGTCGAAAGCATAGGGCTGTGGTTAAAAGACAGAGGAGAAAGAGGAAAATTGATCAAGGACCTCTTTCAACTCTTCATACTAAAATGATGAATGTGGTATGGAAAGACTCAGAAATCAATCCTTCTGAGGATTTAACCAAATTATCTCAGTATGCAGGGGCTTATACAGTGGCAACAATTTATAAAGCCTCAGAAGTCAACAAGCTAATCAGTGAAAAGGAAAAGAAGATCACTCAGCTTGAAGGGCAATTGGCAGAAGAACAACAAAGGATTAGTCAGCTTCAACAATAGCTAGCAGAGCAGAGACAAAAAAATGAACAACTAAAAGAACAATTCAATTTAAAGAAGCATAAGATTGATCAGCAGGCTCTCGAGAAACAACAGAAGTTGTCTCAAGAACTAAGTAGCCTTTAGATAGCAATTCAGCAGGAAAAGAAGACTAAAGAAGATCAAATTGCACAACTGCAATTACAAATTGAAAAGTTCAATGGTTATCCATTGGTTAGTGAATTTAGGAAAGAAGCCTTGGAAGTAACAAAAGCCTTATCCCGGTAGTTAAACATTCTTTGCCATAATATATCATTGGCTAACCCATTGTGTGCTATCTCTACATCGTTGATTGAAGAGGCAGTTGACACTAGAATTGAATTTCAAAATGCAGATGAAAAAATAACAAATTTTCTCTCTTGGAAAAATTTAGAAGAAGGCATGGCTGCCAATTTGCCAAAAATACAAGAATCGCACAAGGAAATCTTGTTTTCAGAGTGAGAGTTACTGTTAATAAAAGTCGAAAGAGAAACTTCTAGATCGAGGGCTAAAATGAACGGTGTAATCGAGTTAGTAAATGATAGCTTATATATGGATAACTTGATCTCTAATTTCTCTCCAAGAAAACTCTCGAAAACAAAAGCTCTAGAGGAACAATGGAGGTAGGATAGGGCAAACAGGGAAGAGCAAATCAACAAAGTGCAAAGCTTGACATGGGATGCATTCTAGTTTTTCCTAGTCAAGCCGCAGAGTTAGGATATGGCCATGAAACGCCTTTCTGACACAGTCAATCTCCTAATTCATGAACTCTCCAATGCTACATATACAACCCAACTACATTCTAGGATGACTACCTGTTAACGGGAAAAGTGTCTATTCAGAACGACCCTATCCCACTAAGGTGTGACAGTGACCTTAGAAACAAACAGAGAAAACTACTTTTGTATTCTTCTTTATGAACTATAAACAAAGAGAAATAGGATGAACCAACCTATGTCTTGCGCTAGTCCTTTGATCCAATCTCTCTCCTCTTTGACAGCTTCCAGCTACTTGCTCCCTTACTTTCCCAGCTTCACCAAGTACCTGCAAGATCACAGAAGAAGGAAACTATACAAAGACATGGGTTTATATTCATAAAAAGCTTAGGATCAGATTTAAGCTAAACATACAAATGTAACAAACATCAATGATACCCAATCATGTAGGAGAAACTGAAATAGTTTTATTGATATAACAAGAAGATCCAGGAGGAGTTACAACCGATGATTCCTGATCCAGCATCAACCTCCCAGCAAAGAAGCCCCTCTTCACCTCCAACAAAGCATAAATCACCTAATACTCTGATATCTATCTCAAAACCAACAACAATTCTCTGCAATGTACAAAATTCCAGCCTCTGGATCTCTGGGATGAGGGATACATATATAGATGTATGCAAGGAGGATGAGTCAGCTTATGATTTGACTAGTGTCTTCTCTCTGTCAGTTCTTGCTTCCACTTGGAGACTGAGAGCCTCTTACTCATCCTTGGTCGAATTCAGTGAGGCAAGTGTCATTGGAGAAGATTCTGGAAGCTTCCATTATCTCTCCACCTCGTGGAATGACTCTGCCACTTGTCATTTCCCGCTCAACGCACCCTAGTAGTGAATTTAGGTGCGTTGCAATGCACCTAGCTAATGGACTTGTGTGCTATGCAACGCAGTTGGCTAGCGGAGCAGCTGAAATGATCCTGATTTGACTGATTCTGAGCAGTTTCTGGTGGAGAACTTCTGGGAGAAGCTGTAATTTGATGACCTTGTTCCTTTAGGAGTTAGAACAACACTTTTAGGGACTTAGGAACCCTTGGTTTATGGACATTTCATGCTTAGAGATGTAAGGCACAAAAATGTCTATAACAGTTGCCCCCTAAAGTATGAGGCTCTTTATCGGGTGAAATGCTTTATTAGGAGGATCCGAAGTTCTTTCAATGCTGGGAGGAGACCTGTAATAAGATACAATACAATACATTATCTTCATACTGTTTTCATGATCTAGCTGAGGCGGGCATTCCCATGCTCAGCTTTATAAATTCATTTTCATGTACATAGGACAGACAATCGTCTGATGGTAGACTGATGATTCTGATAGAGTCATCATCCTTTTGGTAGGATGATTATCTGTGCTACAATGATGTACATTTCGATGTCTTTATTTTCCTGAATATATATCGCAGCTCGGATGGATGAAACTAGATCCAGGGTCTTCAATCTCGTCCGATCTTCACTCGAAGTACAAGTCGATCCATGCGAGAAATGTCTTGAAGTCGAACATGGAAAGACATCGCTTGATTACCAGTCAATGATGTAAACTGTTAACAAGCGCGAGAGGAATCACCGATAATGATAATGACCCTCAAGGTACTATAGTACAATTCACGTGGTGTGAATAAAGGACTTGGCATCGAACACCACGCAAAATCTTTCAGTCGAAGGTCATTGATGTATACCTGTCGTCGGAAGTGAGAAACTTGCCATTGAGGCATGCAAGCTTCAAAGTACTGAATGGGGTGTTCCTAGATCAACTTCTTGGATAATGAGCTGATGTCGACAAGAAGCGATCCGTCAAAGGAGGGCCTTAATGAATCCCACATCAATGACACAGAACGGAGTAAATGATTTTGATGGAGGTGAAAACGATCTGATGATATATGTTTCAGGATGGCGGTCATGAAAGAATGAAGTATAATGTATGGTAGTGGATGGGACACAGGTGACTTTTCTGGATGACTTTTATTGAACATGTCGGCGACACTTATGTGATGGATTGGTAGCATTTAGCCCAAATGTGGATGGTATGGCATGACCATGGTGATGTGACCGGTGAATGAAACAACCCAACCTGACTCGGGCACGGAGCGGAAGTGTCATGTTCAAGAGCGACTTGCTGCCAATAAAGATTCTTTGAGTTTTCTTCCCAATTTTTCCCCAGTCATTGCTGACCAGTACCTCTTTATTTTTGTCAAGCTTGAGGAGGATAACATATGCTTGTTCTATAATTTTCCCTTCGGGCAAACCCATCGCTATGTTTTAACGAGCCTAGCGATAGTGAAACTCGTTCTCGTCTAAAGACAAGTTTGTCGCTATTAATCTTTTTAACGAGTCTAACGACAAAGATAACTCAGTCCTTTTCATTTTTAGAGAGTCTGAAAAGGTACCTAAAGGTAACTCCAAAATTCATTTTTCGTCATCTAATCCCTTAAGTCCAAAAAACTATAAAACATTAAAGAAGGGATGAATTTTCGATCGTTTTAACGAGCCGAACAAAACAAGCGCTCGATCTTTTTGTGCAATAATCCCTCAGGTCCAAAAAGATTAAAATCTAGAGGAGGTATAGCACTTCCTGTCGCTTTAACGAGCTGGAAGGCCAAAACTCGGCAATCTTTTCATATTTTACGAGTCAATTGAAAAGAACTGAAAGAAGACTCATCTTTTGAGGAACGAGTGATAAAATGGGTAGCAGCTGATTCCAGGTAAGGTTTGGAATTTTCCAATCACGGCAGTGTCACAAGGATGGCTAGTGAAATCACTCTTCGTAGCTATTCCGCAAAATGGGTAAACAATCAAATGGAGGTGAATGATTGGCCAATGGAAAAGTGGAGGTGATGGTGCAAACACGACCAAGGCTTTAATGGCTGAAATGTTACATTCACGATGGTTATTTACCGGGAAATAGTTCATCTTTTAACAAGCTTAAACGCGGGTGGAAACATTTTCTCATGTCTTATGTTTATTTTTTAACAAGCTTGAACTATGTGGTAAAACTGCTCGATTAATCCACTCATATGATAAGAATGTCTCATATAAAAATGACAACTTTTAGATTTTTGCCCCACATCCTTCCTTTATGCAAGTTAGGAAACGACTAATCCAAAAAACATATAAATAATCGCTCTTTGCTTGCACTCCAAAAGGTTTGCATGCCCCCAGGTATAAAATATGGTTTCAAAGTTACCCCTCAATTTGCAGACAAAACATTTGTTCTATCAGGAGAGGCCTACCTCTTACAGGTCACCCAAAGATTGTTCTATTCACGGCGCAAACAAAACACTTCTTCGGCGATGTCTACTGAGATAAACAAGGGTGAGCGACGACGTCCGCCAAATCACATAACTTTGACAAGAGAATCTTATTCTAGAGTAACCCCTCTTCCACTGACGGACGGGGTACAGACTAGTCATATTCTCCCATGGAAACCTACCCTATACCCGAAGTTTTCCTGCCGAAGCAGACCAGGACGCATGCCCCCTGGGTTTCAATCATATCCCTCCGAATTACTCGCGCTTATCGGGAGGACGGACTGGGGATTGAGACATTTCTTGCATGGAGAGACCATTTAGGGACGGTATATGACTATTTGCTATGCGCGATCTGGGAAATGAAAGCTGGTCCACGAGCTTGACCACTCTTCCTTCATGCGGAAAGCACATTACTCTAAAGAGTGAGGAGACAATGGCTCCCATGCAATAAATATAGTCTTGTCCAAAGAGTAGGTTATAATCCAAGGGTCCTTGAACTACCATGACGTTCATGCGAACTGTCTTCCTTCTTAATGTTATGGGCACATCGGGAAGGATCCCTAAAGGTCGACTGGTTCCTTTATCAAAGCCTGTCAGATTTCTCATCTCAGGCAGAAGCGATGGCGAACCAAGCGCTTTCCAAGCAATAGAGGAAAGGATACTCACAGAAGCCCCCTCATCTATGATGGTACCAGCCATGACCATTCTATAAATTTGAACGATAATTTGGAATGATATGCTTGCTGGCAAACAGGGTCTGCCTAGTTGATTCCAGTCGAAGGAGACAACTAGGTTACTTGGAGGTGGGACCGAGTAGACGGCCGGGTATAGCTCTGACGAACTTCCTTCCTGCGGTAAAGGAATGGGTTGGTTGTCCCCATGTTCGTTGGAGTCTGTGTTGATGAAGAGAATTTGGACGGTGTCATCCTTGTTCTCTTCAGTCACTGTATCATCCGAAGATAAAACCTCTGAAGGCAAGACTGGGTCAACTGCTGCCTCGACCTTTTGACTTTCGTCTGGTATGGATTCAGTTGGTTTATCTTCAATGATAGGCGCTTCAACCGACCACCTGAGCGGGCCAGCTAGATTCTCAACTAGTGACGGACTTGGCAAGAGTTTTTTATATCCAGGAGGAAGTCGTAATGGTGAAACCGGTCGATCATCCAAAACTCTTTTAGCTTCGTCTAAGAAGGGACAGCGGTGGAGGGCATGATTTCCTTCGCACAGTTTACAAGGAAATCTAGCTTTCCCTTTTTGTCCTGGGGCTTCACTTTCACTAGTTGACGGTGTGCTTTCAACATGATCACCAGAGGTTGATGACACCAGATTGTGCAACCGAGGAGACCGGTCCCTTAGCATTCGGGGGATGCAAGGATGATTTATGTGAAAGTGGTCTCCTTTGCAAATGACACATGGCGATTTACGCCTGGTCGGTGCAGTGTGTGGATTTTCGTTAGACGACACTCGTTTTTCCACATTCGCCTTTGGCTCCTTCTTCTTCTTCTCTTTCTTCTTCTTTTCCTTCTTCTCCTTAGGGACTTGGCTTTTATCTTTACCTGTTCCATCAAGCGAAGAGGAAGGAGGAGAGGAAGAATTAGAGGAAGTAGAAGGCTGGTGGGAAACTCTGGACTTGTCTAATTGTTGATTCGATTGTTCAGGAATGGTGGTGTTCTGAACGACATTGGTTGAGAAGAGCCATACTGGCAAGCCAATTGTCAGTCCTGGAAGCGACAATGTGGCCATATGGGGCGCACCAACATCTCCCCAAGAGGAGAAGGGACTAGGATTTCCACCAAGGGGAATTCCTTGGTTGGTAGGCTCCATTTTCTCAACCGAAGATCAATGTAGGAAAAGGGTATGAATATTCCATTTAAAATAAATTTTAACACGCTTTGACACAACTTGTTTTTTCAGTTTTTAAGAGTCGAGAAAAAACAAAATATGACTCTAGTCTCCTTCGATTTTTAATGAGCCTGAAGTGACAAGTGCTCAGATGGACCTTTTCCGTTAAGGAGTCTGAAAAGGAACGAAAGGGACTGCTCTGGAGATCTAGGTAGAGGGAGTACCAAACCAATCGCAAAACTGCATAATACTTTTTACGATACGGCAGTCAATCTTCCCGAATGCTGTGTTCAGTGCATTGCAATCAGTAGGGCGGCCGACACGGCTTCCTATGGGTAAAAGGTTTTAAGCCTATAGGGGTCTCCCAATATATACTCGATGGTACGTGGGAGCACGAGTCCGTACTGGCACTTATCGTCTCAAAGTGGAGGAATCACCCAACCATCAATGAGGACAACAGTTACCAAGCTTTACGGCGCCGGAATACCTCTCTAGCCTAGACCTCTAAATGTTGTGCGTTAAGTTCCAAAGCGTTGTTAAGTTCATTGAGTTTATTTTAAGTTGATCTTTCTTATGAAGTTTTCCTTTTAGGATCACCACGAGATGTAGATGTAATTCCTAAAATGCAATCTAAAGATGATAAACAAACTTTTATCTCTTTTCAGCAATGAAAATCCTAGCTACTAAGGGAAAAGAAAGACACAATCTTTTCGCAAAGAGCAAAGAGCACACTGTAAATGCACTTTTCCTAAATCAAGCCAAACAGACTGTCAATATGAAAATGCACATGCATGTGTTTTGTTTTTCACTTTCTTAATATTGATGCCTAAAAAGAAAGTTGTTGTACAAATCTGAATTCACTTTCAAGCGAAAAACACAAACAAGCTTCTTTTCAAAATCAAAAGGTAGAGACGATTATGACACTTTATGATTTTGAAATAAATACTCGTTTCGACACTAGAAAGTCACAAATTCAAGCCAAAGGCAAAAGTAAAAGCATAATCGACTATCAACAGCAAATAAACTTTCTCCTATGATCAAAATCGACACTTGCGACAGATCTAAATCAAAGGACGACAGTACGACTATTATACTTTTGCAATGGAAAACTGTAAATGACGTAACAAACACACAAAAACATCTACAGTTTCTTTTATACAACTGAGGAGGAATTACAGCAAGGAAAAGGGGTTTTTAAACAGACACATACACTGATCACAGGCTACAAAAATCAGAGACAAAACTGAAAAAATTGAGCAAAGAACCTCAGCTGCACAAGGCTAGGCTGATCAGCGCACCTGTTACACAGAGAAACTGGATTGCAACGCAGGTTGCCCTCTCAGGAACTGCGCTGAAATGCAGGAACTCTTCACAGTACCTGTGCTGGGGTAGAAACGAGAATTCTATCCGGGTTCTGGGTCACGGTTTGCAGTTTAATCTATGGTTTTGGCCGAGTAAAAGAAATCAGTAATGCACAATCAGAGGGTAGATTTAAAGAAGGTCTAAGAGCTATCACAAAGGGCAATCAGATCATTTGTGAATCGGCTGTTCAAATCATAAACAGATCCAGTGAATGGATTGAAGCAGCAAATGTCTACTTTGCATTTGTTAATGGAAAATGCAGTTCGATTTGCTACTTCTAAGTTTATGAAACAAACAACAAGAGAAACATAAACAAACTAACTAGACGATCGTCTCCCCAGCGGAGTCGCCATTTTGTTAACGGGAAAAGTGTCTATTCAGAACGACCCTATCCCACTAAGGTGTGACAGTGTCCTTAGAAACAAACAGAGAAAACTAATTTTGTATTCTTCTTTATGAACTATAAACAAAGAGAAATAGGATGAACCAACCTGTGTCTTGCGCTAGTCCTTTGATCCAATCTCTCTCCTCTTTGATAGCTTCCAACTACCTGCTCCCTTACTTGCCCAGCTTCACCAAGTACCTGCAAGATCACAGAAGAAGGAAACTATACAAAGACATGGGTTTATATTCATAAAAAGCTTAGGATCAGATTTAAGCTAAACATACAAATGTAACAAACATCAATGATACACAAGCATGTAGGAGAAACTCAAATAGTTTTATTGATATAACAAGAAGATCCAAGAGGAGTTACAACCAATGATTCCTGATCTAGCATCAACCTCCCAGCAAAGAAGCCCCTCTTCACCTCCAACAAAGCATAAATCACCCAATACTCTGATATCTATCTCAAAACCAACAACAATTCTCTGCAATGTATAAAATTCCATCCTCTGGATCTCTGGGATGAGGGATCCATATATAGATCTATGCAAGGAGGATGAGTCAACTTATGATTTGACTAGTTTCTTCTCTCTGTCAGTTCTTGCTTCCACTTGGAGACTGAGAGCCTCTTACTCATCCTTGGTCGAATTCAGTGAGGCAAGTGTCATTGGAGAAGATTCTGGAAGCTTCCATTGTCTCTCCACCTCGTGGAATGACTCTGCCACTTGTTATTTCCCGCTCAATGCACCCTGGTAGTGCATTTAGGTGCGTTGCAACGCACCTAGCTAGTGGACTTGGGTGCTATGCAACGCACTTGGCTAGTGGAGCAGCTGAAATGATCCTGATTTGACTGATTCTGAGCAGTTTCTGGTGGAGAACTTCTGGGAGAAGCTGTAATTTGTTGACCTTGTTCCTTTAGGAGTTAGAACAACACTTTTAGGGACTTAGGAGCCCTTGGTTTATGGACATTTCATGCTTAGATCTGTAAGGCACAAAAATGTCTATAACACTACCCTCCAAAGATTCATCCAGTACTCTTAATTTGTCAGCTACAGGTGCAAGAAAAGAAATAGATTCAACGAATCAATTCAAAGGCTATCGCACTGTTGCTTTCATGAATCAAATCCCAAATTTTCATGTTTGTAGTTTTAACAACTCATAGCGATTTTTATGGATAGTTAGTTTTTATTTTCTGGTTATTTAAACCCTTTCATGTCCTTTAAGAAAGGGTCCTCAATTTGTATCAGATTTGACTGGAGAAGTTGCACTTATGTACTTCTAAATATATTTTTATCAATAGTAGATCAAGGTTCTACATTTTTGTGAAAGAATCTTTTCCAAGATCTACATTTATGTGTTTCCTGGAAGTTTTCTCAAATAAGAAAGTGGAATCAGAGTGTTATTCAAATCGAAAGGATTCAAATGCATGCGGTATTCCGATCACTGTTTTTTGTATTATTTCCTTAGGTGAAGAAGCATTTCTTTTAAAAGTTTGTATTTTTGATATCTATGTATGCTTTACTCAAATAATTCTTTATCATATCATTTCTGAAGATTTAGAATTATCACCTTTTGAAGATATATGTCAGTGATATATATTGTTATGAATGTGATATGCTTTTATTATCACTTTGTTTAACTTTTTAAACAAAGTAATCTTTATATGAGTGCATCTTTCTAGTGATGAATAAGCCATCTATATGATTATTTTTCTATTAGAAATAATTAGTAAGCCCATTTTTTAATAGGATACCCAAGTTATATAGTTATATTTGTATATTTTGAGTTATAAGTTGAAACACCTATCCATCTCCATTATACAAAACAATCATCCATTAAACCATTTGTTAAGGGAAACTGGTCCCATAATATCCAGTCAGAACCACCACAACAAACGAAAAAGGAGCTGCACTAAGGTCTGTACCGAGTGGTTATCCCCAATTTTGATGCAGTGACTTTAGAGGCATCAACAAGTACTTAAAGTGAGTTGGATCCTCATACGGGTGGAAATTATCTTTGTGAGGTAGTTTGCAAAATGCATCACTAGACATAATGGAAGTTATCAAAGAATCCATCATAAATAATAAATGGGTGTTAGACACATTAACTAAATATAAAAATAACTCATTTAATACATGTTCAGACTAATCCAATAGAGAATATATTTTTTATGATTAGTAGAGAACATTAAATATTGATTTTGGGACATTGGTTATAGTTTATCTTCTTGTCACTTGGGAAAAAGAAACTAAAAGTATTTCAAGCCAATGGTGGTGTTGTAGCAGCTGTAACACCCTCCAAAATTGTGGCTTACACTCAAATTTCAGACCCTTCCTCGGTCTTTCCCTTTATTGTTGCAATCACTCAATATCATTACATGAGCTCTCTTAGAATATTTTCACCCCTTTCTATTTTTTGGACAACGGGCATCTTCTGGCTTGCTCAATTGTTTGTCACAGTTGAAGTCATTTTTTGGTGATTTCAAAGGTTTGTCTTTGCATGTTTGAGGTGCCATAGGTATGTAAACATCTATCACACTCATAGAAAAAATTTTAAGCATTTTCACACAAGTGTCATCACAGTGGTCCTAGGGTTTATCTCAAGTGTTGAACTTGTTGCTTTTTGTTTTAGACTATCTCATAGAGGAAAATACTTTGCCTTGTTTTTATGGTGGCCTATGTTTTTGTGTCATAAAATATGGTAAGTCTGTGATCACAGTTTCAAGTTCCTCGCAATGATCACTTGGCTCCCACACTTAGCCCCTTTCCTAGAAATCCTCCCAATTGGGAAGCCCTCTTTCAATAGACCCCAATTGAACTACACACTATGCAGTCTCAACCCTTTATGATGCCAACCTACTAACTAGAACTGCATAGTGTGTAGTCATTATCCTTCAAGGCAGTTGTAGTGCATAATTCTAGAGCTTAGAAGACTTCCTTCCTCCCTTGAATTATGTAGTAGCTTCTTCAAGCTGGACATGAACTATGCATTTCACAATTACAGTCACTAATTTTCCTCCCTACCTACTTGAACCCTAAAATGTGAAAAGAAGCAAGCCTTCCTTACCTCCTATAGCTATGCATACATGTCTCCTAGTTTCCTCCTTGAGGCGGGACTCACTGATCCCAAAAATTGTGTAGATTTGTCCTCCCAGGTCCCTCTACTTTGCAGTCCTACCTTGTCTCTAAAAAATGTGTAGACCCACCTCCCAATGTCCCACCTTGCAGCAGCCACTTATGGTCTCAACTAAACAATAGTGCCTCTCAGTGGCCTCTACGAAATTTTTCTTGGCAGTGAAAACTATGATGAGCAGTTCCTCAACAAAGCCTGAGGTGTGCTCTATGTAGTCTTAGTAACCATTCTCCTTCCTTGTCACCAGGAATTGTGTAATGTGTAGTTATTGGGCCCTCTTTTCCATCTTGTAATTTTTTCTTGGGCCAACACCATCAATAACAATGCATCATCTTAGAGTAGGAGGCTTTTGGATTCGATGTCGTCCCGTCATGAGTGAATTGCAGGAATAGGTACACTATTGGATGAAGGTGAGATGATCAAGAAGGATAAGAAGGAGTGAAAATGTTAGAAGACTTAGTTACATCTAGATGGAAAAATAAGCTTATCAAGAACAAGCAAAGAGTGCACATGCATGCAATCACCACAATAGACAAGAGATCATTGAATACCCTACATCATCAAGCTATGCACAGGATAAGAGAGAGCACATCAAAGAACACATCTAACAGAGAAATAACATCATCTTGACATTACCACCTCAAAAATAAATTTCATGACAACGTTGTCATGTCAAGTCATTTCGTGACTTGTAAAATGCGACATCACTATTATGGGCCATATCTATTGTAAATCAAATGTAATGTAAAGTGGAATTCCATTGGAAAAACATGAATATGAATAGTCATGTTAGTTGAAAAGTCATAGGAATATCAACAGTCATGAAAGAATCCCATGAGTCACAAGGGTGAAGGATCACCCATTGTTATATATACCCCCCCATTGTATGAGCAAGGGCTTTTCTCCTTGGCTCCACCCACAAAGCATAGATAGTTTCAGTTAGTTATCTGAGGATCAAGGAGTGGCTCAAATGTCCCACTACAAGGGCTTATGGTGTATGATGTAAATATGTGTCTTGGAAATTTTTCTTAATAAAAAATAATGTTCAGGCTAGCATGTTTCCATGTATGAATTGTAGATGTTTGTAAGACTATTCTTTGAGAATTTGTGATTCATGTTTGTTTCACACATACAAACATAGTTAAACTATTTCAGTTGTTTTAGTGATTATCTTGTTGGGAATGTGCTTTATTGGTTATCATTGTTGTCTGATCCTTGTGCACTACTCTGCATGATACTAGAAACACCATCCTGGGTTATTATTTAAAACGACTATCACATCCATTATGGATTACTCCACTGGATGGTGGATGTGTCATCCTATTTACTATCATTTTAACAATTGTCGCATCCATTGTGGAATACTTCGATGGATGCTAGACCAGCCTTTCTTCATTTTCTTGTGTCTCTTCCTGGGTAGTATTATTACCTATCACTTAGACGCTGACTTTTTCCCCCCATTTTTGCAATAAGAGAACCTAGACATAGTTATGTTACACACACACCAGACATACTCACCTTTATTTTCAATGATACGAGCATAACACTCTCATGTGTTGAACAACAAGGGTCAAGGAAAATCTCTAAATAAATGGAAACTAGTGCATCATACCATATGGGATGCCTGCACTAAACAGTGTGTTGTCTAATTGGGGCCTTAAACTGTGGATATCCCTTCAATGTTAGCGAATCCAACACCATCAACATTTTTGGTGCTAGAAGGAGGGCCACCAGTAGTTTGTGCTTGATTGTCCCACTGACCCCACTCATCTAGTTTCTGGTCAAGGTAGTAACATTCACTCCCTCTCCCTGTCTCACAATTCTGAAGTTGGTAATTTCTCACCACCCAAACCTAAAAGTGAAATCCCGTACCATCAAATTTGGGTTATTTATCCCATCACCTGTTAATTTTCAAAAGTTTTTGGAATGATTCCAGTAGTGTACACCTTTCCATACTCTCAAAATAAGAACAAGACTACCCCAATAGGACTAGTAGTCACGTATGTCGAAGAAGTGTTCTTTTCCACTCTTGAGGAATTGGCAGAATCTATGGAGAAAGAAGAGGAACCCCTGATTTTTCCAAAGGAAGAAGAGGAAAGCCTCTTACTCTCAGGTGGGTCTAGTAGAGGAGGAAGAGGGGATGGAAATGAAGGATGGGGAGATTCAGAAAAGGAACCAATAGATAAGGAAGGGGAATCATCAGAAGAGGAAGAGGAAGAGGAGGACAACAAAGAGGACAACATGGTAAACCAAAATATGTGTTGGATGACTCAAGGCCCATTGGCACTTCCGACTTTCCTACATAATATGCCAAGACACATGGACAAGATCTTAACTAAATATGACCCTAACAAGACAGTGAAGGCAGAGGATCACTCAGACACGTTCTACCTACATCTGCAGACACTCGAGGCACATTACGATGATGTTGCATGTAGACTATTTCCATGTAACTTGGATGGAAAAGAAGTTGTATGGTACCACTACCTTCCTCCAAAATCCATCCATAATTGGGGGGTTTTGAAAAGGATCTTTCTTGGAAATTTTGTTGGAGACAAGACTCTGGCCATGTTACTGAGGGAGTTGCGTAGTCTCAAGATGGAGCAGAAAGAAGAGGTCAAATATTTCAATCAAAGGTTCAAGTATATTTTGAACAAGTTCTCAAACCACACTAAACCTCATGACTCCATCTCTTTCAACTACTACACTTCTGCCATGCCAACCAATATTTCGTAGTTTGTTAAGCGAGTTATGAAACTATCAGTAACATAAAATTATGAGGACTCTATTGTTGTGGAGAAAGACCTGTGCAATATCGGAGCCATTGTAGATGATGAACCAACCAAGGACTCAAAATACACCAGTAAGAGGTCCCAAACCTCTATGATCAAGGTTAAGGAAAAGGAGTCAAGTGATATTAATAAACTTACTTGTCTCGTCAAGTATGTGACTACTAAAGTGATTGAAATTAAACAAAGGAACAATGAGAGCACAATGAGAAGCAAACCTTCGAGGTACCTATTTATGTAGAACGTAGCTTCCAGTGGTAGCAGAAGTAGCAGCCAACCATCCAAATATGTGCAGATCTCTAACCTGGTTTTGAGCCTTGACAAAATCGCTATAGATTCATATTGTATGTTTCACCATGAAGCCCATTCGGAAAGCACGTGCCTAGAATCGAACCATGGAATGAGAAGCATGGGTGTAGTTATCCAAAAAAATTGTGGTTAATGAACAAGTTGAGCTAGATGATCAAG
This sequence comes from Pinus tabuliformis, assembly GCA_031772625.1. Classification (NCBI taxonomy): domain Eukaryota; kingdom Viridiplantae; phylum Streptophyta; class Pinopsida; order Pinales; family Pinaceae; genus Pinus; species Pinus tabuliformis. The sequence continues at coordinate 365,739,669 of CM062819.1, forward strand.
AAGAAGAAGATGCTACACCTAATGAAGCTCCAATCGTTGGGCATGTAGTGAACATGTATCAGTATGCTCACACAACCCATAATATCACCACCAATAAAGACTCTCTAAATGACAGTCTGGCCCTAAAGCAAAATAATCCATATAACTTGAGAATTCAAGGGCCCCCACTATGTTTGAGATACTGAGGAATAAAATAACATAATATATGTTAAGGATAGTAGCTCCATTAACTGACTCAACACAGAACACTCAGACAAAGTGTGGGAAGACAGCTTCAATGAAAAGTATTTCTACAAGCAACAGAGACAAAACCATTCCATCAGAAATGATAAACTAAGTTCCATCTTTGGACACACTAGTTAGTCTTCCCGCAATAGAATATAACATTATATAAGACATGAAGAAGACTCATGCAAATATCTCTCTATTTGAACTTACAAAAATCATGAGTCGATGGGACATTCTTCTGCGAGCACTTTGGGAAACCTCTACTAGTCAAGCCACCTCTTCAAGCAAGGGATATAGTAAGCCTCCTTATGCTCTCAAATTTGTGCTTAATGCATTATACATGGAGGAGGTGAACTGAATTTACCGACCATTCTCATCATCATTGGAGATCTTTAACTTCAATGTTCACAACTACTTGGTTGATTCTGGTACATCAGTCAATGTCATGCCACTCTCCATCGCTAAGAAGATCAATGCTCAATGGAGTAATAATGTTTTACAAATCATCCAACTGGACATAACTTGTGTGCCAGTAATTGGTGACATCAGGGATGTGATCATCTGACTAACATTTAATGGGTGAGTTTATCAATGCATCAATATTGTAGTTGTGGACATCTCGGAAGTATACGAGGTATTTCTTAGCAAATATTGGTCAAGAAAGTTGCAGGGATACTTTTCCATTGACTGGTAACACTTATGGCTCCCATACAATTGTAGTAACCACTACATCCAAGTCCTATTAGAGAGGTACATGAAGTACAAAGTGACTCCCTTGAATGGACAAAATGAGTCATTGGCTTTTGCCGAACTCATGTTCCGCAATTTCTTTTTAGAGACACAGTTAGGGTGCTATCTTGCAGAGCCATCCCCTATCCCACCAGACAAATATTTAGGCCTCCTTCAATATCCAAATGGAAAAAATTACACTTGTACAATAAGTATTAGTAGAAATAGTACTAGTGTGGCAAGTAGTCCCCACAAAAATAAGTTGTCGAACATGTATTTTGACCGATCCAAAACACAGGAGGGCTCTAGATCCAGTTGTGTTCTAATAGACCTGCTACATAAGAAACATTTTCTTTCTAGTCACTTGGAGTTTGAGTGTATGAAAAACATTACAGAGTATGAAGCACTCATTTTGGGCTTACAGAAAGGCATTGAACTAAGGGTTGTTGTTTTGAAAGTGGTAGATGAATCTGAAATCGTGGTGCATTAGGTACGTAACACTAAAAATTGTGTGTCACCATATCTTAAGTTTTACCAGCGAGAGTTATGGCAACTCATTTCTCAATTCCAGGGTTTGAATTTTATTTCAATGCCAAGAATGCGTAATGGAGCTAGAGATGCCTTAGAAAATTCACTTAATAGGATGTTGTCCTTAAGGGATAGTTTTATATGGATATTTTTTATAAACCATGTTTCTGAGAAAACATCACTAACTTACTTTTGTTTTATGATGATCAACAAATACTACATTTCATGGCCAACGTTGACATCTTCAAGGATGCAACGACAGATGAGGATGAGCACGAGTATACTCTATAGGACACAGCTAGGACAAGCAAAGGAGAACTCATCCCCAATGGTGTGGTATGAGTAGAGAATTTGTATGACTTGTAGAACCATTTTTAAGAACCTGTGAATGTTAAGACCCATAACTCGACATTGTTGCATGAACAGATCAATCCGGGAGCGAAAGAAGATCTAAAATACGTGAATCTTGCTATGTACTATACACCACAAGAGTGACAAGATTTTATCCACCTTTTCATGTAGTACCATTATATATTCACGTGGGCATATGATGACCTTAAGAAATATGACACATGAATTATCTTGCACATTATACCGATCAAGGAAGGGGCCAAGCCTTCTCATCAAAAATTAAGGAAATTTCATCCAACACTTGAGCCCCTCATATAGAAAGAACTGGACAAGTTGCTAGATGCTTGCATCATCTATAAAGTATGACAATTGACATGGGTATCCAACTTAGTCCCTTTTATGAAGAAGTCTAGGGAGATCCACTTGTGTGTAGATTTCCTCAATCTCAGTCACATCTCAAGCAAGGATAACTACCTAGTGTCATCCATGGAGCACATATTGCAGACAATATCTAGAGAAGAGATGTTTTATTTTCTTGACACTTTCCACATGTAACCAAGTTCTAGTAGTAGAACCTAACAAACTTAAAACTACATTCCGTACCAAGTGTGGCAAATTCACATTTTGCACAATGTCATTTGGGCTGGTTAAAATAGGTGCAACATTTCAGTGTGCAATGGACATCGCTTTCCATGGGCTTATCAAACAGAGCATGGTGGTTTACCTCGATGATTTAACAATTTTCTCAAGACAATGGTTAAACCATTTGTGTCATCTCAAGAAACATTTTGAGCGATGCTGGAAGTATGAGATATCCTTGAATCCCAAGAAGATCATTTTTGCAATGTCCAAGGGTAACCTACTTGGACACATTATCACTAAAAGTGGGATCAAGCTAGATCTAGATAGATTTCAGACCATCACGAAGATTATCCATCCCATAAATAGGAAATCCATGCAATCTTTCTTTGGGAAGATCAAAATCCTCAGGAAGATCATCTCTGACAATGCTCAAATCATCAACCCTATACAAGAGATTATCAAGAAAGACACAGTCTATAGTCAAGGAAAAATGGAAAAGAATGTGTTTTCCCATATAAAACAAGCCATAGTAGAACCAAGAACACTATACATCCCAGACTTCAACAAATATTTCCTCCTCTATACTTTTTCTTTCGACACTTTTGTCATCGTTGTACTCACTCAAAAGGACGCATTGAACAATGAATCTCCTTAATGAGTGTGAGTCTGCAAGGACTAGAGCTCAACTATCCCACCGTTGACAAACAAGCTTACATAGTATACAGCATGGTGAATTAGTATACAGCATGGTGAATCACTTCAAACCATATTTGTTGAAAAACCATTGCATTATCTTTGTTCCACACCCAAGAGTTAGATCACTACTTCTTCAACAAGACTTGGGTGAGAGAAGGGTGAACTAGATTATAGAAATACAATAGTATGATCTTGACATCAAACCAGTTCACACCATCAAGGATCATGGTCTCTTTATGTTAGTAGTGGAAAAAGTTAATGGACAAGAGGAAGAAGAAGAGTTTACAAGTTAGGAGAAAGAAATAGAAATGTACAATGTTGAGCAAGCATCTCCCACTTAAGACAAGAAATCTATCTAAGAAGATGTGCACCAATACCTTAAGCATGGCACCATGCCCTCTAATTTTATTATGCAATAGAAGAGGAAACTTTGACTTAAATATATATCATACCAACTAGTGCATGGGGTGCTCTATAGAAATCACCATAATGGAGTATTTCTCAGGTGCCTCGAAGTGCAAGATTCAGATAAGGTGTTACATGATCTGCAGAATAGACCAGTTGAGGCACACATTGTGGGTAACACAACAACACATAAGTTCATGCAGGCTAGTTTCTATTGGTCTACATTATTCCAGGATGAGCATGCCTATGCCCACAAGTGTCCAGTCTGTCGAAAGTGTGCCGATAGAAACTGGAAGTTAGCAGCACGGTTGCAGCGTGTTGTAGTAGAAGAACCATTCCAACAGTTAGGTTGAATATCATTTGGGAACTTTTCCCACATTCATGAAAGTAGCACTGCTATATCCTAACTGCTACAAATTAATTCATGCGGTGGACAAAGGCAGTTTCAATAAAACAAGTGAACGATCAAGAAGTCATCAGCTTTCTACAACAAAATATCCTTTCCAAGTTTGGCATTCCTAGGTCACTTGTTTTCGACAATGTAACGTAGTTTTATTCATTAAAGATTTATGAGTTTTCATTGCAAAATGTTATTCTCTTGAAGAATTGTGCTAACTATTATCTATATGGGAATGGTATTTCTGAATCTATAAATAAGAACCTCATTCACATCATTAAAAAGACCATATTCTCATAGCAGAAAAACTAGCACTCCACTCTGGTGAATGCTTTATGGGCTGACCGAGTCACACCTAAGCATTCTCTGAATAATTCTCCTTAATTCTAAGTGTATGGAAAGGAAGCCACACTCCCATTGAAAATTTACTTTCCTACTCTCCAGTTTTCCAAAGAATATGAGGGCGAGATGTGTCTTTTAGTTCAACGTAGGATGGAAACTTTACACAAGTTGCAAGAATAAAGGTTGAAAGCAAAAGAAAAAAATTCACTTCATCGGAACAATATCAAGAGATGGTTTGACAGAAATTCTGGAGGGAAGAATAGCTTTAGTGTTGGTGACTTGGACTTAAAGTGGGACAATGCCCACAAGGACACAGGTAATCACACTAAGTTCCCATACATGAGGATTGGTCATTACACTATCCACAAGAAGCTTGACCAATAAAAATACCATCTTCAATCACTTGATGCGAAGATTGACTCTCTTCCTGTAAATGACCAAGGCTTAAAATTTTATTTTTAATAAGATCTCGTGGCATGCCACCCACTATGTACATATTCTTTTGATTGTTTTTTGTTTTGCTTTCTTTTGGTTTGTTTGTTTTGTTTTCAGTAGTGTGTGTGCGGTTGAAGTTCAAAGAGTCTTGTAAGACTATAACCCTTGGCCAATCTTGTGCTTGTCTTCCTTGTATTTGGTTATAAATTTTAGCTAATAAAGTCCTGATGGAAAATATGATCTATATGTAAGGAAATTTTTGGTCCAACCATGAACTTGTGTAAAGTTTTAGAACCTCATGCATGCACTTATTTTTATGCTTTGGTGTTTTCAAGCGTATCCATCTAGTAGAAGCAAAGAAGGGGAAAATCTAAACAAAAAAACCTAAATCAGAGGTCTTTATAAAATTCTATGAAGGAACAACCTCTTTTTCTCTCAATTAGTCAAGATCCCTCTTCCGCCCTAAAAATAAATAAGTACCTATGCGTAGTTCTCTTTAAAATAACAAAGGCAAAAGAAGATAAAGGCTTCCTGTATAGAGAGATGAAGTAGGAAACTCTACAGGGTACCATCTAGGCTCGTTGGTAGTGTATCAATGCTTTTGCTCCTATGTGACTCTGTCAGGGTATTGTCTAGGCCTACTAGCAGTGGAGAAACACTAGAGATGAAAATTATGCTCTGAAGATCATAAGCTCACAATCTAAACTACCCTTCGCAATTCGAAACCATGTGATATGGATAAATATTGGGTTGTGTTCAACGAATAAGGTATCAAGGGATCCATGAATGTCATGGGGTAAGTAGAGAAAACGAAGTAATATTCATATTGAATCAATACTTCTTGAAGGATGAAAGCCCTGTACTAAAAAGGAACCAAGACAAAGAAGTTGGTATTCAACCACTGTGTTGACAAGTGTTGTATCAGCTACAACAACCTTCAAAATTTTGGCTTACACTCAAGTTTTGGAGCCTTCCTTGGTCATTCCCTTCAACATTACAAGCACTGGAGCTCATTAAATGAGTTCTCTTAGACTCTTTTCACCCATTTCGCTTATTTGGTCGACTCATGTCTTCTGGCCTGCTCGAATGTTTATCACAAGTTTGGTTATTTTCTGGTGAGTTCAAAGGTTTTTATTTGTGCGTTTGAGTTTTCCTAGCTATGTAAACATTAGTTTCACTCATGCATAAAGTTTTAAGTCTTTTCACACAAGTTTCGTCATAGTCGTCTTAAGGTCTATCTCAAGTGTTGTAGTTGTCACTATTTATTCTAGGTTGTCTCACAAAGGCATATTCTTTTCCTTATTGTTCTGATGGCCTATGTTGTTGTGTTGTCAAATATGCTAGGTGTTGGGATGGGGTCCCCTCGGTCAGTTTTGGGGTTAAAAGCCCATGTTTTGATGTAAATGTTGGTAAAAAGATGTAAAGTATCCATAATTTGTGGATGCAGAGCGTGTAGATAGTTAGAAGTCAAAAAGGGTTTTAGCCCCTTGGTTATGTAAACTCAAGTTGATTTTGAGATTCACCCATGGTTCACGGACCATGGGACTGCATGTAAAAAATATATAAATAGGTGTGTCTTAGAAGGTCTAAGAGACAGATAGATAGATATGGATGATTATATCTATGTCTAAGGAAAGGGTAAAGTAGCAATGGGTAGATAGAAAGGAAAATGATCTGTAGCTAAGTGTGTGGACCCCTGTAGTTGATTGCACAGGACAATTTTGAGTCTGTAACATCACATTGAATACCAATAAAGAAGATTGTTGGAGAAGTTCATGTGTTTATCCGTTTACTTATGTTATTTATGTTTACGATATATGTTGTGATGTAATAAATGTCTTTATGAAATATGGATGTATTGATGCGCGACTATGTTGGATAAGTCCTGCTAACTGTATGGAATGCATGTTAAGTATTTACTCAAAGGCTATAATACATTTTGTTGTGTTTATTAAATACTTCAGTAGATCTATGTGAATTCTGATCTAGGGTTTCTTTATGGTCCAAATAAGTAGATGTTCAATCTGTTAAGGGTCCACAAAGGGTGTTTAAGTGAAGTTGCAGTACCAAGGCTTAGGAGGTTATAGGTCTACGTGAAGGAAGATATAGGGTAATAAAGGACATCACACTAATATTTGGATGAGGAATCTTGGTTCCAGCATCCCCCCATACTGCTTTGATTGAGACTTTAACCTACATTATGCGGGTTGATTCTAAAAGGGCCAGTAGTGTGCATTTTTGTTTAGCACAGTTAACTCTGAACTTGGGTCAAGAGCCCCTAAGCCAACAAATGGTTCTGTTGCCAGGACCGAGATCTGCATAAAGAGATATGTGATGTCACATTATTGGAATCTAACCAAGAAGGAAATTGAGAAGTGGTTGGATAGGAAGATTCATGAATTCACAGTGCAAGAGAATAGGAATCCACACCTGTTAGAGGAGTAGTGGTTAGATAAATATTTGTACATAGAAATACATGAAATTTTCTTCTGCATCTTCCTGATCGAACTATACGAGTGGATAGCTAAGCTGGAAGATGACCAAGGAAGGTGGAGGCTTGACAGTCCAATAGTGTGGACTCTGGATCCAGTGCAAAGACTAGAAGCTTCTGAAGACAATATCACACACATTGTTGACCACTAGCTCGACCGAATTATTGGATGATTTGTTACAGAGTTTGTGGTTGATACCTCAGTCATCTACAGTGAAGCAGAGCGACACTTCTTTCAGGGTCTGCAAGGTAAGTATCTGAGATCTTTGAATACCTGAATTAAGATGATCTTGTGTGAGAAATGGGTTATCCCATTGCCCTAATGTTAATATCTACATGAAGTAGATGGATCTTTAGAAATCGAGAAAAAGTAGGTCCTCAATATAGCCCATTGATTGGACCTGCTTTGAGCAATGACAAGGGAATGACACAAGCCTCACCGTAAAGTGTGGTCTAGCTGATAAGAAAGAGTTTTCTATAGATACATCATCCATCCACTCCACCTCCACTTTCACTTCCACAACATACACCTTTGCCCATGCCACCTGTTATCACTCAGGTTGTCCCTTGACTCCTTAAGGGATACGGCTGAGGTAACCACAAACCAATCTTTGGACTGCAGGTCCTAGCCTACCTGCAGTCAGAGAGGGCTCTCTCTTTATGATTTAGCTTTGTTTAGGGGTGATTTTAGGCTAGATATGAGTGCATGAGTTTGATTTAAGTTTGGTGGGATGGTTGATGCTTCAGACAGAGTTGGCCTGCAAAGGATGAGAAGTTCAGACCATTGGGCATGGAGTCAATGAATGTGAACTGAAGGGTGTGTTTTCTTTGGAAGAAAGAGGGGAATACAGAGGAGGATAGCTACACATGGCACAATGTTAAATGTTGGAACAAGGATGAAATGGAGGTTAGGGAATGAGAGGCAATTAAGGATCTCTCATCCAGCCAAAGAGGGAAAGTGGATGAAGGCTAAATAGGAGCAATGAAGGATTCCTAAATAGCATTCAGAAATGAGAGAACTAGCTTAAACATGATCAATATAGTATTCATACCATTACTAATTCAGAGGAAAACATAAAGAAATGACAGGAATTGAGCGTAGAGTGCTGATAAGCAAATTCTAAGCTATTATTCTTTCCTGCTATTTAGATGGTGAAACCGAGGTGGTATAAACACATATAAATTGAAAACAGAGACAAGAAGGACTTATTGAGTCATGTAGAAACCCCAGAAATCTGTAGCATACTCTTTAAGCCATCAAATCCACAACCAGCAATTCAGAAACAAGCATTCCAACATCCTTGATTATAGAAACTTTCAGGCTTACAGCGCAAGTCTAGAATGAGAAAAACAAACAGCCAACCAACCCCTTCTACATCACTGAGGGCGGTATATATAGAGAAAATATCTACAAACAACAGATCTGAGATAGATCTCATGAAATAAGTGTCTTTAACCTAATTTGTACAGAAATAAATGTAAGAAATATCTATCTAAGCTGCGTTGAAGGCAGCAGCATCCAAAATGAGTGAATATGGTGTCCTTTGAGCTATGCGTTGGCCAATTTACAATAACTGTGCTTTGGGCTTTGATCCACTACTCTCAGGTGGCCTTAATGCTTTAAACTCTGATCTGATGAGCTTTAAATGGGCTTTACTACTTCTCTGACTTTGCTGGGGGTTCTTTATTGTTCATCTGCTTCGGAATTAAAGTCTTCCACTGATAATTCTTCACTGATACACTTTTCTGCTTCAATGATACTCTTTTAATTGAACCTGGGCTTTATCTTTCCTCTGATATACTTTAACACTTGAATCGGGCCACTTTCTCTCCTCTGATATTCTTTAAACTATCAAATCGCCCCTTTTCTGCCTTTTTAATGCAAAAATAACTGCTGCAAATGTCTTTTGTGGCCTTTGGGATGCTATCGGCGCTGGCCGATCAAAATTAGTACCAAAAATGATGATAAACAACCAAATTGGCAGAAGACTGCATAATAGAAGAGGTCCACGCAAATGGAGACCATGCCGAGGGCCTTAAACTTGCTGTCTGGAGCCACCATGGGTTGAGGTGATCAAGAAGGAGTGAAGAAATCATGTTGGTTCCTTTGCCTTTGAAGCGTGCGGGCACGATGCATGAAAACATAAGAAAGAACCCTTTTCCCCTTTATAAGGCAAAAAATGCCTTAAACATGAAAATCAATGAAAAATGGGGCGAGAGGTGACACTGTTCATTAGATTAAATCCTGGCCGTTGGATCGCGCGAAGGCAGATCCAACAGCTGGCGCTAAATCGGCGATTGGTGGATCGACGATCCCAACACATAAACCTCTGACATGCGATATATCCCGCGCACCCGAAAATGCATTAAGGTCCTCTTTTATTGAAATCGGGTCTAGCCCATTGGCGGAACCCAATCGACGGAGTTTAATAAAAATGGGTCTGCGGACCCGAAATCTTTATATGCCGCACTTTATAACTTTTCAGCTCTGCCAGTCGGAGCCATATATGGGAATGATGTGATTAAACATGGGTTGCTGATCTGTGGGCCCGAATGGGCAGGTGAGATTAACTCGGAATTTCGGCAATCGGCGAGGCGAAGGGTTTACATATATGCGATCACCGAAACGGGCGATCACCGAAATGATGAGGGTCATTGATCTTGGCGGGGCGATGGACAGTTGCGATGTGATGAAGTGGTAAGTGGGGAAATATTGCGGAAAAGGGGGTTTTTACGTTAAAACCTAAGTTTTATAAAAAACTTAGGTCATAACGATAAAAGGGAAGATTTGATAAAATGGTGGATATACATTTATAAAGGGAAAATATGATGGGGGGAGCCTCAGATAGCGATATCGCATCGGGGCAAGAAGGAATGGGGACATATATATATGGGCCAGCATTGTTACCACCTCCGACAGCGATATCGCATCGGAGGGGGGGAATACATCGGAGGAAGGGTTTTTATTATACAAAGGGGCCTTTTATGATCAGAGGAAGGGTTTAGTGCATCGAAAGGGTTGTTAATGCTTTTGGAAGGGGTCCAAAGCATTTGGACGATGGGTAATGAGGAAAATGAGGGTTCTTGCTAAGTTTCAGGCAAACTTAGCAATTCCCAAGCATACTTATGGTTATTTTTCAACCAAAAGGAGGGGATATATAAATAATGGGGCTTTTATACATATTTTTAATAGGGGGAGGGGAAATAGATAGGGATTTACATAATAATGTTAGGAATTAACATGAAATGTGAAGAAATCGCTAAGTATGGAGATCTTAGTCTATAAAGGGGAAATAGAACTTCGTAGAGGAAATATGAACACTCCTTAGGTAAAGCAGATCTTTACTAAGGAAAATGATATGAAGATGATGAAATTAAGAGATATCAAGCAGATCTTGATCTCTTTTTAGGGGAATTAGTGAGGGATTGGGAAAGAGGAAGAAGGAGAAGTTAGACATGCCTCGCTTAAACTGATCCAAATGGAAAACTGCCTCATATTTGTGATCTGAATAGATATAACTCTTGAAAACATGAAATGGATCACAATTCTTTATTGTGAAATCCTTCAAGAATGGAACTTTTGCAGCATGGAAAAGATGAACATTTTTGGCATTTCCACTGTCAATCATGAAATATGAACACCTATTGCAATAGGAGGCTAACAGTGGCTCCACATGGGGATGGCTTTTCCTTGTGAAAAGTCAAGAACAACAGGTCAGATTGCCTTGATCTTCAATTCTTGTTGTATTCTGAAAACTTCCCTTTGCTGGCTGCTTTATTTATATATATGACAGCAGACTTGAAGAGCTTAGGGCCTTCTCTTCAGGCTTCAACTGTAGCAAGCTTCTATCCAAACAGAAAACGTAAATCTTACCTACCTACTCTAATCAGCACTTACTTTGCTGGTTAGGTAAAATGAAACAGCCAATGCAGCCACTTAAGTATCATAAACATCACTGAGCTTTGCTGCTTGTGCTTGTTGGTGCTTGAAATGGAGATCTTGCAATCTGATATGGCTTTTTTAACTTTTGAGAAGATCAAGAAACTGCTGACCTCCTTTGCTGAATCTAAACACTGTACAAAAGGGTTCTGCAACATATATACATTATTGTTGAGATGAAATAAACAACTGTACAAAGGTTTGGGATGACTATCATGCCTTTGAATTGGGAAATCACCAGCATCTTGATTTTAACCCTTACAACCTGCTAATGGAGCAGAGTAGTGATTTATTTCATCACTTAGCCTATCAATAGATGGAGTACACGGAACATGGAATGATATTTGAAATTTGTTACATACAGGCTCAGATGGAACTTGACAAATTTGGACAGGCTGCTCCTCCCCTTCTTTAAATAGTTCAGCTGATTCAAAAGAAAGCAGCAGAGAATCAACTTGGACTTCTGGATCATTAGCAGCTGCTTCCGAGTCTTCTTCGTCAATCTGACATTCAATGGCACTCTGGGGCTGAAAATCTAGAGGTAATGCATTAGGAGCAAGGATTTGAATCTCCTCTAGATGGCCAATATCAACACTTAATGATACTTGGTTACAAACTGCATGATAATTATCCTTAATAAACTGAAAAAGATTCAAAACAAAAAGGTAAAGTTCCTTCTCTGAAATCAAAATTCTCTGCATTTTCCTCCTCCTCTTCATAGCTGAAACAAGCAAGCTGATCATTGGGTTCAGGCTGCTGAACTTGAACTGTGCTTTCTGCCAAAATAGGTTCTCACTCCTCCGCAAGGCTGATTTGGATTTGGGGCGCAAAATCTTCATCATATTGATGATATTTAGGCAGACAACTGAAAGAAGAAAAGAAATTATATTCATACAATAGATTGGGAGATTCATCCATATATTGCTCAGAAACTAAAGTTTCATCTTTGAAAGTAGTTCTTCTCTCAGCTCTTGCTCTATTTCTCTTAGCAATCAGGTTTGCCTCCACACCAACAGCTATATTTTGCATGTCTGCTAAGGTTTGAGGGGCTCTTTCCTCAATTGATAGGCCATATCAGTATCAAAACCATCCAGGAATTTATACAAAGCAAGATCATGTGGAGGCCTGAGGTTCTGTGGGATTGCATTATAGACATTGTTAAATCTTGCACAATAGTCTAAGACAGCCTCTTGAGGGCCTCTTTTGATAGTATCATATTCTAGTAATATGTGTAGGGGATCTTTATTTTTCTCCCATCTGTTAAGGAATGTTTGGTAAAGGGCCTCTGGGTCAGCTATGGAATTTGCAGGGAGAGCTCTAAACCACGGCCTTACATCTCCATTTAAACTTTGGACAAAAATCTTCATTCTGATAGCATCATCATCTATTTCATAAATCTCAACATAGTCCTGCATTTTTTTGGTATGTTGTAGGGTTGTGCAAGAACCAGCACCATCAAAATGTGTGATTTTGGTTTGATAATCCTGAGGCATAGCCCCTAGATTTGCAAGTAACTGTAAAGGTGCATAATGATTCGCCATATTTGCCGGGAAAAATGGAACAGCAGGAAGAAACAGAGCAACTGGGATGGAAGAGGAAATAATAGAAGGAGTTGGAATATAGCTTTGTTGAACTGTTTCAGAAGAAACTTAAAGATTTTCTCTTTCAGGTTCATTCCTCCAGTGGAGTCTTGATTGAAAATGATGTGGAGTCGCTAGGTGGATGACTTAAATTTGAAGTGCTTGATCTCTGTCAACCATCAAATATCAGAACTAAACATGAAAAAGTTCTGAAGAAAAGGAGCACTTTCTCCAGAAAACGAGATTTCCTCTTTCGAGCCAGCTTCCAAGTTGTTTCTTGGATTTTTCTGAGAATGGCCCCAGTGGAGTCGCCATTATGTTATCACTCAGGTTATCCCTTGGCTCCTTAAGGGATACGACTGAGGTAACCACAAACCAATCTTTGGACTGCAGGTCCTAGCCTATTTGTAGTCAGAGAGGGCTCTCTCTTTATGATTTAGCTTTGTTTAGGGGTGATTTTAGGCTAGATATGAATGCATGAGTTTGATTTAAGTTTGGTGGGATGGTTGATGCTTCAGACAGAGTTGGCCTGCAAAGGATGAGAAGTTCAGACCATTGGGCATGGAGTCAATGAATGTGAACTGAAGGGTGTGTTTTCTTTAGCAGAAAGAGGGGAATATAGAGGAGGATAGCTACACATGGCACAATGTTAAATGCTGGAACAAGGATGAAATGGATGTTAGGGAACGAGAGGCAATTAAGGATCTCTCATCTAGTCGAAGAGGGAAAGTGGATGAAGGCTAAATAGGAGAAATGAAGGATTCCTAAACAACATTCAGAAATGAGAGAACTAGCTTAAACATGATCAATAAAGTATCCATATCCATTACTAATTAAGAGGAAAACATAAATAAATGACAGGAATTGAGCATAGAGTGCTGATAAGCAAATTCTAAGCTATTCCTCTTTCCTGCTATTTAGATGGTGAGACCAGGGTGGTATAAACACATATAAACTGAAAACAGAGACAAGAAGGACTTATTGAGTCATGTAGAAACACCAGAAATCTGTAGCATACTCTTTAAGCCATCAAATCCACAACCAGCAATTTAGAAACAAGCATTCCAGCATCTTTGATTATAGAAACTTTCAGGCTTACAGCGCAAGTCTAGAATGAAAAAAACAAACAACCAACCAACCCCTTCTACATCACTGAGGGCAGTATATATAGAGAAAATATCTACAAACAATAGATCTGAGACAGATCTCATGAAATAAGTGTCTTTAACCTAATTTGTACATAAATAAATGCAAGAAATATCTATCTAAGCTACGCCGAAGGCAGCAGCATCCAAAATGAGTGAATATGGTGTCCTTTGAGCTTTGCGCTGGCCAATTTACAATAATTGTGCTTTGGGCTTTGATCCACTGCTCTCAGGTGGCCTTAATGCTTTAAACTCTGATCTGATGAGCTTTTAATGGGCTTTACTACTTCTCTGACTTTGCTGGGGGTTCTTTATTGTTCATCCACTTCAGAATTAAAGTCTTCCACTGATATTTCTTCACTGATACACTTTGATGCTTCACCAATACTCTTTTAATTGAACCTGGGCTTTATCTTTCCTCTGATATACTTTAACACTTGAATTGGTCCACTTTCTCTCCCTTGATATTATTTAAATTGCCAAATTGGCCCTTTTCTGCCTTTTCAATGCAAGAATAACTGCTGCAAATTTCGTTTGTGGCCTTTGGGACGCTATCGGCATTGGCCAATCAATAATAGTACCAAAAATGATGATAAATAGCCAAACTGGCGGAAGATTGCATAATAGAAGAGGTCTACGCAAATGGAGACCGTGCCAAGGGCCCTAAACTTGCTGTCTGGAGCCTCCATGGGCCGAGGCGATCAAGAAGGAATGAAGAAATAATGTTGGTTCCTTTGCCTTTGAAGCGCGCAGGCGCGATGCATGAAAACATAAGAAAAAACCCTTTTTCCCTTTATAAGGCAAAAAATGCCTTAAACATGAAAATCCATGAAAAATGGGGTCGGAGGTGACACTATTCATTAGATTAAATCTTGGCCGTTGGATCGCGCGAAGGCAGATCCAACGGCTCACGCTAAATCGACGATCGACGGATCAGTGGTTGCAACACATAGACCTCCGACATGCGATATATCCCATGGACCCGAAAATGCATTAAGGTCATCTTTTATTGAAATTGGGTCTGGCCCATCGGCGGAACCCAATCGGCGAAGTTTAATAAAAATGGGTCTGCGGACCCAAAATCTTTATATGTCGTGATTTATAGCCTTTCGGCTCCGCCAGTCAAAGCCATATATGGGAATGATGTGATTAAACATGGGCCATTGATCTATGGGCCCGAATGGGCGGCTGAGATTAACTTGGCATTTTGGCAATCGGCAGGGCGGAGGGTTTACATATATGCAATCACCGAAATGGGCGATCGCCGAAATGATGAGGGTCGTTGATCTGGGTGGGGCAATGGACAGCTGCAATGAGATGAAGCAGTAAGCGGGGAAATATTATCGAAAAGGGGGTTTTTACGTTAAAACCTAAGTTTTATAAAAAACTTAGGTCATAACGATAAAAGGGAAGATTCGATAAAATGGCGGATATACATTTATAAAGGGAAAATATGATGGGGGGAGCCTCCGACAGCGATATCGCATTGGGGCAAGAAGGAATGGGGGCATATATATATGGGCTAGCATTGTTACCACCTCCGACAGCAATATCGCGTTGGACGGGGGGGAAATACATCAGAGGAAGGGTTTTTATTATACAAAGGGGCCTTTTATGATCGGAGGAAGGGTTTAGTGCATCGGAAGGGTTGTTAATGCTTTTGGAAGGGGTCCAAATCATTTGGAAGATTGGTAATGAGGAAAATGAGGGTTCTTGCTAAGTTTCAGGAAAACTTAGAAATTCCCAAGCATACTTATGGTTATTTTTCAACCAAAAGAAGGGGATATATAAATAATAGGGCTTTTATACATATTTTTAATAGGGGAGGGGAAATAGATAGGGATTTACATAATAATGTTAGGAATTAACATGAAATGTGAAGAAAGCACTAAGTATGGAGATCTTAGGCTATAAAGGGGAAATAGAACTTCGTAGAGGAAATATGAACACTCCTTAGGTAAAGCAAATCTTTACTAAGGCAAATGATATGAAGATGATGAAATTGAGAGATATCAAGCAGATCTTGATCTCTTTTTAGGGAAATTAGTGAGGGATTAGGAAAGAGGAAGAAGGGGAAGTTAGACATGCCTCGCTTGAGCTGATCCAAATGGAAAACTGCCTCATATTTGTGATCTGAATAGATATAACTCTTGAAAACATGAAATGGATCACAATTCTTTATTGTGAAATCCTTCAAAAATGGAACTTTTGCAGCATGGAAAAGATGACCATTTTTTGCATTTCCACTGTCAATCATGAAATATGAACACCAATTGCAATAGGAGGCTAACACCACCGCCACCACCACCGCCATTCAACATGTCAAACTCAATAAAGCTATTGATTTTCAAGGGTATAGGGAGTGAGGATATAGATCAATTATGGTTTGTTGTGAATTTTGTATGGACCACGCAACAAATCACTGATGAAAATATAAAAAAGGTGCACTTAGTTATTGATCTTCATGATTGCGCACTTAGTTACTGATCTACAGGATCACGCACTGGCATGGTATATTAAGTATTGTGTTGATCATCGTTTAGCAACACTAGAGGATACTAAGGATGCTTTAAACAAGGAGTTTAGTAAGCCTAAGTTTGACTCACATTCATTCATTGGATTTAAGGAAATCACGATGAGAACTGGTGAGTTTCCTTGGGAGTTATATCAAAGGTTAAAATGTGTGATCTGTGAAGCTAATATGTAGCTTACATATGGCCATCATGCGAGTCGTTTATAGCCTCATTTCTGCCCCACCTTTGGATTTCTTTTTTGCAAAAGAAGATAGGAACTCATGTGGAAACCTTGGAAGTCATGAAGATATTGCATGAGACATCTATTCAGGAGGCGACTTTGCGATTCCAGCAGATTCACTCACAGTTACACAACCTCTGCTTGGAATTGCAGAGCTTGAAAAAAGAGAAAGAGGCTAGGCCGGAGGTGTGCGGGGAAGTTTGGTGTCTCAAGTGTAAGAGCCAAGGGTATGATAAATACCACTACCTTGTCTTCGCAAATTATATTACAAGAGGGGGCATAATTCCCTAAGGCAGGAAGCTCAAACAAGACAAAGCTCAGGGCCTATGCTATGGTGCACTATTTGCTAGGTGGCTGGAAAAAACATAACAGATAATTGTCATTTGCTGCAAAAGTTCATTCAGACACCATAACAACTATTTTGCAATTTATGCGAATTGGTGGGCCACGATGAGCGACATTGTCGTACCTATGAGTTGATGATGGAAAGAACACCTACCTATCGAATGTAAGTAGAAACTCGGCGTCTAGACAAGGACGTTGGGGGAGTGCATGGAGGGTATTAGGTGCGAGGACAAGGCTAAGGAGGAGGACCTAGTAGAGTTCACGGTAAGGTTATTTTCTATAACTGTGGGACACCAGGGAACTGTGTTGGAGTGTCAAAATCAAACATGCCTGTCCTGCTAATACTGCAGCCAGTTTGACCACACTCTCAAAGAATACCATGTGATAATCACTAAGATGTAGGAGAATAAGGTGTAACCTTAAAAACCTATGCAGAACTTACAAATGATGAGATGTGAGCCCCATGACGAAGATCCAAATGTGAATATCGTGTTCAGAAGCTGAGTAACCATTGGGGATGATAAGGGAAAACAACCTAAAGAAGATGGATGGGTTTGCAAATAAAAAATTTATGGAGGGCAAGAAAGGCTTCACTGAGGCATCTACCTTAGGAAGTCCAAACAAAGTATCAGAGATGAGTGTGCCTACACAAGATGATCCCTCTATACTCACCACGTTCTTCAAAAATTGCATGAAACATATGCGTGATAGGAAGGTTGTGAAAGGAGTGTAGGAGGTTATAAACGAGTGTGTTGTTAAGGAAAATGCTCCTAATGGACACCCTGTTGTCTGAAAAATTGGCAAAGATAAGGTAAGAACAGGGGGCGAGATGAGGCTCACCATGCAGATAGGAAATTATGAGATGAATGAGGTTATTTTGGATCTCGGGTCTAACACAAACTTTTTGCCTAAACAAACATGGGAGAGAATGGGGAGACCTATGGTGGAGTGGTCTCTGATCTAGCTGAGAATGGCGAACCACCAGAAGATTATCCCTATAGGATGACTACATGGGGTCACCATAGATATAGAAGGTGTAACCGTGCTGGTGGATTTTGAAGTAATAGAAATTGTTGATGACAACAATCCATACCCCATGCTCCTTAGAATTGACTGGGCCATTGATATGAATGGATTCATCAACTTGAAGAAAAGAACAAATTTGTTTAAGAGGAAATTGCTTCGGGTTGTAGTACCTTTTGACCTTGTAGAAGGACCGCGCTATGTTGAACACGTCTGTGACTATGAAGAAAGTGATGATGAATTGGATCATATTTACAAAATAATTGCACGAGATGAAGACTGGATTAATCCAACATCTGATGGATGCATTGCATGGGACTGGGAAATTTCCCGTACCTCATATTTATATGAATAACTGGATCATTGGCAAAATAGGTTGCATGAAGTATCTACGTTGCGCTGCAACATGATGACTAAATCATTGTGCTATGTGTTATCGAAGGTAATAAATTTACCCTATTATTATTGTTTAACTAACATAGATATGTTTTTGGATGCCTTTAAACAAGAAGTCCTTGAGGATCATCAGTTCCAAGCCCTATATTTGGCATTGTGCGCTACAGTTACACGATGGTGGGGTGTGCACAAAGATAGTTTTGATGAATGGAAAGATTACAAAAGGATGATGAGGTTGCGATTTGATAATCCTAAAATTCGACTGACTGAGAAGTACGATGGGAGAAATGATCGACATGAGTGGAATAGAGCCATACCCGGAGTCGGTGCACTTATTTTGCCATACTTTGGATACAATCCCTATGAATTGGTATCTAGAAACGGAACTCTGCCATGGCACCATGGAATGGGATATATAAAGGGAAGAATTATCAATGATATTCAGTTTTGAAGATGGGTTCGAATGCATTGATGAAGCTTTATAGGCGGTTAAGGCAACAATCTTCAGAATCCCATAGGATCCTTTCGAATTGGTTGTGCCAGATTAGAGGACCTAGTTGCGCCATGTGTTGGAATGTTACAATGTGAACGCTGAGGGGGAGGATGACGATCTAAGAAATATCAATATTCTCGAGGAAAAGGGCCATCGAGAAGTTGAAGGTCTTCAAATAGGGAACCCATAAATCACTGCCCATTGAAAACCAAGAAAGTAAACATTAGTACTAAATCAGAGCCAAAATCTGCGAAGATCGAGGACTACTGGGATGATGCCACAATGGATAAAGTTGCCGAGTTACTCCGTGAGTACGAGGATATTTTTCCTACCAATTTTTCGGACCTGAAAGGCATTAAGTGACTTGGGTGTGATGAAAATTACTTTGAAACCAGACGCGAAGCCTATTAAGCAGAGGTTGTATTGCCTTAATCCCAAATACAAGTAAAATGTCTACTTGGAGTTGGATAAGATGCTTGAGGTAGGCATTATCAAACCTGTGGAGGAATCTGATTAGGCAAGCCCAATGGTGGTTCAAAAGAAGAAACACAAGGGAGAAATAAGGATTTGCATAGATCTCAAGAAAATTAATAATGCCTGTGTCCATGATCCTTTTCCGACACTGTTTACTTATGAGGTATTGGATAACGTTGGAGGGCAGGAGGTATACTCTTTCACCGATGGATTTTCAGGGTACCATCAGATCAATATCATGCTAAAGGATAGGAGTAAAAAAACCTTTCGGCTAAATGGAGTTGCTTTTAGTATATTGTCATGCCATTTGGACTCAAGAATGCGTCCATGATATTCTCTCGCATAGTTATAGCAACATTTAAGGAGTTCATCCATAAGTTCTTGGAAGTATATTTTGATGACTGGACAATGTTTGACTTATTGAAGAACCATGTAGCAAGTTTGCGTCTGATGTTAAATACGTTCCACAGATACTAGATCACAGTGAACCTGAAGAAGTGTCTATTCTATGTCCCCTTTGGGATCTTGTTGGGTCATGTGGTGTGTAAGCAAGGATTGATGGTGGACCCTTCCAAGATCGCACTGATCATAAATTTAGAGGCCCCGAGAAGTGTTAAGAAGTTGCACGCAATGCTTGGGCATACAAAATATTACCTTGAGGTGATTGTAAAGCTAGAAAGGTTGAATGCAGGACTTGACCATCTTTTGTAGATAGGGATAGGCGAGGAGCCTACTA
Organism: Pinus tabuliformis; assembly: GCA_031772625.1. Lineage (NCBI taxonomy): Eukaryota > Viridiplantae > Streptophyta > Pinopsida > Pinales > Pinaceae > Pinus > Pinus tabuliformis. The sequence goes on from CM062819.1 coordinate 365,759,739, forward strand.
ATATGGAGGAAGGATTACCTGATGTGGAGCTCTTCGTGGTGTGCGTAGTAGATAACTAATTTTCTGATATCATCTAATTTTTTACCACAAGATTGGCACAAAAAGGATACACCAGTCAACAAAAGAAAGAGTTAGTAGTGCACGCGGCGAATTTCTCAGTAATTGCAGGAAATTTATATAAGATGGGTGCAGACAAGATCTTGTGATGATATGTGCCATATTTTGAGTGAAATAACATCCTAGTTGAAGCTCATAGATGGGGTGCTAGAGGACATTAGGCGGGAAAGAGAGCATCACAGAATATTTTGCATGTAGGGTTATGGTAGCCTATGATACAAAAAGATTCTAAAGTGCATTCTAGGGCATGCGATGCATGTCAATGAATGGGGAGACCATCATAGAGGGATGATTTGCCACTGAATCCTCAAGTATCATTGTAGCCATTTGAAAAATGGGCAATTGATTTTGTTGGGCCCATTCAGCCTGTAGAAAAAAAGATAGGTGCATGCTATATCATCACCGCGATAGAGTATCTAACTGGATTGGTGGAGCCACAGCCAGTGAATGATTATACATGGGCTATATTAGTGAAGTTTTCATTTGAGTAAGTGTTAACCAGATTCAGTTGCCCAAAAGTATTGATGAGTGATTGAGGTATGCACTTCCTAAATGAAACGATCAACACACCCACTGAAGAGTTCTAGGCTTATCATTAGAAGAGAACACCGTATCATCCTCAAGCTAGTGGGAAAGTTGAGGATTTTAATAAGATATTGGAGAATGCATTGACAAATATTTGTAATGCATAGTAGAATGACTGTGATGTGTGCGTACCCATCGTGCTATGGACATACAAGACTACTTGCAAAAAGTTGGCGAGTCAGACACCTTTTAGATTGGTATATGGCATAGAAGATGTGATGCCTATGGAGTATATTGTGCTTAGTATGTGCATAGCAACTTTCATAGGTATGACAAATTGAGCAGCCTTAGAAGACCGGCTCACATGATTGATGGAGCTTGAAGAGTATAGATTCTTGGTTTGATTCCATCAACAAGTATAGAAGGAGTGCGAACAAATGTGGCATGATCAACACATCAAGTTGCACACATTTAAGGTAAATGATTTAGTATTGTTGTATATTAGCAAGTTCACCAATTTTTCTAGGAAATTTTAGATGCACTGGCTTGGGCCCTATGTTATCAAAGAGATTACAAATGGAGGAGCAGTTCAACTCATGAAGCTGAATGGGGAACCTTCCCCGAGAAGAGTGAATGGGAGCCGATTGAAGCCATATATAGGGGATCCGACTCAATGAGTATATCACGACCAAACAATCTTAGTGCTCAGAGCAGTTGCAAGGGAGCACGAGACTATAAACTACACTGCCAGAGTTGGATGACTACATGGCGGGTGGGCTCCATGACAAATGATGAAGTCACATGCTAAGACTCTGCATGAAGGGTACTACGCTCTAAAGGAAGGTACTGTGCAACACAATAAGAAAGTGACTGTTGAAGTCACTGTTCATGTCTTGACAACCAGGAGACGATTAAGAGCAGCAGACTGGTGGCATTTAAGGCAAAAATATTTGAAGATCTACCACCAAAACAACATTAATGATCACGTTTTGGAGGGAATGGCCGGATTTGAATTCAAAAACCCCTATAAATAGCACGTTCCAGTCCAGCAGAGAACACTTTGCATACTTGGAATTTTTGAGTCACGTTCTCTATTGCTTATGAGCCACATTTTCTTTGGGGATTTGGTTGTGATCCCTGTATTTCCCAATATACCAAAGTTGAACCAGAAGTTTATCTTTGAAACATTGTTAGGACGAAGGCTTATTGAAACTATGAGCACTAGGTGAGATGTTGCATCAAAAGCAGCTGCTCCAAAGGTTATGAGTGTGGAAGCTCTAGTGCCCGTGCCTACGCTGCCGAGGTCACTGAGGTTGAAGCCTACACCTATTAGAGAAACCTAGAAGGTGAAGAAGTGTAAGTAGAAGAAGTCGATGCTGGTTTGTAGGTCAACCACAAAACATTTTGCCACTCAGAAGCATAAGAAGGACAAGCAACCCGAAAGGTTTGTCGATTTAGAGGCTAAGGAAGGACAAGGCACTGAGAACATTATTGTTGAGGGAGTGGAGCCCTTCATCAAGTTACCTGATTACATCCCTCTGTGGAAGGGAAAGAAAAAGGTCACCAAGGACCCAGATTATGACAAATTCATCATCTCTATGACCCTGCTACTGGAGTAGGTTCCCTTTGAGGCTTCGCACCTCACGTGGATCCCCCTTCTAAAGATGAAATACTGGGATCTGATAGACCATGAACGGTTCTCTCACCTTGAAAAAAAAATACATGAAGTTTGTTTACTACTGGGATTTAGCTATCACCGAGTTAGAGACAGTGTAATGGATCTGTGAAGTGGAGAATTTCAGGCTGTCGAACTTGCTATGGGTGCCCCACTATCACTGAACTAATGTTAATACCACCTGTGTGTGGAAATTACTTACTGTCGTGCATGATTGGTGCTTATGGTTAGGAGTGATTATACCCATCACGGACATCCTCATCTGTAAGATCATGCACCTACGGCATGAAGGCTTGAATCCAACCAAGGATTTTGGGGGAAAGGCAGGAGAAAAGGATTTGGTGGATAAAATGAAAAAGGAGTTTGAGGTTGTGAAAAATCTGTGCAGCTATTCCATCACGTCTATCAATGATCCCGCGGGGAAGATTTCCACCCAAGTACTGGCTAGAAAGGTTATGAGGAAGTGTCGCGTGGACAAGGTTCCAACACCTATGGTATCGTTAGCTGCACAATGTGCGAAGGTCATGTAGTTTAAATGGTCAAGGATGCAGAAAATTCCTCATTAATTGCCGTGAGGTCTACGCTGAGAGCAAGCCCTTCCACTATGCGTCGTTGCTGCTCTCCATCGTGCTACTCGTATGGGAGCTACTAGAGGACAACCAGTTTCCTCTGTTGAAGGCAGGATTGCCGAAGGCCACATAGTTCGCCTCCCTCTAGGCCATAAAGGACCTCACATGGGTCACAAAAACAAATATCTTTTGGGTTTGATGGAAATGAGCTTCTGCATGGACATCAACCAACACCCAAGGTTTTCCCCAACCTTGTATGAGTAGTTGTCAGCATATGCCATGTTTAAAGCTGATTTCCGCTGCATCTACATTTCGGTGTGCAAGGACCCACAATAAAAATTGTAGGGTTTACCATACTTAGCCATAGATCATGACATTCAGTAGGTGATTAAGCACCTACCAGCAAAGTGGCATGCCCCATCATATTTGGGTGTAACAACTAGTAAGGGTGCTTGTAGCTCGGTTGAGAAAAAAAGGAAGGAAAAGTAGGTTGCACAAAATTTGGTTGCGTAGAAGAAGAAGGAAGCCACTGAGAAGGCTTAGATGGAACAAGAGTGTGTTTCCAAGGACTAGGCTGAGCAGGAGCAGCACAAGTCCGAGAAAAGTGGTAAATCCCCTTCACCTGCAACAAAGGAGGAAGAACAATCTGAGGAAGGCAGTAGAGGAGATGAGGGGTAGATAACCGCAGTTTAGCTTAGGATGTGCAAAGAGTAGTAGCAGGAGGGCACCCATAAAAAGAAGAAGTTAGATAAAATGCAGGCAGATCCCATGACCTTGATGGAGGGCGATCTCGATGAGATCAACGACACAGTTAGGGATACTACAACTGAGTTATTGTAATAGTATGAGAAGCAGTACATGCAGATGGTGGGGAGTTTCTAGAAGGATCTACATGAACTATAGATCCAAGCTAGAAGGATACAGCTAGGCGTAGGTCAAGTGAGCCCAACAAAAATGAGCCTCGGACAGGGGAAAAGTCGGGCTGGCGAACTGGTAAGCAAATTGGATCTTCGAATAGTTGCTCTACCGAAAGGGTCCTTAGGCATGGATTCAGCTGATGAGTGAGTCATACTAAGTACCCTTGAGGACATCATGCTAAACATTACAGCACTCCACTATGAAATTATTCATGCACTACAGGCAGGGGTAATGGAGGAACTCCAATCATGGGAGCAGAGTGCTCTTAACCTGATAACCGAGTATAGGGTGAACAATGAACAAATGTTTGTCGAGAAAATGCAGGTTGTGAAGGAGAAGGATACTATCTAGGTACAAAGTTCTAGGCTAGAGGCTATAGTTGTAGAGGCATGTAAAATAGTGTCAGAGTTGCACATCCCAAAGGACACACAACTGAAGGTTAAGATCCGAAAATTAGCTGCAAGAGTGCGAAAAGCGAAGGCCGAAGTCAGGAAAGTTCAATTCGAACTCAATATGAATATTATAGAGCTCCAGATTAAATTATAGCCTATGATCCCACCCAAAGTCTGAGGACAGAACAGAGCCTCCATCAGGGTGAATATTGCCACTCTAAACGGCATAGTCGCTGACTACACGACCTTGTTTGAATAGGCGATGGAGTTGGTAACGAATTTGTAGGAAGACCCAAACCTGCGGATCCTGAATATAGATATTCATGAGCTTTAGGAGAAAGATGACAAGGTCAGGGTGACGATGTGCTCCATTTCTATAGTGTAGCCCCTCGCCAAGTTATAGGAGGGAAAGCAACTCATAACATAGGTGGAAGCAGCTTAGAAGGAGGCGGTAATTAAGGCCAGGTTGGGACCTTGGTTAGAATAAGCTTATTTAGTATCAACCAATATTTAGGAGATGCTAACGGGCTTGTAGAAAACATAGCAAAAGATCAAGTTGGCCGCAAAACGACCAGCAAGAGAGTAGCTCGTCGAAGAAGTCAAACAGCTAGCTATGCAGAGCACTCTCGACGTAGCAGTTTTGTAGGTGGATGTTGGGTCGTTAATATGCCATTGTTATTATCACTTGTGAACACTTATTCCACCCATTTCTACCATTCTTCATCATGTCATTTATTATAATTTATTATATAAAACCATTTTATGATGATTTATGCTTCTATGAATGAATATTATTTATTCTCCTTTATTTTTAATAAATTGATGATTATGCATGATTTTATCAATGATAGTTTTAATAAATCAGTTGTAACATTATTCATCATTTTTAGTCTCCAAGATAATTTCCAGATTGAAGATTTGATCATTAAAAGTGCCAACTCATAAATTCGTTGGAATAAGAAGTGACGGTTTGCCGGTTGAGATTGTGAGCAAATCAAGCAGAATTTGGAAAATCCGGAACATGGGTTTTCTCCAGAACGGACCCAATTAACTTTTTCAAGGATTTGTTTGCCCGAATTCGGCTTGTATTTAGAGAAACACAGGGTTCTTCGAGCACAATTTTCTCAGATTTGTTGTTGCGGCCGTCCTCCAAATCTCAGCTGCAAAGCCAAATTCATCTTGCTCTTGTTGAAAGCTGGATGGAAATATATCTTCTTCTTTATCAATTAGTTGGAAACAATCCAATTTTTTAATGTAAATCATGTTGTACTTATCTTTATTGTAACTTCTCTCTAATCTCTCTATTTAAATGAAAACAGAGATGAGAGAGGGGGATGGAAAAAAATGGGGGGATGAAAAATGATGGAAAAATGATGAAGAATGATGGTGGATTATTCATGATAGGAGGAAGAAAGGATTGTTTCAGGCTGTAAGTCTCAAAGCTTCTGATGTTGTAATGATTTTACCATTTAATGATTAATACCTAATTTGGGAGTTGTTGTTCATTCTTTTCATCTGAAGTAGCCCAACAGCATCCGCTGGCGGCTAAGGGCCCAGCCTCTGGTGGAGTACATTGCTGCTGTGTATCATATCTTTACAATTGCTGTTGTGTGATGGTTTGATTTATTTCCTATTCTTTTGAATTGCATTATTTTACAGTTTCATGTTTTTATAGTGTGCTGTTAGAATATTTTATGGAATTGTTTTAATGCACAAGTTGAGATTGAATTGCGTGGTTGTTCTTTTCCATCATAACAGAGATTACTATCCTTTTCAACTTATATTGTTATGCTGTTCATTTCAAATGTAAAGCTTCGCTATTCATTTCAGATTGTTGGTTATTCGATTCCACTAATCAGAGTTTGCTGTTCAGATTTATTAAATATGTTTCGTTGTTTAATTCCTTTAATTATAAGTTTGCTATCCATTTACTTCGCTATTCAGTTTGGTTGATTAATTGCAAGAGTTTGCTTTTAAAGAGTTTTCCTAGTTTACTTTCAATGACAGCTTTAGTTCAATTTCGATTTCCTTTTGATTGCTTTAAAGCAGGATTGTCAACTGTAGAGAACATTGGTTATTGCTTCCTTGCTCCCAGATTGATTTTCTTGTTCTGGTTTGATTTCAATTGCATCAATATCTAGAGGAATGAGTTATTGCTACTGTATCCTTGATTGATGGTTGTTTGAGTGAATGATTTAGTTTAAGAACATTTCAGTTTCTTGCTATTCCATTTCTTAATTGTTGTTCCATTTCTTATCTGTCGTTCCATTTCCTGTTATTCGCATTATCTTTGCTTTGGTGTGAAGAACGATCTGAAGCTGTAGTGGGCATTGGCATTTGTTGTCTAGTCCCCAGATTGGTGATCTGTTCCTTGATTACTTTTGGTTACATCAGTTTCTAAAGGGGTGAGTTATTGCTACTGGACCCTTGACTGATACATTGCTTTTTTTTCCGAATGCATGATTTAAGTCTTAAAGTGCTTTGTTGTAAGTAGATTTTATTTCCAGCTTTCATTTACTTTTTGATTTTGAGCACTATACTGCAAAACATTACTCTTGAGTAAATAGCCGCCTCAGACTGAGTACAATCTTGAAATAAAAAGTCGCCCCTAGGTTGATAATTAATGTGAAGGTAATTAGGAGTTCAAAAGACACCTTTTTATCACTCCACATTTTGGCGCCGTTGCCGGGGAGAGTGTAGCCATTTCTAAAGAGTACTGTGAATCTGATGAGTGCCTGCTAGGGAAGAGTTGGATCTTAAAAACGAAAGGTAAGAACCTGCGTGCGGAGCATGTAAAAGCCCTTCTCCACTGTCTGCTTTCCTAACAGATTTGCTGTTGCTTTGTTGGGTAGAAATAGATGTTTGAATTTTTGTGTGAATGAATTAAAAGAAAAAAATAGAAATTTTGAAAAACAAATCTCATGATTTCTCTCAAGTGGTGATGTAAGCACCACCCATTTCACTAACCGATTGACAGGAACATTTGAAGAAGGAGCCTTGAAGAAACACATGAAGAACATCTTCTATTATGGTAAGAAATGGATCACATTTTTACTTTTGAATTTCCTATCAAAGATCTAGCAGGAGTGACACAAATGCACATAATTCCCCCATTGTCTCTACCAAATTTTCATGGCTTGACAAATGAAGATCCAGATACATTCTTATTTGAGTTCAAAATACTTTGTAGAGGATATGATTATTGTACTAATGATCAAAGATTGAAGGTGTTTCCTCTTACTCTAAAAGGAGCAGCTCTCCGATGGTTCATGAGCCTAGGTGGGAATTGCATCCAAACATGGGAGGACATGAAGAACATATTCTTGAAGAAGTACCAAGACTATTGCAAATCCAATGAAGATATTTTCGGTATGATACAAGGGGAAGATCAAAGTTTGGAGGATTATGTAGATTGATTTCATTATAACCTTCAAAAATCAAAGCATAAGCATTTGGAAAAAGAGATCTTAAAAACACTCCTTCTTAAAGGAATCAAAGATGAATTTTTAGAACTCTTAAATCTGATAGGAAAAGGTGATGTTTTTCAGTTATCATATGATGATGTTTGTGAATTGTGCATAAGGTATTCAAGAGGAATATCCAAGGCTGGTAAGAATTCTGAAGATGTTTGTTCTTTCTTTTCCAAATCTGCTACAAGAATAGAAGACATAAGAGCTAAAATCAATACTTTATTTGAAAATTTTAAAGTTGATTTTATTAGCTCTCTAAGTTCAAAATTGGATGCTTTGCAGGTTCGGAAAAATCAAGAATCTGATGAAGTGTTTTCCACTCATGACCAAAAGGAGCAGTCCATAGATAGTTGTTCTTCCTTATCTAGGATGGAAGTAGCATATCAAAGAGATGAGGAAGATGCAACAAAGTCAAAACCATGGAAATCATGGCCTACAGGTATGGTTCAAAACACTTCCTCTTCATTCTCTTACTTGCATAATCCATTATGGAATACTAATGTGTTAGGGCAGCCATGTCAATTTCAATATAACCACCAACCTTGTTTACAAGTTGGGCATGGTTCATCTTATGATGGCATGACTACTCTCCCTCATCTTGTAGCACAAACATATTCTCCATATTTTTCACTAGCTCTTCCACAACATCCTGCTTGCATACCAAATTCATCCACTCAACTCAATCAACCACATCATCACAATGCTCCAATCCTTACACATTTTCTTGCTCAACTAATTCCACACCCTCACCATAATAAACCAGTACAACATGCTTACAATGTTGAACTACCAAATTTGCCCACCCTTCTCACCCATTCTATCTCACATGCGCCATTAGAGAAAACTTATAATGAGATTCAGAATGTTTCAAATTCAAAAATTGTAGAAGTTATGGAAGAAAATGAGGTTTCTTATAGTATGTATCAACAAGCTATTTTAAAAGCTCAAGATCTTCATGATCTGATGGATATGAGAAATCAAGAAAGTAACGGATACATTAAACATTGGTTTCACTCCATCATTTGTTTGCAACGTTACTCTATGCTTCAACAATTTTTGATACCATTTTTTGAAGGGAAGTTGGCTTCTCATACCCTAATATCCATTAACATGCATTTTTCAAATTTGGGTATGTGCATACATGAAGCCCTATTTTGAAAATGGTTCCATTGGAAGTACTCCTATACATAGTCATATTCATTTTTCAAATCAAAATAGGTTAGTGTAGAAAATAAAATAAATAAGGGAATAAATAAATGCATTTTGTTTGTTTTGTAAAACTAGTTGTTTCTTTTGTTGCAATACGCTATTGAAATCAACATCGATGATAAATGTTTCAATTCATTTGTGTATGTAGATGATTTATAATATAAATAACAATTATACAAACACTTATATTCATTTTTATCATCAATATGAAAAAATGGTTGAATATCATTTTTTTGGCTTGCGGGCTTGATAAGATTTCTGGAAAAACAGTCGGGACAGTCATGTTTTGAGGGACCAAAAGTGAATATTTTTAAAATCTGTTTCTACCCTAGGTATCCCTTGATGTCTACTTTCTAACCCAATTTTAAACACTCAATTTAGATTTGAGACGAAAAAGTTAGAAACAAAACATTGACAGGGTGTCTAGTGGGCAGCTCAGGAACAAAGTTGGGACAATAAGTTTTTGGAGGCATAAATGTTTGAATTTTTAGAACCTGTTACTATGGTAGATTCCCCTATGAATCTAGTTTACAATGCAATCAGAATCACTCATTTTTGATATCGTATGTGGAGGTTATGATCAAAATACTGACTGTCTATCGTAAATCAGCACTCTTAAAACTTTGTCTTTCCAGTTGTTCCTTAAAGTATTTGACCTATCAATTCTTCTTGGCTTCAAAACCTGTTTCTATTGGATATAAATAAATTAATATACTTTCATTTCCAATTTAAATCATTCGAATCTGACATCAAACGAAAAACCTATGCTTAAAACATTAACTGTTGGTCTGAGCTGGGTAATCGAAAATGACTCTGCTATGCAGGTTGTTCTAACTAAAATTGACATATCATATCATTGAATTTTTAAAACCTGTTTTTATTGAAAATACGCCTTTGAATTAGCTCTCATTTTGCTTTGGAATCACTCAATTTGGACGAAAAACAAAGAAGTTGTGATTAAAACACCGTTGGTTAGTATGGTCGACCACTGCTCTCCTATAGGTGACAAATAAATTTTCCTTTGTTATTGTCTTTGTGGATTTGTTATATAGAGTAACTACTTGTTAGTTTTTTGCATAATTCTTGGATCAGGGAGCCTGATCACCTCTATTTCTCCATGATTTGATGTTTTATTGCAGGTAGACACTCGTTTTTTGTAGGTCTTGGGAAAATAAAGAAGGTCAATTTATGGACGAGTGATTTTTGAAAGAAATTTTAATGAAACAAAGGAATTTCATCCAAGTCATTACCCAAAAGATTCATAATAAAAGAAATGAAAAATTGATTTCGATTTGAAGATTCATGTCTTGTCACTGCTACCAAAACATTTTTCAAAAAGATCACTTTTTTTACATAATATCATAGCTGTTGTAACTTAATTTACATATTGATTTTAAATAAAATGTTGTTTCTTTTCTAATTTCTCTTATATTTTGTGTTTCAGGTATTGCTTCATTCAAAGTGTAACTCATCTTTAGCATCAATGCCGTGAACAACTAATTTTTTTTTTGCATGTTTGCATTTTATGATTTTCCATTTTGTTATTCCTTTCTGAATGGAACAACACTTCTGCACTTTCATGTTTTTCTGTTCCTTTTTGAATGGAACAACACTTCTGCACTTTTACGTTTTGCTGTTCCTTTTCGAATGGAACAACACTTCTGCACTTTTCATTTTTGTTGTTCCTTTTCTAAAGGAACGGCACTTGCGCTTTTGCTGTTCATTTTACAAAGGAACGACACTTTTCATTTTTGCTGTTCCTTTTCCAAAGGAACGACACTTGCGTTTTTGCTGTTCATTTTCCAAAGAATGACACTTTTCGTTTTTGCTGTTCCTTTTCCAAAGGAACGACACTTGCGTTTTTGCTGTTCCTTTTCCAAAGGAATGACACTTTTCATTTTTGCTGTTCCTTTTCCAAAGGAACGACACTTGCATTTTTGCTGTTCCTTTTCCAAAAGAACGACACTTTTCGTTTTTGCTGTTCCTTTTCCAAAGGAACGACACTTTTGATTTTTGCTGTTCCTTTTCCAAAGGAACGACACTGTTACACTAAAGAATGTCACCATGGCTATTTACAGTTAGTATGGCTCTATCAACAGTCATGCTATCCTCTTAGGCAAGTCTTATGCCTCTGCTCTCCATGTCAAACTCCAAAAAGAGAGAAAGTCTTTATAAATGTATTTATCTCTGGGTACGCAGGTTCTCTCAACCTTACCTGCGGGTACGCACCGAATGTTCACAAAAACTGCGTACTTGTACGCTCTGTATGTAAAGGGGCAAGTGCGTCCCCCTGTAAAGGTCAAAATACGCAAGTTTCATCTTTAAAAAGTTACTTGTGGTCATTTCTAGAGCTTTCTAGAAGGTTGTTCGACGTGTATTGAGCGCCTCCAGATGGTTCATGTACCCCTACCAAAGAGGAACTTATCCCATCAATAAGGGAGCTATCCCATCCAAAGAGGGGATTATCCCATTGATGGTGGACCTGATTAACTTCCTCTTGAGCACTATAAATACAGGCATTGGGCCAGAAGGAGGGGAGGTTGAAAGCTAAACATTTCTAAGGGTAGATGCTGCAGGAATTAGGACTCCCATTTAGAAGCTTGTGAGGAGAGATTGTCATCTTTACTTGTTCTATTTGGATGTGGGTGAGCTTTGTCAAAGTAAAGGAGAACTCTTGATGGACCCTGGGAGGGACTTGCACAACACCAAGGCTCAGGTTGTAATTGTTCCTTTTGTTTCCTATTAATGCAAATGAGTCCATTCTTCTCAATAACTTGTTATTTATGAGTTGTTTCATGTACTCCTTGGTCTATGTGTTAAATATGTCTTATTCTATGAGATTATCAAGTGCTATTTAATCGTTTGATTGTTAGTGAACGCAGGTTTCAAAGTGAAGGAGGAGCTCATCCGGATCAGCGAGGCTGGACTGCTACAACAGCGTTGGACTACAGGTAGGATCTAAACACTTGATTTCTTATATAGTAAATGCATGTTTAGAGAAGGATTGCTCTTATTTGTCTTGTTTGTCACTAGAGAGTCTTAGGCTCCTAGGGAAGTTGATTTGTGTCCGCACTATCGACTCTTTCCGCCTGACAAAATGGCGACTCCGCTGGGGAATCCATTGATGTGAAAGTCTTTTCCTTTGTATGCAACTTTGAGAAAAGTCATTTATTTTCTGGTTTTTGGCTCTGTGACTTTGTATTTGGGTGGGTTAGCTTAGGGTTAGATTGAATTTAGTTTTTCTTGGTTTTTTCAGTAGGACGCACCCTCTGAGTATTGCACAGTGCGTACTTGTACGCAATGTTGCTGTGTGCACAGAGCGGGCCCGCACCTGGCTTAACCGGTTGCCTGCGTCCGTTGCTAAAAATTAAGAAATTTCGATCTTTTGCATTTTTCCTCTTAGATTTTGCTTTTTATTAGTTTTTACTACCCAGATCCATTAGTCTCTTGTCAAAGATCTTCACTTGAACTTGTTTCGATAGCATTGAGTGTTTTAGTGGATTTCATAGAAGTTTAAGCCCTAGGGTTTGATTTTTGAGTAGGTCCTGTAGTGACTTTGGCGGTAGAAGTTGTCAAGCCTTAGATCTCTCTGGTTTTGTCAGCCTTCTTAGAAGTCGGACCTGTCATAAAGTCTACCTGTGAGAGCAACTTACCTTTGAGTTGTCTATTTGGCAAATTTCGAAGTGCTTGTTGATTAAGTGTTGAATTCCATTTTACAAAAGAACAAAAAGATTTGAGTTTTGTTTTGACTGGTCTTTTGATTCTGCATTAGCTGGTCCTTGACTTGATTGTGGTCAAGTAAAACAACCTAGAATCATCTTTCTAGGCTTTTGCCTCGTTAGGTTTGCTTAGAGTAAATTTCTTTTTGATTTGCTTGTGAGTCAAGTTTTCATAGATTTTATAGCTTTTGAGATTGATTTTTGTTAAAATAGATTTATATGCTTTATTAAATAAGAGAAAATACAAAAATATCTCCTTTGAAAGTTTTGTTTCAAGTAGCTTTGAGTCATTTTGAGAGAAAAAGAATTTTTTTGTGCACGTAAGGAGTGGTCATGTTTGTATGCTTGGAAAGATAAAGAGAATTGTTTCTTTGATTGTCTTTACTAAGAAAGTTGTTTTCTATAAAATTTGCATTTCTCAACTCTCTTAGTTAGGAATTTCATTGAAAGAGAAAAGTAGCGTAAATCATCCTAGGTGCATTTTTGTAGTGGTTTGAGTCGAGTCTACACACCATTGGTTTCACTTCCGCTACCTTTTGTCTTTAAGGAAAACCATAAAATTAACGCTTAAAGTAAAATCAACGTAGTAACTTTTATTTACTAGGGCTCTGAAACACCAATTTAGATCAGGCTAGTGTCTTGGAGTAGGAGAGTAATTAACTCTCCAAGACAGCAAAACCGAACAAGTAGCTTATCTTGTGATAGAATAAATCCAATTGTCTCATTTGTACTCTGGGAAAGCTCCTCTTAAAGGAGAAGCACGAGCTCGTGTCTGAACCAGTGAGGGGATCAATCCTCCCTCGTTGGGAACGACGCCAGACACGCACGTATTACAAACGGTAAACCTCAAATTAACCATTGTCGAGGAGCCAGGGGTCACTTGTCGGTAAACCTTGGTTTATTGTCAAGGAACCGGCAAGGGGATTGAGCTTGATACTCTGCCCTTGTGTGCTGTCGGAGTGTAGACTGTTCCCCTAGGTGCATTTGTTGCGGTTGGTAACCTTAGTGACCATTATCTTTAGGATTCTACCGAGGTGACGGTGGAGGGAAGATCCCACTGTACCTGGAGCAGACGTCGGCTAGACTCACTTGGATTTTCCGGGGGGTTCACTTCACTCGAGACGGTTAAAGTGGAGGAACTTGTGCCGGTCTATTCATTAAGCAGGTTGCCGGGGTAACTGTTCCACCCGCCACTTCTGTACTGAACCGGCGATGTTGGGTTTCATCTCCAACTAGCGTTTTCGGTCTGGAAGGCTACTGTTTGTGCTTGGTTTGATGCCCTAGATTCTTTAGGCGTGTGATTCAAATTTGTTTGGTTCTTTAGCAACTTTAGGTGGTTTGATTTGAGATTTTACTTTGTTTTCGTGTGTAGTAGTTAAAAGTTTTTAGCTGTGGCGGAATTACCGAGACAGTCCCGTAGACTTCGGGGCAAGTCACCTGAAATTGTTACCGGAACTGATTTGTTGAGGAAACTCCGTAGATCACGGGGTGGATCTCCTGAAGACGTCTCGGGTCAGTACGAAGGATTGAAGGTCCTCGTAACTCCTCCTAGTGGTAGTAAAGTAGGTTCACCTGAAGAAGAAGAATCTTCCTTGGTAGTCCATCCAGATTACCAAAGTCTAGAGACAGGTTATAATCCCGAAGCTGTTACAGTTTCTGAGCTTGCTGGTAGTTTTTCATCTACTAGTGATATAGGCAAAGAACCTGAAATATCTGAGCCTGTTACTCCAACTTCTAGTGTTCCAGATTCACCAAGAATAGAACGAGTTATCACTGAAAATCTTCCTACTGGTTTGATTGCTATTGAAGAACTTGCTCCAGAGGAAGAAATAGGCGTCTCTAACCTTGAAGATCAACTTACTATTGAGCTCAGAGAGCATGAATCTATCTTTTACAGTCCTCCTAGAAGTACTACTTGGTACCTTTCGTTAACTAACTATTTAGACAACTCAGGGTTAAGTTTTTCTCCACCTCGCACTCCTTTTCCACCTGGAGGTATTTATACTCCTGTAAATATGTCTGGTCAGTCGTCCGTGTTTACTCAAACTCTTGAATCTTTCTTACACGTCGGTCCTTCTGTTCCCACTGGGTATCAGTCGCTTTCTGGTACCTTTGCGGGGGCATCTCCTCAACCCGTCGATCATGGGTTATTAGCTGGAAACAATGGTAATAGACCGTTGGGTGTAGGGGACATTTACATGATGTCAGGATCAGTTCCCGTTTCTCAACCTCAAGGTGGCCAATTACCGCCTGGGGGGCAGCCTCAATTAACGCCTGGGGGGCAACCTCAAGGTACACAAATTGTGTCTGGGGGGCAACCTCAAGGCCAGTATGTACCTATGGTACAATACATGCCTCAAGGTCAACCCCAGCCTCAATATGTACCCCAGGGTCAACCTTAGTATCAATATCAACCTCAAGGGTATCAACCTCAAGGGTATCAACCTCAAGGTCAAGGTCAACCCCAGTATCAGTATTTACCCCAAGGTTATCAACCTCAAGGTCAATACTCGAGTCAAGGTTATCAACCACCTCAGGGTCAGTCTTATGTTCAAGGTCCGGGAAATGTACCTTTCAATTATCAACCCTACCCTCAACCTGGTTACGGATCTCAGTATCCTCAACCTGTTACGGGTCAATACCCCGGAATGATAGTGTGGGATCCATCCCAAGGTCAACAGGTGTTGCAGCCAAGTATACAGTTGGTACCTCAAGCTGGACAACCCGTAGTTTCTGGTTCACCCCAGCAACCGCAACCTGTCCAGTCAAATGTTCAAACTTCTGTAACTTCGGTAGTTACTTAGCCGCCAATTGCACCTAGTACTCCATCTCAAACGGCTGTTGCAACTACCGCTACATCTACCGCACTTACTTCTGGAGTATCGACAGCTCCGATTTCTACTGTCTCTGCAACCACTCCTCAGGCATCTTTACCGTTGTCTGGATCTACGATTCAAACCATGGTCCAGATGCCTATAGGTCAGCCTGGTATAAGTACGGTTGTCACTACTCAACCTCAATTTGTTCAACAACCGTACCAGGGACAGTACCAACAAGGGCAAGCTGTCCAACAACCGGTTTACCAGTATCAACCATATCCTAGGTACACTTATCATCAACCTCAACAACCCCAGTACGGTCCGGTTAATCCTGGTTTTCCAGGAGGATATAATATCCCTAATGCGATTCCTGTTCCTGGTTATCCTGGATATCCTCCTCCTAGGACTGGTCTTGTGACCCAGAGTTTTAGAGATCCTAACCGGCAATTACCGTTTATCGCAACTTTGGATTTACCAGATTTGACGCGCCTCACGAATGATCCAATTCAATATCTTCAGTTCTGGCCGCCAATGCCAAATAAGTTGCCCAGTGATATACCCAAGTTCGAAGGTAAGTCTGGAGAGGACCCGTCGAATCATGTGATGACTTACCACCTCTGGTGTGCTTCAAATTCTATCTCGGATGATTCGATCCGCTTACGTCTTTTCCAGCGTACACTCATTGGTCTCGCGGCCAAGTGGTACATTGAGTTACCGCGGGCCTCTTTTTACAATTTTAGCCAGTTAGCCACCTCGTTCTTAACTCACTTTCAGTTGCCGGTCAGATACGATAACGGCACGGAATTATTAACTTCACTAAAACAATCGACATCCACGTATATTTCTGATCACATTCATGAGTGGAGACATCGAAGGAGGTTAGTGAAAGTTTTTATTCCGGACCAAATCTTAGCTGAATGGTTTGTTAAATCATTATTACCGAAGATTACTGAAGATGTAGCTAAGGCCGGAGTAGTTACTGAGGAGCAAGTCATTGCTCAGGCGCAGTACCTTGACTTAGTTTATACTCAGTCAGGTACGTTACACGAGAAGATCCCAGATCTTCCAAAATCGAATCAAATCGCTGCTGCTCCTTCGGGATCTCATGCCGCTGATGGTATGATTGGTACGGTGAACACAAAGAGTAAGAAGAAGTCTTCCAAGAGTTCTACTACTCCTATAATCACCTTGCCTGATTCCCCGACAGGAGAGTCTTCTCCTGAACTTTCTGCCGATATTCACGCTGTAGAGTCATCTACGGCCAAATCAAAAAACGGTGGAAAGAAGAAAGGGAAGAAGAAGGCTAAAGCAGACAAGGCTCCGAAGGAGAAAACAAAAAAGTCGGAAACCAATGACGAAAAGCGCAAACCTCGATATCCTTGTCTTATTTGTGAAGAGGATCATTTTACAAGAGACTGCCCTCATCGGGCCGAGGTTGTGAAAATAGTCAAAGGTTCTCCCACTCCTGCTGTGTTGAAAGATCCATTTCCAAAGCAAGAGAGTAAGATGATAGGTTCTTCCTTGACTGCCAGTGAAGAACCCATTTTGATGATGTCTCATGTGAGGATTGCGACTCGGTCGCAAGATTATGGTAGTAAGAATCCTGTTGATGGTAAGGAAGCAAAATCTTCTCATTCTAATCCATCAACCTCAGCTCCTGGTTCCGATCCACTACAGATCGAAAAACCTAACCCGAACTTAGTAATCAAACCGCTCGCCAAGGGTGTACTTCGAAGGTCTGCTTTCAATCCACATGCGAGAGCGGCCCAGAATTACAACATTGTTGAGGACTTAGCTGTTTCACCCTCAGCAATGTCGGCTTTAGAAGTGCTGCAATCATGCCCAGCACAACGGAAATTACTTTTGTCGGCTATCAGAGCTGTTGATGTTCAGGACCCGAATCTGATAATCTTCGATCTAGAAAATAGTACACCGCGTCTACCCCATCAAATGGCTTTCCAAATTCCAGTGATAGTAAAAAACAGGCCTATTCATCGGACTGTAATTGATGAGGGAGCTTCCACGTGTATTATGTCGATTCAGTGTTGGAGATCGCTTGGTTCTCCTTCGCTGAACCAATCCCCGACCATCCTTAAGGCCTTTGATGGCCGTGGGTTCCGTCCGTTTGGTATTCTACAGGAATTGCCTATAGGGGTAGAAGGTAAAACCGTTAGTCTGGATGTGGAGGTGGTTGATGCCCCTCTAGACTACAACCTTCTTTTGGGTCGAAGTTGGTCATATGCTATGACAGCGGTCGTTTCATCGGTCTTTAGAATAATAAAGTTTCCACATAACGGTAAGATCGTGACAATTGATCAGCTGACATACTTTTCATCTGACCTAGCCTCTTCAGAGAGTATCCAGCATGTCGGTAAGACGACAATCCCTTATAGGGACGTTGGCGTAGGTTTAGTTAAAGATTCCGGTTTACTGGGAACTTTTCCTTTCCCTCCAATCAACGCAGACCCTTCATTTGCATCAATTCATATGATTACATCAGACACCATTATTTACGATGATCCTTGGATTGTCCCATCTGAATCTGAGATAGACTCATTCGGTGATGCTATGCCTTTGAGTCCATATGAAATTGCTTATGAAGCCGTCATGTCTTTTACCGACTCGCGTTCAACCCAAATCGACCAAATGAATGTGGTCAGTGAAGAGTCACTTTTCACATCAACCTTAGAACGGATAGCGTTTCTGGAAGTCGTGTCATCTGACGAGCAACTTCGCGAAATCCTAAGTGTAGACGATCTACCATGGGAAGATCTCCATCATAGATCTTCGTTTTTACCTAAGGATGATGCTTTTGAAAACAATTTTTCATCTATCTTTACCGCCGAATATGTCAAAGACGCTCAGAATCCAACGAAACATCCTGATTCAGAGTTGAATTTAGGGAATATTTCTCGCACTATTCCCATTGACATTTCAGTGAAGCCCGGAATTGAGGAAAACATTCATATAGGCGCCTCATGTACAGAAGATGAAATTCAAACTTACAAGGCCCTATTCCAAGAATTCCGCGATGTGTTTGCCTAGTCTTACGAGGAAATGCCAGGAATCGACCCTGCCATTGTTGTTCATGAAATAAAGACCTACCCGGACGCTAAACCCGTCCGACAACGGTTGCGTCAGATTCACCCTCGGAAAGTGGCTGCGATTAAAGCAGAAGTCGAGAAGCTGTTGAAAGCAGGTTTCATTTATCCGATCCCGTTAACAGATTGGGTATCGAATATTGTTCCGGTTAACAAGAAACAAGGAACAATAAGAATCTGTATCGATTATAGGGATATAAATCGAGCTTTTCCAAAAGACGACTATCCAACGCCTTATATTGATCAAATAATTGATGATTGTGCCGGAAGTGAAATGTTTTCCTTTATGGATGGTTTTTCGGGCTATAATCAAATCAATATTCTACCTGCCGATCAACCAAAAACGGCATTCATTTGTCCATGGGGGACATTTGTTTACTGCAAATTACCTTTTGGGCTTAAGAATGCCGGAGCCACTTTTCAACGGGCGATGTCTTACGCATTTCATGACATCAAGCACATTGTGCAACCGTACCTCGATGATTTGCCTGCTCATTCTTTACATCGAGCTGATCACCTTGTCCACTTACGAGCAATCTTTATGAGGTGTAGGCATTATCGAATTCGGTTGAATCCACACAAGTGTGTTTTCTGTATAGAAGCGGGTCGATTGCTGGGATTTGTTGTTTCAAAAGCCGGCATTCGCGTCGATCCCTCGAAGGTCGAAGCCATCATCAAATTGCCTCCTCCTTCGAGTTTGCGCCAACTCCAAAGTTTGCAAGGGAAAGCAAAATTTTTACGCTGATTCATCCCAAACTACGCCGAGGTCACTAAGGGTTTTACACGGTTGTTGAAACAGAACGCTCAATTCTTTTGGGACGAGATTGCCCAACAATCTTTTGATGCACTTAAACATGCGTTGACCCATGCACCGTTGTTGCATCCTCCCAACTACAACCAGGACTACTTCTTATACCTCGCAGCTTCGCATTCCACTATTGGAATGGTGTTAGTCCAAGCAGATGAATTCGGAACGGAACATGTGATATATTATCTTTGTAGGACGTTAAACCCCACTGAGCTAAAATATTCGCATGTGGAGAAATTGGCCCTGGCAGCCGTTCAAGCTGTCCAGCGTTTTCGTCACTACATTCTTCTTCGTAAAACTACAGCTATTTCGGATTGCAACCCTATGATTTATATTTTGACAAAACAACTGCTAGGGGGCAAGTACTCTAAATGGATCGTTATCCTACAAGAGTTCGACTTGGAGTTTGAGAAGTCCAAGTCTAAGAAATCCTTAGTTTTTGCGGAATTGATGTGTGATTTCCCGCGTGCTGACACAGAGACTGTGGCAGAGGAGTCCATTGTGGACGAATCTTTGTTTCTTATCAGTACTTTAGATCCGTGGTACGGGGATATAATCATCTATCTCCAAACCCAAACCTTTTAGCCTGAAGCTTCAAAGTCGGAACGTCGAAAAATTTGGTTTCAATCCCAGCAATACAAGATTATTGGAGATACACTTTACCGCCGGGGGGCAGACTTAGTTTTTTCACGTTGTTTAACTCACGAAGAGGCTGAGAGGGTTTTGAATGATTGTCACTCTGGAGCATGTGGCGGTCATATGTCTGGGTATGCCACAGCTCAGAAGGTGTTGCGCGCTGGCTATTTCTGGCCGTCCATGTTTAAAGATTGTATCATTGCAGTCCGGAAGTGCCACAACTGTCAAGTGTTTGATCGCATGATGCGCGCACCACCTGCTCCTCTCCACCCTATAATTTCCGTTGGTCCATTCGCCAAATGGGGTATCGATTTTATTACTTGTAACCCTCACTCGGCTGGGGGGCATGCGTATATCATCCTCGTGGTTGATTATTTTACTAAATGGGCCGAGGCGATGCCTACATTCAACGCAAGCGGCAAAACAGCTGCAGTTTTCGTATTCAATCATATTATAACTAGGTTTGGTGCCCCACAAGCAATCATCACTGACCATGGGAGCCATTTTCGAAACATCATGATGACTGAGCTTACAAGCCAGCTTGGTTTGCGCCATGATAGCTCTACTCCTTATTATCCACAAGCCAACGGTTTGGTTGAGTCTATCAACAAAGTTCTGGTTATCATGATCTGACGAACCAGTGGTATTCATCGGTCGAATTGGCACAACATGTTATTTTCAGCGCTATGGGCATACCGAACCTCAGTGAAAACTTCAACAGGGTTCACTCCTTTCCAGCTAGTTTATGGCTTGGAAGCTGTGTTACCCATTGAATGCGAAATCCCATCACTTCAAATGGCTGTCGAATTACTCCCAGCTACTTCCGAAGAGGAGAAACGTTTATTATACTTAGCTCAGTTAGATGAGACTCGATGTAACGCTGCATTGGCAATCGAGACTCACGCAAAGCGAGTGAAAGCTCAGTATGATAGAAATGTGACCCCTCGAAGTTTTTCAGAGGGAGACCTAGTGCTATTATATGATCAAGCTAACGATAAACTAGGTGCTGGGAAATTCGTTCCTATGTGGCATGGACCCTACATTGTAAAGAGAAAG
Source organism: Pinus tabuliformis (assembly GCA_031772625.1). NCBI lineage: Eukaryota > Viridiplantae > Streptophyta > Pinopsida > Pinales > Pinaceae > Pinus > Pinus tabuliformis. The sequence goes on from CM062819.1 coordinate 365,780,753, forward strand.
CTAGCAAAAGGGGCCTATGAGTTGGTGTTGGAAATAATACTGAGAGGGGGGGTGAATCAGTATTATCAGATTAATCAAACTTTTTAAATGCTCAGAAACATATACGCTACTTCAGTTAAGTGAACCAGCGTGTACACGCTACTGTGACGAAGTAAAACAGCGTATAAGAAGAAAACTCACAATTTAGTTAGCTTATTCTTCAATTAAGTGCATCAGGACATTATTCACCACATTAACAGTAAACATGTGCAGTATAACAGAACAGATAAAAAGCCACACACATGAACACCAAGATATAAGGTGGAAACCCAATGTGGGTGAAAACCACCTGCTGCAAGTTGTCTCTATCTTTCTTTAATATGAAACTTCAGTTTACAATCTTTTGTACTGGTGCAGCCTTATACCAGTACGCAGGCTACAACCTGCAGAAGGCTACAACCTTCTCTCGTTCTCCAAACTTCCTTGGAAGGGAGCTCCAACCCCCTTTGCTCTTGTACTAGCCAAGATACTAGTACGTAGGTGCTGACCTACAATCTTCCTTCTTTCAGATATCACTTTTCATACATTTTCAGACTTGGATATTCCTGAAGCACAACATTACAATCTGAAGACCACAAATCATTCAATTTCCACAACAGATCATTGAAGCATAAAACAACCAAACTTTGAATCACTGAACCACTGAACCCTGTCAATCACCAGTTACCAGAACACAGAGCAGACTGCAGAACTCTGCAATAACAGTCAGACCCCACTGTAAACCCAAAATCAAGCTTCAAAAGATATACGCTACTTCAATGAGCAAAACCCGCGTATACACGCGCTTTTACCGAAGCCAACCTGCGTACAGATCTAAAAATAACCTTTCTCAATTTGCAGCTGTACCAGACATTAGTTAGATCCAAAACGTAACATTGCGACAATATGCAGATCTAGAAATACGCATAATCAACCATATCATGATAGTGCATTTCAAACCATTAGATCCCGATCTATCCTTAGATCTAGTCTTCCATCAACCGATGTGATCTCTCCTTGGCTTAGATCAAGCAACCCAGAACCTGCATATCAGATCTCTTTCTCTCTTAGATATTCAAGCCTTGTCGAAAGATGATTTTGCCTAATGATCTTCTTCTCCTTATATAGTCTTAGGCCTAGCTCAATACCAAGAGCCAAAACCATAGTAACACAATACCATCAACTTCAAAACTAGGGATCGACACGCCCGTCGAGACACAATGGTCCGAAATCATAGGCACAACTTCCAAGGACTAACCACCATGGACCAAAGGAACCTTTCCACATACACGCGCTTTTTATGAATCGAACTAGCGTGTACACGCGACTTGGGCTTAACGAAACGGCGTGTATGAGCTTCCTTGGCATGCTGTACTGAGATCTGTCTTCTGATTAAGATGCCATCACCTGTACCAACCTCTGAGCACCTGTACCATCCTCTGAGTGAGTGCTTAACGAAACGGCGTGTATGAGCTTCCTTGGCATGCTGTACTGAGATCTGTCTTCTGATTAAGATGCCATCACCTGTACCAACCTCTGAGCACCTGTACCATCCTCTGAGTGAGTTGCCATCAAGGACAACACTTGAATCATAATGCCAACAATCTCCCCCTTTGGACTTGATGGCAACCACCACACCAAGTCACTCTCCCCCTTTGACATCAAGAGCAAAGGGCTGTGCTCCCCCTGAGGACATGCTGATACCTCTGCTTGGCTGTGCTGACTCGTGCTCCCCCTGACAGTAGGCCAGATCTGAAAAAGATGTTCTTCAACAAGAACCAAGATTTATACACCATAAGGGACCTTCCTATCACCAAAAGACTCAATACATACATCCATACTCCCTACCAAGAGGGGACATATCAGAAACAACCAATTATATTACAGCATTCATCCCAGGCATAGTGGGGAAACCAACATAGGCCGTTACATGACCTTGACACCATAAAAGAGATATGACAAGAGAGATACATGACATAGAGACAACAGATCTAGACCAAGACTTAGGAAAGACACCAGCAGCATCTGATAAACATCTTGTTAGATCAGCAACCAGAATTTCTTTCTGAGCTCCTTCTCCTGAAACCAACAACCAAAACATCTGAATGCCAACAATGCTTTATGAGACTTTTGAGCTGCTCCCCCTGAACCTGTGCCTGTTGCACTCCCTGAAACTGTGCCTGAAGAATTCTGACATTCCTATTGCTGTTCAGAACTTCAGAGTTTTCCCTTGCTGTTCAGAACTTCATATACGCGTTTTATCCTGTATAAAACAGCGTATGTACGCGGATATTCTTTCTGCAACAAGCGTCCAGCATACACGCGACTTACCCAGCATGAATCCGCGTGTATACGCTCATATCCCTTCCGTAACCTGCGTATACCAACTTTTCTGTAGAACAAACAAACTTCAACAACAGGATGAAGCATCAACTACTCCCAGCTTTTGTCTGAGATATTCAAAAGTTTCCCTGGGCAGTGGTTTTGTGAGAATATCAGCAACTTGCTCCTTAGAAGGAACATACTCCAACTTGACCTTCTGCTCAAGCACTTGTTCCCGAAGAAAATGGTACTTGATTGGTATGTGCTTGGTCTTTGAGTGCATGACAGGATTCTTTGAAATGCTGATTGCACTTGTATTATCACATAAGATAGAGACAGGTGGAGTGCAAGTGATTTGAAAGTCCTGCAAGGTCTGCATCATCCAAAGAAGTTGTGTGCAACAAGATGCTGCAGCCACATATTCTGCTTCAGCTGTAGATAAGGCAATCGAACTTTGTTTCTTGCTGAACCAAGATACTAATCTGGAACCCATGAAGAAAGCACCTCCACTTGTGCTTTTCCTATCATCCACACTTCCAGCCCAATCTGCATCTGTGTAAGCATGAAGAGTGAGATCAGTATTTCTAGGATACCATAAGCCATAGTTTTGGGTCCCTTGAAGATATTTGAAGATTCTTTTGACTGCCTGAAGATGAGTTTCCTTTGGGTTGGCTTGAAATCTTCCAACCATTCCTACTGCATGTGTAATATCTGGTCGAGTACCTGTCAAATAAAGCAAACTCCCAATCATGGATCTATAAGTGGGTTGGTGAACTGCTGCTGATTCATCATTTGCACTGAGGCTGCATCCTGTAACCATGGGTGTACATACTGGCTTTGACTCTTCCATGCCATACTTCTTCAAGATCTGCTTGAGGTATTTGGTTTGAGACAAGAAGATACCTCCTTCATTTTGTTGGATTTGCAATCCAAGAAAATATGTCAATTCTCCAAGAAGTGACATTTCGAATTCTTTCTGCATAACCAAGGCAAAGTTTTGACTCATGGTCTCTTCATTGCTGCCAAAAATAATATCATCTACATAAACAACAAGAATTAGCAATTTGTTATTTTCAACTTTTATATAGAGATTGCTATCTGCTGATCCTTTTGAAAAGCCTTGTTGGTGAAGATATTTGTCCAACCGATAGTACCAAGCCCTTGGAGCTTGTTTGAGCCCATAGAGTGCCTTTTTCAATCTGCATACAAGGTTTGGATCATTTCCAAGAATGAACCCATCTGGCTGCTCAATATATACTTCTTCTTCTAAGTCTCCATTCAGGAAGGCTGATTTCACGTCCATTTGAAATACCTTGAAGTTTTGAAAGCTTGAGAGAGCAAGGAACATTCGGATGGCCTCTAGTCTTGCCACAGGAGCAAAGGTCTCTTCAAAATCTATTCCTTCTTGCTGTGCATACCCTTTACAAACAAGTCTGGCCTTGTTTCTAATTACTTCTCCATTTTCATTTAACTTATTCTTGAAGACCCATTTTGTTCCTATTACATTCTTATCTTTTGGTCTAGGAACTAATTCCCAAGTGTTGTTCCTTTCGATTTGCTCAAGTTCTTCATCCATTGCTTTGACCCAACATTCATCTTTGCATGCTTCTTTCACATTTTGTGGTTCAATGGAGGAGAGTAGAGCCAAGTAGCTTGAAGCTTCTGCAAGTGTCCTTCTTGTTTGTACTCCTGCTTCTTTCTGCCCCACAATCTGAGTTTCTGGATGATTCTTTTGGACATATCTGGATGGAGTCTTCTCTTCTATTCTTGTCTGCTCCTCTGGTTCTTCTTGAGATTCTTCTTCTTCTTGAGGTTCTTCTTCTTCATCATTTCGCCTTTGAGAGTAACCTTCATCTTCTTCAATGTCTTCATGATGAATTTGCCTAGGAATATATCCCTTCTCATCAACCACTATATCAATATTGTCAACAATTCTGCCAAGTCTTTTATTGTAGCACTTGTATGCTTTGCTATGTGGAGAATAACCAAGAAGAATGCCCTCATCTGCTCTAGGTTCAAGTTTGCCAAGTTGCTCATCAGTATTCTTAATATAACATTTGCTCCCAAAGATTTTGAAATGCTTCACGGAAGGAGTTTTACCACTCCAAAGCTCATGAGGTGTTTGAGTGCTGTTTACTCGGACATTTGTTTTGTTAAGAATGATAACAGCAGCATGTGCAGCTTCACCCCAGAAGGTTGCAGGAGTACCTGATTCATCGAGCATAGCACGAGCCATTTGTTGGATAGTTCTGTTCATTCTTTCCACAACCCCATTTTGCTGAGGAGTTCTAGCTGTAGAGAATTCTCTTCTTATCCCATGTTCATCGCAGAAATCGAAAAATTCATTTGATGTGAACTCCCCACCTCTGTCAGATCTGAGGCACTTAATTTTGTGTCCTGATTCATTTTCAGCCAATGCTTTGAAGGATTTGAATTTTTCGAATGCTTCATCTTTGTGCTTCATAAGCCCTAACCAAACAAACCTTGAGAAATCATCAATGAATAATATCAGATATTCTTCTCCTCGAGGTGTCCTTTTCCTAAATGGACCACATACATCTGTATGGACTAGCTCAAGAGGCAAGCTAGCTGATCCTTCCTTTTCTGGAAAGTTAGTTCTGGTTTGCTTTCCAAACTGACAAGATTTGCATATAGTGTTGTCTGGAATTTTGATATCTGGAAGATCGCGAACTGCCTGATATTTGCATGCTTTTCTTATTTGTGAGAAGCTTAGATGTCCCAACCTTCGATGCCATAACCAGTGCTCTTCATCCTTGCTAAGATAGCATTGTTGTTGTCCTTCTTCAAATATGTACAGATTATTTGGAGTTCTTTTGCCTTTGAGAACTGTTTTACCTGTATCAAGATCACGAACAAGACATCCATTCGATCTGAAAATAACCTCGGTTTTTTGATCACACATCTGACTGACACTTAGAAGATTATGCTTCAATCCATCAACATACAAAACATTTCCAGCCTTGACCTTTTCTTTCAAAGGAGCAATACCTTTTCCTTTTATAGTTGCAGGAGTATCATTTCCAAAAGAAACTTTCTTTCCCTTTTCTAAAGTAGAATAAGATTCAAGTTTTTCTTTATCACCTGTCATATGTTTCGAACATCCACTGTCAATGTACCATAGATTTTCCTGTCCTTCTGCATAAAACGCTATCCCACATCTTTCTGTCTGAGGTTCTTTTATTCTCCATTTTTTGGTGCTCGTGGCTTGTTCCTTTTTCTCCTGAAACCTGCTCCTGCATTCAGATTCTTTATGACCAAAATTATTGCAAATAGAACATTCAACTTCATTTTCAAGAACCGAAAAGTTGTTATAGGTCCTCTTTGTAATCCCTGTCATACTTCTTTGTTTTTGAGCTTCCCTAGTCATGATTGTTTTATATGCAACACATTGAGCTGCTTTGTGACCAAAGTTATGGCAAGAAAAGCATTGTCCATTGAAGAAGCTTCTGCGGTTATTGAATCTACCAGCCAACTGATTGTAATTTCTATTTTCATCTATTCTTGTGCCAAACTGAGAAGATTTTACCTGTGGTTGGTTGTAGCTTTTGTTCACCCTTAAGAAGGATTGTCCCTGATAGTTTCTGTTTGTAATTCGTCCCTGCTTTACCTGATTATCTTCATTGTTCTTCTGCTCATTTCTTCTTGCTGCATCAAGATAACTCTTTGAGGTGGATGCTTGAGAGGTTTCTCCATTATAGCCCAAACCTGTCTTGTTTAGAGGAGACCGCTGCACATTGATAATCTCATCCAAAGTTTCAGATCCTTTGACAAACTTAAGATTAATAGCTTTTGTTTTCTCAATTTCTTTTCTGAGACCAACAATTTCACCTTCTAGTTTTTCAAGATGTTTTTCCTTTTCATCAATTTGAAATTGCAAAGTATCAATGATCACACTCTTTTCTTCTATGCATCTCTTGAGTCTAGTAATTTCATTATAGAGATTATCCACATCTACAGCATCCTCATAATCATCATCTTCAAATGCCATTAATAGCTTATATTTATTACCTTGTTCATCTTCATCACTGTTTGATAAGCCATCACTATCTTCATGGGTGTAGTAGCTTTTCTTATTTGCACTTTGTTTCTTATTCCATCTAGCAGGTTCTTTTCCTTTATCCTTATTAGGACATTTTGCAGCATAATGACCTACTCTTCCACAAGCAAAGCATTTGAAAGGTAGCTTACCTCTGAACCTTCCAGCACCCCTTTGAAGATTTCTGACAAAATTTGATTCTTCTTCCTCTTCTTCTGGAACATGGCTTGCTTCATAGTAATCTTCTTTTCTTGATGCCTTAAAAGCAGCTTCCCTTCTGTCTGATGGACCTCCCTTTCTCATTTCATAAGTAGTTAGAATTCCATGTAGCTGAGACATAGTGAGAACTTTGAGATTTTCCTTTTCTTCTATTGCAGATACTTTGGATTCAAACTTGGGGGATAATGATCTTAGAATCTTTTGAACTACTATAGTCTCTTTTATTTCTTCACCCAAATTTTTCATACAATTAACAATCTCATCTACCCGAAGAAAATAATTAGCCACACTTTCATCATTATACATCTTGAGGGTCTCATATTGAATCCTGAGAGTTTGAAGTTTAGCTTGCTTTACCTGTTCATCTCCTTCATAGCTAGTGATCATTTTGTCCCATATCTCTTTTGCTGATTTGAAGTGCATGACCTTCATGAATTCTGTTTGAGATATACTTCCTAATAGAGTACTGACTGCTTTTGCATTTGTTTCATATGCCTTTTTCTCAGCTGGATCTGTAGGAGTAGCTGAAGGAAAAACATAGCCTGTTTCTACAATGTCCCAAACTTCTGTACCAAGAGATTGAAGATATGCAGTAACTCTTACCTTCCAATAATTGAAATTTGTTCCATCAAAAACCGGTGGCCTGATTGATGCTTCTTTCTCGTAGTTGCTCATGATGAAAGATCTTCCTTCAAGCGATCAAGCTTCTCTGAAGGACCTGCTCTGATACCAATTGTTGGAAATAATACTGAGAGGGGGGGTGAATCAGTATTATCAGATTAATCAAACTTTTTAAATGCTCAGAAACATATACGCTACTTCAGTTAAGTGAACCAGCGTGTACACGCTACTGTGACGAAGTAAAACAGCGTATAAGAAGAAAACTCACAATTTAGTTAGCTTATTCTTCAATTAAGTGCATCAGGACATTATTCACCACATTAACAGTAAACATGTGCAGTATAACAGAACAGATAAAAAGCCACACACATGAACACCAAGATATAAGGTGGAAACCCAATGTGGGTGAAAACCACCTGCTGCAAGTTGTCTCTATCTTTCTTTAATATGAAACTTCAGTTTACAATCTTTTGTACTGGTGCAGCCTTATACCAGTACGCAGGCTACAACCTGCAGAAGGCTACAACCTTCTCTCGTTCTCCAAACTTCCTTGGAAGGGAGCTCCAACCCCCTTTGCTCTTGTACTAGCCAAGATACTAGTACGTAGGTGCTGACCTACAATCTTCCTTCTTTCAGATATCACTTTTCATACATTTTCAGACTTGGATATTCCTGAAGCACAACATTACAATCTGAAGACCACAAATCATTCAATTTCCACAACAGATCATTGAAGCATAAAACAACCAAACTTTGAATCACTGAACCACTGAACCCTGTCAATCACCAGTTACCAGAACACAGAGCAGACTGCAGAACTCTGCAATAACAGTCAGACCCCACTGTAAACCCAAAATCAAGCTTCAAAAGATATACGCTACTTCAATGAGCAAAACCCGCGTATACACGCGCTTTTACCGAAGCCAACCTGCGTACAGATCTAAAAATAACCTTTCTCAATTTGCAGCTGTACCAGACATTAGTTAGATCCAAAACGTAACATTGCGACAATATGCAGATCTAGAAATACGCATAATCAACCATATCATGATAGTGCATTTCAAACCATTAGATCCCGATCTATCCTTAGATCTAGTCTTCCATCAACCGATGTGATCTCTCCTTGGCTTAGATCAAGCAACCCAGAACCTGCATATCAGATCTCTTTCTCTCTTAGATATTCAAGCCTTGTCGAAAGATGATTTTTCCTAATGATCTTCTTCTCCTTATATAGTCTTAGGCCTAGCTCAATACCAAGAGCCAAAACCATAGTAACACAATACCATCAACTTCAAAACTAGGGATCGACACGCCCGTCGAGACACAATGGTCCGAAATCATAGGCACAACTTCCAAGGACTAACCACCATGGACCAAAGGAACCTTTCCACATACACGCGCTTTTTATGAATCGAACTAGCGTGTACACGCGACTTGGGCTTAACGAAACGGCGTGTATGAGCTTCCTTGGCATGCTGTACTGAGATCTGTCTTCTGATTAAGATGCCATCACCTGTACCAACCTCTGAGCACCTGTACCATCCTCTGAGTGAGTTGCCATCAAGGACAACACTTGAATCATAATGCCAACAGTTGGTAGATTTTGATGGGGACTCTTTGGGTAAACCCAGAAATGGACTTTACCTTAAGAGGTATTATGCTTAAATGATGGGTATGGAGAATGTTAGTTAGGTTAGGTTTTCTTTCTAGCTAGTATGTTTGTTAGTTTAGATAGTGTGCTTAGTGTAGAGAGTGTGTTTTTAGTCGTTATTCTGGCTTATCTTGGTTTTACTCTTGATATTGCAGATGTCGACGCCTCTCTAAACATACATTGGATTTGCTGATGGTGCTTGTCGTAGTACACGGAATATCTCTTCCGTAGCTTGGGTTATCTATTCGCCCTCTGACGAGTTAGTTTCTATGCATGGGGTAAGCCTCGGTCAAACGACGAACAACATTGCAGAATACAGTGCAGTAGTTGAATTATTGTCTGAATCTATTACATTTGGAATTCGACGTTTGATAGTGAGGTTAGATTCTGAACTCGTTGTATTACAGCTTAATAGAGTATATGCCATAGAAATCCTGTGTTATTAAGGTTGTTTTTGAGAGTGCATCTCTTGGAACGTGAATTTGATTACATTGAATATCAGCATATTCCAAGGTCTTTAAATACATTAGCAGATGCAATTGCTTCTCGAATGTTGGACAGACATTTGCGATAATCATACAAGTAAATTTAAAAACATTTCATCACATATGTTAAACAAGATAAGCCGGTAATAATGATATATATATATATATATAAGTAGGAGTGTGTCAAAAAATATACATCGTCTTCGATAATAGGTTGAAAAACACCTTATGATCGGCAAAATGATAAGTACAAAAAACAAAAATGACATATGTGTCTACAAAGTGACTAGCCAGTCACTGGTGGTGCTCTCTATACGAGACCACTGCCCGCGCTACCCTACACAGGAACCCTCTGATGGGTCCTGGGACTGCAACCACATAGCGCTAAAGTCGAATAGGAATGTCATCTATGGTGGTCTCTGGTATATCCGTCGTCAGACGCTCTAGATCCCGTTCCAGCTCGACTAAGGCCTTTGTGGCCGCATCCTGTGGGGCAGGTGCTGGTACAGCTGTTACTCTTCTCTCAAAAGCCCGGAGATTGGCCGGACGCCGTGGACCTACATCTGCATTTTGAAAATTTGCCACTGTCAGTTTTGAGACGATATATATAAAAAACAAAAAAAATAGATAACTTAAAACTTGTGAAAAATCAAGTACCTCTGTCATCCCATTGTTCTCCCAGTGGAAGAACCATGTCCGGATCACCTCGAAAATCTACTCCGGCATACGGAAAGTCCTGGATCACAAAAACCTAGTCCTCTAACCAGTGAAAATAACCAGTAGGGAATCAAACAACTGCCGCGCCCTCGTCAGGATGCCGGGCCATCACCGTAACCCATCGTCTCAGCTTTGGCTCCCGAGGACCCAAGATATCAACAGTGAGATGCTGAGGGATCAGCATCGGAACTCTCTCTAAGGCAAAGCTCACAACTAGAGGCCCATATCCAAAGGTCTTCAGTTGTCCGTTCTTTGCCCTAGTCAGTTGGGCCTTCATATTGGCCGACACAGCATCGCACCAGTTGAAGATGGTGCCTCGGAAACAGTCAATCCCCATCCGCATTTGGGACCCGGTGGCAATATGTAAAGCGGCTGCACCGCAAATTCTGGTAACTGTGAAAGCTATAACCTTGAGTTCACGCCGAGAGATGTATTTGATTTCTACGCCTTTCGCATGGTTTTGATTGGGTATGCACCAATCCGCCCGGAGACTAGCAAGGGATTGGCCACCCGGCCTGGTCCCGGCTAAATTGAGTTGCTCGCCCCTATTTGGCAAGCCAGTGAGAAAGTATATGTCAGAGGGCTCTATCTCGAGCTGGTGCCCTCCGATGTAAAAACATTGCTCATGAATGTTCCATCTCTCAACCAGCCACTCCAAGAATCTCACTTGAGCCCTCATGCCAGGTATGGCCCAGTATTTATATAGTCTGCATGCTTTTAAGGCATCAATGGAAGGTTGATGATTGATTGCGGCTAAATCAACGTCCTCGTGCTCTCTTTCTCTCCAATCCAACATGGTGAGTGCCATACACACCAAGAAATAAAGATTATAATTAATTTGGGAAAATTCAAATGGTTATTTTTGGGGTTTGGGGTTTCAAATTCCGCCTTTCGCGGGGGACACACCCCGCGTTTAGGACACAGAGCGTCGGGACGCAGCTGGGCTAAAGGTGGGTTGCGTACCCCGACCTTTTCCCTGTGTAGGAAAAGGTCGGGGGACGCAGGTCACCCTTAGGGCACCTGCGTACCCCGCAGAGTGGTTTTTAAAACCTAAAACCCCCCAAAAACCAAAACTAAAACCTAAAACAAAATTTTAATCGGATGAAATTGAAGAGGAGGATGTTGTGAAATACCTGGAAGAGACGGCGTTCGATTCTGACGGTCGGATTCTCCGCAATGACCACGGGAAGTTTCTTGCCAAAAGCCCTTTTCTCAACCTCAACAGTAAAATGGTAAAAATGACATGGTAAAAAGTCTTTTTATAGTTTTTTTGGATGAATGAATGCTAGGTTTGTTTATTTTTCACTATGGAAGGATATTTTTCAATGTATTTTTGCCTATCTTAAACAGGTATGAGTAATGTGTCGTTTTTGTGCAGGACAAAGGGATTTAGGGGGAAAATTGTCATTTTTCACGAACCAAAATATCAGAGTCATCTTTTAAGCCCTTTTCTGACTCCTAAAATATGAAAAGATTGCCGAGCGTTTCTTTTACACTCGTTAAAACGGAATTAAAAGACAGTCCCCTTATAGCCCTTTTCTGACCGTAAAAACAGGAAAAGATTGCCGGGTTTTTGTCGTTTCAAACTCGATACTGGAAATAAAATGACGTGTCCTTGATCACTTTTTACTTTTCAGGTCATTGGCACTAATTATGAAAGTACTCCTTGTTCGCAAGATCAAGCGGTTCTCCCAGGTATTATTTTATACTTTTTCGGGCTTGGGGGACACAAATCTATGAAAAAGTTCAACTTGGAGTCTTCTTAAGTTTTTCAGACTCTCTAAAATTGAAAAACGCCGAGTTTATCCTATACTGGGCTCGTTAAGATTTCACAGTAAAGGACCTGTTCAATTACAAACAGGAACGAACCACTCCTTCCTAGGGTTCAAATCAAAACTAGGTTGGACTCCGAAGGATGAGCTTATAATCAAGCATATGTTATCCTCCTCAAGCTTGTTAAAAATAAAGAGGTACTTGCCAGAAATGGTGGGGGAAAAGAGAGAAGAATGAGCCTATTTGTTATCCTTTGTCTTAGAAGAAACTTTATTACCACTCTTGGACACGACACTCTTCATTCACCTGGGTTGGGAAATCCTTTACCTCACAGTTGATCAAACCACATTGAAAGTCTTCAGCTGGGTTTCGGGGATTAACTTTGAGTCGTTTATCACCAAGCCATCTGTTGTGTCGTTATGTGTTCAAGAGGTCTGCAAGCAAAACTTTCATCTGCAAAATACTTGTCATCCATTTGACCATCCCTGAGTCAGTCCTTACAGCAACATTTCTTCAACTTGAACAATGATTTCATGTTGTGGGCTTGCCTGCAATGGGTCACTTTCTATCAACATCAGCACATTATCTAGAGAGATGACTTAGAAATCGTCAGTACCTTGAAGTCTGCATGCATCAATGGCAGATTTCTCGCCTTTGACGTCAGTTTACATCATTGACTTTCGATCTAAGGATTCCGTGAAATGTTCGACATCAACTCATTCATTCACATCTCATGGATTGTACTGGGTACTTTGAGAACCATTGACATTACTGGTGGCCTCTCTCACACTTGTTAACAGTTTACATCATCGACTGGTAATCAAGTGGTTTCTACCATGTTCGACATCAACTCATTTATTCGCATGGCTAGAATCGTACCAATTCGAGAAGTAGAAATGAAGACCCTGGATCTAGTTTCCACCATCCAGGCCGCGAGGAGTTTTGTATTCATTATCTAAGTAGACTAATCATAAATAGATGGCTGCATGCATACTGTGTCTACAAAAGTCTATGATTATGATGTACTGCAAGATCATTCCTGTATCAGAGTAGTTAGTCTGTTAGTTAAAGTTTTGATCTGAGTATGGGAATGCCTACCTCAGTGATGATATAACCTTATACATGTATTTTGTGTTGAAAATTGCAGGTTCTAACCGGGCTCTCCACGAGATAATCCTTGAAATGATAAAGCGCTTCACCCTTCCTAGATAAAACAAAACCCTAATCTACTACAGGCTTCGCACTTTAGGGGGCAATCTGTTACACTAAAAAATGTCACCATGGCTATTTACAATTAGTATGGCTCTATCAACAGTCATGCTATCCTCTTAGGCAAGTCTTATGCCTCTGCTCTCCATGTCAAACTCCAAAAAGAGAGAAAGTCTTTATAAATGTATTTATCTCTGGGTACGCAGGTTCTCTCAACCTTACCTGTGGGTATGCACCCAATGTTCACAAAAGTTGCGTACTTGTACGCTCTGTATGTAAAGGGGCAGGTGCGTCCCCCTGTAAAGGTCAAAATGCGCAAGTTTCATCTTTAAAAAGTTACTTGTGGTCATTTCTAGAGCTTTCTAGAAGGTTGTTCGACGTGTATTGAGCGCCTCCAGATGGTTCATGTACCCCTACCAAAGAGGAACTTATCCCATCAATAAGGGAGCTATCCCATCCAAAGAGGGGATTATCCCATTGATGGTGGACCTGATTAACTTCCTCTTGAGCACTATAAATACAGGCATTGGGCCAGAAGGAGGGGAGGTTGAAAGCTAAACATTTCTAAGGGTAGATGCTGCAGGAATTAGGACTCCCATTTAGAAGCTTGTGAGGAGAGATTGTCATCTTTACTTGTTCTATTTGGAAGTGGGTGAGCTTTGTCAAAGTAAAGGAGAACTCTTGATGGACCCTGGGAGGGACTTGCACAACACCAAGGCTCAGGTTGTAATTGTTCCTTTTGTTTCCTATTAATGCAAATGAGTCCATTCTTCTCAATAACTTGTTATTTATGAGTTGTTTCATGTACTCCTTGGTCTATGTGTTAAATATGTCTTATTCTATGAGATTATCAAGTGCTATTTAATCGTTTGATTGTTAGTGAACGTAGGTTTCAAAGTGAAGGAGGAGCTCATCCAGATCAGCGAGGCTGGACTGCTACAACAGCGTTGGACTACAGGTAGGATCTAAACACTTGATTTCTTATATAGTAAATGCATGTTTAGAGAAGGATTGCTCTTATTTGTCTTGTTTGTCACTAGAGAGTCTTAGGCTCCTAGGGAAGTTGATTTGTGTCCGCAATATCGACTCTTTCCGCCTGATAGACACTTGCGTTTTTGCTGTTCCTTTTCCAAAGGAATGAAACTTTTCATTTTTGCTGTTCCTTTTCGAAAGGAATGACACTTGCGTTTTTGTTGTTCCTTTTCCAAAGGAACGACACTTTTCGTTTTTTCTGTTCCTTTTCCAAAGGAACGACACTTTTGATTTTTGCTGTTCCTTTTGCAAAGGAACGGCATTCGCATTTTCACACTTTTTTTTGTGTGTATTTTTTTTTTTTTTGTGCATTTCCTTTTCTATTCCCTACACGGAACACCACTTTTTGAGTGTTTTTGTTGTTCATTCAAAAGAGCAACACTTTGGGATTATTTTCGAGAGCAACCCTTCCTTCCTCTTGTGGGATTATTCCTAATTCATCTCAGCCACATTTTAACTGATTCCATTTTATGGCATGAAGTACACTACTTTTATGAGGACAAGAATTATGGATTCTTTTGAAGCGAGTTAATATCATTCACATTATGATCTTTAACAGGACAGCTCCTTGATGATAGATTTTTTTCAAAAGGGACACCATTATTTATATACCACTTTACTACATTGTTTTCTGCTGTACATGATACTGATTGATCATCTTAATACCATGCTGGTTCCACCCTTCCTGGTTATAATTTTCTCTATCTGTAATAAATGAGATTATGGGTATATTTTTTTTTTCTATTGGCATGTTCAACTTCTTCCACCATCCCTACTCTTAAGGAGTACTGATCCTCCCCCTTTTTATCATAAAAATATGTAAAAACAACAAAATTTTGTTCGCAGATGGAGGATAGGGGGTCAAATTACGAGCCAGCCTACCATGTTCATAAGGTTGTAAGAAAGTGACATTCCCATTATGGCCACCACACCAGCGTTATGATCCATTGGATAGCCAAATTATCCTTGGAACAGGAGGTCTCATCACGAGCCGGCCTAATCACTTTTGCTACATCCCTGTGAATGGCAGTGTGATTATCTGGTTACCACGCCAGCACACTGATCTCTTCTGTAGAACAGCACTGTAACTCTCCATTTATAAATTGAGGATCCTAGCTCATATGGGTTAAAAAGCAACCCTGCTGAGGCTATGGACGCCTGTTGGCAGCAGGGGCTCTACTTATGGTATTGGAGTTATATCTTATCGTCAATTATTATTATAATACCCTTTTCTTATTTTTTTCTTTTTATCAAGAAGTTATTTCCTTAACTTTTTCCCTGTTTTGAACCTTTATGCATGAGAAATTGTTTTATGATCAATCGCATCATTTTCAGCTAGCATACTATCAGTAAAGCATCTTTTTGGCATATTTTTGTTCTTTTTCTCTTTTTCATCACCTATCATCAATTCAAAGCATCCTATCTCTTATTCATAACTATCTTTACACACTTTGCTCTCATTATAACCATAACTCCCATTATCCTATCATTGATATGTGTACTCTGCTTCATTCACTGCTATATTGTTCATTCCCTTGCCTTGCCATTAGCACAACACCTCTCATATGCTTTATGGTCATGAAATCCCTTTTTCAATTGGAGAGGGGAATGTATGCATTATGGGATTGCATGTGACATGATTACTGCATTCTGCGATAACTTGTTGATTTGACAAAATATTAGTATTGCATGTATACAAAAGTTTTTCTGATTGAAATTTTTGCATGCATCTTATCTGTTGCTATTCAAAACTAACACTATGGATTCAAGAACATTGTATGCCAAATAGTGCTTTGTTTGCAGGAAAACAACAAATATGGGAAGAATTCTATTCCTAGCATGACCACACTATTGCACTTAACAGAAGAGGCTCGCGAACGTGAACAATTCTTCAAACACGATGTGCTTACTTGGATTCCACCTTTTGTATCACTTTCAGCACCAACTCTACCAACATCAGCTTCAACAAATGCCAGTCCATATATGTCATTCCACATTTTTGGAGGTAAAACTTGAGGTAAAATCGCATAATTTTCTGATTTATTACGAATTTAGGAGAATTTCATAAAAATCCATTTTGAGCATTATTTATCATCCTTCACTCCACATCTGTACCATTTCCCATTTTTCAACGACATATCATCTTTTAGTTTGGGGGAGTGTTGCTTTCATTCATTTTTTCCTTATAACCATGTTATTCATATTCTTTATCATCCATTGCTATTCTTATTCCTTCTCAACAGCTCCCTTCTTCCATGTTGTTTTACACGAAGCATAGAATTCAACAGCTGGTAGCAACCACCTCTTTGTTTTCTAGCATCGCATGAGGGCATGCTAATTTTTCAGAGAGGGGGAGGAATTGCTATGAATGATGGATGTTTTCTATTTTCTTTCTCATTTAAGGCATACAATTTCAGTGTAGAAATTGATTTCCATAATATTTTTAAAAACTATGAACTCAATTCTTGTGATCTCTAGGAAACACAGACATACTATTAAAATACACATACCTAGATAATTTCAATATAAATTGGTTCATAAAATTTCGGAAATCATGCACTCTCACCTACAGTCATTTTGTTTATATCTCATGATCCGTGCATCAAAACAGTCTGATTTTTTGGATTATAAAGGAATTCATATATTATAAATTTACTTGCCAAATTTCAACAAAAGCTGGTTTGTAGTTTTTGAGAAAATGGTTAATGAAGTTTGTTGTTACTTATATCATATTTTGTTACAACTTCATATATACATATAGTTGAATGTCAATGTAAAAAATGTTATGCCTTCATCAAGATTACTAAAAGTGAATATTCATTAATTAAGGAAGAATTCATTTGTTCTGAGATGAACATATTTTTTTATCGCTTGGTTAACACATGGGTTTTTGTCTTTGGGTTGCATGAGGACATGCAATATATTCAGTTTTCGTTGCATGAGGACATGCAACATATTGAGTGTGGGGGTATGTTGGGTCGTTAATATGCCATTATTATTATAACTTGTGAACACTTATTCCACCCATTTCTACCATTCTTCATCATGTCATTTATTATAATTTATTATATAAATACATTTTATGATGATTTATGCTTCTATGAATGAATATTATTTATTCTCCTTTATTTTTAATAAATTGATGATTATGCATAATTTTATCAATGATAGATTTAATAAATCAGTTGTAACATTATTCACCATTTTTAGCCTCCAAGATAATTTCCAGATTGAAGATTTGATCATTAAAAGTGCCAACTCAGAAATTCGTTGGAATAAGAAGTGACGGTTTTGCGGTTGAGATTCTGAGAAAATGAAGCAGAATCTAGAAAATTCGGAACATGGGCTTTGTCCAGAACAGACCCAATTAACTTTTTCAAAGAGCGGTTTGCCCAAATTCGGCTTGTACTAAGAGAAACGCAGGGTTCTTCGAGCACGATTTTCTTAGATTTGTTCTTGCAGCCGTCCTCCAAATCTCAGCTGCAAAGCCAAATTCGTCTTGCTCTTGTTGAAAGCTGGATGGAAATATATCTTCTTGTTTACCAATTGGTTGGAAACAATCCAATTTTGTAATGTAAATCATGTTGTACTTATCTTTATTGTAACTTCTCTCTAATCTCTCTATTTAAATGAAAACAGAGATGAGAGAGGGGGATGGAAAAAATGGGGGAATGAAAAATGATGGAAAAATGATGAAGAATGATCGTGGATTATTCATGATAGGAGGAAGAAAGGATTGTTTCAGGCTGTAAGTCTCAAAGCTGCTGATGTTGTAATGATTTTACCATTTAATGATTAATACCTGATTTGGGAGTTGTTGTTCATTCTTTTCATCTGAAGTAGCCTAGCAGCATCCGCTGGCGGCTAAGGGCCCAGCCTCTGGTGGAGTACATTGCTGCTGTTTATCATATCTTTACAATTGCTGCTGTGTGATGGTTTGATTTATTTCCTATTCTTTTGAATTGCATTAATTTACAGTTTCATGTTTTTATAGTGTGCTGTTAGAATATTTTATGGAATTGTTTTATTGCACAAGTTGAGATTGAATCACGTGGCTGTTCTTTTCCATCATGACAGAGATTACTATCCTTTTCAACTTATATTGTTATGTTGTTCATTTCAAATGTACAGCTTCGCTATTCATTTTAGATTGTTGGTTATTCAATTCCACTAATCAGAGTTTGTTGTTCAGATTTATTAAATATGATTCGTTGTTTAATTCGTTTAATTATAAGTTTGATGTTGTTCAGTTTGGTTGATTAATTGCAAGAGTTTGCTTTTAAAGAGTTTTCCTAGTTTACTTTCAATGACAGCTTTAGTTCAATTTCGATTTCCTTTTGACTGCTTTAAAGCAGGACTGTCAACTGTAGAGAACATTGGTTATTGCTTCCTCGCTCCCGGATTGATTGTCTTGTTCCGGTTTGATTTCAATTGCATCAATATCTAGAGGAATGAGTTATTGCTACTGTATCCTCGATTGATGGTTGTTTGAGTGAATGATTTAGTTTAAGAACATTTCAGTTTCTTGCTATTCCATTTCTTAATTGTTGTTCCATTTCTTATATGTCGTTCCATTTCCTGTTATTCGCATTATCTTTGCTTTGGTGTGAAGAACGATCTGAAACTGTAGTGGGCATTGGCATTTGCTATCTAGTCCACAGATTGATGATCTGTTGCTTGATTACTTTTGGTTACATCAGTTTCCAAAGGGATGAGTTATTGCTACTGGACCCTTGACTGATACATTGCTTATTTTTCCAAATGCATGATTTAAGTCTTAAAGTGCTTTGTTGTAAGTAGATTTTATTTCCATCTTTCATTTACTTTTGGATTTTGAGCACTATACTGCAAAACATTACTCTTGAGTAAATAGCCGCCTCAGACTGAGTACACTCTTGAAATAAAAAGTCATCCCTGGGTTGATAATTAATGTGAAGGTAATTAGGAGTTCAAAAGACACCTTTTTATTGCTCCATAGTGGAGCTGGGGGATCTTCGCAGCAAGATTTCCATGGTAGCCAAGTGACTCAAGGCCAAGTCACAACCTTTGCGTTGGGGGCCTGTTGGGATGGGGTACCCTAGGTTAGTTTTGGGGCTAAAAACCCAAGTTTTGATGTAAATTTTGGTAAAAATATGTAAAGTATCCATAATGTGTGGATGGGGAATGTGTAGATAGTTAGAAGTCAAAAAGTGTTTTAGCCCCTTGGTTATGTAAAGTCAAGTTAGTTTTGAGATCCACCCATGGTCCGCGAATGATGGGATTATATGTAAAAAATGATATAAACAGGTGTGTCTTAGAAGGTCTAAGAGATAGATAGAGAGAGATGGATCCTTATGTCTATTTTTGAGAAAAGGGGCAAGTAGAAGCAGGTAGATAGAAAGGAAAAGGCTCCATAGTTGAGTGCACGAAGGGCTACGCTAGAGTCTGTAGCTAAGTGTGCAGACCCTTGAAGCTGAGTGCGCATGATAGTTTTGAGTTTGTAACATCATATTGAATATCAATAAAGAAGACTATTGAAGAAATTCATGTGTTTATCTGTTTACTTCTATTTTTTATGTTTACGATATATGATGTAATGGAATACATGTATTTACGAAATATTAATATATTGATGCACGACCCTACTGGATAAGTCTTGCTAATTGTATGTAATGCTTGTTAAGTATGTACGTGAAGACTATAATACATTCTCTGATGTATATTAAATACTTAATTAGATATGTGTGAATTTTGATCTAGGGTTTCTTTATTGTGCACGTAAGTAGATGTTCCATCTATTAAGGGTCTGCAAAACCCTATCGTAGGCCTTCACAAAGGCCTAAGGGCCATTTAAGTGAAGTTACAGTACCAAGCCTTAGCAGAATATAGGTCTACGTGAAGGAACATATAGGGAAATAAAGGACATCACACTGATATCTGGGTGCGAAAACTTGGTTGTAGCATCCCCCCATACTTCTTTGGGTGAGACTTTAGCCTGTACTACCTGGGCTGATGCCGAAACAGAAAGCAGTGTAGGGTTTTGTTTGGTGCAATTAACTCTAACTCTAGGCCAGGAACTCCTAAGCCAACACTAAGTGTGTGATCATAGTTTCAAGTTCCTCACAAATTTCACTTTCCTCCCACACATAGCCCCTTTTCCAAAAATCGTCTTGATTCAGTCAACTCTCTTTCATGAGATGCCAACTAAATCTTACATTGCGTAGTCTTATTCCTTTATGATGCAACCCTACTTCTAGGAACTATGTTATGCATAGTCACTATCTTGTGGGGCAGTTGTATTTTGCAATTCCAGAGCTAAGAAGACTCCCTTCCTCCGCAAAATAACAGAGTAGCTTCTTCAAGCCTGACCTGAACTACACATTTCGCAAGATCAGTTACCAAGATTCCTCTCTACCTACTGGAACCTCTAAATGTGCAGAGGCCCAAGCCTATCTTGCCTCCCCAAACTATGCAGACCTGTCTCCCAATTTCCTTCATTGGTCAGGACTCACTGATTCAAAAAACTACACATATATTTCCTCTCAGGTCCCTTTGTTATCGAGTCCTACGTTGTCTCTGAACATTGTGCAGGCCTACCTCCTAGTATACTGGTTTGCAGCAGATGCTGATGGTCTCAACTACACAATAATGTTTCCCAGTAGCCTCTACACAATTTTTCCCAGTAGTGAAGACTATGCTTAGGAGTTCCTCAACCAAGCCAGAGTAACCAGTCTCTATCCCTATCACCTAGAATTATGTAATGCACAGTTACTATGCCCCCTTTCCTAGCTTATCATCGGTCCCAGTCCCAGACCATGGATAATTATGCATTATCTTAGACTAGGAGGTTTTTGGATTTTATGTCATCCAATCCAAGAATTGCAAGAACGTGTACATTATTGGATCATGGCGAGATGATGAAGAAGGAGAAGAAGGAGCAAACATGATAGAAGAATCACTTAGAGCTGTATGGAAAAAGAATCTTATCAAGAACAAGCAAAGAGAGGACATGCATGCAACCACCTCAAGAGACCAAATATCATTGGGGACCTTGCATCACCAAGATATGTGGAGGAGAAGAGAGAGCACATCCAAGAACACATCTATCACTTAGCAAAAATAGTGGCTTGACATTACTATGTCATCAAGCAAGTTCATGTCAGCGATGTCATGTCATGTCATGCCATGAATTTTCAAAGGCCACATGACTATTATGGGCCATAATTTTTGGTAAATAGAATGTAATATAAAGTGTAATTTCGATGGAGACACATGAATATTAAGAGTCATGTCATTTGAAAAGTCATAGGAAATTGAACAATCATGAGGAAAGCCTAAGAGTCATAAGGGTCAAGCATCACCCTTGGTTATATATACCCCCATCATTGTATAAACAAGGAATTTTCACCTTGGCTCCTCCCACAAAGCATAGAGAGTTTTAGTGAGTTCTTTAAGGAGCAAGGAGTGGATCTAATGTCCCACTATCAGGGCTAGTGGTGTATGATGTAAATATGTGTCTTGGAACTTTTTCTTAATATAAAAGCTTTTTCAAGCCAACACCTTTCCATGCATTTATAATTCATGTTTGTTTCACACGTACTAATATAGTTGAACTATTTCAGTGTTTTTAGCACTTACCTTGTTGGGAATGTGTTGTTTTGGTTATTACTATTGTGTCATCCTTATGGACTACTTTGCAGGATACTAGATAGACCATCCTCGCTTATTATTTATAGCAACTGTCACATCCGTTGTGGACTACTCCACTTGATGGTGGATGGGTCATCCTCTTTACTATGTTTTTAGTGACTACTACATCCACTGTGGACTATTCTGCTACATGTTGGACAAACCTTTCTTGATTTGCATGTGTCTCTTCATGGGTGTTACTATTACCTCTCACTTAGAGGTGCACTTCCCCCCCTTTTTTGTAGTAAGAGAATCTAGACACAGCTACATTACACATTGAACAATCATACTCACCTTGCTTTTTGACGATACTAGCATTACACCCTTATGTGTGGAACAACAAGAGAAAGGAAAATATATAATTAAATGAAAACTCAGCCATCCTACTGGATGGGACTCCTATAGCAAATGGCATGAGGACTAATTGGGGCCTTGTACTGGGGAGATCCGTTGAATGTTAGTAGATCCAACTGTCAACAGGTGGATACCATGTTCAAGCTATAAATTGCACCATTTCTAGATGTTCTAGTCACAGTTACTCATCATGATAGTCATTATTCACATAATATCCAACTGTGATGAAATCATGTCCTTATTAAGAGAAATTTAGTAATAACATAGTAACCTTGATTATGTATTCATCAGGAACCTTGGGTGAATCAATTGTTCCTACATAAAATATAAAGTGATATTTTCCAACACTAACTAGACAAATAAGTACATTCTCTATAACTTTATCATACTTCTCATCTTCTATAGATCCCACATATTTCATCTTCCATTCAAAATCATATTTGGCAGGGGTGACACATTCATATGATATCTTAAAGTGAAAGGGATTTAAAAACATTGAAGGATTTTCTACCACTCGAACATTTGTAATATTGAGGGCCCCCATATATATATAATGCCTTGAATAACTTACACTCAACTCACCAAACAAATTGTGGACCCTTAATACTTGTGAAATTTTTCAACCCCTCTAAATCAATCAACCAACACAAAATTCTTTAAACCTATATACCTTGCAATCAATTAAAAATGTGTATCAAACCACAGATGCAAGCCTTATTGGAAAAATATATCCTGTACCACATACACAAAAGAGATAAAATCCTATCTAGGTTAGCTTGAATTTCTAGGTTGCATACTTGACCATAAAATTGTAGTTCTTGGATGTAAAAATCACCTCAAACCCATGCTACAAACTAAACTAAAATGCTTGTTGATTAAAAGAAAGATGCCACTTATATTTATTCACATAGTTTGCTTCATGCAACCTACTTAACCTTTTCAGGCTGAAGCTCTTAGTCATAATTAACCAAAACCCATTCTCCCCAATTCAATTAGCAGAACCCAAAACTCAGAAAAACCCAATCCACTTCTGACTTATGATATATTTTTATTAAGTAACAAGAACATTAAGCTAAACCATATTGAGTTTTTAAAATTTGTAAAAGTATATGAGAATCCAACAACTATCTACAATAGGAAAGCCTAAAAAATGAACATGGTATGTATGTAAACGTAATTAAATATTAACCTAATAGAATCCACTAGATAAAACAATATAATTTTTATGGAATGTTTAGTAGTCATTTTCCATTTTCTTTACTAATTGACACCACATCTCCATAAATCTTGTATTTTATTTAACTTCCATCAACCACTAATGAAATTTTTCCTATAAATTCATACCACATCCACAACAAATCCTTGTTACGGTGATTCTATTTTCTTTTATTATCTCTACTAGATATTATGGAATGCAGCCAAAAGTGAATTATTTTTTAGGGTTTCTGCAACCATATCACAAATGTGGTGGATAATATAGCAATAAAATTTTATTAAAAACTTCAAAATAATAAAATTTTGAAGAGTTTATACAACACCACACAAATAAATAGATAGCATGTGAATTCATTTTATTTTTTCTTTTAAGATCTATCTCAGGTAGTTCATTATATGGAATTTAAATTGAAAGGGTACATAAGTCATATAGGTTGAACCTAGGCTCTGAGACAAAGTGTAGGGACATTTCCTAATTACACAATAAACATATTATTAAAAAAGAACACACACACACAATTTACTCTTACACATGATGCAATACACAAATCGTTTAATGCAAAAAATAAGTTATGCCTTCGAAGTCACTGAGTTACAAGCACGATAACAAACGAGAATTTGTATTTATTCATTAAATCATCATTTGAATAGTTGAATCTAATGATAATAATATAAAATAGTTTAATATCCATATCCAATAATGTTTTGACTACACAACATTTTTTATGTAACCAAATCACAAAAACAGAAGAAAATATATATCACTGACTCTAAAGTAAGCCTTTTTGAGGGGGAAACCTCCTTTTGCATCACATAAATGTATAATTATTGGATGATTCAAATGGAAAGAGATCCTTGTTATATATTGGAGTTTAAAGGGTCAAAATATAATTGGGTCCTATATAACAATGATAATGTAAGGGATTAACAATAACAATAGTGGGTTATTATGGGGCACACCAATAATAATATGGGGACTACACTATTATTATAGGAACCTAACATCCCCCTCTCATTCAAAAAAGTGTTTTCCTCAATGCTTTAGTAGTTTTGGATGCTTTTGTATAAAATTCTAATTATCCCATGTGGAATATTCAATAGGCAAGTTCCTTCACATTATGAGATACAATGGAATTAATTGATTTCATAGCTATCGGATTCATGTTTCTATGATTTCTCTAATATCCAACATTATTTTTCCTCCCTCATATAGATTTTGCAATTTAGTTTGGAATGGGAGCTTGTCATGTATAACATTCTTTAGGCATGAAACATTGAAAACTCAGTGTACTAGAAAAGTTGAATGCAACTCCAATTTGTAAACCATAGTACCAATATTTTCCAACACCTTATAAGGTCCATAATACTTGGGTGATAATTTATTATCCTTCTTCAATTCCTTGAGGAACATTTGTTTTTGTGGTTGTAGTTGTAAAAATACATAATGACCCACATCAAAACTTATTTTAATTTTATGTTGATTTGCCTCTTGTTTTATTCAATTCCGCACTAGATTTAAGTTGTCCTTTAAGAGTTGGAGAACTTGTTCTTGATGCTAGATGTGATCATTGATGGGCCTTTAAATTCGACATAAATTAAGGCTGATGCCTATAAATTCAAACATAATTAAGGCCTAAGACCATCCTTCAGCACATTAAATCTCTCTTTCTACATTAGATAATGTATTTTTAACTTTAATATATTCATTACGAAGGTTTATGAATAATTGGATATTTGTGTCTAATATTATTTATTTATGTGGAATATTATGAGAATATTGGGCATATTATGAAGATTTGGAGGAGGAGATAATTTAGGCACTCTCTCCCTGCTACAGGACGATTAATAATAAATAATAAGTCAACAAGATATTACGGAATTATGGCATAGATTGTGGAACTCTAAAGATTGAGAAAATCTAGGAATTTGTTCCCTGCGATTTAATGCAAAATCCTAGTATTGGGACCAGATCCACTAATCAAGGGATTTTGGTGGGGAAATATTCCTCCATTCATGGGGAATGATTCCTAATCATTTTGTATAAGTATCAAGTCTAATTAGACTCTAGGGAGAGGTTTTCATTAGTGTTCTTGTGGAGTGAACTTGTATTTTTGTAGCTCCATTGTATTTTGTTGCAGGGAAGCAATTATATTAAAGAAAATAATGAATGTCGGTGTCATGTTCAACTTATAAATATTGTTCTCGTCCATATGTCTCTGGTTTTCCTTGAGCTTGGCCATCCCAGAAGCCTCAAAGCCCTTTTGTATCATTTTCTTTCCTTCTTTTCACTTCTTATTGACATGCATATCTTGTTTTTATTTATTTCTATTTCTGCATTTAGTATTAATGATTTTTTGCTGTAGGATTGAGTTAAATGATTGATGTAAGTTATTTTGTAGGATCACAAGAATTATTTCATACTTGGAAAAGCTTTGGAAGTTCATATTAATCATTGAGCTACTTGGATTAGTCTTCTTATTCCCAAATCTAGATTTCTCGAACTCCTTTGTGGCAAAGAACAATAAATATATGCCATTTTTTAGAGCATGCTAATGAGCTGCAATTGAGTTGGTTACACTTGAATTATATCACAAAAAAGTTATAATTCATAACAAAAATCACCCCATTTCATTTTCAGTTGATTAGGTTAGGAATTTTTTAGATTTACTGGCTCATTAGTTGTCGAATTTCTAGATTTTTGACTAGTAATATTTTTCTATTTTTTTTAGCATGGGTTAACAAAGGCCTTTTTGAGTGATTCCACTTGGAATGGGGACCTAAGACATCCTAGTTAAGAAAAAATAATTTTCCATCAAATTTGGATGTGATTTTCTTGGTCATTCGTTGAATCATAATTTTGAATAGTAAATTTGTAACATCCTGTAGTGAATCAAGGGAACTTGTAGGAAATCACTGTAGCATCTTGTAGGAAATCACTGTAGCATCTTGTAGGAAAGCCTATTTTTAGCCCAAATTGAGAGAAATAATCATTGAAGTTGGGATTAGGCATCTACTTGACCTCCATGCCATCAAGACCATTTTAACCCTCTTGCTCCACACTTGTCTCGATGCCAAAGATCAAGGAAATATTAGCATTTTCATTCATAAAGAAAAAATGTTTAACAAATGAGTTCTTTGATATTTAAGCATGCACACAACTATTATTACTCTCTAGATCAGATTTCATCCTCAGATAGTTTAAATCATCACATGTGATAAAGAGGGTTAAGCTAGGTTTCTTTTACATTTAGTTCATGATCCTTATGCAATTAGAATAAGTTTCTTTCCTTGTACTTTCTTTCTTGCAATGGGTTAAGGTTCCATTTCGAAAATTTCATTTTCTGCAATTAGTTTAGGATTTGTCTTCAGTACATGCACTCCATTACATCATGACATCAAAGGAGTGACACATTGTATTCCGTACATATAGTACTGAGACCTCTTAAGTTTGTACGAACCCCAAGTTTATAAATAAAGTCGATAGCAATGGGAGTTGCAGCATTCTTGTTGCAATACAAAGGCTCATCACTTTTTGGCGCCACTATTGGGGAGGTGTCAAAGTATGCATTGTTTTCTTCCCTAGTTGATTCATTTCTTTTTACTTTTTGAAAAAACAAAAAAATAATTGCATTAGGCATATTTCATTTCAAAAATAGGAAAGTGCACTACATTAGTGTTTTCATTTAGTCATAAAAACAAAAAATTATCCAACACCAACCCACCCCGCGATTTGATCACATGGTGCAATAAGAGCCACATCACCATCCACTTTTACAGGTACAAGAAGAAGATACGGCAATGAATCTACAAAAAATGGATGGAGATGATGACAATGAGGAAGATCCTCTCAGATTTCCCATTCAGGATATTGATGGTAGCATGCACATGAAGAACATTCCTCCATCTTTTCTTCCAAAATGTCATGGTCTAAGGTAAGAGGATCCGGAAACCTTACTCTTTGAATTTGAAATTTCTTTTAGATCTTCTAGTTACTTATTAAAAACTCAAGAACTGAGATTGTTTCCAGCAATGTTGAGGGATAAAGCTCTTAAATGGTTCATGATTTTAGGGACTAATTCAATAAGATCATCGAATGATATGCTAAAGATATTTCTAGAAAAATATAAAGATCATGATCTTAAAGAAGATATATTTAGAATAAATCAAAGAGAATATGAGAGTCTAGAGGATCTAATAGATAGGTTTATTTATAATGCTAAGAGGGGAAAACTACATCATTTAGGATCCGGCACACTAAAAACCATCTTACATAGAACAATTAGGGATGAATGTATTGATCTCCTTAATCTCATGACTAGAGGTGATGCATATAAATTATCATTTGAGGAAATTTTTGAAACATGCAAACACATATCAAGAGGAAAAGAAAGAGTGGGTAAATTAGCATCAAGACTGGTAAGTCAAGCTAAACTTGGAAATTTGTTTGATGATTTTAAAACAAAATTTCTTAGAAATCTAACAAAACAAGTGGAAATGTTAAGAATGAAAGATGAAGGAAAAGAAAATTTTGATATTTTTTTGCAAAATCACATGATGTTAAACATTGTCCATCATTACCAAGGTTGAAGGAAGTTTACTAAGAGGACAATGGAGAAAGTGAATCATCAATGTAGCTATGTTATGTAGCTCGAAGAGGACCATGTCAGCCTATTCAATCTATTATGATGCAAGAGCCTAATTCAGAATTTCAAGGTTATGCATATCCACCTCAAAGTAATTGGAACACACCCTTTTCTTGGGAACATTTTCCACCTCAACCCCAAAACCAATATTAGCAGCAAGGTTGGTAAGGAACTTATGGGAGCAATCCACAATATCCTCAGTATTTTCCTCAATATCCTCCATACCAAACTCCATGTTATCCCTACCATTCCTATCCACCACAACCACAACCCCAACCACATCCATCTCAAATACCCACTCCCACTCAACTACCTATACCACCATTTCCAAACCCACATATTGAAGTAGCTCAGCCGACTTACAATGTTGAGATACAACACTTCCAAACATCTCCTCTTGAGATCAATGGTATTCACCATATATCAGGAAGAGCATTGCAAAAAAGAGATTACCTTGATATCATTGAAGGAGCACATCTAGAAGAAGAATTTTCGAACGAGAAGACCAAAGAATCATGGGCTACGCTTGATGAAGAGCAGACATCAAAATCAAATATTGAGAAAGCTCCCTCACGGTTACCATCAAATCCTCCATGTATTCATGAGAACAATCAGCAAAAAGAGGAAGATTTGAGGGTCATGATAGAAGAAGACATGAAGAATGATCTAGAGAAGCAAGAAAACCAAGGACGTCAAAGCTATATTGAGGTTTGGTTCTAGAAAATAAACAAGGTGGAGCATCACTCTCTTCTTCGACTATGCTTGATCCTTTCAAGGTCAAATCATCTAGTCTCTAAAATCCAGGTAGATGTCAAAGCATACATTTCAAGCCTACACATCATTTTCTCTGCCATATTGATGTGCACATGGCTCCATTGGAAGTATTCTTATACTTCAAGGTGATTTTGTTTTTCGAGTAGGATAGGGAAAAAAAATAAAATTGAAAAATAACAAAAATAAATAAAAATATCAGGTGCAAACCTCCTTCTAGGAGCCTTAGATTGGCTTATTGGTTGAAAACCCCCATGAAGCAGTCAATGGGTTGGAAAAAAGAAAAAGAAGAGAAAAAAATGAAAGATCCTAGGTGCAAACCTCCTTTGAGGAGCCTAGGTAGACCTACTGGTTGAAAACCTCCTTGAGGTGGCTAGTAGTCCTAGGAGAAGAAAAAAAATGGAAAAATAAAAAATCCTTGCTCCATGTATCTCGTTGATGAATGTAGATGCTCTCCAACATCTACAAGGAACAAGAACAAGTTGGTACCAAAAGAAAAAAATTGGTCAAGCCTAGTCAAAAGAATTCAAATTTTGACTTTCTCATCCTTTGCTCAAATGCTCCAACAAGGCCAAGGCCATGCCAATCCATCACCCTCATATATTTCCACCATCCACCCATCATTGTCAAGATTATACCATTCAGTTTGTTTGTTTTCCTAAAAAACTACAGGATGCTCTATTTTACTACAGGATACATAAATATATAGAGAATAAATTTGTTTTTTCCATAACTTGAAAACCATGCATCCATTTGTGACATTGTTTCAGGAGGATATGCATATGGATGCTAGTAACATGCTCATGCAATTTCAGCAAATTCCAATACACAATTTTTGAGAAATCAGCCTCCATCACCTACAACCATTTCTACATTTTCTTAGTATTTGTGAATCCATTTAAAAATTAGTTTCATGGGGAGATGCATATGGATGATGATAATATGTACAAGAAATTTCATAGAATTCTAGTGCACAATTTCCAATAAATCTACCTCCATCACCTTTAGAAATTTTTAGTTTTTCTCAAGATCTGTGCATCCATTGACCAAACGTTTTTTATGGGGAGGTGCATAATGATGATGGAAACATGCTCAGAAAGTTTCTTATCAATCCATTCTATGGTTTGGGAGATGTGGAAAAAAGCGCCGGCTATAAAAGGTTTTCCTGAAAACCTACAGGATTCCATAAAAAACTACAGGATCCTATAGGATACAGAATAGCACCTACAGGATTGGCAGCGAGCAACTTTAAATGGGATAAACAAAGGTTAGCTTCATTAGAGAGTGATCAGGAGGTAGGGGATGAACTTTCCCACATTTTTCCAAGTGAAAAGAATATAGAAAAGCCTTATATTGTGATGAAAACAATTGCAGTCTAGGGGAATTGTTTACACGGAATTTTCATCTAAAATTCCTCATCCATTAAATTTGATAAGGCGACATATACAACCCTCCACAACCATCAGAGAAACATGACATGGGGATTTAACAAGAGGGAACCTACCAAAACATTGAGGATTCATCAGCATCACCAACTAGTACCTGCACATCAAGGAACAACATCAGAAAAAAAAAGTAAGAGAAAAACACATGCAACAAATAAAATCAAGGATTTCACTCTCCAACAAACAACGTCTACTGGAAGGCCATGAGGTAGGTACAAATATAAAATATTCTTGACCTCTTCTCTTGAGCATATTATAGTTAGAAATTTGTTGTCAATGCATGAGAGATGAGGCTTTATAAGATAAGGATGGGTCAGTAGTTTCAGCCCCCTTCAACTAGTTAATTTTAGCTCACTCCTTCACTCATGTAATGTTGAAAAGTCAAATTATGAAGCGTGATGATTTCAAGGAATGAGGACAGTAGTTAAAAGAATAAATTTTTGCAAAGTCCAAGTCACCACAACACTCCAGGCCCTCCATCCACTTCATATTCACTATGTATTAACCATTCATCCATCCCATCTCATTCCTAAAGAAAAAAAACATAACATTCTCTGCATTTTTGCAAACCTACACTATGCCCTTTCAAACCTAGCATCATCATCCAATCTCTCTTCATCATTTCTCATCACTCCCATATAGTCAGAAGACCCTGAAAGAGGAGGAATGGCTACTACAGGAAGGCATAATGTTGCTACAAGAAGGAAGAAATGAACAAATTATGATAAACCCCAATATGGCAGAGCTTAAGAGAGACCTAATTAAAATAGAGAATTCCAAGGCCATTAGGTAGTCATCTAGGCCACACGAGAGAAGAAGAAGGCAACAAAAGGAAATGATGCATTCACCATTAAAACAAAACTCAAGTTGCAGTGATGAAAATATGTTTTCCAAGAGGTATCCAATCTCTTTCTAGCTTCTGTCCAAGGCCTAAAAATGGGAAAAGGGCATGGGAGTCAAGTTCAGGGCTTGTCCTAGGCTCATAATATCATTTATGCTGAAAAAGGGTTTGTTGTAGTTTTAACAATGTTTCCTATAAGTTTCTTGTATGTTTGATAGGAATTACTACAGGATGTCCTAGTGCTCATCTAAATGCATTTTTAAGGTGTTAGAGGTGTCCAAATGGCGGAACATGGTAGTAGAAGGTTGATAGATTGTGGAAGACCTTGCCGAACTGAAAAATATTCAAGAACCCATCTTGAATAACGGGAAGAAGACAAGCTAATGGTCTCAAGAAACAATAATTTTTCTGTGCACAAATATGTTTTTGGGCTTTTACTTGAAGAAATTGTAGCCAATATTCTTAATGCACAAGAGAGAGGCCACCGAGACCATGGATGCAGCACAATGAGGTCACTAAGGTGCTCACAGGATTAGCAACACTTTCAGCGGGGGGGGGGGTAATGATGATGGGCCTCTAAATTAGACATAAATTAAGGCGCATGTCTCTAAATTAAAACATAAATTAAGGCCTATGACCATCCTTCAGCACATTAAACCTTTCTTTTTGCATTAGAAAATGTATTTTTAACTTTAATATATTCACTACGAAGGTTTACGATTAATAGGATATTTGTGCCTAATATTATTTATTTTTGTGGAATATTATGAGATTATTGGGCATATTATGAGGATTTGGAGGAGGAGATAATTTAGGGACTTGCTCCTTACTATATGAGGATAAATAAAAAATAATAATTCAACAAGATATTATGGAATTATGGCACAAATTGTGGAACTCCAATGATTGAGAAAATATATGAATGTGTTCCCTGCCATTTAATGCAGATTCCTAGTATTGGGGACTAGATCCACTAATCAAGGGATTTTGGTGGGGAAAGCTTCCTCCATTCATGGGGAATGATTCCTAATCATTTTGTATAAATACCAAGTCTAATTTTCCTCTAGGGAGAGATTTTCATTAGTGTTCTTGTGGAGACAACTTGTATTTCTACAGCTCCATTGTATTTTCTTCATGGATGCAATTGTATTGAAGAAAATAATGAGTATTGGTGTTATGTTAAGCTTATAAATCTTGGTCTCCTCCATATATCTCTGATTTTCCTTGGGCTTGGCCATCCCAGAAGCCTCAGAGCAATTTTGTATTGTTTTCTTTCCTTCTTTTCACTTCTTACTCACATGCATCTCTTGTTTTTAATTCTTTCTATTTCTGCATTTAGTATTAATGATTTCTTGTTCTAGGATCGAGTTAAATGTTTGATGTAAGTTCTTTTGTAGGATCACAAGAATTATTTCATACTTGGAAAATATTTGGAAGTTCATAGTAATCATTGAGCTTCTTGGATTAATCTTCTTATTCCTTGGATATCTCCTTCACTTGTTGGTGGAATTCGCAATTCAACACAAGTCTATCTCTGCCATACTTTTCCAAGGCGAAGTTCATAGGAACTTTGTCCTTTACACTCACACACATATATTTATTAACTTACAAGAAAGAACAATACTTAAACCATACACAGACATATAAAATTTAGATAACACACATATTTTGATTATATGCAGAACTTGATTACAGGCTAAGGCCTCACAGCCCGAAATCACGAATTTCCCTATGGCTACATTGTGTACTCTCTATCTATATCTTTTCACACAACATAGACTCTCTTATAAAGGAAATTACAAAGGCATGGCTCATCTAGATCCATGATTTTCTCCCACAAATCGCTCAATCAAACCCCTAAATCTCTCTATTTGCATACATGGTAGATAATTACATTTAATCAAGCCTTCTAGAGACTTATCAATTCCCTCAATTTATCTCTGTTTAAACAGAATTTTCCATGGTTTACAATGATTGTCCATGTTTCTCCTTTCACAGCTTTGAATTTAAATTTTGATTAAGCGTGGTCATATGTTCCTGCATCACTTCATAGATTTGAAAATAGAAAAACATTGGTTCTCCACCTCTGAATAATTTAGATCAGCACCTTAAAAATTAAGACTAAAGAAAGAGATGGGTGCTTAAATTTGTCAATCATTAAGCTATGTTAGAACATCAGTATAAGACGTTTGAGAACTGAGAGTGTACAAGATGATATGATTAGAAAAATTTGGATTTGTTAAAGAGGGAGAATTCATAATGACTCGATTGACTAAATCACAAGCTTTTCCTTCGTTATGTCCCCACTTAAAGATCGATTTTTTATTAATCATGATTTGTAATGGTAAAGCCATTTGGGAAAAGTGAGGGACAAATCTCTTAACAAAAACTTTTTGACCTAGAAAGGACTGTATTGATTTTTTTATAATGGGGAAGAGATATTTCAGAAATTTCTTTTATTCTATCTATATCGATACAGATTCCCTCTTTGGATAAAATAAACCCTAAAATCTTACCTTCATCTAGAGAAAAATAAGATTTTTTTGGATTTAATTAAATTCCATACTTCTTCCAGTGTTCAAATATCTGCTTCAAGTCATTTGAATGGTTGTTTCTCTTCTTCGAATAAGCAGTTATGTCATCCATGTAAATGACAACAATTTTGTTTATCATGCCCTTGAAATCTATATCCATAGCTCTTTGGAAGGTTTCCCCTGTGTTTATTAATCCAAAAGGCATTTTTTGGTAGGCATAGGTCCCCCATTTAGTTATGATCATAGCATTTAACCTATCATCTAGGTGGACCAAGATTTGGTTATATCTTGAAAAGCCATCAAGAGATGACATTAGTTATGAACTAGCTAGTGATCACAATATTTGTTCCAGAGTTGACAATGGGAAATTGTCCCTCTCACGAACTTTATTAAGATTTCTAAAATATACAAAAATACAAATGTCACCATTCTAATTCATGATAGGTACTAAGTTTGAAACCCATTTTGAATTCCTAATAGGAACGATAATCTTGGATTTAAGGAGTTTATTCAACAGAGACTTGATTTGACTTTCTAAATTGGGGTGAATTTTCCTTAATTTATGTTGTATTTATTTGTCATTGGATATTATGGGAATAGTGTGTTGTATGATGGAGGTTTCATATGTTTTAATATCATTGTAGCTACAAGAAGATATACATTTATACTCTTTTAACAAATTAATAAAGGCTAATCTCTCATCAGGTGACATACCAAGTCCAAGATTAATATTTTGTGGTTTAATA
Organism: Pinus tabuliformis; assembly: GCA_031772625.1. Lineage (NCBI taxonomy): Eukaryota > Viridiplantae > Streptophyta > Pinopsida > Pinales > Pinaceae > Pinus > Pinus tabuliformis. The sequence goes on from CM062819.1 coordinate 365,815,074, forward strand.
TCAATTCCAAGGTTTACTATTTTAAGTCTTAAGGTTGAAATTTGGAGTTTAGAATTAGTAACCTTCTTAAATCCATATTTTAGGTCATAAATATCTTCAAGTTTTACTACAGACTTAGATATGGGGTCCTCATTGGATTTCTATTTTAAGTGATTATCATGTTCATTTTCATGAATTATCTGATCATCATATGATCCTCTAGATGTTAAAAATCTTAAGATATCTTTGGCATCATTAAACACTCACCAATTGGTGTTATCAGGAATGGATGGTGGAAAAATTAATTCTATGGAAAACATATCTGGACTATAATCCTCTGATGGTATAACCTTGGATGTTATGTTAGACAGGAGGTCAGCACTTGCATTTTGAATTCTAGGAATAAGATAGATGTTGAATGCTAAAAAATGTGAAGTAACATCCTAGACTAATGATTGGTAATATCTTAAGTCCCTAGAGAGACAATGAATGGCGTTTCTTACTTGTTTGATAACTTTTCAAAATCTCCAAAAACTTTAATATATTTGATATCAAGACTTATTGCTTTATATAAACCTTGAATCAATGCCTCATATTCAACACTATTATTTTTAAATTCAAATTCCAACCTACATACTAGAATTGTTTTTTCTCCTTTTGGAATAATTAGTATACAAATGGCTCCTCCACCATCATTGGATTTAGATCCATCAATGTATAACGTCCAAAATAAAGTTTTAACTAATGGTTTATCTACAAGATTTATGCATTTGGAAGTATCTGTTTAACAAAAGTTCTCAATCTGGGAAGTAACAGAGTTATCGAAAAAAGGTGACTTTTGTGCATTTAAATTTCCTAAAATTGACTAAGTAGAGTAGTTTCCAATGATATTATTGTTGAAATATATTGGTCCATTTTCATATTCAAAATCAATGATTGTATGCTTCAAATGTTTTTTTCGGTCAATTATAATTTGATTTGGCATTCCATTGTATGGGAGCCACATGTGAGACCAATGTGTTTTAAAATAGCCATGAAGTTTCTCATACCAGTCTCTACTAAGAATTAAACCATAAAATTCAGGAATATCATCAAATAGTATATCGATTATGTGACAAAATTTTGGATTAGAAGAAAGTCTAATGGTGACTAAATTCATTTCCCCTAAGACTTCAATTTATTTTCTATCAAGTTGGACAATGTGGACTACAAAATTTTTGGGTGAAACATTTAATTTCATGCAGACTGATCTCTGCATTATGTTTGAAGAGGCCCCTGAGTCTGTCAAGTATTTGTGCAAATTTTTATTAAAGATTTCATAAGTTAAGAGGAAAGGGGGAGTATGTGAGTTAGATCTATCACCAATTAAGATAGCATCAGTAGGATCAACCTTATTTGATGAATCATTGGGAGGCTTACTCATTCCTCTAGAAGCTTGGATAACATAGTAGTAGGAAGAGGAGAAGCAGGAACTGCATTCAATTCCGTTAGTAAATTCTTACGCTGGTGTTTAATATTACTAAGCTCATGAAGAGAGATATTTTCTCTTTCCTTCTTCATGTCCTCCACTATGTTATATTCCATGGTATCTGCAACAACCAAGTTTTTGGATGAATGTGGATGATTAGATGAAGATGGAGTTGGTTGAGGAGATATAGTAGAAGACATTTTACTGACCAGTTTATCCTTGGTAGCAGAGGTTGGGGGATTTTTCTTTTGGATTGATTGTGTTGAATCAACAAAGCCTTTTCTCCTAGTGCTAATAGGTAAAGCTTCTTGTTCATCTTAATTTTTTGAAGTAGGTAGGATAAAATCCCACATTCCATGTACTTAAACCAATTCTTCATATTCAGTCTCATCATCAGATAATGCAGTTTCTTCATCATATTCATCTAAATCAGACTCAAGATTGGATATTGTATTTGGAGGATGAGGATTAGATGTTTGATTCTTCTTGAAGGATTTAAAAGGTTTGTTAGAAGAGGACTCAGCTACCTGTTTATTAATTTCTACCATATCATTTGACATGGTTTTAAGGACTTTTTGCAAGCCTTCAAGATCAAAAGGATCCTTATGGGTTTTCTTCTTTCATTCATCCTTAAATGGACATTTTCGTCTTTGTTTCTTCTCGAGTAGTCTTCTTTTCTGATGTAACTATTCTCTTTTCTACAAACAAATCTTATTTCATTTTTTCTACTAAAGTAGTCTTATTGGATCTATCCACAAAAATCATTATACTAGAAGGAAGAAAATAAATACACCACTCGATCCTGACATCAATACTAGGATTTCATGTGGCTAGGATTTTCTTTTGCAATTTATTGAATCTGGAATTGAAATATTTGGTATTTTCACTTGAATTAGCTTTTAAATTATAAATATCATTAATAAGGGATGCAATTGTGCGGTCATCACCAGATTTTAACTAAGAATTATTATTAAAAAATGTCCCAATTAGTAATAGACCTTGGTGGTAATGAAAAATACCATGAACCTGCTAATACTTGGAGTGTGTAGCCAAATAATCTTCCTAAAAATTCTTCTTCAAATACTCCATTAAGATTAATGGCTAACGATAATTATGAGATGCTATTCAAGTGGTAATCTATAATCAATATTGAATTTTAGTATCCATCTTTCAAGATGCTTAGGTAGATCGTGGAGAGGTTCTGCCATTTGCACAGCTCCAGGATTGGCCCATGGTCTGACTGGTGCTGGTGGTTGTTTTTGTTATTTATGTTGTCTTCCTATCATTATTGGAGTTTGGGAAGAGATGGATATTGAGGGTGATTGGGTAGAAGAAGAGGCAGGTAGTGTATTACTATTCACTAAACTAGCTCCAGTACCTTGAGAAGAAGGGGTATTAACAAGAATGAATGGAGGGAATGAAGGTATTTGTGGAGCAGAGTTTGACAAAACCTCATTGTTTGATGTCTGTGACTCAGATTTCTTAGCCTTATTTTGGAAAGAAGGAAGAGGAAAGTCAAATGGAGGAACCCCAAGATTCTCACTTTGAGAATGAGTCAGAATCCTGGTAGGTTGTAGATAGAAGTTACACTTCATTCATAAACTTCAGATGTCACAATATTTTACGCCAAAATAAAGATTTCTCCTAGTTTATTTATTAGAGTATGCACCTCGGGTGATTCAAGATTATAATTTGAATAAGGTGCATCAAGAAATGTATTCAGAGATTTAGGAGGTGATTTCTCAACTTCCAATCTAGAAATAGGATTTTTCAATGAAGATCTAGTAGTTGGAGGTGATCTTGAGGGGGGTTGACTCTTGGAATGGCATGTTAATTTATATTGAGTTCTCTTTTCCATTCATAGTTGGTTCCCTATTATAGCGCCAAAATTTTTAGGCTGCAAAAATCGCTGCAACAACATGGGGGGAAACCACCCAACCCAAGATGTGAATATCATCCCTTTTCCATTTGGAAGAGTGGCTTCGACTAGATATAATGGGACCAGTTTACAATAAAAATTTGATAGGATGGATAAGGTGTTGATGACCAAAAACAAAGTGATAGATGGGGTGGTTTTCAAGCTAGAATGCATGTATATTAATTTATCTATTACCAGGGGTTTACTTATGTTTATGCCATCTAGAATAATTGTCCTTAGTGTCTGATAATAAATATTGAACAAACACTTACAGAAATGAAAATATTTGAAGATAATTATTTTGATTAAATAGTTAATCAAAATAATTGATGAAACACATATCACATTAAATAACTTTCAAACGTTGCTCATATATCTATTGAGGATGACAATTCTAGCATGTTCAGAAGTCAATTAATACAGAAATGCATTAAAAGAGATAAATATAACAAACAATACAAAAAGAAATGACTATCAATTCATAAACAAAACAAATATACAATGATAACAATACACGATGTATATGACTTTGTTCATGAAATGAATAGCTCCATTCTAGTCTTTCTGATTAAGATGGTTTCAAAAGAACAAAAGTGTAGTCTTCGAAAATCCTTCTTTAGAAAAATTCAAGACTCTGATTTGATCATTCTACTAAGAACAACTTCAAAAGTAAAGTAGTGCAAGATTCCAAAGTTTTTCTTTATAAAATTTGGGGACCCTTTCTTTGTAGACATGAAAGGGTTTATATAATAAAAATAATGTATAAAAATAGACATTACATGAAGGTTTTGAGGAGGTTAAAACAACTCTCCTTAAAATAAGTGAAAAAAATCGAGAAATAGAAATTGTTGAAGTGATGAGCTCAAGAATGAAATTGTGTCTATTCTTTCATTCTCTATCTAAGCTCGTAAATATCCATAATTGGCTTAGCTTTAGGAGGCTAGCCTATCCTTTTATGTAGTTATCTTGTATACACTGCATCTAAAAGTGTACGAAGCATATGGGCAGATGAGTCAGCAAGGAAGTGTAGCATTAGCCACTGACTGTGTGGCTTCACCAGATATTTCCAATACACTTCCTAGTCAAGTCTCATCAGATTTTTAATCACCTCTGCCCTTTCTTTTGAACTTTTTTGCCATTTCCTTTCCAAGAATTTGATATTAGGAAGACTGACAAGTGGGTATTCTTGATTCAAGTTATCATTGTGCAAATTATCATTGATAGTTTCAATCACATTATTTGTAGCATTGGTTTCTCTGGAGACTTATCTTTCTTCCTATTTCAATTGAATGTCCCAATCAGTAAAGAGTATTTCCTTGTTTGATTTCTCTATTCTTTAAAGTGTGCCACTCTACCTGTTGTTGCACTAAGATTTGCTTTTATAGGCAATCTTAATTACTACATTAATCATCAACCCAAGGTAAGTATTTTTATCTCAAGATTGCCAGCACTATATGTGAAATGAATTCAAAGGTTATCTAATAATAAATCATTGCAAGAACTAATAACTATTTCTTCAACTCTCAACAAACAATTCTGAAAGAACTAACTATGGAGGAAATAACTCTCAAAGGAACTCTTAACACACTCTGCAACTCTATTTAACTTATTCCAAAATCAAATGAATCTAAATGTAAGTGCAAAGAATCACGCTCAAAAATCTTCAAATAGAATTAATACTAACTCACTCAATCAAGAAAGAGAACTATAACAACTGAACAACAATGATAATCTATAGCAAATCCGAATTGAACAACAAATCCTAATTCAACACCAGATCCTAATTGAACAATAAATCTCAATTGAATGAGAACCAATAATTGAATAGAAAGTGAGCATATAATGATAAATGCTATCTAAACAACAAGCGATTTATATAAGAAAGTTATGGAAATCAATTAATGCTATCTCTAAGATTGATGATAACATAATTAAGAATGAACAACAATCTACTGCTGAAACTAAGATATAACTAATCCAATCAAATCATTACTCGTATATATCACATAGCTAAGTTTGACTCTAAATGAACAACAATATGAATTGGAATCATCAATATTCACAAATAAGCAAAATGATATTAAATTAACATTAACAATCAGTAACGACTAAATAGAAAATATTATAACATAAGAAAGCAGTAGAACTTCTCTTGACTGGGCCCAGAGTTGCCAGAAGTCTACGCTAAGAAATACTCAGAATATAAGTATGGATCAAACACAGTCTTTCTTCACTAAAATAAGAAACATGGGTACAAAATCACTGAGATAACAATATTATATGTCTCAAAAGAATAATTACAAGTTATGAAATTTTGAACTCTGTGCAGTTTTTCCTTTCTGCCTTACATATTACATTTAGAAAATAAATAGATAAAATTGAATCCTCAGGATCAGGGGATCCTAAGGATTTTGCTATACATAATCTGATTATGTTATGAAATAGCATTAGTCTACTTGGTCTCTCGCTGCCTTTCCTACCTCAGACATTGTCTTTTTTCCTTTTACGGCATGATGCTGCTCTTTCAATTGAACATCTATTGTTCAATCTACGTCTTCTGCATATAAAGATAGCTAAAAGTCAATTTCTCCATAAATAAAGATAATCATATGATGATAAATGCTAAATAAATCTATTTACGAAGAGAAAACATACATTTTTCCTGACCCAAGATACTCCCCAGCTTACCTTATTGCATGTCCTCATGCAATTAAATAGTTGATGTGTAGCTGAGTTAGGGAATAGGCAAGATATACCTCCTCCTTATAATTCCTCAGTCCAATTTTACTCTTTAGAATAACAAAATCCTAGGTAACATCTTGATCCTTCAAGGTGTAGTCACATCGATACTTCTTTGGAGGATACCATATGATTGGAGTACTATACCGACATCCTATCCATTCAGGATCCATGGTTAAGAGCATGTTATTGTACTTGTAGAAATGAGAGGAGGCAGCTTTAATGTTCCGCTATCCAAATGGTTCTCAATTTCTAACAGTAATGCTGGAGACCCCCCACCTTTCTCTGGCTTCAGAAAGGGCTTCCTGCTTAATCTCTTGGAAGTACTCCTTTCCATCTTGTACAATATCTGTGTGAAATGGCCCCAATTTACCCACAATACCATCTTGCTTCATGAATTGATTATGTATGACCAAGAGATGCAGGAATTTGGTTGGTTCTCCTCTCACCCACAAGTCAACTCTTTCTTCACACTTCCTAAAAGTATTGTGAGCCTTGTCCCACTTTAGTTGATAAGTGGTAGAAGACATAAATTTTTGGAGTTGTACATCCCCTATAAAGGGGCCAGGGTTGTTGTCTCTGTCATCTTCCAGAAAGAAATTGTGCATATAAAGTTCACAAGGTAGGCGTTCTACATACTCATTTTGTTTTTTAAAGAACTTGACAAAACCTGGGGTAGTCTTGATTTCCACAGACTTCCCAGCCTTAACATATTTCACTTTCATGAGGAGGTATCTCTCCAAGACAAAAAATGAATAATTTGTAGCAGGGTATCTGCATGATAGGGTCTCTGAATAAAGAGAGAAGATAGTATCCAACTACTCTTTAGACTTTTATAATTTGTCCTGTGCTTTCTCAATCTTTTTCTTAAATTCAGCCTTGTACTGAGCAAAGGTCTTATCCTCAGTCACTGTAAGTGCTCAAACTTTTTCTTTAACTCTTGATGTATCCATAGGGGAACTACCTCCTCCTTGTGTTGGGCTAATTCCTGTTGAACCTTCAGTGGTTCATTCTGTATTATGCTAATAAATGCCTCCCTTACTAGGGGAATATAAGTAGGTGTCTCCTCTGTTTGGGGTTCTCCATCTTGGGTCTCCTTCGGATCGGTCTGGAAAGGAGCCTAAGCTACCTCTTGAATCATGCAATGACCAATTTGAATGTCCTCTTCAACGTCTATTTGAACAACAACATTCACAGTAGGGTAGTCCGTTTGGGTCTCCTATGAACAAACATAGGGTTCTTCAGTCTACATTTTAGTGTCTTCTACAAGACATGACTCTATCTGAGTTTCCTTTGGATAGGCATAAAGATCCTCAGTTTGGGTTTCAGCATCCTTTCCATAACAATGTTCTGTCTGTGTGCCTATGGTTTCTTTTTCTACTTTCCAATTCCTGGCTCTAATGGATTCTTTTAACCACTGCCTTCGCTGCTCAATTATTCTCTTTTTTTTCTATACTTCTTAAGGATTTTTCTAAGCCTATCCTTGTGTGACTTCTTTATTCTATGACTTCCAACCAGTGGTGGGTTGACTGCATTGTCCTGTAGTTCTTGTATAGGTGGTATTATGTCATCATCAGGAAGGGTTCTAACTAGAACTGTATCTCCTAATGGAGCTTCTGTTAAAATTGGCAACCAGGGAAAAACTTCATGTGGGTCATCTTATTCATGGCTGATAATATTTTTATTAGATTCCTCTCGTCGAGAGGTGTAGGATTGATATAAAGATCATCCAATTCCGATAAGTATTCATGGAGATATGAATTTATTTTGATTATGGAATTATTATCAAGCCGACCTACAACTCATGTAGGCTCAGAAGCCCAACAGTCGCATCCATTCACTCACCAACGTTGTGTATAAATATAACAGGACTTTTCCTCATTTAGACTCATCTCATCACATCTCTCTCTCTCTACTGCGTAGATATGAGTCTCTTCTCTACTACGCTGAAATGGGTCTCTCTCTCTCACACATGTGAAGCTGGAAGCTATTGAATCTGAAGCTGCAACTGCAGAAGTAGAGATTGACTTTCGTGGCCTAGAAGATCTCCTCATCTAAACTACACTATAGGTTCATCTGAACCTCCTCTAGAAGCCGAAACTTTTGGTGGTGGAATGAAGTCAATCTGACGAACGGTTTGCAAGATATCGACTGCCCTAGTTTGAAGCCGGAAACTGCTGAAACTGAAGCTGCAACTACAAAAGCAAAGATTGACTTGCGTGGCCTAGAAGATATCCTCTTTGGAACTGCGCTATAGGATCATCTGAACCTCCTTTGAAAGCAGCAACTTTTGGTGGTGGAATGAAGTCAATCCGACGAACGGTTTGCAAGATATCAACTGCCCTAGTTTGAAGCCGGAAACTGCTGAAATTGAAGCTGCAACTGCAGAAGCAAAGATTGAGTTGCGTGGCCTAGAAGATCTCCTCATCTTAACTATGCTGTAGGTTCATCTGAACCTACTCTGGAAGCTGAAACTTTTGGTGGTGGAATGAAGTCAATCCGACTGTCGGTTTATGAGATATGGTCTGCCCTAGTTTGATAATGAAGCCGCTAATGCTGATGCTACTGATCTAGGGTTTGCTACTGTTGATATGAATCAGATTTATTGTACTATTTCTCTCTGTTGAATTATTGAAGATAAAAGAAGATTTGATCAAAGGGTTTCCCCACACATTGTGGGGTTTGTCCCTGGCTAGCCGCCACATCTTGTGTCTCTTGTCTTGGCTTGTTTTCTATCGATCGTTTAATGTTCTATCTGCACTTTACTTTATGTACATGTGATTGCTAATCGGTGGAATATAATAAGAAAAAGAAGTAAACTATTATAAGCATAGAACATACCATAACTTAACATGGTATCAGAGCTGAGGTGAAGACAAAGCCCGAGCAAGAGCAAGAGCAATCATTGAAGAGAAGATTGGCAAGGCTATCCTAAAAGAACTATGGGGTCCTCAACACTCTTTCCTGCCAAAGACAAGCTCCGTGAGAAAGCTGACTATCACGGATAGAAGATTTCTATCTATATAACCCTTGAAGATCAAGGAGTGCTGGACCATGTAAGAGGCAATATTGTTGAGCCTTCATCAAATGCATCTGCTGCTGCCTGGAACAAATGGAAAAATGGAGAAGTCAAAACAAAGAAGATCATCCGAGACTCTATCGACAAGTGCTTGGTGGCCTACATCTCTGATCTAGACACCTCCAAGGAAATCTACAATAGACTGGTGAGTTTATTTAAAGTCAATGATGCAAATCAAGTTTTGTTTCTTAGAAATAAGTTGAGGGAAATCAAGAAGGGTAAAGATGAAAGTATGCAAGCATACTTCTTAAGAATCACCGAGATCAAGAACGATCTCCTATCTATTGGGGAAACCATTACTGACAGAGAAATGGCACTCACAACTCTCGAAGGATTACCATCTGAATGGTATGTGTTCAGGACTACTCTTCTGAACAATAATGTAATTCCTAGTTTCGAGGAATTAATGGCTAGATGCATTCAAGAAGAAACAAGGGAAGAAGTGAAAGAAATGCCCATGCCTAAAGGTCCTCCTGCTGCCTTTTCTTCTCATGCAAAGAAAAGAAATAATTTCAGGACTAAATCAAAAGGAAAGGTTGGACCTAAGGCTAGAAGAAAATGACGATGTTACATTTGTGATAAAGTAGGTCACTATGCAAGGGAATGCCCTGATAGAAAGGACTCTCACCGTGACGATGATCAAAATCCCTCTCATGATAATCGAAGGAATGGAAAATTCAACAAGAAAGGAAAAAGGAATGCGGGAAATCAAGGAAGAGGGCAACTATTCAAGAAGGCTAGAAATTCCAGGTATGAATCTAACACTGTTGATGATAAGCAGGCCTAATATTATCTACCAGCTGCTCTATCTACCTCTGCTCCTTCGGACTCAATGGGAATTTGGCTCATTGATAGTGGTAACTCAAGACACTTCACTGGTTACAAAGAAGTACTCTATAATCTGGTAGAGAAAGAAACTAACCTGGAAATTGTCCTTGGAGATGACATGAAATACCCAGTGAAAGGTGTAAGCAATGTTTCTCTTAAACTGAATCAAGGTAATACGATTCACTTACAAGATGTATTATATGTACCTGATTTCAAAAAGAACCTGGTGTCCATCTCGGCAATGGAAGACAAAGGCTACAAGGTAACCTTAAGTAATGGCAAGGTATGTATATGGAAATGCCTTTACTCTTGGGTTTAGTGTTGATTCATCATATCAGGTCGATGGAAGTCCGCTAGGTGTCATGTCTTGTGACACAACTCTTCAGTCCGAACTTTGGCATCAGAGGTTTTCCCACCTTCATTACAAAGCTCTACTTGGTGTAAAACAAATGGTGACAGGGATGCCCGAATTCCAAGTAGAGAAAGAAGGTGTATGTCCGGGATGTGTCGAAGGAAAGCTCAAAAGGGGACCATTCCCCTCAAGCCAAAGCAAGACCTCCGATGTATTATAGTTGGATCACTCAGGCATATCTGAGGCTGGCATTAAGAGGGAGACTACTACACCACATACTCTTGAGCAGAATGGTGTGGCAGGAAGCAAGAACCACACGATGATGGAAGTTGTTCGGGCCATGCTACATGATCAAAGACTTCCAAAGTTTCTATGGGCTGAAACTACAATCACCGTCGTATATGTACAAAATTGATGCCCTCATCAAGCATTGGGTTCCTAGACTCCTGAAGAAAAATTCACTGGTAAGAAACCTGATGTTTCTCATTTTAAAGTTTTTGGAAGCCCTGTATACTTTCACGTGCCGAAAGAGAAAAGAAATAAATTGGGAGCATTTGGAAAGAAGGGAATTTTCGTGGGCTATGGTGAAAATAATAAAGGATATAGAATCTATGTAGCTGGTCAAAGGGAAGTCATAATTAGTCATGATGTCACCTTTGACGAAGATATGGCTCTCAGCAATGTGGTCAATCTTCCGACTTTGAGGAGCTCTGAAGAAGCCGACACCAGGGAACCGAAAGAAAAGGATGATGAATCAATGCCTGATGTAGAAGAACCCATGGATCTGATTGATCCTCCTCCATATGAGCCTTCCTCTTCTAGGAAGAGGCCTTCATGGCTTAAGGGGTTACTTGATGATGCTGAAGGACATGCTGCACCTCGAGGAACCTTTCGTGAAAGTAAGAAACTTAATAGGTATCAAGGATACCTGACCATAATGAGCACGATCATACAAAATGAGCCTTCGTCATTCTCAGATGCTGTCAAGCATCAAGTATGGAAGGATGCTATGACCGAAGAATATGAGTCTATCATAAAGAATGATGTTTGGGAAGTAGTTCCCAGACCCCAGGACAAGACTGTTGTTACTTCCAAATGGCTTTACAAGATAAAGCATGCAGCAGATGGAAGCACGGAAAAGTATAAGGCTCATTTTGTTGCTCAAGGTTTCTCCCAAAAGGAAGGTATAGACTATGATGAGATATTTGCACCTATTGCCAAATATACGACCATCCGCTCGATCATAGCCCTTGCCGCTTCACAAGGATGGAACCTACATCAGATGGATGTCAAGACTGCATTCTTGCATGGCTCGATCAAAGAAGAGGTCTACATGGAGCAACCCAAAGGATTTGAGATTTATGATCGAAAATCTCATGTATGCAGGTTGAAGAAAGCTCTTTATGGGCTGAAGCAAGCACCCCGAGCATGGTATGAGAGGATTGATAGCTACTTGATGAAGCTGGGATTCACTAGGAGTGAAGCCGATCCTAACCTTTACTTTAAGGTTGAAGATGACAAGCCTCTCATACTGGTGTTGTATGTGGATGACCTCTTTCTAACAGGTGCAGACCCTCTCATTCACAAATGTAAGAGGGAGCTGGCCTCTGAATTTGAAATGAAGGACCAAGGACTTGAAGTGTGGCAGAAGCCAAGGGAAATTTTCCTATCTCAAGGAAAATATGTGGTAAATATATTGGAAAGATTCGGTATGATGGACTGAAAGCCTATGACTACCTCGAGGATCTTAACTTTTAGGAGTTATATGGTAGTGATGTCGGACCAGACTTGGGAAATGCCTCTGAGTTTCAAAAACTCATTCGCATTGATGTTCTTGGTGAACCTCCGTCTAAACATATGTTTTGCAGTTAGCATTGTGAGCTCATATTTGGTTGAGCCTCACTGGATTGATGCCAAGAATCTTCTGAGATGTCTTCAGGACATAATCTCTCATGGATTAAGATACACTGCCGGAGATGTGAGACTATTTGGATACACAGATGCTGACTGGGCAGGCAATGTGGAGGACTGTAAGAGCACTTCCGGGTGTTGTTTTTCCTTGGGATTTGGTTTGATATCCTAGATGAGCAGGAAGCAAAATTCGGTGGCTTTTAGCACCGCCGAAGCAGAGTATATTGCTGCTAGCATGGCTTCTTGTGAGGCAGTCTGGTTACGAAAGCTCTTCAGTGAGCTGTTTGGATTTACATTGGATACCACTGTGATTCTCTATAACAACCAAAGGTGGGATTCGATTATTGAGGAATCCTGTATTCGTCAATTGCTCCAGCAAATAGACATCATCTGGGATATGGTAAGTCGATGAGCAAGGAAGCTCCATCACATTAAGATGATGTACAGGTTGATACACCTTTTCAAAGCCCCGAGGAAAGATCTAATATGTGATTTTCCCAAACGACTTGGAGTCGGCAAGAAACCCTTGTACAAGGGTCCTGCATGTTGCATACATTGAGCTCTGGGAGCTCTGAGGGCTTGCGGTTCCTACTGGAGCAACATATGACAACAGGGTGACTCACCCTCCCCTGGTGGTGCACACTGGAACAAGATGATTTGCTCTCTTGTGGGACAAGATGATTCGCTCTCTTGTGGAACAGGATGATTCAATCTCCTGTGTAGCAGGATGATTAGTTCTCCTGTGAGGCTTGGATTGATGTGTTCTCCATGGTAGCCTGGATTGATGTGTTCTCCATGGCAATTGTAGTAGGATTGATGTGTTCTCCTGTGAGGCCTAGATTGATGTGTTCTCCATGGCAATTGTAGCAGGATTGATGTGTTCTCCTATGAGGCCTGGATTGATGTGTTCTCCATGGCAATTGTAGTAGGATTGATTTGTTCTCCTGTGAGGACAGGATTGATTTGTTCTCCTGTCGAGGCATCCTACCCATGCAGTCTGGGACTCATGGGAAGTACCTCTCATCTGATCAATGAGCAAGGAAATGAAGTTAGGGACCATAGTAGTACCGATGGACGCATCGTTGTAACTACCGTACTCCCTATGCTAGGATGACCTCCATTGATCTGGGATCAGTGATACTGGTCTGGGACCAGTGGTAGGAGTTGTACCATACTATGATGCTGACTTTGGGTTGGTTGAGACTGGTCTGGGATCAGTGGTACATACTCTGAGACTGACTTTGAGTCAGTGGAGGATGATATTGGTCTGGGACCATTGGAGTTGTACTCACTATGACAATGACTTTGGGTTGGTTGAGACTAGTCTGGGACCAGTGGTACATACTCTGAGACTGACTTTGAGTCAGTATGATACATCCTCGATCATTTCTTCTTCTTCATAATTCGGACAAAAGCAAAGTAGAACAGAACAATGCAAGAGCAAAGCAGAATAGAACAAAACAGTACAGATCAGTGCAGGGCAGAAAAAGACAAAGCAGAACAGGCAAAATAGAGTAGAGCAGGGCAAGGGTCAGGCTGTACAAGGCAGTGCATTTGATGGATGAATAGTAACGACCGATAGACAGATTGTAGATGAAGTTCTCCATGGTTAAGAGGGAGTGTTAAAATTGGAAACCAGGGAAAAAATTCATGTGGGTCATCTTATTCATGGCCGATAATATTTTTGTTAGATTCCTCTCATTGAGAGGTGTAGGATTGATATAAAGATCATCCAATTCCGATAAGTATTCATGGAGATATGAATTTATTTTGATTATGGAATTATTATCAAGCCAACCTACAACTCATGTAGGCTCAGAAGCCCAACAGTCGCATACATTCACCCACCAACGTTGTGTATAAATATAAGAGGACTTTTCCTCATTTAGACTCATCTCATCACATCTCTCTCTCTCTACTGCGCAGATATGAGTCTCTTCTCTACTGTGCTAAAATGGGTCTCTCTCTCTCACACATGTGAAGCCGGAAGCTGTTGAATCTGAAGTTGCAACTGCAGAAGTAAAGATTGACTTGCGTGGCCTAGAAGATCTCCTCATCTGAACTACGTTGTAGGTTCATCTGAACCTCCTCTGGAAGCTGAAACTTTTGGTGGTGGAATGAAGTCAATCCGACGAACGGTTTGCAAGATATCGACTGCCCTAGTTTGAAGCCGAAAACTGCTGAAACTGAAGCTGCAACTGCAGAAGCAAATATTGACTTGCGTGGCCTAGAAGATCTCCTCTTTGGAACTACACTATAGGTTCATCTGAACCTCCTTTGAAAGCCGCAACTTTTGGTGGTGGAATGAAGTCAATCCGACAAACAGTTTGCAAGATATCGAGTGCCCTATTTTGAAGCCGGAAACTGCTGAAACTGAAGCTGCAACTGCAGAAGCAAAGATTGACTTGCGTGGCCTAGAAGATCTCCTCATCTTAACTGCATTGTAGGTTCATCTGAACCTCCTCTAGAAGCTGAAACTTTTGGTGGTGAAATGAAGTCAATCCGATTGTCGGTTTGTGAGATATGGTCTGCCCTAATTTGGTAATGAAGCTGCTAATGCGGATGCTACTGATCTAGGGTTTGCTACTGCTGATATGAATCAGATTTATTGTACTATTTCTCTCTGCTGAATTATTGAAGATAAAAGAATATTTGATCAAAGGGTTTCCCCACACTTTGTGGGGTTTGTCCCTGGCTAGCCGCCACATCTGGTGTCTCTTGTCTTAGCTTGTTTTCTATCGATCGTTTAATGTTCTATCTGCACTTTACTTTATGTACATGTGATTGCTACTCGGTGGAATATAATAAGAAAAAGAAGTAAAATGTTATAAGCATAGAACACACCATAACTTAACAGCTTCACCTTCTAGCTCCTCTTCATCATGGATTTCTATTTCAGGAGATCCCAGTACAATGGTCTCTCCTGAATAATTTTCATTCCCTAGGTTTTCTTCTGGGTAGGCCTTGTCCTTAGTGGAATTAGAAAGAATAATATTTACTGGTTGATTTACATCTCCCAGGGTTTCATCTGCGGGATCTTCTTTAGCTAGGGCATCCACTGGACCAGTATCTACTGTTTGATTTTCTTCTCTAATGACTCTTCCTTCATGGACCTCGGCTTCAAGGGGTTTTTCCACAGAAGGGATTGATTCCCTCTGTTCCTCCACAGTATCAGTAAATTGCAGGATTTTCTCATGACCAGGGTTGTCAATAGAGGTAGACTAGTTGGGGGTACAATTTTGTTCCTCAACATTCATGGATTGTTCTCTACCATTGCCAAATATCCCCATGTTCCCCAATAGCCTGGATACTTCCTCCTCATAGTCTTGAAAAGGGGAATTTTGTGGACTTGTAGGTGCTATACAAGATGGTCCAACCTTGTTAATTTGAATTAGGATACGTTATTGGGCTCTAACCTGCACAGAGTGCCTATGTTTTACTGGGTTTAGGGGCACAGAGGAATTATTTCTTTTCAGTGTCCTTCTCGAACCTAGGGTTTTTGACCCTTACTGCTCTATTGCTATGTTTTCTGGAGGTGGGGCCAAAGTAGGATTTATAATATTGTCCCTTGTTAATTGTTGTTGGGCTAGTCCATGTATGATAAGAAATTTAATTAGTCCATGATGAATGATCAAAGTGCGTGGGTTCTTAGCTTTCCTAACTCATTAGGCAACATCATGCAATATAGAATTCAAATAAAATGGAAAATTAACTAAAATTTTATGTTTTAGGATGGCTCACAATTTGCGTTGATGGGGCTTTACCACGTCTCGGTGACCATCACATGTGATATACCATTGCACAATGACTTCCAACTCCTACCAAGGTTGTCTTAACACTGAAGGGTGAATCACTTTCCCTGTCTGGCTAGATTCTCATTCAGGTCCTCGAATATTGCAACTGCATTGTGCAGAAGGACGTGATTTTCTATCCATTTCGTTCCCTTAGCCAAAATTCCAATGACTTCAGCTATGACCACTTCAAAAAATGTTATCTCCCTACCTTTGATTGTGGTGTTTCCATTCTGCAAGTTCTGTAAGAATTTGAGTGTCATTTCTTCAGAAAATCCTTACATTTTATTTAGATATTGTGGCCATCCTGCACGCTCGAGAATTTCCTGAACCTGGTCTGGTACCTTGAGCACTGAGGGCTCATGTCAGATAGCTCTTCCTATGATGGCTATTGTTCATGTGACTGGTTCACTTGTATCCAATTGTTTTACACTTCCATAATTCAAAAAAGTAGTAGAGAATGTTAAAGCAATTAACAGAGAAATGGCGATGTTTTGAGAATTAATGTCATATTTAGTTAATCCATTTGTCCCATCAGCCACAGTTAATGCTAGATCATGAGTCTGCATGCAATCCATAATGGTTTCCGTCCTTTCCCCTATCAGAAATACTTGCTAATTATTACACATTGATAATCATCATGCAGTCCTTAGCCAGAAGTTAATTCAAATTATTATCACACAATTATCCATAATTGTCACTCATGTCATTCATAGGCAAGCCATCCCCCCTCTGATTAGTGTTGGGTAGCGGATCCCCTGCGTAGCAGTCTTAGGGATTAAAGCCCACAATTCTAGGTAATGATATTGTAAAGGCACCACGAAGTGCACGAAGCACGAATTGTAATGAGTCAAGTCAAAGGGTTGTCCGCCTAAAATATTGTAATTTCATATAGAATGCGTTGTTGAAAATGCAACAAGATGATGGATCTTAGTGGAAAGGAGTCGCCTTCACTAAGTGGGCCCGCAAGCTATTTTTGGCGCAAAGTCTATTTTTATACATATGGATCATGGTCTATGAGTTGAAGGATGTTGTTTATGGATGATTGGTCATGTTGGGAAAAATAGATGGACTTCTATTTTTGGTTCACAGCGGAGTGATCAAGGTCTATTTTTAGATTGCCAGGCTAAAAATAGAAACAGTCAGATATTATTAGCCCTTAGTAATATTTGGACTCTAAACATTATCTTATTCTCTTGGAGCACTTCAGTTCGAGCTACGGATGTGGAACATGCAGCTGACAAAAGGAATCACGTGGTTTCTTATGTGTTAGTTGAGCTATTACATGGAGGACTTCAGTTAGAACTCATGCATGTGAGTTCTATGGAGTTGGATGTGGAGTTGATGGAGTTGTGTTCAGTTTGACTTAGTTGAACTAGTTGTATTTAGTCTAACTAAAGAATACACTAGTGATGAGTTGTGTGAATTAAATTATTAATTAATTCACTAATTATTAACTCATAAAGAAACTAAAGAATACATCAGTTAACTCAGTGCATGGACAGTTCAACAGAGACAGGTGTTAGAGGTAAGTAAAAGGGTGAGTTGTGACTATTAGTTGTGCATGAGATTTTTCACATGCATGGATTTGAGTAATGCCAATGAGGATTGAATAGTGTGGGCCAATATCAAGGAAATTGTAGCTTGTTCTCATGTGATTTTCACTTGGCATTGTGCAGTGGAGGCAGGCAAAGTAGCGGAGGAGATTTGAACCTGTGACTTGTTCGGATCTAAGCTAGTTTTTTGTCTAACAGGTGGAGATAGTACTGAGTACTTATGAGGAGTATTGTACTATGTATTGTTACATGTTATCAATCATTATAATATACAGATAGTGTGGGGTTTTCCGCTATATGCTTTCCCTCGGTTACATACTACGTTAATGTGTGCATGCGATTTATGTTTCATTGTTTTTGATATGCTAAATTGATGATCAACGTAGAGGAGATTATGTATTGTGCATGTATTCGACAATAGTGTATAATCAGGATAATCTCTGTGAATAAGTGTTAATTATTCAAAATTTCTACATGGTATCAGAGTTGTTCATCATCAGATCTACTATTCAAAAAGTGTTTACATTCTATTTCTTCAGGTAGAGTCTGTAATCGGGCCAGGTAGGCTCTGGATTCGTCCTTCCTTTGGAAGGTGAGATATCTAGTAAAATCCCATACAGTCAATCTTTGTATGAGAAATACTTTGTTCTCACGAATCTTAGATCAGAGGCGGTTGATTTTTGAGCTGGTGGAATTCGAATTTGCAGCAATGTTTTCTTGGTGTCAACATTGCAATGTCTTTCAAGGGATTGTGATTGGAGTATGCTCTTGAGGGCAACTCAAACTATATTGCATGGAAGGACAAAATGGAGGTGGTGTTAGATGATAATCGGCTGAAGGGGTTCATAGATGCTGAGGTCGCAAAGCCTATTGATACTGCGCAAGTAGATGTTTGGCAAAAGAAGACAGTAAAGTGGCGAAGGATTCTGTTGGAGGGCATGAAGGATCACATAGTATCCAGCCTGCATGGAAAGGCTTCTCCATACTTGATGCGGAAAGCCTTGACAGATTTATTCCAAAGCAAGAGTGACCAGAGGAAGTTGGCGCTCAAGGATAAACTTAGAAACATTAAGTGTGAGAATGGAGACAGTATGCCCAGGTATCTCACGAAGTTCACCCAGTGCCGGGATGAGCTAGGAAGTGTGGGGGTAACGGTTGATGGTGAGGACTTTGTGAGCTTGGCTCTCCTTGGTCTTCCGAAGAGTTGGCATTCCAATCAGGGCTTTGTCAATGGTTGGGAGAAATTGCCAAGATGGAGGAGACTTTGGTCGGATCTTGTGCAAGAGGAGATCAGACAGAGCACCAAAGACAGTTCTTCATGCATGCATGATGAGGAGAACTATGCCTTAGCGACTAAGGTGAAGAAGGGGAAGGAGAAGGGTTCTCGTTCTAAATCTAGTTCTTCCATTGATGGGAAGAAGGTTGACAAGTCGAAGGTGAGATGCTTTCGTTGTCATGAGTTGGGTCATTATGCTACTAATTTCCCAAAGAAGAAGTCCAAGAAGGGATCGAGGGAAGGGTCTGAAGGTGAGGCACTTGCTTCACAGTTTGAGTTGGATTTCACACTCTTCGCATGCATGGTTTCATCCATGGTGGGAAGTGGTTGGTTTCTTGACAGTGGAGCTTATTTCCACATGACCAGTGACAAGAGTTTGTTCAGTACTTTGGAGGAGAAAGATCTCCAGATACTCATAGCAGTGGGTAATGATGAGAAGTATAGTGTCTCAAGTGTAGGCACAGTTATTTTTCAGAGGGAGCATATAGCTCTCCTTACCTTGACCAATGTCAATTATGTACCAGGACTGAAGAGAAACTTGGTGTCGATCGCGATGCTGGAAGACAGAGGCTATGATGTAGTCTTCAGTGAGGGAAAGGTTTTCCTTAGACACATCATCACTAGATAGGTGAAGAAGATTTGTTCATGGGTCAAGAACCTGTATGCTCTTGAGTTTCATGATGCATGCAAAGCCTTGAGCAATGAGGCAACTGATGGAGACTCGATGGTTGAGAGGGAGTGTATATTACCTCTCAACATGCAGAGCCAGAAGAAGTCTCAGACGATTCTGGAGGAGCCACGATTGGTGCAGCAGCTTCAAGAGGTTGTGGAGCAGCCACAACAAAGGAAGCTGAGAGGAGATCAAGTAGAGACATCTACTAATGTAGAGACCTCCAGTAGGGGGAAACTTCAAGCCAGGTGGGCTGAGGGATCACATGCAGCCATATCTCCGGGTAGGAGGTGGGGTGATGTGGATTGATCGTCCCAAGGTGGAGGGGTAGGATCCTTGAGGTACCCAACCTCTTAGATGAGACCTTGCTACGGGAGCCCCGATGTGGAGTAGCAGGAACTAATTGATTGGGTAGAGACAGATGCGAATGGAGTGGTAGAGAGAGCGACAGTGTAGGGAATCCCAGGACAGCACATAGCTAATAGGCTGGAGCAATGCGAGAGGCACAAGTGCTTTGCATAGTGCTAGGTGGCACAGAGAAGTGTGCAATGGTGCGAGATGCATGGAGATGTTGCAGTAGCACAGATGTCAGAGAGGGAGCACTGGTTAGCAGCAGGTAGAGCTTCAGCATCAGAGTATGTTCCTAGCCCAACAGAGTGGTCGGTTGGGAGTGTTTTTGTTCCAAGTGTTGTTGGAGCAAGTGGACCAGGCAAATGTGTTGCATGCAGAACATTCAAGAGTTGCAGGATAGGGGCTTCAAATAATCCATAATCTTGTTGAGAGGGAGTGTTGAAAATGCAACAAGATGATGGATCTTAGTGGAAAGGAGTCGCCTTCACTAAGTGGGCCCGCAGGCTATTTTTGGCGCAAAGTCTATTTTTAGACTATGTCTATTTTTAGAGATATGGATCATGGTCTATGAGTTGTAGGATCATGTTTATGGATGATTGGTCATGTTGGGAAAAATAGATGGACTTCTCTTTTTGGTTCATAGCGGAGTGATCAAAGTCTAATTCTAGACTGCTAGGCTAAAAATAGAGACAGTCAAACATTATTAGCCCTTAGTAATATTTGGACTCTAAACATTATCTTATTCTCTTGGAGGACTTCAGTTCGAGCTACAGATGTGGAACATGCAGCTGATAGAAGGGATCATGTGGTTTCTTATGTGTTAGTTGAGCTATTGCATGGAGGACTTCAGTTAGAACTCATGCATGTGAGTTCTGTGGAGTTGGATGTGGAGTTGATGGAGTTGTGTTCAGTTTGACTTAGTTGAACTAGTTGTATTTAGTCTAACTAGAGAATACACTAGTGATGAGCTGTGTGAATTAAATTATTAATTAATTCACTAATTATTAACTCATAAAGAAACTAAAGAATACATCAGTTAACTCAGTGCATGGACAGTTCAACAGAGACAGGTGTTAGAGGTAAGTGAAAGGGTGAGTTGTGACTATCAGTTGTGCATGAGATTTTGCACATGCATGGATTTGAGTAATGCCAATGAGGATTGCACAGTGTGGGCCAATATCAAGGAAATTTTAGCTTGTGCTCACGTGATTTTCACTTGGCATTGTGCAGTGGAGGAAGGCAAAGCAGTGAAGGAGATTTGAACCTGTGACTTGTTCAGATCTGAGCTAGTTTTGTGTGTAACAGTTGGAGATAGTACTGAGTACTTGTGAGGAGTATTGTACTATGTATTTTTACATGTTCTCAATCATTATAATATACAGATAGTGTGGGGTTTTCAGCTGTATGATTTCCTCGGGTTACATATTGTGTTAATGTGTGTATGTGATTGATGTTTCATTGTTTTTGATGCTGCTAAATTGATGATCAACGTAGAGGAGATTATGTATTGTGCATGTATTACGCAATAGTGTATAATCGAGATAATCTCTGTGAATAAGTGTTTATTATTCAAAATTTCTACATGTGTCGGCCCATCCATGGTTTGCAGACCATGGGAACGTATAAATAGAGTGAGGCTCTAAGTGTAGAAGGTAGCTTTTGGTTCTAAACTGAAGTAATATGGGTTTTTGAATGCAATATTCGCTCTATGTCTATAAGTCTGAGTCTTGGGTTGTAGTAGTAGAGAAAGGCTCTGTAGCTGTGTGTGCAGAGGCCTGGTAGAGTCCGTAGCTGTGTGTGCGAGCCCTTGTAGCTGTGTGCATAGGGTAGGAAGTGGATTGTAACCGGAAAAAGAATCAATAAAGATAAATTGGTTTCAGAACATCTCATATCTATTTCTATATTGTTTCTTATGCATCTGTTTACAATTTATGATTGCGTGTATGTTTGTTTATGTTAAATGGTAAACGAAAGTATTCAGCCCAATTAATTTATTTCAAGATATATAATAATAACAAGCACAATAAAGGGTAAAGAACATTTATGCTCTCTATTTAAGCCGCACAAAGGTAATTGCACTAGACAAAATACTGCACAGAAGTAGCGCAGTGTGTTGAGTGGGACTACGAGCCTGCCAAGACCCATCAAGACATCCCAAGGGTGTGGAAACCTGGTTCCACCACCCTCGTATACTACTTTGGGTGAGACCTTAGTCTGTGCTCCACAAACTGTTGCCGAAAGGTCCAGTAGTTTAGGGATTTGTTTGGCTAACTCACTTCTAGACCTAGGTCAGGCCCCAACAATCCAATAAATGGTTTTGTTGCTGGGATTGGGATCTGCCTAAGGGATGTCTGATGTCGAAACACTGGAACCCCAAAAAGAAGGAAATTGAAGATTGGTTGGATTAGAAGCTGCACGAGTTCGTGACACAAGAAAATAGAACACTGCAGATATCCAAGAGGAGGTGGCTAGATTGCTACGTATATATGAAAATCCATGAGATATTTTTCGCGACCTTCTCTCCAGAGTTGTATGATTGAATCGCGAGATTAGCCAACAACCAAGGAAGGCACAAGCTTGACCAAATGATAGTGTGGACTCCAGAGTTAGTATGCTGAATAGAGGCATCGAAAGATAAGATCGCGTGGGCTGTGGACTACTCGCTCTACCAGATAAGAGGAGGGTTTATCACTGAGTTTGCGATAGACACAACCATGAGCTATAGGGAAGGAGAACGACATTTTCTCAAGGGACCACGAGTTAGGTACATCAAATCCTTAAATACATGAATGAAGATGTTGTTATGTGAAAAGAAGGTTATGCGAGTACATTGATTGAGTGGAACGACACGAAGGGGAAAGATCTACAAAGGGATCGAAGGGTTAGGGAATAGTCCTTTAATTTCACCTTCGCGAGAGAGTGAGGAAGAACATGCTCTACTTTATCCAAGAAGTGTGGTTAGTTTGATAAGGCATTTCATTCCACAGTTATCACCTCCATTTACGCCATCACCTACTTCACCTAATTCACCTCCATCTTCAACCATCCCACCTTGACCAAACCCGTAGTTCAGCATGGAAAGCGCGATCAAGCTACCCGTATTTAGAGGAGTAGGGAATGAGGACCCAGATCAGTTCTAGTTCATGGTAAGAGTAGTGTGGGAAGCACACGGGGTTGCAGATGACAACATTACGAAGGCCACATTGCTTACTGTGATATAGGATCATACGCTAACATGGTATATCAAGCACTCGAACGATCACCCAAATGCAGGAATAGCAGAGATGCAGAATGCGCTGAACAATTAGTTTAGCTGGTCAAAGTCAGAAACATAGTCAATTGTTGGGTTTAAAGAGATCGCGATGCTTCCAAGAAAAACCCCCTAGGATCTAGACCAGAGGTTGAAAAGTACAATCCGTGAAGCTAATATGACGCTGACGGATGCGGAACACCATGGGTGGTTTGTAGCATCTTTGACACCACACCTAAGGATGACGCTATCACAACAGAAGCTTTCAACCCAAGCAGAAGAGTTGGAAATGGCGATGAGGTTGCAACCCCGATACAGCATCCCAGGTTGGGTGTCCAACAGATCCACACGCAGCTATAGAACCTATGCTTCAATATGTAGAGTTTGAAGCAGCATAGGGCACCCTGGCCAGAAGTGCGGTGCATAAAATGTAAAAGCCAGGGCCATGATAAGGATCACTGTTTGGTATGTCTGAACTATTTGGTAGGAGGGGGACCAATGCCATTAAGAGCAAAGGCACAGGCAGGGCAAGGCACGACACCCACACTTTGGTGTGTGATTTGTTAGGTGGGAGCAAAGCACACGGCATACAACTATCATTTGTTGCAAAAGAATATATAGACTCCTCAGTAGCTGTTTTGAAAATTTTGTAGATTGGTGGACCACGATGAGTGTACTTGTCAAAACTACGAGTTAATGAGGGAGTGGACCCCAGCATGTAGAATGCAGATGGAAATGCGACACCTTGACCTAGCCACCGAGATGGTGCATAGAGGATTTCAAGGGTGAGGTTGAGGAGAAGGAGGAATGGGGCTAGGAAGGGGTCACGAACAATTAATCTGTTACAATTTTGGAGGACCAAGGCACTATGCTCGCAACTGTATGAACCCGACGAGACTATCTTGTTCATACTGTGCTCAATTCGATCATGAAGCAGTAGATTTTCCTACGCTGATTGCGCAGATGTGTGAGAAGGGGTTACTACAACCTACTCCGACCCAGAATATTCAAATGATGAGGTCTGAACCACGCGAAGAAGACCCAAATGTCAATATGACACTGCGAAGTGGTACGATTACTGGGGAGGATAAGGGGAAGCAGGCCAAGGAAGATACATGGGTTCGCAAGGCTCCTACAAAGGAATGTGAGTTTGACTTGGAACGCGCAAGGGAGACATTTATGGAAGCTAAGAAGAGCTTTGCAGAGGCCTCTACTTAAGGTAGTAAGGATCAACTAGAGTCGGGAATCAATCCTTCTATGCTTACTACTTTCTTGGAGACATGCATGAACCTGTTGCGTGACGATAAGGCAGTTAAGGGGCTACAAGCGCTGATCACTAGGTGAACAAGGTCGGGTGAACCATGCATAGTCTAGAAATTGGGAAAGCATTCATTGTGCACTGGAAGGAAAATGAGATTGACTATGCAGATTGATGAATATGAAATGGATCAGGTAATCCTGGACCTGGGTTTGGCTACGAATGTGTTGCCAAAGAAGACGTGGGAATGCATGGGCAGGCCCACATTGTAGTGGTCTCCTATTTAATTACGCATGGAAAACCAACAAAAGATCTTGCCCATGGGAAGGTCGTAAGGGGTAATAGTGGACATCAAAGGTGTGAGCACGCAGACAGACTTTGAGGTGATAGAGATTATGGATGACAACAACCCTTACCATGCATTGCTAGGAATAGACTGGGCCATTGATATGAATGGAGTCATCAACCTGGAGAAGTGGAAGATGATATTTGAGAAAAAGTCCTTATGTGTAGTCATTTCACTAGATCCAGCTGAAGGAGCATGCTACAGTGAACCCGTGCATGACGATGGAAGTGATGATGAGCTAGATTGTATCTACAAGATAGCTGTGTGAGATCAAGATTGGGTGAATCCAACTGTAGATGGGACAATCTCATGGGAATGCATAGGTTCCTGCACCTCAGATTCAGATGAAGAAGACGAACACTGCCACAATCGGTTGAACGAAGTAACAACACTGAACTACAACATGATGACTAGATCATTGCGTTGCGTAATAACGTAGGTCGGAGAGCTACTGACATATGATGGATGGACAGTGGTGCATGGATTCTTGAGAAAGTTTGAGAGTGTAGTACTAGAGCACCAATGGTTCGATGCATTGAAGTGGGCACTGCATGCAACACTTGTGCGTTGGTGGGGAACACATCAAGTAACTTTCAAAAATTAGCGCAACTATAGGAGGATGATGCAGCTACGATTTGGAGAACTAGAACTGTGAATAGTAGATAAATACAATGGACGTGATAACCCATGCACACACCTCACAAAATGGACCAAGGCCTATGGAGAAGAACCTCAGCCTGAATGGGTACAATTATTCTACCATACCCTAGATGTCATACCAAGGAACTGGTATACCAAGACAAAACTCCAACATGGTATGGGTGAATGGGATGTCTTGCGTGAAGGATTTTTGTTAACATTCACCTTTGAAGACACATGGTTAGATACTGTTGACGACACATTGTGAGCCATGAAAGCTACCATCTTCAAAATATCACAGGAACCACATGAAGTAGTTCAACCAGTATGGTCAACCCAATTAAGCCATGCCTTAGAATGTTATAATGTACAGGTAGAGGAGGATGATGATGACCCTCGAAACATTAGTATTCCAGAAACTTAAGGGAGCTGTGAAGTTCACAAACCAGCAATTGGGGACCCCGACATCACTATGCCATTGAAAACAAAGTAGGTAAACATTGGTACTGATGCGGAGCCGAAGTACGTGATGATTGAGGACTATTGGGATGATGCTATGGTGGATAAGGTCACTGAGTTACTCTACGAAAATCGGGATTTTTCTCAACCAAAATCGCGGATCTAAAAGGAATCATTGGCGACTTAGGGATGACGAAGATTACTCTGAAATGGGACGTGAAGCTAGTTAAGAAGCGATCTTACCAGTTGAATCCAAAGTATAAAGAAAAGGTCTGCGAAGAGTTGGATAAGATGCTTGCAGCAGGAATAATTGAACCAATGGAAGAATCTGACTGGGTGAGTCCTATGGTAGTGCAGGAGAAAAAATAGAAGGGTGAAATTTGAATCTGCGTGGACTTCAGGAAGCTCAACGATGCATGTGTTCACGATCCATTCCCAAAGCCGTTTACAGATGAAGTAATGGAAGATTTTGGCAGACAGGAAGCTTACTCATTCACAGATGGTTTCTCAGGGTACCATCAGATCAAGATCACGCCGGAAGATAGGATCAAGACAACCTTCGCAACCGAATGGGGCTGTTTTCAATACATTGTTATGCCTTTTGGACTAAAGAATGCACCAACGATTTTTCCACGCGTAATGGTGGCTGCATTCAAGGAATTCATCCACAATTTTTTGGAGATCTATTTCGATGATTGGACTATATTTAGGTTACTTAAAAACCATATAGCGAGCTTACGGTTCATGCTGGATAGTTGTTGATGACACTAGATTGCATTGAATCCGAAGAAGTGCACCTTCTTCATCCCCTTTGGAAATTTTCTCAGCCATGTGGTCTGCAAACAAGGCCTAATGATGGATCCTACAAAGATTATTGTTATTCTCAACCTGGTAGCACCACGAAGTGTCGAACAACTACGTGCCACGTTTGGGTACACTGGTTACTATCGAAAGTTTATTAAGAGCTATACACAAATCATAGCGCCAATGGAACAATTGTTGAATGAAGACACTACATATTGTTGGAATGATGATTGTAAGAAAATTCTAGAGGTTCTTAAGGAAAAAATGACACCCACTCCCATTTTGGTCTTCCGAAAAGTGGGACATCGAATTTCATGTACATGTTGATGCATCGTGTATCACGCTGGGCGTTGTACTCACGCAGGAAGGTGTGGAAGGCATCAGTCACCCGATCACGTTCGCAAGTCGGCAACTGTCTAAAGCCAAAAAAAAATATTCTACTACTGAGCGTGAGGGATTGGCGATGTTATACGCGCTCCAGAAATACAATCACTATCTATTTGGTGGGCACTTCAAGATGTATACTGATCATTCTGAGTTGAAATACTTGGTGAAAAAGCCTGTGTTGGGGGGCGCATATGCAGATGGCTATTAATGTTTCAGGAATATGACTTTGAAGTCATCATAAAGCTGGGATGCTTAAATGGAGGAACAAATCACCTATCACTAATAGAGAATGGTGAGGAGCCAACAAATTTGGAGGAAGGACTACCTGATGTATAGCTCTATGCAATGCGTGTCGCAGATGGCAACTTCAATGATATAATCCATTTCTTAACCACACGGACCATGCCACAGGGATATTCAATCCAACAAAAGAAATAATTGGTGGTACGCATGGTGGATTTTTCTGTCATCGCAGGGCACGTGTACAAAATGGGAAATGATGAGCTATTACAAAGATATGTACCTAAATTTGAATAAGGATAGATCCTCGTAGAAGCACATGGGGGGGCTACAGAAGGACACTATGCGGGATTAGTGACAACACAAAAGATTCTTTCTGCCAGACTATGGTGGCCAACCCTACATCAAGATTCGAAAGCATACTATTGGGCCTACAATGTATGTCAATAGACTAGGAAACCATCGCAAATGGATGAGATGCCACTCAATCCATAGATAACACTATAGCCATTCAAAAAATGGGTGGTACACTTTGTGTAGCCGATCAAAGCTCACTCGAAGACAGGTGCACACTACATCATTACCGCGACAGAGTACCTAACTCGATGGGTAGAAGCATATCTAGTAAGGACTGCATGGCTGCGAAATTTTTATTCGACAACGTGTTGACATGGTTTGGATGCCCGAAAATTATAATCAGTGACTACGAAACACACTTCCTAAATGAAACTATCAGCAGACTCACCGTGGAGTTCCAAGTGTATCATCACAAAAGTACACCATACCATCCCCAAGCTAATCAGACAGTGGAAGCATTCAACAATATTCTGGAGATTGCATTGACCAAAGTATGTAACACACATTGAAGCTACTGGGACTTGCGTATACCTACCGTATTATGGGCATATCGAACCATGTGCAAGAAATTGATGGGTCATACACCTTTCAGGTTAGTCTATGGCATGGAAGCAGTCATGCCAATGGAATAAATTATACCCAGTCTACGGATCGCAGCAATGATAGGCATGGCAGACCGCGAAGCCTTGGTAGAGAGGCTCACACAATTCGAAGAACTGGAGGAAGAACAATTTTTGGCGAGATTCCATCGGCAGGTATAGAAACAGTACAAAAAAGCTTGGCACGATCTCCATATCAAGTTGCACACATTCAAGGTAAATGATTTAGTATTTTTGTTTGACAGCAAGTTCAAAAATTTCCCTGGAAAATTCTAAATGCATTGATTGGGACCATATGTGGTAAAAGGGGTCACTGACGGAGGCGCGGTCTAGCTCGTCAAACTGAATGGAGAGCCCTTCCCAGGAAGAGTAAATTGCAGTCGCCTGAAGCCCAGCATGGGTGGGATGACTGTCTGACTAACCATGTAAAGCATAGTCTCAGTGCTCTGCGCAATTCAAATAAGGCACGAGACTATAAACGAGTCTGCAAGAGAACTCCACAGGAACGAGGTTATGTGCAGGGCCAGTATGTCATAGGGCTCCCTGTCGCACATAAGAAGTTGTATTGCTGCAGAGATAGGCTGGAAAATGACCGTTGATGACACTGTTCATGACAAGATAGTCAATTTAAGATGATGAGGAGTGGATGGCAAGAAATTAAGACACGGAGTCAAAACTAGATTTGAAACGATCTGTCATCGATTCTCCATTAATGAGCTAGAAAAGTGGGGAACAATCAAATTTGAATTTCAACATGCCTATAAATCACAGCTGGTCATCCAACAAACAAGCTATAGCTTCTTGAGAATTAAGTTATTGTGCTATCTAATAGGTATGGACCTGTCAATCATTGATGCTTTGAGAGTAAGCCCAATGTTTGCAACATTGCCAAAAGAGATACAGGACCTTCCGGAACGTAAGGTTCACAAACAAGGATGTTGCGCCGAGCCCAATGGCAATGGTGGGAGATGTACTTGAAAATCCTAGACATGTAGCAAGATTGGTCACGATGTCACTACGAAACCTGTGGTTTGGTAAGTGATCTATGAAAGATAAGGGCAAGACAGTGAATATTGCGATAGAAGATAGAATTCTGTTTAAAAGTTTGTCTCTAGGCTGTGTGCCCACAACGAAACTTGAAGATTGGGACCTTGTGGACAGCGAAAAATCTCTTGCAAAAATGCAACACAAGCTTTAGAAGAAATTGAGTATACTGAACTAGAGATCGCAAGCTTGCTGCTTTTGCACAAAAGGTTCATGCATTTGACATCTCAGCTAGAGCTAAAATCTATGAGGGGTCACTTTTTGTTAGCATAGAAGAGAAAAATGAGCATCATCAGTTAAGCGAATTAGTAGGGGCAATGGAGGAGGAGCTCGAAGAAGCATTACAGGAGGCAATGGCAGAGCAATAGATTGTAGTGCATCACTCATAGTGATGGATAACTGCAAAGCCTTGGCAACACAACTCGCCGCACTAGCCGAGTGACTTGGGACGAGTCATGATGATTGTGTTGGGGGCTTGTTGGGTAGTGGATCCCCTGCATAATGGTTTTGGGGCTTAAAGACCACAATTTTGGGGAATGATATTGTTAAGGCTTCACGAAGTGTGCAGAGTGAAAATTGTAATGAGTCAAGTCAAAGGGTTGTTTGCCTAAAATATTGTAATTTAATATAGAATGTGTCGGCCCATCCATGGTCTGTTAACCATGGGAATGTATAAAGCAAGGCTCTAAGTGTAGAAGGTATCTTTTGGTTCCAAGCTGAAGTAATATGGGTTTTTGAATGTGATATTCGCTCTAAGTCTGTAAGTCCGAGTCTTCTGTCATAGTAGTAGACAAAGCCTCTACAGATATGTGCACAGAGGCCTGGTAGAATCTGCAGCTGTGTGCACGGACCCCTGTAGCTATGCGCGCATGGTAGGAAGTGGATTATAACTGTAAAGGGCATCAATAAAGATAAGTTGGTTTTGGAACATTGCATATCTATTTCTATATTGCTTCTTATGCATCTGTTTACAGTTTATGATTGTGCATATGTCTGTTTATGCTGAATGGTAAATGAAAGTATTTTGCCCACTTAATTTAGTTCAAGATCTATAATAATAACAAGAACAGTAAAGGGTAAAGAATATTTTCACTCTCCATTTAAGCCGCGCAAGGGTAATTTCACTGGACGAAATGTTACGCAGAAGTAGCGCAGCGCGTAGAGTGGGATCGTGAGCCTGCCAAGAGCCATCAAGACATCCCAAGGGTGTGGAAACCTGGTTCTAGAACCCTCCCATACTACCTCGGGTGAGACCTCAGTCCACGTTCCATGGACTTTTGCTGAAAGGGTCGATAGTTTCAAGATTTGTTTCGGTAACTCACTTATGAACCTGGGTCAGGCCCCAACAAGCCAACAATTAGAAAATGGCTTCCACGTCCTTCAAGCATGTGAAAAGCAAGAGAAAGCATTGACAATTCATACATTTTGACAACCAATCCAAAAATATGACATGCTAATCGGTAAGGAAATTAAAGCAATATATGTCGTCAGATGTGAAATGGCTAAGAAAAAAAATTAAAGCAAATATTTCAATTCATTATGACAAAAGATTTTCACCGTAAGCGGTATTAGTAAGAAAGGCATAATCGGCGGTATGTATTAATTACTATCATAGAATTTTTCGACAATTAAAATATGATGAATATATAACATAACTTACCATCCAGTTCGGCGTGTAAATGTGTTGTTCAAATGGGAAGTTCACGTTGGAAACAAATCCATAGGTGGTAATAGATAGAAATCATTTGGCAATGTAAGATGATACTCCAATACCACAAGTAGAGCCACTCTTGCCATCAGGCATTCATATCCTTGACAAGGTTGCATTTTAACCCCACAAATGAGTGAGAGTCCTACTTTTAGTATGTAGATGGTTCTTCTTTTGTTTGCATAAAGAGACCACTATGCTGGCATGCTGACCAAATGACCATAGTGTCATTCACTAGGACATAACAAGTGATCAGGTTGGCTCGTGATAAGACCCCCTGTGCTTCTAATAGTTTTAATCATCAAGAAGGTCATTACCTTGGTTTGGTGGCCAAATTGGAATGTCTGCCATTACATCCTTATGAGCATGGTTGGTTGGCTCGAGATGTGACCCCCTGTCCCCTTTAAGAGAATGTTTGATGCATTTTCATATTTCATTATTTCCAATGTTTCTTTTTAAATTTTTATTGTAACAAGAGGGAGGCTCATTTTCTCCTTAAGAGTCAGGGATGGTGTAAGAAGTAAAAAGATGCCAATGAAGGTTTATACTCTTACCCCCATGTCATCGTATTGACAAGATTTATCCATTTGAAATTATAAACATAAGCCAACATGGTTTGAAAATAGGGAATCATTTTATGATGTGTCCAAAGAAGAGATGTCCAGCTAGTTATTATGAAGATACACTGTATCAGTTGTTGAATGAAGATCACCATCAAAAGGCTTCATAGGTCATAATGATATTATCGTTACTATGTTTTCCTATATTAGGCACAAATCCATTCAAATGGTGTTTATTCAAAATGTAAAAATAAAGAAAGATGGCACAGTGATCAACAATTAAGAATTCACAGTTTGTCCTATTTAAAAAGACCAAAGGTGTGGTTCAATGGATTGAACAAAAATTGTTCAATCGATTGAACAACAAAAATTAAAAGGAAAAAACACAAAAGTGTTATCCAATCATTTGAATAGCAATGGTTCAATCGTTTGAACAACAAAAATCGCAAAAATGTAAAAATGTTGTTTAATTGATTGAACAACAATTTGTTCAATCGTTTGAACAACAAAAATTAAAAGAAAAGCATGCAAAAGTGTTGTTCAATCAATTGAACACCAATCGTGAAATCATTTGAACATCAAAAATAACAAAAATCTAAAAGTGTTGTTCAATCATTTGAACAACAAAATTCGCAAAAATGTAAAAGTGTTGTTCAATCGATTGAACAACAATTTGTTCAATCGATTGAACAACAATTTGTTCAATCGTTTGAACAAAAAAAATCAAAAAATGTAAAAGTTTTGTTCACTCGATTGAACAATAATCGTTCAATCATTTGAACAACAAAAATTAAAAGAAAAACATGCAAAAGAATTGTTCAATCATTTGAACAACAAAAAATTACAAAAAGAATGTAAAAATGTTGTTCACTCAATTGAACAACAATCGTTCAATTGTTTGAACAACAAAAATTAAAAAAACATGAAAAAGTGTTGCTCAATCAATTGAAAAACAATCTTTCAATCAATTGAACAATTGAACAATAAAAATTGTAAAAATGTAAAAGTTTTGTTCAATCATTTGAACAACAAAAAACGCAAAAATGTAAAAGTGTTGTTCACTCGATTGAACAACAATCGTTAAATAATTTGAACATAAAAAATTAAAATAAAAACATGCACAATTGATGTTCAATCGATGGAATAGTAATCGTTCAATTGTTTGAATAGCAAAAACAAAAACGAGAAAGTGTTGCTTAATCGATTGAACAACAATTGTTCCATCATTTGAACAACTAAACCAAATATGTAAAAGCATTGTTCAATTGATTGAATAGCAAAAACAAAAAATTAAAGTGTTTTTGAATCAATTGAGCAACAATCATTCAATCGTTTAAACAAAAAAATTATAAACGTATAAGTGTTGGTCAATCGATTGAATAGCACTTATCAAGCACTCAAAAAAATCTTCATATTTAGATGGTGATGCCTAATCTAAATTGCAATCAATCAAAGAGAATATATGCATTATTTACAATTTAAATAAATCTCAATTTTTTGAAAGAAAAGCTGTTGGGTCATCACTCCCTGTAGCTAAGATTTGCATGGAGGGATCCTTGCATAGCTGCTCACAGAAAGACTCCTTAGTGAGCAACTTGTGATAGAGACACACACGATGCTTGTTCACCTTAAACGAATGGCCATATCCATCAATGGTAGTCAAGGTAAGAGCACCATTCCTATGCACTTCTTGAACTTCATAAGGATCGATCCATCTTGTTTACAATTTGCCTAGAAAATCCTGGAATCTGGAGTCGTAAAGGAGTGTCCAATACCCTTTTTGAAACCTCTTCCTCTTGATAAATTTGTCGTGCCACTTTTCCCTTTGTTTCTGAAAAATTGTGGTCCATTTCAAAGTGAGCAGTCGAGCCTCATATAGTTCGTTGATCTGTTGAATTTGCTTGGTTTGGGCTTCTGTTAGATCCAACCCCACTTCCTAGGCCATTCTTAGAGTATTTATTTTGAATTCGATCGGAAGAATAAATTATTTGTTGAACAGGATTTGGTACGGAGAGTATCTCGTACTATTCCTCAAAGTCTTGCGATAGGCCCATAAGGCCTTTGACAATCTAACAGTCAGTCTCGTTAGTGTGTTGAAACTATCTTGGTTAGAATGGATTCAATGACCGTATTGGTTCTTTCTACCTACCTGTTCACCTGCGGGTGATATGCGGAAGTGATCATGTGCATAATATGATGGTTTCTGAGAGTGGTAGTAATCTTATGTTCTACGAATTTCCCTCGCTCATCTATGATCACTTATCATGGTAAACCATACCGCAGAAATAGCCCGAAAAGGATGTTAATCACAGCTTCCTCTATGGCTCTTGGTAAATCTAATGTTTCCACCCATTTTGTCACATAATTAGTCACAACTAGTATGTAGGCCTTCTGATTGGATGACCAATATAATGGGCCAAAAAAGGTCCAATGCACATCCCTCGAAGGGTTCTATGACTAATTGGGGTTGCAGAGGCATTTAATGAATGGCCAAGCCTTCCCATCCTTTGGCAGCTATCACAAGCCTGGGAATATTTCTTAGCATCCTTAAAAATAGTGGGCCAATAATATCCCATCTGTAAAACCTTATGCCCTATCCTACGATCTATGAAGTGTCCCTCGCAGGGCTTGTCATGGCAATCTTTTAGGATTTCATAAATCTCATCCTCGCAAACGCATCTGCATATAGAAATGTCAGCCCTGTGTGAAAAG
Organism: Pinus tabuliformis; assembly: GCA_031772625.1. Taxonomy (NCBI): domain Eukaryota; kingdom Viridiplantae; phylum Streptophyta; class Pinopsida; order Pinales; family Pinaceae; genus Pinus; species Pinus tabuliformis. Next base: position 365,849,355 of record CM062819.1, read on the forward strand.
TATATCCTCGTATCCAAGAGAATCAGGTGTTGCGTTGAACGATATGTTTCCTCTCTCTTGTCACCAAATGCCTAGGTAGCTTCCCTACTACCAGATAATTTTCCACATCTGCATACCATGGCGACTTGACTGCTACGGAAGATAAATGTCATCTATAAATTGGTCGTCTACTGCCAGTTGATCATTCACCTTCGGGATTCGAGATAGAAAATCAGTACCTGGGTTCTCCTTCCCCAGAAGATCCTTAATAGTAATGTAAAACTCCTGCAAAAGCAATATCCACCATGTCACTCAACCATTTGTGATAGGTTTATTAGTTGGATATGGAATGGCGGAGTGATCAGTATACAAAAAGCCTTGGTAGCCAATTATATAATGTCTAAACTTATTTATTGCATAAATAACAGCTAAGAATTATTTTCTTGTTACTGTATAATTAAGTTGTGCAGAAGTGAGATTTTTGTTAATATCACTAGTATAATATGTCTAATTAGTTACTAAAAAAATGACTAAAATTTTCATATAAACAACTACTTTTCACTCGGTGACGAATAGTGGCTAATTTATAGTATCTTATAACGCGACTAACTTTTAGTCATACTTAGCTTAGTCATTAATTGGTTGTCTCAATTTTATCATTTAATAGTATATTTAGTAATAAATTTTGCCATAAATTTAGTCATTAATTGCCACAATTAATGACCAAATACACAACGAAATATACTACTACACGATCATCTGAGAAAACTAATTAATGACGAAAGAAATATGACCAAAATGTTGGTCGCATTATAAGATACTGTAAATTAGCAACTAATAGTCATATATATGCAAATTTTAGTCATTGTTGGAAACCAATTAATGACCAAAGAAATACGACTAAATTTTGGTCGTGTTATAAGATACTGTAAATTAGCTACTAATAGTTGTATATATGCAAAATTTAGTCATCATTTGTAGTCACAAATTTATCATTTAGAGTATTCATTAATATTTTTTTAGTAGTTTCATATTCATTATACAAATGATTTATTTAGTAGTTTATATTCATTTCATTTAATTTTATTAAGAATGATTATAAATGACTAATTTAGTCATTGTATATTCATTTTATTTGTGTTCATCATTATTCAATATAAACTACTAATTTAGTAGTTTTAGATTGATTTTATATGTTCATTATTAATGAACATAAATTATTTAGTATTATTTTGTGGCTAAATTAAAAAAAAAATGTCATACAATTGTGTATGCTCATCTCATATGAAAATGCAAAATCACATATGTTAATTACAACACTAAATAATATCAAATACAACTATAAATAACTTCAACCACATAAATTATATTATATGAAATTTCAAGTATTACAATATGAGTTCCCAACTTAATATTGGTTGGACTAGAATTTACAAATGAAATATTGTTTCATCACTTCAAAACATTATCATTATTTGTCCAAGGCATTGCAGATGAATTCACCAACTCTAAAGGCTTGACCATCAGTGTGTATGTGTGTGTCTCACGCAGGATATTGGCTTTGAGGGTATCACTAGACTGGTTCTCTTCTTTCTCTCCTTCTGTATTTGTCGCTCCAGTGTTATTAATCTCTTATTTCTTCAATTCCTGCTTTGATATCATTTGAAAGAAGGTCCATGCTCCTATTTTCTTCATATTCCATAGCTGCAATGACCAGAATCAAACATAATAAATATTAAAAAATCACATATCTCAATCACAACATCTATCATTACCAACTCTTACAAGGAAAAATCCCACATTAAATAAGTAATAGTTTTGAAGTTAAATATGGAATGTGACTAACCTGATAGCATCCAATTACCAAAAGTTTCCAACTCTTACAAGGAAAACCTCATATTAAATAAGTAATATTTTTAAAGTCAAATACAAGAATGTGACTACTTGATAGCATCTAATTACCATAGCTTTTGGATAGCTTGGATGAAATCAACATGAATGGAATTTATTTCCACTATAGATTAGTTCATGTACACATTTAGCACCTTTTCTAACATAAAAAACCACACCCTAACATAACCGTCACTTACAGCTGCAAAATATTCTTCACTTGTATCTAAACAAACTGAGTGTACAGACTTTATATGCCTCTAAAATAATAAATATATTAAATATACCAAGCATTCCCAGGCATTTATTTATCTAAATCTAATAAATGTTTATGACCACTGAAGATATTTCTAGAAAATATATAAAAATTAGAAGATATGGGCATCACATGTCGAAATTGCATATACATTAAGTAAACCAATTTAAGAAAAACTAAGAGAATCAGAAAACTTTGAAGCTTCATCCAATATTACTTAAAATTTTAGTCTACATAACAAAAGAATGGATGTGAATGCAAGATAACACAAAACATACCTGTAAATAATGCAAATTGTACCTCCACCTGGGAAGAGGAATTTCTTCCCTTCTTTCCTCAACCAATGTTGATTTGGTTTTCCATTATTGATCCATTCATTGACCGATCTATAAGGCTAAGTGATGAATGCACCCTATAGATTGAATTTATCTTTACACATATGCACACAATAAGTGTTTTGATACATCACCCCCACGCTAATTAGTTACTAAAAACGTGGGAGAGATGGAGCATTATCAAACCGAGTTAGCCTTGATATTAGAGTAATGCATGACTCAATATTGAATGGTTGGAAAATACAATTTGTATGATTTCAATATTTTTCTTACACCCACCTTCATTGTGTACACTACAAATAAGGACTTGAGTTTTCAAGTGCTCAATTGAACTAAGCCTGTAGTTTCAAGTGATAATATTCAACACTATAATGTATACAAGAAATTTGAAAAAGAAAATAAACACCAAAAGGCAGTAGAGACACATTGTTATAGTTACCTGTCCTCAAATGGAATGTATGGAACCAAATTCATTTCTATTTCCTTCATTGGTACTACCGTCTCACCTTCGATTTGAACAAATTTAATTCTGATTTTATTAAACGGTGGAAATGGGGATGTAACCTATTTAGAGACATGTCATGCTTCTTTGAAAATAAATTCTAATTTTACACCACCTTCCAATGTATCTGACCAAATGTATCCACTTGATTTTCTTCTTTCATATTTATTTACATCCTCAAAAATATCAGTTTCAAAAACCAAGACAACCCCAATATCTTTAGATCCAAACACACATCCATAGTTTCCACAAAGCATAGAAATTAATACTATCTTACAATTAGACCACTAGTTTTAATATATATTTTTTCTTCTTTCCATTCTTGATGCACACAAAGTGATCTTCTATTAGTTGGTAAACAAGCATGCATATTCAAAGACCAACATTACTTGGTAAATGATTTTTCATTTCTAATGTTAGTATTCTTTTGCCAGAAGCTAAAATGCATACCTTGTCAGTACTAGGGGCAAGGGCTACAACATGATACACTTTTCCATAAATTTGTGTTGTGCATACTGCACCAAATTGTTCATCCATATGCCACAAGGGGTAAAAATGTGGCTATGCTTCTATAAATGGAGAAAACCTACTGAAAACCACTTTACAATTTTTTAAAACTTTTTGTTGCTTAGCTACAACAAATTACAAGACATCCACTTCATGCAACTTTTATTTGGGAAAATATTGTGGAAAATTATCTCAATCACCTATGTTTGAATTGAAGGGTATATGCATTAGAAATGCAACAATACAACATGTCAACTCAAGAAATATCTCTAAATTATGTGTCATGAACACAATGTGTGTTATATTTTAATTTTTAGCATCTCACCGCTAAAGAATATGTTAGTGTTCCATCCTCTGGCTTCTCATCAATGTATACTTCTAACAATGACAAGACTAGAAATCCAAATTGGCACCTACCATAGGGAAAATGCATGTATATATGAATGGGAGTCCCTCATTTTTAGGAACAGTAACATATATCTTTAACCACCACTTTCGAAAGAAAAAAATAACAACTATAAGGTCTTGATTGGACACTAAAAAAGAATTTAAATTAACTTACCTTTCAACCACAATTAAATTATATCGATGATGAGTCCAAACCATTGCATAATCATCAATAACTACTACTGCATATTACATTCCAAAAATGCTATCTAGATCTTTACTTTTAGGTAGCCTATCATCTCCATCTAGATTAGCCTCATCACCCTTCAAAATAACATGTCATGCAAATAAGGTTCTTGTGGGATCAAGTACTTTGGACATCTCTATTGCATAAAATTTATTTCCCATTGTCTAGACATGTTGTTCACACAACATTCTTTCCTAAAACATAAATGATCAAATAATGAATTAGATGAAATAAAGAATAGATCCATCTATTGGCATGCATAGAAGTTTCCAATTCCACATTGTAAATAAAATGATGTATATAAGAACTACAGTTTGTAAAGATATTAATAGTTCAATCCAAATTATAGTAACCTTTTCCAAAACATTTGATATGTTAGGCCACAATTTAGTCCACATTCCCATATTTGGAAAGAAAAAAATATAATGTTGAGGTTTCTCTTGGTCTTTCTCCTCCTCCTTCCTTGGAATTTCCTCATGCACATGATCTATTTCAATAAATTGTTGGACAAAAAAATCATGATTTAGCAACCTTTATATACCCATATTACCATGAATCAGTTCATTTACTTCACATCACTCTTTTCCTAGGAATTGCCATAATTATAGCAAGATGGTTTATATTTAATGAAACCTTAGCTAAATTTAGTAGTGTCTGATCATGGAGCAAAACAAGGCAACGTTTCTTGGCACTAAACATCTTACTTTTTTCATCAATTCTCCATGTTCCTGCTGGATTGCAACTCATTTCTCTTCACTTATCCCTTCCAAGAGATGATCCACATCAACCCAAGTATTCAAATTCTTTTTTGTGAAGTGGTATTTCATTTGAAAAAACTCTATGAGGGTTTAAACCATACAAGAATACTTTGGAAGTGTTATGTCTTGTGTAGTATCTTATTTTCAAAATTTAGAAGATCCAATGAATATTTTGATCCATGTCAATGGGGTAAATTTCTCTAATTGATTTCCCAAAAGACATCTGTGATGATAGAAATTGTAACGTTTTCATGTTATAAATTTTAGCATTTCAACAATTCTTCCAAGATTTTCTATGAAATTATGTTCAATATTAGCCAAATAAGGAACTTGTTACAAATTTGGACCCAGATCTGTAGTTGTTGGTCCTAAATCCATGCATATCTACCTTCTCACTAGGATAACTCAAGTTCACATTATCATTACCTGAATTCATGTGAAGAATATGACAATGATCATGAGGTTTCATCTGAGGCTTCCCACAGTCTCCAACCTGCCTAAACAACAAGTAAAATAAATGATGAATAATTCATCTGAAAGAATATTGGAAAAAAATAGAATATATATTTAAATGATGCAACAAGTTACATTTGAAATGCATTAGAATTGAATTCATGGGTTTCTCTTCCAACATAGAGAAACAATGATCCAACTTCCAAGTCATATTTTCAAAGACCACCAATTAATCCAATACAAATCACCAAAGCCACATGCCTTGGGTCACTTACTTCAACCCACATATATAGAATGAAATGAATATATATATATATTCCACTGTTACATCTCTCAAATAGTCATTACACACAAGCTACAAGTCAATTAATGATGTTGAATCACCAACATGTCTTACTATGGAAGTTCCTTGAGTGTTGGGTTTGGAAGAAATTGCTAGTGCTAGCAATACCTTTTTATGTTGTACATTTGAATTCTTTCCCAGATGTAGAAACAAATTATCTACTAGGACCTTCCTAGGGAGGATTTTTCTGTTGACATTGATAAGGATATTGTGCAGGCTATCCTGACAAACTTCTTTTGCTCTTGCTTAATGAGGTGTATAAGCGTAGTTGGGTTTACCATTATATCAATAAACACAAAAGGTCTATTTTATTTCTCTTCTCTCTTCCTCACCTATAGATAGAATCATTAGATTTAAATTGATATCTGTACTATTTGATTGAATTTGATTGGCTTCAAAAATAGGGTCCAATGAAGTACTTTCCTGATAGAATCATTTAGCTTTTTCTCTTTGTTCCTATTTTCAATAGTGACATTTTGTGTGTGTAGAAAAAATACTATTACTATAACTTCTCAAATTAGTGAACCTTGATTTGTCTCCATTATTGTCTATTTCCATTTCCCATTTATGATCCCAATTAGTAGGTGCTGGAATAATGGTATTATGTTCAAGCCAACCACCACATCTAAATGTCACAACTAAATGGTCCATGGATAAACAATTGTGTTCCTAGCGCGGATCCCGGATCTAGCAAAACCTCTTGATTTTGTAACCACCTATCATAGCAGTGAGGCATAACACCTTTCCAGATCTCTTCCTTTGAACCCAGTGCAGAGGTAATTCATCATATTAAAAGGATGGATTAAATATGTGCAAGCAGAGACCTTCACTTTATTGTTGACTTATAATCCTCCAATATTATGAGGAAATTATTCAACCAACCTTGGACATCATCCTATGTGGGGTGCAGAGGGGTATTATGGCACCTACTCAGTAACCTTTCCATTGGTATTTGCAACACTGGAAGAGCCCCAGCTCCCGTCTCTCATGTCAAGATAGTGTCCTTGATAAAATTCATTCCATATTTTTAGTATTTCGTCCGTTGAAATGCACCAAATGTGAAAACATCCAACTCATATATTTGGATCTATTCAAGAACCACAGTGCCCACATATACACCCATTTTAGCACACCCTCTAGCCACACTTTTGGTGAGGCCTTGTAGACAAAATTTCACTATGCTACCATGTTGTGGCTAGATTCTATAAATAAATAAAGAACAAACTCTTGGATCCTTAATCAAGAGACCAAATTCACAAGGTACCCACTGTAGTTTGTTTTTCCATTATCCCCATATGTTGTATTTGAAAAAGCTAGGTGCATTATAAAGAGCCTTAAAAATAGAGACACACATTATGTGCCTAAAGATGATGTGACACTAAATCAGTCCATGAATCCAAGTTCTATAACAGCTTTGCTATAGTGTATCAAAACCAAGACAAAATGAAACTCAGAACCGACCAACCTCATTCTAATAGCACATTGAAAACTGAACAAACCCGGAAAAAAAACCCAGAACCTATCCCAGGTCAATGAGTTTGTCTACCGCTAAGTCATATGCCATTTATTATGGGGTACTATAAAATGATGGGTTGCTTTCAATCTATTATATGCATTTTGTTTTGTAGAAGTGTAGCTTTCTCTATCTGGTGAGGAATAGGACCAATCAATTTCAAAAACTCCACAATTTCACTATGGTGATCAGTATGATTCCTAAGTTGTTTAGAATTATGGGAATCTTGCATAATATCATCATCTTACTTATGCTTCCTTTCAAGAAATATTCCTACAACATGTTCCTTGTGATAACATTAGAATCAACAGGGCAAGGATATCAATAACCTTTCACCTAGGATCTCTATTCTTTCATTGGATTTTTTGAGAAGACCCAGTCATTAGATTCATTAACTTCCTTGTCTCAACTACTATGGATAACTGGTACTTCTAGCTCCTCTAAATAATTGGTTTGAACATTTAACCCCACAACATTGGATTCCATGTATGAGTTCAATTGTGGAATTCTATAATCTATTGATCATATATACATTGATCAAGCTAAATAAATAGACACAAATTTCAGACATACAAAATATTTTGCACAAAAAAACCATTGGAAAGGAGCATATATTTTCACTTAAGTTTCAACTTTATTTAACTCTTATATCTTACAATGGCTTCATATTATCTAATTTCCTATGGTACGTTAGGATCCTTCCTCATACAAAACAATTATAGCACCCAAAATTCCATAGTTCGAACCATATATTAGAAAATGTACAAATTTAGAAGAAGAACAAATACGACAAAAGAGAATTTTCTTTATAACATCCAATGCCCTGTCTAATTAAAAATGGCTAATAGTAGAACTTGAACAATGATTGCACCATACTCAGAACTGTCATTGCTACGAATTGCAATTGGAGAGTCATGTAAACTATATTGTTTGCTTTTGGAGGCTCTTTCTTCGACAATATCCTGAGATGAGTTTGACATGATGGTCATATGAGGCTAGAAGCTACTTGGTGTAATTTTCCTTAAATCCTAAAAACAAAAGAGCAGAAATGTCATTTTTTATCAATTTTTATTGAAGCTTCTGCATACAATAGATGTTCTCACAATTTCAACACAAATACATTCCATCAATATGAATTATCAAATGTTGCAGGAAAAATTGCAAGCCAAATTGCATTCATTTTAGGCAAAAGAAGAATATGAAATTAAGGTCCATGCCAGGAAAAATTATGCAGACAAGGTTGTTGAGTCAATACTTACCATGTGTTTCAGAGCCATAGTGAAGGTTGGCTTTGAGAGTGTCCTCCCAAAGATAGTGCTCTCTTGAGATGACATTGAATTCACTATCTCTTAGGGTTGCAAGGTGGCATTGACAGAATTAGTTGATTTCTTTACTATAATTTGAGAGAGAGATCTCATTTCATCTATACCTTTCTCTACAATCTTGCTACCAAGTGAAATGGGCATTGTCACACTGTGAATTCTATTACCATGTATTTTGGTATTCTTCAAACAAGACCTATCACCAGTAAGGTTGTCATATGAAACTCTCTCTTTTTCTATTCGCTGACCATGACTATCTTCTCGGATTGTTTACAGTAGGAGATTCAGTTGTACATCACAAAAATTTGGGGGTTGCAGGTCTACACCTATTAGCTATAGCCGTATTTTCTAGCGTTTTGGTCCTTAAATTTGGAGTTGCTCCACCTAAAAAAGTATGCGTTAAAGAACGCTTCAAAGGATTTGTTTTCACTTTGAGAGAAGTTCCTTGTGGCATTACTAATTTTCTAGATCACATGATGCTAGCTTTTCTCACAGAATAAGGCTCTGGAAGAGGAACTAAATTCTTCTGACTTAGTCTTTCAATGGAAGATTGAAACAATGGTTTTGATAACCACATGGGTGACCTTGGTTAGGACTTTGATGCAGACAATAGTAACTTTGAAGATGTGTTAGAAGACCTTGAAGAAGCTGCAGAGTTTGGTGCTGTCACTGAAAGTTTCTATGATTTTGGCTTTGATCCAAACATAATTGACCTCGACGAGGGGACTGCAGAACTTGAAGAAGCTTTAGGTTTAGTTTTTGTCACTAAAGGTTTTCCTGTGGTTGTGTTTCTTAAACCATCATTACCATAGGACGTCTTTGGTGCATAGATTCTTGACCTTGATGAGGGGATGGAAGACCTTGAAGAGGCTACATCTTTTGGTGACGCCACTGATGGTTTCTTTATTATTATGTTTGTTAAACTTTTTATCCTAGATGAGGGTGTTATCCAACACAAATTTGAAACCCCCATCACAGTTTTCAATGAAGGTTCTATCATATTGTTAGGGAACTGCATATTATATAAAGTCAATCTCATGTATCAAAAACTTCATAGACATCCCAAAAACTGAAACAAGCTATTATATGTTAAAATATTACTATTTTGGTGTGGCTCATTGTTGTTTCTCAAAATGTGAAGAGAATGACAATAGAGCAACCATAATGAGCTATCATCATTCCCTCCACAGGTCTGTAATCATCAAGCACTGAGTTTATTGTTGTCTCCCAATAAACAACATCACCCCTAGTAGATCAAATTTGTGTGAGATGAGAATCTTCCATATGGACAAGAAGCCCATTTCTCTGTCTAAAATACACAAAGAGAACATGTCGAATAATCTCAGTAGGGCCATCACTTCTAGCCTTTAAGGTTGATGGATCTGCACAAATCTTAAGAACAAAGCAGACTTCCACATTTATTTTCTTCTCTCCAATGCATCTAGCATCAAAAAACATGGTTGCAGTGGTTCTTGGATCCAATCCCTGAGCCAAACACAAGATTTCAGGACTTGAACACCGAAAAATTTATTTATTCAAACCAGAAATGAAGTAGAAATATAACTTCTAAATTCATAAAAATGTGGATTTTGTACTTTATCAAGAACTAAGTATGAATGTAGGCTTTAGTAATTGGGTAATGAAAACTGATAAAATGGAACATTGAGAAAAATGAAATTTGGCAATAGCTAGTGTGTAATTTCACTAAAGCTATCAAACACATATTCCAAATATCCTAAGCATATAGGAAATATTGAACACGTGATCCATCGTGTTCTACTTTGGCTAGATTACATAAATAATCATTCCTATAAAAGACCAACAAGAAACACATGTTTTAGAAGCTATCTAAGAGTTGTCAGTTAAATAAATAGATCATAACCTAAAACTAAAAAAAGCATCTCAAATATTACCTAAGTGAAAAGACTAAATCTATTAAAATATGGTAAAATATAAAAATACCAATCCCTTCAACTAGTAAAGAAGAATAAGAAGAAAGCACCCAAAGGACCACAAATAATAGTACATTAGAGAAAAATAATAGTATCTCAGCAACTATAATTGCAACACATAAATTAATATCATATATTCCAATTGCAACACAAAAAGAAAATTCAAAATAACATAAAACCAGAGACAACACTGTATTACAAAAGTAGACATTTTTAATGGAAAGATGCAACATGGATTGGAAGAATCATGTCTTTACCAGTGAAATTTCATCAAACCATTGAACAATTTGATGTTGACAATCGGTTGTAATCTGTACTCTGTGACCCGAGGGCATATGTACTCTAATAATTGGTATTGTTTAGTGTTAAGGTAGATCTAGAATGTCTAGGAAGCATATGACTAGTGCCCATATGATCTACATTATGAATTTTCCACTATGGTAGTAGGTTTCTCATTGTTTTCAAGCTACACCGAGCTGGTAATTAATTCACTTCAAAGTTTAGACTACTATGATTTTGGGTAAAATCAGGGTCCAATTCAATCACCAATTGTAAAGGAACAATGTTATTCATTGTCATGGTTTCGTAACTTGAACTAGACAACATTGTTGCAGACTCCCCAAGCTTTCCCTAGCTGTGCACATCTCAAAAATCCATGTTCACATTACTTTCATGTTGAATATGCCCAGGAGCATATTGAGCAGTTGGGTTATCTATCATTTGCATTAGACATTCCAACAAGATTCCAATTTGGATCAAACTTGGAGCAAGTCTCCTCTTTGTTAACATTTTTATTTTGATTTTTTCAGCTGCCAAGTTGGGACTCAAACATCTATACATTTATTAGGTACGTAGTTTCTCATTTTTACTTGGGAGGTCTGTGTTTACCATCACCATTGAAATATTGCAAAAGATTACCACATCATTGCGTTGCATGTGGGAATTTCTAGCTGAAATGTTGCATTAATGTGAATGAAACAATGGAATGATGTCTTTCTAGTGCTCAAGAGCTCACCCTCATGGCCACATTATTGGAACTGCCCAATTATTCATATATGACTGCATAGCTGCTTTCATGAGATGTTGAGATCGAGAACCCAACGTAATTTGCCTAAAAAACATATCATACTTCCTCAGACATCTCATTCATATAGAGCTCGAAGCAATATAATAGTCGTAGAGGTTTTTAGGGATTGTCACGGTGTTGATGAGAAAAAATCAGATTTTTGTCTGGAGGGTTTGCGGCTTTGGATTGATCCCTTAAACGTTCTTTTTCCAAAATTTGAAGCAGGATGTTTAGGGCAGAAAAATGGAGGGTTGAAATGAACAAGACAAAATCTGAGTTCAAACTCTAGTTCCACAACTGGGATATAACAAGTTATGTGTATCCTTGATATTATTAGACAAAGGTAAAATTGTAAACAATACAGGAAGAGCTTCCATTAATAACAGAGCTTGTGAATGGGCTGATCCAATTTTTGTAACTATAAGACTTGAGCAAGATGGAAAAACTGGAAATTATCATGAAAAAATGTACAACCTTGTTGTATCAATAGGCTCTTCTCGATTTGGTTCCCTTGGTGAAACAACCATCAACCTCGCAGATTATGTAGGATCCATCACTCCATTATCTGTTTCTCTGCCCCTTAAAAGCCACATCACAGGTACTATTTTACATGTTAGGATTCAACGAACCAGTGAAAAAAATGGATGCAGACATTTTGAGCAAGAAAATTATGTCTTGGAAAGAGAGCATCATAACATGGATAATGAAGCTACTACTGATGACCCTGATGAAAGTGCTATATTTTCTGAAGCAACAACAAATGGCCATGGCAGCGAAGGAAACTCCTCTACAACCTCAACAACACACTTCAACTCTGATTCTCATGAACTTGCATCAATGCCTGTTGAAGTCAATGGAAAGTATAGAGGACATACTGTTGTTGATGCTTTGTCAACTTCAAATTCAGAAAGCAGTTACACAACAAAGTAGGGGATGTTCATTGCTCATGAATTTTAGTGAAAATGCAAAGTCTTTGAAACTAGGTAACAATGGACATTCACTTGCACATACAAGAAAACTAGAAACAAAAATCAGTGTGTAGACACATGGTATAATTGAAGGAAAAAAAATGTTGCAGGGATGATCAAGAAACAATAATTGCATCTCTTGAGTCCAAATTAAAGGAGCAGACCATTCAAATATCAATTGAATGTGAAAATTCTCATGAAGTAACACAACTTAGAAGTAAACACAGTGAACTCAAGCACAAGCTACCAAAAAAGGACTTGGAGACAGAAGATCTAAGAAAAAAAATATCTTATTTGTAAGGAGAGATCCAAGGGAAGGCAACTTCCCTTGTTGTAGTTGAGAGAAATCTTAAAAAAAAAAATCAAAGGTTCATGCTGCTAGTGTTCCTATAAGGCTAACTTCTAAAGTAGGGCCAAATTCTCGCAATGTTAAGGAGCTACCTGATTTTCAAAATAAAGTGAAACTTCTTGAGGATGACCTTATGTCAAAAAATAAGGAATGTGAAGCTTTAAGGAAAGGATTTGATGCAAAGTAAAAGGACCTATAGATAAGATTGAACAACTTGAAGCTGAGGCCAATGATCAAAATCAGATAATGATTTCTAGGTCTAAAGAACTTGCAAAACATGAAAAAGCAACAGACAGGATTGTGGCCTTGGAGACAGAACTGCCGAATGCATTAGATGAAAACAACGCATATAAGAAACAACTCAATATTTCCATGACAAAGATAAAGGAGGAGTGAGAAGCAGCCTTGAAGGGCATCAAAGACATGACTGAAATAAGAACTGAGAGAGATGCAAGAATGGTGTTCTCAGATAACTCACAAATTTGCAGAAGTAGAAGGGGAAAGACAACATAAGTGAAAAAAAGAAATAGGTCTACATGACATACTTCTATTTCTAATGAATTTAGCGAATGCAGAAGGATATAAATGAATTTTTATCTTTCATTTTTTCCATAGCCGATAGTGAAGTACATACATACCTAGAGTTCCTTCATGGAACCTCCACTCAGTGGGAGAGAGAAGAGAATATACACTGAAAATTTAATATATTTCGACAAGTAAATGCTATCACTATCAACACTGAGTGTATATTCCTATATTAGTGTACAAAGAAAATTTTGTAGATACAACCTAAGAAGAGGAGGCTTGGAGGTGAAAGATTCCATGGAAGTCTTCCTAAGTGTTTAGTAGTAGGATGTTCATATTTTGGTTTACTAATTTCTAGAATTGTTGAAATTCAAATAGTTTTTTGATGAAAGACTTATGTATATGGACTGTAATGTATTTTTTAGAACAAGAGAAATAATTTATATTGCTTTTGTTTTTGAAAATTTGTTTCTTGTGAGACTAAATTAAGGGAAGTGTGGGTGTAATTATCAAAGAGTTCTAGTATTCCTTTGGGTTTTATGAATATGGCTATAATAATGTGAAAAAAATAGCATAAATAAGGACAATGAGTGTGTGGGAGAGTGTGAAAATGAGAAAAAAGATAGATATAGATACCAAGGTATTTTTAGGGGTGCCATAGTAGTTTGGATTTGTTCAAACTTGGGGAAAACTAATTGGTCTCCCACTACTTTACCTCTAGTTAGTTTTCCTTCTCTCTCTACCTCGAGTTCACCTGAACACCTGTCAAATACTTTGGATGATGTTAAAATGTTAACATCCAAATCTTGGTCCATTTCTATGATCTGCACTTAAAAATATAAGGAACTGTTGGGTATCAGAGGCCCCGTATAATGGTGTTGGGGCTTAAAGCCCATAGTTTAGGGTAATGATATTGTAAAATTTTCGCAAAGTGTGTCAAGTGTGAATTGTAATAGGTCATGTCAAAGTGCTGTCTACCCAAAAATAATGTAAAAGAATAGAAAGTGAGTTGGGCTGCCCATGGTCCACAGACCATGGAAATGTATAAATAGAGCAAGGATCTAAAGGTAGAAGGTAGCTTTGGAAGGAGATCTTATGTATTATGGGTTTCTCATACTCACTCTAGGTCTGGAAGTCTAAGTCTTGGGATGTATTAGGAGATAGAGCCTCTGCAGTTGTGTGCGCGAAGGCCTAGTAGGGTCTGCAGCTATGTGTGCAAATCCCTGTAGTTGCGTGTGCAGGGCAAGAAGTGGATTGTATTGAAACAAAGACATTAATAAAGATAAGTTGGTTCTAAAATATTGCAGATCTATTTGTATTCTGGTTTATGCATCTGTTATGATCTATACATATATGCTTATGTTCTGAGCTTATACAAATATGTAAGATTTATGGGTGCACGCACTAGTTATAACTGCTAAATTTTAGCTTAAAGACCTTAAGGATTAGATCCGATCTATAATAAACTCATTAATAATAAGGCTTAAGAAGCACATTGGCATAGATCTACATGAAAACCTAACGGCAGTGCAGAGTGGTGCGAGGGTGCAGATCGGTTCGTGAACCATCCAAGTTCTCATCAAGACAACCGTAAGGTGAGGAAACCTGGTTCCAGCACCCTCCCCTACTACCTCAGGTGAGACTTCAGTGAGCGCTCCATGGACTGTTGCGGCAAGGGCCAATAGTGTAGGATTTGTTTGGCTAAACACTTTCGAACCTAGGTCGGGCCCCAACAAGGAAAAAAATGGTTCTGTTGTCAGGACCAGGATCAGCGTAAGGGATGTCTGATGTCAGAATATTGGAACCCTATGAAGAAAGAGATTGAAGATTGGTTGGATCAAAAGTTGTAGGAGTTTGTGGTTGGCCTTAGCAAACATGTGCACACCACCTCCATCAAACTAGAAGCTTAACATGGCGAGCGCAATCAAGTTGCTTGTATTCATAGGAGTTGGAAGAGAAGACGTAGAATAGTTTTGGTTTGTAGTAAGGGCAATGATGGAAGCGCATGAAGTTACGGATGATAACAACAAAAAGGATAATTTGGTAAGCACGCTATAGGATCACGTGTTGATGTGCTATATAAAGCACTCTAGCGATCACCCAAATGCTGGAATAGCGGAGATTCGAGATGCATTGAACAAAGAATTTAACCAGCTGAAATCAGAGACACAGTCGATCATTGGGTTCAAGAAGATCGTGATGCTGCCAGGTGAAACCCCTTGGGATCTAGATCAGAGACTGAAGAGTACGATCCATGAGGCTAACATGATGCTGATGGATGCACAACACCGCGTGTGGTTTGTGGCATCTTTGACACCACATTTGAGGATGGCACTATCACAGCAAAAGATCTCAACCCAGGTTGAAGCATTAGAGATAGTGATGAGGTTGCATGAGACTCCAATACAAGATCCAGGGTTTGGAGTTTAGAAAATCCATGTGCAACTACAAAGCCTATGCTTGGAAATGTAGAGTTTAAGGTAGCAAAAGGTGCTCCGACCTGAAACGCGAGAAGAGGCGTGGTGCATAAAATGTAAAGACCAGGGCCACTGTTATAGACATATTTTGGCACTGCAACCCCAAACTCATATGTCCATAAACTAAGGTCTCTTTAGTCCCTAAAAGTGTTGTTTCATACCCTAAAGGATCATGGTCAAATAATTACATCATTTCCGAGAAGTTCCACTTGAAAAACTACTCAGAACTGGCCAAAACGTAACCATACTAACTGCTCCATGGTCAAAGTGCGATGCATATTGGCCGCCACACTAGCTAGGTGTGATGCATACTAGAATGGCCTTCTGTAGGGTGCGATGAGCGAGAATAGACAAATGGCAGAGACAATTTGCTAAGTGGATGATCATGGAATCTTCTAGAAACTTATCCTGTGACAGTTGTCTCTTTGAATTCAGGCAAGTATGAGTAAGAGACCAATGAAATCTCCAAGTGGAACCAAGAAATATCAGTGGATTGAAACTAATAAAAAACCCATAGCTAACTCACACCCTTGCAAGACATCTATAAATGGATCCCTCATATGAGAGATCTAGAGGCTGGAATTTTGTAATTTGTAAGGAAGTGTTGTTGGTTTATCTGTGAGAGGAGACATTGCATTGTTGGGTAATTTGCTTATTCATGAGGTGAAGAGGGCTTCTACACTGGGAGGATGGTGTTGGATCAGACAGTGTGGAGTACTAAAGAGGTATGTTTTTGATGATCATTTCAGTGGCTTTTTAGTAAAACCTGTAAACCTTTTTGCATCATGAACTTGGAAAACGATAAAGAATTATAATGAAACATGTGAGATTAATATGCAAGACTTAACCGCTAACAATTGTCATTCCCTCATGTAGGAAGGGGTGAAAACGAGGAGTTGTTGTGCTAAGGGAAAGGAAAAGGACAAGGTAACCGTTGTCCCTTTGATGGGAGACCGAGTGCAAACAAGGCTAAGCAGATCAAAGCAAATCGGCCCTGAAAAGGAGGAGAAGACACCAGCTTGGTGCAGGAGGGAAAAGAGATGATTAAGGATTAACAGTTCGGCGAATCCCTTAGGATCACTGCTTTATCTATCTTGTTACTTAGACATCTCCATTGTCACCTTTATAAAAAGGGACAGCATTGTTATCTTTGGGGAGTTCGACATTATTATGTTTTTATGTAATTTCTATTAAGATCAAAACTTTGATCATCGAGTCTTGATAATAACTGGTTCATTGTACTTTTGTTTCATGCATTAATACAAACTTGGTGATTATTTCATCTCTGCATCTGGATTAACCTCAAGCGGTGTACCCTTGGAGGCTAAGGGCCCGGCCTTGGAGGACACTTGCTTCTGTATTATTACGATTTGATTTCTGCGTGGTTTGCTTATCATCGTTATTTGGTAATCTAATATGCTTTATAATTTTACATCACATGCTCTGTTATGTTTAGTTCATTAAGGTTTCCACAGACAGAACTGTTGTATTGACTCTGCATTATATTACTGTTCTTTTCAGAGTTTATTGAATACTATTAGTCTTAACCGAATATTGTCACTATTTTATTACTGAGCTTTTGTGCTGTACATTCATGTTACAGGATTCATCTTGAGAGTTATGTTCCTTACGATTGTTGGATTCAGAAGTAACATTGTTCTATTTCGAAACATAGTCCTATCCCTTTTAATTGAGATTGATGCTTAGATCAGATTACTATTTACGTGTGATGTGTGCGTATATGGTTTCCAAGCGGTGTTCCTTAACTTATCAGTAATCAGTGTTGTTCCATTAACATGTGCTGCTTGATCTGCCTTAAGAGTGGAAGATTGTTTTTTGATTACGATTAATGTAGTTGAGTTAGTAGATTAAGTTTGATTACTGCTTGAGAGACTTAGTTGTTTAGCTGCTGTTCCTTTTAAGAATTGTTGTTCCTTTTAAGAATTGTTGCTCCTTTTAGGAATTGTTGTTCGATTTCTTCTTTGCCGTTCCATTTTCTTATCTACCGTTCCATTTAGTAACATTTGTTGTTTTGGTGTGGGAGATGATCTGAGGCTGTAGTGAGCCTCGAAATTTACTTTCTGGCTCCCAGAATCGTGGTCTGTTATCTAATTTCCTTTCCATCAGTTTCCAAATGGATGGGTTATCGCTGCCGAATCCTTGACTGATAAGTTGCCTAGTTTTCTAAGTGTGTGATTTACTCTTTTGAAGTAGCTTAGTTGTAGACAAGCATCCGTTTACTCGTGTATTTCTGAACGTTGTACTACTAGCATTACTCTGACAAATGATAGCCTTAGACTGAAACACTCTTTGAAATAACAAAACGCTCCCGGATTGACATATTATAGCTCTACATTTTGGCGTTGTTGCCGGGGAAAAAGTGTAGCCACTTGTCCTTTTTTTCATAGTGTACGAACCTGTTAGGGAGGAGTTGGATTTTAAAAACGGAAGGTAAGAACCTACGTACAGAGCATGTAAAAGCCCTGCTCCCCTGTCTGCTTTCCTAACAGATTTGTTGTTGCTTTTTTTAGAATTTAGTAGTTCATTTGAGTGCATGACTAAGCAGAAAAAAACCGCAAAAAATATCAAACCTCCACCCAAGCCAGAAAAAGCTAAGGGGCCGGTGACCCTTGGCCGAATGACCTTTATATATGAAATCTATAAGAAAACAAAATCTTAGCCATCAGTAGGACCTAGGAAAACCATTTCTAAACAACCTACTAGTTCCCTTCAGGCCACAAGATCACCATCTGTAGCCTTCGCTGAGGTGCATAGTCAGACTCAAGAGCAGGACTTTCAAGAAACTGAAAATTCTACTCCAGAACTATTGCAGGAAGGGAATTTCAGCAATCTTTGTGAAGGAGAAGGAGAAACAGGGGAAACCGAGGAACCATGATCTCCTATTGGAACAAATCAACCATTAAACAGCCCAGACAAGGGGAGTGCTACAAAAATCATTGTTGAAGGAACCCAATCTCCTCAGACATTAGGCATTCTCATTATCCTAGATAGAGGAAGTGCTATTAAAACTATCCCTGTCAAAGCCATTCCCTCTCAACCTAGGAATACCCTCCTAGATATCCTAGAAGGTTATTGGCATATATTCGACCCTATGGCTCAGAATCAACCAAACACTCAAACCTATACATTACAATACCCTATAGTGGATTCTGTAGCAAATGCGCCTATGAAAGCAATCCCTCTTCAACATATCCCTACATTCCATCGTCTCACATCGGAAGACCCGGATGCATTTTTATTTGAATTTGATGTGTTGTGCAGGGGATATGATTACACCACCGACCCTCAGAAATTGAAATTATTTCCCTCCACATTAAAAGGGGCTACTTTAAGATGGTTTATGGGATTAGGTGGTGGGGTTATAAATAACTGGGATCAAATGAAAGAATCTTTCTTAAAAAAATATCAGGATTATTGCAGGTCTAGAGAATTGAAGGACAAAATATTCCAAATGATAGCTAGACCGAATGAAACATTAGAGGAGTATGTGGAACGTTTCCAGTATAATCTGCAAAGATCTCCTTATGCATCACTACCTTTACCTGATAATGTGTTAAAAACAACATTGATAAGGGGCATGAGGGAACAATGGATCGAAACATTAAACATCATGGGAAAAGGGGATATTTATCAAGAGAATTTTGCTAACAATATTGATTTATGTATCAGGAGTTCAAGAGGCAGCACAAGAGTAAAACCGACAGAACATGATCGGTTTGTAAGAGATACAAAATTTCAACAGAAGGAGTAACACATGTAGAAATTGGAAATTTATTGGAAAATTTTAAAACTGATATCCTGGGACACTAACTACACAACTTGATATTATGCAGGCTAAACAGAAGCAAATGGAGGCAGAACAGAATTTGGCGATCTTCTGTCCCCGATGTAGGAAAAAGCATAGTCAAAAGGAATGTTCACTGGATACAGTCCAAACATGCGCCATCTGTACAAAAGATCACCTTACGGAGAGCTGACCCTCACTTCCTGGATTGAAAGCGGTATATAAGGAAGCAGAAGAAGAACTAGAATCGGTGTACTTGATCAACTAGCATCGTTGGTGGTAGTCGAGACAATCTGGTATGTTTCCATACCCAACTTCTTCTTTTCAGCCTCCACAATATAATTCTCAACAATATAGTATGTGGCACAGTCAGCCCCAACCCCCATTTTCAAACTGGTCATCACAGTCGTTTCCTTCTTCAAACCCGTGGCTGAATCAGGCAAGCCAATCTGGTTGGCCGAATTTCGCTTACACTCCACCATATTGGCAAGGTAGCCCATATCCTCCACAATGGACTCCCCCTACTTCCCAAAGTTCAGCCTGGCAAACAAACTAGAAAAGACCGATGCATCAGCCAGTAGGAACTATTCCGCTCCCTCAACCTACACTGCCAACCTTACAACAAAATCCCCAGTCTTATCTGAGACCGCAACTCCCAGCCCAACCCAAACCTAATCCAAATAACAAACCGGTCCAATCTCTCCAAATTATAGAATCACCAGAAATAGTACCCGACCTGAGGGAGTGCAATGATCTTCAGTTAAGATCTAGACGTATTATTGAAACTGAGGGAGATAAAATAGTTCATATCGAAGATCAGTTACCAAGAGAACATCTGTTGCAACAAGAGGATGTGAATAAGCAACAGACTCATAATCCAGCAACCACATCCTCTCCTCCCCAGAACGATTAGTCATACCTCGACCTTTACAACACCCTGATTTTGACATTCTGGGAGAATTACAAAATCTGTACATAAAAATTCCATTCTTCCAAGCCATTCAAGACATTCCTATATATGCAAAAACTATCAAAGAATTTTGCATAAAGAAACCAAGGAGGAATATAACAAATAATCCAAGAGTCCACGTAGTTGGCACTTTATCTGACTTACTATCAGGAAAAGAAACACCCATTAAATATGAAGACCCAGGGAATCCGATTGTAACTGTCCAAATTTATGGTCAGACCCTATCTAATGCCTTAGTTGATCTAGGAGCTGCAATTAATATTTTAACAACCATCACTTGCCAAAAGCTCAGCATTACATCTGTAGAACCCACCTCTACTTTGCTAGAATTGGCTGACCGATCTGTGGTTAGGCTGGAGGGTACTCTACATGATGTCATGGTCTCTATTGATTCTTGGGAATATCCAACTGATTTCCTGATAATTAATCCAAAAACCCGACTTGATGGACACCCGTTGATTTTAGGTAGACCTTGGCTTGCCACTGTCGATGCTTACATTCGCTGCCGACAAGGAAATATGACCATAACAAAAGGACCAAATATCAAGAATTTAGTTCTATATCCTCCAGCGCAGCCAAGTGTCACAATAATCAAAACTAATAAGTACCCTGTATTATACCTTACTGATAACATTTGTTCTCCATTAACTATACAAGAGGCACTTGATTTTAAAGACCAAACAGAAGATGATGCCATTAATAACCTCATTAGTCAAACTGAATCCGGATCCTGCACACAATGTCACATGATAGAAGCAGCATTTGATAATGAATTAAAAGAAGATCCTCTGAAAGATACACATGATCAAACAATACCGGTTACTTCTGTTGCAAATAGTAAAATTGTGGAAATTGAATAGGGAAAGACCTTAAATATTAATGCCAACCTCACACCTGAACAAGAAATGAATCTCATCCATTTGTTAAGAAAATATCAAGAAGAATTTGCATGGGATTACCCTGATATGAAAGGAATTGACCTCCAATTATGTACACACCACATTTATATAGAAAAGGATGCCAGACCTGTTCGTCAACCTCAAAGGAGACTTAATCCTCATCTAAAAGATGTGGTAAAAGCTGAACTTCAGAAACTTTTAGATGTCAATTTTATCTATCCTATCTCTGATAGTAAATGGCTCTCTCCACTTATGGTGGTACCAAAAAAAAATGGGAAATGGAGAATCTGTGTGGATTACAGGGAGCTAAATAAAGCAACACAAAAAGACCACTTTCCTCTCCCATTCATAGACCAAGTATTAGATACTTTAGCAGGAAAGAAATTCTTTTCTTTCCTGGATGGCTTTAGTGGATACAATCAGATTCAGATTGCCCCTGAAGACCAGGAAAAAACCACTTTTACTATTTCCTTAGGGAAAATTTTCCTACCGAGTTTTACCTTTCGGCTTATGCAATGCTCCTGCCACATTCCAAAGGGCTATCCTTAGTATTTTTGCAGATTTAATAAATGATGGACTTGAAGTATACATGGATGACTTTACACCATATGGAGATGATTTTGATCCAGCATTAGACACCCTAGAAAAAGTCCTACAATGTTGCATCTCTACCAGGCTTTGCTTAAGCCAGGAAAAATGTTATATGATGATGACTGAAGGACTTATCCTAGGACACTATGTTTCAGCAGTTGGCATTCAGGTAGACCCGACCAAAATCCAAATACTTTTGCTTATTCCCACTCCTACTACTCAAACAAAGGTAGGCAGCTTTCTTGGATTTTCTGGTTATTATAGGCGATTTATAGAACGTTATTCGCACATTGCTGCACCTTTATATGCACTAACTAGTAACGTTGATTTTCTTTGGATAGAAAAAGGTGAGCGTGCTTTCAAGGATTTAAAGAAGCTCGTATCCACAGCCCCAGTCCTTCAAGGACCAAATTGGGATTTTCCATTCCAGATATCATCGATGCCTCAGATACAGCCATTGGCACAGTCCTTGGGCAAGAAGAGGATAAAAAACCATATGCTATTTATTACATCAGCAAAAACTCATCCCTTGCTGAATTAAAATACACTGTTACTGAAAAAGAATTCCTAGCTGTAATACATGCTGTCAATAAGTTTAGACATTACATTACTGGATATCATGTTATCTTGTATACAGATCATTCTGCCATAAAATATTTAGCAAATAAGCCTGTCACAAATGCCAGAATAACTAGATGGTTGATTTTATTGCAGGAATTTGATATCACAATCAAGGATCGACCTGGAAAAGAAAACCCTGTAGCCTATTTTCTCTCAAGAATGCCAAAGCCAATCGATGCAGCAGCAGTTGAAGATCAATTTCCAGATGAACATCTATTTGTTGTTGCTGTTCAAACACCTTGGTATGCTGATGTTGCCAATTACCTCGCAGTAGGTAAACTACTAAAAAACCTAACCCCTAATGAGCGCAAATAGATTGTTTAGAAGAGTGCTCGATTCTCATGGATTCGGGGCTATTTGTTTCACACAGGGGCAGACATGCATATCAGGACATGTGTTCGAGAAGATGAAATCTTTGACATCCTAAAAGCCTGTCATGATGGACCATGTGGTGGACATTTTGCTGAGCGCAGAACTGGACATCAAGTGCTGCAGACAGGGTATTATTGGCCCACGATTTTCAAAGATGCAAAGAAATTTCTCCAAGCCTGTGACAGTTGCCAGCGAGCAGGATGTCATGGTTAATCTGATAAGATTCCTCTGAAGCCATAGTTAGTCATTGAACCATTCGAGCGATGGGCTCTTGATTTCGTTGGACCTATCAACCCATCATCAAATCAGAAAACCTATATTTTGGTGGCAACAGAATATGTCACCAAATGGGTGGAAGTAGAGGCATTACCAAGGGCCACAGAGGACTCTGTCATACAGTTCCTATTCCATCTATTTGTATGTTATGGCCTTCCAAGAGAAATAATTACAGATGGTGGACCATAGTTCGCTGGGAACAGAATAGCTGCAACACTTAACAACTATCACGTCCAACATAAAATCACTACTCCTTACCACCCACAGGCAAATAGGCAGGTAGAAAGCAGCAATAAGGTAATAGAATCAATCCTAATGAAAACCATTGCATCACAGAGGCGTGACTGGGCTGGCAGACTACCTAAAGCACTCTGGGCTTATAGAACAACATGGAGAAGCACCACTGGTTACTCACCTTATCAATTAGTGTTTGGAAAACAACCCATTTTCCCCATAGAATTCGAAATCCAAACATTACGAACAACACAGGAAGTTGGCTTAGATTTAAGCGAGGCACAGATTAATCGACTACAACAGATCAATGAGTTGGACGAAATTAGGCTCTCTGCAGTTCAAAATACAGCCCCGATTAAACAACATCGAGCTAAATGGCATGATGCTCTCATTAAAAACAAAGTCTTCCACGAGGGAGACTGGGCTCTATTGTATGACTCCAGGTTTTAGGACTTCCCTAGGAAACTCCAGACTCGTTGGTTGGGACCATACGAAATCCAGAAAGTACATGACAATGGAACCCTTACTCTAACCACTATTGACGGTTCTGGATATGCCTTCAAATTAAATGGCCACCGAGTTCGTCTCTATCACAAACCACTCACTCGGGAGTCCTTCTGCCAGCAGCTATGCCAAGACACTGATATGGAGATTTTGGGGGAGGAAGAGAAGTCTTCCTCACCTGTAACTCATTAGGGAATTCATTTCTTTTTACAGTTTGTACATAAGTTCTTTTTCTTTGAGTCAACTTTTGTACATATTTTTGAATTAATGTTTTGCTGTCATTTTTGCTGTTCCTTTTTCAAAGGAACAACATTTCTTCTGGTTGTTCCTTGTTCAAAGAGAGCAAATCCTTTAGGATCAGCCATCATTAGGATCTTTTCCTTTATTTTTTGTGTGTTTTGTTGTTCCGTTCCCAAAGGAACAACATTTTTGAACTTTTCCGTTCCTTTTCAAAAGGAATGGCATTTGTGTGTTGCTGTTGTTCCTTTTCCAAAGGAACAACATCCTTGATTTTTGTTGTTCCTTTTCCAAAGGAATGGCATTCACTTGTTCTGTTGTTCCTTTTATAAAGGAACAACATTTCGATTTTTTTTGCTGCTCCTTTTTCAAAGGAATGGCATATTTGTGTCTTTTTCTGTTCCTTTTCCAAAAGAATAGCATTTTCGACTTCAGCTGTTCCTTTTCTAGAGGAACAACATTTTGGCATGTTTCGCTATTCCTTTTTCCAAAGGAACAACATACTTTTTCTTTTTTGATTTCTGTTCTTCCTTTTCCAAAGGAACGACATTTTTGCATCTTTTGTTGTTCCTTTTTCAAAGGAACAATATTTTTGGTTGTTGTTGTTCCTTTTTCAAAGGAACGACATTTCAAGTGTTTTGCTGCCCTTTTCCAAGGGAATAGCATTTTTTTATTTTTTTTGTTCCTTTCTTTCAAAGGAACGTCATTGGTGTGTTCTGCTATTCCTTTTTCAAAGGAACGACATTTGCATTTTTGCTATCTAGGGTCTTTTGTTGTTCCTTTTTCCAAAAGGAACACCACTAGTATGCTTTTGCTCTCCTTGTGAAACAACTTCTTCCTTTTGCTGATCTAAATTGAGGATGCTTCTTTCTCCTGTTCTTTCAAGTCTTTAACGTACAACTATGCACTTATGCAATGAATACAAAATCACAACATACTGAAATCCGCAAATCATAAATCACTATCTTTATAAGGCCCTGCATTGATAAGAGGACAAAAGGAAGGACACACTTAGTTATCATCTTTTGCTCTCATTGTTCTACTAATTTTTCTCTGATTGGTTATCTTTATCATGACGATCCCTTTAATCCTCTTTGATTATTATTTAGGAATAAGAGCAAAGGGTTTATATCTTCCTATTGAGATGATAAGACTTCTTCCACCATTCCTACTCTTAAGGAGTGTTGAACCACCCTCTGTGTATAAATAAGGAAAAGTACTCTATGAAAAAGAAAAAAGAAAGTAAACATGACTTATAAGTTGTCAAATGTAGGATAAGGGGTCTCATCAAGAGCTAGCCTACCATGATCATGAGGATGGAAGCGAAGTGGCATTCCCACTATGGCCACCACACCAGGGATATGGTCCAAAAGGTATATCAAATAAACAACCCTTGGAACAGGAGGTCTCATCACGAGCCGCCCTGCTCACTTTTCACTCCTTCCTCGTGAATTGCATTATGATTAACTGGTCACCAAGCTAGCATAATGGCCTACACTTTGACATCACAACATTCCTAGGTATACACAAAGGATCATGGTTCCAGGGGTGAAATAAACAACTCTGCCAAGGTTATGGACACCTGTCGGCAGAAGAGCACTGTTAATGGTATTGATGTCACATTGGTTACACCAATAGGTAAGATACTAATAGTCATTTGTTTCTTGTATCCTAGTAACTAATCATATATCATTTCCCGACTTATATATCGCATGAAAATTTATTACCACCAATCATGGTAGAGTAAGTGACAATGACCACATGAGATTTGGCAAGTACGACAGACGTCCTATCCCCCCAGCCTCGCATCATATCACAACAGCCTCTTACGTAATACGCGATCCAACTTTACACCTCGATTTCGGTAATTTATTGATTTTCTAAACATGGCATATTTTCATACGTTGTTCCTTTATGACTTTGTTGCAGATCGGGTGCTGCTCCTTTATTTGACAGCTGGGACAGCCTATCACATTGCGGGGGGAGTTTAACCTCATTATTCCCTGGATTACGTGTCAGCTCACTATTCGGGAAAGTTGTGTACTAGGGTATGACACGGCTTAACGGCATGCTATTTCTATTTTTTTTACACGAATTGTTGTTCATAAGCCATTTCTGTTGCATACTCTATTTTTTTCAAACAAGTCTTGCGTCTATTACCCTCTTTGTGTTTCAACGGCACGAACAAGTGTTGTTCCATTGAGAATTCACAGTGAAACCATGGGAGGAAGAGCGATCCGAAGGGAAGAGCGATCCGAAGGGAACCGCAGGTGTTGACAGTCTCCACTGCTACCCAGGAAATCCTAGCAAGAGCAGGGTGGCTGACTTATCTCAACCGTTTGTAGGAGTCTAACGAGACAGTGGCAATTGAATTCCTGCAGAATCTACAGGAGGATTACTCCACAGTAAGGGGGAGACAGATAGCAGTCACCAATGACATAGTCGCAGAAGTCTCAGGACTACCAGCCACCGGACCTGTATGGACGTTAAAAAAGGAGAGATTACAGAAGATTATAGAAATCTTCCAGGACGAAGGCCAGAGCTTGAAAATTAAAGGGAGGGGAGTTTTGCTAGCAATGCTAGGAGAGCCCTGGGCAGAATTGGCAAGAACCATGCAAAGCTACATCACCTGCGAGCGTAGAAAATACATGGTAAGACCACGACATCTTAAACTCTTAGCTGTTCTAAAGCAAAAATGCTCTATAAATCTGCCTGCACTTTTGAATTCGTTACTTCATGACGTTGCATGAAGCTTAACAAGGCACAACATGTAGAGTCAGTTGTTAGTCATCATGGGTTAATTCGATTAATTGTTAGTCATAGCCTCACCTAGCAGCAAAGCAGCTGGGAAGAGCTAATTGCAATGATTGAGGGGGGGTTGACAACACCATCCCCAAAACGTAAGCATGCTACCAACACACCAGAACATCTAGAAAAATGCAGAGAATTAGCAAAACAAAATCATGTCACTAGTACATCCGAATGTCCAGAAACACGCAAGGAATCGGCAAAGCGTAAGCCTGCCACCGGTACACCCGAATAGCCAAAAAAACACAGGAAATCAGTCTGGTTAGCTCGGATACGAGGAAGGCTGGAAAAGCTCCAGGAAAACATGAGCCAACCAGTAGAAATCGAATACGAGCAATCCTCATGGCCAGAAGAAGAAGCAGAGCAATCTGAAGGAGAAGAGAAAGAAGAGGCCGAGCAATCTGAAGAGGAGGCCGAATAATCCGGAGAAAAAAATGAGGAAGGAGCCGAGTAGTCTGAAATAGAAGCTGAGCATTTTGAAACAGAAGTTGAGCATTTTGAAACAGAAGCTGAGCATTCTGAAGCAGAAGCTGAACAATCCAAGCAGGAGGGGGAAATGGAACAGCAGGAAGGTAGCCCATTGCAGGACCAAGTGGGAGAAGACGAATTGGCCGCAGTCTTGGCCAATATGGGTGAATATGGCCAACCATCCAGTCCATTAGACCTCCATGACAAACCCCAAGAGGAAAATGCACCTGAAAAACCACATGTGAAAGAGGTAGAAAAAGAAAATCTGCCTGTTCATGATGAAGAAACAATAGGAGATACTGAACAGGAACAATCCGTTCCTAACCTGAGGACACCAGAAGAAATTCTAGAGGAAGCAGAGGCAGAAAAAGAAGTTACCCAAGAAACGACAGAACCAGTTAGGGTTCCTGCCACATAACAGCCAGAGCAAAACAATGAAGAAACACCCCAGGAGGAAGATCCAGGGACTAGTCACAGCCCAGGCCGCAACAGACAGCCTGCCGTTCCTTCTAACAAAATTTTGGAAATTAAAGAATTGTGAAAGGAACATCAGAGATTATTGAGCATAATAGCCCAGCTCCACCAACAGATTAGGATCCTGAAAGCAAGGCAGAGGGTAAGAAAAACTGCAGGGAAGAAAAAGGTGACCACTCCAGCAAAACCCCGCAAGGCAAAAAGGAGGAGGATCAGAATTCGTCCTGCTATTCAAAACCCTGTTGAAAATCCAGTTGCTGTTCCAAATGATGCTGAGGAACAGACTGTTGTTCCATTTGAAAAGGAACAGAAATCGACTGATATCCACGTTAAAATATAAATGGATGATATGATGACCTGTGACAAGAAAATCTAGATAGAGGCACCACTCTCAGGGGTGATAAGGGTTCTAAACTCAAAGCAACGCAACAAGAAAGTTCAGGTAAAACTCCCGGCCTCCACTGGTGAATGGAGAAGAGATCCAAAAATAGTGACCTTGCAAAAGGAATTGAAACAACCTCAGCAAGAAGCAGAAAAGCTTAGAGAGCAAACAGTCCCTCGTGAAAAGTATGAAGAGCTACAGCAGCAGCTTAGGAACATCAATCAATCCGAGAGCCAGGCTTTTGAAGGTTGGCAGAAGGAACAATAGAAAGTTGCAAAGGTAACTCGTAGGCTAGATATTGTTATCAAGCAGATGGATACCTTGTGTTCTTTATACAATGACGTCTTAGCATGTAGAGCCCCTGCCAAAAATTATTCCCTGTTCCTACTGGAACGGTATTTGCAATTAAAAATAAAGGCTGTTAAAGCAGGTGCTCCTATACAAATTAACACTGTCAATGACATTATAGACTACTGTAAACACTACGGGGTGAAGGTCCAGAGATTGCTGTGCGAATTCTATTTGCATAACCTTGTACTAGACCAGGAGACTGAGCTGAACCCTGGCCCTTTTGTTGGAGATATCCAATTGTAGGCATTCATCTCATTTGGGGTTAATCAGATTAAATGGCTCAAAGCCTATAACACTTTCCAGAGGCAAGAAAATGGCCTAGATTTTTGGGTAAGGGCTGAGCCTAGGAACTTAGTACAGTTGTGGAAAGCACATAGAAACCTCATGAAGACTTCGGGTGTCATTGAAACATTAGGACCCATGCATGAGGCACTCATTCGATAAGGATTAGAATATTTTATTTCTATCAAACACCTTGCCATTGATGCAGCTAAATTTCGGTATCAAATCTCTAATCCAAATATCCAGCTTAGGGAATCATTTAAGTATGAGAATTTGAAATTAGCTGCCAATCGTTTGCACCTTTATGGCGAAAGCATTTTGAGAGCAGGGCCATCCTGGTTAGGATATAGGTTCCGCAGTCCCATTATTTGGCACGCTGCACTCAGATACCAAGCCCTGTATGAGATGCCTGAGGGTCAAACAGGCCATTTCTTTGACTACTTAGTTACTCATCATGACTGTAGGCCTCCACATGAGATTCCTTCTCTAGCCCATTCTCTCACTGCCTTGCATGTCAACTACAACGTTTTCATGAGGGCATGAAACAGGGTAAGCAGGGGGGTATGTGGAGTACTAAAAAGGTATGTTTTTGATGATCATTTCAGTGGCTTTTCAGTAAAACTTGTAAACCTTTTTGCATCATGAACTTGGAAAACGATAAAGAATTATGACGAAACATGTGAGATTAATATGCAAGACTTAACTGCTAACAATTGTCATTCCCTAGTGTAGGAAGAGATGAAAATGAGGAGTTGTTGTGCCAAGGGAAAGGACAAGGACAAGGTAACTGATGTCCCTTTGACATGAGACTGAGTGTAAACAAGGCTAAGCAGATCAAAGCAAATCGGCCCTGAAAAGGAGGACAAGACACTAGCTTGGCGCAGGAGGGAAAAGAGATGATTAAGGATTAACGGTTCGGCGAATCCCTCAGGATCCTTGATCCTGAGGGATCGCTGCTTTATCTATCTTGTTACTTAGACATCTCTGCCATCACCCTTATAAAAAGGGACAGCATTGTTAGCTTTGGGGAGTTCGACATTATTATGTTTTTATGTAATTTCTGTTAAGATCAAAACTTTGATCATCGAGTCTCGATAAGAACTGGTTCATTGTACTTTTGTTTCATGCAGTAATACAAACTTGGTGATTATTTCATCTCTGCGTCTGGATTAACCTCAAGCGGTGTACCCTTGGAGGCTAAGGGCCCGGCCCTGGAGGACACTTGCTTCTGTATTATTACGATTTGATTTCTGTGTGGTTTGCTTATAATCATTATTTGGTAATCTGATATGCTTTATAAGTTTACATCACATACTCTGTTATGTTTAGTTCATTAAGGTTTCCATAGACAAAACTATTGTATTGACTTTGCATTATATTACTGTTCTTTTCAGAGTTGATTGAATATTATTAGTCTTAACCGAATATTGTCACTATTTTATTACAGAGCTTTTGTGTTGTACATTCATGTTACAGGATTCATCTTGAGAGTTATGTTCATTACGATTGTTGGATTCAGAAGTAACACTATTCTATTTCGAAACGCAATCGTATCCCTTTTAATTGAGATTGATGCTTAGATCAGATTACTATTTACGTGTGCTATGTGCATATATGGTTTCCAAGCGTTGTTCCTTAACTTATCAGTAATCAGTGCTATTCCATTAATGTGTGCTACTTGATCTGCCTTAAGAGTGAAAGATTTCTGTTTGAATACGATTAATGCATTTGAGTTAGTAGATTAAGTTTGATTACTACTTGAGAGACTTAGTTGTTTAGCTGATGTTCCTTTTAAGAATTATTGTTCGATTTCTTATTTGTCGTTCCATTTTCTTATCTGCCCTTCCATTTACTAGCATTTGTTGTTTTGGTGTGGGAGACGATCTAAGGCTGTAGTGAGCCTCGGCATTTATTGTCTGGCTCCCAGACCCATGGTCTGTTCTCTAATTTCCTTTCCATCAGTTTCCAAAGGGATGGGTTATCGTTGCCGAACCCTTGACTGATAAGTTGCCTAGTTTTCTGAGTGTGTGATTTACTCTTTTGAAGTAGCTTAGTTGTAGACAAGCATCCGTTTACTCTTGTATTTCTGAACATTGTACTACTAGCATTACTCTGACAAATGATAGCCTCAGACTGAGACACTCTTTGAAATAACAAAACGCTCCCAGATTGAAATAGTAATGTGAGGTAATTAGAGGTGAAAGAGACCCTTTTTATAGCTCTACAGACAGTTGGGTTGTAATCCTCTCTTTCACTATTAATAAAGTTCTTTGATTTTTCCTCCATATAATCATGTGTTTATGAATCTTATTGTTTATGGATGTAATTGTATGGTCCATGAGTTTTTTATTCCGCATTATTTATGATGTCTTAGATAGGGATGCTTTGATGGTTTTCTGTTACTTTGACTCTACAAGTACTCTTTGAAGCGGGACAAGTAGGAGAGGGGTGGCAAATTTTATCAAGGGAGAGAAAAATCAAGCAAGGATCCAAGCGAGAGCTCTAGGTTTGTCCTCTTTTCTTCCCTCTAATCTATCACACTTAAAGGAATTCTCGGAAGGCTTTGATTGTTTGTTTCTAAGATAGCTACCCATCTTAGTGGGACTGGCAGTTTGAATCGATACTAGTTTTGTTTCAGGGAAAACTAGTGTCGATTTGAACTGCTAGTCTCACTAAGATGGGTAGCTATATTAGAAACAAACAATCAAATGCTTTCGAGAATTCCTTTAAATGTGATAGATTGGAGGGAAGAAAAGACGACCAACCTGGATCTCTCGCTTGGATCCTTGCTTGATTTCTCTCTCCTTTGATAGAATTTTCCACTCCTCTCCTACTTGTCCCAGTTCAAAGAGTACCTGTAGAGTCAAAGTATCAGAAAACCATGAAATCATATCTATCTAAAACATCATAAATAATACGGAATCAGAAACACATTGACCATACAATTGCATCCATAAACAATAAGATTCATAAACACACGATTATATGGAGGAAAACTCAAAGAACTTTATTAATAGTGAAAGAGAGGATTACAACCTAGATTTCTAATCCAGCATCATCCTCCCAGTGTAGAAGCCCTCTTCACCACATGAATAGGCAAATCACCCAACAATGCAATGTCTCTTTTCACAGATAAACCAATAGCACTTCCTTACAACTTATGAAATTCTAGCCTCCAGATCTCTCAAATGAGGGATCCATTTATAGATGTCTTGTAAGGGTGTGAGTCAGCTATAGGTTTTTTATTAGTG
This sequence comes from Pinus tabuliformis, assembly GCA_031772625.1. Classification (NCBI taxonomy): domain Eukaryota; kingdom Viridiplantae; phylum Streptophyta; class Pinopsida; order Pinales; family Pinaceae; genus Pinus; species Pinus tabuliformis. The sequence goes on from CM062819.1 coordinate 365,881,709, forward strand.
TCATTCCACTGATAGTTCTTGGTTCCACTTGGAGATTTCATTAATCTCTTATTCATCCCTGGGCGAATTCAGAGAGGCAAGTGTCATAGGAGAAGTTTCTGGAAGATTCCATGATCATCCACTTAGCAAACTATCTCTACCATTTGTCTATTCTCACTCATCGCACCCTACAGAAGGCCATTCCAGTATGCATCGCACTTGGCTATTTTGATAGCCAATATGCATCGCACTTTGACCATGGAGCAGTCAATATGGTCCAGTTTTGGCCAGTTCTGAGTAGTTTTTTAGGTGGAACTTCTGGGAAATGATGTAATCAGTTGAACATGATCCTTTAGGGTATGAAACAACACTTTTAGGGACTAAAGATCCCTTAGTTTATGGACATATGAGTTTTGGGTTGCAGTGCCCAAAGATGTCTGTAACAGCTGCCCCCTAAAGCATGAGGTCGTAAATCTTCGGATGTCGGGTGAAATGCTTTATCATGAGGATCCGAAGTATTCGAACTAGAAGGTGACCTATATAACATATAATACAATACATCATCATCATATTATTTTCATGATCTAGCTAAGGTGGGCATTCCCATGCCCAGCTTTATAAATTCATTTTCATGTACATAGGACAAACAATCATCTACTGTTGCAGACAGGTGATTCTTTGCATGGAGAGTCATCTTCCCTGGCTTATATGACTATCTGTGCAGCTTCTGTGTACATTTGATGTCTCTATGTTCCTAAAAATATCGCAGCTCGGATGGATGAAACTAGATTCGGGATCTTCAAGCTAATTCAATCTTCATCCGATGGTACAAGTCGATCCATGTGAAAAGATGTTCTGAAGTCGAACATGGAAAGACATCACCTGATTACCAGCCAATAATGTAAGTTACTAACATACGCGAGAGGATTCACTGATAATGATGATGACCCTCAAGGTACTATAGTACAATTCACATGGTGTGAATATATGAGCTGATGTAGAACACCACACAAAATCTTTCGGTCAAAGGTCATTGATGCAAACCTGTCGCCAGAAGTGAGAAACTTGCCATTCAGGCATGAAAGCTTCAAAGTACTTAAAGGTTTGTTTCTAAGTCAACTTCTTGGATAATGAGCTGATGTCGACAAGAAGTGACCTGTTGTAGGAGGGCCTTGATGTATCCCACGTCTATGACACGAAACAGAGAAAATGATTTTCTTGGAGGTGAAAATGATCTGATGATATAAGGTTCAGGAATGGCGGTCATGAAAAATGAAGGGTGAAGGTATTGCAGTGGACGAGGTGTTTGCTGGATTGTGAATTCTTTGAATGACTTCTCTTGAACATGTCGGCGACACTGATATGGAATGGTATTGTTAACCCCACTGATGGTACATAGGACCATTGGTGATACGGAAGAACCCAACCCAACTCAATCAGGGTGATGGAGTGAAAGTGTCACGTTCAAAAGTGACCTGCTACCAATAAAATTCTTCAAGTTTTCTTCCCTTTTTCTCTAGTTACTACTAACCAGTACCTCTTTATTTTTGTTAAGCTTGAGGAGGATAACATATGCTTGGTCTATAATTTTCCCTTCGCGCAAACCTGTCGCTATGTTTTAGTGAGCCTAGCGACAGTGAAACTCGTTCTTGTCTAGATGGACAAGTTTGTCACTATTCTTTTACCGAGTTTAACGACAAAGATAACTCGATCCTTTTCATGTTTAGAGAGTTTGAAAAGGGACAAAAGGAGACTCGAGCAGTCCTTTTTTGTGGCATAATCCCTTAAGCCCGAAAAAGTATAAAATAATACGAAAGGGATGATATTTCGATCGCTTTAACGAGCCGAGAAAGACAAGCACTTGATATTTTTGTTTAATAATCCCTCAAGTCCAAAAAGATTAAAATATATAGGAGGGATGGTGCTTCCCCTTACTTTAACGAGCTAGAAAGGCCAATAGCTCCACAATCTTTTTATATTTAACAAGTCTAAAAAGGGTTTAAAAGGGACTCATTTTTGAGGAACGAGTGATATTTTCAGGTAGCAACTGGTTCCAGGTAAGTTTGGAACTTCTCAAAACATGGCAATGTGAAGAGGTTGGCAATCAAAATCACTCATTTTAGTTATTCCTCAAAAGGGTAAACAATCAAGTGGAAGTGCATGGTCAGCCAAATAAGTGGAGATGATGATAGGAACACAACCAAGGTTCAAGAAGGATGATAGCAAGCTAATCACAAAGGTTATTTACCAAAGGTGGTTTCACTTTTTAATGAGCTTGAACCAAGAGAAACTATGCCCAGTGCAGGTTTACTTTTTAACGAGCTTGAACCTTGCAGGAACATTTCTCCTACTAGTCATTTGAAAATGTCTCTTGGTAGATTTATTTTTTTAATGAGCTTGAACACTACTATAACATGTGCTCATTTCCTTTCTATGTATTTTAGAAACGACCAAGCTACGAGGTTAAAGGGTTGAGAACCTACAAACTAAAGAAAAGAAAAGGTTATTTTTCACTTGCATACAAAGGTTTGCATGCCCCCAGGTGTTTCAGTAAAACGAGAGTTTCAAGGTTACCATATGGAAGTTCCTGTGGTTAGGCAGGATTGTTTCTATCGCCAGACAAAAATCTCTTCCTTGGGTTCATACATCAAAATGGATGAAGGTGAATGGTGTGAGCTTCCAATCACATAACATACAAGGAAATAAGTGTTTCACACTGATCACATAACCTATACGGGAATGTTTTTCAGTCCCATCATTATGACCTTTCAAGAAAATCTATCTTTTCCTCTGGGTTTGCCTACCGAAGTAGACTAGGGTCCATGCCCCCTAAGCTTCATCACACTCACATAACTACCCGCAGTAATTAGGTGGATGGAATGAAGGTTGAAGATACATTGTTGATGTGAAGAGACCATTTAGGGATGATGGTTGATTCATAGCGATGTTTGAACCAGGAAATGAAAGTTGGTCCATAAGTTGTACGAGTTTTCCTTCATGTGGAGAACACATCACTCAAAAGAGTGTGGAAACAATAGCTTCCATGCTATATATATAGTCACGTCCAAGGCGTAGATTGTAATCTAGTGGCCCTTGGACTACCATCATGTTCAAATGAATGGTTTTCTTTCTCAAAGTTATTGGTAACTTTGGAAGGATCCCTAATGGTCGACTGGTTCCTTTGTTGAAGCCTGACAAATTTTGTTTTTTCAGGTAAAAACGATGGTGAACCAAGCACTTTCCAAGAAGTTGAGGAAAGGATACTCACTGAAGCCCCTTCATCTATGATAGTGCCAGACACAATCATTTCGTAAATTTGTACTATGATTTGGAATGGTACATTAGATGGAAGCCAGGGTTTTTCTAGTTGATTCCAATCAAAGAAAATGACTAGATTTCTCGGAGGAGGTACTGGATAAATGGTTGGATAAATCTCATGAATTGGGAGGGTCTCTTCCTGTTGTAAAGGAATGAGTGGATTGCCCCCAAGTTCATTATACTCTGTTTCGACAAAAAGAATTTGAACGGTGCTGTTCTCATTCTCTTTGGAAATTGTATCATCTGAAGGTGGGCCTTCTGAATGCAAGATTGGGTCAACTGCCATCTCGACCAGTTGACTTTGGTCTAGTATGGACTCAGAAGGTTCACTTTCAATGATAGGTGATTCGATCAACAATTGAGTTATGTCAATCAGGTTTTCAACTAGCGAAGGACTTGGTAGGAGTTTCTTGTATCCAGGTGGAAGTTGTTGTGGTGAAGCAGGATGGCTATCCAAAATGCTTTTGGCTTCATCCAGAAAAGGACAACGGTGAAGAATATGATTACCTTCACATAACCTACATGGAAATCTTACTTTTCCTTTCTCTCTATTGACTTCGTTTTCACTAGTTGATGGTGTGCTATCAACCTGACTGCTAGGGGTTGATGACACTGAATGGTGAAAACAGGGAGACCATTCTCTCAAGATCTGTGGAATGCAAGGGAAATCTTGATGGTAGTGGTATCCCTTGCAAATTTTTCATGGAGATTTTGGTTTGGAAGGTTTAGTGTGCAGATTTTCACCAGATGATGTACGGTTGCCTCCTTGTTTAGCTAGCTTCTTCTTGTTCTCCTTCCCTTTCTTTTTCTTCTCAGTTACTTGGTTTTTAGTGTCACTAGTTTCACCAAGGGGAGAGGAAGAAGGGGAAGGAGAAACAAATGAAGTAGAAGGTGAAGGGGTAACTTCAGTATCATCTGCTTGCTGATTAGATTATTGAGGAATTACAGTGTTTTGAATGACAGAGGTTGAGAAAGACCATACCGGCAGGCCAATTGTGATTCTTGGAAGGGAAAATGTAGCCATATATGGAGAACCAATATCTCCCCAAGAGGAGAAAGGACTAGGATTCTCTCCAAGAGGGATTCCTTGATTGGTGGACTCCATTATCTCAACCTTAGATCAATGAAGGAACAAGGATGTTATTTTGATTTAAATAAATTTTAAGACACTTTGATGCAACTTGCTTTTTCAATTTTTAAGAGTCGAGAAAAAGCTAAAGGTGACTCTAATCACCTTCGATTTTTAATGAGCTTGAAGTGACAAGTGCTCAGATCGACCTTTTCTTTTAAGGAGTCAAAAAGGAATGAAAGTGACAGTACTCTGGAAATCTAGGGAGAGGGATTACCAAACCGATCGTAAAACTGTAAAATAGACCTTGGTGATAAATGATAGAGAAATTATGAAGGACTTATGTATGGCATTCAATATTCCCTAATGTTGTGTTTAGTGCATTGCGATCGATAGGGCGGCAGACACGGCTTCCTAAGGATAAAGGGTATAAGCCTATTGTGGTATCCCAATATATACTCGACGGTATGGGGAGCACAAGTCCGTACTGCCACTTGTCATATCAAAGAGGAGGAATCACCCAACCTTCAATGAGAATGATAGTTACCAGGTTTTACGATGCTGGAACATGTCTCTAGCCTAGACTTCTAGATGTGTTGCGTTAGGTTCCAAAGTGTTTTTATGTTCATTGAGATTTATTTTATAGTTGATCTTGCTTAGAAGTTTGTCTTTCAAGGTTCACCGCGTGATGTAGATGTAAAATTCCTAAATATGCAATATAAAATGATAAATGGTCATTTATTTTTCTTTTATCAATCAAAATCCTAGCTACAAAGGAAAGAAGATTATGATTTTCTTTTTCTTTCAGTAGAGAGCATAGAGCACGCACTAAATTCACTTTCCTAAATCAAATTTCGCATGCAGTCAAAATTCAAATTCACATGCATGTATTTGTTTTCCGCTTCCTTAATGTGTGAATGCCAAAAAGGAAACTAAGTACATATCTGAACTATTTTCTTTTAAAGCAACATTTCTGATAATTTCTTTTCAAAACGAAAGGAAGACTAAGATGACACTTTTTGATTTCGAATTGAAAACTGTTTTCGACACATAAAATACTAATAACTCAAATCAAGTACATTGGTAAAAGTACAATCAACTATCTATAAGAGGAAGACTTTACGACAGTCTTCTTTTGATTCAAAATGACAGTTACAACACTTGCATAAAAAAATGACAGTTCTATTAAGCTACTTTAGACAAAGGAAGACTATAAATGATTCACAAATACACAAAAAGTTTACAATTCCTAACTGGTGGAGGCTAAAATATTTGAAGGAAGAAGGTTTCAGCAAGAATACACTGATCATGAACAACAAAACTACTGAATAGAGCTGAAAATAGGGAGAAAAAACCAACTTTCAGAGAGAGAAAGTAGTATCACTCAATCATCGCATCTGCAACATAGGGAAACAAGGATGCATCTCACCTGCAACACACAGGAGTTGTGATGCATACCTATTGCATAGTTACAGATAATGTGATGGACCAGGGAGTGAAACTGAGCTTGGTTTTTGCTCAAAATGTGTAGCGAAGTTCAGTGATTTAGGCTGAATAGTGATGGATAGTAAAAACAAAGTATAGGGGTAAGATCTTATGAGGTTATTGAGCTACCATAAGGGCACTTATAATGCTTTGTAAGTCATATGTTCAGTTCATAAACCAACCTAGAGATTGACTAAAGCAGCATTCATCTACTTCGCAATTGCATAGAAAAGGCGTTTCGAATGCTAGTTGGCTAACTTTAGGCTCTGTCTGTAGCTTATACATCAAAAAATAAACAAACAAAACAAAATATTCACTCCCCAGTGGAGTCGCCATTTTGTTTCAGGGAAAACTAGTGTTGATTCGAGTTGTTAGTCCCACTAATATGGGTTGCTATCTTAGAAACAAACAATCAAAGCCTTTCGAGAATTCCTTTAACTGTGATACATTAGAGGGAAAAAAAGAGGACCAACTTGAATCTCTCGCTTGGATCCTTGCTTGATTTCTCTCTCCCTTGATAGGATTTGCCACTCCTCTCTTACTTATCCCACTTCAAAGAGTACCTATAGAGTCAAAGTAACATAAAACCATCAAAGCATCTCTATCTAAAACATCATAAACAATGCCGAATCAGAAACATATTGATCATATAATTGCATCCATAAACAATAAGATTCATTAACACACAATTATATGGAGGAAAACTCAAATAACTTTCTTAATAGTGAAAGAGAGGATTACAACCCAGCTGTCTGATCCAGCATCATCCTCCCAGTGTAGAAGCCCTCTTCACCTCATGAATAAGCAAATCACCCAACAATGCAATGTCTCCTCTCATAGATAAACCAAGAGCACTTCCTTACAAATTACAAAATTCTAGCCTTCAAATCTCTCAGATGAGGGATCGATTTATAGATGCCCTGCAAGGGTGTCAATCAGCTTTGGGTTTTGGATTAGTGTCATTCCACTGATAGTTCTTGGTTCCACTTGGAGATTTCACTGATCTCTTACTCATCCCTGGGTGAATTTATAAAGGCAAGTGTCAGAGGAGAAGTTTCTGGAAGATTCCATGATCATCCACTTAGCAAATTTTCTCTACCATTTGTCTATTCTCACTCATCACACCCTACAGAAGGCCATTCCAATATGCATCGCACCTGGCTAGTGCGGCAGCCAGTATGCATCGCACTTTGACAATGGAGCAGTTAGTTTGGTCAGTTCTGAGTAGTTTTCCAAGTGGAACTTCTGGGGAACGATGTAATTAGTTGACCATGATCCTTTAGGGTATGAAACAATAGTTTTACGGACTAAAGAGCCCTTAGTTTATGGACATATGAGTTTGGGGTTGCAGTACCCAAATATGTCTATAACAACCACTATAAGGATCATTGCCTACTATTCACAAACTATTTGGCAAGGGGAGGACTGATGCTATTGAGACCAGAGGCATAGGCAGGGCCAAGCGTGATGCCTGCACTCTGGTGTGCTATCTGTTAGGTGGGAGGAAAGCACACAATGGATAACTGTCACCAATTCAAAAAGTTTACACTGACCTCCCATCAACTATTTTTCAATTTTTGTAGATCAGTGGGTCATGATGAACAAAACTGTTGAAGTTATGAATTGTTGATGGATCAAACACCTGCTTATGGGATGTAGACTAAGCCGCAAAGTCAAGACCCAACTGCATCTATAGTGTGTGGTGGTTTCTTGGGGTGAGGATGAGGACGGGGAGGAATGGGGCCAGGAAGGCGTCGCGGGCAGCTAGTCTGTTATAATTATGGAGGACTAGGGCACTACGCTCGTGATTGTACTAACTCGACCAGAATATTGTGCCCCTACTATGAGTAGTTCGATCATGAAATGATAGATTGCCCCATGCTGATAGCATAGATACATGAGAAAAGGGCATCACAACCTACACCGATGCAGAATGTCCAAATGTCCAAATGATGAGGTCCGAACTACACAAGGAAGACCACAACATGAACATGATTCTCAGAAGTGGTGTGGCCACATGGGAGGATAGGGGGAAACTAACCAAGGAAGACAAAGGGGTTTTCAAGGCCCCTTCCAAAGCAGCCTGGGTTCGACTTGGAATGCATAAGAGGCATGTACGAAAGGTATGAGGAGCTTCATGGAGGTCTCTACTACAGGAAGTAAGGATCAACCCGCGTCGGAAATGGATTCCTCAATGCTAACTACCTTTTTAGAGACATGCATGAAGTTGCTACGCAACAATAAGGTAGTTAAAGGATTGCAAGAGCTGATAACTAATTTCACAGGCTCAGGTGAACCTCGTGTGGTCTGGAAACTGGGGAAACATGCTTTTCGCACTAGACGGGAAATGCGATTAATGATGCAGATTGATGACTATGAGATGGATTAGATCATTCTGTACCTAGGCTCAGATGAAAATGTGCTACCTAAACAGACATGGGAACACATGGGCAGGCCAACATTACAGTGGTCTCCTATTCAATTACGGATGGCAAACCAACAAAAAACCTTGCCCATGGGGAGATTGCAAGGAATCACAGTGGATATAGAAGGCACAAGCACACAAATGGACTTTGAGGTAATAGAAATTATGGATGACATTAACCCTTACACCGCATTGTTAGGGATAGACTAGGCCACAAATATGAATGGAGTCATTAATTTAAAGAAACAGAAGATGATATTTGAGAAAAAGCCACTCTGCATAGTCATTCCTCTAGACCCGGCTGAAGGAGCGCACTACATTGAACCCATGTGCAATGAAGGAAGTGATGATGAAATGGATTGTATCTATGCTATGGGGTAAAATGCACGATGTATGGAGAATGAAAACTACCCTCAAAAGCCTTCCCGGGACCTTTGAGAGATTGTAAGATTATCTGTAAAAGCTACCAAGTTATACACGTTATACACATGTTCATATATCAAATATCAATTAACAAATTATGGAAAGAGGATTACCTCAAGTCTCCTTCTAGATTTGTTTGGAGATCGCAATGCAACCAAGAGGAACTCCCTCAAAGCCAGCTCCAAATCAATTCCTACACAAAGGAAATGCAAACACAATCACAACATACAATCTTGAAAACCAATATAAGAATGCACAATGAACATCTATTTGCATACAACTAAACTACTCATCTAAACAAGTATCGAATGAACAACTTAATGAACAAGGTTACTGACACCATGGAGTAGGGAACACAATTGCAGTTCTGTATTAATAAAGAAGAGTGATTACAACCATCTGTTGTATCAATCTTCCTTTGCCCCTTCCGCTTCTCTCTCTCTCTCTCTCTCCCTCCTTTAGCTCACTTCTTCAAGTATGTGACAGTTCACAACAGCTTAGTAGGCTATCCTTTCAAATGCTCTGACCCCTTTCACAATGGCTCTCTCACTTCTTATGTAGCAATTGAGTTAGGGTTGCCAAGCTCCTCATAGAGTTCATTATGGAAAAAGTAATGAAATTGCCCTATTTTCCAGCTCTTTCCCATTTTCCTTCTTTCTCAGATTGGAATTTCCCCAAATAGTTTGATTTTTGGGAATTTCCTTGGTTTTCTTGAGAAAATTTAGGGATAAATATCTAGATGTTTGTGAGCAATTCATTGGTTTGACCCACTAAACTTCCATTAATTTCACTAACGCTACCCCTGGTCTAACAACCTGAGTTAGTAGGGTCACTAACGCACCCTTAGGCTTGGTTACAAGCTTTATAAAGCAGGTTCTCAGTGTGCAACCAGCGTTAGTGTGGAGTCAAGGCTTGAAATTGTGGTCGTTGCTTCAGTCATGCTGTCTTTCACCTCTGAGTTGATGAGGAGGTAATTTTGTTGTATAACAGATGCCCCCTAAAGTATGAGATCAGAGGCAGAGACGATGGCCAAAATACTTTACTGAAACTATAATTTTTCCTGTCAAAATGTAGAGAGAGAGAGAAGCTTCGAGTGGCAAGGGAAACCTGATACAACACATATACAAAAAACTGCTAAAATCATGTCCTGAGTCAGGCATTCCCATGCTCAGTAGCTATGTCAGAGTAGTTTTCTCAAAAATAGATATGGCTATATCGGCCACCAATAAGCATAAAGCGGGTCCAGTGTCATAATAGAATCATCCTGAAACAACTGTCTTGAAAAAACGATATCCACAACTTTGGAGAGGAAACAAGGTTGAATGATGCAAGCCTCTACCCAAGGTCTCGATTTCCACTTCACCGAATAGCATAGATCAATACATGTGAATATATGCGTTGACATCGAACATGCACAAAATCATCTAATTACTGGCCAATAATAGAGACCGTTAATAGATGCAAGGAAGGCCACCGATAATGATGATGGTCTCCAAGATGCACAGTACAAACTAGTGAGTGTGAAAGATGTCTTTGTTGTCAAACTCCCATAGAATCGCTTAATCAGGAGCCAATAATGAGAACCCCCGACCAAGCACAAGGCAACATGCCACTAATGTCTGCAAGTACCAAGGCACTGAATGTGTTTCTAGGTTATCTTCCTAGATAGAGTGTTGAAGGTGATCGAAAGAAACCTGTCAAAAGGTACGCCAATGACGTGTCCTACATCAGTTGACACCAAATGGGACAAGAATGTTTTTGTTTTTTGAGGAATCTTTTGAGCATTTTGGTCTAAACAATGAAGGGCATGATGAAAGGATATGTTTGTTCGGTTGATGGACGAAGCAAATGGGTAACCCCTGAACAATAGAAGGCATGACAACAGTTTTAACCAGACAGCACTAGACTCATGAACACTACAGAGTGTTAGAATACAAACATGCAATTACATCATGGTATATAGGCTAAAACTCATAGGATGGTAGGGTTCATATTGAGAGGCCATCAAAAGGAAGGTTTATTTGAGGGAGTGCCATGTTCAAGGGAATGACTACTACCAAACCACGCTTTCAAATATGAAATACAATTGTAATATCCACCTTCCCTCTCTGGTTAATTTTATCAGTATAGACAGGTAAACTCATAGATATTTTCATATTTAAAGAGTCTGAAAAGGACTGCAAAAATAGTGACTCTTTACCCTATCTGATTAGTTTAATGAGTCCAGACAGGGAAACTCTTTGATTTTTTCATGTTTCAAGAGTCTGAAAAGTATCGTAAAAAGAATGATTCTATATCTTGTTTATGTAATTTGAAGAGTCTAGACTAGACAACTCAGTGGTCTTTTCATATTTAGAGAGTTTGAAAAGATCATAAAGAGAGACTCCATGGTGGTCTCATTGTCATACTTGTTAACTGGGTGCGACAAGCGGTTAATAGTATACCTGGATCGGTTAGTTTTTCGTAATTCAATCTATTGAACCTGGATAAAGAGAAACGTACTTCCAATATGAGACAATAGACTAAACTCATTTTTCTTCGTGAATTTTTAATGAGTCACACGACGACAAACTCAATACCTTCATCAAAATTTTTAATGAGTCAAATGAAGAAAACTCAGGGTATCTTTTTCAGTTTAGTGAGTGAGAAAAAGAAAGAAAAGAATGGCTCATCCCTTCTTCATAGCTTTACGAGCTCCAAGGAGGGGAAAAACTCAAGGATTTTTCGATTTAAGAGCGAGAAATTGTCCCAAAAAAGAAAGTGCTCTTGTTGCTGTCGTATATTTTTAACGAGCCCGGTAACAAAAACTCAAGAATTTTCAGTTTAACGAGTGAGAAAAGTACCTAAAAGAATGCTTGGGTCATTTTATAAAGTTTAACGAGCCTAAAGCCGAAGCATGGGATTTTTTTGGTTTAAAGAGCGAGAAAAAAGTGCCTAAAAAGAATGCTCCCTTGGTATTTTTTAGTTTAATGAGCTGGAAAAATATCAAAAAAGAGTTGCTTGGAGCATCATTTATATAGATTTAATGAGCGCAACAATGAAAACTCAGAGATGTTTCTTATTGTTTAAAGAGCAATAAAATATCATAAAAAATGCTCTGACCATCGTCGCATAGATTTAATGAGCTCAATGATGAAAACTCGGAGATGTTTATATTTTTTAAAGAGAAATAAAATATCTTAAAAAGTGCTCTACTCTTCATTGTAGTAGTTTAACGAGCCCAAAGAAGGAGACTCAATGTCTTTCGGATTAACGAGAAAGAAAAATACCATAAAAACAATGCTCGATTTTCCTTGACCTTATGCTTGACAATAGAAGGATCTAGGCCATGCATTTCCTCATAAGACCAAGGAAAAACATCGCGGAAGTCCTTAAATGGGTAGGTGAAGCTCACAATTTCCTCAAGATTGTGATTTGCTCAAATTTGTATGTTTTCCACGATGCCTTTCATGACAAAAATATCTATGAGCAATGTTTCTGAAATATTGCTCATGTTTCCTTCCACTTCTGAAGTTTGGAAGATCATATAGGGTGAGGAAATGATTTCTGGTATGTCAGGGGACAGGGTTTGAAGAGGCATCATGTCCGAATGAGATATCGAAACATGATGGTGTGAATCCTCCGAAGGTCGCTCTTCTAAACTCATGATCTCTCTAATAACTTTGTCCATATGTAGGACTTGATTGAGTGGGTCAAAAGAAGGAGCGGTTATGAGAGGGGCAGTGGTACCGTTGGTCGAAACCAAAGTGACCAGAGATTCGGATGCAAATTTAATGGCTTGGTAGGTCAATTCAGCTAGTGACAGTGGCATTTTCTCTCGGTATGTGTCAATTTATGAAGGAGCTCGTAGGATCCATGGATCAGTCTATTCATGAGTAGTATATGAAAGCATATTGACCATCTATGAAACCTTTGGTAGCTGAAGAGGAAAACAACCCATGAGGGAAGAAGCCTTCAGTAGACAGGTACCTAAACTGACATAAGAGTCATTTCCACCTCCTACTAGGGGTATGGAGCCACTTGATAATGGTGCATAATCAGGGGTGCAGAAAAACAACTAATATACTGTAACTACCTTTCCATCCAAAGGGAATTGGATGATGCGAAAGATAGTAGAATCGACGGCCGTCATGGCATATGTCCAACTTCGACATAGCAAGAGATTATAGTCGAGCTTTTTATCTACGACTTCTATGTCCACCGCTACGGTTTTCCCACACAAAGTGATGGGGAAACTGGATAGGTAGCCTTTCAGGATAAAGGTGTGGCCATCGAAAGCTTTAAGGGAGTTCAACAGTGGGGATAGGGTTGGGGAACCCAGGGCGAGCCAACATGAAGCTGACATGACACAGGTAGAAGCACCTTCATCGATGAGAATTCTATGTATACCTTTACCTTTTGAAGTTATATGTACCTGGAATGAAAGCTGGTGAGAATGGGGAGGTTTACACTTGTCCATCTCGAAAACAGAAATCATGGAATCCTCTGGGGCGATACCACCAATAGACGAAAGCAAATCTTTCTATTCTGTTGGGAAGTTTGTAATACCTCAAGAGCCGACATAGCCAACAACCCTTGTGCCAAATCTTCTACAATGTTGTAGTTTTGGGCGGCACGTGCAGATGTATTGTGCGTTTTGCATCGAAGTACCCCTTTTCAGGGTCAAATTAAAAGGTCCACAATTGACCTTTTGATATGAAAATCATTGGGAAGTGGTGGGTTTGGAATTGAGGAAGGTTCCACTGCATGAGTGACTGAAGCTCCATAAGATTTGGCTCGTGTTTATAGATCTACTGTTTCAAATGTGAAAATGGTAGAAGATCCTTCACTAGCTGAAGGATGTTGCGAACCATCATTGCCCCCTTGCGAGGGTTCTAGCTGGTTTGAAATAAGGTTTTGCTGTTGTTGAGTAGCGAAAGGATTTTTTAGGACAGTGGGGGTCCAGCCAGTACCCTCTCTAGCAATGTATTCTATGCATTCCTGAAGATGCGGACAGTGATAGGTCATATGGTCGTCAGCACAGATTTTGCAAGGAAATGTGTTGGGTTTATCCTTTCCATCATCAATAGGTGGGGTGACCTTTCGTTTTGGGGTTGGTTGATTTATTGACAGCTCTTCAGAAGGAGCAGTATTTTTCTTATTCTTCTTTTTCTTACCGCCGAGATTTTGTGTAGATTGCACAGAGTTTATCTTAGTGGTAGGAAGAGTAGTTGATTTGGTAGTAGTGAAAGCATTAGGGTTACCAGGGGCATGGGGTATTATGTCGTAAAGAGTGCCAGACTATGAATATATCAAATCTAAGTGTTGGGCATGGCGATGGATTGGTCTTCTGTGACCGCACCACCTAGAGCGATATCACTAGTGATTTGCAAGAGTAAGGACCTACAGAACCAGTTCGTTACGAGAGAGTCTGGGAGGGGAGCTTTGACTAACCTCCACCTACATCTCCATTCATGAATATGGTCAGAGATGTGGGTGGCGGTATCCTGAAGAAATGAAGTAAGGAGCTCTATCCCAGTCTCAAAGCAGATGGGTAGCTGGAAGTGCTTTAGGAATTCTGTAGCTAAAGTGTGAAAGGTGTTTACTGACATGCATGGTAACTCAATATACCATTTCGCTGCGTTGCCAGAGAGGGTGCGGGGAAAAAAACGTAACCAGACACTATCATCCACCATAGATTTTGAAACACACCAGAGATGGTAGGTGGTGAAATGGATGCCTGGATCCTCCCCTTATTTTCCATCGAACTTTGGGATGTCCGTTGGTATTTTACGCGAGATTGGTGGCCATTGTAAGTTTTGATAGATGGGGTCGTTTGTCAACTTGTATAAGTCGAGTATATCCAACGTTTCCAAGAAAGGCAGAGATTTAGGTGCCCCCAACTCGAACCATGGTGATGACAGATGACTTGACGAGCTTTGTGCTCCTCCCATTTTTGGTTCCCCATATTATACATGGGTTGCGTGGTGTAGTAGTTTCTTTGAGGTATGGTGTTGTAGAGTGGATTTCCATGAGGATTTTGATACTGGGGTAGGAAATTTCCCCCAGTATAAGTGGTGCCCCCTTGACTCATTTGAGTATGTGAGTAGGGTGCCCCCATGGACTGGTTAGGAACCCCTTGTGGATTCTCGCCCGACACAGAACTGACCATTTGGCCTTGATTGACAGAGGGAACGCTCATGTCAATTAGTGACTGACCATGCATGCCTGAGAATGGGGGGGGAACTATTATGTTCCCTACGGGCATGTGCATGTTGGGAACCCCCCCAGGTATTTTAATCAGGGGGTTTGAACTGTACATTGGCAGCCAACCATGTTGTTGGTAAATGAGAACCGTGCCCATAGTGTCACATTGAGTGTTATACGGAGCACTATATGTGGCACTTGTCGAAGGTATGTAGTTTGGCACCATAGGGGTGGAACCTGGCATCTGCTGGGTCCCACTCATAGAGGATGTCATGTTAGTGGTTGAACCTGGGACAAATGGGATCGCGGGATTCCACATTACTGGTGTTGTGATGACTGTCGATTGGGGGAGTGGTGAAGGACCAAAAGTGTCTCTAAAGTTCCATAATCAATTAGTCGTCAACTGGATAGATGGAAATGTTCCAAATACCAAAGAAGGAAGTATAGGTACCACAGAAGCCAAGACACGTTCCAATGGATTCGTGAGCGGAGGGTTAAAAGGGGGAAGAAATCCCTCGGTAAAGAAATCCTTCAGAAAACTTGAATCGTCAGTTGTCCAAACAGATCCTGTGTGAGATCTAGGAGACTGATACCGAAGATGGGGAATAAGGTTCAGTGGAACTCAGTGTATCTTCCACAATGAGTGGAGAAATTCCTAACAATCGTCTGGAATGACAACGAGGGTTGGATGTAGCCACGATGACCGTTAATTTTTATCAAATAAATTTTATCGTGATATTCTTTAAAGTCTCAAATGATAATGCTTAGGTACCTAAATAAATATAAAAAATACACTAAATGGATCAATCAGCAAACAGAGGGAAATTACCTCATCTGATAAGCACCTATCACTGGAGATGAAACCTAGTATCTCAATGAAAAACAAAGAAGGATGGCCAAATGTACGGTTACAGTTACTCTAGAGCTTCACCTAAACCTTAAATTGAGGGGCAAAGTAGTCTCGTGAATATGACCACCCTCCCAAAAAATGAAGATAGAGTAGATCCGTCCGTGTTAGCTATGAAGACAGCTTGTCCCAGTCACCTTGTGTAAGTCCCTTTAAGTTTGGCCACTAGAGATAGCTCAGATCACAGATACCACTGGGGGCGACATAGTCGTAGACAACACATAGTGTGGGCACCCTGACTTAGTTCCGAAATCCCCGAAGGGACCCCCAGTACATAGAATTCCCAAAGGATTTGTAAGAGAAGGTAGGCTACCTTCAATTACAGTCTAATGTTGTCCTGTATTTCGCTCCGCTTTTACTAGAGTGGTCCCAATAGTATGAGTGCAAAGGAATTTTTCACTCGTTAATGACACTAGTTTGGTTTTTGAACTTGGGTAGTTCACTCACATGCTTATCTCAAGATCCTAGCATAGCTAATGTTGGTTTGATCAAAAGAGTAACTTATTGATTTTAATGTAAATTTTATATGTATTTGATTATTGTCTATGGTAGGGGTGTTGACATCTAAAATATGGTGAGACTCTTGACTGAATAAATCATGCAGAAACACTGCCTTGAAAAAAATTCTCAATTTGATGCATACAAGTTGTATTCTACATATTCATATTTTCACATATTCATAGTTTTGTCTATGCATCTACAGTCTTTCATAGTGTGGAGTCAAGGCTTGCAATTGTGTTCTTTGCTTGATTCATGTTGTCTTTCACCTCTGATTTGATGAGGAAGTCATTTTGTTGTATAACAATCTACAAGATAACTGTGAGAAATCCGGATTGGGTAAATCCAACTGTAGAGGGAAAAATGTCATGGGACCGTGCAGATACCTGCCCCTAGGATTCGGAGGAAGAAGACGAGAACTGTCATAATCAGCTGAATGGAGTAACAAAATTGAACTGCAGCATGATGACTCGGTCGTTGTGTTTAGTAATCGCTCAGGATCGATATCTGCCAATGTATGACTGGTTGACAGCGGTGGATGAATTCATAACCATGTTTGAGAGCATGGTACTAGAGCACTAGAGGTTTGATTCATTAAAATCAGCGTTATGCACAACAACTACGCATTGGTGGGGAACGCATGAAGGAACCTTTAAATATTGGCGTGGCTACAAGGAGATGATGCAGATAAGGTTTGGGAAGCTAGAACTACAAATAACTAGGAAATACAACAGACATGATGACCCATGCATGCACCTCAAAAAATGGACCAAAGCCTATGGAGAAGAACCCCAACTAGAGTGGGTACACTTATTTTATGATAGCCTGGATGTCATCCCAAGGAACTGGTATACTGAGACAAAACTTCAACATGGTATGGGCGAATGGGATATCTTGTGTGAAGGATTTTATTAACGTTCTTATCTGAAGAGCAATGGATGGATACTGTTGATGATGCGTTGCAAGTTGTGAAAGTCACCATTTTCAAAATACCACTAGAACCAGAAGAAATAGCGCAGCCAGAGTGGTTGCATCAAATGAGCTAGGCCATAGAATGTTACAACGTGCAGGTAGAAGATGATGAGGATGACCGCAGAAATATCAATATTCGAAAAACAGAGGGGAGTCGCAAGGTTCGCAGATGAGCGATTGAGGACCCTAACATCATCGTGTCACTGAAAATAAAGCAAGTAAATATTGGTATGGAGGAGGAGCCAAAGTACGTAATGCTTGGGGACTACTGGGACAATGCCATGATGAATAAGGTCATCAAGCTACTTCGTGAATATCAACACTTATTCTTGACCAAAATAACTGAGTTTAAAGGGATCCTCGGCAGCCTAGGGATGATGAAGATAACTTTGAAACTAGACGTGAAGCTAGTTAAGCAACGTCCTTACCGATTGAATCTGATGTATAAGGAAAAGGTCTTCGAAGAATTGGACAAAATGCTGGCAACGGGAATCATTGAACATGTGGAAGAGTTTTCCTGGGTGATCCCTATGATAGTATAGGAGAAAAAATAGAAGGGAAAATTTTGAATCTGCGTGGACCTTCAAAAATTGAATGATGTGTGTGTTCATGACCCATTCCCAATGCCATTTATAGAAGAGGTTCTGGAGAATGTTGGTGGACAGAAACCGCACTCATTTATAGATGCATTTTCAGGGTACCATCAGATCAAGATCATGCTAGAAGATAGAAGCAAGACCACCTTCAAGACAAAATGGAGATGTTTTCAGTACACTATTATGCCCTTTGGGTTAAAGAATGCCCCAACAATATTTTCACGTGTAGTTGTGGCCACGATCAAGGAATTCATCCATAAATTTTTGGAGGTTTATTTTGATGATTGGATTGTATTTGGGCTAGTCAAGAAACATATCATGAGCTTACAGTTGATGCTGGATACATTTCGACGGCACCAGATTGTGCTAAATCTCAAGAAGTGCACTTTCCTAGTCCCCTTCAGAAACTTGCTCGGCCATGTGGTTTGCAGACAAGGCCTGACAGTGGAACTTGTGAAGATTGTTGTCATACTCAATCTACAAGCACTCTCAGTGTTAAACAACTCTGCACCACATTGGGACACACTGGCTACTATCGTAATTTTATTAAGGGCTATGCACAAATGACGGCACAAATGGAACAATTGTTGAAGGAATATGCTACATATTGTTGGAATGATGATTGTAAGAAAAGTCTAGAGATTCTCAAGGAAAAAATGGCATCTGCCCCCATTTTGGTTTTCCCAAAATGGGACACTGAATTCCATGTCCATGTTGATCCGTCATGTATCATGCTGGGCATTATACTCACGCAGGAAGGAACAAAAGGAATTGATCACCCTATCACATTCACAAGTCAACGATTGTCCAAAGCTGAAAAGAACTACTCCACTACTGAGTGCGAGGGGTTGACAATGGTATACACGCTTCATAAATACCACCACTATCTACTTGGTGAACACTTTAAGAACT
The DNA here is from genome assembly GCA_031772625.1 of Pinus tabuliformis. Classification (NCBI taxonomy): domain Eukaryota; kingdom Viridiplantae; phylum Streptophyta; class Pinopsida; order Pinales; family Pinaceae; genus Pinus; species Pinus tabuliformis. The sequence goes on from CM062819.1 coordinate 365,900,479, forward strand.
ATACTGATCATACGCATTAAATAATTAGTGAATAAGCCTATGTTGGTGGGGCGTATTTGCAGATGGTTTTTTCTATTGCAAGAGTATGATTTTGAAGTCATTGTGAAGCCGGGACGCTTAAACGCAAGCCCAGATCACTTGTCCTGAATTGAGAATGGTGAAGAGCCTACAAACTTAGAGGAAGGAATACCTAATGCATAGCTTTATGCAGTGCGTGTCGCGGATGACCATTTTGAGGATATAATCCAATTCCTAACCACAGGGACTGCACTAAAGTGGTATTCATTTCAACAGAAGAAAGAACTGGTGATAAACATAGCGGACTTTACTATTATTGTAGGGCACCTTTTCAAAATGCGAACCAACAAAATCTTACACAGATATGTACCTAAATTTGAAAGAGGACAGATCCTTGTAGAAGCACATGGAGGGGTTGCAAGAGGACATTATACAAGATCGGTGATAGTAGAAAATATTCTTCATGGTGGACTATGGTGGCCAACTATACATCAAGATTCAAAACCATACTGTCTGGCCCGTGACATGTGTGAACGAACTGGGAAACCATCACAAATTGACAAAATGCCACTCAATCCATAGATGACACTGCAACCGTTCGAAAAATGGGGGATCGACTTTGTGGGGCCTATCACACCTCAAGGAAAGAAAGGTGCTCACTATATCATCACTACAATAGAATACTTGACCCGATGGGTGGAAGCGCAGCTAGTTAAGGACTGCATGACCACTACAGGTGTGAAATTTTTGTTCGAGAATGTGTTGACACGCTTTGGATACATGGAAATTCTAATGAGTGACTGTGGAACACACTTCTTAAATGAAACTATCAGCGCACTCATTGAGGAATTCTATGTATATCATCAACAAAGTATGCCATATCATCCACAACCGAATGGGATAGTCGAAGATTTCAACAAGATTTTAGAGACCACATTAACCAAGGTCTGTAATGCGCAACGAAACGATTGGGATTTGTGCATACCTACTGTGCTATGCGCATACCGAACCATGTGAAAGAAATTGATAGGTCAGACACCTTTCCGGTTAGTCTATGGGACAAAAGTCGTCATGTCAATGGAATACATTATACCCAGTTTGTGAATAGCAGTGATAACAGGCATGGGAGACCAGGGAGCACTAGAAGAAAGGCTCGCACAACTGAAAGAACTAGACGAGGAATGATTTCTAGTAGGATTCCATCAGTGGGTACAGAAGCAGCATGAAAATGCTTGGCATGATCATCAATCAAGTTGCGCACGTTCAAAGAAAATGATTTAGTATTGCTATGTGACAGCAAGTTTAAGAAATTCCCTGGAAAACTCTGGATGCATTAATTGGGACCATATGTAGTCAAGGAAGTCACAGATGGAGATGCGGTCTAGCTAGGCAAGCTTAATGGAGAGACCTTCCTAGGAAGAGTAAATGGCAGTCGCCTGAAGCTCTACACGGGTGGGTCGACTACCTGACTAACTGACTGAAGTATTGTCTCACCACTCTAGATAGTTGAAAGAGAGTGCGGGATGATAAAGTAGTTTGAGAGGGAGCTGCACGATAACAATGGTGCACATAGAATCAGTATGTCACAAGGGTCGCAATTGCATAAAAGGGGTTGTGCTGCTATGTGGACAAGCACAAAAGTGACCATTACTATCACTATTCACGACAAGATGTCTAAGTTATGGCAAAAAGGAGCAGGCAGCAGGTAATTAAGATACAAAGTACGAGCCAGATCCGGAATGATCTACTATAGATTTAACGTTAAAGGGCCAAAAAAGGAGGGAACAGCTGAATTTGAATTTCAGGATGTCTATAAATCACAGGGGGGCATCCACCGAATTATTTGTGGTATCGAGAGAAGTGAGCTATTGTGCCTTCCCATCGGTATGTAACTGTTGATCATTGATGCTAAAGGGGTAATCCCAGGGGTTGTAATATGGCCAATGGAGATGCAGGACCTTCTGGATAGTGTGGTGATGACAGCTGCGGACACTGCACTGAGTTCAGCACCAATGGTGGGGATGTACCGAAAATTCTTAAACACAAAGAAGAAGTAGTCCAGATGCCACTGCCTAAACCACAGGTTGGCCGGCGACCCATGACAGATAAGGGAAAGACCATGAATATTGAGACAAATGATGAAATTGTTGTTGACAGTTCATCTCTGATGCACCTTAAAGATTGGGATCTCCTAGAAAGCAACATCTTTCTTGCAAAAATCCAACATAATTTGCAATAGACAGTGTGTATAGTAGACCAGAAATTGGAGACTTGCTGCTTTGGTAGGAAGAGTTCCCACATGCAGCACCCTAGCTTGAGCTAAAATCCTATGAGGGGGTGTCCTGTGTTAACTAAGCAGAGTAGAATGAGCATAATCAGTTGTGCGAATAAATAGAGGCAATGCAGCAAAAGCTTGAAGAAGAGTTGCAGGAGACATGAGGGAGCAGCAAAACAAAGTGCGTCACTCACAGGCATGGTAGACCGCGAAGCCTTTGCAGTGCATATCACCGCACCGATGAGTGACTCGGGATGAGTCACAATGATTGTGTTGGGGACTTGTTCAGTAGCGGAGGCCCCACGTAATGGTTTTGGGGCTTAAAGCCCATAGTTTAGGCTAATGATATTGTAAAAGTTTCCCGAAGTGTGTGAAGTGTGAACTGTAACAGGTCAAGTCAAAGGGTTGTCCCCCGAAAATAATGTAAAATAATAGAAAGTGAGTCGACCTGCCCATGGTCCATGGACCATGGGAATGTATAAATAGAACAAGGCTCTAAAGGTAGAAGGTAGCTTTGGAAGGAGATTTGATGTATTATGGGTTTTTGATACTCACTCTGGATCTGGAAGTTTGAGTCTTGGGTCATAGTAGGAGATAGAGGCTCCGCAGCTATGTGTGCGGAGGCCTAGTAGAGTCCGCAATTATGTGCGCGAACCCCCGCAACTGTGTTCACAAGGCAGGAAGTGGATTGTACTAAAACAAAGACATTAATAAATATAAGTTGGTTATGAAATATTGTGGATATGTTTGTATTTTAGTTTATGCATCTGTTACGATCTATACGTCTATGCTTAAGTTTTGAGTTTATGCAAATCTGTAAGATTTATGGGTGTGCGCACTGGTTATAACTGCTAAATGTTTTCTTAAAGACCTTAAGAATTAGATCCGATCTATAATAAACTCATTAATAATAAGGCTTAAGAAGCACATCGGCGTGAATCTACGCGGAAACCTGACAGCAATGTAGAGTGGTGCGAGGGTGCAAATCGCTTCGTGAACCATCCAAGTTCTCATCCATACATCCCTAGGGTGCAGAAACCTGGTTCCAGCACCCTCCCCTACTACCTCGGGTGAGACTTTAGTCCGCGCTGTGCGAACTATTGCCGAAAGGGATAGTAGTGCGGGATTTGTTTGGCGAAACACTTTCGGACCTAGGTTGGGCCCCAACAAGCCAATAGAAACAACAATTAAAATTTAATTTCTTATTGTATAATAAACAAAAATTACAATAAAATTGATTGAGATTATATTACAAACCCAAGTCAAATTTTCCAATACAAGCTTGTGATCAGATGATTCTTCTAGGAGTTTTGCTACCTCTACAGTAACTACCAGCTGATAATGTGTCAACCACTTGACTCCTTCCCTCTTTTTCTAATAATAGAAGACCCTTGCAAAGGTATTGTTAAATTTCTCTCTGTTGTGATTTGCCATATGTCCAATGTTCGTAAATGCCCAAACTATTCTAACAAAGCTTCTAGTTCCTCCTGTACTCTCCATTCAATCCACAGGGTCATCCTTCTTGCAGCCTTGTTATAATAGTCTCCATGCTTTTGCAGCATGCATGGCTTCTAAATTCTAGAACCCCACTAATTTCCAAGGTATGCACAGGACATGTGATCTTAAGGCCTCTAGTCACTAAGTTTGACTATGAAACTAGAATGAAAGATGACATACATTGGCCTCTTTTGAAAATGTTATCACTTAGTATTTTCTCAAGGTTAAAGAAAGAAATCACCCAGGTAACCACAAACCAACTTTTGGGCATAGGCTCTAGCCAACCTATGGCTTAGAGAGGGCTCTCTGTATATGATTTAACTTTGTTTGCTGGGATTTTAGGCTAGTTATGAATTTTCAGGGGGGTTTTTGATTTGTATTAAATATTGGAGGGTGGGATCCTTCAAATAGATGGATAGAATGATGTCTTTACACCATTGGGCTATGGAGTCAACAAAAGGGCAGCAGAACTAGATGAACTCACTAAAGGGAATGTTCAAAGGGCAAGATAGCAGAGTAGAGTGCAAGTCTTGAGGGATAGAGGGGTGAAATGGTTTGAATCACGGTGAGAGATCAATTAAGAATTCTCAGACTAGGACTTAAACAAGGAAGAGAGGGTAATCGGAAACAACAATAAATTAAGAATCCTTTGCTATAGATTATAAAGAGACATCCTAAACTAAGGAGGAATTAATAATTCCTTAACTTAGATATTAGCGAAAAACATGTATTTGCCTAACTGTTAAAATGGAGTGTAATTAAACAAATTTTGAGATATTGATCCAGTTATAGAATTCAGATTTAGATATACATTGTGGAAAAAATTTTAAGAAAGAAAACAACAACATGAGAAAATAGTTGTCCGCACTTCGCTCAACACATGAATCTTGTGAAATATCTTGTCTTTATTCATCAATCCAGCTTGCTGGCCTAGGCAGTGACACAATAGCTTTATAGTATTTTGATAAATAAGTCTATAGAAATGTCTAGGAATCTAGACTAAAATACATCAAATGAAGAAGTACTTATACAAATTCTAAACTAAAATATCTTGAAAAAAATATCAAGATTGGTTTTACAAATATCTCATATTGATTTACATTAATAGAACTTAAATAAAGGACATTCAAAACTAATGAACCTATTTGGAACTATATTTATGGATGAATGTGAAAAAGAACAGAAATTCGAATTTGATAGCAACTCTTAATTGATGATGAGGCTTCCAAGTCACTAACTAAGTCCTTCCTTTGTGCATTTTGCCCTAGAAATTCTGCAAACTTACGGTCCAATGATACCTTTGATTATCTCAATCTGAGATGCATATGTAAAAAGTGAAAGAGGTTATTGTATATAAGTATGTTATTGAGATAAATTTCTCTCAGTTTCTGAAAATAAAGCCTCAATTGTTCGCAATATTCTCTATAAAAATATGTCAAAAACAGGATTTTGCACAGTTCGAAAAATAGGCTCTGAAGATATGAAGTTATCTTCCTTTTTGTAATACCTGTGTGAAAAGTGCAATAGGTTTTGGTAGATTGGCCTTTTAGGAACACAAAAATCCTCCATTTTCTAAGAATTCATCTTGGATTGGCCACAATAGTTTTTTTCCAAATTATGACTTAAACAGGAAATTTCTGGAAAATGTACCATTTTTGTTCTGACTTCATCTTTTTTCACTTTGATTTTTCAATATGATACACTTTTACTGATACTCTTTCATCTGATACACTTTTACTTTGATGACCTGTCAATATCCTTTATTGTGTTTTTACTTTTACTGTACATTTTAACTTTTTACTGTGCATTTCAACAGTAAATCGTTTAGTTTTTTATACGTAGCAGCATATGGTAATGGATATTGATCAAGTTTCTATATGTTTGATATTTTTTTCTTTTGACTGTATGCTCTGTCTGGTTCCTTTGTTTTAACAGTCAAAGTCTCTGTGTGAATGATTTCTTTCTTGTTCTATGCATAATTGTTTTCATCTTCTCAATGAAGGTTTTTAAGTAGATTTCTTTTAGAGTCTTGGAGTAAACAAGTTTTGTGACTAGCATCAAAATTGTTTATCCAAGCTCTGGTATTCTCCTAATTACCCACAAAATACAAAAATCATTAAGAAAACATAGGTTGGAAGGAAAGGCAATTGATGGCTTTATTACACAGGGATGTCTGGGAAAGGAGTCACGGTAATGTTTTTGAAAGTAATCAGAGGTTGAACTGTGTTGCAGAGGTTCAAGGTGGAATTGGAAGGGTTAGATAGGTTTTACTGTGAAATGGGGCAAAACGGAATGAAAATGAGGGTTTTCAGGGTTTTAACGGTCAACTATTTAAATTTGGCACATGATTACTTAAGTGAACAATGATGGTCTTGTCTTATGTGTGGAGGCGGTTTTCTAAGCTATCGCACCAATTTCATGTCAAAGGTGGTATTGAGGAGGGGTCACCTGATCTACCTTTACACTTGACACATAGCAGAGGAGGTGTCATGCAAAACCACTTTATCGGGCAGGTAAAGGTCGGGTGTCGAGTGAGCCCAATTTGGATGTGCACCATTGGATTTAGGTGCTAATGATCGGATGGTAGTCAGGTGGCAGACTAGCACAGAAGAAATGGATGGAAGTTTAGGGGGGGTGGGTAAACGGCTTTAATCAAGGTAATTTGTGATTAATGTAGGGTTTAATAGTGGGATTAGGGGATAAAAGTATAGTTTATAGTTAAACTAAGGGTTGGGGTATTATATATGAAGGAGATATTTAATACGAGAAAAAGATATATCGGGGAGCTAATACATTAGGTTAGTGTGTTAATATGAAATGAATGTGCGAGAATGTAAAAATACACCAGGCATGATGTAAAATATGATTTCTAGGCGCGATTTCTTTGTTTATATGCCGCACATAATCATTTAACACTTATACTTAGGATAAATCGTTTTTGTGGGTTTTTTTAATAAAATGAGATTTTAACATGGTATTTCTCACTTTTCATAGGCTAATGGAGTTTAACCTTAGGAAAGAGAGATTTATGATGGAAATGAAGGGGAAAATGAATTGGATGAAGGGGATTCTAACACTTGATGTCCATAAGTCATTAAGCCGAGGGTCCGGTCCCACCAAAAGTCAGAGAAATGCTTTGAGCCTCTTTGACTTGAAGGATTAAAAGTACCAAAATATTCTTGTGGATAGGAAATTAGTATGTATAGGGGAAAAAACGACTGAGGGGGAGTTAATTAACTTGTAAAGCTTTGTTTTTTCCTTCATGATTGATCATACACATTAGCACATATGTCTAAACATGATGAATGTGTTTTGTTCCAACCAATCTTATACTTCAACAACCTTTCTTCTACTTACCCATTACTTTCCCTACCATTTTTTCTTCATTTTATGTGGGCGCATTTAGACTAGCAAACACTTATCATCCATTTTTCTTTTGAAAAGTAATCTATATAATTCTAACCTTATATCATCCAAGGGCTTAGATTAAACTCATGAGCTCCTTTTATTTTCTCTACATATCTAATGATCTGCCAAGATTAAGCTATTTGGTCAAATTTCATTCTCTAACTATAAACATAAAATTCAAAGCATGAAATATTCAAGATTAAGTAGTTTGACTAACATGGGTTGTGGCATGGATAACAAGCTCTACACAATCATTATTATGCATCAAGTAAAAAGTAGTAGCATTTAGACTTGCCACTTTTATGGTCTCTTATTGTTTTTTGGGATTCGTATATTCTCATTTTTTGACCTTCTCTTTTTCTTTTTGTTCTTTGATATTTATTTTAGGACAAACACTCTTTACATTTTTTTATTCTAATATAGAAAACATTTGCAAAAAGCAAAGGTGTGTACAATATTACAAGGCTTAACCTTAGTCATTCAAAATTATGACTCCTATTGGTATAGGAACTTAGTAGTGGCTCCACATGGGGATGGCATCTCCTTGTGAGATGTCAAGAACACTGTCGAATAGTAGCCTGATGATCCAAAATGGATCTAGGATAGACTTCTATGTCTGAAGTTTTCCTCACAGAGGAAAATGAAAGTCCAATGATGCTCTTGGAAATAGTTCCATTGTATAGATCTTCTCATTCTGAATCTATTGCAACTTGAATGGGCTAAAATGGACTTTGGATGAAGAAGTTATCGTAGAAAGAAGATTGCCTTTCTCCTTTGAAAAAGGAGGCATTTCTTATAAAAATGGCCTAAAAGGCTCCTTAAGGAAATCACATCGCAAATGTGCAAAGGGATGGACTTAACACAAAGGCGGAAGAACCCCTGATCAATGATCTCTGATATATCGGGTTGGAGGTAGGCCTTCGCTCGATATCTGCACCCTAGACAAGGCAACATGCGATTAGCGATTGTGATAATCGGCAATCAGAATGATCGGCCAATTGGCGATCAAAGGAGTAGAAGGAATAGACTCCTATCGATGTGATATGTGAGCTGCAATATCGGCGATCGACGGTGTTAACGGGAAAAGTGTCTATTCAGAACGACCCTATCCCACTAAGGTGTGACAGTGACCTTAGAAACAAACAGGGAAAACTACTTTCGTATTCTTCTTTATGAACTATAAATGAAGAGGAATAGGATGAACCAACCTGTGTCTTGCGCTAGTCCTTTGATCCAATCTCTCTTCTCTTTGACAGCTTCCAGCTACCTGCTCCCTTACTTGCCCAGCTTCACCAAGTTCCTGTAAGATCACAAAAGAAGAAAACTACACAAAGACATGGATTTATATTCATAAATAACTTAGGATCAGATTGAAGCTAAACATACAAATGTAACAAACATCAATGATACACAAGCATGTAGGAGAAACTCAAACAGTTTTATTGATATAACAAGAAGATCCAGGAGGAGTTACAACTGATGATTCCTGATCCAGCATCAACCTCCCAGCAGAGAAGTCCCCTCTTCACCTCCAACAAAGCATAAATCACCCAATACTCTGATATCTATCTCAAAACCAACAACAATTCTTTGCAATGTATAAAATTCCAGCCTCTAGATCTCTGGGATGAGGGATCCATATATAGATGTATGCAAAGAGGATGAGCCAGCTTATGATTTGACTAGTGGCTTCTCTTTGTCAGTTCTTGTTTCCACTTGGAGATTGAGAGCCTCTTACACATCCTTGGTCGAACTCAGTGAGGCAAGTGCCATTGGGGAAGATTCTGGAAGCTTCCATTGTCTGTCCACCTCGCGGAATGACACTGCCATTTGTCATTTCCCGCTCAACGCACCCTGGTAGTGCATTTAGGTGCGTTGCAATGCACCTAGCTAGTGTACTTGGGTGCTATGCAACGCAGCTAGCTAGTGGAGCAGCTGAAATGATCCTGATTTGACTGATTCTGAGCAGTTTCTGGTGGAGAACTTCTGGGAGAAGCTGTAATTTGTTGACCTTGTTCCTTTAGGGGCCGTAACAACACTTTTAGGGACTTAGGATCCCTTGGTTTATGGAGATTTCATGCTTAGAGCTGTAAGACACAAAAATGTCTATAACAGTTGCCCCCTAAAGTATGAGGTCGTTTATTGGGTGAAATGCTTTATTAGGAGGATCCGAAGTTCTTTCAATGCTGGGAGGAGACCTATAATAAGATACAATACAATACATTATCTTCATACTATTTTCATGATCTAGCTGAGGCGGGCATTCCCATGCTCAGCTTTATAAATTCATTTTCATGTACATAGGACAGACAATCTTCTGATGGTAGACTGATGATTCTGATAGAGCCATCATCCTTTTGGTAGGATGATTATCTGTGCTGCAGTGCTGTACATTTCAATGTCTTTATTTTCCTGAATATATATCGCAGCCTGGATGGATGAAACTAGATCCGGGGTCTTCAATCTCGTTCGATCTTCACTTGAAGCACAAGTCGATCCATGTGAGAGATGTTTTGAAGTCGAACATGGAAAGACATCACTTGATTACCAGTCAATGATGTAAACTATTAACAAGCGCGAGAGGAATCACCGATAATGATGATGACCCTCAAGGTACTGCATTACAATTCACGTGGTGTGAATGAAGGACTTGGTGTCGAACACCACGCAAAATCTTTCGGTCGAAGGTCATTGATGTATACCTATCGCCGGAAGTGAGAAACTTGCCATTGAGGCATGCAAGCTTCAAAGTACTGAAGGGGTTGTTCCTAGATCAACTTCTTGGATAATGAGCTGATGTCGACAAGAAGCGATCCGTCAAAGGAGGGCCTTAATGAATCCCACATCAATGACACGGAATGGAGCAAATGATTTTGATGGAGGTGAAAACGATCTGATGATATATGGTTCAGGATGGCGGTCATGAAGGAATGAAGTATACTGTACGGTAGTGGATGGGACACAGGTGACTTCTCTGGATGACTTCTCTTGAACATGTCGGCGACACTTATGTGATGAATTGGTAGCATTTACCCCAAATGTGGATGGTATCACGTGACCATGGTGATGTGACCGGTGAATGAAACAACCCAACCCGACTCGGGCACTGAGCGGAAGTGTCATGTTCAAGAGCGACTTGCTACCAATAAAGATTCTTTGAGTTTTCTTCCCAATTTTTCCCCAGTCATTGCTGACCAGTACCTCTTTATTTTTGTCAAGCTTGAGGAGGATAACATATGCTTGTTTTATAGTGAAACTCGTTCTCGTCTAAAGACAAGTTTGTCGCTATTAATATTTTAACGAGTTTAACGACAAAGATAACTCAGTCCTTTTCATTTTTAGAGAGTCTGAAAAGGTACGTAAAGGTAACTCCGGAATTCCTTTTTCATCATCTAATCCCTTAAGTCCGAAAAAGTATAAAACAATACAAAAGGGATGAATTTTCGATAGTTTTAATGAGCCGAACAAAACAAGCGCTCGATCTTTTTGTGCAATAATCCCTCAGGTCCAAAAAGATTAAAATCTAGAGGAGGGATAGCACTTCCGGTCGCTTTAACGAGCTGGAAGGCCAAAACTCAGCAATATTTTCATATTTTATGAGTCAGTTGAAAAGAGCTTAAAGAAGACTCATCTTTTGAGGAATGAGTGATAAAATGGGTAGCAGTTGATTCCAGGTAAGGTTTGGAATTTTGCAATCACGGCAGTGTCACAAGGATGGCTAGTGAAATCACTCTTCGCAGCTGTTCCTCAAAATTGGTAAACAATCAAATGGAGGTGAATGATCGGCCAATGGAAAAGTGGAGGTGAGGGTGCAAACACGACCAAGGCTTTAATGGCTGAAATGCTTCATTCACAGTGGTTATTTACTGGGGAATAGTTCATTTTTTAACGAGCTTAAATGCGGGTGGAAACATTTGCTCATGTCTTATGTTTATTTTTTAACGAGCTTGAACTATGTGCTAAAACTGCTCGATTAATCCAGTCATATGATAAGAATGTCTCATATAAAAACGGCAACTTTTAGATTTTTGCCCCACATCCTTTCTTTATGCAAGTTTGGTGACGACTAATCCTACGAGTTTAAAGGGTTAGCCTACGGGTTTAAAGGGAGGACCTAAAAATTTAAAAAAATAAATAGTCGCCCTTCGCTTGCACTCCAAAAGGTTTGCATGCCCCCAGGTATAAAATATTGTTTCAAGGTTACCCCTCAATTTGCAGACAAAACATTTGTTCTATCGGGAGAGGCCTACCTCTTATAGGTCACCCAAAGATTATTCTATTCGCGGTGCAAACAAAACACTTCTTCGGCGATGTTTACCGAGATAAACAAGGGTGAGTGACGACGTCCGCCAACTCACATAACTTTGACAAGAGAATCTTATTCTAGAATAACCCATCTTGCACCGACGGATGGGGTACAGTCATATTCTCCACGGAAACCTACCCTATACCCGAAGTTTTCCTGCCAAAGCAGACCAGGACGCATGCCCCCTGGGTTTCAGTCATATCCCTCCGAATTACTCGCGCTCATCTGGAGGATGGACTGGGGATTGAGACATTTCTTGTGTGAAGAGACCATTTAGGGATGGTATATGACTATTTGCTATGCGTGATCCGGGAAATGAAAGCTGGTCCACGAACTTGACCACTCTTCCTTCGTGCGGAAAACACATTACTCTAAAGAGTGAGGAGACGATGGCTCCCATGCAATAAATATAGTCTCGTCCAAGGAGTAGGTTATAATCCAAGGGTCCTTGAACAACCATTACGTTCATTTGAATTGTTTTCCTTCTCAATGTTATGGGCACATCGGGAAGGATCCCTAAAGGTCGACTGGTTCCTTTATCAAAGCCTGTCAGATTTCTCATCTCAGGCAAAAGCGATGGTGAACCAAGCGCTTTCCAAGCAATAGAGGAAAGGATACTCACAGAAGCCCCCTCATCTATGATGGTACCAGCCATAACCATTCTATATATTTGAACGATAATTCAGAATGGTATGCTTGCTGGTAAACGGGGTTTGCCTAGTTGATTCCAATCGAAGGAGACAACTAGGTTGCTTGGAGGTGGGACTGAGTAGACGGCTGGGTATGGCTCTGACGAACTTCCCTCCTGCGGTAAGGGAATGGGTAGATTGCCCCCATGTTCGTCGGAGTCTGTGTTGATGAAGAGAATTTGGACGGTGTCATCCTTGTTCTCTTCAGTGACTGTATCATCCGAAGATAAAACCTCTGAAGGCAAGACCGGGTCAACTACCGCCTCGACCTTTTGACTTTCGTCTGGTATGGATTCAGATGGTTTATCTCAATGATAGGCGCTTCAGCCGACCACTTGAGCGAGCCAGCTGGATTCTCAACTAGCGACGGACTCGGCAAGAGTTTTTTATATCCAAGAGGAAGTCGTAACGGTGAAACCGGACGATCATCCAAAACTCTTTTCGCTTCGTCTAAGAAGGGACAACAGTGGACAGCATGATTGCCTTCGCACAGTTTACAAGGAAATATAGCTTTCCCTTTTTGTCCTGGGGCTTCACTTTCGCTAGTTGACGGTGTGCTTTCAACATGATCATCAGAGGTTGATGACACCGGATTGTGCAAACGAGGAGACCAGTCCCTTAGTATCCGAGGGATGCAAGGACAATCTTTGTGAAAGTGGTCTCCTTTGCAAATGACACATGGCGATTTAGGCTGGTCGGTGCAGTGTGTGGATTTTCGTTAGACGACACTCGTTTTCCCCCATTCGCCTTTGGCTCCTTCTTCTTCTTCTCTTTCTTCTTCTTCTCCTTCCTCTCCTTAGGAACTTGACTTTTGGCTTTACCAGCCCCATCAAGCGAAGAGGAAGGAGGAGAGGAAGAATTAGAGAAAGTAGAAGGTTGGTGGGCAACTCTGGACTCGTCTAATTGCCGATTCGATTGTTCATGAATGGTGGTGTTCTGAATGACATTGGTTGAGAAGAGCCATAACTGCAAGCCAATTGTCAGTCCTGGAAGCGACAATGTGGCCATATGGGGTGCACCAACATCTCCCCAAGAGGAGAAGGGACTAGGATTTCCACCAAGGGGAATTCCTTGGTTGGTAGACTCCATTTTCTCAACCCAAAGATCAATGTAGGAAAAGGGTATGAATATTCCGTTTAAAATAAATTTTAACACGCTTTGACACAACTTGCTTTTTCAGTTTTAAAGAGTCGAGAAAAAACAAAAGATGACTCTAGTCTCCTTCGATTTTTAATGAGCCTGAAGTGACAAGTGCTCAGATGGACCTTTTCCATTAAGGAGTCTGAAATGGAACGAAAGGGACTGCTCTGGAGGTCTAGGTAGAGGGAGTACCAAACCAATCGCAAAACTGCAGAATACTTTTTAAGGTACGGCAGTCAATCTTCCCGAATGCTGTGTTTGGTGCATTGCGATTAGTAGGGCGGCCGACACGGCTTCCTATGGATAAAAGGTTTTAAGCCTATCGGGGTCTCGCAATATATACTCGATGGTACGTGGGAGCACAAGTTCGTACTGGCACTTATCGTCTCAAAGTGGAGGAATCACCCAACCATCAGTGAGGACAACAGTTACCAGGCTTTACGACGCCGGAATACATCTCTAGCCTAGACCTCTAAGTGTTGTGCGTTAAGTTCCAAAGTGTTGTTAGATTCATTCAATTTATTTTAAGTTGATCTTTCTTAGAAGTTTGCCTTTTGGGATCACCACGAGATGTAGATGTAATTCCTAAAATGCAATCTAAAGATGATAAGCAAACTTTTATCTCTTTTCAGCAATGAAAATCCTAGCTACAAGGGGAAAAGAAAGACACAATCTTTTCTCAAAGAGCAAAGAGCACACTGTAAATGCACTTTTCCTTAATCAAGCCAAATAGACTGTCAATATGCAAATGCACATGTGCATGTATTTGTTTTCACTTTCTTAATATTGATGCCTAAAAAGAAATTTGATGTACAAATCTGAATTTGTTTTCAAGTGACAAACAGAAACAAGCTTCTTTTCGAAATCAAAAGGTAGAGATGATTATGACACTTTATGATTTTGAAATAAATACTCGTTTCGACACTAGAAAGTCACAAATTCAAACCAAAGGCAAAAGTAAAAGCATAATCGACTGTCAACAGTAAATAAACTTTCTCCTATGATCAAAATCGACACTTACGACAGATCTAAATCAAAGGACGACAGTATGACTATTCTACTTTTTCAATGGAAAAATGTAAATGATGTAACAAACACACAAAAACATCTACAGTCTTTTTGTACAAAGGAGGTGGAATTAAGGCAAAGAAAATGGGTTTTTAAACAGACACATACACTGATCACAGGCTACAAAAATCAGAGACAAAACTGAAAAATGAAGCAAAGAACCTCAGCTGCACAAGGCTAGGCTGATCAGCGCACCTGTTACATAGAGAAACTGGATTGCAGCGCAGGTAGCCCTCTCAGGAACTGCGTTGAAATGTAGAATCTCTTCACAGAGCCTGCGCTGGGGCAGAGATGAGAATTCTATCTGGGTTCTGGGTCACGGTTTGCAGTTTAATCTATGGTTTTTGGCCGAGTAAAAGCAATCAGTAATGCACAATCAGAGGGTAGATTTAAAGGAGGTCTAAGAGCTATCACAAAGGGCAATCAGATAATTTGTGAATCAGCTATTCGGATCATAAACAGATCCAGTGAATGGATTGAAGTAGCAGATGTCTACTTTGCATTTGTAAATGGCAAATGCAGTTCGATTGGTACTTCTAAGTTTATGAAACAAACAACAAGATAAACACAAACAAACTAACTAGACACGCTCCCTAGCGGAGTCGCCATTTTGTTAACGGGAAAAGTGTCTATTCAGAATGACCCTATCCCACTAAGGTGTGATAGTGACCTTAGAAACAAATAGGGAAAACTACTTTTGTATTCTTCTTTATGAACTATAAATGAAGAGGAATAGGATGAACCAACCTGTGTCTTGCGCTAGTCCTTTGATCCAATCTCTCTTCTCTTTGACAGCTTCCAGCTACCAGCTCCCCTACTTTCCCAGCTTCACCAAGTTCCTGTAAGATCACAGAAGAAGAAAACTACACAAAGACATGGATTTATATTCATAAATAGCTTAGGATCAGATTTAAGTTAAACATACAAATGTAACAAACATCAATGATACACAAGCATGTAGGAGAAACTCAAATAGTTTTATTGATATAACAAGAAGATCCAGGAGGAGTTACAACTGATGATTCCTGATCCAACATCAACCTCCCAGCATAGAAGTCCCCTCTTCACCTCCAACAAAGCATAAATCACCCAATACTCTGATATCTATCTCAAAACCAACAACAATTCTCTGCAATGTACAAAATTCCAGCCTCTGGATCTCTGGGATGAGGGATCCATATATAGATGTATGAAAAGAGGATGAGTCAGCTTATGATTTGACTAGTGGCTTCTCTCTGTCAGTTCTTGTTTCCACTTGGAGACTGAGAGCCTCTTACTCACCCTTGGTTGAACTCAGTGAGGCAAGTGTCATTGGGGAAGATTCTGGAAGCTTCCATTGTCTGTCCACCTCGCGGAATGACACTGCCATTTGTCATTTCCCACTCAACGCACCCTGGTACTACATTTAGGTGCATTGCAACGCACCTAGCTAGTGTACTTGGGTGCTATGTAATGCAGCTAGCTAGTGGAGCAGCTGAAATGATCCTGATTTGACTGATTCTGAGCAGTTTCTGGTGGAGAACTTCTGGGAGAAGCTGTAATTTGTTGACCTTGTTCCTTTAGGGGCCAGAACAACACTTTTAGGGACTTAGGATCCCTTGGTTTATGGACATTTCATGCTTAGAGTTGTAAGGCACAAAAATGTCTATAACCGACGGATTGGCAGATCGGCAGATCGGCGATCGGGTGATCGTTGATCCCCGATACCAAGGGACGTTGGGCACACGACTTGTGATAAGCCAATAAGGGCCAGATGTGATGGAAATTATAAGCCCAATTACATAATATTTGAAATCTAGAAATTCAGATTTTCAATGTATTTCCCGTGTAAATGGGATTTTGGCCAATACACCTGTGCCATCGTGATATGCGATACAAACAAACTCGAAGGGTATATAGATTCTGCTTTGGGTTGTTTGAGTTATGTGGTAAGTGGGATTTTGGGTGGGCCTTAGGCGGTAAGTGGTATTGGATGAGCTCTGCCCGAACCCATACACTGGCTAACAAGTGGCATGGTGCAAGAGAGAGAAAACCTCCTTTTCAGGTAGGTAATCTCCATGCACATAAGCCACCCAAAACGGATTGTCAGTCGTTGGATCAGAGATCACGTAGATCAATGGTGGGCTTACAACATCCATGAAAGGTGGACCTGAAAGGTTTATAGGGGTGATTTCATAATTTTTGAAGTCCAAATTTCGCGCCCGATAGTGTATTTTCAGTAAATCTCTGTGCATTGGAATTTTGTTCCATTTTCGGGTTTTCTCCTGAAGAAAGGGCCTGATTCCTTTGTAACTACCCCTAATCATTGCACCACACTGTAAGAAGGCATTTTATAGGCAATGATGCATTTGTAATGTAGAGAGATCCGCGGAGCCACAGAGTGAGATGGCTAGTCGAAGAGACAAGGAGCAGAAGAAGCCACAGAGTCGTGGAGGAATGATTACGTGCAAAGAAATGGACAGGAAGATGTAGAGCTGGAATAATGCCTCAAAGAATCCAGAGAGAATCATTGAGGAGAGAAAAGGTAGAGTAGGAAGCACAGGCAGTTGAGGGAGTTTTTGGAGTCGCTTGGAGGTCGAGCAAAAAACCAGAGAGCTAAAATTTGCTGAGACAATCGCTTGGAGGTCAAGAGAACTGCTGATAGCTCATAGAGCTAGAGCCAAGAAGTCAAGAGGCAAGAGTCAGAGCTAGAAGCTAGAGCTAGAGCTAAGAGCCAAAGCCACGAGCCAGAGCCAAGAGCTAGATCCAGAGCCAGAGCCAGAGATAGAGCCGAGAGCTAGAGCAAGAGCCAGAGCCAGAAAGCCACAGAGCTTCAAAGCTAGGGATAAGATGGTGTCCTAAGCCCATTGTGTTCAGTGTAAACTAGTGGAGTTGAGTGTGGAGCTTGTAAAATTACTTTGCCATAATCGCAGAGATCCTATTCGAGTCAACTAGAGCTGAAGGAGATGTAGCCGAAGAGTTTTGGGTGAACTCCATATTATATTGTTGTTATGTGTGGTTGCTTGTTGTTGCATTATATTTGCTGCTTTATTTTTTTTTATATGTTTTATATCAGTTCAAGCAAATAAACTTAAGGCACATAAACAATTTAAATACAAACACAAACATACACCTATTTTCAAACACTTTGTAATTCCGCAATTGGTTAATCACTAGATCTTCAGAATATATAATCTTTGGAAGTGGGAGAGGTTCTTGTAAGCTTGACAGGAAGCCTTTAGTGTCCCATTTTCAGATCAGGTGGTATCAGAGCCTGAGATTGATTAAGCACACCTTCAAGAAGGTGATATCAAAGCTGATTATACAAAAGCAAGTGGTATCAAATCAGAATGCTTGATTGATAGAGCAAAGATTTCTTGTCTGAAAGGTGTTTAAACAATCAGAGGTTGATTGTATGCTTGTTTGCAGAATGACTATTGTTTGAGTTTGGAAAGGTGAAGGGAAAGCTATTGATAGCTCAGTCAAGGAAGGAAAAGAATGAAGAAGGGCTGAAGGCATTCTTCTTATCCCAAAGGAGCTCAAGGCAATCCTTGAAGCACAAGAGGTTTGTTGAAAAATGTTGCTAAATAAGATCTTTGTAAATCTTGTTTGAAGTTCTTTTGTTCATTGGCATAATGACAACTTCTACAAGTGAGTCCTCAAATTCGTTTTTCTTCACAAGAGTCTTTGATGAAGACATTGTTATAGACATTTTTGTGCCCTGCAACCCGAAGCATGAAATTTCCATAAACCAAGGGCTCCTAAGTCCCTAAAAGTGTTGTTCTAACCCCTAAAGGAACAAGGTCAACAGATTACAGCTTCTCCCAGAAGTTCTCCATGAAAAACTATTCAGAATTGGTCAAAACAGGATCATTGCAGCTGCTCCACTGGCTAGGTGCGTTGCATCTCACCAAAATGCACTATGAGTGTGTGTTGCATTTCAAAAGTCCCTTCTGTGGGGTGCGATGGGCAAGAAATGACAAATGGCAGTGTCATTCCGCGAGGTGGAGAGGCAATGGAAGCTTCCATAATTTTCTCCCGTGACACTTGCCTCACTGAATTCGACCAAGGATGAGTAAGAGATCCTCAGTCTCCAAGTGGAAGCCAGAACTGTTAGAGAGAAGAAACTAATCAAATCACAAGCTAACTCATCCCCCTTACATATATCTATATATGGATCCCTCATCCCAGAGATCCAGAGGCTAGAATGGGCATATTGTAAGGAATTGCTGTTGGTTTCTAGAGACAAAACATCAGATTGTTGGGTGATCTAAGCTTTGTTTGAGGTGAAGAGGGGCTTCTTTGCTAGGAGGTTGATGCTGGATCAGAACAACTGGTTGTAAATCCTCCTGGATCTTTTCTTGTTTTATCAATAAAAGCTATTTGAGTTTTCCTCCATGCTTTTGTATCATTGATGCTTGCTACATTTGTATGGTCAATTTACATCTAATCCTAGATTGTTTATGAATATAGATCCATGTATTTGTATAGTGCTATGCTTCTGTCATCTTGTAGGTACTTTGTGAAGCTGGGCGTGCAAGGGAACAAGTAGCTGGGGACCATCAAAGAAGAGAGGGATAGAATCAAGGGATTAACGCAAGACAGAGGTTAGTCCTTCTATTCCTCTCTATCTATAATTCATAAAGGAAAAACATAAGTAGCTTTTCTCTATTTGTTTCTAAGGCAGCTGTCACACCTTAGTGGGATAGAGCAGTTCTATATAGACACTTTTCCCTGTAACAAAATGGCAACTTAGTTGGGGAGATAATTAGTTTGTTTGTTTATCATTCTTTGTTGTCTATTTCATAAACTTACAAGTAGCATTCGAACTACATTTGCCATAACAAATGCAAAGTAGACAACTGCTACTTCAATCCATCTACTGGATCTGTTTATGATTTAAACAACTAATTTACAAACTATCTGATTGACCTTGTGATAGCTCTTAGATCCTCCTTAGATCTACCCCTGATTGTTGAGTTACTGATTGCTTTTTACTCAGCCAAAAACCAAGAACTGAACTGCAAACTGTGACCCGGAGACCGAACAGAGTCTCGTTTCTGGCCCAGCGTAGGTACTGTTCAGAGATTCTGAATTTCAGCGCACTTCCCGAGTGGGCAACCTGCGTTGCATTTCAGATTCTCTGCGTTACAGGTGCGCTGATCAGACTAGCTCTGTGCAGTTGTGGTTTCTGTGGATCATTCTTTCCAGTTCTATTCTTGAATTTTGCTGCCTATGATCAGTATATGTTTGTTTGAAACCCCTTTTCCTTGTTGTTATTCCGCCTCCTTTGTACAAAATAACTATAGATGTTTTTGTGTGTTTGTTGAGTCATTTACAGTTCTCATTTGCAAAAGTAACATAGTCGTACTATCGCCCTTTGATTTGAAATTGTCGCAAGTGTCGATTTCAGTCCTAGGAAAGAGTTTGATTGCTGTTGATGGTCGATTATCCTGTTACTATTGCTTTTGGTCTGAATTTGTAATTTTCTAGTGTCAAAAACGAGTATTCATTTCAAAATGGTAAGGTGTCGTAATCATCTCCATTTTTTGATTTCAAAAAGAAGCTTGTTTATATTTGTCGCTTGAAAAGAAATTCAGATTTGTGCATCAGCTTTCTTTTTAGCATCCATATACTAAGAAAGTCAAAAAAAAAATACATGAATGTGCATTTGCATATAGACAGTCTGTTTGGCTTGATTTAGGAAAGTGAATTTACAGTGTGCTCTTTGCTCTTTGTGAAAAGATTCTGTCTTTCTTTTCCCTAGTAGCTAGGATTTTCATTGCATAAAAGAGATAAAAAGTTTGTTTATCATCTTAGATTGCATTTTAGGAATTACATCTACATCTCGTGGTGAACCCGAAAGGAAAACTTCATAAACAAGATCAACTTAAAATAAATTCAATGAATCTAACAACGCTTTGGAACTTAATGCACAACATTTAGAGGTCTAGGCTAGAGACGTATTCTAGCATCGTAAAGCCTGGTAACTGTTGTTCTCACTGATGGTTGGGTGATTCCTCCACTTTGAGACGATAAGTGCCAGTACAGACTTGTGCTCCCACGTACCGTCGAGTATATTTTGGGAGACCCCTATAGGCTTAAATCCTTTATCCATAGGAAGTCGTGTCTGTCGCCCTATCGATCGCAATGCACTAAACACAGCATTCAGGAAGATTGACTGTCGTACCGTAAAAAGCATTCTGCAGTTTTGCGATTGGTTTGGTACTCCCTCTACCTAGATTTCTAGAGTAGTCCCTTTCGTTCCTTTTCAGACTCCTTAACGGAAAAGGTCCATTTGAGCACTTGTCACTTTAGGCTCATTAAAAATCGAAGGTGACTAGAGTCATCTTTTGTTTTTTCTCGACTCTTAAAAACTGAAAAAACAAGTTGTGTCAAAGCATCTAAAATTTATTTTAAACTAAATATTCATTAACCCTTTCCTACGTTGATCTTGGGTTGAGAAAATGGAATCCACCAACCAAGGAATTCCCCTTGGAGGAAATCCTAGTCCTTTCTCCTCTTGGGGAGATGTTGGTCCACCCCATATGGCCACATTTTCGCTTCCAGGACTGACAATTGGTTTACTTGTATGGCTCTTCTCGACCTCTTTCGTTCAGAACACCACAATTCCTGAACAATCGAATCAGCAATTAGACGAGTCCAGAGTTACCCACCAACCATCTACTTCCTCTAGTTCTTCCTCTCCTCCTTGCTCTTCGCTTGATGGGGCTGGTAAAACCAAAATTCAGGTACCTAAGGAGAAGAAGGAAAAGAAGAAGAAAGAGAAGAAGAAGAAGGAGCCAAAAGTGAATGGGGGCAAACGAGTGTTGTCTAGCAAAAATCCACACACTGCACCGACCAGGCCTAAATCGTCATGTGTCATTTGCAAAGGAGACCACTATCACAGAGATTGTCCTTGCATCCCTCAGATCTTAAGGGACTGGTCTCCTCGTTTGCACAACCCGGTGTCGTCAACCTTTGATGATCATGTTGAAAACACACCGTCAACTATTGAAAGTGAAGCCCCAGGACAAAAAGGAAAATCATGCCGTCCACCGTTGTCCCTTCTTTGACAAAGCTAAAAGAGTTTTGGACGATCGTCCGGTTTCACCGTTACGACTTCCTCCTGGATATAAAAAACTCTTGCCGAGTCCGTCACTGGTTGAAAATCCAGCTGGCCCACTCAGGTGGTCGGCCAAAGCACCTATCATTCAAGATAAACCATCTGAATCCATACCAGACGAAAGTCAAAAGGTCAAGGTGGCAGTTGACCCGGTCTTGCCTTCAGAGGTTCCATCTTCAGATGATACAGTCACTGAAGAGAACAAGGATGACACCATCCAAATTCTTTTCATAAGCACAGACTCTAACGAACATGGGGGCAATTTACCCGTTCCTTTACCGCAGGAAGGAAGTTCATCAGAGTCGTACCCGATCGTCTATTCGATCCCACCTCCAAGCAGCCTAGTTGTCTCCTTCGACTGGAATCAACTAGGCAGACCCCGTTTACCAACTAGTATACCATTCCGAATTATTATTCAAATATATAGAATGGTTATGGTTGGTACCATCATAGATGAGGGGGCTTCTGTGAGTATCCTTTCCTCAACTGCTTGGAAAGCGCTTGGTTCGCCATCGCTTTTGCCTGAGATGAGAAATCTAATAGGCTTTGATAAAGGAACCAGTCGACCGTTAAGGATCCTTCCCAATGTGCCCATAACGTTGAGAGGGAAAACCGTTCACATGAACGTGATGGTACTTCAAGGACCCCTGGATTAAAATATACTCCTTAGACGAGACTATATTTATTGCATGGGAGCAATTGTCTCCTCACTATTTAGAGCAATGTGTTTTCCGCACGAAGGAAGAGTGGTCAAGCTCGTAGACCAGCTTTCATTTCCCGGATCATACAGAGCAAATAGTCATATACCATCCCTAAATGGTCTTTTCACGCAAGAAATTTCTCAATCTCCAGTCCGTCCTCCCGATGAGCATGAGTGATTTGGGGGGACATGACTGAAACCCAGGGGGCATGCACCCTGGTCTGCTTCGGCAGGAAAACTTCGGGTATAGGGTAGGTTTCCGCAGGAGAGTATGACTAGTCTGTACCCCCGTCCGTGATTGGAAGAGGGGGTTATTCTGGAACAAGATTATCTTGTCAAAGTTATGTGAGTTGGCGGGCACCGCTGCTCACCTTTGTTTATATCAGTAGACATCGCCGGAGAAGTGTTTTGTTTGTGTTATGAATAGAACAATCTTTGGGTAACCTGTAAGAGGTAGGCCTCTCTCGGTAAAACAAATGTTTTAACGGGCTAAAGAAGGGGTAACCTTGAAACTCTGTTTTATACCTGGAGGCATGCAAACCTTTTGGCATGCAAGCGAAGAGCGATTATTTATTTTTTAAATTTTTAGGACCTCTAACCCTTTAAACTCATAAGATTGGTCATTTCCTAACTTGTATAAAGAAAGGATGTGGGGCAAAACTCTAAAAGTTGTCGTTTTATATGAGACATTCTTATCACACAACTGGATTGATCGAGCAGTTTTAGCACATAGTTCAAGCTCGTTAAAAAATAAACATAAGACATGAGCAAATGTTTCCACCCGCGTTTAAGCTTGTTAAAAAAATGAATTATTCCCCGGTAAATAACCATTGTGAATGTAGTACTTCAGCCGTTAAAGCCTTGGTCGTGTTTGCACCGTCACCTCCACTTTTTCATTGGCCGATCATTCACCTCCATTTGATTATTTACCCATTTTGAGGAACAATTGCGAAGAGTGATTTCACTAGCCATCCTTGTGACACTGTCGTGATTGGAAAATTCCAAACCTTACCTGGAATCAGCTGCTACCCATTTTATCACTCGTTCCTCAAAAGACGAGTCTCCTTTAAGCTCTTTTCAACTGACTCGTAAAATATGAAAGGATTGCCGAGCCATTGGCCTCTCCAGCTTGTTAAAGGGACAAGAAGTGCTATCCCTCCTCTAGATTTTAATCTTTTTGGACCTAAGGGATTATTACACAAAAAGATCGAGCGCTTGTTTTGTTCGGCTTGTTAATGTATTGAAAATCCATCCCTTCTGTATTGTTTTATACTTTTTCGGACTTAAGGGATTAGATGATGAAAAAGGAATTTTCGAGTTACCTTTATGTTCCTTTTCAGACTCTCTAAAATTGAAAAGGATCAAGTTATCTTTGTCATTAAACTCGTTAAAAAGATTAATAGCGACAAACTTGTCTATAGACGAGAACGAGTTTCACTATCGCTAGGCTCGTTAAAACATAGCGATGGGTTTGCACGAAGGGAAAATTATAGAACAAGCATATGTTATCCTCCTCAAGCTTGAAAAAAATAAAGAGGTACTGGTCAGAAATGACTGGGGAAAAATTGGGAAGAAAACTCAAAGAAACTTTGTTGGTAGCAAGTCACTCTTGAACATGACACTTCTGCTTCGTGTCCGAGTCGGGTTGGGTTGTTTCATTCACCGGTCACATCACCATGGTCACGCCATACCATCTGCATTTGGGGTTAATGCTACCAATCCATCACATCATTGTCGCCGATATGTTCAAGAGAATTCATTCAGAGAATTCACCTGTGTCTCACCCACTACCATACATTATACTCCATTCTTTCATGACCACCACCATGAACCTTATATCACCAGATCGTCCTCACCCCCATTAAAATCATTTGCTCCATTCCGTGTCATTGATGTGGGATTCATTAAGGCCCTCCTGTGACGGATCACTTCTTGTCGACATCAGCTCATTATCCAAGAAGTTGATCTAGGAACACCCCATTCAGTACTTTGAATCTTGCATGCCTCAATGGCAAGTTTGTCACTTCCGGCGACAGGTTTACATCAATGGCCTTCGACCGAAAGATTTTGCATGGTGTTCGACGCCAAGTCCTTTATTCACACCACGTGAATTGTACTGCAGTACCTTGAGGGACATTATCATTATCGGTATTCCTCTCATGCTTGTTAACAATTTACATCACTGACTGGTAATTAAGCGATGTCTTTCCATGTTCGACTTCAGAACATTTCTCACATGGATCGACTTGTACTTCGAGTGAAGATCAGACGAGATTGAAGACCCTGGATCTAGTTTCATCCATCCGGGCTGCGATATATATTTAGGGAAATAAAGACATTAAATGTACATCATTGCAACACAGATAATCATCCTACCAAAAGGATGATGGCTCTACTAGAATCATCAGTCTACACTCAGACGATTGTCTGTCCTATGTACATGAAAATGAATTTGTAAAGCTGAGCATGGGAATGCCTGCCTCAGCTAGATCCTAAAAATATTATGAAGATAATGTATTTTATTGTATCTTATTACAAGTCTCCTCGCAGCATTGAAAGAACTTTAGATCCTCATAATAAAGCATTTCACCTGACACCAAAAGGTTAACGACCTCATACTTTAGGGGGCAACTGTTATAGACATTTTTGTGCCCTGCAACCCCAAGCATGAAATGTCCATAAACCAAGGGCTCCTAACTCCCTAAAAGTGTTGTTCTAACCCCTAAAGGAACAAGGTCAACACATTACAGCTTCTCCCAGAAGTTCTCCATGAAAAACTACTTAGAATCGGTCAAAACAGGATCATTGCAGCTGCTCCACTGGCTAGGTGTGTTGCATCTCACCAAAATGCACTGTGAGGGTGCGTTGCATTTCAAAAGTCCCTTCTGTGGGGTGCGATGGGCGAGAAATGACAAATGGCAGTGTCATTCCGCGAGGTGGAGAGGCAATGGAAGCTTCCAAAATTTTCTCCTGTGACACTTGCCTCCCTGAATTCGACCAAGGATGGGTAAGAGACCCTCAGTCTCCAAGTGGAAGCCAGAAATGTCAGAGAGAAGACACTAATCAAATCACAAGCTGACTCATCCCCCTTACAGATATCTATATATGGATCCCTCATCCCAGAGATCCAGAGGCTGGAATGGGCATATTGTAAGGAATTGTTGTTGGTTTCTAGAGACAAAACATCAGATTGTTGGGCGATCTAAGCTTTGTTTGAGGTGAAGAGGGGCTTCTTTGTTGGGAGGTTGATGCTGGGTCAGAACAACCGGTTGTAACTCCTCCTGGATCTTTTCTTGTTTTATCAATAAAAGCTATTTGAGTTTTCCTCCATGCTTTTGTATCATTGATGCTTGTTACATTTGTATGGTCAATTTACATCTGATCCTATATTTTTTATGAATATAGATCCATGTCTTTGTATAGTGCTATGCTTCTATTATCTTGCAGGTACTTTGTGAAGCTGGGCGTGCAAGGGAACAAGTAGCTGGGGACCATCAAAGAAGAGAGGGATCGAATCAAGGGATTAGTGCAAGACAGAGGTTAGTCCTTCTATTCCTCTCTATCTATAATTCATAAAGGAAAAACATAAGTAGCTTTTCTCTATTTGTTTCTAAGGTAGCTGTCACACCTTAGTGGGATAGAGCAGTTCTATATAGACACTTTTCCCTGTAACAAAATGGCGACTGAGCTAGGGAGATAATTAGTTTGTTTGTTTATCATTCTTTATTGTCTATTTCATAAACTTACAAGTAGCATTCGAACTGCATTTGCCATAACAAATGCAATGTAGACAATTGCTACTTCAATCCATCTACTAGATCTGTTTATGATTTAAACAACTGATTTACAAACTATCTGATTGCCCTTGCGTTAGCTCTTAGATCCTCCTTAGATCTACCCCTGATTGTTGAGTTACTGATTGCTTTTTACTCGGCCAAAAACCAAGAACTGAACTGCAAACTGTGACTCGGAGACCGAACAGAGTCTCGTTTCTAGCCCAGCGCAGGTACTGTTCAGAGATTCTGAATTTCAGCACACTTCCCGAGTGGGCAACCTGCGTTGCATTTCAGATTCTCTGTGTTACAGGTGCGCTGATCAGACTAGCTCTGTGCAGTTGTGGTTTCTGTGGATCATTCTTTCCAGTTCTATTCCTGAATTTTGCTGCCTGTGATCAGTATATGTCTGTTTGAAACCCCTTTTCCTTGCTGTTATTCCGCCTCCTTTGTACAAAAGAACTGTAGATGTTTTTGTGTGTTTGTTGAGTCGTTTACAGTTCTCCTTTGCAAAAGTAACATAGTCGTACTGTCGCCCTTTGATTTGAAACTGTCGCAAGTGTCGATTTCAGTCCTAGGAAAGAGTTTGATTGTTGTTGATGGTCGATTATCCTGTTACTATTGCTTTTGGTCTGAATTTGTAATTTTCTAGTGTAAAAAATGAGTATTCATTTCAAAATGGTAAGGTGTCGTAATCATCTCCATTTTTTGATTTCAAAAAGAAGCTTGTTTATATTTGTCGCTTGAAAAGAAATTCAGATTTGTGCATCATCTTTCTTTTTAGCATCCATATACTAAGAAATTTGAAAAACAAATACATGCATGTGCATTTCCATATAGACAGTCTGTTTGGCTTGATTTAGGAAAGTGCATTTACAGTGTGCTCTTTGCTCTTTGTGAAAAGATTCTATCTTTCTTTTCCCTAGTAGCTAGGATTTTCATTGCATAAAAGAGATAAAAAGTTTGTTTATCATCTTAGATTGCATTTTAGGAATTACATCTACATCTCGTGGTGAACCTGAAAGGCAAACTTCATAAACAAGATCAACTTAAAATAAATTCAATGAATCTAACAACGCTTTGGAACTTAACGCACAACATTTAGAGGTCTAGGCTAGAGACGTATTCTGGCGTCGTAAAGCCTTGTAACTGTTGTTCTCACTGATGGTTGGGTGATTCCTCCACTTTGAGATGATAAGTGCCAGTACTCACTTGTGCTCCCACGTACCGTCGAGTATATTTTGGGAGACCCCTATAGGCTTAAATCCTTTATCCATAGGAAGTCGTGTCTGCCACCCTATCGATCGCAATGCACTGAACACAGCATTCAGGAAGATTGACTGCCGTACCGTAAAAAGTATTCTGCAGTTTTGCGATTGGTTTGGTACTCCCTCTACCTAGATTTCCAGAGTAGTCCCTTTCGTTCCTTTTCAGGCTCCTTAACGGAAAAGGTCCATCTGAGCACTTGTCACTTCAGGCTCATTAAAAATCGAAGGTGACTAGAGTCATCTTTTGTTTTTTCTCGACTCTTAAAAACTGAAAAAACAAGTTGTGTCAAAGCGTCTAAAATTTATTTTAAATGGAATATTCTTTACCCCTTTCCTACGTTGATATTGGGTTGAGAAAATGGAATCTACCAACCAAGGAATTCCCCTTGGAGGAAATCCTAGTCCTTTGTCCTCTTGGGGAGATGTTGGTCCACCCCATATGGCCACATTGTCGCTTCCAGGACTGACAATTGGTTTACCTGTATGGCTCTTCTCGACCTCTGTCGTTCAGAACACCACAATTCCTGAACAATCGAATCAGCAATTAGACGAGTCCAGAGTTACCCACCAACCTTCTACTTCCTCTAATTCTTCCTCTCCTCCTTCCTCTTCGCTTGATGGGGCTGGTAAAGCCAAAAGTCAGGTACCTAAGGAGAAGAAGGAAAATAAGAAGAAAGAGAAGAAGAATAAGGAGCCAAAAGCGAATGGGGGCAAACGAGTGTCGTCTAGCGAAAATCCACACACTGCACCGACCAGGCCTAAATCGCCATGTGTCATTTGCAAAGGAGACCACTATCACAGAGATTGTCCTTGCATCCCTCAGATCTTAAGGGACTGGTCTCCTCATTTGCAAAACCTGGTGTCATCAACCTCTGATGATCATGTTGAAAACACACCGTCAACTAGTGAAAGTGAAGCCCCAGGACAAAAAGGAAAATATAGATTTCCTTGTAAGCTGTGCGAAGGCAATCATGCCGTCCACTGTTGTCCCTTCTTAGACGAAGATAAAAGAGTTTTGGATGATCGTCCGGTTTCACCGTTACGACTTCCTCCTGGATATAAAAAACTCTTACCGAGTCCGTCACTAGTTGAAAATCTGGCTGGCCCGCTCAGGTGGTCGGCCGAAGCACCTATCATTGAAGATAAACCATCTGAATCCATACCAGACGAAAGTCAAAAGGTCGAGGCGGCAATTGACCCGATCTTGCCTTCAGAGGTTCCATCTTCAGATGATACAGTCACTGAAGAGAACAAGGATGACACCGTCCAAATTCTTTTCATAAGCACATACTCTAACGAACATGGGGGCAATTTACCCGTTCCTTTACCGCAGGAAGGAAGTTCGTCAAATTCGTACCCGGCCGTCTATTCGGTCCCACCTCCAAGCAACCTAGTTGTCTCCTTCGACTGGAATCAACTAGGCAGACCCCGTTTACCCGCTAGTATACCATTCTGAATTATTGTTCAAATATATAGAATGGTTATGGTTCATAGATGAGGGGGCTTCTGTGAGTATCCTTTCCTCAACTGCTTGGAAAGCGCTTGGTTCGCCATCGCTTTTGCTTGAGATGAGAAATCTGACAGGCTTTGATAAAGGAACCAGTCGACCGTTAAGGATCCTTCCCAATGTGCCCATAATGTTGAGAGGGAAAACCATTCACATGAACGTGATGGTACTTCAAGGACCCCTGGATTACAATCTACTCCTTGGACGAGACTATATTTATTGCATGGGAGCAATTGTCTCCTCACTCTTTAGAGTAATGTGTTTTCCGCACGAAGGAAGAGTGGTCAAGCTCGTAGACCAGCTTTCATTTCCCGGATCATACAGAGAAAATAGTCATATACCATCCCAAAATGGTCTTTTCACGCAAGAAATGTCTCAATCTCCAATCCGTCCTCCCGATGAGCACGAGTGATTCTGGGGGACATGACTGAAACCCAGGGGGCATGCACCCTGGTCTGCTTCGGCAGGAAAATTTCGGGTATAGGGTAGGTTTCCGCGGGAGAGTATGACTAGTCTGTACCCCCATCCGTGATTGGAGGAGGGGGTTATTCTGGAACAAGATTCTCTTGTCAAAGTTATGTGAGTTGGCGGGCACCGCCGCTCACCTTTGTTTATCTCGGTAGACATCGCCGGAGAAGTGTTTTGTTTGCACTGTGAATAAAACAATCTTTGTGTAACCTGTAAGAGGTAGGCCTCTCTCGGTAAAACAAATGTTTTAACGGACTAAAGAAGGGGTAACCTTGAAACTCTGTTTTATACCTGGAGGCATGCAAACCTTTTGGCATGCAAGCGAACAACGACTATTTATTTTTTAAATTTTTAGGACCTCTAACCCTTTAAACTCCTAGGATTGGTCGTTTCCTAACTTGTATAAAGAAAGGATGTGGGGAAAAACTCTAAAAGTTTCTGTTTTATATGAGACATTCTTATCACATGACTGGATTGATTGAGCAGTTTTAGCACATAGTTCAAGCTTGTTAAAAAATAAACATAAGACATGAGCAAATGTTTCCACCCGCATTTAAGCTCGTTAAAAAAATGAACTATTCCCCGGTAAATAACCATTGTGAATGTAGTACTTCAGCCATTAAAGCCTTGGTCGTGTTTGCACCGTCACCTCCACTTTTTCATTGGCCGATCATTCACCTCCATTTGATTGTTTACCCATTTTGAGGAACAGCTGCGAAGAGTGATTTCACTAGCCATCGTTGTGACACTGACGTGATTGGAAAATTCCAAAACTTACCTGGAATCAGCTGCTACCCGTTTCATCACTCGTTCCTCAAAAGACGAGTCTCCTTTAAGCGCTTTTCAACTGACTCGTGAAATATGAAAATATTTCCGAGCCATTGGCCTCTCCAGCTCGTTAAAGGGACAGGAAGTGCTATCCCTCCTCTAGATTTTAATCTTTTTGGACCTGAGGGATTATTACACAAAAAGATCGAGCACTTGTTTTGTTCGGCTCGTTAAAGTATCGAAAATCCATCCCTTCTGTATTGTTTTATACTTTTTCGGACTTAAGGGATTAGATGACAAAAAAGGAATTTTTGAGTTACCTTTATGTTCCTTTTCAGACTCTCTAAAATTGAAAAGGACCGAGTTATCTTTGTCGTTAAACTCGTTAAAAAGATTAATAGCGACAAACTTGTCTATAGACGAGAATGAGTTTCACTATCGCTAGGCTCGTTAAAACATAGTGATGGGTTTGCCCGAAGGGCAAATTATAGAACAAACA
Organism: Pinus tabuliformis; assembly: GCA_031772625.1. NCBI lineage: Eukaryota > Viridiplantae > Streptophyta > Pinopsida > Pinales > Pinaceae > Pinus > Pinus tabuliformis. Next base: position 365,930,968 of record CM062819.1, read on the forward strand.
TATGTTATCCTCCTTAATCTTGACAAAAATAAAGAGGTACTAGTCAGCAATGACTGGGGAAAAATTCGGAAGAAAACTCAAAGAAACTTTGTTGGTAGCAAGTCACTCTTGAACATGACACTTTCGCTCCGTGTCCGAGTCGGGTTGGGTTGTTTCATTCACCGGTCACATCACCATGGTCACGCCATACCATCCACATTTGGGGTTAATGCTACCAATCCATCACATCATTGTCGCTGATATGTTCAAGAGAAGTCATTCAGAGAATTCACCTATGTCTCACCCACTACCATACATTATACTCCATTCTTTCATGACCGCCACCCCGAACCTTATATCACCAGATCGTCCTCACCCCCATTAAAATCATTTGCTCTGTTCCATGTCATTGATGTGGGATTCATTAAGGCCCTCCTGTGACGGATCACTTCTTGTCGACATCAGCTCATTATCCAAGAAGTTGATCTAGGAACACTCCATTCAGTACATTGAAGCTTGCATGCCTCAATGGCAAGTTTCTCACTTCCGACGACAGGTTTACATCAATGGCCTTCGACCGAAAGATTTTGCGTGGTGTTCGACGCCAAGTCCTTTATTCACACCACGTGAATTGTACTGCAGTACCTTGAGGGTCATTATCATTATCGGTGATTCCTCTCGCACTTGTTAACAGTTTACATCATTGACTGGTAATCAAGCGATGTCTTTCCATGTTCGACTTCAGAACATTTCTCACATGGATCGACTTGTACTTCGAGTGAAGATCAGACGAGATTGAAGACCCTGGATCTAGTTTCATCTATCCAGGCTGCGATATATATTCAGGGAAATAAAGACATTAAATGTACATCATTGCAACACAGATAATCATCCTACCAAAATGATGATGGCTCTACCAGAAACATCAGTCTACACTCATACAATTGTCTGTCCTATGTACATGAAAGTGAATTTATAAAGCTGAGCATGGGAATGCCCGCCTCAGCTAGATCATGAAAATATTATGAAGATAATGTATTGTGTTGTATCTTATTATAGGTCTCCTCCCAGCATTGAAAGAACTTCGGATCCTCATAATAAAGCAGTTCACCCGACACCAAAAGGTTAACGGCCTCATACTTTAGGGGGCAACTGTTATAGACATTTTTGTGCCCTGCAACCCCAAGCATGAAATGTCCATAAACCAAGGGCTCCTAAGTCCCTAAAAGTGTTGTTCTAACCCCTAAAGGAACAAGGTCAACAGATTACAGCTTCTCGCAGAAGTTCTCCATGAAAAACTACTCAGAATTGGTCAAAACAGGATCATTGCAGCTACTCCACTGGCTAGGTGCGTTGCATCTCACCCAAATGCACTGTGAGGGTGCATTGCATTTCAAAAGTCCCTTCTGTGGGGTGCGATGGGCGAGAAATGACAAATGGCAGTGTCATTCCGTGAGGTGGAGAGGCAATGGAAGCTTCCAGAATTTTCTCCTGTGACACTTGCCTCACTGAATTCGACCAAGGATGAGTAAGAGACCCTCAGTCTCCAAGTGGAAGACAGAACTGTCAAAGAGAAGACACTAATCAAATCACAAGCTGACTCATCCCCCTTACAAATATCTATATATGGATCCCTCACCCCAGAGATCCAGAGGCTGGAATGGGCATATTGTAAGGAATTTCTGCTGGTTTCTAGAGACAAAACATTAGATTGTTGGGTGATCTAAGCTTTGTTTGAGGTTAAGAGGGGCTTCTTTGCTGGGAGGTTGATGCTGGGTTAGAACAACCGGTTGTAACTCCTCTTGGATCTTTTCTTGTTTTATCAATAAAAGCTATTTGAGTTTTCCTCCATGCTTTTGTATCATTGATGCTTGTTACATTTGTATGGTCAATTTACATCTGATCCTAGATTGTTTATGAATATAGATCCATGTCTTTGTATAGTGTTATGCTTCTGTGATCTTGTAGGTACTTTGTGAAGCTAGGCATGCAAGGGAACAAGTAGTTGGGGACCATCAAAGAGGAGAGGGATCGAATCAAGGGATTAGCGCAAGACAGAGGTTAGTCCTTCTATTCCTCTCTATCTATAATTCATAAAGGAAAAACATAAGTAGCTTTTCTCTGTTTATTTCTATGGCAGCTATCACACCTTAGTGGGATAGAGCAGTTCTATATAGACACTTTTCCCTGTAACAGACATGAAGCAATACCTATCCACCATAATGGATATGGTGAGAGAAATGCATTAGGATGGAAGGAAGAGCAGCATACTTAGAGAGCAGTTGAATTCTGTGGAGGAAGAGAAGCAGTTGCTTTCTAAAAAATTGCAGGAAATGGAGAGGAAACATCATATTGCAAATATGAACCTGGAAAGGATGCATGAGTTGGAGACACAACTCTTTGTTTCCAAGGAAGCCTTAGTCAAGTATCATCTTGAAGAAGAGGTAAAAAATTCCTGTTTGTCTTCAAATTATTCTAAGAATGCTTGTATTGGTTCTTTTGAAAAACATTCCAAAGGAATATGTTCCAAGCTAATGTCCAAGATAGGGTATGAAGGAAAGGGCTTGGGCAAACATGCACAAGGTATTTTTGAGCCAATAATAGTTGAGGAAAGGCCTAAGTATTTGTTTCTTGGCTATGGACAAACTTATGGAGAAAGTTCCAAAGCTGCGATGAAGGTCATTGGAACAGCTCCAATAAGGAGTTGCATTGCAGGTCTTCTACCTCATGAGTGTGAAGATTGTATTCAGGAGGATTGCAATAGCTTGAAACCTCATTTGTAGGATGTAGGTGTTTAGAAGCACACACTTGAACCAGAGAGTTGTGGAAAATGTAACAGCCTTGAAGAGATTGATGGTGTTCCAAAGGGAGCCACTTCTTCATTCAATTCACCTCCCCAGGAAGGCAATAAAGGTGAAAAGGAAAGGTAGAAATCTAGTTCTAAACGTTTTCCTTTTTATTATGTTCAGCATGGTAAATTTCCCCACAGATATGGGAAAAGAATTGCATGTTCTTTCTGTGGTTTGGATAACCATAATGTTTCTAGATGTTGGAAGAGAATAACCACATACAGGAAACATTTGAAGGAAAGGAAGTAAGAAGCCAAAGGTCCATTGGACAAGGCAAGTCATGTTGTCAAGAGGATGCACATGTGTTGCACTTACTGCCATAAGCAGGGACATCTTGCTACAAAATGTTGGACTCTGAATCTAGCAATGCTTCCATGAAACTTGAAGAAGGTTGAAAGAGAAGATGGCAGAAATGGAAATGAAGTTACCATTATTGATGTGTTTCAGGATGATTCACATGTTGATGCTGATGTGTAGACAAAGGCAAGACCTTTGAAATGGATTGATAAGAAATGGTTAGAGTTCTTATCCAATTAAGATTGCATGTATATTGATGATGCATCTATTTGCATTTCTTTGTTAATGGAATGCAAGTTGCAAGATTTTACCAAGAAGGTGAATGGACAAATTGAGTAAGAGACTCGCTTTATTGCTACAACATTATATTTCATTCCATCTTTGAAAGTACAGTGTGCTTAAGCGAAAGTTGAAGGATGAAATGCCTGCATGAGAATGATATGCATGAACACAGGGATGCTAATGATTTCCTTGTATTTGAACATGTATGCGTAATTAATTTGAATGGTTGATTGCTTTGTTGTAACGTGCATGCAATGTCGACTTGGGAGAAGTTAACTTGGTCTCCAAGATGGAGATAATGATGAAGTGTTTCATCTTTTGAAAAAGAGTCCTAGAGGTCTTTTTCCACATGCTTGACTTGAAGGGTCATTTGTTTCAAAGGCATGTTTTGTGGGCTTGTTATCTAGTCCATCATTTGCATGCAGATGTAAGACATGGAGGTGTTCACAAGATGTGAAAATCTGTTTCTTTTGTTGAAGTAGGAATTTAGGCCATCTAGTTGTTGTCTGTATTTCTGTTGTTCTTAATATTTGTTGTTGACATCTTCTCAAATAGGTACAAATGAAAATTTTGTGAAGCAAATGTAACTTCACATTTGTTTGAGCCACCTTGGATCAATGATCAAGGTAGAGAAGTTCAAACTACCTTTTATGACCATCTCAGCAGCAGTCCTGGATGGAGTCAAGGAGTAAAACAGTTCTTCCCAAGAGGACCAACACATTGAGGAAGGAGAGTGGTTGAAGGCTTTGGTTTAGAGGCACTATGAAAGGAAAGTGTATGGAGGTTGAAAGAAGAGGGTGTTGTTACTCTCATTTACTATTTCGATCAGTATATCAGTCTTTCAGAGACCAAAAGTTCTTTTAGTGGGAAGGTATGATCCAAAATGGATCTAAGATAAACTTCTAAGTTTGAAGTGTTCCTTACAGAGGAAAATGAGAGTCCAAGGATGATCTTGGAAATAGTCTCATTACATAGATCTTATCATTCTGAATCTACTGCAACTTGAATGGACTAAAATGGACTTTGGATGAAGAAGTTATCGCAGAAAGAAGATTTCCTTTGTCCTTTGAAAAAGGAGGCATTTCTTCTAAAAATAGTCTAAAAGGCTCCTTAAGGAAATCACATCACAAATGTGCAAAGGGGTGGACTTAACACAAAGGCATAACGACCCCCGATCAGTGATCTCCGATATATCGGGTCGTAGGTAGGCTTTTGTCCGATGTTAGGACCTCAGAAAAGGCAACATGTGATTATCGATTGTGATAATTAGCGATTGGAGTGATCGGCCGATCGGCGATAGGAGGAGTAGAAGGCATAGACCCCTGCTGATGTGATACGTGAGGTGTGATATCAGCGATCGGTGGATAGGAAGATCGACGATCGGTGATTAGTGATCCCCAATACAAAGGGTCGCTGGGCACGTGACTTGTGATAAGCCGATAATGGCAGGACTAGATGGGAATTATAAGCTTGATTGCATAATATTTGAAATCTATAAATTCGTATTTTCAATGTATTTCCCATCTAAATGGGTTTTTGGCCAATACACCTATGCAATCGCGATATGCGATAAAGCCGGACTCAAAGGGTTTATATATGCTGCTTTGGGTTGTTTGAGTTCGATGGTAAGCAGGATTTCGAGTGGGCCTCAGGGGGTAAGTGGTATTGGATGGGCTCTGCCCAAACCCATACACTGGCTGACATGTGGCATGGCACAGGAGAGAGAAAATTGCCTTTTTGGGTAGGTAATCTCCGTTCACATAAGCCACATGAAACAAACTGTCAGTCGTTGGATTAGAGATCATGCAGATCAATTGTGGGCTTACGACAACAATAAAAGGTGGACTTGAAATGGTTTATAGGGGAAATTTCATAATGTTTGAAGTCCGAATTTCATGCTCGATAGTTTATTTTTGGTAAATCTCTGTGTATTGTAATTTTATTCCATTTTCAGGTTTTCCCATGAAGAAAGGGCCCCATTCCTTTGTAACTTCCCCTAATCATTGTGCCACATTTGTTATAGACATTTTTGGGCACTGCAGCTACAAGAATAAATGTCCATAAACCAAGGGCTCCTATGTCCCTGAAAGTGTTGTTCCAACCCCTAAAAGAACAAGGTAAACTGATTACAGCATCTCCCAGAAGTTCTCCATGAAAAACTACTTATAATTGGTCAAAACTGGACCATTTCACCTGCTCCATAGGCAAAGTGCGTTGCATCCCACCTGAATACACATAATAGGTGTGATGCATGTCAAAAAGCCCTTCTATGGGGTGCGATGGGTGAGAGTGCACAAATGGCAGGGTCAATCCGCAAGGTGGAGGAGCATGGAATCTTCCAGAAACCTCTCCTGTGACACTTGCCTCTCTGAATTCGACCAGGGATGAGTAAGAGATCATCAATCTCCAAGTGGAATCAAGAACTATCAGAGAAAAGACACTAATCAAATCTCGAAAGCTGACTCACCTCCCTTACAGACATCTATATATGGATCCCTCATCCCAGAGATCCAGAGGCTGGAATTTTGTATCTTGTAAGGAAGTGTTGTTGGTTTCTTGGTGCAATATCATAATGTTGGGTGATCTGAGCTTTTCATGAGGTGAAGAAGGGGTTTCTTGCTGAGAGGATGATGTTGGGTCAGAACAATTGGTTGTAATCCTCTTTTCTCCTTCTTGATTATCAACAAAGCTATTCAAGTTTTCCTCCACATTCTTGTATGATTGATGATTTATGCATTTGTGTGGTCAATGTACATCTGATCCTATATTGTTTATGACAGATCTATGTTCTTGGATAGTGTTATGCTGCTTTGATTCTACAGGTACTGTTTGAAGCTTGGGAAACAACGAAGCGAGTGGCAAAGACCTACTAGAAGAGAGAGGAATAGAGCAAGGAACCAAGCGCAAGACAGAGGTTGGTCTCCTTATTCTTCTCTTATCTATTTCTCATAAAGGAAAATGAAAGTAGTTTTTATTGTGTTTGTTTCTACGGTAGCGACCAGCCTTAGTGGGACTAGCAGCTCTGCATAGACACTAGTTTTCTCGATAACAAAATGGTGACTCCGCTGCGGAGCGAGTAGATTGTTTGTTCATCTACATTTGTTTACATTATAAACTTACAGATGGAGCCTGAAGTCAACCCAGCTAGCCTTCAAACTGCATTTGCTATGCAAGTGCAAAGTAGATCAACGCTACTTCAGTCAATCTCCGGTTTTGTTTATGAATTAAATGATTGATTTACAGGCTTTCTAATTTCCCTCGTGGTGGCTCTAGTAACCTCCTTAGATCTACCCCTGTGATTGATTTACTGATTACCACTTGCTCGGCCTAAATCCCTGAACTGAACTGCAAACTGTGACCCGGAATCCAATCAAAGTCTCGTCCCTGGTCCAGCACACTATCTGTTCTGTGAACTTCAAATGCATCGCACTTCCCGAGTGCAGTAGGTGCGTTGCATTTTAGTTTCACTTTGTTACAGGTGCGCTGATCAGACAAGGCCTTGTTCCTAAATTTTGGTTTCTGCGTTAACTCTTTTTAGCTCTATTCAGGAGTTTTACTGCATGTAGTCAGTACACCTCTATTTGAAACCCCTTTCCTTGTTGTTATTCCACTTCCATTGTGCAAAGAACTGTAAATGTTTTTATGTATTTTTGAGTCATTTTCAGTTCTCCTTTACAAAGAAGTAGCGTAATCGTACTGTCATTTCTTGATCTGAAGGTGTCGCAAGTGTCGTTTTCAGTCATAGAAGAGAATTTGGTTGTTCTTGATAGTCGATTAAACTGTTACTCTTGTATTTGATTTGAGTTAGTAGTTTTCCAAGTGTCGAAAGCAAGTTTTTCATTCCAAATAACGAAGTGTCGTCATTGTCATCATTTTGTTTTGAAAAGAAACTTGTTAGTAATTGTCACTTTGGAAGATAATTCAGATTTGCACTTAGCTTTATTTTTATCATTCACACATTAAGAAGGCTGAAAAAAAATACATGCATGTGCATTTGCATTTAGACTGTTTGTTGGTTTGATTTAGGACAACACATATAGTGTGTGCTCTCTGCTCTTTGTTGAAAGAACGCCATATCTCTTTCCTTAGTAGCTAGGATTTTCATTGCAAAAAGAAGATTAAACGACTATTTATGATCTTAGATTGCACTTTAGGAATTGTACATCTACATCACGTGGTGAACCTGAAAGGAAAATTTCCTAAGCAAGATCAACCATAAAATAAATTTAATGAATCTAAAAACGCTTTGCAACCTAATGCACAACATCTAGAAGTCTAGGCTAGAGACATATTTCGGCATCCTAAAGCCTCGTAACAGTCGTTTTGACTGTTGGTTGGGTGATTCCTCCACTTTGAAATGATAAGTGCCAGTACAGACTTGTGCTCCCACGTACCATCGAGTATATTTTGGGAGACCACAATAGGCTTAATCCTTTATCCATAGGAAGTCGTGTCTGCCGCCCTATCATTTGCAATGCACTGAACACAGTATTCGGGAAGATTGACTGCCGTACCGTAAAAAGTATTCTGCAGTTTTGTGATTGGTTTGGTAATCCCTCTGTCTAGATTTCTAGAGCAGTCCCTTTCGTTCCTTTTCAGACTCCTTAACAGGAAAGGTCCATCTGAGCACTTGTCGCTTCAGGCTCATTAAAAATCGAAGGCGACTAGAGTCATCTTTTGTTTTTTCTCGACTCTTAAAAATTGAAAAAACAAGTTGTGTCAAAGTGTCTAAAATTTATTTTAAACGGAATAATCATCACCTTTCCTATGTTGATGTTAAGTTAAGAAAAATGGAGTCCACCAACCAAGGAGTTCCCCTTGGAGGAAATCCTAGTCCCTTCTCCTCTTGGGGAGATGTTGGTGCACCCCATATGGCCACATTGTCTCTTCCAGGATTGACAATCGGCTTGCCCGTATGGCTCTTCTCAACCTCTGTCATTCAGAATACCGTGTTTCCTGAACAGTCAAGTCAGCAACTAAACGATATTAGAGTTACCCCCCAACCCTCTAAATCATCCAATTATTCCTCTCCTCCTTCCTCTTTGCTTGATGAAGCTGGTAAAACCAAAAATCAAGTAATTGAGAAGAAGAAAGAGAAGAAGATGAAAGAGAAGAAGAAGGAGCCAAATGCGAAAAGGGGCAACCAAGCATCGTCTAGAAAAAATCCACACACTGCACCGACCAGGCCTAAATCACCATGTGTCATTTGCAAAGGAGACCACTATCATCGAGATTGTCCTTGCATCCCTCGGATCTTAAGGGACTGGTCTCCTCATTCGCACAATCTGGTGTCATCAACCTCTGACGACCATGTTGAGCATACACCATCAACTAGTGAAAGTGAAGCCCCTAGACAAAAAGGAAAGTATAAATTTCCTTGTAAATTGTGTGAAGGCGATCACGCCGTCCACCATTGTTCCTTCTTAGATGAAGCTAAAAGAGTTTTGGACGACCATCTGGTTTCACCGTTACGGCTTCCTCCTGGATACAAGAAACTCTTGACGAGTCCGTCACTAGTTGAAAATCTGGCTAACATGCCCTTGTGGTCGGCTGAAGCGTCTATCATTGAAGATAAACCATCTGAATCCATACCATACGAAAGTCGAAAGGTCAAGACGGCAGTTGACCCGATCGTGCCTTCAGAAGATCAATCTTCAGATGATACAGTCACCGAAGAGAACAAGAATGACAACGTTCAAATTCTCTTTGTAAACAAAGGCTTCGATGAACATGGGGGCAGTCTACCCGTTCTTTTACCGTAGGAAGGAAGTTCATCAGAGTCGTACCCGATCATCTATTCGGTCCCACCTCCAAGCAACCTAGTTGTTTGCTTTGACTGGAATCTACTAGGCAGACCCCATTTACCGGCTAGTGTACCATTCCGAATCATTGCTCAAGTATATAGAATGGTTATGGCTGGTACCATCATAGATGAAGGGGATTCCATGAGTATCCTTTCCTCAATTGCTTAGAAAGCACTTGGTACACCATCGCTTTTGCCTGAAATGAGAAATCTAATAGGCTTTGACAAAGGAACCAGTCGACCGTTAGGGATCATTCCCGATGTGCCGATAACATTGAGAAGGAAAACCATTCACATGAACGTAATGGTAGTCGAAGGACCCCTGGATTATAATCTACTCCTTGGATGAGACTATATTTATTGCATGGGAGCCATTGTCTCCTCACTCTTTAGAGTAATGTGTTTTCCACACGAAGGAAGAGTGGTCAAGCCCGTAGACCAGCTTTCATTCCCCAGTTCACACATAGAAAATAGTCATATACCAACCCTGAATGGTATTTTCACGCAAGGAATGTCTCATCAATCCCCACTCCAGCCTCCTGATGAGCATGAGTGATTCGGAGGGCATGACTGAAACCCAGGGGGCATGCACCCTGGTCTGCTTCAGCAGGAAAACTTCAGGTATAGGGTAGGTTTCCGCGAAGGATATATGACTAGTTTGACACACCCATCCGTTTAGGAAAAGGGGATTAGGCTAGAATAAGATTCCCTCGTCAAAGTTATGTGAGTGTGGGCATCTTCACCATTAACCTTTGTCTATTTCAGTAGACATCGCCGAAGAAGTGTTTTGTTTGTGGCACAAATAGAACAATCTTTGGTAACCTAAGAAAGGTAGGCCTTTCCCAATAAAACAAATGTTTTGTCTACAAATTGAGAGGTAACCTCGAAACTCTATTTCACTATATCTAGGGGCATGCAAACCTTTTGGCATGCAAGTGAAGAGTGACCATTTTTTTTTTTTTTATTGATTGTTCATTTCCTAACTTGCATAAACAAAGGATGTGGGGCAAAGCTTTGAAAAATGCCTTTTTTTAGATGAGACATTCTTATTATATGACTAGCTCGAGTAGTTTTAACACAGAATTCAAGCTCGTTAAAAAATAAACATAAGCAATGAGCAAGTGTTTCCCCCAACGTTTAAGCTCATTAAAAAATGAACTAATTTCCGATATATAACCATCGTGAATGTATTACTTTAGCCTTTCAAGCCTTGGTTGTGTTCTCATCATCACCTCCACTCTGTATTGGCCGAACATTCACCTCCACTTGATTGTTTACCCCTTTTGAAGAACAGATGCGAAGAGTGATATTGTTAGCCATCCTTGTGACACTGCCGTGATTGGAAAATTCCAAATCTTACCTGGAATCAGTTGCTACCCTAATCTATCACTCGTTCCTCAAAAAACAAGTCTCCTTTAAGCTCTTTTCAACTAACTCGTAAAATATGAAAAGATTGCCGAGCCATTGGCCTCTCCAGCTCGTTAAAGTGACCGGAAGTGCTATCCCTCCTTTAGATTTTAATCTTTTTGGACATGAGGGATTATTACACAAAAAGATCGAGCGCTCGTTTTGTTTGGCTCGTTAAAATTACCGAAAATTCATCCCTTTCGTATTATTTTATACTTTTTTGGACTTAAGGGATTAGATGATGAAAAAGGATTTTTGGAGTTTCCTTTATGTCCCTTTTCAGACTCTCTAAAATTGGAAAGGACCGAGTTATCTTTGTCGTTAAACTCGTTAAAACCTAATAGTGACAAACTTGTCCATAACAGACAAGAACGAGTTTCACTATCACTAGGCTTGTTAAAACATAGCGATGGATTTTCCCGAAGGGAAAATTATAGAACAAGCATATGTTATCCTCCTCAAGCTTGACAAAAATAAAGAGGTACTGGTTAGCAATGACTGGGGAAAAATTGGGAAGAAAACTTGAAGAAACTTTGTTGGTAGCATGTCTCTCTTGAACATGACACTTTCACTCCGCAACCGAGTCGGGTTGGGTTGTTCCATTCACTAGTCACATGACCATTGTTCCATCACACCATCCACATTTGGGGTTAATGCTACCAATCCATCATGTCAGTGTCGCCGATATGTTCAAGAGAAGTCGGTCAGAGAATTCACCTGTGTCTCACCCACTATAATACATTTTCGCTCCATTCTTTCATGACCGCCACCCTGAACCGTATATCACCAGATTGTTTTCACCTCCATTAAAATCATTTTCTCCATTCCATGTCATTGATGTGGGATTCACTAAGGCCCTCCTATGACGGATCGCTTCTTGTCGACATCAGCTCATTCTCCAAGAAGTCGATCTAGGAACAACCCGTTCAGTACTTTGAAGCTTGTATGCCTTAATGGCAAGTTTCTCACTTCCGGTGACATGTTTACATCAATGGCCTTCGACCGAAAGATTTTGCGTGGTGTTCAATGCCAAGTCCCTTATTCACACCATGTGAATTGTACTGCAGTACCTTCAGGATCATTATCATTATCGGTGATTCCTCTCGCGCCTGTTAACAGCTTAAATCATTGGCTGGTAATTAGGCAATGTCTTTCCATGTTCGACTCCAGAACATCTCTCACATGGATCGACTTGTACTTTGAGTGAAGATCGAACGAGATTGAAGACCCTGGATCTAGTTTCATCCATCTGGGATATGATATATATTCAGGAAAATAAAGACATAAAATGTACACCATTTCTACACAGATAATCATCCAATCTAAGGGATGATGGCTCTACCAGAATCATCAGTCTACACTCAGATGATTGTCTGTCCTATGTACATCAAAATGAATTTATAAAGCTTAGCATGGGAATGCCCACCTCAGCTAGATCATGAAAATAATATGAAGATAATGTATTGTATTGTATCTTATTACAGGTCGCCTTCCAGCTTGAAAAAACTTTGGATCCTCATGATAAAGCATTTCACCCGACATCAAAAGATTAACAACCTCATGCTTTAAGGGGCAACTGTTATAGAAATTTTTGGGCACTGCAACCCAAAGCATAAATGTCCATAAACCAAGGGCTCCTAAGTCCCTAAAGGTGTTGCTCCAACCCCTAAAAGAACAAGGTGAACTGATTACAGCATCTCCCAGAAGTTCACCATGAAAAACTACTCAGAACTGGTCAAAACTAGACCATTTCACCTGCTCCATAAGCAAAGTGCATTGCACCCCACCTGAATACACACAGTAGGTGCGATGCATGTCAAAAATCCCTTATATGGGGTGCGATGGGCTAGAGTGGACAAATGGCATGGTCAATCCGCAAGGTGGAGGAGCATGGAATCTTCTAGAAACCTCTCCTGTGACACTTGCCTCTCTAAATTCGACCAGGGATGAGTAAGAGATCATCAATCTCCAAGTGGAATCAAGAACTATCAAAGAAAAGACACTAATCAAATCTCAAAAGCTGTCTCACCTCCCTTGCATACATCTATATATGGATCCCTCATCCCAGAGATCCAGAGGCTGGAATTTTGTATCTTGTAAGGAAGTGTTGTTGGTTTCTTGGTGCAATATCATAGTGTTGGGTGATCTAAGCTTTTCATGAGGTGAAGAAGGGCTTTCTTGCTGAGAGGATGATGCTGGGTCAGAACAATTGGCTGTAATCCTCTTTGCTCTTTCTTGGTTATCAATAAAGCTATTCAAGATTTCCTCCACATTCTTGTATGATTGATGATTTATGCATTTGTGTGGTCAATGTACATCTGATCCTATATTTTTTATGACAATAGATCTATGTTCTTGGATTTTGTTATGCTGCTTTGATTCTACAGGTACTCTTTAAAGCTGGGGAAACAAGGAAGCGAGTGGCAAAGACCTACCAAAAGAGAGAGGAATCGAGCAAGGAACCAAGCGTAAGACAGAGGTTGGTCTCCTTATTCTTCTCTTGTCTATTTCTCATAAAGGAAAACGAAAGTAGTTTTTAGTGTGTTTGTTTCTAAGGTAGCTACCAGTCTTAGTGGGACTAGCAGCTCTACATAGACACTAGTTTTCCCGATAACAACATTGCAAGCAGGCATTTTATAGGCAATTATGTTTTTGTAACGTAGAGAGAGCCATAGAGCCACGGAGCAAGATGGTCAATCAAAGAGACAAGGAGCGGAAGAAGTCGTAGAGCCGCAGAGGAATGATTACGCACAGAGAAATGGATAGGAAGCCACAAAGCTGGAAGAATGCCTCAAAGAAGCCAGAGAGCACGATTGAGGAGAGAGCATGTAGAGCAGGAAGCACAGGCAGCTAAGGGAGTTTTTGGACCCGCTTGAAGGTCGAGCGAAAAACCAAAGAGCTAAAAGTTGTTGAGACAATCACTTAGAGGTTAAGCAAACTGCTGATAGCTGATAGAGCCAGAGCCAAGAAGCCGAGAGCCAAGAGCTAGAGCGAAAGGCCAGAGATATAGTCGAGAGCTAGAGCTAGAGCCAGAGCCAGAGCCAGAGCTACAAGCCAGAGCCAGGGCCAGAGCTAGAGCCAGAGCCAGAGCCGAGAGCCAAAGCCAAAGCCAAAGCCAGAAAGATGGAGAGCTTCAGAGCTAGGGATAAGATGGTGTTCTAAACCCATTGTGTTTAGTGTGAACCAATGGAGTTGAGTGTGGAGCTTATAAAAGGACTTTCCCATAATCCTAGAGAGCCTAGTAGAGTTGACTAGAGCTCAAGGAGACATAGCAAAAGAGTTTTGCGTGAACTCCATATTATATTGCTATTATGTGTGATTGTTTGTTGCTACATTGTATTTGATGCTTTATTTGCTATTATATGTTTTATATTAGTTCAAGAAAATAAACTTAAGGCACATAAATAGTTTAAATACAAACACAAGAATACACCTATTTTCATGTACTTTGTAATTCAGTAATTGGTTAATCACTAGATCTTGGGAATATATAAGCTTTGGAAGTGGGAGAGGTTTCTTGTAAGCTTGAAAAGAAGCCTTTAGTGCCCCATTTTTAGATCACCTGATCCATTGTGCCAATCCCAAACATGTATATACTTTGTTGTATAATCTCTGTGACTGAAATTCTTAAACTGAAAATATATACTTTTCTGCAAACTGAAATCTGATACATGTTGTACTAAAATCTGATCTGAAATAAACTTGTTGTTGAAAAACTAAATTTATTCAAACTAAAATCCTACATACTTACTCTAATTAGCGGTCCAAATACTGGTTAGGTAAAATGAAATAGCCAATGCAACCATTCAAGCATCATATACATTGGTGAACTTTCCTGCTTGTGCTTGTTTGTGATTAAAACTGAGATTCAGAAGCCAATTATAACCTTGTGAACAATTGAGAAGATAAGGAAATACTTCATTTCCTATGTTGACTCTAGAAACTATACAAAAGGATCTTCCAAAATATACACACTATTTTTGAACTAATTTAAGCAACTGTACATCTGTTCTTGATGGCCTCCAGGCCATGAAACTAAAATGTCATTTTTATCTTTAATACCCTGCAGATTTACAGATAAGCTTTGTGATGATATTTCTACTGATTTAAATGTTTGACTCATGAAACCTTTATCATCTTGATCCTCAATATGCTAGTTAGTTAATGAAGAACAATTATGATTGCATTCACTATCCAACCCATCAATTATGGCATCATGAAAATCTCGGAAGGATTTCTGCAAATTATTACTCATAGGTTCAAATGGGACTTCACAAATTTCTGATCATGATTTTCGAAGAAATTTGATAACTGTAACTGTGAAACTGAAGAATCTTGACCAAGAGTTTTATTGTCTTCTTTGTTGTTAATATCAATACCTAAAGACTACTAATTTTTTATTTCTTTAAAGTTTTCTCTGATGAACTGAAATGAAGAAAAATAAAGAGGCAAAGAAGCTTCACTTATTTCCAAATTTTATGCACTTTCTTCCTCACTTTCATAGCTGATATGAATAAGATGATCACTATTTTCAGGCTGCCGAAACTGAATTTCTTTATTTCCCAAACTAGTTTCTGATTGCTCTATAAAGTTAGTTTGGAATTGAAGAACATAATTATCATCATACTGATCATACTTTGGTAAATAATAAAAAGAAGGAATGTCTTCAAGCGTACAC